>JAXCHB010000148.1:4082500-5443610 GCA_036926305.1 Uropetala carovei
TCCTACCTCCTTCCTTCATTTGGGACTTACAACCCTCGACCATAAGAACCTCCCACACACCCATACCCCACCTACGGCCCCTATAAAACTGCCAGATACCTCCCCCTTCCCTCCCCCCTTTTCTCCACTACTTCCTTCCAGTCATCCGCCAAAGTGCTCAGGATACCTGCCATAACGCATCCCGTCTCAGTCCAACACGCCCCCGAGACCAACTTGGCTCAACTTCCCAATCGAACCCGCCTTCAGATTCGCAATTTGGATTCATTCGCGGGGTAAAGGGAGAGAAGGAGGCGGCGAAGGGGAATAAAGTTTGGTTTCCCTTCCACGCCTATTTATCTCTCTTCATCTAACCTCCTTCCTTCGCCCTCCGGTTGCAGCTTCCGGATAATCCGTCCATCCATCTCCTGCTTTCCCTTCTCCTCTCTCTACAGCTCTTCTCCATTTTCCGATTTCTACCATTCTTGAGATGAGGGTGTAAGAAGGATAGAAAACAGAGGGGAATTGAGAAAGGAGTGAGTTAACTCACAAGGAGAAGGGAACAAACAGATGTTGAAAAAGGCATCCGAGGTTATAAGAGATGAAGAGGTGTAGCGTAAATAACATATTTCAATTTTTTCAACAACGATGGCAGAGAAGGAAATATTTGACGTTCCTCCAACGCAAGCCGCAAATTGAAGAACTTTTCAATATTTTTTCAATTGATATCTAATATTACTCTAAAAATTGATTCAATTATATATTACTGATGCATAAAACTCCGTAAATTAATTAATTTCGTTGACAGATTTCGCGGGATGCATCAAACATGTCGCTTTATGAAGTAGAGTACAAACAACAAAAATATTAAACAATTTGGATTACCTAATTATTTAATACTATATGTTAAATGATACAAAAATAGCAACTTTATAGAAAGGAAACAAATTTAATTATATTTAAAACTACGCATAAAAACTGTGATTCAATTAATTAAAAAGGAAATTAAAATTAAAACTGGACAATTTAAATTTCCTATTTTGAACACTTGTTAAATAATAAATTTATGTAGTTGAGAGATAATGCTCGTGTTATATCTACGGAGTGAATTAAATCTATCGCCGCATTAATTTCAAATTAAACGTCCGTTGCAGTTTAAATCCTAAAAATAGTTTTTTAAGTCGATTTTTAGTCATGGATTGTGGCATCAAGCCAAATGATGGTAGGAGAATTTCAAAACTGATTTTTTTGAAATGATGGATGCATTATTAAAGAGAAAGTTGTTAATTTTATCACGTTTGTAGTGACATCGCTCAGGAAGTAATTAATCTCCAGAGATCAGCCGCAGCTGCCTGTTGAATTTCATCGACGTGGTTGTCACCGGCAATAAGTACACGTTGAATAGCCATCTTGTTTAAGCGTGTCGACATTTATTCATGATTTACGTTGAACGGCATCCCTGCCCAATCCATTCTTCGTTAACGCTCCATTTACGGATTCTAAAAATAATATCGCTCCGCGTTTTTTTTTTTTTGAGGATGATAATGAAAATTTCTCTTTAAAGCGTTATAAATATGTTTTAAAAAATCACGGTGCTAAAATATATCTATAAGAGACATTTGAGAGACCAGAACCCCTGCGGTGTGCTGCACGTGAAGGAACGGAGGTTAAGCTAGTTTCCTCCGGTATTGCGTTTTTATCGCCCACATCGATAATAGTTAGAGGAAAATGGACCTAGAGGGCATTTCGTCCCCTCTTTCTTTTGCGAAACCTATCGCCAACGCCATCCGATTGCGTGCCTAATGGAAAATACCCTCGCCATTGCCGTTATTTCCCACAGAGCTCTAAAAGATATCCTCTCTGCCGCCGGCACCTTTCCTTTCCTCTTCCATTCCGTTCCAACAATACACTCTTACCCAAAACCCGCTGACATTTCCTTTGAAAGCTCACGGAACTTAAGTGACCACTTCCCTCTCGGATGCGTCCGACCATCCGGAGGATCACGACCGTATCATAAAACCCCCAGCGTCTGACCCATGCCATACGCCTTTTCCTGGGACACTCCTACGCCAGACACATCAACAACATTAACCACCCCATATTCACCCGTTACGCGCGTTTCCACGTCCACTATCCTTCCCAGCACTTTCACGCGCGGCCATCGCTACGCGTTAAGTGTTAATAAATACTCCATATCCTAACGAATATAAGCGCTTTTCCTCGGAATTTATTCTCTCATATGGCCGTAAAAGTAGGCACAAATCCAGATTGTTTCACGATGAGAACGGTCCGAGAGCTTCTTAACCATCCCGTTAAAATCCTATACCAATCTTCTCATAGCTTCTTTTCTCGGATATCGTTATGCATTAAAATTTGTGAACCCTTAGCAATGGCGGACACAAAGGGGTAAGGGAGGTAATTGCCCCTCATAAGGGAAATGATCAATATTTATTAAAATATTATCTCAATTCACGTTTATGTATTATTTTTATTCTAGAAACATTTTGCAAATACTTAACGAATGCTTAATATACATTGTATATTTTTTAAATGAGACATCATTTTGCATAAATGCATGTCTCAGTTATATACATCTTAACCTCTTAATAACGAGATGCCATATAAAAGAAAATGTCATTTCAATAAATATTACAAAAAGAACTTCCGTATATTGTAAATGCTGAAAAAATTAATTCGAATGGTGATGTGAAGTGTACTGTGCGTGTAACTGAATTTTCGATCGCTAACAGTGGTCATACGTCTATAATCAGACACATTGAAACCAGTAAACACCAAAAAGCTTAAAATGTTGCTGTCACTTCATAAAAATTGACATCCTTTTTATGTAGTACAACATTTGGAGACGTTGAGAAAAAAGGTGGTGTATTTTCCTATCACACAGTACGTCATCACCAAAGTTACTGAAGCATGGACTGTACATCCAGGATAATTCGACAGTTATTTGAAAAGAAATTCTCATGTGCAAGAACGAAATGTGAATCTGTTGTTATTAACATTTTTCTGCCATGTGCTATGGTGGATTTAAAGCATGATTTTAATAATGCTAATTTTGTTACAATTTTTACAGATGCCTCCAACCATAAGAATGTGAAAATGTTTCCAGCTTTGGTACGATATTTCAGTGTGAGGACAGGAATTCAAATTAAGATAATAGAATTACCTTCTCTCCCTGGAGAAACAAGTGAAATAATATCAAATCATGTAATGGACACTTTGAACAATGAATCCCTTACTGAAAAAATTATTGCATTAGGTGCAGAGAAAACAAATATGAATTTTGGAGGAATGAAGAGAAAAGATGAGAAAAATGTTTACAGAAAATTAGAGGCAATGTTACAAAAAAATTGATTTGAATTGGCTGTTCTGCACAAATAATTCGTAATACAATGGAAACGGCAGCATGTTTAATGCCAATTGATATAGAGGAAATAGTCTACAAAATATTCCATCATTTTGATGTATTTACTGTAAGAGTAGAATCATTAAAAAGTTTTTGCGAGGAAGCTTCCATTGAATATAAAAGGTTACTTGGTTATTCCGAAACCAGATGGCTGACTTTGATGCCATCTATTGAATGCATTCTAACATTGTTTGTACCATTAAAGTCATATTTTATGTCAATAGAAAATTGCCTCACAATAATTTTGAAATATTTTGAGGATGAAGCAGCCGAATTATGGTTGCTTTTCATACATGAATAATCAGATTTGTTTCATACAACTATCTTAAGAATTGAAAACTCAAACGTTACTCTAATGGAAGTAATTGAGGCAATCGATGGCTTAAAATATAAATTCAAATCCAGAATAGAATTAGATTTTGTCTCATTCTTTTAAGATGTATACTGAGAAAACTGGAAGTGAGCAATAGTAATACAACCAAGGATTTTTTTAAGCACTCAAAAATATTCTACAATAGCTTAGAATCCTAACAGAGTGGTCAGAACAACTTGATCAATTTGTGGTATTTGATTGGTGTGTTTTGAAAAAGCAAATTAGATGGAAAGATGTTCAAGATTGTATAGAATTTTTATGGAAAAATTTCAACCATGTAAAATTAAATGAAAGTCTAATTTGATGAGATTAGTAGAGTAACTTTATATTGTTCAGAAGAAAGGCTTTTGCAGTAGAATGAGGAAAAACTTTATGTGGAAAAGCGATGGTTTGGAAATTTTTAAACATTTTAAAAGTAATTCAGTTCCATTTGAAGATGTACATGTTCTGGTTGAGTTCAGCCTTTCTTTGCCTGGAACCAATGCCTGTGTTGAGATATGTGGACGAGTGGGAAAGCAAGGGTTAAATTAGAAACTTCGAAAGCCAGCTTAATTGTGAAATGCAATTTCAATCTTACAGTTAGCTGTGAGGAATTTATGACATTAATTTCCAGCAATGAAAAAATACTAAAACAGATTCATGGTATTGAGAAATATGCCCGTACTGCCTAATATATTTAAAAAGTTGACAGAAGTTGTTTTATTTCTTTATGCTATTTATTTGTAAATTAAGTGACAGAAGTTGTCTTATTTCTTTGTTATTTATTTTTTATATAAGTGAGAGAAGTCTTTATTTCTTTGTTAATTTGTGAATAAGTTATCTATACTAGGAACATGTGGACTTTTGTTTTGTCCTACTTTAACCTGAAGAAAATCTTGTCAGCTTTCATATCATGTTGCATTTGTAAATGAGTTTCGTAGTATGAGAATGTAAAAAATCTTTGTCCTACTTTTTAAGTTGAATCCATTTCACCAATGAAGGAACACCAATCCTGAACTGCACTACGGCTCCATGTGTAGCCATAAAATATGTGCATTTGGTTCTGATGCGATAATGTTTGTCTTGGTACTGTAACTGGATGAGGGTGAAACATAGCATACCTTCTTAATGTTATACTACCTATCTTACCCTTGAGATTACTTATAAAAACACCGAAAAAACGTAAAGATAAAAGTATAAATAAGCGATAATTTATATTAAGAAATCAACATAATATATATCGCGGATGACTTTTAATTCCTAATATTGAATAATTTTAATTGATCTTTAATCATCTAAGATATGTAAATAACCATTTCAATTAACATTACGGTAAAAAATATTTGGCATTTTACGAAGGAAATTGCATGTTTTCCACTATGTGCCTTTAAATATTATAATCACATCGAGATGAGTATTTTTGCGCCTTAATTATTATTATTATCAATAACGCGTTACAGGTGGGCAACATGTCCGGTGGTAACAGTACAATCAACTAGAAATAGAATACAAATACATTCATAAGTTACAACTTAAACTTATCCCTTCATTCTATACAGTTACAATACAATATAGAATTTCTATGTTATGCCCTAACTTTACTTATAAATAATGGTGGAATATTACATGGAGTACTTACAATGCGGGCGATAAATGAGTAGCAATTTCTCCTATTTCACGTCCCGAAAATTATCATTAGTGAGATGAGCGAGATACTATGACAGAGCGTGGATGAAGTAATACTGCGCGTTTTGAAGTTTAGTTAAACATCCTCTCTCTCTCTAACCTCAACAGCCCTTTCTTTTTACTCTCCAGAGCTTTCAACGCTTCCTTAAACCGATCTTGCGGCTAGATATATGTACGAAGTTAGAGCTGAAGGCAACAGCTTAATGCGGTTTAAAGGCCGTAAAAGAAAGGTTTTCGGTGGTACGGAACTCAATGGCGAAATAATGTTTCTTCGCCTCAAAGAAGTAAATGTAAAAAAAATAAATACGACAGAATTTCAGTTAAACGCACGTTTCATGGCAAAGGTAGTTTTAGTACAATGTAGCGTCTCTCTCAAATTTTGTTATGGAAGTACAAATGTATATACTTCTGTTTAAATGAGGAGGAAAATTCTAAAATTGGAACTTATATGAACCTACAGCACCATAATATAATACCATACCGACGCTAGCTAGCGTATTATTGCAGCTACCGAATTTTGAGTCACTGCGTACATTTAATGGGAATATGAGAATTGTCCTAGTGTACTTTCCCAGTGGGAATTGAAATTAAAAAAATCTGATGTGGCCAACACATGCCTTTCTCTATATTTGGGTTATAGATATTTAAATTATTATGAATAGCATTAAAAGGAAAAATTATTATTTCGTATCGTAAAAGAATACAGTCGTCCTTATTGCCGTAAATTACGTATATTTTGAATGTTTACAGAATTCACCGCTACATGGTGGTGGCGTTGTATACTGGAAATTAAGAAAAATTAAAATATCTCCGAAATGGATGGTTCTACGAAAATTTGTTTCAAACAAAACTTGGAAGAAATATTATTCTCTACAACTTTGGTCCTCACGAAGATGACCAATTACGACGTTATTAAGGAGATATTTGACGGAAACCTAAAAAACCGATTTTTTATAAATAATTCCTAAACAATAACTGCTATGGAAAATTCTTTCAGATGAAAGTTGTAGGAAATTACATTATCTACAACCTTTGTTTAGAATTGTAGATACAATAATGATGTTTTAATGGAGAAATATTGCAAAAACCGAATGGGGTTTCAAATAAACCGCGACTTTCGGTTAACCGTTATTGTCCAAAAATTAATCAGTTATTTGTGCTCGTGTTAAAGTGTTATATATGAAATTTGGTAACGATATGGCAAGTACTTTTTGAGTTAGAGCGCCCACAATCACACACACACACAATTTCTGATCCAGCAAAAAAGAAACTGCTAAGTCCATCATTTCGTAATATTTAGTTTTCGTTGATGTGTGTGTGTAACAAAATATTCTCGCCGGGTCCAGTCGATTAAAAAAAATATCGATTTTCGGCACGCGGCGGTCGGCGTTACGGACACGAGTGCGGGAGGGCCACGTGATCGGCATACGTCACTTTCCACCGTTGCTATGGGTGCGGGAACATCCGTGTGAAACGGTGACTTGGGTAACCTGTTAATTAGATCGGAAGGACGAGGCGGAAACGGCTGATTGGAGATGATTGGATTATCCGAGCTTTGCTCGGTGACATTATTCTACTTCGGAAGGCACAAGATTAAGCGAAACTCCCTGACGCTTTTGACGCGGAGAACTGCGTGAGTACTTAATACGAGTAAAGTACTTAATACGAATCAAAATTGTAATTTATGTTCTGTTTCGTTTATTTGCATATTTAAACTTTATGACGAAGGCGGCAGAAACATATATTCGGCTTTAATTGATTTAATGTTTTTTTCCCTCCAAGTAGCATATTGAGAGTGACAAAAATGCTCCATTGATGTAATTAGATTATAATTTTTAAATGAGTTATTATTAATGGATTCGTATTTCTGCTAAAACTGGATGTTTCTGTTTATAAGCATATACACGCATACCATTCAGTTATTTAATATATGAAAATTAAAAAAACATTCAAAATAGCTCCTCTGCCAGATTACGCCTACGTATCATTTTGCGATTTTAATATTAGAGGTTACGAATTCAGAAAGCTGCGGCGCTGCAAAAAAAAATATCTCACGAGAAGTAATAAGTGAGAGAGCAATAAAGATATACTCGACAAATTAGAGATGTAATTCGCGCATTGAGTGAAGAACGCTAGGTAGTTCAGCGAACACGTGAAATGTATATCCATCCGTCTTTTAACTTACGCAGACAGATTCAGCTTCTCTAGACGGGATATAAACTCTCTGGAGATTTTCTGAAGTTGGAGAGACAAGCTGTTTGTGGAAAGAATTAGGATTGAGCGAAGCGTCATCTCCGAATAGATCCACTCTGTGGAAGGAGTCCTGAATACAAAAAGATGGAACTGGGTAATATATATATATATATATATATATATATATATATATATATATATATATATATATATATATATATATATATATATATATGAGAGAGAGCGACGGGAGGGATCTGAAACCTCAAACTGAAAAATGTCACGTAGGAATTTATTTGTGACAAAGAGGCATAGTTTTTACGTGCGCTGAGAGGAATATGTGCTAAATGCGTTGAAAAGATCCGAGCTCCTGCTTAGAGATAATAGCGAGGGTGTTTGGACAAACAGACGTGAAAAAAAAGGAAGCATGTCAAAGACGCAATACACGTTGGAGAAGTACCTAATCCTTGCAAAAGAGCCTAGACGTACGGAGATTAAAAAGCGCATTAAGTAGAATATCCCATTTCATCCAAAGTGTTACGAGCTTTTCATAAAGGTGAATATTTCACATAGGATGACGAAATAGGATGAATACTTATAAAACGAACAAAGAGATTTGCGTTTGATTCCAAATTATTATATGAAACTCCTTCAATGTTAGCTTTATTCAAAACTGCATTCTAAAATGCAACTTCGCTCCAAATAAGACGATAAATTCGAAACTGCTGATCCATAATGGCGCAAGATCCACGCTCTAGATTTCTTTTAATGTGTGTACAGTGTACGGAATTTTTTTGTTTCGATCGCATGAAGATAGAGAATCGACATCTAAACGTACTCGGAAAGAAACGAAATAATTCGAAGATATATAAAAGATTGCATATTTAGGGGAAGATATGCAGCGAGCGGAAGTGAATTTATATAACGTTTTTGAAATGGACCTGTCATTCTTACTGTTTTGGAGGAACAAATGGTATGTAAATGTTGATTATTTTATATCCAACCGTGTAATATATTGTCATTAACGTCATATGTATGGCTACCGATCGTTGACGTGACGTTGAGCAAAAAAAAAACTAAAATTTACTACGTTTTGTAAAATGACGAATGAGAATGCATCGATAAAATTTTGTTTTCGAAGCAAAACCGAGAAAAATGGTCCGCGTCGAAAGCGATACATAATTTCAGACGAGCGGTAATGATTTGTTTCTCCTGTCAATCGCTGTTTTTTTAACGTGACAATCTTCCGAAATAACCTGCCGATCGAGTGTCAAAAATAAATGTATGCACAATATCCGCATTTAAACCACAGTTTTGATTCACGCATGCAGTAAAAATAGAAGATAAATTTTTGAAAATTTAACTAGAAAGTTACGTGGTTAAAAGAGATAAACAATCGACAAATACATTCACAAAAATAATAAAATCCATTAAATACTTTGATCCTATTCTAAGTTGCATTACATTTCTGAACAGGAAAGTTTTAATGTGATCAATTGCAACGAAATACGTTATATTTCTAAGTTGTGTATTTCTGAGATGGGGTTAATTGAAATAATATTAAAACGCTATACCAATTTGGGTGCCACAAAGTGTTCTCAAAAGAAAGCTTTACGAATGATTTCAAATCATGCGAAACGAATAATATCCCCTGTCAAAGGGAGGAATATTTCCCAAGAGACAGGTTCGGTCGTACATTTTATTCGCTATCCTTAATTTTATGCACCCCTCGTAAAACGCGTAGGTATCCGTTTGACCTTCGTTCCCCTCCTCACGTCACATATCCCCCTACGTCTCTCTTTTCATCCCTTCGCTACCAATCCTTCAAAATTTATTGTTAGACAAGTATAAAGGACATCGTAATCTATGCTTAAAATTTGCAATGCTCGGTCATTAAATTTCACAAACCTGCTTTTAACGGTTACACTCGCACGAAGTAGACACAACAGAAAGGGACGATAGAGAGCATTACTGGGATATTAAAGTGGAGTGGGCGTGGGCCAAGAACAGAGGGGTGAGGTACGGACGCAAGGGGGGCGATTGCGCCTTGATTCACACCCTGCAGTGGCAGTAAAAGGAGTTACATAATTAAGTCACGCGGAAGATGCCAGACGGAATTGGAAAGGACGAGAAATTCAATTAAACCATTTACTACTTGTGATGTGCTCCTCTCCAGGTTATGCAAACTTCAAACCATCTTCCCCTTCACCTCCATTTCTCCTCCTCCCTCCCGCTCCACACCCAACCCATCGTCCTACTTCGCTCAACTCTCTCTCTCTCTGGGTGTGTTCAGATGTTCTGCTGAATTACTCCCTTTTACGATTCCCGCCCATATCCTCCCATCGCACTTGTTTATGACATAAATACATATAACTTTATTTCAGCGCACACCGTTTTAATCTTAACTCGTACCAAATTTCATCGGTGTGCAAGTTTCGAGCAAACTAGGGTACTTTAGATAGACGCAAACGGTGACATTAATAGAAGGTACTGGAAAATGGCGCAAAAGCAATTTTAAAAAAAATCTGATGTGGCCAACATATGACTTTCTCCATATTTGGGGTATAGATATTTAAATTATTATGAAAAGCATTACGAGGCAAAATTATCATTTCCTATCGTAAAATAATACAGTCGTCCTTATTGCCGTAAATTAGGTATATTTTGAATGTTTACAGAATTCACCGCTACATGGTGGTGGCGTTGTATACTGGAAATTAAGAAAAATAAAAATATATCCGAAATGGATGGTTCTACGAAAATTTGTTTCAAACAAAACTTGGAAGAAATATTATTCTCTACAACTTTGGTCCTTACGAAGATTACCAATAACGATGTTTTTAAGGAGATATTTAACGGAAACCGAAAAACCGGTTATTTATAAATAACTCCTAAACAATAACTGATATGGAAAATTATTTCAAATAAAAGTTGAGGAAAATTACATTGTCTACAACCTTTGTACAGAATTGTATATACAATAATGATGTTTTAATGGAGAAATATCGCCAAAACCGAATCGGGTTTCGAATAAACCTCGACTTTCGGTTAGCCGTTATTGTCCAAAACCTAATCAGATCTTTGTGCCCATACCAAAATGTTATATAAGAAATTTAGTAACGATATGGCAAGTACTTTTTGAGTTAGAGCGCCCACAATCACATACACAACGCACGCGCGCACTCACACAAACACACACAGACATCATTCCAAAAATAGTCTAAACGTGTTCTAGGGACTTCAAAACGTTAATTTTCGTTGAAATCTCGAAGTTGATTTTTTTTCGTGACCACAATACTTTCCCATTACTACGTATGGAGAAAGTAAACAAGCTTTCTGGATAAATGAACACTAAAGTCTAAATATATAATTTTTCTGTAGAGATATGTTAATTATAAAAAAATGTACGGAGATTAATTTAAGAAAAGCAAAACAATTCATTAGATGAAATTTAAGAGAAAATCTTTCTAAACCGGAGATTTTTCACGAATCGTGAATAGGAGAAGTAAGGAAATTAAGACAAAATGATTGTCATTGTAATGTAATCTTCGTGGGAAATTAAAAAAGTTAGAGAAACGCTTGAATTCGCGGATGCGTTAGATTTTATCTCTCTTCCATGAAGATCGGTTAAAACGTACAATTTAATTAAGACAGGCGTTAATGTTCGTGGACAGCAAGTGATAGACGCATAAGCACTTTTAATCCAATTAAATCCAGCGAAACAATCGAATTTGCGCCAAATTGTAATTATAATACCAAGCAGATCTTAATTTAGAATATAACAGGTTTATTTTAGGAACATTTGAGAGAGAAAACCGCATCTGGAGTTATTTTAATGTAACAATTACTTCTGAAATTAGACATCAATGAGACCCTTCTCAATGCGAATGATGTTTATTCGGCCTTTTTATCACGGTAGTCTTTATCGACTTATGCATTCTTGCTTCGCACAAAATTAATTAAATTGACACTTCCTATAATTTTTTGTCCCGTAACACATCTTTAATAACATTTACATTAAACTTTGCTCATATAAACATATATATATATATATATATATATATATATATATATATATATATATATATATATATATATGGACTTATAATCGTCACGATGAGTTTGCATTGTATATTTACTCTCTTAACTCAATTACCTACACTAGATAGGAATTTTCTCATCTTTCGCATAAAACATTTACACTCTGGCCTTGGCCTGCTTGGTCAAACAATCACAATAATTAAAGGGCTGTTTTGCTACCGTATCTTGCAGAACGCAATCGCTATACGTAGCTATCTTCATTAATATTTCGTTTTAGAAAACCGCCTGAAGGTAGGACAAAGAACAGGTATGCAGCGCAAAAATTCGACAGTTATTTTGTTTGTACGCCACATCCCTCGCTGTTTTGCATGTTAAATTATCACCCTCATTATTTAACCATCGACACAATTGCATATTTAAATTCTTCACAAAAAACGACAAAGCAAAAGTTCCGTTCCCAAAGAAAGCAATCGATAAAAGCAATTCCAAGCGTACTCAATTTCAGAATATTTTATTCATGGCTGAAAGAAATGTCCCACGAGTCTTCAGAGGTTTTGTGAAAATAATAAATGGGCTCATTTTTGTTTTAACAAAAAAAGTGATTCCGTCGGTAAAATACTCCACTCAACGGAATTAATTATTGATGATCAAAGGCGTGTGACGAAAAACCTTTCCAAATCAGTCTTAATTCGTCATTTAACTATACGGCAGTCCCCTGACTTTTACGTTTATTCCGCTAGACCCTTTTTTTTACAAGCTTTTAGTATCTGTTCGCGGTTTCTATGTTTGCACAGTTTTTCAGAAATGTAACTTAATCGAATGTGGACGAAACTCTATATTTTGTGTATGTCGTAGGCATTTTGAAAACTTCAAACCAATTTATACGTAGTTATGTAGAAAAGACATTGTATACACATATTGACGTAATTTATGTTCTCTTTAAATCTAAAATGTGCATATATTCTAACAATTATTTTAAAAATTAGCTTCCTAATGCTATACTTATTCGAATTAACGCAAAAAATTTTTTCTGTTATAATTTTAACAAGTATCTTTTATATGGATAATATAAACGGATGAACCATTCATGCCACCTCTGCAAATATGTTTCCATAGGATTATTTATGCGTAGCTCTTCTAAAGGAAGTGAATAAGAAGTCAGTCTATTTCATTACAAAAAAGGTTTTCCTTGCTAAAAATATAAAAATGTATGTTAATACTACATTAAACTACCATTTTCGGCACTCAAGTGAGGTAAGTTTTAAACAATTTTCTATTACTTACATCTCCGAAGGTATAAAAGATGGAAAGCTAAATTTTTGAGTGTACATTTCCACAGTGATGCCACTTATTCTTGAAAAGTTTTAGAAAATTTTATGGAGGCGAATTATAATACAAAATTGATTTCGCTCAAAACTCTAAACTAAACAATGCTCTAGTGACCGAACATGCGGCAGTATAATCACATGAAAATAAAAAACGCGCTAATTTATCCATATTCGTGGATAAAACTCTACTTGTTTTATAAAGGTTTTACTATTATGTATATATAAAACGCCAATGCAAAATTCTATAGCGACAAAAGTATATGCAACTCAATCGTGGGAGAAATTACTTAAGTCTGAATTGTTCAAATGTTTTAGTTAAAGCAGTACCAGTACGCGTAATATCTTTCACCTCCTCTAATGCAAATAGCTGAGAAAAATTATCGGACATGGCGCTTATTTATATTTTCATACATGCTTTATGCTGAAGTAAACACCGGAAAAAAAAGATCGTCTTTTTTCATCGGGAATCTTCTTCAGGCACTGCTTTTGAAGGCTTCACATTGAATTTTAAATTTCCTGGGCAAAATAAAAAAGACAACCCTTCAAACTCGGAGAAAATCCGGTGAAAGCAAAGTTTGTTCGGAAGGGTGTGCACGGGACTCTTCGACCCGAGGCGGTCGAGGCGGAAAATACGTATCTCAATGGAGTCAAGCGACTTTGCTCGCCTTTAAAGAAAAGTGCTACGTGTTTGTGAGGTGAAAGAAGCCGCGAAAAATGGTAGATCGAATTTCTCCCGCCTTGTGCAACGAAGAAAGATTGAAGTCATGTCGCTACAAAAGACTACCTCGTTCAGAATAAAGGGATAAAATTTTAAATACTTGGAAAATGATTACCGATTAACTTTTTCGTAATTATTATTTTTAATATCGTGTAAAGTATATTTAAACCGTTTCCGGATATTTTTATTCGGAATTACAGTTAATATTGATTGGTTCAGCATGAAATTATTTATTTTTATAGCAAATTTAATTTTAAAGTGTCCTAAATCAGGCTTATCCGTATTGATGTTGGTTGAACCAATTAAACAGAAATTGTGTTATTATACTTGAGAGCATTGTTAACAAAAAGTTATCGAAAGCGAGTGACATACCTTTCAATTTACTTGATAAAAAATTTAAATTTAATTTCATTCATCAACTCTTGATGTCTACATTTTACGGTCTACCAAATTGATATTGAAAACTTATACAGAACCCAAACTTCTACTGGAGGGAAATTTTGAGAAACGTCAGAGATTTTACATTTTGACATATATAATTATCTACAATCAACATCAAGGCTCTCTAATTTATTTACAAGCGAAGAAGTCTAGTAAACAAGAGTGAAATGATGGAAATTTATTGGGTTAGCCCTTTCTTCACCGTAAATACCCCAATTCGAGACTGAAGAATTAGTCTCGCTTGGTAGCTTAGTTGGTTAAAGCACCTACCCGGCAAGTGGGAGACCCGGGTTCAGAATTTTTCTCCTTCTCAATCTTCACAGTGAAGTCTAGTAAATGTTATTGCTACTATAAAAAATGTTCCATAAACAATATTCTTGATCGTTGGTTGTCCATCCTGTTTTATTTGACATCAAATTACTGAAATAGAGTAATATTGACAGTGCTACATACAACTGAGATATATTGACCCAAATTTTCCGCGTGAGTGACCCAATGATTTACTTATTCTTAATGCAAAGGATGGTCTTATAGGAAATTTCCTTCTTTTCAAGTAGAATGGAATGGGGAAATGTTACATCTGCATCTACATGTTACCCTACAATTTGCCAAAGTGGCGGGTGGTAGAGCCTACGTTGCACCAAAACGTGGTATTAACACTTTCGCACTAGTATAAATGTATCCCTCCATGATATTCGTATGATGTGAGTTTCCTATCACCAGTGTCCCATTACACGATCCCATATTTGTATTGGTAGATGGATGGTTAAAGTTACTAAGGTCGCGGGTTCGAATCCCGCCTATGACATGGATGTTTGTGTTAGTCAAGTTTATATGGAAGAATGGACATTAATGTCTAAATATCGACCTAATAAATACGGCTTATTATTATTACATTTGTAATGCGATGGAATGTGATATATTAATATGCTTACAGAGAATCCATCTTACAACGTTATTGCATGTGGAGGTATAGCAGATTGATTTAAAATGTTCAAAAATTCTGTAGGGTAACGTGCTTTGATTCTTCAACAATATCTGCACTCTTATATATCTTACTAGTGCGAGGAAATTTTTTCGTTCGTTTCTTAGCGTTAGCGTGACAAGTTTCACGACCAGATCAGATATGTCGGTCGTCGATTCACAGCAAACAGAAAAGACCGGAAAGTTTGCGTGATTGCACTGCTCGAAAATTCCAGTAGTCTTTCTATATACACCTTTGCCCTGGCCGACATTCAAATGAAATTCCAAAAGTAGCGAATTAGTGAGAGTGGATTAGGGAAAGTGGAAGAAAGAGAGGAAAGGAGTAAAATAGGTATTGACATGGGTGAAGGGAGCTTTCGGAACTGAGAGTGTCTAATTACTGTATTTTAAAATACATAAAAAACATACAATTCCAGTTAATTTCATCCTAAGCTACTCCTGAATTTTATGCGAAGAATAAATGATTTTATGGTCCCGATGAAATAAAGCATTACAAAAATACAGGACCGGTTTCAGGCGTGAGCAACGTAAGCAGCCGCTTACAGGCACTACACTTCAGAGATGCGGTAAGATCATTGTTTTGAATTTTGAAAATTCTTTACTTTATAAGTTTGCTGCACAGAACATGAAAACATAATGGGGAAGCAACATATAATGCCATGGTACAGTGCCGTAACTATGGTATGGCGAAGGTGGCATTTGCCATAGGCGCCGCTTGCGAAAAGCGCCAAAAGTTCATGTCCATAAATACTATTTTAATACTCAAACGTTAACTTATATGTAATAAAAACGCTATTATTCTTCATTAAAACGTAAAAAAATATTTCCTATATCAGGGGTCGGCAACCTACGGCCCGCGGGCCTCATGCGGTCCCGAGAACGTTTTGTGCGGCCCGCGAAGCCATAATGAAAAAGTGATCGGAATTATTTAACACAGTCAATTCCACATTTTTAGTGAAATTATGCCTCAAAACCTTTTCTGCTGGAGTTTTAACCCTAGTAAAGTAATTCCCGGTCATAGCAGATTTTTCACCTGTTTCCACATTTCCCATAATTTTAATTGATTTACACTAATATGAGATCGCAAAATCTCTAGGTAACTTCTGATTAAAACCCAGATCCGGCCCGCCGGAGCTCTCGTGATTTCCAATGCGGCCCTCCGTAGCATTCACAACAACGAATGTGGCCCGCCATATAAAAAAGTTTGCGGACTCCTGTCCTACACAACCAAGGTGTTTCCTAAAATTTTGCCATAGGCGCCATATCGCCTAGGTAGGTCTCTGCAATGTTATGTAAGTTATATTTCAAAGCAAAGCGGCTATCCTCGCCTCCAATCAGGTATGTGCGGTGCGCAGGCGGTGAAAACGAAAAATATCCAATCAGAAACATTGTTTAATTCCGTCGATGGCAACGCGGTGGAGTCGGACCTCCGATTCTCATTGCCTCCACCTGCAGCATGGCAGAGTTGCGTACTTTGACAAATAAAAATGGATTTAGAAACTGGCATAGTTCGCGTTTGATAATAAAAGGACACTAAAATTCCACTGAGCGAATGAGGCTTCACTCAAATTCCTTTTCCTTATTAATAAATATAGTGTTATTATTTCCTGCCTTAATTAGTATCTTCTTTACTAACCAGAGGGACGGAAATTTTTCAACTCGCTTACATATATATTTTTAACCGAAACTGGCCCTAAAGATTAACGAACTGTTTAATTTTTGTCATTTACGAAAAAAAAAAAAAAAAAAAAAAAAAAAAAAAAAAACTGAATTGTTTACGGAAATTGAAAACCGAATAACGAAGAGTAGTTCCAAAAAAAAAAAAAAAAAAAAAAAAGTGATTGTACTTGCAAATGCGGCGATAGTGACAGTGATGATAATTTTTCATTTTAAAAAAACGTGAAAAAATTATAATTTTTCGGATTCCAAAAAAAAAAAAAAAAAAAAATTACGGTAATATTTAAGTTATTATTAGCGAAAAATAAAATTTATTTTGTTTTACGTACGTCTCGTTTTATTATCTTGATACTAAACTTTTTTTTTTTTTTAAATGCGTATGAAAAATACCTTACATTCGCTGCAATGATAAACAAAATTAGAAATTAAAGCCTCTAGGCACAAAAATTTCATACCATAATTCTGATCAGAAGTGCTGAATAAAGCCAACACGGCTACGGTGACAGACAGACACCAGAATCGATTTTTTGGTATAGTATGATTATAAGAACTTTGATGCCAATTAAGAACTAATTCCGCCTGCGTGAAGTTTCCTAATTAATAAAATGTTCCCTCTAATAAAGCTTAAATGGCTGACAAAAAAATTGTCCGGTAAAAAAAAAAAAAAAAAAAAAAAAAAAAAAAAATTCGGAAGATCAAACAGTTTTTCGATAAGCTCATTTCATTGGAAATTAGCTTAAATTAAACATTATTTGAAGATTAATTTCCGTCTAATTACTCAGCGGAACCACAAAAGCTTTATCTCTCTCCCACTCATCATCTCATTCAACTTAAAAATTGGAAAATCCATGTCACAATTCAAACACGTAATTAGCCATAAAATTTCAGAAAATTATTTCATCCAATAGATATTTTATTTTGTCCCAAATATACTTGACAATTTTCACCGTGCTGCTGATTATTAATCATATCGTGAAATATGCAATCCCTCATTTAAATTATCATAAGCTACTGGTGGTATGAATTTCCAATTAATGCTCTATCATGATTTTGGGATACGAAACGGAAATTCATCAATAAGAAAGATTCTTTATGAATTCATAAACCGCAATAGAACCAATAGAATACCAACTGATCGATTAAATTTTGGAAAACGAAATTTCAATTTGTCAAATCGGGCGATCTGGTTGCAACGGTCCCGAATTTCCGTTAATGACGGAAACTCATCATCCAAATTAATGCTGCACCAGGTGAGATTACATCATGTGGTGTACGAAGTCAGCGCAGGGATGAGATGAAAAAAATGTGGTCACGAAATGAATGCTCAGGATACTGCCCGCTGAGAATATAACGAAGAGAGTGCAACGGTCATGCTAATACACTGCTATTAAAATAACTCCAGCGTGTTTATAAACCGTGACTTGACGTAAAATATTAACTTGGAGATTTGTTTTTATATGTGCACGCAATAATTGTAGTAGAGGAAATATTCGTGCGTATTACATTACGCAATTTGCAACCAACTCAGTGAGACCCTTAAGTAATGAAATATTTATATATAGCGGAGTGATAAACTTCGCAAAGATTTTTCGATTAAAAACACAGAATGAATGTTAAAAAGTCGATTTCTTTGTAAAGGTTATTTTTTATTTAATAATATAGCATAATTTGAACAGACACGTTGCTACTCTTGGGAAACGCGCTGTGAAAATTTGGTAGCCATTCGAAAATTGCTAGCTGCTCACAGTGGTGACCTCTAACTGTGGGACGAAAAGTACTTTGGGTGATATCTTTTTATTCTTCGAGAGATCACGTATTTTTAAAAAGTTTTATGATCGTTACGCGCCATTCAGAGACAGTATTTACACTTTCATTAGGGAATTTCCGGCTTCGGAAATGTTTGCCATAAGCATTAAAGGTCGTTATCGCCGCACATTTCGTCCGTCATCAATGGAGCAAATACGAAAAGTGTAAACACCGTCTGGTTTCGGAAAGACGACGCTAGGCTTCAAAACTAGAGGTTCAGTAGTTTAGCTCAACTCTTGAAGGAAGGGAGTCTAGTGTAACAGATTTCCTGTTGTTTATTGCGATAGATTAAGGGTTCCCCCATCCAAGGTAGTGGCGTGATGTGAGCGGTGACCATGTTAGGTGACATTTTTCCAGGGGTGTTTTCGTCGACGACGTACATCTCCTTTGTAGTGGTCTGGGGCAGTCATTTTGTTTTGTCACCTCGGGAAGCAGATTTATATAAGCCGCGAGCCTGCTTCTTTCAACGGGATTTTATAAAACTCTTGAAAAATTCCGAACACAACGGAAGTACTTAGAAAAAACTTCGGTTGAAAAATAAATTTACCGTGAACTCTATATAAAGTTCCTAAAATTTTTCTTCTTTGTTTGCGGAAAGTTCTCTTGATAACAAGAACGGAACTTAAAGTACGTCCTACTCATGGAAACAAAATAAAATCCAAGTTTTTTAAAAGCAGTTACCTCTTAAATTTAACGCTATTTTGTTATTTAAAAAAATGCATCCATTCAAAAGTTTCCGATGTTTATAAAACACCCTGCAGATAGAATTAATTTTTATAAATTGTTTAAAAATTTACAAAATATTATTGAACAGACTGAAAATAAAAATAATCCTGTCGAGGTCTTCAGGCTATCGATTTAACAACAAAATATATAAAGTAATATTGTGCCGTATCCAGTGCTGCACACAGAAATTTACTTGGGGGAGGAGGGTGGGGTGGGTGATGGAGGTAGGGGGCGGGGAAAAAACCTCAAACTTCACTATGTTATTCATTGTTTTTTAATTTCTATCATTTTAGCTGTGTAATAGAAGATTTTAATGAATAAGCATATAAATTCTAATTTTTACCTGTTCGATCCTCAATATTCTCAATGGAATACGTATTACAAAAATGTAATTTTTTTGCAACATAGTGGCTCTGTCTTGGGGAAAGAAAATGCTCGGTTTGTCCCCCCCCCCCCCCCCCCTCCCCCCCTGGGTGCGTCACTGGCCGTATCTAATATTCCGTAACCGTATATCTCAATGTCTTCACAAGTATCAGGATTTAACTTCAATAAACTCTCCGTAGTTTTTTTTATATCGTAAACATGCAAGAAAACGGCTAGAAAATATTTGCTACTTGGCCCAATGGATGTTAAAACCATTGTCGTTTCAGTATTTTTGTAAATTATTTGCCATTAAATTTGATCATTTTTAACTTAGTTCACATAAGAAAATTAAATAAATATGTCCGCGCGTTATGTTGCTATAATGTCTCGGAAAAACTGAGTTCTTAGACACCCGTATGGCATACATAGATATCCCCGATAAGATACTATAAATACAAGTTATGGACGAATATATTAGGTATGTATCTATATACTATTACAGAACGATACTTTCGTCAGCCAATCACGTATAACATGTTTCTTCCAAGAATTACGTTGTTGCAAGCGAACTATGAAATGCCATTTCTGCTACAAAGAAGACAGTTTCCTGTAAGACTTGCCTATTGCATGACAATAACCAAGTCACAAGACCAAACTTTGAATAAAGTTGGTCTGTACTTGAGACAACCCGTTTTCACTCATGGGAAATTGTGTTGCATTTTCTAGAGTCAAAGCAAGGGCCGATGTTAAAGTTAAAATAGAAAGTACTTCACATTAGGGGAAATTAGTACATCGCTCCGATGATGTATATACAATTAATTGTCTATATCCTGAAGTACTTGAATAAATGACATTAAAAATAATCTATTTATTCGTTACGGAATGAGAATGGGATCTATGTTTTAAAAACAACTGAGCTTCTTTCTTCTAAATTTAGCCTTAGGAGTAAATTTTATTTATTTTACTTAATTAAACTCAACTATTGTACATATTTAACAGTATTGCAATAAACCATATCCCGTAGGGATAGGCCTTACAGCTAGTTAGCTTCTAATACTTGCTTGAATTTAGGAACAACTAGTAAAAAATGGTCACGGGGTTCTTGCTTATCGAGTTGAGTATGTCTATAATTATAGATAATCTACCGGAAGGTGTAACTACGACGAATGAATGAATTCTTGCTAGTACATCTACTAACTCCTAATTTTTAACTACTGATAGTTGGAAGCAAAATAAGCTGCCGTGTCTCATGACTAACAAATCAGTGTGAATAAATCGATACTTTGATTAATATCTTTCGTTGGTTGCGAAGGACAGTGAAAGACAATCTACGAGAGAATGTTAATTAAAAGAAAAGTTGCGGGTGACATTTCGTTGCGTAATTTCACTATATGTAGTATCATGAAGCTGTCTCCCTCGAAACATAACTGCATAATACGATATATTCCAAATAACCCAGGGAGGCTTGTGTAAATATCTTCGAACATTTCCAATTTTTTCTATGACCGTTTTTTTAATGCAGTTAAATATTTGCATCATCTTATTTGTCGGTTTATTTCAGTTTACTGGGAGATTTTAAATAGGTAATTATAATTTACCGTCACGATCTTTCTCCGTTAATTCATAAAAAAATAAATTTTGGAAGCGTTTCAGGAAGAACACCTTTGAATCAGTACAATTATTCACGATTGTCTCTATTCGAAAATGAAAAACGAAAGTGAATCACATCTGGCACACAGAACCGTTTTATGACAGCAGGATTTATATGGGTCAAATTTATTATTTTATAGATATATATTTTTTTAATTTCCCTTCGTATAATGGATACCGAATGGCAGAAAACAAACACTTCCCTCTCCGAAATAGAGAAATTCTAAATGAAAATACATTTCTTGGATGATAAAAGTCCATTTACTCAATCGATTCTTCCCCGCGTACTGTCAGGTCCGTGAGAAGTCGAATATCTCAAGACTTCCCATACTTAAAGACGCCGAATTCCATAGCATTCCCAATAAGTAAATGTATTTCACCGCCTTTACGTATGGATTCCCAGTGATTTACTGCCGCGGCCTCGATATAAAAATGCTCACTTTGTGAGCGGCCGTTATGTCACCCTACTTGCCACAGCCGCTCCGTCATGAGCGCTTGGAGAAGACAGTGATTGATAAGCGAGATGGAAAACAATGGAAAGCACTCAACTACCTGAACAGTTGAATGATAAATGCCACCGAGTGAAGAATGCCCAACAAAGACTGTCGTCGATGAGGAAATGAAATGACGCCAGATGCTGTCTAATCAATATCAATCTTAACGGACGTTTCCTCTGATCTTGACCTGACTTTCTATTCGATCAAATGCTTCCCGTTTTATTTTATAAGCAAAACGACTCTCGTAATTATTTTTTCAATTGCCTAATCAACGAAAAGTTTATGATATAATAAATGGAAAAGGATGAATAACAAGAAGAGGTCTTTGTTGATTAGAATGCTTAATCTGACCATTGAGAAAACAAGTTATTTGACGACTGCATGGAGAAGCTTTATGGAAGCCTTCTGTATTACAGTTCACGCCATAGGAAAGAGCTTCAATTTATTTTACTCGAAACTACTAAAAAGTTCTTTTGATACGGTTTAATAAGAATATCCACGCTCGTCAAAACCAAAGATTCCGAAAACAACAAATGAAACAAACCGACTGAACGACAATTTTCTCGAAAGAGTACCTTAATTTTGGGACGAAGCGAGAAAATTGATTTTTGCGTTGGAAACTCACTTCCAGCAATTGATCGTTTACGATTTCCTAACAATTAATATTCACGTTTTAAAAACATCGAAGGAAAAAAATCGCCTCACTTCGCAGTTACAATCAAGAGTCATGAAGCACCTACTATTCACATTTTAAATATTAACACGTGGATGCCAGGATATATAACCAATGATCCGTCGCCAATACATATATGATCTATTTTTATTCCCATAGACCCGAAAACTTGTGGCGAAACTTTCAAATTCCACCGATTCTCAGGATAGGATTTGCGCGGATGGCGCCAAAAACTCCCAAGAACCCATCGGATCGTGTGTTTACTCTTTGACTCGCGTCATCCCCCTCCCATCTTTCCCCCTCCCAATTCTTCCCCTCCCACTCCTTCCCTTTCTCTCTTCTCCTCCTCCCACTCCTACCTTCCAACCCTTCTCCCTTTCCTACCCCATTGCCCACTTACCTCATCCGCTTTTTCATATACTCCGCCCGGTGTCTTCGCCTATCCCGGATCATACGAAAACATCGCCCCTGTTACTTATATCGCCGTATAGGAGAGGAATGTAACACGATAATACGTGTCACTCCAAGCGAGAATAATTCGGTGTGGGAGTAAGCGCTCCGATTATTCTCCTTACGTTAGACCGCCGTGTTTCAAGAGAACAAGGAGTTTTGACGGAGGTTGTACTTTGCATTTCCTCGAAGCGCGTAATTCCTATCGCTGTCGAAGATTACACACAAAGCGTTTACGTCACTCAAAAGAAGGCTCTCATGAATAATCATGGCGGCGAATTAACGAGAGAGGAAATTTACTTTTCCTTTAGTTAGGGAACAAAAAGATAGGAGAGAAGAGAGGGCGGTCGCAATTAGCGACGGCGATTGAAAATTTGCATGCGAGAAAAGAGAGAGAGAGAGAGAGAAATGGATGGCCGAGAAAATAATGGATTGCACTTCGCTCCAGCTTGTGTAACCCATCAACGTAAAGAAAAGCAAAACCTTCGCGAAAACTTGTTCAGTGGTGATTTCGTTCTAGAAACGTCGATAAAAATCCTCGAAAACTTCAGTTCCTTCGTTTCATCTCAGAAATATCTCTTTCTTCGGTTTCATCATCTTAATAGCTAAGCTGAAGTTATCGACTTTTTTTTTCTCAGGAAACGAGAATTTGTTTCCTCTTGCGATACCTCTAATCTGATTATCCGAGATGAATTGCCTAAGAGTGAAATTTTTTGAAGATGGAAATGGATATTTAGAAATAATCGCAGACCCCCTGTTTAATGTTATCTTGGAGACAATTTGTTCGTTAAAATTTCCGCACACAAAACGTCAATAATATTTGATGCAATAACATGAGTTTTCGCAGCATTCACCCCTTATTTTAGTCTCATCATCATCATAGGCAGTCTGGCCGTAGACAGGTCCGTGATTATTCATGGTTAAACCTGGTTCTCCATATACTCCTATTTTCCGCAGTCTTCTTCATGTCTTGATAGTCGTCTATCAGTTGAAAACTTTTCCTACCTCTTTCTCTTTTTCCATCCAGTTTTCCTTCTAGCATTTCTTTAATCGTGCACTCTCTTCTCAGGTAATGTCCAATCCAGTTCGCCTTCCTCTTTTTGATAGTCTGTATAATCATTCGCTTCTCTGCTATTCTTCGTAGTTTTTCACCCTATCTGTCCATTTTATCTTCAGCATTCTTCTCCATGTCCACATTTCGAAGATCTCCAAGTATTTAATATCATTTTTCCTTAGCGTCCATGTTTCTGTCCCATACAAAGCTATACTCCATACATAGCATTTTATCAACTTCTTGTGAATATCGTCCTTTATATTCCCCGTTTAGTCTCATATGCATATTTTTCCTGTTGAAAAGAGAAACGCAATAAACTGCTTTAGTTTCAATAAACTTATTACAGTTACTAGAGCTAATATAGAGTTTATCAATACCACTTGACTGTGCAGTTAAAGATCTCAATAACATTTAACGTCGAATTTACGCCTGTGTGTTAATTAATGATAATACCGAAAAATTACCCGATCAACGGAATGAGATCGGTGCGAACAGTAACATGATCTTCGATTTTTTACTTTCTAATTTACGAAGTATATTGAGAAAGTATTGTTATAACGAAAAAATTCGACCTCGGGATTTTGATGGAAATATACGTTTTAGGTGTCGCTGAATCCGAAAAAGTGGTCTTCGCAATGCCGTCTGCCTGTCTGTTACTGGCTCTAGAGCCTAAACGGTGGAGCAAAAATGAATGAAATCTCGTACTTCGGCATTATATCGTACAGAGTATAAGCTATGAAGAAATGGTTGACATTTCTCAATAATTAAAGGAAGTTTATTCAACGCATTTTTAACAATAATTTGATTTTCTCAAAAACGGCAAGAACAATTTTGATAAAATTTCGTACAGTTACTTTGGTATACGTCTGCAATAATACTACATATTTAATTTTTCTCAATGAATGAATATAAGGCTAGTTTATTCTTGAGCAACTTTAACGAAAATTGGATTTTCTAAAAACCGGCTGATCGGATTTTCACTTCCTAAAGATAACTAAACGACGCATTAGTATATGAGAAAGCTTGTACAATGTAAGTTGTAAGGATTTTTCTTCGTGGTGATGCAATACGCAAAGCGTAATCTCACTGAAAGCAGGTGCTTGACCCTTCTTTTCCCACCTCATCTACTCAAGAAAGAATCATTCTGCTACTTATTAAAAAAAAAAAAAGACAATCCTAAAATAAACTCGAGACATGTTTTCGGATGAATCGAAGAGTACATAATGAGAGAGATGACGGGACACTTAAAACTGCTTTCCATGGAATTAATTCTGCCACAGAAGGACGAGCGCGCTATTGGAGACGACGGATAGAATGAGAGTAGTCGAGGGGAAGGAGGAAGAAGGTCCAGACTCGAAAGAAAAGTTAACGGAAGAGAGCAGAGAGAAAGGGGGAGGAGGGAAAAGGGAGGGACAATGCTTTTTGAGTGGAAAAGGGTTTCGAGTGAAGGGAATGAGAGGAAGAGAAAGGAATGAAGGGAAACGGGAGGGGAATAGAGGATGAGCGGCGGAATAAAGTTAAGACGAATAAAAAAGGCAAACCTTGAGTTTAAGATAAACACGGAGAGGAAAATAGGTATAAAAAACAAGGCAAAGTCGACAGCAAAAAAAAAAAACTCGACGGGGTGGAGAAAAAATTAAAAAGATTCGGGGGGGAAAAAAAAAGGTTTATCACAAAGACGGGAAAATACGAAGAGGAAAAGCGACGAAGACGAAGAAAGAATAAAATTGCCGGTGGGTTACAGGACGGAAAGCTGCGACATGGACGAGGATTTGTGGAGGCCCCGCGTGGGGGGGAAAAAAATAGACGACGTATGGCCGGAAAGTTGGATGGAAAAGTAATTCCGTCGCTATGGTGAACTGCAGTGGAGCAAAAGAGAAGAACTTATTTTTTTAAGATAAAAAAAGTGACGGCGTGGGACGCGAGGTTGAAAAGGTATTAAAATGAAAAAAACTGGCCAACACGACTTTCTCCATATTTGGGGTATAGATATTTAAATTATTATGAATAGCATTATAAGGATGAATTATTATTTCGTATGGTAAAAGAATACAGTCGTCCTTATTGTGGTAAATTATATTTTGAATATGTTTACAGAATTCACCGCTACATGGTGGCGGCGCTGCATACTGGTAATTAAGAAAAAGCAAAATATCTCCGAAATGGATGGTTCTACGAAAATTTGTTTCAAACAAAACCTGAAAGAAATATTATTCTCTACAACTTTGGTCCTCACGAAGATTACCAGTAACGACGTTTTCAAGGAGATATTTGACGGAAACCGAAAAACCGATTATTTATAAATAATTCCTAAACAATAACTGCTATGGAAAATTATTTCAAATAAAAGTTGCAGGAAATTACATTCTCTACAACCTTTGTTTAGAATTGTAGATACAATAATGATGTTTTAATGGAGAAATATCGCAAAAACCGATTCGGGTGTCGAATAAACCTCGACTTCCGTTTAACCGTTACTGTCCAAAAACTAATTCATTCTTTGGGCTCATACCAAAGTGTTATATATGGAATTTGGTAACGATATGGCAAGTATTTTTTGAGTTAGAGCGCCCACAATCACATACATACACAAGCACACACATACATCATTCCGAAAATAGTCTAATCGTGTCCTAAGGACCTCAAAACGTGTATTTCCGTTGAAATCTCGAAGCTGATTTTTTTCGTGATCACAATACTTTCCCATTACTACGTACGGAGAAAGTAAAAAAATGAGAAAACATCGCGCGAACACGGGATGTGTAGTGACGCGTGGACGAAAGAATCTTAAGGGTAAAGAGAGGCAAAGTAGTGACGCAGCAGAATGTAGTAGGTGGAAGCGGCAGATTATAGTAGACAGCCGAGATGAAATAGCGAGGATAGAGAAACAGGGGGAAAATAGATGGAGGCGAGGGGGAGTGAGAAATTGTGTCTGTGTGTATAGAGTGAGAGGTTAGGTTTTTTGTGTGTGCGGATTTCGGAATTATAAAAGGGGATTAATAAAGAGAAGGTGAATGTCCCTAGCGGACAAAGAGAGAATTTCGGGCGAGCGAGGAATTAAAATATGCCGTGTGACGCCGTTCGAGCCAGTACTGCGACACAGTTTTAATTACAGTCACGTGAAATGAAATTGCGATAGTGTTTTATTTTCCGGAGGTGAGTTTGGGAGAGAAAGGAATCGCAGAGAGAGAGAGAGTTTTTAGTTTTTAAAAGAGAAATTTCGCGGTTAAACCTTTGAAGCTTTATTCTATTCCATCGATGTCGCGTTTTATACATTTTTTCCAGTCATACAAGAATTTTGTTTGCGGCAAAGGAATCTTTTTTTTTTTATCGGTTCCGGAGGGCGACACTCAATGTTATACTTGTGACAGAATTGCTAGTGCAATCTCACGTTTTTTTGTGATTAATACCCCATTCTTTGGTAATGAATAGATTTCCATCATCTGAAATATTTAGTGAAATTATAGTTAAATCATTATTCGAAACTGCCGTGACATTCAATTTTCATTGTTTAATGCGTGATTCAACAGAACTGCGTAACTTCTGCCTTGTCTTATCTTGATAGACGTTGCACTGCGAATCGATATACCTGTTACTTATCGATCTGAATCGACGATATTCACCGTAATATTTCAAAAGAATACATTAAAAAAATACAGGTATGTTAAAACAAGAAATATTTCTGGATGACGTGCGATTAAATTGTGCATATTTTTGTTCAAAATAAAGCGATGGAGAAATAAAATGCAAAGAGAAGTTTTTCCCGCATCATTCGCAGGCAAGTCTTTCGAGACTTCTTCCCCACTAGAAAAGGCAAATATAAACGGGAGAGCGCGGAAGAGAATATCAATGAATACTAACATGACATGTTCTGAAAATGACTGTAAAAGAGAAATAAAAGTATGATATATAGATAAATATGCGAAAAAAAGGAAAATGGTAGAGTAGAGAAAAATACAAAGGAAGACATCAAAGAGTAATATTGAAAGAATTTTCCTAAATTTTCAAATTCTTATTCGTTCACCATTTTTCAAGAATTCGCCTCAAAAATCGCATAGCTCTTTTTTCTTAAAAATATTATATTGATAAGTAAAGGCGAGATAAGTATACATAAGTAAATAACATTAACATTAAGTGAACAGTATTTTTTTCTTCGCTTAATGTAGTCAAATTGTGCAAATGTTAGATACTAGATTTTTTATTTCTATTTTACGTATTAGGAATTAAGAAATCTATTACTAAATACCTCGACAATACTTATAATGCAATATTTAATGATTACAAAACTTAAGTATTATTCCTGTTAAGTGATGTTATGATTCAACGTAACGTTAATATAGGTGCAAGTAACATATCGCATTACATAGGATTATAGGATACTATTTTCCAATACGAACTTTTCACTGTTTGAAATGACGTACAATGTGGTTTGAGATGAATGAATGTTTACCATCAGTACAATACATCAGAGACACGTTATTTAATCCTGAATTATAAATGAAATTCAACGGTTGACAAAGAAACTTTAAATTTTCATCGGGCAAACTAGATGTCACTCAGTGAACTTTTTCAATTACCATACATTCCATCTTATGACGATAGTGCACTAAATGAGCAAACCTTTAATGTTTGCCCTTCTCTTGAAGAAAAAGTACTCGTAACTTCAATCTATCTCTCTCTCTTTCTCTCCATTCTCTCCTATATAAGAAAGCTGTAACCGGCTTTTACGTTTCCGCGTCGTCTCAGGCAACCTCTCTAAACAACCTCCCCTCTCTCGCTTACTCTGTCTCTTCCTCTCAACCCTCCTCACTTTTCTGCTCTCTGTATTTTCTCTTCTTAGAACGTTTTATTTCGTAAACGAGTTTTATATTTTCACTCTGTCTGTCTGTCTGTCTGTCCGTCAGTGCAATCAATTATATTAAAACAGTAAGTGGTCGAGATATAAGACTGAAACTTTCAAGGCATATTTGATCTATGATGTCATATATTTTTCTTCAGATTTGAGCTTCGAAAAAAATACGCAGAGTAGAATAGTGGCCAATTGAAATTTTTGTAATATTTCTCAACGCATACATGATGTTTGATGGAAAACGCTACTCTTTTCTTTCTGATCCTTTACCATTCCTCTCTTTCATCGCCTCTTTCTATCATTTTTCTTTATTTTTCCATCTCACCGCGTATTCTTCCTTTCTTTCCCTTTCCTTTCCCCCTCTTCTCCTTCTTCCATTCCTCCTCTCTCTCTCTCCGCTTCTTTCTCAAAGCTCTCCGTCATTTCAGCCTTTCTCGCCTAAAATATATCCCCTATACTTGCTCCTTCTCTGCTGTCACTGACACTTTGCCCAATACTGCCACTAATTAGCCCTCTCTGCCCTAATTGTTCGAGTTAACTTTCTCAAACCGGTTTTTTTCTCTTCGCCTCGACTTCGAAGATTTTCCTTTCTGCGTCCGTCCATCTTCCCCTTTTCTATTAAACCTCAGCCTAGGGCTTCCTTCTCTTCCTCTCTTAAATCTGACGCCTCCCAGAATCGCTTTTCTCCCTTATTTTGTTTAAACCCTTTTTTAAGTCTTTATCAGCCCATGTTTTTTTTAAATTCGCCGCTTCTATGTTATGGAACCGCCTTTATACCGATTCCAATCACCTTTTATACGCTTACTTTTCACATTATCGACCATTATTTTTTCTATCTTCTTATAAGAATATTTTGGACAAAATTTGTTAGAGCTTTTTTATTACCTCTTTTATGTTACTTCGACGAATTTTTTTGGGATGAGTTTTTGCTCGAATAAAACTCTTATATTAGGCTATTTAATAATTTTTTTCTTATGCGATTTTTTTGCAAATAATCTATCGCCGAATAATTTAACAGTTAAATAATTGACGCATTCACTATAGCTAATAAAACTGAAGAGCAATGTTTTCTCTCCCTTGGTAGGAATTGAAATTTTTAAATCACCGACAGATAAAGACATAAATATAGAAAATTTCAGATAATTAATAATGCAATATTGTTTCTGACAGTTTGCCTAATTCAGTAACTATTTACGACCTTTGGGAAGACATGTGCCCATATCGCTATGTATATGAAGCAAAGTTAAACTGTAAATCTATCTTCTAAACAAATACAAAAGACAGCGTCACTTTGTGTGTAATGCTTTTTGAAGCTGAATATCTCGCAAACGACTGAACCGAATTTGATGAAATTTTCAGGATAGCATTATGATATAATAACAAAACGTTTTAATGTATATAAATCGATACCAAAGTCCCGAGTTCGCTCCAGGGGATAATTTCCATTTCCAATAAGTTAAAAATCAATTTTTCGCCGTGCAGACTTTCGTTCTTTTTAAGATTAAATTAGAAGTAATTGATGTAGAAACTCCAGATGTGAACCATTTTGAAGAAAACATTATAAAGGTTCTTATTCTGTTCGTCTTTTTCCGCCTACAGTTCAAAATCGCTCAATGTAAACGTTTAATTCACACAGTTTGAGGAAATCTAGCCATTTTAAGGGGATGTTGCCTCGCCTACCAATTCCATTTTTAGACCTGGATATCATGTTGTTATTTCAATCCTTATGGGTGTAAACGTGCATTGATTGCTTTTAATATGAGAGAGAGGGAGAGGGAGGGGACAAAGGGAGGGGGAGGGGGGGTTAGAGATGGAAGGAGAGGGAGGTAGAGGAAGGGAGAGGGAAAGGAGGAGAGGAAGAGAGTGGGAGATGGGGAATGAAGGAGAGGGAAATGACTTTCAATACAATTTATGTTTCTGATGCCGATTTGATCTCCGTAAATAGCTTGAACGATCGAATCTTTTCTCCCGTCATTTTTGACGGGCTATTCACTAGTAAATAATATTTACGACGATTAAACTTTTCACATGATAGTTTGAACTTTGAAAAAAAATGAACGAGTGAATACAAGTCATCGGGAGTATTCATAAGCTATCTCATGCTATGTGTAAAGGTTTTTTTTTAACTGCGGTTAACGGTTCGGACAATACAAGCGCTTTGCTTATAAATATAAATGACTAATAAATAACGCCTACTCGTAATGAAAAATGATATTCTACGAAATTTTCGGGGAAGGTTGTCCAGAGTGAAAGGATGCCAGATAAATTTATCAAAGCAAGAGCCATAACTTTCCTAACGCGACATACAGAAAAGTGCAGAGGACAAAGGTAGCTAGCAATTAAATAAGCAGAAAGGCTTCGTCACGTCAAGAGGATTAAGCGGCATTCAATGAACAATCTCCTCTTTTTTTTTTAATCGCCCCTCGTAAATAACAGAAGCGATTTCTCCCGCTGCTGTTCTCCCTGATTCACGGCGGCGAAAACGTTTGCCGTTTATCTGCAGTGGAACCAAACAACGCTCTTCAATATATTCCAAAAGCTCGTCCTATATAACTAGCTCTTTTTCCGTTTGCTAATTTAATGAAGAGAGGGAGCTCTTCATTAAATTATCAAACGAAAAGAGAACTCGCAGTTTTTTTTAGTAACCATTAACGCACGCATATGCCTCTTAATCCAATCGCGATTTTTTCCCCGCGGATTCCCATTCGCTCAGTCATAATCTTGTCGGCTGACGTTTCGCGGACTCATATATTCTCTCATACTCTCATAATATCGACGGTTGAGCCGAGAGAGCAGAACGCAAAACTCTACCTCCAAGTAATTTATTAGTACTTCTTGAAGTTATTTGCATTCAGAAGGACGATGTAGCACCGTCGCCTTCAGGAAGCCTTTCTTTAGCGACCCGAGTGAAGATAGTTTGTTTATAATCCGCACTAAATGTGCCGCCGATTCATTATAGGCACATATTGGTACACCACGAGCTAGATATTCCGAAAATATTTCTTTTTTCCTCCTATTGTTTTATTTCAAACCTTTGAAACTACACACTTGTACGTGCCAAGAACTTTTCGCTCGATACAGAGCGAACTTGTTCGACGACGTTCGATTTCTTACGAATATTAGCGGCAGAACCTTTAGTGCCATACACTTACATAATTCCAAGTCCTCAACGTTTTTTACGACACCTTTTTTTATGGTTTCGCCCCTCATAATTATTACCTTTCCTAACCCTCCGTTCTCATTCCATCTCACTCTTTCTTTTTCTCCCACGTCCTTCTTCTCTTCGCGTTAAAATTCTCTCCACGTCTTCACTTAGATCCGAGGAGAATCTTTAAGACCGACAAAAAAACCTTGGAAATAAATTTTAATCTCTTAATAATCTTAGTTCGTAGAGACTAGCTTGATGTTTTTTTTCCCAAAATAATAGACGTCTCCGCCCAGAAGACGAACTTTATTTTTTCTTTCACTCGCATACCCTCTCTCCATCTTTTCTTCCTTATCTCTCTCTCTATATCTCTCTTCCTCTCTCTCACTCTCTCTCTCTTTACTCCCACACTCCCCTCTGTTTCTCTCACTTCCTTTCTCTCGATTTCTCTCCCACTCAACATCCTCCCGACCTCAATCACCGCCGCCCCCTCTTCACGACCGTTGCCGCCTAATGTAACGCACTAAAAATCCACAGGTCTCCCCTTTAGCGAGCTCTTAAACGCCCCCCCTTTTATCTCTCCCGTTACTTAAGTTACGCGAGTTTCCAACGTTTGAAGATTTAATCAGCTACAGTTTCTCTTTCTCTCTCTCTCTCGCTCTCTCTCTCTCTCTTTCGCATTTCGAGAAAAAAATTAAACTCGCCGATTCCATCCGCTTGTTCAACGCTTTGCATAATCCCTTATCAAAGCTTACCAGTGATTTGTATTATTCAGAAGTTTTTCAAAATCAGGAGGAATATGAAGGATTTCGAAATTTTCAGTTCTGCCCGCGGTAGACGAATTTGAACGAAAACTCAATTCGAGTGATTTATGCGAATCGTGTTGCCCTTTATTGATTTTGAATGTATTTATATTTTTTAAGTAATAAAAAGGAATTCTCGATTGATTATTTCACTCCTAGTAAGTGCTAGTAGTTAATTTTTAAACGCCAATATATTATTTAGACTTCATTTTCACTTATGTGTCAACACAATCTTTTGTTAACTTACGATGTAAACACGCATCCGACCTGCTCATACTCTCGTTATTTCTAATGTGGTCCACCGAAGCATTCACAATATGTTTGAGCAAATATTTGTAGTTTAAACATTGGAGTATATAGTTTTAAATAAGAAAAATGATGTAGAAGTTGTTAAATTCATTAACGACAAACCCTGATAAATTTAATCAACGAAAAATACTTCATTTTGGAAGTCATTCAAAGGAAGGTGAACGTCAAAGGGAGCGATTTGGAAGCCGTTTCTTTTGAAATCACAAATAAAATTTGGGAGGTGGAAGATGGGTGGAAAAGTCAATTACGGGAGATATGGACATATGCTCTAAGAAAGCTGGCTTTGAATTATTGAAAGTACTTCGAAACTTTTACCTTTACCTGCACATATCTTCATTTAAATCTTTCCATGAGTTCATTCTTGACAAAAAAAACAATATCTCTATAATGCAGCCAGTAGAGGAAGAAAAAAATCTTTTATATAAATGTGATTAACCTTTGCCATTGGCAACAGACGCGTGAAATATGGCCGATAAAATAAAAATATCACCGAAGAATATAATTCAAGCAGTTTTGGAGTTATTATCATGGAATCCATGGCAGAGTAATTCAGAAATGGCCAAACTTTCACTTATTGCTAAATTAAAGGAAACTTGAGGGTGTATTGGTTATTATCTGCCTCCGATACTGACATGATTTCAGTTATACTAAAAGATTAGCCGCTGTTGTCCAAGCGTTCACTCATCATCATATTCTCTGTGGAAATGTATTTTTTTCTATTACATACTTTCCATGATGAGATCGTAGGTTTCCATTTCCAGACATTTATCGAAGTTCCTGTTTATTTTTAACCTAAGCTATTAAAGTAACATGAAAAACGTTCGTTTGTCTAATCCCTTGATATAACTTATACATCTGTCAACTCTAAATCAGGCACACATTTTAGTGCCTACAAATCGTACGAGCAAAAATAAATAAAAATATCCAAAAAATAAACGGACTCTCTAGGAGAAAATTAGTTCTATTATTTGCGCTAAGTCTTGCGAATAAATCCTAAAATCTGTTTTATTTTAATTCATTAAAATATTCGTATTTGTCGTAAAGTCTATTCACGAATGTATGTTACTGTACTGTACTGATAAACTTTGGGATTATATAATCGTCTACATTATGCCAAAATTAAATAATATCTGGCCTGCCATAACAATTCTGTAAATATTGCAACCTTGCTCCACAAGTCCTTTAATAAAACATTTCATCTATTTAAATTCGAGACGAGTACCGCAATAAAGTAAGTTTATTTTTTCAAAAATTTTACCTTTATTTTTCACCAGACAGCAGATAAATATCTTAAGAGTCCCCTGGGTAAATTATCAACCTGAAAAGGCACTTATCTGGATCTGGCGTGTTCCTGCACGCTAACTTCCTAGCGAATTAGACGCATGATACTGTGATTCAATTCTGAAAAAAAAAACTTCTAAATACTTGAACTATAAGCTTTTCAAAACCGTTGAAACTGTAAGGTAGTTAACTAAAAAAAACCAATTTGACTCAGCAAAACATTAAACCAAAAAAAAACTAAGATACCGTTTTCGAAATTTTTTCTGTCTCACTCACACCTTTTTTTTACGTCCTTTGAGACTTTTTTCCCCATTTCGCTGATTGCGTTTGAAAAGATATTCAACCCTCGCTCGCAGTTCAGTGAAAAATATCGCGCCGTCCTTTGCGCGGGACAAAAAAAAATCTCAAACAGTTGCATTCTAATTTACTCCTTTTAGAACCGAAAACAGAACCTCTTTATTCCTTTTCCATTTTCAGTTCCCTTGAAAATCCCTCTTTTTTTCCTTCCCACTCTTATTAGATTTCCGGCCACTCGTCACCGAAACCCTCTCTCTCTTCTTTACCCCCGACAGGGACAGGCGAGAGAGAGAGAGGAGGCGGAGAGAGAGAGAGAGGGAAAAAACTTTGTTCATTTGGCATTCTGAGAAATAATGAACGGGAGGGACAGGAGGCGAAAAGAAAAAGAAAGAGGGAAGAAAACGATGTAGGGGTAAGAGAGAGAGGCATAAAAAGTTTCACCCATTTTCCCTTTTATATTCCTTTTCCTTTAAAAAAAAAAAAGAATGCGACGACGCCCTTTATGGCGCTTTTGTCTCCAATTTATCTCCGCTCGCTCCACCTCTTTCCTATTCCTCCTCCGCTTCCTTCGACGTCCCATTCATTCGTCCACGCACGACACGTTTATCTAACGCGGTGGCAGTTGTCGGTTTTCTTTTTTTTTTTTGGGGTTGGCCAACTCTCTGACGAGATGCGAAAGACGGGCGTGATCTATCCTACCGACGTATAACCAAACTCCTTCTTCTCAATCCTTACCTCGATCATTTCTCTTTCCCATAAATCTTACTTCCGCATTCTCTCTCTTTCCCATTTGAATATCTCTTTATCCTCCATTTTATGTATTTTTTCTCTATCTCTCTCAATTTCTCTCCCGCCTTGTTAACTCGTCGAAACTCTCTATCTTCATCATTCGCAAACTCATTCATTCATTTGTCCTAAACTGTCTTAATCATCTGTCGCCAAGGTGGCAGCAGGAGTGCCCCATACTTTGAGTTTGAGATACTCTTTTTATGCATATACAAAAAAACTGGGGGTGATAAAGTTCACTTAGTTTCTTATTTTAGAGATAGGCCACTTCCGTGGCGATCATTTCTCTAGGTTACATTTATCATTTTGCTTAACATGCCGCGATTTTTAATATCCATTTAATTAAACTTACTCAAACCTTAATTTTCATCTTAAAACATTTCATTGTATATGCAGGAGTCTTACGGGCACCTCAGGTAACGTTTCATTTGCAATAGACAAATATTTTACAACGTCAATTTTTGGGCATTAATTATAAATTCACAAGCGTTTTCCCATAACATCTGCCTTTTCGATTTTCCTCTTTTAAATCTTTTATGCCATGTTGTTGCTATCTGCATTGTATTTTTAACGAATTATTGTTTACCTGCCTTCTTTCCTACCTTGTAACCGAACCCAGAATCTTCAACTATTCCGTGACGACGACATCTGCCTCATTCGTATAGCCATATCTCTTTTTTGTTTACTCTCCCTTTTAATCCTTGTCCTCGCTTTCAATTTCCTCTCTCACCTTCGCTATCGTATTCTCTTTTCAACATACACCACTCGCTCTCCCTTTCCTCTCTCCATTTCCATCCCTTTATTGCTATGTATGTCTTTTCGCCTTCTCTCCCTCTCACGCTGTTTTTTTCCACCAACCTCGTGATTATACTGCATCACTCTAGGAGAGTCGCGCCTGTCTAAAAGTTGCACCGGAACGAAACGGAAGACGCCGACGGAAGTTGGAGACAAAGGACGCGGATAAATAACTGCGTATATTCCGACGGGCGAACGGGTGATGAAAACAAACATCCGCTCGACAACTGACTGCGGCGGTGTCAGTCACCGAGCAGAAGTTATTTTAGTGGTATAAAAGATCGGGCGCGAAATTTTGGAAGCGGTTCACGGCATCTAACGCAAGAACTCGCGATGTCACTTGGTAAAATGCGAATAGAGGAGAGATATGAACGTGCGGAAAACGAAAACTGTATTCGCGCTTTACACGATTTTATGGCGATTAATGTTTGCACGAGGTGATGTCTAATCAACGTTGACAGGGCGAAAAAATGATTACAAATATTACTCATGGATCTAAGAGAAATCACATTAAAATTATCTGTATAAACATTCAACTCATTTATCCAAAGGAAATGACATATTTTGCTGTATGATATCCATACCAGTTAGATGACGCGTCTGTAAAATGTTACCTTCAGTAATAGCAAGTGTATGAGTCGAATAATAGCAGACATGCACGCGTACGTAAAATTTATCCGATTTTATTCCACACTGTTGCAGGCTCATACTGCATAATTGTGCAATAAGTATCAGTTCATGCAACTAATCAACTTGAGGTTAATTTGAACTTCGCACCTCGAAATACATTAGAAATACATAGAAATACATTTCCGCTAAAAATCATCGCTTGATTTAATTTTATATATTTATTTTAGAAAGCATAATCGTAAATTTTTCTAGGAGACGGAGAGGAATAAGATAAAACAAAACGGATGAGGTATCAGACACACGGCGATCATAACGGAGGCATTATTCAACATACATAAACGAGATCGTAGGGGCTCAGAAATTCCGCATTCGAGCAAAAGTTTACCGGCATGAGCAGGTGCGATAAAAGGATCACGAATAAATAAAAACCTCTCGGAAGAACTCGCGCATTTTTTCTTGTATTTAATCCGCCATGGTTGGGAAACAGAGAGGATGTTGCATTTCGGATTCCCACGGCCCCTTTTCCCACCTCCCCTCCCTCCTCCCTCCGCCAAAAACTCTCTCTTTCTCCATAGCCGCGCATACTAATCCAGCATTCCCGACCTCGCATCTCTTCAATTTTTCATCTCCGGCGGAGCTGTCGATGGATTACTCCGCGCCTCTTGGAATAAATTACGGCGAGTGTAGAAGGAGGAGAGGGTGGGAAGGGAGATTGGGAGGGAGGAATGAGGGGGAGGGAGAAAGGGAAGAGGAAAGAGCATCGTCCCAAAGCGGCCCCTAGCAGTCGGTTTATCCGAGCTTATCTTTCCATCGTTATTCGTTTGTTTTCCGACCTCTCCGCATCCATAACTCGCATTTTCGGTCCTGGAGATTAAAAGGAATCGGTATCCGCTAGGCGCAAACGTTGAAACATTCAAACTCGATACGCTAGCGTTGCTTTCCAAAGGAATCTGAAATCGAAATAAATCTTAACTCACGTTCGATGTCCAGCTTCATAAAAAAAAAACCGGGGAAGAGGAAAGGCTGCTTACCTAAAAAAAAAAAGAGAGAAAATATCGTTAGTGTTAAAATATAAAGAGAACGAATTGGAAAAGTAGCCGACATGATTATTATTTCCTAATACTTAAGCTGCAAAATAATGTAAACAAGATACTCTTCATCTTTGTATGAGCCGTAGGTGTAAAAAAAAGACACTGAGCAAAGGTATACGTGAAAATGAAATATTACTTAGATAGCAAAATTAGGATGTTTCTATTAAAATCGAAATTAACCCTGCGCATGCAGAAGTCCCTCGATTTTCGGGGATTTGATTTTTTTGGTTCGTGGTTTCGCTTATTTACGAAGGAATCATCGTTCAATGTTCGTGAATAGTACATTTCATTTATTCTAGTCCGCAGTGCAAAATACTTGCCCGCTAAAGTTCGTGAAACGTGGCGCGATGTGCTCTAGATATAAAAACAACTTCATATTACAAGTAGGGTGGCCCATAAGACCCAATCGGTTGTAATGAACAAAAAATATAAAAATCTATGTAAAATTTAAAAAATAACGCTTAGAAACGGTTAGTGATTAATCGATGCACAATATGAAAACCATCCCAATTAATTTTAATAAACCTATTTCGAAAAATTTACCTAGTTTGATTTTCGCGTTTTGCGAACATCACATAATCATACAATAAAAGTAGTGACCCTGTTATTCACGTGGAGAGAGTCTGGGAAAGCGGCAAGAGAGTGATGCAATATACTCCCAGTGTCTTTCTCTCCATATCTCTTCAGGTATGCGCAACGCTGTGACAAAACTGCGACGTGAAACGCAAATAAAGTGAAATGATTTTCCGAGAAGAGCAAACAAGGTTCACCCCACTTTTTTTACTATTTTTGGTAAAATATTTTTTGCATTCGCGCGGTTTCAATGCTTCTAGTAACATAACTTTCGCTTTAAATCATAAATAGCATCCTTTATTTACAAACATGAGCTAAATGCACAATACATGATAAATGGTAATTTAATATAATAGTAATATTGGTCATAAAAACAGCGCTGTGATAATTCGATTTTTATTGTTGGAATTCCTTAAAAGAATTCAAATTCATTTATTTACTAAAAACATAATATTAACCGAATTTAATTAAACCAAGGAAATAAAGTTGTCAGTGGATGCGGTTGTTTGTTTATATTTCAATACAACACAATAAAATCAATTTATCATGTATTTATTATAATAAAGTAGCTAAAATTTTAAAGTAAAAAAATAATTTCCTCAAAATACTGAACGACGATTAGTTTATCTACTATATTAATACCACAGCGTTTATTCATGATTAATTTTTATAATTACCTTAAAAACATTAATTTATGAAATAATTTTACGCCAAAGAGTTATGTTGTCACTAGGAAAACGAAGGAAAATGTCGCGTGAAACGTCAAATAAAAAATTAACTCCCGTCAGTCTTCACGAACTTGTTGAACGGAATCACATACTCGTGTAGGGAACTTCGTTTGACGATATACGCTTTCGTAAACTGGTAATCGCGTGCGGGTAGTTACTCTTGAATGGCGAAGCATTCGAGATAATGGAAACATACCCGGAAAAGGCGCGAATATTTATTCGCAAGGCAGAAGCCGTTCCCGGAAAATGTTTATTGACATACGAAACACATTTTCGGCAGATAGCGTGGACTGAACATCGTCAATTGCTCCGAAAAAAAAATTGAAAGCTGATGGGAAGAAAAGAGGATCGGGAAGGATAAGAAAAGGAAAGTTGGCACTGGAGATTTAGTGGGTAGATATTCGTGTGTTCACAGAGACCGAGAGAGAGAGAGAGACGTTTATAGCGGAAAGAAAAAGGTCTCCGAAACGAAAGAACGAATAAAAGTGCGCATCTCCGTCTTCGCCATTGCCTCCTTTCATGGAAAAAGTGAAAGGCACAGTGCGACACAGAGAGAGAGAGGGGAGGGAGAGAGGGGGGAGGGGGAGAGGGGGGAGAGAGGGGGAGAGGGAGGGAGAGAGAGAGAAGGAAAGAGGAGGGAGAGGGAGGGAGAGGGAGGGAGAGGGAAGGAAAGGGAGGGAAAGGGAGGGAGGGAGGGAGAGAGAGAGGGAGGGAGAGAGAGGGAGGGAGAGAGAGAGGGAGGGAGAGAGGGAGGGAGGGAGAGAGAGAGGGAGGGAGAGAGAGGGAGAGAGAGGGAGAGGAAGGTAAAGGGAGGGAGGGAGAGAGAGGGAGGGAGGGAGAAAGGGAGGGAGAGGGAGGGAGGGAGAGAGAGGAGGGAGAGAGATGGAGGGAGGGAGAGAGGGAGGGAGAGAGAGAGAGGGAGAGAGAGAGAGGGAGAGAGAGAGGGAGAGAGAGAGGGAGGGAGAGAGAGAGGGAGGGAGGGAGAGAGAGAGGGAGGGAGTGGAGGAGAGAGAGGGAGGGAGGGAGAGAAAGAGGGAAAGAGGAGGGAAAGAGGAGGGAGAGAGAGAGAGGGAGAGGGAAGGAAAGGGAGGAAGGGAGAGAGAGAGGGAGGGAGAGAGAGATAGGGAGGGAGAGGGGGAGAGGGAGAGAGAGGGAGAGAGAGGGATAGAGAGAGAGGGAGGGAGATGGAGAGAGAGGAATAGAGAGAGAGAGGGAGAGAGAGGGAGAAAGAGGGATAGAGAGAGAGGAAGAGAGAGGGAGAGAGAGGGAGAGAGATTGATTGATTGATTCATTAATATCTTTATTGGGGCGAGATTGAGACTTTATAGACCCCTCTTCCACCTAACCCCTTGTCAGTAAACAATAGTGAATATTTTACAAGCAGGTAGAACACACATAATATGAGAGAAAAATAGGCATTTACCAGGTTTCACAATGATATCATAATTCTATAACCTAAATAAAGCCGTAAAATTATTTACTTTGTAAAAATCAAAGAGAGAGAGAGGGGGAGAACTTGGGAGAGGAGAGAAATTAGAGAGATGCTTGCAGATTCGTTTCGAGAGACGAAACTAGCATCGCATTATCATGTTGTCACTGTTATATATAGGACGCAAAAAAATCATTTATTGAATAAAGATCTGCGTATCGCGTTTCATTTTTTTCATTTAAATGAATATTAAGCGCAGGAAGAAAAAATTTATTTATACATTTATCGGTGTACATAGATGCATGTAAATTATGTGAAAAGTAATGTGTAAAAGCGCATGAGAAGCTGTCGAGCATGAAAACGTAAAAAATACGCTTTGGAATTTTTCCACGGTATCGCCGAGGGCCGAATTTTAGTGAATTTTAAAAGAAAAGTGTTCATTCACATTCACCTTAATATTCAGGACTAAAAACAACTCGACATAAATAAGGTAATAATTAAATATATAAAAGGTTATAGAATATTTTAATTAATGTAAACTGATTATATATTATAAAATTAACGATTTCCTTAGATTTCGATTTATCAGTTGTACATACTTCATAAGGATACCATGATATGGCAATGGTGGGCTTTAAAATATTCCATTCACAAAATGAAAAATATGTTACCATACCATTTATTTGTGATATTTTCAAAAACGTTAACTGTGACCTAGCTTTTGTATTTGTAGATGATAATTCGAGATTTTTTTCATAACGTTAAAATTTTATTACTTCTTTCTTGGGTATAACAAACGTAAAAAAATAAAGCGAAATAAATCCTCTCGAAAATACATTTGACAGTGCAGAACATGTGAACCTGAGTTGATGAATTCCATATTTGCATTTTTTCGTGAGTAGATTTTTTATATAAAATTACTAAAAAAATTCTCTTTTAAATCTGAGATACATGCTCTATGATGTAAAAGTTTCTTTAGTTTAACATGTTTAGCCAATAAAACATTTTGGCATGCATATTAGTAACAGCGCGTAATGTACACGGATATCCATTTAAATGATAACTATGAATGTGCTATGCCTCATTTAGTGATAGTTGCATGAAGACGGATTATTCACAATCACAACAGAAAATATCAAATCGACGAGCACATTTGAATTCAAATTTTGCGAATGTCTTCCTCTTGACGACAAGAGTCGATAAATATAAATTCCTGGCGCACCGAGAACGCATTCTCCACCATAAATTCAAAACAAGCTCCACTTTATCTTCATCAATTTTCGGGTCATCAAGATATATCCAGGCTGGATCCCTCTCCATCTGCGGTGTTTCTGTTTCGTTGCGATAAATACGATATAAGCCCCCGCGGACTGCAGACGGAGTGAGCGTGTTATCGAGGGATAGACTCTACAATGGAGAGAATGGGGTGCGCGGAGGGTGGAACGGTAGGGAATAACGCCTTTCCATCCATTGGCTATGAGATAGAGAGGGAGACATTAATAGAGAGGAGGAGAGAAAGAGTTTAAGATGTGGATGTGGGCCAATTCCCATTGACGGAGTTGGGGAAGCGTAGTCCAGGAAGGCGCAAATGGCCCTCACCGTGAAACAAACATTGAACTTGAGATTATGGTCATTCGCATGAACGACCACGGATAGAGGTCGTGCAAGACTAACGCTGTTGCGATGGCCGTTCATGCGTATGTTGAAGGGATTTAGGCATTGGGGTCTGCGGCAGGGGTGGGACCCTGCAGGGCGTAGAGGAATGGGTGATGGGGGTTCCTTTCGCCACAAGATATTGGCTAGGTTGGGAGGTCGGAGGAAGGAGAGGAATGGAGGTGTGGGGAAGGAAACCTGGTTGGGGAAGGAAGTGAGGATTGGGTATTTTTAGGGTATCGTGGATGCCGGAATAAAAGGTGGTGATTACGGTGAGTTGGGGGTAGAGTCGGGGGTTGCGGGGCTGTTGGAGTGGAGGTTAGGGGTGCTGGGTGCGTCGGATTTGGTCCCGGATCAAGTCCGGCGGGTATCCGCGTTGGAGGAATGCATTTTCGAGGATGGAACAGTACTCGGAGAGCGAGTCTCTGTCCGAGAAGATTCTCCACCCTCAGCGGGCTAGGGAGTAGGGGATTAAAGTTTTAGTATGGAGGCGGTGGCATCTGTGTAAGTGGAGATACTAAAGGCAGTTGGAGGGTTTTAGGTGAACCTTCGTGTGGATTTGGTTTTCTCAAATGAAGAGGTCTACATCCCGGAAGGTGATGGTGGAGGGGAGGAGTCGTGGGTGAAGAAGAGCGTAGGGTGGGAAGAGAGGCGATGTAAAAAGGATTGAAGTGAGTCGGGTCCATGTGTCCAAATAAGAAAGATGTCGTCAATATATCGTACATCAGCCACAGGAGTGGTCTGGGGTGTATGTCTAGGAAACGTTCCTCCCATTCTCCTAGAAAGACGGCGTATGAGGGCGCCATGCGAGTGCACATCGCGGTACCTTTTATCTGTAGGTAGTGGCGCCCTCCGAAGGTAAAGCTGTTCTTGTAGAGCACCATTTACGCCAGCTCCGTTAGGAAATGGGAGGAGGGTCTTGCATCGGGTGGTCTCGAGTCAAGGGATTTTTTCAGGGCGGACAGTCCATCGTGGTGGGGGATTTTTGTTTAAAGGAAGCAGACGTTTATTGTTGTCATTATTGTGTTACGTGGGAAGGGAGAGATTTGATACGTTGAAGAAAGTGGTTTGTATCTTGGATGAAATATGAGATTTGACGAAAGAGGGGTTGTAGGAAGGAGTCCACAAAGGCAGAGATGCGTTCCGTGGGAGAGTTATAGCTGGCGACTGTGGGTCAACACCTAATTGCCCTAAATATATGTGTGTATATATATATGTGTGTATATATATATATATATGTGTGTGTGTGTGTGTTTTTGTGTGTACTATATATATATATATATTGAGGACAACTAGGTGTTGAAGGAAACCCAGTGAGCACTTACCAAAAGAGAGCCGCTGGGGTGTCGGGGAGACACAATGAGTTGTGTCTCTCTTGTGCTGACGAAGGGATCATCCCGAAAGCTCCATAATCTACGTCTACAAATGTGTCTCTCCGACACCCCAGCGACTCTCACTGGATTTCCTTAAACACCTACTTGTCCTCAATATCCCTTTTTTTACCTTTCCTCTTCCACAAGTATATATACATGTATATATATATATATATATATATATATATATATATATTACATCTAATATCCGTTTCGTCAAAAGGAAGGGCGTTCAGGGCACGTATAAACGCGGAATTTTGTTTTGTTTTTTTCTCATCCAATTTGTTTTCCCCGGCTCATATAATATCGAACTCGAGATCGAATTATGGATGACCGCAAATCATATTTGCCATTGCGAATACGAAAGTGTTTTTTTGTTAAACTTCTCTCTAAATCATTTATCCGCAGAACTAGGTGGTTATTTTTTATAGTACGGAGTAAAACGCGTTTTTTTATAATTATTTTCATCCTGAAGTTGAGAGAAGCGGAGATACACGTGATTTATTTCATAGCCTTCGTATTTTTCGATATCCACCATTTATGCATCACGGGAATATTTTTATTGCACGAAAAGCATGCAATAGGTTCGAAGAGTGCAGAAAAAATAATTTTCGGATATTTTTTCCCTGGCATTCAACCGATACGAGTATCGTAAAATATTTAAGGCTGGCATGTGGTCGAATTTTTTTTTTTCAGTTCTCAGATGAGCAAAAATATATTCCCCCGATATAATGTAATCAACTTTGGCGACAGTCAAACGTATTTTATACGAGGATTTTCGTTTATAAAATTTTCCATTGGTATAAAAATAAAATAGTGACTTTAAACAAATTTAAGCACCAAACTATTAAAAAAATAAGCATGCGCATGATTCCTCTCCTCGTCCTAAAAAAAACTTATATTTACATTGTTTCCTTGAAAAACTATAACATTAAATATCGTTTGCATTAAAATAAAAAATTATCGCTGCCAGATAATGGAAGAATTGCATTTTCGTTTACTTTTACACCTTTGTCGTGTAAAGTTCTATCATTTGCTCAAAACAGCAACAAATAAACATACGGTATGACTGAATTGCAGAGAAGTTGTTATATCGTACTGACGGCTGAAAGTATCCCCCAGACTCTTCCAGTTTTCCCTGTCAGTTGACTCCCTCCTCCAAAGTTGCCCCAAGAACTCTCTCTCTATCGCACATGTCTTTCGTTCTCTTGATGTTTCTTGGGATCTATTCGATGACACTGGACGTCCAACGCTGGTCATTTCTTCTAGCAATGTGGCCCGCCCACTGCCATTTTAGCGCCTTCACTCTTCTAATCACGTCACGGACTCCCTCTTCTTTCTTACCCAGTCGTTCCTCTTGCGGTCTCTTCGGGTGATCCCTAACATGCATTCTCCATGCTCCTCTGTGTTGTTCGCAGGCGCTGTATCATTCTGGCATTCATGGTCCATGTTTCACAACCATATGTCAGAACAGGCAGAACACACTGGTCATACAGTCTCCTTTTTAGGAAGACTGGAATATTTGATTTAAAGATATTTGCATTCTTGCCAAAAGCACTCCATGCCATCTTCACTCTCCGGTTGATTTCTCCAAGAAGCGAACCATCAGTAGTGATGAGTTGGCCCAAGTAAACATAGCTGGTTACTTCTCCGAGTTCTGCTACGTTGATATGTATCTTCTCAGAATTTCTGAAGGAGTTGCACATAACCTTTGTTTTATTAAGATTCATATATATATATATATATATATATATGAATTTCTTCTCACCAAAGAATATATGTGACTGAGGCCGAACCTTCCCTAGGCATTCTGTCGGCCTAAGGCTCATGAAGCCGACAAGCAATTTTACATTTAATGGCGCAAGGGTTATAGGTCTAACATCCAAGGGCCTAGAACGTAACTTCATTTTTACAATTATACCAATTCATCGCGGAACGTAACACCCGCGTTCGGCAGGGGTCAACTGTACTTAGTTGTGTAGCTCTAAATGCCAGAAGGTAACATTGTTACATTGTGTTAGATTGACCTGCCAGTTTATCATCGGTCCCAAATACATTCACGTAAAATCATGTGGCTAGCGCCAGGCCGAGTAAACTCGCGTCCCTCTTTTAAAAAAGAAACAGCGATTCGTGTCCCCCGGAAAATCGTTCGCGCCCCCCATTTTGCGCACCACTGAGGTAAGCTACGCAAGCGAATTAATTTAAAATGGTATATTTAGCCTTATCACTATTGTAATACATCATGCGAATGATGGGGATAAGTGTTCTGGTCTGTTCTCTAGTATGGCCTCGGCGTTTTGTATCAGTAACTTGCATCTTGGACCAGTCCGCGGACCAACTGGGGGATTCTTGCGGACCGCACTTTGAGGACCACTGTTGTAATGGAATGCAGCTGTCGGCAGACAGTTCCAAAGATAAGGACGTGGTTCAAAGGACACGGCTAAGGGAACGGGTAATCGGAGTCGATTTCACTCTTTTGAGCGGTCGAAAGGGCTTTCAGAAAGTGGCACATTCCAAGTGGTGGATGGAGATATCCGTAGTAGGGAGTAGCAGGGATATGAGCAGGGATGGGAAATGTAAAAGGTGAGTGGTAGCTAAGTGAAATAGCATTTAAAAGTTTATGTGGCGCGGTCGGTTTGGGAGTACTCGGAAGAAGAGAGCCTTTTGAAGGACTGAGAAGAGTGTGAGACGGAGAGTGAGTGAAAGTTAAAATGAAACGTCAAAGTTGGAGTGGATAGGATGCAATTCGTTTGAGGACAGTGGACGTAGCCATGAAAGAATGGAGGAACGGTAATAAGAAAGACTTATTTGTCAGAGAGAGTGTTTGTGTGTGTGTGGAGAAAATGGATGTGGAGAATACGTTATAGGGGAGAGCCGGAAGTAGGGCTGGAGGGAGGAGGATGGAGAAAGAAGGGTAAAAAGAGGAAGCATGTTCCGTGCGAGCGAGTTTCCAGAGAGGAAGAGCTCTTGGGATAGTGGCGTGTTCTCCGGCGGGCGAAGCTGCGATGGAGGAAAAGAGAGGTTTGAGATGAAAATGATGTCGAAATTGAGGTAAATGCGGCCGTGTTCGGTAAGTGTCGGTCTCTCTCGTTCCGGGAAAACGGGATGCGCGAGAGGAGACGGCTTCAAAAGTGTTTCCTTCCCCCTCAAGACAAACACTAGGAGGGAATAACCAGCACGCGAAAGTTTTAACTTTCCTTACCGTCGGCAGTGAGGAAGCTCGTTGCGCAGAGTGCGTCCTTGGTGATATTAGTGCGTCTGAAGCAATGATGCGAGGTTTTTAAAGCTCTACTTCAATAAAGACAAAGGGAATTGAAGTTTATAAACCTAATAAAAGTGCAGACATTTGCTCTTCGCCTTTAAAATTCGATTTATTGAGAATGTACTTAAATATGTAAGCCTCTTATGTAAAATATTTGAGTTGTAAGATGCACTGACATATATAAACGTATGCACGATTCTTAAATGTTCGCATTAAGGATAGATAAAGACATTTATCTATCTATTCTCTTTCTTAAAACAAGAGTGGCTATATAACCGCTATCAGAATTTCGATTGGGCGAAACCTTTTACTAGCTGGATTTTTATAAAAATCAAGATGGATTTTTTCAAAAAATACCGCTATATAAAATATAAATGCAAAATTCAAAACGTCTACGCTGAAAGCAAACGTAATTGAAAATAAACATACGCTTTGATTTCTGTTTGTCATAACAAATGCTTCATCATAAAATTAAGTTTATATTCTATAACGATTAGGGCCCGCCTTTTACGCCCTCCGCTCATTTCTCTCGCTCCTATAGGCAAAGTCAGTCATCAAGAAATTAGAAGCACTTGTGCAATTTTTTGACGGTAATATATCGCAATATATGTCTTTCCACCTTTCTACCTTGTTCTCTCTCTCCCCCTCTTCCCATCTCTCTCTGGCACTCACACTCCCGTCCTTTTCTCTTATCCCAATCTAATCCAATTCAATTGAAGTGATTTCGTAAACAACAAAATAATAGGTTGCTCTAGGCAACGGAAGATTTTCATCTCAAAGATCTAAAATTTTCGCCTTCAAAACAATTACTTATGTGGACAGATTCGAATCGTATATGAAAATCGACGATAATAAAATAAATTTTCATTCTTTTTTTGCGTTCTTACGATTAAAGTCCAGAATTTGAACGACTATTTTATGTGATGTTAAAATTGAAACAAAAAATGCCTTATACTGATTTACCAATTTAAACTTGATTCTTGACGGACAAACTTGGAACATCGGAAAATCATTATAAGATTAGTGAAAAAATATATGAATATATCTGTCCCATTCGACGACCGCCTGCAATTGTATTCACACATTGATTAACGTCGTACAAAAAGCTTTATTTAGAAAAATACATAAATATCCGTGTACCATAACAGATCTCTCTCCTCTCTCACGTTGACGGGAGTCAATTTCAAATTAAACTGCGAAAAAAAAACTCTCAGGAATTATGGGCAGCCATTAATTCCCAAGATTCCTTGTTCACGATCAGTCCTATGGGGCGCGCCACTTTGTGACATCATATTGTTTGAAGTGCGCGCATATTTCTCACACCGCGTTGCACTGGTGCTCCATTCATTCCGCCTTGGTGTGACACTACGGCGTGACCTTGACACATTAATACCGCCTCCGTCGCTTGCATATACGTACTATATATTTTCCCTTTGTGAATCCCATCTCACCCACGTCTGCCATGTGACACAATTCACCCAGAGCATAAACAACAGCAACGCACGCTTCCTATCTGCAACACGTGAAATCCATCCCTCGATCTGTTCTGCTCTTATTCCGAGATTCCGGTCACCCAATATCCCTCAACACAGCACCAGGCCTCGGCCGCGCCTTGAAAGCTTTTTTCTCTGATATCATCACAGTCCACGTCCCTGCGCCCGTCATTCTGGCGACATTTTCTCTGACGTATGAACCTTTTCTTTCCTCCTCCTCCTTCTCAGATTGCAGCCCATCAGAACCATTCTTCCTCTCGTAATTCATCATCAATGTTTACTTTTCCCCAGCATTCGATATCATTCGCGGCTTCGTCCCAATATCAAAACATTTTGACACGAAATGATAAAAAATTGAGAATCACAGAAACAGTTTCTTTCAGCTTATAATTAAGAATTCATTAATGCAAAACATATTTACGATAATCAACATAAAAAAAATAAAAAATAAAAATGAACTGGAGTGAAGTCACAAAATATACAAGCAAAACCTGATCCGATTCTTCTTCAATTCTGGTATATATGGATAAAATGTTTTATATTTACTTTCATTAAACAATAGACTGACAAACTAATATTAAACCTATCTCTATTTATGGGTTAAAAAACTTTATAACGCAAACTAAATGCACAGAAAACTAAAGACAGTGGCAAAATCCTGTATTTCAACAGATTCAAAATATATTACGCTTAGGTCTTCGCGACCAAACCCGTGCCAAGCGTGCGTTCTAAGAAACGGACGGCCGAAAACTAAAACTTTATAGCCATAAAGTTATATAAGAAATTCTTTTTTTTGCCTGGTTGTGGGTTTAAGTGAATTACACTGAATTTTAGTAGGCGGTCTAATCAAAATAAGGACGCACCGATAAGTGTTATAAGACTGTTCTGTTTATTAATTATAGAGACAAACGAGACAAATCGATGAGAATTTAAACCAAAAATTTTAATGGCTAACACTGGATGATAACACCCCCATTTAGGATCAAGGTGTGCCATCTTCGGGTATAAAAGTGTTTTAATTTATTGAATGGTCTTTTAATTTGTACGTATTACGTTATGCCGATGTGTATTAATCAATTGATCACTCAATTTTATAGGACCAAAAAGTAAATTTCATTGCATTGATTGGGACTGCGGGGACGAATCAAACCTATTCACATCTATTCTCATAGAAAAAAAATGATTCTGTTCAGTACGATTTTCTAGAACCCAATTAAGAACGCTAAGCTAGCGTTGCCTGTACATTCTTTCAAGCGTACGATCGTCTGAGTTCCTATTTCGATGTTAATTTATTATAAATGTCTATTTAAAATGACCTGCACAAATTTCATTGTGTATATTTATTGTAAGGGGTAGGAATGTACCTGGACTCATACCAGAGTGCCTCGCTTTATTCATTGATCTTAGCTTTCAATAAAAATTAATTTATAAGATTACTCATGTTTTTCCTATAATATATTTTATATTTCAGAGCTATCATTTTGCCAATTAAATGAACTTGTCTTTAATCGTGCTGAAATTCAACGGAAAAATCAGCTGTGGGAGATGAAGTCCCGAAAATTGCGAACAAGGAATGTCATGGTTTGCGTGGCAACTGAATGATATAAGATATAGTTCATGGAAATATTCTCAAGCCTCCTAGTTTTGGTGATAACGCAAAGTGTCCTATTCATTCTGTCAATGCTAGCGAGAAGACGCTTTGCGCTCTACCTAATCCACGTCCATGGCAGTAAGCCGTTCCGTCTGGACCGCAATATGCGTCTTTCGTGCAGATGCCATGATATCCTTCCGCACCATTTCGCCGCCAAAATTTTCCTGTCGGCTTACGGTTTTCTGGGGGTTCACTCCATTTGAACCACATGCGTCTCTGTTAAGCACCCCACTTCAAAGCAGATGTGTTGGTCCCTCACAATTAATCTTCTACTTTGAGATGTAGCACTTTTTGGAGATTATTTTGTTTTAACTAGGAAACATGCATGAATTACGAGCTCCTTGAAGCTGTTCGGCACGAAAAAAACGCATCTTATTCGAAGAGCCGCTGTTCATTTAACACGATAGTTGGATATCTTACCACTAGAAGAAGAACATTAAAGTAAATTTCAAATTTTCTTTACGTGTAAGAATAATGAGGAATACGGTACTAAAACATACGCGAATAAACGGATTTACCAGCGTTATTTTTCATTTATCAACGCCGTATTTATAAACGACAATTATTTTAAGGTAAGTGTACCTACCCAAATCCCATTTTTTCTGAAGTGAGTTGGAAACCCAGTTCCTTCCGTTTGCAATGAAACATTATATCCAAATACTTGTATTAATACATGGGGTAACAAACTGAAAGTCGAACAACTACATCTCTCTGGAATTTCTGGAGATCAGTCGCAGAATTCTTTTGCGCTTTTATAATCTCGGAACCAGATTAATAAAAGAATTTCTTCCAAAAATTCGATGTTAACAATTATCCCAAAATATTCAGTGCTTACGAATTGTTCATGAATATGCCCCTCTAGCATCTATTCGCTTTTGCATAAATTACTCGAAACCCGTTTTCTTCGTAAACTCGAGAAAGTCGTTACAGCTCTTCTGTACCGGTGCCAAAAAAATTTACGGATGCACCTGACATTTTAAACGACCGAAAAACCATCATTACTCAAGATGAATCCGCACCCAATTCCCACTTCTATGTTTTTTTATCTCGAAAGAGATAAAAAAAATAATTCGTCGGTGATTTAAAAGGAACCCACGTGATCATTGCTTCATGAAAGACAAAGCTGCTAAAGACATACAAGCCCGAAATGGGTGAGAGGGGGAGTTAAACAAGGAGAAAAATGAAAGATCGCTTTGCGAAGCGAAGGGAAGGAGGGAGGATGATTTATTCGCCAAAGGAAGAAACAAAGAGAGAAAGAGAGAGAATGAAACCTCCTCCATTACATCTCTTCTCCCGGAAAACGAATTGCGGAGAGGGATGGAGAGGGAGGAAGGGGAACAAAACAGAGCACAACACACTTTTTAAAAACACATTTCAGACTCGAACAGAAAATAAAAAGAATCGCTCTAAGTCGCAATATCCATTACGACCTTCGCATTCCGAATCTTCTCCCATCATCCCCGCGTTTATTCTAGTTTCGGAATCTCAACGTCCTCCAATCCCTTGTCTCCGTCAACCCCCCCTCTCTCTCTCTATTACCTATTATCTATCCCTCTCTCTCTCTCTCTCTTCTAAAGAAATGCTGTTCTCTCAAAGCGTCCATTCCGGCTGTTTAGTTTTTTGAAACGGGAAATAAGCCTTCTTGAGCGAGGCTTTTACGGTCATCTATCCCTCTGGGATATCTTTCATCGGTTTCGTTTTTTTTTTTAAACATTCGGAGCATAGGGAGATAAAATAATTCACGAATTTCAGACGGATTTCAAGAAAATAATGTACAAGTCGGAGATACTTTATATGAATCAAATTCATAACCCGTTTCAGGAAAATTTCGTGTAAGTTATGCTTAAGATGACAGTTATGCTTGTGTTAGTGCACAAACACCTTAAAATTCGTTACGTTGGGTCGGTATGCATTTTTCATTAATGAATGTGCGCGGCACTTAGCTTTTTCCCTTTTATCGAATTGAGATACCGTGCAGTAAATTGTATTTTGTGGAAAAGGGTTTGTTTAAATTCATCCTGATATTTTCAGCGTTCGGCAAAAGCAGACAAAAATTTACAAATCCTGTTTTTTTTTCACACGCGCGTTGATAATAAGATCTTGTTTGCCCGCATTAACGTAGGGCAATATGTTAAAAGAAGACCTGGACGTCGTCATGAATCAAACAGAGGTTATAAATAAGGTGATAAGTATTTATTATGGGACTTAATCTGAATTATTCAGTGGCGATTATTATCTTAATATATAATTTAGTGTGTTTGTATGTATGCTCGTTTATAACAAAAGTTCCATAACTTTCAAACTTTGCACATGATTTTATATCATCCCTGAAAATATTTTAGGCGACTTTGTTTTCCCCCACCTACCCCATATAATCACCCACTCGCTTGGAAATTTTTTTTTATTTTCATATTTTTTCAAGTTTTTTATTTAAGTCGTACATTATCCCTTCTAAAATGTGTATACAAAATTTGTGGGGCCTATGTCTCCCCGTTACCCAATAATTTTGAATTAAAGTTACCCTAAGACAAATTGACCCGGGCAACACCGGGTACTGCAGCTAGTATTTTATATTTAATGTATTTTAAAATATATAAAATTATAGATTATAGTGTTATTGAAAATAACTTTCCACGTCAAACTATTACTTCAAAAAAAGCGGTTAAAAAGTGCAAAACTTAAAGGTTTTGCATTGAAATTATGTGATTTGGACGGAATAGAGACGAATAACCAGGAAGATGTCAAAATGGTAGTAGTAATAGTAGTAATTTTCGATTCCCTTGAATCAATATCAATCGAATTTATTTTCATATAAGTATATATAATTATTTTTTCCCCACATACAGTATGATAATGAGTTTATTTTGAGAAAAGGCATGCTATTTTTTGGATGAATAAGGAAACGTCGGTTTACAGAATAGGTAGATGGTTGGGAAATCCTATCAGTTTACTTACATACCTTATTACTATCATTTTATATTGGCATAAACTGCGCATGTTCTTTATAACAAGAAGACCGTCTGAGGGGAAAACGATCAAGTTATTATTAATCTCTCTGGGTTTATGGCCATTATTAAATAGAAGTATTATTTTGTAATAACACGTCGGCACGGTCCTCGAAACTACCACCACGGTACACGGTTACGTTTCATAGGGCACGATTGGTCATCAAATTCCGGCGATAGGAGTTTGAAGCACGAACGATGTGGCGAGATAAGCGGATAAAACAGGAATCTCCTTAAAACGGAAATAAAAGAAAGGGGAGATGGAAAAAGGAGATGAGGCGAGAGTAAAACCGATCCAAAAGCCGAAGAAGAACAAAAAAAGAGAAATTTTCCAGGCGGATAAATCGGAGGGCGGAGGCAGAGGTCGCGAAAAAGAATACGAAGTGGCGGCGGGGAGGGGGAGGGGAGGGGATTGGAAGATTAGTAGTCGGGAAGACGAGATGAGTGGGAGGAGATAGAATCGAAAGGAAGGGCGTACCCTTTAAGAGAGGCGGGGGAAGCCAGAAGATGGAATGGAAGGAGGAGGAGGAGGAGGAAGAGGGTATTTTTCCCCTCCATTTGATGGGTTCGCGGTGAAAGGAACGGGAGACGCAAAAGAGGGATTTGGACGGAAAAAGGAGAAGTTGCGAAATAAGTTTAAGGACTCGATCTTGGATATTGCAAGGAAAACGCGTAGGAATGGCAAAAGGAGTTTCATGGTTTTTTTTCTATATATATATATATATATATATATATATAAAGAATGCAAAATACATTTATTGGAGGACATGATTCCTGCATAACTAGTTAATTATAAAAATTACAGAGATTATTTACCAAATTCACAATAGCTTTACAGTAATTCCTCGAATAACGCTAGAGTTACATTTGTGAAAACTTGCGCGCTAAGCGAAAACGCGTTAAGCGGGAAATTTTTTCCCATTAAAAATATGTTATATATGCGATTTTGGCTGTCGTTTCACACACACAATTTTTAATATTACGTTTTGACGAAGACACTGAAGAGGGAAACGGCAAAAATTACAGAAATTAACTCCCACTTCCGGCAATTTTATTGTTGATATAATGCGCGAATCATGTTTGTGTCTCACTGTAACGTTTTGTCGGTGTAAAGTCCTATTCAAAAGAAATAATATTTTGTATTACTTTGCGAAAATGCTGTGATATGTAAAAGTTACACACCACGATTTAAAAAAAGATTACTACTCTGTGGTTTAGTCAACAAATAAAAATAGTCGACTGTAGACTGTGAACATCAATTCGCCAAAAATTAACTGCCCATTCGCCACAAGTGGGGAGTGGAGATGGGTTTGGACACTACTGATTTACATCAACTCACAGCGCTCTGCGAAGGACTAGTCGGCCATTCGAGTTTTTGCCTAAAACATAAACAGCTTTATTGCGAAAACGGGCTATACGGGTGCGCGTTATGCGAGGAATTATTTATTCATATAATAACATTTTTACGCTGATTATTAGGCATCAAAATTCTACCATTAAAACTTCAATGTCCTCACAATGAGTAAATGCATCAAAATTTTTGTCAGAGTAATAATTATGCTGAAAATATTAAATAAAATTTAATTCAGTGAGACAATAATATACTTTTCCGTCATACATTAGTGGCTTATTAATATCCTTCATTTGCCAAAAAGATTTATGCTAAATGCTTTCCTGACGTGCACTATTCATATGAATGTATCAAACCATAATGATTTCATTCTTTACCATGTTCCTCAGCTAACAGTCTATTCGATACATATTTCCCAAGAATATAAAAATCATTTTCTGCGGACATTTTCTATTAAGATTCATTTTCCAAAATCACAGCTGCGTATAAAAGCCTACAAAATCTTTGTCATGTATCAATAGCTCACTAAATGCAAATTGAAAATTAAAAAAAAAAAAGTTATGGAAGGTGGTGAGGGTCATACGAGAGAGAGAGAGAGAGGAGGGGGAGGGGGAGAGAGAGAGAAAAGTGGCTAAACCGCCGCGATAAGCCACTGCTGCACACGATTTCAACCTATCCCCCTCTCTCCACTTGCCTTTATCTCTCGCCGCGTTGCAGCGATCCAATGAAGAGTTTGACATAGTCGACACTGACGCGGAACACTTTGGAACATGGCGAGGACGACGGGTCGCGGAGGGATGCGCGCCGTATTTCTACTGGTTTAACCTCTGAAATGATGTTTCGCTATATATAGTGATCGAGTTCCGAACAACCCGGATTGGAGCGGTGCACGAAAGGCGAGCTGCTAGGATCACTGGCGCCAAACGATATTCTGCTCTAAATGTTTGCCCTGACAAAAGCAACCGCACGTTGTGTGAGTACTCTGTGAAAAGGGACCAACATCGTCTTAGAATGGAGAGCGCACCCCAAGGTTCGGGTATAAAAAATTTTGGGTATTAAAAAATCAAGGAAATGGGAAATAAAATATTTCTCTTTGAAATATTTCTCACCGCAGAGAAATATTCTAATGCGTAGTAAATAGCGTCGAAACCTACTTAGGTTGTGTAAAAAAAAAAGGAACCGATTGCGGCAATAATTTCTAAGTCTTGGGGATAATATTTTCAGCATTTTTCCATGTCGTTTTTGACATAACTTATGCGGGTGACTACATTTTCATATTTTCAGAAAATTAATCGTCGTTACGAGGATTAACACCTACTGCGCTCCAGTTTAAACCCTCGATTCGCCGCACGTTTTTTAATAAATCAATTCTGCACGTTTAATTTTAGTCCAATGATTCTTCCACTAGGGCGAATTTATGCGGATCGCATCCAAAGAGCAGCAGCTCCGGATGAAACATTCCCGTCACGGATGAACTTCTTACGGCACTTTGAATCAAACCAAAGGAGTCAAGAGACTGTAAAAGCGGGATATCTTGCATGGAGACGATTTTGGCCATGAATTGCCATGCAATCTCGATTCCACTCTGCAACGAGAGCAACTTATCAGCAAGGATATTTCACCCACGAACAGTTTCAAATGCATCGTATAAAAAGGGGGGAGCCCAAAAAAGCTTAGGGAGCGCTGGGATCGATCGCTTTAATAAAGAGAGAGCCTGTGCAGGTTCAACGAAGCTCAACAAGAATTCTTGGAGACAGGTCTCATTTAAAGGAGAATATTGGATGGGATGAAGGCAAAGAGAGAAAATAAAGAGATATCGCGTAGGAAAAAATACAATCTCTGAATTTCATTCCGAAAGGAGAGAGAGAGAGAGAAAGAGGGAGAGAGAGAGAGAGAGAAAATCATAAATCCTTTTTTGAGATACGCTGACTTCTTGGATTCGACTTCCTTTTCAGGGAAATGGGACAATGCCTTGCTCTGGAATTTTTTTTATGGAAGAGAATTCTGCTTTTTTTTAGTCAGTGGTTGATTTACTTTTGCCGACCACGCAACCATCTTTGCAGCATTTATTGGTTAATAATGCGTATATGTCCCGAAGAAAAATATACAATTTATTTATATTTTTTATATATACCATTGGTTCTCGAAATTTCTATGGGCGAAGCACCCTTTGAACGATTAACAGAAATTCGCTGTGCTCCGTCCAGAAGAAAGATCAATCACTTTATAAGATCAAAAGTTATTGCCATAATGATTTACTAAAAACATTTTTTTTGACACTACTAAAAATCAACTGCGGTTCCTCAGCGTGCCGAGGCACCAAGTTTGGAAAAACTTTATGTTTAAACGAAGTTTACATATACATAAATGTATATACGCTTGTAACTTTGAAGATGTGATAAAATAATTTCAAATATAAAATTAAAAGCGTAAGTTATGAAAATCGAGGTTTTATAAATATCACGATAACTTTGGTTTAAGACTGACTTTCACCAATTTTAAACAGCTCACATGAGCGTGTAAAACTATGCCATTAATTAAAAAATTGTATTATGATTCGAATATTTTAAAATGTAAAGTATTCTGGTTAAGCGAAGGGTTCACAAAGTGACAAAAGGTTACGATTTCTCTCGGTTGATAATGTCCCAAAAAATTCCTCGAGATAACGGGATGCCAGATCATCCACAATTCAGGCACACTTTCCGTTTCTAAATTTTGAATTAATTTCAATGTTATAAGACTGAGGCAGCACCTTTATATCACTATTTGTTTTGCATTATAACGGCGACCGAAGGGACAGTGGTAGATTTAATAGAATGATCACAGTCTAATATAATTAACGTTATATTTTCCTGAAATGTGTGTTCTCATGTATTTCCTGGTATTTCAACCCCCACAAGGTGCTGCGAAATTTGATAAACGCAAATGAAATAGGATCACGACATTGCTAATACATTTCGTTTTGATGGTTTATAATAAATGAAATCCGGATCAGCTGCTTAAACCTATCCATTAAACAATGCGAACGAATGTTTAATGCTCATACATTTCGGACTGATTAAAGCGAATCATATGACTTCAAAAGGAATGCGCCTTTTCAATGGAAGCTATAATCTTAGTAATCAATTCTTCAGATCATTGACTTTAAAAGGAACAGTTTTTAAAACCAAGAAACATATAGTTTTTGGAAATTCCTATATTTTTCATTATAATGATAACCCTGCAAAATAGTCAATGCGTTTTTGGTTCGAAGCATGAGTTTCTAATGCAAAACAATAAATGGAAGTAGGATCATTTTCATTTACTACTGATGGAATTTTATTGATATGAAGATGTCTTAATGCATAAATTAAAGTAATTGCCTTCTTGAAATATTTGAAATGGAATTCCAATGAAGTACATACAATAATGCTTGAATGGTATTTACTTAGCAAATTTTATATTACCTCTTACATTAACTTTTTTGCTGATTAAGTGTAAACATGAACATGATTTATAACTGCGACCAGCATTTCTTCACCCAATCGATCAAAATGAAATTCATTTCACTGTAATCACTCTATCATTCCGCGAAAAATATAGCTTTTAGACTGAACTTGTGCGATCCAAAGGATTACCAAACATGAGTCCTTGAACAGATGGCTGGAATCAGAGTGGCCTGGGAGTTTGAAGATAATGGAGGAATGGGAATGGTTACTGGGCACTTTATCAATCTCTCTGGTAACTTTAACAATACTATTCATGTTAAAGCAAGTTTCTCTGTCTCATAAGTTGGTGAATAAAAAAAAATCGAATGTTTTAAAGGGTAAAATGAAATATATAAAATACATAGAAATATAAATTAATATACCGGAACAACATAAAGTTATAGGATGCTTGATTCACCTGGAGTAGCACCATTACTCTATATCACTAATACAATTTTCTACTATAGAATATGTAAATTATCGCTTTTCGTGATCTTATGTGATAATTGTGCAGAAATATGTCATTTAAGTGAAACAAATTAAGAATTAGTGTAGGCGCAAAACACATCGCATATATCCGTTTGAGAAATGATAACCACGTTTTAATCGACAACTTTTTAAGGAATGAACTAATTTCAAAGAGTAAAATACAAAGCCCCTAGGTAAATATTTTCATTTCCTTGGAAGTATTCTAATTGCGTATAAGACGTAAATAAAAAATAGGCTTTCTTGGAAGGCAGCTGCGCAAACACTAATTAAAAATTGAGACAGTTACTTCTAAAGGAAAAAGAAACGGAGAAATTACATGTGGTAATAATTTAGGAAACGTTTTACATATTTAACTCTATACTAATGTATAAAGAACGTGAATTATGTGAATATACTTTTACATGCGTTGAGGAGGGGAGGAGGAAGAAGTTGTAGGGAGTGTGTCTAGAAGGAAGGGGAGACAGGAGCACGGAATTCGTACGAAATGGAAATGTCCGAATGGAAAAGCAAAGAGTAGTGCGCTAAGCTTTGCACGGCGCTCGGAGGCTGATAATAACCTCTTCTACGTCTTATAGCTCTCGGAAAATCCCGCCTACATGTTCTCCAATCCACCTTTCGCCATATCCAAAGTATAACCATAAGGTGAATATGTATGTGCAATTGAAATCCTTTTATTACCAGTTCTATCTAAGAAAATGGCTAACATAATAATACATACTACCCAGAACTGGCGGATTTAAAGTTACGTAACTACGATTTGGGAATAAAGACTGAAAAAGTCCTTTAACTGAAAAAAATACCGAAGGAATTTTATCCCGTTGAAAGCATCGAAGTTAATTATAAAATGGTCAAATGAACTTTGCATTAGGTAATGACACTAATCTTAATCTGAACTCAGAATTTAATCGAATTCTTGTATATTCGAGAAAGACTTCCTATAGGGTGTAAGCCATACAAGAAATTAGTGATTCATCATTCTATCCATATTACTTTGTCAGACTGCCAATTAAGAATATTGGAACAAGAAGAACAGATTTATTATACATCACTTAAAAGTGCACTAAATGATTTATTTATTTGAAATGAATATAAAAAATAAACGGAAAAATAATTCAAAACAATCTCGTTTTATTAAAAGAAAAAAAACACCTCTTATCCGGTTGCTTCCACTTCTATCAGCTATATATACGTAAATACCGCTGGGCTTATTTTGCATCTAGGATACGCAACAAAGTAAGTAATAAGATAAAATAATAATAACGCTTTGAATTACTAGATAGGAGGATTGGACGGACACAATTCCATTAAAATTACATACAGGGGTTCTTGACGTACGGAAGATGGACAACAAATATACCGAAAATTCCGAGTGGGGTGAAAACATTCATACATATATACATAGCTTATACAATTATTAATGTAAGATCCTATGCATATATATATATATGAGTAGAAAAAAGAAAATCGGAAAACTTTTTTCGTGGTTTTTTCCCATATCCGATCGCCCTTAAATGTGTCTCTTGAGCGTGTGTGGGCGGATGATGTGGCCAAAAAAAAAAAAAAAGACCGTCCCATCTCGCTCGTATTCCTCCCTTTGTCTATATCGTCATCAGTCGAGTTCGAGAAGAGAGCTTGAGAGAATGGAAGGAAGGAGCACAATATATAAAAAAAAGAAACGTTTCGAGAACCGAGCGAGGCATTCGATGTGGAATTGGGAGGGCGGGGACGAGACACAGTTTGGTCGAGTGAGTGGGATGGGAGGCGAGAAGGGGAGGGAGAGAGGGAGAGAATTCACTGAAAAAAAGAGGAGACCGCAATAGAAAGAGATATTGGGCGATGGAGGAGGAGAGAAAGAACGAAGGGGAGAACCAAATTGAGTGAGAGATATAAAGAGGACGTTTTGAGAAACGACAAGGGAGGAGACGTCCAAATGGGGGAAGTTAGAGAAGAAGAGAGAGGGAAAAGGAGATAGCGGGAGGGAGAGGGAGAGAGAGAAGTAGCAGGAGGGGAGGAGGAAGAAGTTGTAGGGAGTGTGTCTAGAAGGAAGGGGAGACAGGAGCACGGAATTCGTACGAAATGGAAATGTCCGAATGGAAAAGCAAAGAGTAGTGCGCTAAGCTTTGCACGGCGCTCGGAGGCTGATAATAACCTCTTCTACGTCTTATAGCTCTCGGAAAATCCCGCCTACTTGTTCTCCAATCCACCTTTCGCCATATCCAAAGTATAACCACCAGGTGAATATGTATGTGCAATTGAAATCCTTTTATTACCAGTTCTATCTAAGAAAACGGCTAACATAATAATACGTACTACCCAGAACTGGCGGATTTAAAGTAAATCCAACATCTTCAATAAATCGAGTTACTGAAATTATGACATATAATGATATTTAATTATTTTCATGCTAGTATGTCAATGAGTTCATTACAGACATTGATAGTTAATATAATGTGATCAATTTTCAGTCAGTAAACAAATAGCTAAAGGTAATGATTAAAATTAGGTATATCCACCTCATGAAAAACTATTGTGGCAATAAAAATTACACGAAATTTAAGCTTGCCTACTGTTAAATAATTTTTTTCGTAGTCATAATTGAGAAAGCTGCTCCGCTGAGTTTTACCCTACTTAGTTTTAAATTTTACTGACGATTTAAAATATACGATGCGGAAAGTACTGAAATTTCGAATCGGGATTATTAATGTGAAACCTTTACTAAAACTAAGGTAAAATAATCACAAGGTATCAGGATTCTCAATTATTTTAAACTTTCCATTACGACATTAATATTATAGCCAAACTTTTTGCTCGCCGTGAAACGATTCGAAGATCAATATCAGTATTTAACATTTCTTGCTCCTGAGAAAGAAAAAAATCGATGATTAATGAACGGAAGTAAACATTTTATACGCGCAGACTGAGAGCGAAGAAATTTTCCTAGCGACACCAACGGTTATATCCCCATTATGTTCCCTCCTGCCTTTACTGTTTAACCACATACTCCCGGACTCGATGTCCATTCCTCTTGTGGGTTCCGTGCCAGGAATACGGTCCTCGCAGGATGGCATCACATTAACATCCGCCGGTATATGGGACAAGTGTTCGACCTAGAGGTAAGGGTCGATGAGGGCGGTTTAGAGAGACAGAGAGAGAGAGGGGAAGGGAACCATTGGAACGGGAAGAGACGAGTGTAGGAAGCTGCAATTCATGCACGGGCGCCTCTTATGGCAGGTAGGCCATATCCTAGATGCTTCCTCTTACTCTTCCTTTGGGGGATCACACGGTCTCCAGGTGGGCACTGGCAACGTAACAATGTAACGATACAACATGCCTCTCCCTATCTCCCTCTCTCTGTGTCTCTCCTTTTTATCACCCAAACACACCAGCGCCACAGCAGAGACACTACACCAACCCAACCCGCCCCCTTTCATCGCCGTTCGTCGATACCGATGCATCGGAAATAGATATTTTCCGCTGCGAGAGAATAAAAGCGTACGCTTCAATAAAAACAGTCACGCAAGGCAGCGGTGCCCAAATTACGGTCCGCGGACCACATACGGCCCCGACACGCGTTAAAATTTTACAGTTTCAAGACATGTTAAAACGAAAATAGAAAACAATTTTTTTTAAATGTCGTCTTTACTCCGTTCACGTAAAAGATTTGAAACATATCGCGCGAGACCGAACCCAATAACCCTAAATTTTTCTTAAATTATTTTTCAACTTCAAGTTTCGCTGCGTGTGACCCGCGATGAGTAGGGCAGGAGTAAGATATGCGGCTCTAGAGCCGAAAACATTGTGCACCAGTGACGTAAGATAAATTACGTGACGAGCGCACAGGTGCAGATGCGGAAATTTCTGGCGACACTTCGGAACGCTAAAGGAAGTTACTTAAGGAATTTTTCTTGCTCCGAATTCCTTCTCGTATAATATGCGCCTAAGTGCCTTTAAATCTTGGGTACTTACACAATTTGACATATTTATTCACGAATCGCGGTAAATTTGTACACGACTACCAAAGCCACATCACCGGCTTGGTGAATTATGACGTAATAGGCAGATAGATATCTTACGCATTTACTAACATAATTATCCTCTTTTTTCAACGATATTTCAAGTCAACCCGGAAGTGGGCGCGTGATATTCTGTGTCGAGTTTGGTCGATTGCGGTTTAAATATTCTCCAGGCGAAGTCCAGAAATGCTGCGAAATTTCCATTCTGATTTTTTTATCTTAGATTTATATATGGCAATAAAATTCGTCGTTTACCCTGTATAATGTTTGTCATATTTCAAAACGGCCAAGTAAATTTAAAAAAATATGTATATTTTTAATTTCAACTTTTTATAAAACTTATTTTTTGGTTAAATATTCTGGCGAATTGTTGTTTTTAAATGCAGTTTATTTTTCGCGGAGTTACAAATTATTAAAAATTGCTTCGAGTCTTCGCAAAATCATACCGTTGGTTAAATTTATCGTCAATCAAATTAACTCGTGTTAGACATTTGCACGCGGGAGGCAATAACTCATTGTCAGATGGACACGATCAAGTTTTATCGAATTATTCGTCGCTTTTCGAGGACGCAATAATATTGGGAAACAGGAGTGTAAAATATTCCCGGCTGAATTTTATAACTACGGCAACAGTATGACAGTTTGACGGGATCGCTTTTTTGTTAGAATTGATTCGCGCGCTCTTCTTTATAAAAAATAAAAATTAACATCGGCGATTTAAAAAAAAATTAGACGTGTTGTGACTCACGAGCTGAAAAGACGAATAAATCCGTATCAACCTTAGAATATATAATATTTATTATCCAAGGACCATACAGTTTGTAGGTATAGGACTCATCATAAAATAGATACATTAAAAAAGCACTAGCAAAATACAGAATACATATTAAGATTAAAATACTTTATACTACATGTCAAAATTTGGCTCAATATTTTTTTCATTAGAAAGTATAAAACAACAGTTTAATAAATTGATTGTGATTTACGCGGATGAGTCTAAAAACTCTTTGATACTAAAACACTTATATTTATTAATGTTGTAAGTATCTTTGAGAAATAATGGAAGCTTATTATATATATATATATATATATATATATATATATATATATATATATATATATATAAGGTGGAAACAACGTGTGTTTCTGTTTTTCGTGGGCCTTCAGCACCCTCGGCGGATCTCCAGTTTTCGTAAGTTCCACTGAGCTTCCTTCAACACTTTGTTGCCACTTTTATAATTACCTTTCCTTTTACTTAAGCATATATATATATATAGTAATATAGGACGTTAGGTTTCAGATTTTACATTAACTGCTGCGTCACATGAGACAATGGACAGGTGGAGCGAAGAAAAACTCACCGCTGCTATCGGTTGTGACATTTATTCTATCGAGAATCCTTTATACCAGTTGGCGACAAAACGTATCGGGACTAGCTCGAATGTACTGCGCTATATATTTCACTCTGTCCATTGTGGAAATTCCCTTGCCGAAGCAGGCACATTGTGTTACAGACGGACAAACAAACACTCACTCACACGGGGACGAAACAAACAAATGGAGATGAAAGAACAACTTGGTCCATCACTCCCTCCGTTTAGGAATTCGCGGCTCTACGGCAAACTAGGTCAAATGTCTATACCGCGGCGTTCCCGTCATCTACCTTTTGTCCTATTTGATAATGTTTCATCGAAATGTCGCTACGCGAAGAAAAATGAAACTCGATCATAACACATCCAAAGCTGTTTTGCGGACCATTCTTTAAAAAAATACAAACACGTTCCATTCACACTTCATAGCGATCTGGCGTTTAATGAAGTTATTTGCCCTATAATCCTGCAAACTAAGTTGTTAATCAAGTGCACGCTGACAGAGATAAACACCGGAGCGATCAAAGGACGACCAAAACAAAGCGTGTGATAGAAATAATAAAATATTTCTATCGCGCGTTTTGTGAGTGTATCACCTTTTAACTGCGCATCATTTTTTCAGAGTAAGAAAATAATTCTGAAAAAATATTACTTAGTTTAAAGAGGGACACACGATCACGCAAAACTTTGGTCAGAGGCTATGGGAATGTAGATATATAATTTCTAATGATTATATTCCGAAACTTTGTGAAGCCACGGAACCCTTATATTAAAATATATTTTCTCCCGGAATCCTAAGATATCATATACCAATAAAATTAATTTTATAAATTTTATTTACATAGCTTATGTGTCTTAAATTATACAGTTAACGAGTGAAGCTCATGTTTCATGCTGTCCATAAGAGAAGGAAGAATATATCAGGTCTCTTCCACTGTCTTTCACGGAACTCCATTTATCTTCTGCGGAACCCTAGGGTTCCGCGGAACACAGTTTGGGAAACCCTGGATTAAGGTATGTCTCGTTACAATATGACGTAAAGTATCTAAAATTGTGATTCTCGTATAAACACTTTTCGCAATCATGAAAATACTAAATAAATGAAGTGCTGTAACTAAGGCATGGCGAAAGTGTCATTTGCCATAAGTACCGCTTGCAAAATGCGCCAAACGTTCCCGAAAAAAGTGGCAAAAGTTCATTTCCCATAAGTATTATTTTAATACTGGAAAGAAAATTTATATGTAATAAAAACGCTATTATTCTTTATTAAAACGCTGAAAAAATTATATCCTACATAACTAAGGTGTTTTCTAATATGTTGCCATAGGCGCCATATCTCCAAGTTACGTCTCTGGTTTTAGGTAATACTAAATAGAAGATCTTGCTCTATATAGATGAGGATTCGATTTCTGTCGTTTGTACGGACTTCTTAGATCATGATTAATACGGTCAATTATCTTAATGGCCGACTGTAGCTTCCAAGCCGATGATATATGACTTTCATTCAATTTTTGGCAATTATTCAAATTATAATAATTAATATTTCTTGTAAATTTTATTCGATTTTCTTCTCAATGGCTATCGAAATTCATTTTCTTTATTTTAAACAACGGAAATTAAATTTAACAAAATTTGTTTTAAAATAACGAAACTAAGCACTAGTAAAATATTGTTCCAAAATATCTCAACGATCAATAATCTTAATTATACTTAAGTAATTTTTCTATAATTTTCCAACCAAAAATTTTTAATTAAATCGACGAACACAAAGTTTTAAACGAATTTCCGCCAAGTGCTCCTTTTGACCTAACTCTTATGTTTAATAATAATATTGATGCGCTGAATTCGAAAATGGCAGGCGTTTTGGATTATCAGGTACAGATTTTACACAATTCGATATTATATGGTTATTATCGGATCCTACATATGTACAGTGTTATACAATTTCGTTAATGCATTAAACATTGAATAGAATGTGATTAAAAATTCAAAGCTACTGTCGTCTTAAAGTGGGACAGACTTAATTCTTCTGCTGCCTACGAATTAGGTTGCAACAATTTATGGTAAGCGAGCAAGTGAGCCAGGGGCGCGCCACGAAGATATCTTGCACCCTGGCACAAAGTACTCTTGGCGCGGTCGTATAGCGATCGCGCGAGCGGCAATATGAAATTGAATACAATGTCTTCTATAAAAGTGGCAACAATGGCATGAGCACTTGAGCAATAAGGCGGGAATTAAATATCCCAACCTGTCATCAGCTATAAGACCTATGCCGCATGGACCAGACGTCCCGATTCCTACACCGCAGCTGAGTTGGAGGATGTCGAATCCTCATCCAGCTCGGAGTTTACATCAGAGGAATATGTATGTGTATTTCTCATCTGACAACGAAGACATAACTCCGCAGCTATTTACTCAAAGTGAGTTGAACGATTTAGTCCGGGACTTAGGTCTTACTAGGAAAAGAGTGAATTATTGGGATCAAGATTAAAAGAAAAGAATCTATTAGCCCCAGGAACAACCTTTTACTGGTTTATCAATCGCGAGAACGAGCTTCGGAATTATTTTAGAATGGAAGGTGAACTGGTTTTCTGCTGTGATATTCCTGCTTTGATTCAGCAGTTGGGAGAAGAAACCTACGACCCGAAGGACTGGCGTTTGTTTATTGACTCTTCAAAAAGGAGCTTAAAGGTTGTATTATTGCATAATGGAAACAAATTTGCTTCCATACCAGTCGCACATTCAATATACCTAAAAGAGTCATATGAAAATTTACAAACAGTATTACAAAAAATTAAATATAACGAACATGAGTGGTCTTTGTCTTTCCGGGATTTTATTGGGTCAACAAGGAGGGTATACTAAATTCTCTTGTTTCTTATGTGAATGAGATAGTAGAGCGAGGGACAAACATTGGAGAAATAAAAATTGGTCTAAAAGGGAAAGATTCATACCAGGAACGAAAAATGTGAAACATGCCAGTTTAGTTGGTCCACAGAAAGTTTTATTGCCACCTTTTCATATAAAACTTGGTATCACGAAGCAATTCGTAAAAGCGCTGGACAAGAGTAGCTCGTCCTTCCGATATCTCTACCATAAGTTTCCATTTGTATCCGAAGCTAAAGTGAAAGACCACAATTCGACAATTCATGAAGGACACCGAATTTACTGATACCATGAGTGAAATAGAACTTCAGGTATGGGATGCATTCAAGAACGTCATTAAGAAGTTCCTCGGAAATGTAAAAGATCCCCAGTATGAAAAAATCGTGGGAAATATGTTAGACAAGCTGCAGAAACTGGGTTGTAACATGAGTTTAAAATTACATTTTTTACACTCTCATCTCGATTAGAGCCCTCAGTGAAGAACAGGGTGAGAGATTTCATCAGGACATCAAAGAGATGGAAAGAAGATATCAGGGACTGTGGGATGTGTCCATGATGGTCGACTACTGTTGGACCTTAAAAATAGAAGTTACTCGTCAAGAACATAACCGGAAATCTATGGAACGTTCATTTGGAACAAAGCGAAAACAGAAACATCCTGACACTAATCATCCTATTTAAAGGTATTTAAATAACTTCTTACCTTAGATGATGTTTATATGGGGCTGTCAGACTATGTATTGTATGACTTCTCCATGTCTCTGTACATATACATTCATAAACACATGATTTTAGCGTAAATTTGTTTTGTAATTTCTGAAAAATCCTGACGTGATACGGAAAAACGGGCATTTGATTTGAATTCAGCATGCTCAAATTAATAACGATCACATATTCAACTTGAAACAGCAGAAAAAAAATTCATTTTCGCAGGCCTGTGTTATCAACGTTGGAAGAGTCAGCGGGGGATAATTCCTCATGTAAATACATTTCTACGATGAAATATTCAGAAGACAAAACTCAAAAGAGTTGATCATAAATTAATTCAAATAACCCGGTATAAGTAATTAATTTGAGTGCCAAATGCTGTAGTTAAGAACCCTTAAATATATGTCCACAACGCACTCGTGTTTTGCATCTCTACTAAATCTCATCCAGGCTTAATGGATGTTTCCATTTCCTCGGAGAAGCTAGAATTATGGGATCATATTACTAGGCCTCTACCCATGCAATCTCCATATCTTTTCCTCATTTCCAACTGCCTACCTTTCTATTTCCACCCTTCCCTCCTTATAACTCCTTGACACGCTGACAAACGGGCGACGTTTGTGCTTTGTTCTCCCGATTCTCCATTTTCCCGCCGGAGAAAGTGCCGCATGCCCTCCTTAACCTTAGGATGTATATGAGGGATACTTTTATCCGAGGGTAGATTAAAAGAGATGAAATTCGATGGAAAAGATATAAGACTTTCTTATGAAAACAAATCGTTCCAAAATCCACACGTTTGAAAGAGACATTCTGAGAAATCCGTTCTTGAAAGTCAAAACGCAAAGGGATTAAAATGTAACGCTTTCATAAGAACACAAAGGGAAACAATTCGCGATGGACGCGGACGAGTTGAAAATATTCGCGTTTATTCAAAATAATGTAGGCGTTTCTGACGGAGCTTAATTTGCTACAAAGAAAATTATTTTGTTCTCGTACCGAGAATTCGACTAGTTGTTCACTCCGAAGGAATATATTTGAATAATATTTCGTTTCTGTCATTTAAAAGCGTAATAAAATATCATTTGTTTTTGTTTCAGAAAATTTTGATTGCGTTTCTTCGCTGATTCACTATGATTAGAGAAATAAACATAGGGGGAGCTGGGGTAATGTGAGCATAGTTAATGTATTTTATGTGAAACAAACCTTATGGCCTACATAAATTTATTGCTTCCACATAAAAATATTCACTACTATGTTTGTACCTTTTCTTACATTTGTACGCAATTTTATCAATGCATTTAAATGTGCCAATAAAAAATGTGCAGGAAATCACGTGCTCATATTCCCCACGTCTCGGGGTAATATGGGCACGCACGTTGGGAATATGAGCTGTTCATATCTAATTAATTATTAAGTTATAAAACCGTGCATTTTATATTAGCGTACATTTATTCGAATAATCACATTAAAAGGTACAAAATTTAAATATTATAACGATACTTTCTGTGTAAGTTATGACGTTGGCCTAACTGGTTTATATCTGCAATGATAAACAAATTGAAAAATAAAAATAAAATACTTTAATTAATGAGCTCTAAAATCATAAATGAGCTTTAAGAATTTTAAAGTTAAAAAAATATGTAAATGTAACGTAAAATGCTTGTAATCATATTACCCCGAATAAAGGTGCTCATATTACCCCTAGTGTTCTGCCTTGAAAGAAAGAATTGCTACATTGCAGACGTTTTAGTGGCCTCGCCCTTTCAGCATTGTTTCATTAGCTATCGAACCATGTTTCAAATACACGCCTTGTCAGTTTCTATTTCTTCACGAAAACATAAAGGTATCTATCTCAAATATGAACTTAAACAACTAATGACACAATTATCTCAACGAATATAAGAAATTGTTCCCTTTAAAAGCGACTGGGAATACAATACACAGCAGCACGTTACAGCGGAGCTCCTTCGGACGCCATGACACTCTGAACTACTCGTACCAACATTAAAAGGTAAAAGAAATTCTATGTTAGCAATATCAAGACGGAATAGAAAACGTGCTCATATTCCCCAAGTGCCCATATTACCCCGAGTTCCCCTATACATTATAAATCTACTAGAGGTATTTAAAAGTATTTTTGTCTAATAGTAAATACCGCATTTTCTGTAAATTATAGGCGTCTTTGGCAAAGAGTTGGCTAAAATGGGTGCGTATTATGCAATGGTTTTTCAGCCGGTAAAAAGGTTATTTTCTGGTTTATTGTTACTGATATTAATAGCATAGTTTCTATTAATGTTGTGCTTCGATGAAATTTCTTTTTAAATTTTTATTACGAAAGCCATAATAATAATAATAATAGTTTTATTTCGTATTTATAAAGATCGTTATCAGAAGAAACGATAAAGAGGATAAATGTTTTAGTTTTTGAATATTTATTCTACGTGCCTAGTATGATCGATAAATTATTGGGAATCGTAGTGAACTGACGTTTTGTATTATATTAAATTCTATCTAGCATCTTCACTAAAATCTACACAGGTCATGTTGATTTTATTTCAACAACATTTTATATGGGTATTATAAATTAATATAAGACATTTTGACATTTCACTCTTAAAAAAACTGGATGCCTAATGTAATCAAAAGATTACCGCATACAATTATTGTTGGTTTTATATTTTTATTGGGAGTTTTGAATTAGGTCATATCTGATTGAACATTAAATCCTATTTCAACGCCATGAATTTCAGGAAACAGCACAGTTCGATCAATTTTCACGTATTATATAAATGAAGTCAATTTAATCCAAGTTTTATTCAACACACATTTCCATTTGAACACGTGAAGTTTACCTGCACAAGCATCTACTTAATAGAATTGGAAATCGCTGCGCCGTTTTTAGAAAGATTTTTCTGTCGTTAAAATTCTCCTTCCCCCAAGGAACCAGAAATTTAAGAAAGTTTCATACAATACCAATGATGATGATGCTTTAACGTTTCCAAACCTGCATCATAAGATGTGAATCGAAACGCGCGCATTGCACGTAATTATTCATTCTCCATTCCTCGTTCATTATTTACCCGCATGCCCTGGATCCGCGCTGAACATTTTCCGCGCGATTTTCTCAGAAATTCTAGAAAGAAGAAGGACGCAACGCATCCAGGTTTTTCTTCCACAACCCCTTAAGGACAAACTGTTCTTTCGAGTTTACCTTCGGGGGTCATGAAAGTAGTTTTTCCTACAGCGTCGCTGCGGCGGGACGGTATAAAACTTCTCCGGGGAGGTGGAGAAACGAGAGAGAATGGTGGGGGAGTAAGGGAGGGTAAAAGGATGAGAAACGGGTGACACATTTGCAGAACCTGAGAGAGAGAGATAAAGAAAAAGAGAGTCTCGTCGCGCCATGGCGTGCAAGAGGACTGCGTGTTAAATACTCCCGAGGCAAAAGTTCGAGGAGATTGACTCAAACTTTGCTTTGCGACGAAATAAACAAAAGAGAGACGGCGGAAAATTTATTCTCAGCGTTTGTGCGCAGAGGAGAAGACGTGATTCGTTTCAATCATTGCACGCCGTTGACCCAATTTATTCAAAGCAGGCGAGAAACCTAAGAGTAAGCAAAAGATCCCTGGAGAACCGCGAATTTTTATACAGAAAAAGGCGTCGTTTAATTGTATGTCAATAGGACTTACAAAGTGTAATTGCCGCAGTTTACAAAGATGCTAAACTTCTATTTTTCCATTTCTTGTGCCAGATTTTCTCTTCCGTATTCTTCTCTTACCTCAGCATTCCTGCGAATCCGATGGCCATATAAATCATATAAAGTTCGGAAAACAAAATTCGAATATCGGATAACTTCCAGAGTCAGTGGTGTTTTGCAATGTAATAGATATTTTTACGATAGAGGAAATAAAATACCGAAGGTTTCATATTTTTATAGCGTATCTGGAAGAGTATTTTGAAAAATGTCTCTATAATATGTTCAATTTAAGTACGTTCCGGAAAAATACCGTTGGCAGAAAGGTTGAGGGAAAGAGATATAAAAGTTTCATCACTTACTTAGCACTCGATCAAAATTTAAATGCTTTTAAATAAGTCGGGGCAAAAATTTCAATTTAAAGGATAAACAAGGATGGAGAGGAAGTAGAGGTTCACGCTTATGTACCGAGATGCCTCAGAACGCAGCAGAAGTACGACCCGAATTGCATGGATAGTGGACGAAATTATTAAAAATATTTTTAGTAATGGATAGGCGACGCAATTAGTCCAATAGGTTATATTTTCCCTAATCTACTTTGTTCGGACTAACGCTAAACTTTTAAGTGCATTTAGTGTAACATAACGCAGAATCTTACTATGCGCATCAAACAGGAAAAAACAATGTGAATTTGTATTCAAACGAAAAAAGTTAGACGGCACTTTAAAACAAAAGTGCATTCATTATGTGACAGAGATTGCTCTAAAATTAAGCAGAGCCCTATTGAAGTTTTGACGCATAGCTCTGGCGCGCTTATAATTCGTTCTAAAATTAAACGGAACCACTCGCACAGATATTCTAATATGTAGCATCATTAGGGCGATGCACTGTAATGAAATTGAACAAAAACATCAGGTGAGAAAAAGGGGATATGCTTCATGAAAGAATATACGAGCAGACATTTCATAACAGTATAATATGTTGCGGCATATTGATCGACTGGGTTACAAAGGATGGATTGAGAGGCACATGAAAGTGACATGCATTAAATCAGATGTACCGAGATCATTGATCTCTCCGCTCTGTGTAAAGCTTTCGAATTTTCGGCGTAATATAATGATTAATCCTATCCGATCGAGTTAGTGCTCGCATAAATAAACACGACAGTTTCGCACCAAATACCTATCTTTGATCTAATTTTCGCGTGAAAGCCAGGAGGTTATACCCCAACGATGGGGTTTCGTGAGTGATGTGCCATTAATTCCGTTTAATCTATGAGGAGGAAAAAATAAAAAATCTGATTTGACCAACACATGACTTTCTCCATATTTGGGGTACAGATATTTAAATTATTATGAACAGCATTATAAGGCAAAATTATTATTTCGTATCGTAAAAGAATTCAGTCGCACTTATTGCCGTAAATTAGGTATACTATTTTGAATATGTTTACAGAATTCACCGCTACATGGTGGTGGCGCTGTATACTGGAAATTTACGAATAAGCAAAATATCTCCGAAATGGATGGTTCTACGAAAATTTGTTTCAAACAAAACTTGGAAGAAATATTATTCTCTACAACTTTGGTCCTCACGAAGATTACCAACAACGTTTTTAAGGAGATATTTGACGGAAACCAAAAAAACCGATTATTTATAAATAATTCCAAAACAATAACTGCTATGGAAAATTGTTTGAAATAAAAGATGTAGGAAATTGTATTTTATACATTTTTTGTAATGGTCAATGTATACAATAATGAAGTATTATCGGAGAAATATCACAAAAACCGAATCGGGTTTCGAATAAACCTCGACTTTCGGTTAACCGTTATTGTCCAAAAACTAATCAGTTCTTTGTACTCATGCTAAAGTGTTATATATGAAATTTGACAAGTACCTTTTGAGTTAGAGCGCCCACAATTACATCCATCCATCTATCCACACACACAGACATCATTCCGAAAATAGTCTAAACGTGTTCTAGGGACCTCAAAACGTGTATTTCCGTTGAAATATCGAAGTCGATTTTTTCGTGATCACAATACCTTCCCCCATATTATGTATAGAGAAAGTAAAAAGGCCACCATCAAAGGTGTAACTTTTGCATAAATGCTGTTAAAATTGTCATTTTCTATTTATTCGCTATATTCATTCCGCAGTATTCTAGGAAACAGTTTTAAATCTCATGTCGTTCAAAGAGACTCATAATGGTCATTAATTATTTCAATAAATTTCGCTCATTATTTGGTGAAGCGCTTTGCTGAATGAGAAAAAAATAAATGTTATCGCTTCAATGTAGTACATCACGTTAACGGTAATCATTTACGTTTTATTTACACAATTTGTTCAATCCTTCAGTCAAAAGTTTTATTGAAGCATAATTAGAGTATGGAAAATTACCATAGACAACAGATATGAATTTTACTAGGGTTACGATAATATGTCTTTTGAAGAAGTTGAAACAAATAAGCTCAAGAGTCAAAACGAAACAATCAGGGAAATACACGTGACTCTAAAATAAGTGAAATTATATGCGATTTTAATCTTAATAACCCCAACCAAATTTAAAGGAAAATTGTGGAAGTCTCGGGATTGCCTGGATGAGGAAACAGAATTTCACGGCTGGATGCTATTGATTGGAAGGGCAAAATTTCGGTGAGTTATATGAATCACAAGCAAATCAACGCAAACATGGATAGTGAACTTGTAATAAAAGAAGTAACACGAGAATAAAATTAAGATAAAAATATTTTTAAAATATTCATCTAATCTATTTGTATAATGCAAAGATTGACTAAGTTAAAACAATAGTTCCGTATTAAAAAAGAAGAAAGCAAAAAATAATGTGAAGAAGTTCTGGTATCGCACGTATAGGATAGAGACATCACTGAAAAAATGGCTTATAGACGAAATTTCGCAAAAAATTAGATGAAAAAAAGACCAATCGAATATTATTTCAACGACATTTCACAAAGGCAGTCGTTTTCGGATCCTTGCTGGGCATTCGTGAATGGCGTGGCAAATCCGCCGCCGCACGACCTAATGGAAGATATTCATGAGATAATTTCAGAAAGGCGTAAATGATTTCCGGCCGCCATACAAAGCAGCGAGAGGAAACACTATTAATTAAAGCAATTACCCCTATAACGTTCTTAGCAGGAATGCAAATGAAGACCGTCATCCTCATTCGCGAATGCAAACGGAGATAGCTAATAACATATTAAAATTCATCGAGCCTTGAAAATCGTTATTAATGGAGACGATGGGCTAACCGAATAACATAGCAGGGTGAGGATGGGAGGTTTTTTTGCTCTGCAAAACACGAGTCTCTGAGAGAGGGAATAGAGAGGGTACGACGAAATGGGAAAGGGGTTAGAGGCGGGGAGGAAACGTGAATATAATGGCGGTTAATGAGGGTGGCTAATCTAGGAGGAAATTGTCAAGCGAAGAGAGTAGGAGGGGGAGCATATGAATAGGGTGTTCAGACGCTTCCGTTTTCCGGGATTTGTCCCGCTTTCCAGTTTTATTCCCTCCTGTCCAGAAGGATTTTTTTTAGTGACACTGTGTTTCCTTTTATTTAGAATTTTTTCGATTTGAATCGATCTTATTTCATTGCATGACAGTATTACGTTGGCAATTTTTACTAAATGCGATCCTAAAACATTTATTCACATTTATTTCATGATCAATTTGTAATCATGTGTAAAGGGTTGTATGAATTTTAAAAACTATTTGGTATCTTTTTTTCACAAAATTGTATCCATTCTATGCTAAATTTGTTCACGCAACATATAAACTACTAAAAAATCATATATTCCTGGTAATGCCCTTATTTTTCTTCCTCGGCACAAATCATGTCCGGGTTTTTCTTCATCAGAATCTGGTCGCCCTACGCATGACAGATTATAGTAAGTGGTTAGCGGAAGGGGGAGGTAAAACACAGGAAAAGACTACGACGGATTCCACGGATGAGAAGATGTTCCGGACGCTAAAGGGACATTATTGTCCCCATTTCATCAGGACAAATCCGATTATCCTTCTGCCTATCCAACCTTCCCTCCGCAATCCCTAACCACTTACAAAATATATCACCCCTTCTAATCCCTACTAGTTTCCTCCATCCCTAGCTTTTTCCCCCTAAATCTCAACCGCGCCTGATTAAAAGCACACACGTTATCATCTCTCTCTCTCTCTCTCATCCTCTCTCGCTCTCTTTCCCATCTCTACATTTCATTTTAGCTATTTCCATCTTTCTCTGCCTGCCTCTATCTCCGCCTTCCTGTCTCTCCCTTTCTCTCCCGGAGGTTTTCGTTGGTAGAGTGGTTAGAGCGTTGGCCTTTTACGCATCGGACTCGGGATCAAATCCGGCAGGATATTTCAACCTGAGATCGCCCCAGCGCTTGTGTGGTTTGAGTAGACCGCGCAAGGTAGCGCTCCGTCCTTCGGAAGGGACGTTAAGCAGTTGGTTCCCTTGGTAATCTTCGTAAAGAAGAGGATAACCGAGTTTCCCTCCTTCCTTCTCGTATGTGTCTTTTTTGGTAGGTCCGCTATAATAGTCCAAGAGAATGATTAGCCAAAAATAAATACATACGTACGTCTATGTCCCCTCGCTCTCCCTTCCTCTCTTCCACCCCCTCTCCCAACCTCCGTCTCAACTTCTCTCCCTTATCTCTCATACTCTCCCACATTCTCTGCCTCCTTCCCTCCTTTATCCATTCTCTCTTTGTTTTTTCCTACCTCTTTTTGTTTTGGTGTCGAATCCCGATACGTCAACCGCAAGTCTGCAAGTGTTTCCGAATTAGTTTTAACGCCCTCGTCAATCCAAACGGCTTTTCCTTTTCCCCGCATTCCTTGTGTCGCTCACCGCCGCTCTGCTGTTTCCGTTTCTCTTATCCCGTCGTCGCGAATTGTCCTTCGGCAGATTGATGTTTAAGGAGACAACGACAAGAATGGATTTCTAATTTCGATACTGGAGACACAGATTTAAAGAAAATCCTTTATCAAATACGTAGTATTCCCTCTGAAATGCGTTTTCCATATACTCGAGTAGCAGGTATTTCCGGGAATAATACATTTTAAATTAATTTAAGTACATTTCTAAAAATCGAAACTGGATAAATAGTTACGCGTACCAATAAATTTTAAGTGATATGCTCTACATCTGTGAAAAAATTGCACGATATATCTTATACATGTAACCATCCCTTACTTTACATGTTTTCGGCTTAGAACGGTTTTCAATTTGGAGAGCTACCTCCAATTGCACGGCCAACGATTTCACTTCGGAATCGTCTCCATTAAAATTTCGATATGCTTCGGTGCAACTCAGAGATCATAACAAAGATTAGAGGAAGCAATTATGAATGCAAACAATATCTAAAATGGTTGAGGTTGAATTTAGGCGCCGCTCAAATGTAGCCTCGTCTATTCCTATGGAGTAACCTAGCTCACATTCCATGGTTCCATGGTGTTCATAGATTAGACTTCATAAAATCGATACTTCCCGGGAAACGACTAGTTTATTATACATTCATGTGCCTCGTATTATTACAAATTTAAAATTTCCTGCATATTTAATTTATTTTCTATCAGATCCCCGAAAAACAACATATAAGTTCAATTGTGTTTATATTGTCATCCTGGAAAATATGCAACCCACAGAATGGAAATTTCATCAAACCGAAGCGAAAAAAGCGAAGTAGAAATAACAAGCAGCGATCAACGCTTATCTTATTACTCGAAATAACAAGAAACTCACAGAGTTATATATGACGCGAGGCTCAAGTCTCGCGTCAATTTGCTCGCCGGGACGCTGCGCTGCAATTAGATGAACCACCATATGTCCATGAAATGTGGAGCTAAGAACGGAGCATAGACAATTAGAGAAAGAGGTGAAACTCTGCTTGGAAATGGCGGTTAGAAATTTGCTGCGTAACCAAAGGGTGATTCAGAGTGGAAGAGAAAGAGACAGAGAGAGAGGAGAAGAGAAGGGAAATAGTGCCGATGGAAGCGGGAATTTACGTGTAGACTGCGTTACTCCATTAAAGCCGTCGTCTCCTCGACCCCCTAGTTCCCCGTTAACCATAGAATTATGCTGAGTAACGGAGGTCTCCACGTGCGCGCCGAGCTTCACGGTTAAATCTAAATTGTGTATTAGCAAACCTCCGTCGTCGCTTCGCCCTTGTCGCGTATTCTCCCTCACTCGTAACCGCCTGCGGGGAAGAGCGACCGCAAAGGCGTGGAGCGCTCTTTATCCAGTCCCTTGTTCCTATTCTCTCTCTATTTCTCTCTCTCTATCTCTCTCTTTCTCTATGGAGGGAAAGAAAGCTCGTCGAGTGCTATTGTCGACATTAAGCTCTAAGGCGCGAAGCGATTTGACGCCGTAAAACATCACAGGTCTTTTAAGTCGCTAATCCTATGGGTTAGGAGGTGGAAAACAGGGCAAATCTCTACGCGCGGCAAAGGGTGTGGCGTTAACGATGAAGGCGTCGAATTCTTCAACTGAGAAAGAGCTGACTATTGTACTTGAAACTGTGATCTTATAAAGTGTTCGATTCACGAAGAGAATTTTTTCGTAGACCTTTGAATTCTGTTGATAATCTTAAGGCACTCGCAGGAGAAGAAGAAAGTTATAATATATTAGGATTCTCGCCACTGTGACGTAGAGATTCGCGGTGCAATAAAATAAAAGAGGATCAAGTCTTCCGTTTACTTAGGTGTTATATGTCTTAAAACATTGCGAATTTTAGACGAAACAATTGCGATTGGTCTAGGAAAGCTTCCGATCAAAATGAAAAAATAAAAAAATAAATTTCATTTAGGGTATTGAATTTAAATCCGATCAACCAAATTATATATCAGTCAACCGACAACTTTTTTTGGATTTATTTTAACTGTTTGACATTTACTTGTTGCTCCGGTATGAGTAAAAAAATTCCTTTAATATACACAACGTTTTCCTGAGCGTATCCAGAATGAAAGAAGGTACATTTATGATTCACATTTTTGGAGATTTCCATTAAAACTTTTCTGCATCAGTAGTTATTGTTCTGACAAAAATAAACAGAGAATGAAGTTATATACGCGTACGGCTTACTTAATTTAGTTTAATCTCTTTAGCACAAAGGCGCGAGAGGGCCAATGCATCACTTTCCGTATCAAATGGGGGAGAGAGTACCCTTTCTATCTTTCTCTCTTGCGAGTATGTACTACCCTTTTCAGCGCTTGAAAGCCTCGCTCGCTTCCTATGAATAAAGTATGCCGCCATATTCCCTTCATAACCAGCTTTTCATCTTCTTTATCTCCTGGCAGAAAAGGGGGTTTAATTTAACCTGTCGGGTGGAAACGGCAGAAAAAATATTTGTTTTCGAATCGCACCTAAAAACTTCCCCTCTACCGCAGCATATCAAACCCCGTCTAAATGTATGGCGAATTCAGACTTGTACTTCACGTGACTAGGGGAAAAAAGGGGTTATGTTAAAGTACCTATATCATAAGGGCTGAGTGAAATGTGTTCGTCGCATTCATTATCGGAAAATCACCCGGATAAAGTTAAGAGCCAGAATATATACCTCAGAGAGTCGGGTTATAAGGGAGGTAATAGGACATAAAAAGGACGAAAAAATTGGGGTAATATGTAAATTTCTATGAGAAATCTTCACAGTATGATCAATATGTACGAGAAGGTATACTTTCGAAATAACCGGAAATATTACAAAAAATCAAAACTGATTTAATTTTCAGCGCTCTCCAGTATTTACATGTGCTTTTGAAACTGTGATGGCAATACATTATTGACAATATATTTGTAGATTAACACAAATTTGCAGTATTTTCTTGACTTTCATAAATAAAAATTTTCATGATAAAAAATCACAGCAAAATTAGAATTTAAATAATATTTAAATTTTATGACGGAAACATTTTTCACCAAACCTAATGAATTTATACCTTAAATTTTTATAAAACGATTTGTTAAAAGAGTTGACATAAATTGAAAACCTTACGCTTAAGATTTTTGGCGTAACCTTCTACATGATAATTTATTTATTTATTACTATAGACTTTGTGCTTATGGTATAATCGAATTTTAAACACATAAGATGGAAATAATAACAATTTTCTCTATTCATAATAATTTTTTATTAAATTTCAGCATTACTGTACATAAACGGAATTAATTCGATGCTAAATATTTTTTTAAAATCGCACGGATGACATTCGTCCCTAATCCGTGACGTTTGTCTTTTAAATATCATTTTTTTTCCTTATAAAAGTCAGTAGTCTTTTAATTATAAGGAAATACAATGATAGTGCTTTATATTTCATATTTCAGTGTAACGTAAAAATTTCGCTGGATCTTATTCAAGGACCCTCATGCGACGTGGCGTCTTCGAAACTTAAAGCGGGCCCTTCCGTTTCTTCATCCGGCTAAAAGTACGAGATTCTCCTTACACTCAAGTAATGTCAGTTAGATGGGAACTAGTTGTGATCAACAGCGGGGAAGATGGCGTCGCTGTTTTAACATAATTGGCAAGAGACAGAGGGAGAGCGAAAGGGATAATGAGGGAGAGAGAGAGAGAGAAAGGGAGAGGGTGAGAGAGATGGAGTGAGGTGGGCGAAAAGTCTAGGGAATGAGAAATAGAGGTCGAGAAAATGGATGAAGAGAGAGAGAGAGAGGTGATGAAGATTGAGTACAAGGGAGAGGGTAATACCGAAAAGTTGCTGGATGAGAGGAGAGAGTTGGTGGGGGAGAGAGAGAGAAAGAGATGAAGGAGATTGAGTGTAGGGGAGTGAGGGAAGAATGCCTAAAAGTTGCTGGAAGAGAGAAATTTAGAGAGAATGGGATGTCAAAGGAGATTATGGAAAAGGACTAACGTAAGGCGTCTGGAAATAAAGTGTCTATAGAGAGAGAGAGAGAGCGAGAGACAGAGAGTGAGAGGGAGAGAGACAGAGAAAAGAGCGAGGAGGAGGTTATTGCGGGTTAGAAATTTGAGTCAAGAGGTCCTGTTTTAAGACTAGCGTAAAAAGAAGAGGTGCTGGGATATGACGCGAGAAGGAGGAATTCGTAATAAAAATGGAGGTTGCGTGGAAGTAATAAGGACATAAAGTGGGAATTTGGTGGGAAGGTGGTGTTGATTACCATCGAGGCTGCGATGGAGAGAATTGTGTAACAGGAGTAGGACGAAAGGGCTTATTAAGCATTCAGGAGAAAATGGAGTTTGACGTAATCGGAAAGGAAAAACATAAGTAATCTTATCTGCAAAATGCGTGCTCTAATAAATTAACATAGAATAACTAACATACTAAAATTAAGGTCGACGGTATGGCTATATACATCACGCAGCAATTTTTCTAAATAATTTTTAAAACTTTTAAATTCTCTTTTTATACGTAATTATGTAATTACATTTCCAAATCCGCATGAGGAAAGTTTCTTTTAACTGAATGCCGTTTTATCGTTCGAACTTATCTTATTTGGCATACCATTAAATATATATATATATGTGTGTGTGTGTGTGTGTGTGTATGTATACGTATGTGTGTATATATATATATATATATGTGCGTGTGTATGTGTGTGTGTGTATAGGTATCTAGCACAGAACGCAATTATAAAAACCACGACAGGCCCAACACCATCTCAAAGTAAGTTTTTAATTGAGGCAAAGAATTTACTTACAATTAGTGTCTATATTTGATCTTTCACAATGAGTAATGCACAGCGTGTGCTCCGTGATGCTCAAAGGCTTAAGCGTGCATCGGAAACGTTTCACATCGTTTAGTTTGAGCGAGCGAAATTCCTTTGAGACAAAGCGAGGTATTAGACTCGTAAACGAGCGCATTTGGCCCGCGTGTTTCTGTTCGATCCTTTCCCTAAGCCTTTCTTTGTCCCTCGAGGATAAAAATAAAAACGACCCGTCTGCAAACAACTGCTAACCCACATATCACGTGAGATATTCGAACGTGTTCCGTCGATTTTGAGTTCCTTGGTTTGCACCAAAAAGACTAAATATTGCCTTGATCGAGGCAATTTGTAATTCAAAATTTTCGTATATCAGACGCATTCATGTCGCTGCATAGTGTCATTGCAGTTTAGCATAGCGCCAGCGAAATTCCAGCCAGATAGCTCGCAGTAAAAACTGTAAGCGCCTTTTAGGATTACTAAATTCGATATCAGGAGCCGTTGTAATTAACAACGGCTCCTGAAAAAATTAAATAAAAAGTTAATTTAACATCCTTAACCGTGAAAATTATGCAAAAAATGTCAGTTATATCAAGACGAGAATACACAAGATATAATTGCCAAGTGCGCCATCATTAATAAGAGATAATGATAACGGATAGAATATTTCAGGATTTATTTGTATTTATTAAAATAATTTATTACACATTCAGATGCTCAGAAGACTTTGCAATGATATAAATGATGTAAGGAAAATATCTATTTGATTTTCACTGAATGATAAGCTCGAGTCAGCAAATTATTCTGAAACATAACGTTAACATTTTTCTGTTCACTCATCCGAATATAATTTATTATTCCATTGAGATTTATCTATTTTATGTCGCTATCGGATACGCTTTCAAATAGTTCTCTGTTAACAATTTTTCTAGGGATTAAAGCCGAGACTAACCATTCTTTTTATAACTGGAGTGGCTGTGGTGACGACGTTAATTTCCGATTATTTTAAATTTTTATTCTGCAAAGTGAACTTTCCCACTTATATAGCCGCGCATACACTCGTCGAAAAATGTTTGAAAAGTATAGTTTGTTGAGTGATAAGATGATGACTACATAAGATTCGTTATCAATAGCTTATGTTTTGAATAACTACTAAAAGAACAATAATTAACTGCATCCTAACTATAAGGCGGCGTCAATAATTTATTTGAATTCTTATAACTTTATTGGTGAAATAATATTTGACTAGGCAAAATAACGTGAAAAGACGGAAAAGAAAAATCTGTATGACACTTTAAGAATATACAGGAGTTATTACTAAAAATATTGAAGTTATTAATAGGCTTTCATAAGTCCATTCAACGTTGGTAATAACAAGACTTAAAATTGAGGAGAGAGAACTACGATACTCACATTTTTCTGGTAAAAAGACCGCAAAACTTTGGCAATTAAGGATAAACTCACCTGAAATAAAATGAAAAATGCAGAAAATTAGCATAAAAGGCTATAAATAAATATATTTTATAAAATTAGATGGAATTTAAATTTTTAACATATAATTCTCGCGTGAAAAAACGTAAGCCGATTTCGCCAGATTTGAAAGTGTCGTGCTTTCAACCCAGACGAAACAACACGAGAGAATGTCATTCACACGCGTCCATTCACTCTTTTGAAAGCGAAATGGGAAACCAATTTTCGGCATTAACCTCCAATTGCAAACTTCGCATCGTGGTCTCACAGTTTAACGGTCATTCAGAAGGAGTCAATTCTCAATAGTATCCAATCGAGCGCTGAGTTAAACTTGAGTTGAAAAGTAAACCTCACTACGAATCAATCCCGTGTGCGTTTCACACCAAAGGTCAACACGGCGACCGGTTTGATAAACCCGTATCAGGTTAATGTACCGCGCAATCCTTATGTTCAAGTTAAAATTCACCTCAAAAAAAAACACCTCTTCCTATGCGATTTCCGGCTGGACATCCCATCACCAGCTAGCGCAGATTTTCCTATCACTTGTATAAAAAGTAAAAATCTGAGGCGGAATGGCGTTGAAATATAGTCGACATTAATTAAAATATTTTGATACAATCAGCGAATACATAACTTTTCCAAAAAAAATTACACAGAAGCACTTCTTCAGGATTTAATTAATTTTCAGTCTTGTCACAGAGTAAATTTCATTTACGAGTTGGCATTAATAGGTTATAATCTAGCGCACAAATTTTAATTCTATTCCAGTTTAACTAACTCTCGAATCTTCCAGGAATTCACCATTTCCGCAGTTCTGATCAACTGGGCTAAGCCTTATATGTTTACGATTCTTCGGAACCTTAATCAAGGAGATGATTTCCATTTCCACGTATCGACAAAGTCAAGGTTTTTTGGTTGTATTAATATCTTTTGGTAACATGTAATATGCCTTCTTAATGAAAGAGCATTAGTTTCGTAAAGACGTTTCGTATAAATTAATGTGCGAGAGAAAGCTTTCAGCGACCACGAGGGACGTATTTGATCAGAGAAAAATTCCGCAGAGAGAAAAAATCAAGGGTATCGTTACCATACCAAGGTCATGCGAGGGTGGTTGGGAACTATTACTTTTTTTTAATTTTCCCACACGTTTTAATCCCACGTTTCCTCCCCTCGCTATTTCGCAATTCGGCCTAGGCGAAATGGGGGAAATGTAATCCTTTCAAAATTTTCCCTTTCCGGACAATCGTTTCCCAGTGACGTCACATTCCTCCTCCCCCTCCCTCTGTCTACGCCTTCCCTTTCGAACCAAATAGGCTCATTTACCTTCGAACACGTCCTTCGCCACTTCCCATCTCTACCTCTACCATTCCCTCGACGAACTAAAGGAATGAGGTTTTTCTGGACATGTCCTCCCATCGAGCCACCACCTCGCATTATTTCTTCGACTCCCCACACCCTAACTCATTCCTTCCATTTTCACTCACCTTTTCTCTTTTACTTGGCTAAATTCATCACCCGGTAAAATTCTGGAGGGAAGAAAGGCGATCCGAAAACGCCTGGCGGAAAAAATGAATTCTCCGAGACCGCGTCCCGAAATTGAAGTGGGGACGTTTTTATTTAGTGAGGGAAACTTCTCGACTCCTCTTCATTCATTCCTTTCTCTCCCCCCTTTCGTCCTCTCTCCTTCCGATGCAGTCATTTTCGTTTCTTCTTTCATTGCGCTTTTTCCTCTTATTTCTCTTCATCTCCTTTCCTCTCCTTCTCTCTTTCTATGTTGACATATTTCACCCCTCCTTCCCTTTTTCTCATTCCACACTACATTCTTCTTCTCAGCCCCCCCCCCCTTCCCCCCACCCAATTGTATCCCCCTCCATTATCTTTCACCGCGACTCTTTTATCACTCGCCTTTTTTCCTTTTTTTCCACTCATTATAATACGGATTAGGCTCAATCGTCGTTCGGATTTTGTATCTCTCGCCTCTTTCGCCATCGACGATTGATATCGTGTTTTCCAGAAATGATTTTAAAGAACATTTTGGGATAAAACATCGATTTTTATCGAAAGAGATGTTAAGAAAGCAATATTTTCAGTATATATTAAATCCAAAATTTTGTAAGCGGTTGTATACTTCTGCAGCCTCGATTGAGAAATCGATCCAAAGATGCTGCGTAATACACGTTACTTTTTTTTATAAAGATTCGACCGTATTTTTAGTAGGATTTCCCGAAATAATAAACGCACTGACGTGAAAACTTAGTAAGCCCTCTGTCTGCGGGCAATCGACGTTTTTGTTTTGAGAGATAGTTGGGAAATTCTTTTTGAATTAGATAGTTCTTATCGAGCGATGAATTTCCCACCTATTGTATTTTCCATGTATTTCATAGATTTGGTGAATTCAGATTCGGAAAATTCAAAATTACGGAATGTATTTAGCCAATGCAAGAACGCTTTACTTTTTTCTTCCAATAAAATTAAATGCGATATTTGGTGACATAATATTTCGACTCACAATAAATAATTTAAATGGAGGTTTGAAATGAGTTGCCCAATTTAAACAAATACTCGTATTTAAAAAAATAAAAATTATTTTCATCAAACACGAGCACACGGAACGATATATGTTTTACAAACTTTTGCGTTGGTTTTGTGATTAATTTTCCGCAAAATACACGCTTCCGAATAATGTTCCTGTGACTACTGCTTATCTGTGTTAGATGAAACCAACGTTCACGTTGATGATAGGGATAAACAATCTGGAAAATAAATTACAATTTGTGTGGTCTTATAAGTACCGAATTGGTCTGTATCGGGTAGAGATAAAATGAATTTTACAAACACCTGCATTATTACTCTTTTAATGTCGGATTGATAGTGATTTATAAGCCACTTCATTTTGTTTTATCACCCCAGTAAACTTTTCCCTATTACGAAAATGCTGCAATTAAAATCAGCTAATTGAACAGGTTAAACAACAATCAGTACCGTATTAACATCATTAACTCGATTGAGTAATATTTCATTATTATAATTACCCTTTGTGCACGGCACGTAAGAAACGGTAAAATATATTAATCTTTTGATTTCGTGAGTGGGTTTAACATTACGGACATATATAAACTAACAAGGGTGGATTTTTACCAAATAAGCACAAATAATGAAAAAGGAAAGTGATACAGAAGCTTAAGAAGGGCATCGCCATTAAACATGTCTTTCGTCACTCCTTTTTTTGTTACTTGGGAAAACTTTCTCGATAAGTGGTTCTTTTTATTTGCTATTGTAGTAACTTATTTTTCCGATTTGGTTTCAGCCATAAGTTGTGCTCGATAATTCTTTCAGGACCTAAGAAACAATTACGGATTAATACTGAATCATATAACTCAACGAGGCGAACTTAGTGAGACTTAAAATGATAGTAAACCGCGCGAGTCGAAGAGAAACTAACCAATGGTTTTTAATTTAGATTCTCATCTTTGTCTTTTTCATAGATTGCAAGTCTAGGGCGAATATGGCGAAAAATACCAGCTATTAACCCTTTACCTGCTGTCCTAGAGGGGACTGTGGGTTACATACTGAGCCACTTAGCGCTGAGACCACGATAATTCGTTTCAACACTATCTCATTCTTCCGAGAAATAATTAACATTTCTTTAGGATTTAAGTAAAATTGATGAATTGTGTAGGAATCTTTTTCAAATTTTTGTCTTTATTGAATCAATCGTGTTAAACTATATTCTAAATTAATGAGAAAAGGCATAATAAACAATGATTGATATGACAGCCAAGACAAGAGGATAGAAGCCTCGAGGTAAAATGTAGAGGTGGACCGAGAAATTACATGCGGCTGATACGGGAAAGCTATAATTTGTAAATCGATTAATGCGATATACATTTTATCTGGAGCTTTTGTAGGGACTACACAAAGAGGGCGATATATGTATAAGGAACATTATAGTTCAAGGTTTCCATGTAATTATTATTTTGATGCTCTGATCACGAAACTCACATTAAATTAAAACTCACACATGTGCATATTATGTATATGCATATCACACTGTCATGAAACTACTGACAATCGTGATAGAATTATGCACAAAACCTAATTCATCATCCCTTGCGGATCACAGGAATTTGATTCAGAAAGTATATGATACAGCATGCAACTTCAGGATCGAACTGGGAATGCCGTGTTCCTTTAGTCGCTTTATGCGCCTCTAAAATGAGTTTACTTCGAGGGAAGGAGAGAATTTGGAAGAAAGGAGAGCAGTAGAACACAACGACGAAAGATTCCGCGGAGCAGGAATCACGGCAAGAGAATCCTCTCGAAACACAATTAATTCGACCGTGGCTCCATCGACCGCGACTTCGCAGAAATGCAGGGCAAATCGAAAGTGGAAGGTGTCGAGAAACAGATGGACGGCTAGCAATAGTTGATTCAGTCTTTTCAAGCGAAACTGCCGGCAGCATAAGATAATTAGATCGAGCTGTGCAACTAAAAAAAACGAATCCTTACCTTTTAGAGCCGATGATTTTTCAATTTCCCGTAACGTAAAATTTCACGGTATCTGATTTTTTGATTGGTGATTTTTACGAAACGACCGCACTGACAGAAAAAAATCCATGTTACTTCGAAGGGAGACAAATTATAGTCGAAATAAAATATTTTCTGACGCAGTAAACATGCAAAGATAGGGCGACGGAGTTTGCAAATATTATTTCCTTGCGTAGTTTCCGAGTAACACTGAGCTGAATTTGGAACGCACGAATTTTGGATGCCGTTACAACGTTCGGTCGTGTGAAATGATTCGTTATCATCCACCTTCACACGGATTGAATTATTATAGTACACCCAGCTTACAATGACCGTCACTAATGACTCGGATTCTGTGGAAGGGATTGGAGATTATTTTCTTTTTGGAGAATATCATTAGAGAAAAAAATGTCGCTAAGGCAGAAAAGGGTCATTTTTCATAACTTTTACATTTGTCTCTTCTCTTAAAATACACGTTTTAGACATCTAACAATAAGATGAGCTGAATGAACGTAACACATAAAAGACCCAACCACAAATAAATGGGATTTCTTTTTGATTTAATTCATAAAAAAATATTAGTTTTTTGTGTAACTAAAGACTAAAGAACAAAACTATTTTTGAAAATAATATCTTTTATATTTAAAGAAAAATACAATACTAATTCCCAATCGTGACTTTAATTTTAATCTCTAAAACATCCACGACATTAGTAAATCACACAACTTGTAGTACGCAATATGAAACTAATTGAGCCATATACTAAATTTAGAATAGTTACATTTTTCACTTTTGGCGAAAAAATAACTATATTCTTTAAAAATATTAAATTTGTTTATCCCTCGGCCGAAAAAATTCTCATGCTATTGGACTTGGAAACAGATGCGGTTACCTTGGGGCGCTGGAATAGTAGAAATGGGAACGGCTACAAGATTGGGTGGCCACAGATTGGCTTCGGAAATTGGAACGCGGTTCGATAGCTGCCCAGTAATGGAACCGTCATACTATAGGTATTCGCGCGATGTATGTACAATACGTCCCGCGGTTTTCGACAGGGATCAGGGGCTCCTACAAAAAGACTCGAAGAACGAGTCGATCCGGCCAATTGGATTTTCCCATCTCTCCCTCCCGACATTCCGAATCGTTCGGATTGCGCGGAAATGAAGGAATTCACTGAGAGGCATGTGTGCTATACATTTCGGTCGTGTTGTAAAAGAAAATAAATTGATATGTCCAACACATGACTTTCTCCATACGTAAGTTGTCAACTAAAATCAAATAAATACGGCGATAGGAACAGTTCAACTTACACGTTTCAGCGCTAGCGATTCAATTGTTTTGTAAATTCACCTTTTCCGTGACTACCACGCGCGCGAGCTGCCCGCTAACCGTCAATTTCGAAGAAAATTGAATATATATATATGTGTGTGTGTGTGTGTGTTAACAAAAATTCAATTTTAGGCGAAATATTTAAGAAAAACGAGAATTTGACAGGGGTAAACCGCTACTTTCGGCTGACCGATTGTTATCAAAATCTTTTTAAATCTTAAGAATATATATAAAATCACATATATAGAATTTCATGCTGATCTGATGAATAGTTTTTGAGTTAGAGCGCCCACAAAATTTACGTCGCATACATACTGACATACAGACACACGGACATCATCGAGAAAACGGTCAAAACGTGTTCACCGAACCCCAAAACGTGTATTTCCGTTGAAATCTCGAATGCGAATTTTTTCACGAAAACAATACATTCTATATACTACGTATATGGCGAAAGTAAAAAATAAAGAGAAAGGTCCTTTGAGGAAGATTCTTCCTTCTCTCTCTCTTCGTTCCGCACGCTACGTCCTCCGCTCCATCCGGGATCCCAATGTTCCCTCTTCCTCCGAATATCCCCCATCTTCCTCGCCTTTGATCTTCCATTCACTTTTTCTCCAACCCTTTGATTGTGACGCTCTTCTATTTTCTCCCCTCAATCTCTCTGCGGGTTCATATTTCATTTCCCCCCTTTTCGTCCCATCCGTTTATTTTACATCTCTCTCTTCTGCATTATTCGCATTTCTCCATCGCTGTTGTTCATTAAAATAAAACCTCTTCTTCTCCCAAAGAATTCTGTTCTACCTGTGACGGTTATTTACAAAATTTAGCGATGCCATTCGGTACTATTTTTATATTGCAATAATTCTAAGAAAGTTTCTTTGGAACGCAATGATTTATTTATTACTTTCCAAGTGTACAAATAAAACGTTACGTAAAAATCAGGGGATAGAGTGTAGAATAAATTTACATAAAATGTACCTTTTTGTTTCATTATATTTTCTCATCACCGCGAAAAATCCTGAAATTAATGCAATTACTTCTACTAAGCATTAAATATAAGAAAACTAATAATTTCAATGAAAAATGTTCTCTCTAGCAAAGATAATAGATAATTTAGGAATGTTCACCTTTGATATTTTAAATAAATCAAATCTGAATTTGAAATAAATTCCGCATTTTCTTGAAAATTAGGTTATACGCAACGGTGCCTAGACGTCTCAGATATTTATGAAATATTATTTTTCCCGAGTGCTATAGGTTACTTAATAAAACTTTTAATACCGGAATTCGCAGAGGTTACTCTAGCTGCACCTATAAATACGACGTGAAATTGTGACACGATGGCTTCTCGGCCAAAAGAATTTTCTTGGAAGAACAACAAGTTGAGTTTAGTTTATAGACTTAAAAGAGCCATTAACTAACTTGAGAAATTTTAAGCCAGAAAAAGAACATTGTTACAAGTAACCGTAATGGGGAATTATATTCACCATTTGAGAAAATATAACCAGAGAAATATGGGTCATCAAATTGTGTTTTTATTTCGTAATTTTCGGATTTTACATGGGGAACGTTTCGTTGGATACATGATGCAATTATAAGTAGTCTTGTGCGCATTTATCGGATGACCTCAAATTTAATCAGGCCTGATTTCGAAGTTCATCTCGATCGGATACCAATATCTACATGCACTGGAGTTACACGAGTTGAAATAGGCGTCTAGTGATTTCCATAGCATCGCACGAACAAACACTCCCCTGAAAACGTTGCCACCATGATTTCTACTTACACAGCTGAGGCTGCCAAACCTTTACAGTGTGCAGTGATATGGGCGGGATATCGGTTATCCCCAAAACGATGCAAATTTGCTGAGCAAAGGTTTGGAATGGAGGCATATTCAATCCTCGCGGGGAAATGGCTGCAACAAAGACAGGAGGCATCGCATTCCGACAATTTACAGGCGCTCCAGGAATTTCACCTTTTACTCTCACCGAATATGTAATTATCTGCTCATAATTAGGAGTTGCACTCAATAGCAACATACATATTACGAATAGCGTTAAAACATCTGCAAACTGCGTTCAAGGGCTTTCTCTAAAAGTTCTAAGCTCTTCGAGTATGAAGGAAATCGCATTATTTTACCCTCATCCACCCTGGAATATTTCTACTAAACCTGGGACTCCTTCGAGGCGCTTTATCTAGGAACCTCGAAATTGTTCCACGTGGAGCTGCTCGATTAGTTAAGAGCTAGTATAGATTTGAAGCGAGTGTAATTGATATTTTGAGCGACATAAAGTGTCAGACCATGAAGTGTAGGACAACGGAGTGTACATAAAAACCGTTCGAAAAATATAATAGCCCCGAATTTTTGGAGAGCGTTTAAAGGAGAGTTGTACCTCCCCTGGGCTAGGGAGAGCAGAACCACATCTTGGAATACCAGAAGATACGTCAAAATAGTCTATACAACAGACACATATAATACTATGGATCATTTTTCTCGGGCGCGATAGAGGCTTAAACTCGAGTGTATGTTTAATCTAATGAGACCTGCAAACGTTAACGGCGACTTGCAGCGTAATAAAGTAAATGTAAAGGTTACAAAAGTAACCAGGTTTGCTATACTTATCGACCTACTTGTTTGAAAAATAATCGCAACTAATTTAACTGCTAGGAAACAAAAAAAACTTCGATCATTCACGTGGTGAAAGAAACAACTATTCCACGCCTATTGAACGAATGCTCCGATCGAAACTTATATCCGTTTGTGAAATCAACCTAAAGGGGGCGTTTACTAGCCGGCGAAGGTAGTTTTAGGAGCAACATTTGCAAAAACAAACCATGCTAGCAATAGACAAATGCAGAACGGCAATAAACGTACCAAAACGCAATGACAAGCGATCAATTGAAGAAGAAAAACGGAACAGCAAATTTACGACCTAGTCTCGTTCGGAAATGCTCGAAACCAGACTACAATTAAGCGAAATGCGATCGTAATCCCGCTTTCGTGGAAACTAGAAAAAATAAACGATTGGAGAACGGATAGCGATGGTATTTTATGGTGAAATGCGCATGAAAGCGCAACAAAAACGCGATTGGAAACGTGTGACGAGAGATTGGCCTGAAATGGAGTCGAAATAATCGAACATAACGAAAAAATACAAGGATATTTGTGCCGCACCGGCATAAAGTTCTTAAGGTTCATCAATGAAATAAGGTAGACCAAAGAGGTGCATTGGGAAATTCGCAATTACTATAATGCAGGTTAGAAAAGTGATCTAGAATGTTTTATAATTCCCTATAAACTACACTTTGAGAAACTTTGACGGATACCTATAAACATGTGAATATAATTGGAATATCAAACTAAGTCCACAGCTTCAAAATAAACTTAGCGTAATCATATACGATAATTTTAAATTTGTTTCACCTTATATAACTGAAATTATTTTCTCGCATTCGTATTACGACGAAGTTCGGATATCCAGCACCTCGTTAGAGGATATATCTCTTTTATTAAGCTACCTATTGACAGACCACTACTTCAGCTGCATCCGTAGGTATATTTATTTTCCATAGACTTGAATATTCTTCGTCCGTAACCCATTCTTTACTCTGCCCCATACTTGTTTCTTCCTCCTTCCTTCTATATTTCCTTTTCCCTCCCTATTTCGCTTTCCTTTCGTCCATCCATCAATTCCTCCCACTTCACTCCTGCTTATTTGCATTCAGCAGTCACTTTATTCCCCGCCGTTTCACAACAGTGTGCCGTTTATCAACTCTCTCCCATTCCCTTGCCTCTCCAACCTGCCACCTTATCTCCCTTTCACCCACCGATTCCCTTCTTTTTTTTTTGGAATCTTCTTCTCCCGTATCTTTCCTTTCCAAAGCATGATCCAACCCCTTATCTCCCCCTCATTCGTCATTTCGAAAGCGTTCCAAAATTTTTTATTCTAAGAATGTCGTCTTAAATGATTTGTTTAATATTTAACCCTTTTCTTAAGAGAGGGAACTAGGTCAACGGTGAAGAATTAGTATCCCCTGTGATTTTTTAAAATAAATAAATAAATACATATATATATATATATATAAGAATCTCACCTATTACTTCTGTTGTGAATTTTCTTACGATAACTAATCGCAAAACTCAATCAAAAAACAAAAACATTACGGCATAATTATTTTTCATGGATTTGATTATCGAGGTTCCTTCCAGGATAACTTCACTGAATCACGAAAAACATTGATTTTTCACTGTGATCTTATATGAAGCGCTATATTTCGAAATGAATGAATGAGAAACCATTTTCAGCTCATCTTACACTGTAATAATACATAGCTGGTTTTAGTTTTTGCATTAATAATTGATAGAATATGAACTAATGTTTTTAAAATTATGGAACTCGGGCTACAATGCAGAACCTTGTACGCTTTATTGAACTACGCTTTTTAAAATGGAATAAAATATAATATCCTTTATTTCAAAATAGGCATCAATACAACCCTATCCTCTCAATGCAAGGATTTCATAATCAAGAAAGGAACTGAATTAATGTAAAAGACGATTATCAAGCTCAATTGATGGATAAAATCAAACTGGTAACCCATTATTCCATTAGCAAAACTTTGGGAAAAATAGATAATCATTCCGAATACAAAGTAGCCATCATCAGTGGTGATTCATATCTAGTAAATTAAAAAAGAAACCAAAATTGCAATCTTCTACATATGAACCACCGTTTACGACAGCTACTCTTTAAGTCAAAATTTCGACCAGATTTTATCAATATTTTTTAGACTGTTTCAGCCAATTAGCTTATTAATTAAATAACATTCCTAAGGTTTTTCATTTATAGAACTATTAGTAGACTTATTTTTAGCATCGAACAAGGTTTTTTTTAGTAAACTTAGCGCTCGATAATGGATCTTTCGATTTTAAACTTTTCCTTTCTCATGCACCCAGTAACTGCTTATTCCGTAAATTTTTGAGTACATGAAAAGTTATTCACACCATTCTCTCTGTTATTTCTGACTTGGCATTTTTTCTGACCAGAATAATTCTTCTTCAACATTTCAACACGTGTCTGCAAGCGAAATAAACGTAATAATTCCAAAATAAGACGTCAAAGATAGCCGTAAACATAACACAATAGGTTAATGCCAATACTTTAATGTAACGTCCTTTTGAAGACCCACCCATCCTTTTCCCCCCTTTGAACTTTCTCTCGAACTTCTCTCTCTCTCATACATTCACCCTTCCTATCTCTCTTTCACTTTCTCCAATCTTATCTCTCCAGTTCCTCATGCTTTTCGCTTGGCTCTAAAGTCTCCATCTTTTCCACTCTTTACGTTTAACGTATCTCTCACACAATAAACCCATTTTCTTCGACCGTAAAACTCAGCCATGTGGACTGCGAGACCACGGGATAGGCGCAGGATGGACTGGAGTGGGAGGGAGGGGGGGAGACGACGAGGAGGGAGGTGCAAGAAAGAGGTGAGGTAAAAGAAAGAGAAGAGGTAAAAGAAATAGGAGAGATAAAAAAGGAAAGGAATGGCAAGAGAGAAGAGAAAGAGAGGGAGGAGAGACAAAAAAGGAGAAGGGGAAGGTAAGGACATGGCGACCGAGAAAAACGACGGCGAGAGAGAGAGAGAAGGGCTCGAAGATGAAGCGTTATCCGGGGGACTTTTAGGGGTGGTTTCGTATATATAGTTGGGAGCGAGAAAATGAAACTGCGAGCGAAAGAAGAAAATCTCCGAAAGAGTTACCAGAAAAACAACACACACTTACGAGAAGTCTTAGTTCAACAAGTTACTTGTTTATCAGCTTCCGTATCACCCAAAACTCCGTTTCACGCTTGCGTAAGTAGTAATCAACTATTATTTTTCTTCAGCGAAGTAATTTTTTTTTGTCAAAAAGTGGAATGCGAACAGCAAGTTTATGATAAATACAGTAACGTTGCATGAGAAATTTTCAGCATATTAATTATATTAAACAGCGGAAATCTCAAATGTTGACATTATTGTTAAAATGCTCAATGCCTACCAATAAATGTATTTAAATGAGCTAAACAACAGATATTTACACTATCATCTTTATATTAGTCATTCACGAAAATTTATTCTGTTAAAGCCGCTTTTGCAGCAAAATAGCTTTTTCATTCGGAATAAATTGTCAAAGTGACTTTCATTAGCCTTACATTCACTGTTTTTTTTATATCAGCAAGTCAATTAAATTTCCATAAACACATTTACCTGGAACGGGAGAGGCAAGGAATTTAAAGAAAAGGAAGGAGGTTTACTTCCTGGAATTTTTTTTGGAACAACGAAGAGAAAATTCTGACTCATTTAAAAAATGAAACAATGCATAATAACGGATAACGGTATTGTGACTCTTTTTGCTCCTGGCACGCAGATAAGGAGAGGACATGGCAGTGAATAAAAGCGAGTTCATTCAAGCGCCATGTTTACCATTTGAGAATTTATCAAAAAACAACCGAGGACAAAATAGATTCTTTTGATACTTTTTTCATTCAAGTATTTCGTCGGTTAAATTAACCCGCTAATTTTATTTCTTCGTTTCAAAAATTTTAATCAAAATCGCTTATATTATTTAAAAAAATAATTACATCATGCAACGTACGATTTCATTTTTAACTTTTTTTTACAAGTTGATTGCGATTTGGATGTAACAGCGAAAGGGGACAGGGAAAAAAGACTAAAACAACAATTTTTTACAGATAACACCTATCTTAAAGAAATTTTATTTCATTTTCCGATGGAAAATTTTTTGTTTAAAATGAATTAATTCAGAACTATTCCACATGTAAAGGTTTTCAGATTCTATCTTATTTTATACGTATAATACACACGCCGGAAAACGAGACGTTTAATTCAATTACGCCTTATCGTTGTAATGTGGATGCAACGGCCAAGGGATACAGGAAAAAGGAAAAGTTAACATTTATTATTAGAGGTGATCAATCCGCACCAGGGTATTAGCATATTTTGTTACATCTTGATATGTACAGGTAGGATAAAAAAGCATTTGAAAATGTTAACAACTGAAATAGGAGATTATTTCCATTATTAAATCTTGAGACCGTTATACTTAATAACTTTCTAACACTCAAATATTACAAAAGAAAATGTAAAAGTTGCACTTCGCGCCCTTTATCCGTGACTGCGCCGTTTCAAGGTCAATGACGAAGGATTTGAAACTTCCGTAGCCCATGGGCGGATTCAAGGGGGGAGGGGGGGGGGTTAATTGGGTAATTACTCCCCTCCCCTATAATTTCTGAACACTCGAAAAATTACCCTTTAAATATCGTCCTTCGTTCTGAGCAGTTCTTTCACTCGCTTCACTATAATAGACTACCGTCTCACTGTATGTATTTGCTATTAAGTTCTACATTTACTTTTTCTAATTAAAATTGTATTAAATAAGATAGTTTCAAATACTTTATTAAATAACTTTTATATTAATCTCACTCGATATCTTATATCAGTGGTTCTTAACCTTTTTGAGCCGCGACCCAGATTAGATTAATGGTTTTGGTCTCGCGACCCATGAGTCAGAAACAAAAGAGAGTTGTAAAAATAAAAGACACACGAATCAGTATAACGAATGTTACATTTTAATGATTTAATGAAATGAAAATACACATATATGTGCATACATTCATACATAAGGAAATCCAAGCGAGATTAGTAATATTCTAAAACGTGTTATAAATATGTAAAAAAATAAAATGAAAATACACATATATGTGCATACATTCATACATAAGGAAATCCAAGCGAGATTAGTAATATTCTAAAACGTGTTATAAATATGTAAAAAAAATATAATATTGTGCATGTTGTACAAGTTTCGAAAGTTCTTCAAATCGCGGTTTTATGTTTGAAAGGCTGCGTCATAAGTCATGCTCTGGCTGTAATAGGTTTCGTAACTTGGTTTTTGTAATTGTGAGGCATGAAAAACCTGACTCGCACAGATATGTAGTAGTAAAGTGATTCATTTCCCAGGATTGGTTTTTCCTTTTTTACATTCAAACCAGAATGCACTCAAGGACTCACTTTCAGTATTTTCACTAAAATTGTAACGAAGTGTCTCGTCACTTTATACTTCAATAAGTTGCTCCTGCAAATTAGTAATATTTACCAAATCATCATGCAAATCATTCGCTTCAAAATTAAATGGGATGCGCACCCAGTTGTATTTCGCGATATCCCCTGCTGGAATGTAGCGATCGAATCCAATTATCAAGTTTCCTAAGTGTCCCACGATGATATTCTGTAATTCGGTGAAATTAACATTTTCATCTTCAATAAGTAGATTCAGAGTCGGGAACGAAGCAACTTCCCTATACTCCACCTTCCTTTTCCACAACTTCAGCTTTCCTTTGAAACAAGTTATCTTCTCAGTTAACCCAATACGTGTGTGATCATGGCCTTGCACAGAGATATTTAGGTCGTTGATTTCGGTAAATATATCTGAAAGATAGGCTACTTGTAGCATCCACTTCGAATCTTGAAAATAAGGGTGATTTTTCTTGGTTAAAACAATTCCCTCCTCATAGCGTAATGCTATAATTCGCTGAAGGTCTTTTCTTCCAGATAACCACCTGACCTCAGAATAATATAGTAAATGTTCATATTCAGAGCCAAAATCAGAGACATCTGGCTAAAAATTCTACTATTGAGAGACCTCGTTTATATAAAATCTGAATTATGTCATTCATCACGGTCTCCAACTTTGGCGGCAGACCCTTTGAAGGAAGATTCTCTCTATGTAGGAATCAGTGAAAAATTTTAACCTGCGAATTAATTTCCTTAACTCAGGCATAAAAACCTTGACGATCTCCAAGCATTGCCGGTGCACCATCGGTGCATACACTGAAGAACTGATTCCAGTTCAATCCTTCTTCATTAAAAAATGAATCTACCATTTTAAAAATATCTTCTCCAGTTGTTGGAAAACGGTCTGCAAAATAAAATGTCCTCTTCCATAACTTTCACACCTGGATATCGTGCATAAGCCATGAGTTGGGCATCGTTACCTATATCAGTCGATTCATCCAGCTGGATACTAAAGAACCCGCTTGTTTTTAGAGCTGCAATTACTTGTTGTTTAATGCCTTTAATACGTGTACGAGCTGTATCATTTGACAATGGAATCTGTTGCAATTTCTTAGCGACTTCATCTCCGCAGGTGATATGCACCATGTCAACAGCTGCGGGTTTCACAAGGTCCTCCCCAATGGTGTGTGGCTTCTTCTGCTTTGCAATCCGCCAAACAATATAATAAGAAGCCAATGTAGCTTGTTGCACACAATATATAACGCTGTTGTTTGGAGCATCCAGCCGCTGTCGTTTAATTTGTTTTCTTTTCTTTAAAAAAAAACCGTTCTTTTCCTACAAAAGCGTTGTGTTTCGCTTCAGAATGTCTTTTAAGTTTACTTTGCTTCAATGACTCATTACTAAGCACTTCACAACAGATCACGCACTGTGGTGTGACTACTTCACGTTCAGTAATGTATGTGAAATCTAGGTCTAAAAACTGTTCTTTGTATTGAGTTTTTGCCATTTTGGGGTTATATTGAAGTTTAATATAAAAAAATAATGTCATTGTTCATTCACAAGACAAATAATACAAAAACGTATCCGAAACGTACGCACTGCCTGCCGCAAACTCTAAAAGACACTGACACTGATAATTACGTGACGACTGTCTACTTTTTTAATAACACGACGGCCAAGCCGACGCTAGTCGAAGATGGTTGCTACAATGTAGTCACTACATAGTATGTAGTGACTACATTATAGTGACTAAATTTAAAAAAATAGTAGTATCTAACTTTTGATACACCTTTCGAAGTAGTGTACTTAGTAAGTAGACTCATGAAATTGTGGAAAATGTTTCGTGACCCACCCAAAATAGTTTGGCGACTCAAATTTTGGTCGCGACCCATAGGTTAAGAAACCGTGTCTTATATCTATAATATATAGCTGAAATTAATTTTTATTTCACTTTGAGTTTATACCCCAAAATGGGTACTTAAAATTCAGTGGAACGTCGAACTCACTACATGTACACTTATGTATAATTAAACAAGATACTTGAAAGTGTAATGTGAAGCGCCATATAACTTTTACAAATGTTCTTAATAAACTTTAGTAAATCAGCATTGTCTTATAAGAAGAAACTTATTCTACTGAAACTCGCAAATTTTGGTTTTCCTTACCAACAGAACTTACCATTGTAGTAAATCAAAATTTATTTTATTATTTTTAGTTATTTTTAAAAAACATTTGTTTTAATAATTTATTTTTTCACACCTAAATTACCCCTCCCCCTTGAATGCAGCCTGGGTCTGCCCATGCCGTAGGCACGCGCTTTTAATCCGTCGGCGTCGTGCGAATAGTATGCCCGTGGAGATTTGAAAGAGATCTCGTAAATGTTTCGGTTTATGAAATAAAAGCTTTATACATGTACAAAGGAATCATTTATGATCCAGATGGAGATAATGGGAATCTATGGAGTGTGAAATTAAAGAGATAGAAAGTGGAAGGTTAAGTAATATTTTAATAAAGGCCGGTTAAATATAAAGAGAATGGTAAGAGAAGCGGAGTTAAATGAAATGATCTATATAGCAAAAAAAGAGAAAGTTGTGGGAAAAGGGTGAGAATGAGATGAAGATAGCGAGAGAACAGGTGCAGGAGGACTTAGTAAGCATGTTTTTCAGTAAAGGGAGGTCTCTTGACATAAAAGTGTTTTCCCAAAGGGCAAAGTCGGAGGAAAAGTAGGGAAAGAGGTGGAATATTGGGGACCTGAGAGCGAGAGAGAAAGATAACATAAAGTTACTTTCGTTTGGTTATTAAATGCGACTTCGCTCCGCCGACCTCACTTGTTTTTTTCCCCGTGCCACCTTACATGTTTCTTCTCAGTTAAAGGGGTCGCTGCGGATGTCAGAGAAGATGGAAAAGAGAGGAAATGTGAGAGGGGCATTAAAAGGAGCCTTAAAAGAGTCGCAGAAAGTGTTAAAGGAGAAGTAAAAGAGGGTTAAAAGAGAGGATTTTTCTTTTCGAGAAAAAGAGTACCAAGAAGTCTCTCTAGCAAATAGTTTTTAATTATCATTTCGGTTCTCGTTTTATTCTGACCGTGATACGAAAAGAACGTGGGTCGATCCGGTAGGATTAGGGCGGAGAAGAAAAACTCTTCAGGTTGTCCTGAGGGGTTGAGAAAGAGAAATAGTTCCCCCTTTTTAATGAACCCCCAGCGGGTTTGGTTGGTAAAGGGAAGCGGCGCGACAGCGCCACGCCATCTTTCGTGGACGAAGACGTGAACTAGTTAATCTCAGTCAGGGCTTTCCTCGTGGCACAACGTTTCCCGTATTCCTTTTTCTATATATTCCTTATCCAAACACCGTCCTTTCCGACGTGACCACCGTACCCTGCCTTCCTTTTCTCCCCTTTATTCCTCTATAGCACACCCATTCCAATCCTATTCGCTACGGCGAGGACCCAACCGAACGCGGAAGAAACAAAGACCCGGCTGATGCGTGAAGGTGTTCCTTTGCGGGGTGCATAGCACCACAGGGACTGACCCACATTTTTCCAGTCTCATTGTTCCGCTATCGCGAACGAAACTCTTTCCTCTCTCTTTCTCACTCTCCATCTCACCTCTCCATAATACGTTATGCAGTTAACTCCGGGGCACGAAAACAAGAGAGTCACGCGACGCCGGATCGGCCAGCGGATACACATCTCGTACTCTAGAGGCAACAACGCGGATTCCATTTTTATAAACAAGGACAAAGAAATACGTACCAGGGACTGGGAAAAGGGACGCCCTGAAGGAGGAAGGTAAAAAATACGAACATCGCGAAGCGCGCTCGTTCCGTGCGTTTTACCGCCGGTCAAAAAAAAAAAGAACATGCGCTTTATGTCCTTTCTTGTGAGGAAAATACACTAATTTTGTAAGGTTTTAACAGCTTTTTGCGTTAAATTTTGTACATGGCGAACGTTTTCGAATGGTGTGAAATTTAAAAAGTTCTACATTTGTTATGAGTTCCCTTGTATTTTTTATTGTATTTATTATCATTGTGATGAAAGTTTTCTCTCTGAGAGAAAACATTGCATGTTTCAGAGGTGGTCCTCTGATGGAGTCGCAAGCATTCGAAACGAATTCATTTTATTTATATTTTAGTGTATATAGGCAACGTATGTATCAACCTAATGATCGTTATGATTTTAATAAAAAAGTTTAATTCTGGATATAAATTTGCATATGAAACATGTATGCGGTCACTTAATCTTGTTTATTACCGGTTAAATGTAAACGCTTTGAATGACATTTCGCAGCAATGATTTAAATAATAAATAAATTCCAAAAAATTCAGTCATTCTATAGATTAATATCTAATTCAAGTATAAATATTTCACTTTACCTGCATCATGAAATATATTTGCGAAAAAATATTATCGTTTTTCTATTAAAATTTCAGAAAATCATTTAACTTGTTTGAGCAAAAACAAATTTGTAATTTGCTTAAATTAAAGAATTTATTTGAAAGCGAATTGTCTTTGTTTCTATTGAACGAAAAATTTTGAAGCTACAAATGCCAAAATGGACAGAGCAAATTAAAAATATCCAGCAAACTTTTATATTGTCCCAGACCTATTCGAAAACAATCATCATTAACTTGCTTTTAATTTAAATCTCTGCTTATCCATCAACTGTCTACATGTAACCGCTGCTGGGAAATATACAGGGAGACTAATGGGTGCTCCGAAGAAATCTGGGTTTCGAAATTTATTATTTTTGAGCCGATATGAAAGCGAAATTAAATTTGGACCCTCCTCCCAATTAGACCTTTTCTTTCGAATATTCCATACCACGTGCCACCAATTTTTCTCTAGCTCGAAAGCGCGAACGGGAAAAGAGAGAGAGAGATTGAGAGTACGAGTGAGAGAGAGAGAAATATGGGGAGGGGGAGAGATCCAATCAAAACGCCAGCTTAACGAGATAAGCGGTCAGTGACGTCTAACATCAGTGGGCCAATCGCTGGTTGAAAGGAATTTTCTCTCTTTCCCCCACTCGCCCCTTCTTAACTCTCCGCCACGTAGATACTGGAGGACGTTGAAAAAAATGAGGAAAGGAGCGGTCGCGGGGAATAATAATTCCGCCCGCCAAGTGATCCATGCCCAAGCGGCTGCCGATTTGAAAGGTTTGATCCCAAGGTCTTTCTCATCCCGTGACTCCGACGAGTTAAAGAAGGAGATTTCCAAAGAGAGGGTCGCTTTTCATTTATTTTCATAACATCTTCTGGGGTGGATGTCCGTAGCCGGAATTGAAAACGGAGGAACGTTTTTAGGAGTCTGCCCTGTGGTGAACCGTCTGTTCCACCCGGATGTTTTATTACGAACCAGCACACGCGCTAATGGCTTACCCAATTAATCTGGCATTCAAAACTTGGTTATCTCAATAAGATGGGCAAATGAGCCTTAATAATAAAAATTCCGATTTTTTACCATCATCTCCTCAGGGATGATTTATTCCTTAAGCTTTTCATTTTCTTTTGCAAAAAGATTAATATATGCCTTAAGTACTACAGTAAATTCCTTTTATCTGGCATTCTGGAATAAGGAATTTTGAGTGAACCGATAGCAAAGAAACGTCGAATTTGTAAGGTAGTAAAAAAAGACTAATTACTCGTAATTAAAAATATATTCACAATTGCACATTTTCAAATACTATAATTTTTTTATTTCAGTATTAAGGAACACAATTAACGAGTTGTTGGTCTTACTAACGTTAAATGTGATATATTCGTTGATTATTACCATACTGACCCGGTAATAAGTTTTATTTGACGGACCCGAGAGTCCATACTCGCCTCATAATCGCAGCCGAAGATATCTTCTATTCCCCCCCTGCCTCTCCTCTCCCCAAAAACATACGGTAGGTAATTAAAAAGGGTTGGAGACTACGGCGAGATGGACAAAAAAAAGATGTTTCACTTCCAGGTTTAGTAGGATAACTCCTCGCTGGTGACCTGGTGTCAAACGTTCTACTCATTCACTCTCAAAAAAACTAATCCTGTCAGAAGAACACTCACTCACACACCTCTTATCATCAGAAGCTGATGTGGAATGAAGGTGTGGCGTGTGGTTTGGGTTATTTAAATGGTGGAGTGTTTGTGTGAAAGTGAAAGGAGGGGGAGGGTTGATCGTTAAACTGTAGAGAGGGGAATGGGGGAGAGGGCCGCGGTCGTTATTCATAACGGTTTATGTTTTTCAATAATCATGATTTCGTAGGCGTCTAGTTTGTAATCATTATGTACCGATTTTCACTTTCACACAAACACTCCACCAATTAAATACCCCGAACCACACGCCTTCATTCCACATCAGCTGATGATGATGAGAGCTTTGCTCTCGGAATACGTATCTAGTGTCCCACTGAATATTTAGAGATTCCCGTCTGTTGCTTGAGTGTGTGTGTGTGAGTGAGTGTTCTTCTGACAGGAATAGTTCTTTCGGGAGTGAATGAGTGCATGAACGTTGGACACCAGGGCACCTGCGAGGAGTTATCTCCGTAAACCTGTTAGTGTAACATCTTTTTTTTGTTTTTTTCTTTTTTTCTTGCATGACCCTGTTTAATTTTTACCGGTTGTGTTGTCTCTAAATATTCTACTTTGTACGGTTAAGAAGTTCTTCTTAATTTTCAAATAAGGTAGCCATTTACCTCTGTGCATAAAAACCTAATCGGGTATCTCTGTTGATTTGTAAATGCAGAATTAAAAGGAAATTTATCTTAGTTGAGGGTCTTCACGAAATACACTTCCCTTTTAAGATAAATCTGAATGGCTTAATCAAATCTTCCTCAGTTAACGGTAACTATCATTTAAAATTTAATGTTATGCATAGAAAATACGATTAAATTTAATAGAAAAGGTCTTCTTTTTTATTTAAATTCTCTTTTCATATCTTTTAAAACATGATAATCACTCAAAGAAAAATATTAATTATTAGCCCTATGGTTAATCAATGTAGATTAGATTCCTCCATCTTCATGATAATCATTTGCTTTTTCTTATAATATTTCTAAAAAAAACTTTGCAGCATCTGATAAAGATTATCTTCTTTCGTCTAAAAAAATACAACCCTTAAACTCAGTTGAATAAAACATGAAAACCCAAGTTACATATACCTATGGATACTAGTTTATTTTTCGGAATAATGAGTGGAAAATAAAAATTAAATATTTATCAATCTCAATGTGTCATTTACAATAGAAATGATTAAGAAATATTATATGGAAATATCGTAGCAGAGCACATCCGTATGACTATTTGTTACTTTAATTTCGCACAGAATAGCAATAAAAAGCACATGAATGACTTTGCTGAAAGACCTCGAGTAAAATCGCATTTTGCACGTAGGCTGAACAATTCATCTACAAGGCCATATCCAACTGGATTTCCAGAAGTGTTTACGAGCACGCAATTTCACCCGTATTATCACAATTAAATGAAGGTCCGTGATCAACGTGGAACATCTGTCCCAGTCGGTAAAGCAGGGTTTTGTAAATTGGAGAATTAGTGCGAGATAATTATTAATAAGAGGATTAGAACTGGTGAGATTGAACGTCTGTTAGGAACGAGCTGTGATAGGGAAATTAAAAAGAGTTTCGAAACGACCGACGAAGAGATTGGACGGAGAGGAAAATAGGAGTGCCACCGAAAGGACGGAATAGGAAAAAGGGAGAGAGAGAGAGAGAAGGGAAGTGCAGTAAAGAGGAAGAGAAAATGAAGAGGAAGAGAAAATGAAGATTAAGAGATTAATATGAGAGGGAATGGAGATCAAAACAAATTAGGAAAGTGTACAGTGCAGCACAAATTTCGCGTTTAGTGCAATGGAGTATTTGAAATAAATTATATACGTGAACGTATTTTTGTGAGATTGTTTATGTTAGCAACAATGATGAAGTGACCATGCGAGAAAATTAAAGAAAAATTTCAACTCGAATTAAGATATTAATGTTTGATTTTCTTGATAACGGCTACTAGTGCGATAAAAATGTACAGAAAAATAAATGCTCTACTATACTAGTTAAACAAGTTTTATTCGAAATTTATTTTTTAATGTCCAATGCTTTACGAGATGAACATAAAATCATCATCAGTAAAGTAGTACCCATGACTGGCTTACGTGATTAATTTATGGTATTTTCTTAATACCCTTCACTGCAAGTCATTAACATCAAATTTCATGAAAATCCGTTCGGTAGAAGCGGAGAACGAACACGCGGACGGAGGGACAGACAGGCGGACAGACCGACGCTAACAGACGCCTATGCTGGAAGCGAAACGCGCCTAAAAATAGGAGGAATAATGGGAAATGTGCGAGATGACAATAAAGGGAACGTATGGAGAGAAAAGACATGGAAATGCCAGAGGTGAGTTAAAAGAGTGAAGAAGAATAACATATGAAGAGGCGAGGAGAAAAATGTTTAATTATACGACCTGATGTATCAGACGAACTCCTAGAATACAGGCATATAAAATAAAAAACAAATGCCAGTGAACTAATGCTTGGAATTTTTTATATAAATACTTATAATACCGATAGCGGCAATTGTTCCTTATTCATCATTAATTCAAAACTATTTACCTCTTAAAAAATATGGAGAATTTACAAAAATGAAATGGAGTGGCGTTCTGTTCCCGGCATATAAGCAGCCGTATTTAAAATTTGGGTAAAAAAATCCACAACACCAAAGTTTCGATGCATAAACCACATATAAACGATATTTTATCTCTATAAGTCGCGTTATCTATGGGTTTGGGACAACAGAATTTGTCAATTTAAGATGAATTCAACCTCTTCATTTTAAACTCCTGAAACGAACAAAAATCGTCTCAAAATACTCAAGTGCGGCATACAGACATTTGTATAAAATATATGAAAGGGAGATAAAAAAATCAAGGGGGACAAAAGATAAAAAGGGCGAGAATTTGAGAGGAAATGATTAAAACGAGGTCGAGGAGAGTGAAATAGAGTCTCACTAGGTTGACCCGAATCTACTTGAGTTGGACTCGCCCCAGGAAAAAATCGAAGGAGAATGCCATCGGAGAAAGACTTCGACATTTCGAGCAAAGGAATTCGACGAGGAATTTAAAAGGAATCGGGACAACACTTTAGAGACCTTTTATGCGAGTCGAGCAGATTAAAATACGCACATTTATTTTTTTAAAAAAACGACGAGAACGTACGGCGGTATTTCCAATATAAGGTAATAACATTTCTTCGTCCTTATTGGAAAGCAATAAATTCGAAATAAAAAACGAATACCAAAACGTAACGTTTTTCCGATACTTTGAGAATGAAAATTGAGATAAAAATGCGGGGGTTCATTTGGGTCACGCAAAGCGAAATGGAGTCTTTTGAAGTTTAGTACAAGAGTCGCAAATTTCGAACGAAGGTCGAGCTTCAATAAATAATCCTAATGAAGATGATTGCGATAAAAATATAAAGGGATTGAACCTACTTCATTCCAATAAAATCGTGAAATTTGAACAAATTCGGACCAAGAGATGAATTTCCATAAAAGAATTTCGATACACCAGCATAGGTTTTGAGAGAATTTCCTCCTTTTGAAAGGACACTTTTGTGGAATAATTTGCACGGATCGACATTTTTTATCGATTATTTATATCGCGACGGTCAATCGATAGTCGTTGTTGCGCCAATGTTTAATTTTCACGTGGGTTCCGTCCTACGGTAGTCCTACGGTGTCTATTTGAGGGAACGATGAGATATATATATATATATGGGTCGCAATTGGAGAGGCTAGGAGATAGGGAGAAGAGAGGAACGCATCACGCCTCGGCCAAACGGAATCAGAAGCCTCTTGAGCTGGGCGCGGAACATTCAGCACGACGTCACCAGATGACGTTGATCCCGCGCGTTTATTCTCGCAAATTCGCGCGTGCGGTGGAGCATTTAGCCCGACACGGATGTTCGCACTCATCACCTACTCCGCCCCATAGGGTTAATTGCGCGTGATTATGGACCCTTCTCAATGAAGTGCCGCTATTCCATTGCGGCAACACGCCTCCACTTGCTATTATCCCTCTCGGTAAATCTCTCTCTCTCTCTCTCTCTCTCTCTCTCTCTCTCTCTCTCTCTCTCTCTCTCTCTCCCTCTCTCTCTCTCCCCCTCTCTCCTCTCCCCCTTCCCGCGACGAATGTTGACTGGCAGAGCGCTCACCGTGAATGGATGGAAATATTCTAAAGGGTCGACGAATCGCAATATTTTTATTATAACCTCATACTCCGTTGAGCTCGAACAGAAAAGATAATATTTGTATAAGTACTGAAAACGTACGAACGTAAAAAGTTGTTGGTTTACACAGTGTAACTATTTCTCCACTCTTGCTGCCATCCACATGTTTATCGTCGTATTAAAAAAATATCTTAAGCGCCTCCGAAGTTTTCTTGCTTTAAGAGTAAAAAATATGCAGGAAAGTTAAATTAAAACAATTTGAAGCACTGACTACAACTATGGAATTGGAAGGTTTAAAAGGTACTAATAAAAGCTTTTCACGAACAATTTATCGTCGAATCTCATTAAAATGCTACAAAAAATTATAAAAAGCGTGTTGGGTGTAGAATACGATTATCAGGAATTGGACTAAATACTCCTAAAAGGCTTGGAATCATTTTCTGAAACATCTGGTTACAGCAAATTGGATTTATAACATAAAAAATATGTTCGCAGTCATACAGTGATCGAATTTTCAAAAGCGAAGTATTATTGCAGTTGCAAACAGCGTGCTACAGTTTTGAAACTCAGTTAAAGTGGATATTAACATTAAACCAGCCAAATTTATAAACATTTGCTATGATAAGTTTTAATTTTACATCGTAACCTGCATAATCCCTTGTAAAAATGTCTCGTCCAAACGACACGAATGTTTTATCGAAGAAGAATCTTTGTTATCCCTGATCAAAAACATGTAAGGAAAGAACTGCTAAAGCAGGCAGTAAATAGCGGTTAAAAAATTTAGACAGATGGACAAAACGAGAAAACAGGCCCAACAATACAGAATACTGCACCGATTGTCAAAAAAGGTCTCTGAATGCTTTCTTTTATGAGTTAGCGCGACAGACAGACTGACAAACCAAACGCATAGGCGGATTTTTTTTAAACCACAAAAAAAAACAGAACGTGTCTTTCATCTCAAAAAGTAGGTCGATGATGGCGCTGCTGAGGAAGGTGAGGAAAATCGAGAAAGAGATCCCTTGGATGTAAGCGATCGGACGAAAAACGCCTCCAATTAAGCGAATCTCTTCGGGCAATTCTATGACCTTCCACTCAACCTTTGTCTCTCTCTCTCACACACGAACCAGTTCCTCCACCTTCATTCCCTACGGAGAGCGACCGTCTTTTATCTTTAGCGCCTCCTCTTCATTTCCTCAGCGCCGAAAAAATAACGGCTTTCCCATGAAAAGGTAGCGCCGTGGGTAAGATGCCCCCGTGGGATTAGATACGTGAGAAACGAACAAGAGATTCGAGGTTTGCCCTTTCATTCCCCGAGAGCAAAAACATTGTAACCTTTCGGAGTCTGCGTATTCTGGTCATGCAGTCTCAATTGGAAACGAGATGCATTCGTAGAATACAAATTTTTTGGAATTGAAGCAGGGTAACAAGAAGAAACGTGAACTTGGAATTTTAATAAATAGATATACCTATTTGTATTAATTTTTTGAGTAAACTTTCGACGAATCGCCACCCAATATCGCTGCATTTTGGCTGTAATGCAGGCAGGATTGTTAGTTTGGGTCGGATTCATCACGACGTGAGGTCAAAGTGCAAGCGAACCGCCAAGACAGAGGTAAGACGATGTTTCCTGTAGGTGGATATATAGGGAATGACGTGGAGAGAAAGAGAGAGAGAAAGAGAGGGAGAATGCGGCATAAAAGTGGAATGAAGCGACATAGGTCGGAGGAGGAAAGGAGTGGTTTACGTAATGGGATGAGAGAGAGAGTAAACTTGAGGCGGAGAGGGTAGAGAGTTAACAGGCCGCACTATTCCAGGTCATTGGGTCTAGGAACATTTGCCTTTCGCTCGGGGAAGAACAAAAGTATGGTAAAAAGGATCGGCTCTGTTCCGTTCCAGTTTCCACTTGAGTAAGGAAAGGAACCTTATTTCTCACCGTTCACATTTTTCTTACTGAATTATTTTTCTCCATCGGGTTCAGAAACTTTATCGCGACTCGAATTCTTATACTAACCTTCTACGTAGAAATAGAAAAATGGTCAATTATATTTTTTTTAGAACATTGCTTTACTAGTGAACGCTCTGTTTTCAGGTCATATAAGCTAATAATGTCTTTGATATCTCTCATAGCTCTCTAACTGAACCATAAAGTGATTATAAGAGGCAACCTCCCTGAAATTACACGGCTACATTTTATAAACCACCCTAAAATTCGTTTATTTTGTTACTAGTACGCGTATTTTATAATATCTTTCGTGGCTCGCATTACTTCGTATTAAAGTCAATTTAAATCAAATCTCATTATCACATCTTCTTATGAATTAACGTTCGCTCGAATGGATTTCGATTATAGGACTACGCTGTTAATGCGACCAAAGACAGTTCGAGTTCATTTGAAGGACTGTCTAATCGGCTCTAAGATTATGAGAAAATGGGACAGCCTTCGATGAACTTACAAACTCGGAAGAAGGATCTAAACAAGAGAATATGTAGATGGTATGCCATGAGAACAAAGCTACGCAGGACTAGCGGGCAGCAGAGACTAGTACCAAAATACACTATTTTAGGGATTTATCGCTACTTTGAAGGCGAAATATGCACGTTATTTTACTAAATATACTGATGAAATGCATATATATGACGCTAAAAAAAATACCAAAAACGCCTATGTACCGATCGGAGTAAGTAACTCATCCCGTACATAAATTCTTAGAGAAAAGGAAACGTGTATAACCAGATTATCCGAAAGAAAAATTGTCGGAGAATTAAAAGAGTAACGTGCATTATGACTATGCTTGAAATTAACACAAAATTACCTCTAAGAACCTCGCAAATTGACTCTTGATCAATTGCGTCGAAATCTAGGAACAAGGAAAGTGGATGTAAGGATAAAAAATTGTAACTGACGCTGGATTAGCTTGAAAGAAAAAAATCAGGGAAGCAAACGCCATGATTGAAAAAATGACAAATTCGAGTAGAAAATGTGCTATAGTAATAATCGATTAATTTCCGAAATAAATTACTAGGCGTCATCTGGCTACTGAAGTACACAATTCAATCTTCCATTAAACGATTAATATTTAGCAAAGCAGAAATACATCATGGCATTTATTAATTTCTTTAGTCTCGGGGGTGGATTCTTGAAAAGAAAGACCGAGTACGCCAAGAGAAAGTTCCAACGAAAACCGCCCGAAGGTGCATGCAAGGAGAGCTCGGAGTGACTGCGCAAGGAAAAAATCTCCTTCCAAAAGGAATAACGCAGTTACAGTGGCAAGTGGCCGAGGGCAGGTCTATTGAAGTGGAAACGAGGGACTTGGGGGCAAGGGTACTTGCACGGCGCGAAAGGAACGAAGATAGAAGGAGAGAGAGAGAAGGGAGATAAAAAGTAGACAAATGGACACGCTGAGGAAAAGAGAGATAGGGCGATGTAAAAAAATGGCGGTGCCCCCCCCCCTCGAAATGAGAAGGAGAAGGCGGAGATGAAAGGGAATTCTTTTTATCTTTTATGTAAGCGGGAAAAGGGATGAACGAGAGTGCAAATGTGACGGGAATTTTGAGGGCCGAAATGACCTCCTTTTTTTTTTTTAATTGAGGGAGAATGGGTCGTGTTATTCTTTTTTGCCTCATTTGAAATGGATGGCGCTCCAGTAGATAGGTATAAGGTGGAGTGCGACAGATGGGAGATTGCAAGGAATGAGCGATTGCCATTGTTCCCATAAGACTAAGTTTTTTTCTCGTTAGAGGAATTTAAAATCGCAAGCGGCTATTTACGAATGACTACTGCGTTTACTAATTGAAAAAACTCTCCTTACCTAAACGCATTAATCGATATTTATGATTTATCCTGTTGTTCTTCATCAAAGATAAATAATATTTCGGATCTAATATGAGGTGAGTTTAAGCAATTATGAAAGCACAGAGAATACGCTCTTAAAACCTGAAACTTACCTAAAAAATATATAATTTGGTCAACATTTGTGAAACGAAAGTCGAACAGTGAGACAAAAAAAGGGAAAGAGAAAATAAAATTACGACACGCAGAAACCAACGCATAAAATGAATTCGTCGTTATGAAAACTGAAAGCCACATTATGCTAACAAGTAGTAAAAAAAACTCTTATGAGCTAATGAGCCATTTTGCCGATGATTGACGGACCCACGAATGGCAAGCCATTAAGGAAAATGGTAAATTTGAGAAAAGAGAAAAGACAAAAAGAGACGGGGGAAAGAGAGTGGTCTTTGCATAGTTCTGATCTGGATCCTTTTTTTCCATTTCTTCATTCGTAGGACCGAAAGGATTATTTCCAAAAATAAAGATATTACAAAATCATCTCAATGTAAAGCAAAGTTATTTTCTCGGTTTCGAACCGAGAAGGAATCGCTTTCACTGCCATGAGAAGTTGAAAAGAAAATATAAGATGAAACGTTTCAATAAGGAAATAAATTTCACGCAAAAAATTCGAAGAACTTGAAAGAGAACAAACAGAAAAGTATCCAAAGAGGCTTCCTTGTGATTCAAACTTGAAAGGAGAAAAGAAGGGGAGTTGAATGTGACGTGGAAGGAAGGCGGTCAGAAAGATAAACAGAAAAAAGTTTTAGAATTTTCCCGCCATACGCAAAAATAACAGGACGAAAAAGATTACAGGAGGCTTTAAAAAAATCAAGAAAATTATTTAAATGTGGGAATTTGAGGAAAATACGGGAAAAAAATGAAAAACACGACTTTATATAAAATGGGAACGGAGGGTTTCATATTAAGGAAAAAACCTAATTAAAAATTTGTAAAGGATAATAGTAAAACTTAAAAAAAAAAGGACGTGAGATGACATAACTGATGAAAATTTACGGTAAACGACGGAAAGGATAAACTATTTGGTAAATCACAGAAAATAAAATTATCTCGCTTTCGGTAAATTCACTGTCAGACCTATAAGTTCCTATTATTCAATACCTGGACGTGACTATAAACTGATTTCGATCAATTCCTCCTTCCTAGACTATTACAAAACGTTAAGTCATCGGATATCCTCTTTTAATTTCCACGTGATGTTTTCGGAAGACCAGTTCTACCCTCGATCAAACAATTTAATTATGCTTCAAAATTGTCACTTACACATCTATTGTTTTTTCCTTCATGACCATCTCGAGCATTTCGTAAACTGCGCGAATCTTTCTCAAATTCAACGCTAGGTTCCCTGGAAATTCATTCAGATATATTACCCTCATCATAGGTAGTCTGTCCGTAGACAGGTCCGTGATTATTCATGGCTAAACTTGGTTCTCAGATACATATCAATAGGATAAATATAATGTAATAGGGTGTACATAAAGTTCCTATCTATTTTGGTGAAATAACTAAAATTTTATTAATTTTGTTCCAGAAACCCTTAGAATGAATACAGAGGAGCGTGTGACAGCAGTAATTTGGCGAATCCAGGGAATTCAAGGTTAATTTTTTAACCTTGAATTGGATACTACTAATTTTTCGAACCAAAAGTTTTTTGGAAATAAATGTGCGTACTATCAAAAGAGTACCGACGGTAAAATATTTTCGTGGATGTTACAGCGTTATTTTTTTCCGCGAATATGATAAATATTGAGTTTTGCAGTTATAGTGAACCAGGAGAGAGAAATAGGCAACCTTGCGAACCACTTGAGTTACATTGCAAGTGAAGAATGGGATGTTATCACGATATGAGAGGCCTCCTGCTCTTTTCCTCCTTAAAAACCTTCACTTTCTTCGTCTCCTCTCCCACCTTTCCTCTTATATAAGCGCTTAAGATGAAAGTTAAGTGAAGACGTCAAGAGAAGTAGAGGGAGAAAGGGATTTAGAGGGATCAAGGGCGTATTGGGATAAAGGAATTGTTAACAGGAAAGGTTCCCACGCGTTCAGTAACCTTCCATTGTGAAGGGGAGCGTCTCCTTGAGACAGAGAGATGAGGTTTTGAAGGCAGAAGGAGAGGGCGATTTTCGACGGGAGCCGTTGCTATGGTAGATAACATAACCGTATCCCGGAGGATAAAAGAAAATAAGCAGGGAGATGGGTGGATAAGGCGGAGAGAGAGAGGATGTGCGGGAAAGTGTGGGTCGTATAGCGGATAATGTTTCGTGGTTGACCGGGAAAAGGGAATTTTGCCGGAAGTTGTATCTCGCGATCTTCCAGAGAACCAATTTCCAGATCGAGACCTTTATGTGCCTCGATATGAATCGTTTTACATATTTAAAGACGATGGAAATTGTTGGATTACAAGAACACTAAGATCAAATAAAACCGCTTTAAATCTGATGAATCCAACGGTTTTCTTTGGAGAAAACTCACCGAACTATGAAGTTTCATAATTGCAAATGAACAGAATATTCCTAACTAGTAACGATCATGTACATTGTGCATTACCATTTTCTAGTTTTACGTACAAATTGTACTAATTAAGCTTTGAAACGTTTTAAAAAATTGTTATTTGCAACTCCAGTGTGAATCAGTGTGATAAGTTCGTAGTTTAAATATTTGCAATGCAGAAGAATGGTGCGTGACGTGCTGAAGTACACCTATGAAGGACACGGAATTTTCATCATACTTTTGAAAATTCGAAATGAAAATTGCCAATTCCTCGACCTGGAATGGTTTCCTTTTTAAAGGGACCAGACTAAAACTCTCTAAAAATTTCCTCGGTGATGCCGAAAGACTGGAGTCGAAAGGGATATTCATTTGCGTTCTCGAAGAGGCCATTTCGGTTGGACAGAGTGAGAGAATGAGCCAAGCGTAACAATGCAGAAGGAAGAGGCAGCGGGCTTTCGAGAACACGCGGTGCAATTCAGCGCTGAAATTTCTTAGTCGGCCGATGGCGATGTTTAGCGGTTGCTGGGAGGCAACCGGTGACTGGTGGATATTTTGGAAATGCTTTGTGAAGAGTTTGCACTCCAGAGGGTCTGACTGTAGCACGGCCATGTTCAACGGCGTGGCAACGAGTAAAGGGACTGCGAATATGTATGTTGGCTGGATTACGGCAAGCAGAACGGTGAAATGGAGGTTGCTGTACATTGAAGAAGGGTGGAATTGGGGTATGGAAAGCCGAATGAAGGTTAAATAGTTCTGATATTGTTATTGAAAATTTTTTGGTTTTGACGCTGCTACAGTAATTCGATTTTTTGAGACAAAGATAATTGTTGAAGAAAGATAAATCTAAATATTGAACTACCCGAGTGGGAATACAAATTACTGTAATTTTCCTTCACTGATAAACTTTATTTGAAAATACATTACGATAAGGGGGGCAAAAACTAAAGAAGTTATTTAGAAAAATCTGTGTGATTTAATAAAAATATTTATTTCAACTATCAACGGAAAGTTTAGTATCGCATTCGACAAAAGATTATTACTTCTGTGAAAATAATTCGAATTAAAGACAATGAAAATAGAGACTCAATAAGTTAAACGCCGGGCCAATTATAACATCCTACGAAATTTACTTTAATGCAAACAGACAATTCTCTTTGGATACTTAGAAAACAGGAAGACGAATAAACTGCCGTCGGCGACCAAGGGATGTCCCATTCCAATCGTCTCCGAAGGCATTCAATTCAATCTGGTCTATTCAGCGGGTCAGCCTGTGTCGTTGAACATCCCTTTGCCTACCTCTCTCGCGCTCTTTCCTACGATTTTTTTCTCTTTACCCTTTATTTGACCATTTCAATGTCCTCTCCCATTATTGCAAAGCACAAACAACTAGGCGCACTGCAAAGAGTCTTTTATGCCCAGCTGACTTCACGTAACGTGGCTCGCAAGCTACGCTTTGTGCGTAGAAAGACCGAGCTGAGTCACGAGATTAAAATTGAGCAAAGAGCGCCATCTCGTCTGAAAACATCCAACTCCAATTTTGACCGTTGAATTTATATGGAGGCATCCTCCACAATCTATTCCCAATTTTGACAAAGATTTGTAAATATTACCTCACAGTCTTCAGCAATTTTTCACGAGGACTACTTGCGATTTTTTTATAAATAAAATAATAACAAATTTAGAATTCTTAGGAAAATTAAACATTAAAAAAAAGCTCACTACAGAATATACGCTGCCATACTGAGAGGAAAGATTGGTCTTCAAATTCAAAATCTTTATATATGGCTATAGAAACGGAATATAAATAAATCGGTATTTACTTGCCTGTCATTTAATTAAGATACAGCTAAGAGAAAAAGATAAAATGCTTAACATTTCCACTAGGAAGACTCGGTTACATGGAATTATAGTAACTCCGACAGGAAAATATTTTTTAAAGAACCATTTTAGCGTATTGAAAGAATGGAACGATAATATACACTAGATCAGTATGGCGAACTTTCTATTGCCCGCGTGCAACAGAAATTCTGTGATTTTTTTTTTGCGTTCCAACTAAACGAAATTCGTGATCATGACATTTTACATTGATATTTGTAACCATAAAACTACTGTTTGCAATAGTTAACTAAATAACACAAATGTTTTTGCGACATTATATCAGTACGATAAATGCTTTTATGGTTTTCGCCTTTCGTTGGCGTGCCAACCAAAATCGCCTTGCGGGCGAACCTATGGCACGCGTGCCATAGGTTCGCCATCTAGTGACTAGATTAATAGACCGTCAAAAATTACGGGTATGCAGGAATAAATTGTTAAGTTAAAATCAATAAACTTTCAATTTACCCTTCCTGTATCTTCCTCCACCCATTCTTTCATTCTCTCTCTCTCTCCCTCACTCACATTCTACTCACTCTCTCTTCCTTCCTCTCATCCTCTTCTTCTTTCTTTTCTCCCCTACCATTTTCTCTCCTTCTCAATATCCCATAACAAATTTAGCCACAGCTCTCAGCTTGACATATATAAAATCTTAAATATCCAAAGACATTCGAAACCAACGGCGAACGGAAAATACATAAAAAATTTAGTATAGATATGTATGATGCGATGTATAAGAAATTTAATGGTAGTGATTTACAAAACACATGACTAACGGAAAACTTATAAAGGATGCCTTAAACTGTTCCACATATAAGAGCATTGGAGTCTCAAATGCGGCATCAGTTGTAGTTGTCATGTTAGTGTACGTTTATCGTCTTAACAGAAATCGGATTTTATGCATATTTTAATTTGACACGCATTATCTCTTTAAAATTATCTTTTCTTCTTTCAGGCATAGAAGCGTTTAAATTCCTAGTTAACCGTTAATTTAAAAGTGAGAATGCTACGCTTATACCCGTTTTAATCTAATTGAGAGAACAAGCTTTCCTGGAATCGAACCCATAATCTTATTTAGAGGAGTGAGAGGGTAGATCTCTGTATATATTGCGAAGAAATCGCACTTGGAATTCTCGAGTTACCAAAATTCACTGTCAGAGGCGCTAATTGAGAACGTGACCAAATTACATAAACTTGATTGTGTTCGTCTGTATTTGTGACGCATTTACTTACTTACTTCCATTACATTTGGATATTAAGGCAAAAAAATGACTTCATTTATTGTATTTAACTTTCATGTCACTAATAATTTAAGAATCTACCTTTCTACCTTTCACAGCACAAATCTTTCAAAATTTCAGCTGCGAATGTTTAATATTCTTCCTGAGATAAGAAGTGTTCATAACACTTCCCTTACGAGAAAATTTCATTAAAAAAGAGCTCATTTGCGCTATCTCAGAGGGAATTTGTGTGCTACAAAAGTTCATCATTCACTTTGATGCGAAACTTTAAAATAGTCTTAAAAATTTCCAAAATGCGGTATTTAATCTTCACGAGCAAACCGAGAATATGGCATGTTGCGAAAGAATAAATTAATAAGTAAGCATTGAAAATTTTATTCAGAAAGGAAAACATTTACATAAAACGGAAATCAAGAACATAAAGCGACCTTGTGTATAGATTCAAGTGCGCACCTCATACTTATAAGTCAACCAGACATTTTTAGAACGACGGCATGGGTTATTTAGACTTCATTAAATAAACCGTAATCTCCGCTGCCGTAACTCAAAACGCTATTTGTTGTTTCTGCGGCGACACAAATACCATCTTAAAGGCCGCTATTAAGATAACAGATGAAGCGGGAAATGAGTCATAAAAATGTTGTCTTTGAGGCTTGTGCGTGGGATGTAAAGTCGAACTAAAGGAAACTCCATAAGAGGATTAAGTAAATTGAGCGTTTAGTTTGGTAGCTCTCCCATAAAAGTGTTTCAATCTATTCGGACCCCATGGTTAAACACAAAGCGAGATCAATTTGCAAGAGAAACGACGTTTATCGTAAATAAATGTTTTAATGACAAAGGATTCAGAGGATAATTTAATTGATCACACACACTCTACCTTCTGATTGGAAAGAAGCTAACGTTATTCCGGTATTTAAAGGTGGAGATAAATCAAAAGCAGAAAATTACAGACCAATAAGTCTAACGTCGGTAACATGTAAGGTGATGGAAAAAGTGATAGCTCAATATATCCGTAAATATTGGGACGACAATAATTGGCTGTTTAAAAGCCAATATGGTTTTAGGAAAGGGCACTCCTGTGAGATGCAACTAGTAGGCTTATATCAAGATATTGTTGAAGACATTAATGCAGGGGAAGAAGTCGATGCAGTAGTCATAGACTTTAAAAAAGCGTTCGACGTCGTATCACATGTCTGCTTATTTGAAAAAATAGATAAATTAGACAGACTGGAGAGTAAAGGGTTGGATAAAAGACTTTTTGAATGGGAGAAAGCAGAGGGTAAGAAAAAAGCAAGCATATTCAGAAGACATAATTGTTACATCAGGCGTTCCTCAAGGGAGCATTTTGAGTATTGCTATTCCTGACTTACATTAATGACTTACACAAAAGTATAGACTCTGATTTACGGATATTTGCGGATGACTGTATCATATATAGATGAATAAGAGGAAGAGAAGATAAAGACATCTTACAAGAGGATTAGGGTAAATTGGAAAACTGGATAAAAGTCAGCAAGATGGACATTAACATTAAGAAAAGTATATAAATAACTTTTACAAACAAAAAGAACACCGAATTAAGTAATTATAAATTACTCGGAGATTTGTTATTAAAGCATGACAACATTAAATACTTGGGCCTGAACATATAGTCAAATCTAGGATGGGCCAACATATTAAAAACGTGGTGAAAAGGGCATTTAAAAGCCTTCACTGGATAATGAGGAACCTGGGAGGGAGTAACAAGAATACCAAGGAATTGGCTTATAAAAGTATAGTGAGCCCAATACTTGAGTATTCTACGAATGTATGGGATCCCTGCGAAACTACGTAGGTAAGTAAAATAGAAAAGGTCCAAAGAAAAGCTGCACGATATGTTCTGAATAAATTCAAAAGAAAAGATAGTGAATCAAAGATGATACAATTATTGGGTTGGGAATCATTACAAACAAGAAGGAAATTAAGTAGGCTGTGTGGAATGTACAGGATCGTAAGTAACGCGGGAGGATGAAAAAATTTCAGTAGTAGTTTAGAAACTCCTAATTTTTTCAGTAAAAATGATCATAAATTTAAAATCAAATATAAACCTCAAAGACTAGAAGTTGTAAAAAAACTCCTTTCTGAACAGAGGTATTCAAGAATGGAATGAATTACCTAGAGATATCTTTGACCCCTTTCATAAAAACCTGAAAGACTTTAGGAAGAAGTGCGAAAAGTATTTGGTCTAATTGATAAAATCATGAAATGAGTTATTAAATTGACATGGTGTTAATGTTTCTATTGTATCGTTACCACCAGGCCAAGAGCCTAATTGTAGCGTGAATACGTAAATAAATAAATAAATAAAATTTGCACTGTGGGTAAATTAACCCTAGATAGGCATCGTTTGTTTTCAGTTACAGCACAGGCATCTCTGGGTAACATTTACCCGGCCCATGAAAAAATCGAAAAAATAGTCCTAATCATAATTTATTTATAAAAATTGTGGGGCATATAAATTCATATTTTTACTAAACAACTGGAGACATATCACATGAAAAAAGCATGAATAAATTTCCGTAATTGAAAGTTGAAAATAAGTTTACGAAAATTATTTTTAAAATGCACTACAATAACCTACGGCTTGTATGTGAAAATATTCGAGAGCTAAGAAGGCCATCAGCTGCTTCTGTTGTATGGCATTGATGTAAATTGAGTTTATCGAATTTGTATAACAATTCAGTACTTATAAAATAAACTTCACGTGGTTGGTATCACCGGGTAAATATATCCCGATCCCCCTTAAAACACAAAGAAGGAGATGGAACTCAGCACGGTGCAACATCCTATAACCGAGTCTCGACAAATACTGAAGTTACCCAGAGCAAGAAGATTCTCAAGTGCCGGGAAGCAAAATTACAGTACAATGTTGCAACATCGCTGGGTATATTTTACCTGGCGAAGCCTATCTAGGGTTAAGAATATTTAATAAACATAAATAAGTTAACAAGTCTGTTGGAAAATCTGAGAGCGATGCGCCAGTGAGTTATCGTAGCGCGAAATACAAGGGAGTTAAAATTTTTTTTAGTTATGCTAAGAGCAGTTCTCTCAGTACATTGAAATAGTCTTCGCAATTTGCTCCTCGACATCTTGGTACACATTGAGGGTGTATAACAGTGGCGCACAACCTTTCTCTATCTATTTTCTCCGAGTCCGCGTGCCGCATTATGAAAAAATTATATTGAATATATAAAATTGAGGAAAATCTGAATTAAAATTTATTTTATTACATTTTATGGGATTTTAAACTTTTATTAAATAATGTTGGTTGTAAATAATATCAATAATTATAAGTCAATAAAAAATTGAGGAAAATCTGAATTAAAATTTATTTTATTACATTTTATGGGATTTTAAACTTTTATTAAATAATGATGGTTGTAAATAATATCAATAATTATAAGTCAATAAAAAATTATATTTATTACAGAAATTTCAGGGAAATCTGAATTAAAATGTATTTTATTACATTTTATGGGATTTTAAATTTTTTATTATATAATGATGGTTTTAAATAATATTAATAATTATAACTTCATTTTATGCATAAATTAAACTAGTCCTTTAAATAAGAAAGCTCTGACACAAAATTAATAGAAAATAGGATCAATCAACCTTTCTATTTTAAAGTGAATTTAATTTGACTCAATGCGATCGTTGAGCCTGCATTGCCGTTGATAAACGCTTAATATCTGGTGTAATGTTTGTTGTGTTTAGCCGCAAGATTGAACACAGATTTTCATCCGTCAATTGGTTCCGATATTTCGATTTGATCAATTTCATCGATGAAAAAGCCTGTTCGCATATCCGTCGAAGTGCTTCCAAGCAGACTTGTGCAAATAGCTGACATCCGTCGTAGATTTGAATAGGATTCTTTAGGAAGGCATTTATAAAAAAATTAGCAGAATTCCCTCCTTAAATTTTGACCTCAGTTCATCATTACTCTGATGATCGACGGCCATTACGTGACCTGGGATAATGAGGTGGCGGCGATACGCGGTACTTTATATAGAATCAATACTCTACAATTTAAATATATATGTTACATACATTCTACCTTTCTTCACACCAGAGAATTTAGTTTGTGGTCATCGGATAGTGATTTTCGTATTGGCATCTGACCACTAACTAAGATCATTTATCTGTATCGATATTTATAAATATACTGCGCCAGTTATTGACGACGATGAATTATGGTACATAAAAGCAAAATCTGGGCCCCACTCTTCTGGGGGCCCCTATGCGTAGCATACCCTTTATACCCCATCACGCCGGCCCTGGATGTACCGAGATCATTGATCTCTCCGCTCTGTGTAAAGCTTTCGAATTTTCGGCGTAATATAATGATTAATCCTATCCGATCGAGTTAGTGCTCGCATAAATAAACACGACAGTTTCGCACCAAATACCTATCTTTGATCTAATTTTCGCGTGAAAGCCAGGAGGTTATAACCCAACGATGGGCCGCTAGATTTCGTGAGTGATGTGCCATTAATTCCGTTTAATTTATAAGGAAGAAAAAATAAAAAATCTAATTTGGCCAACACATGACTTTCTCCATATTTGGGGTATAGATATTTAAATTATTATGAAGAGCATTATAAGGCAAAATTATTATTTCGTAACGTAAAAGAACACAGTCGCCCTTATTGCCGTCAATTATATTTTGAATATGTTTACAGAATTCACCGCTGCATGGTCGTGGAGCTGTATACTGTAAATTACGAAAAAAGTTGAATATCTCCGAAATGGATGGCTCTACGAAAATTTGTTTCAAACAAAACTTGGAAGAAATATTATTCTCTACAGCTTTGGTTCTCACGAAGGTGACCAATTTCGACGTTTTTAAGGAGAAATTTGACGGAAACCGAAAAAAACGATTATTAATAAATAATTCCTAAACAATAACTAAAATAGATAATTTTTTCAAATGAAAGTTGTAGGAAATTATATTCTCTATAACATTTGTATAGAATTGTATATACTATTATGATGTTTTAACGGAGAAATATCGCGAAAACCGAATCGGGTTTCGAATAAACCTCAACTTCCGGTTAACCGATATTGTCCAAAAACTAATCAGTTCTTTGAGCTCATGCTAAAGTGTTATATCTGAAATTTGGTATTAATATGACAAGTACTTTTAGAATTAGAGCGCCCACAATCACATACATCCACACAGACACACACACAGACATCATTCCGAAAATAGTCTAAACGTGTTCTAGGGACCTCAACTCGTGTATTTCCGTTGAAATCTCAAAGTCGATATTTTTCGTGATCACAATACATACTTTCCCATTACTACGTATGGAGAAAGTAAATATTGACAAGTTTTTACTTTCCCCATACATATGGGGAAAGTATGGTGATCACGAAAAAAATCGACTTCGAGATTTAAATGGAAATACACGTTTTGTGGTCCCTAGAACACGTTTAGACTATTTTCGTAATGATATCTGTGTGTGTGTGTGTGTGTGGATGGATGGATGTGATTGTGGTCGCTCTAACTCAAAAAGTACTTGTCATATTAATACTAAATTTCATATATAACACTTTAGCGTGAGCACAAAGAAATGATTAGTTTTTGGACAATATCGGTTAACCGGAAGTTGAGGTTTATTCGAAACCCGATTCGGTTTTTGCCATATTTCTCCTATAATACTTAATTAATGTATACATTGAGCATTACAAAAAATGTAGAAAATATAATTTTCTACAACTTTCATTTGAAACAATTTTCCATAGCAGTTATTGTTTAGCAATTATTTATAAATAAACGTCATTATTTGTAATCTTCGTGAGGACCAAAGTTGTAGAGAATAATATTTCTTCCAGGTTTTATTTGAAACAAATTTTCGTAGAACCATCAATTTCGGAGATATTCAACTTTTTCTTAATTTCCAGTATACAGCGCCACCACCATGTAGCGGTGAATTCTGTAAATATATTCAAAATATAATTTAGGGCATTAATGACGACTGTATTCTTTTACGATACGAAATGATAATTTTGCCTCATAATGCTATTTATTATAATTTAAATATCTATACCCCAAATATGGAGAAAGTCATGTGTTGGCCACATCAGATTTTTTTAAATTTTAGAAGTTTACGTACGTTTTGGTGTATGGATTTCAGGGGAAAATGTATTGTGGGTAGCCTACAAGAACGGTCAATGTGATTTGGTTTGGTTTCATAGGCATCAGAGTTGATAGGTTGATAGTAGAGACTTAAATACGAGGAACTCCCAGCAGGACAGAACTTGCGTTGTATTTGACGGAAAACGCATTTTCAAATAATTTAGACTATTCCTGAATTGTGTTATTGTCGCAATAAAAACAGCTCAAGGTATACTTTACCTTACATTTAATGGAAACTTTCAATTGATTTTCTTTTTGCTAATCATTCCTGATTCACTTCCTGTAATCTCTATCATCGTGGACAATGCAACGAATCATTCCATAACTTAACCTATTGTAGCGAAAAACATTTCTGTAGCTGATACGATTATCACTTTTTTATCGAATAATATACATATTGACATTTGATCAGACCGTGATGTAGACCATCAGCCGCTTCAAGATTTACCATCGATTATTATACATCACTCAGGAAATCCTTGTGTCATCAAAACACTCATGTAAATCGAATGTAATTAAAACTGCATCGGGACATCTCCCACAAAAATCGACACCCTCTTTTAGATGAGGGAGTATTCAAATTTTATTGATAATAAAACATGCGTGGCAATGCACATGAATGTTTTGCCAAGAATGTCTATGAATTGAGTTTATAGGGGAGAGGTAAAACATTCTGGAGTTGGTGATCTGAAGAAAACGTCTCATATGCGGCCGAAGTAACACCCTTAAATGCCTCTGCGTAATATAATGTACTGCAAGGCAATGTAATGTAATGTAAGAAGCGTATTATTTTTTAAATACTAAAATAGATTTTTAAAACTATTTTTATTTGAGTGAATCCAGTATATTCTGTCATCGCTTTAAAGAGCTACGAAATTCATCCAAGGTGGCTCATAATTTACCTTGAATGCAGTTATTTAAGTGGATAGCAAGAAAATTTTTATTCAAAGTGCAAGATAGAAGAAGAACATAGCTTTGAGAGTGGTTTTGGCGTTATGCCCGCCTTTCTCCTCGGTGAATTGATGTCAAGTCAATCGTTTGTTTTATCAGCCATCTCGGCACCATAGAATCCTTAGCTGCTCATCGTTGGCACTTGTACCAAATCGTTTCCGAATAGTAAACCGAAATTCTCTGGCAAAGCGAAGACTGTTTTGTAAAGTATTATTTGAAATCGAAGAATTCGATCATTTGTTAAAGAACCCGTGTCATGTGAAATTGTTTTAGAAACTTCGTAGTATCATTTTTAAGTGCCTATGTTAGAACTAAAAAACTATTACGTTACTTTTCCGCAACGCTTTGACCACTCGTTCATTATTATTGAGCACTTAACATGCATAAAAACTTTATGCCAATTGGTGGCAGATTTTGGCACGTAAACCGTTTGGTAAATGTTAGCAGCTAAGATAATAGGACATAAAACACATTCGTTTGCTTTTTTTTTAGGAAAAAGAGCTGACGAGAAACTTGTGTCATGGAAAATTTGTGAGGCGATGACGTTATTATTTCGAATTTTTTTAAAAAGCCTCTCTTCATAGAATATTGTTATTTTTGTCTTGTTTCACACAAACCGTTGCAAAACTTTCTTCTTCTTCCACCTATTTGACCAAATAAAAATTTCTGCCAAATTAAATCAGCAATTTTAGTAAGCCTATTTCCAACAGCTTTGGCGGTTCCCCAAAGATTCCGCGAACGTGTTTCTGGGCCCGTTCCAGATCCATGAATCTGCGAGAATTCGACTCAACTACCTATTTAAGTGGATTATTTGAAAAAATTGGCAACCCTGACAGATCCATTGTTTAAAGATTTGGCCCGAAGAGAGGCAATAAATCCTAAGCACCCTCGGTCGATTGGGCTTTCTTCTTTATAAAAGACTCGCTCAGAATGATTTATGTGAATTTCAAATCTGCTTGCGTGTTTTCGTTTACAGGAATGTAAAAATAAACCTCTGGTGTCGATAAATATATTTGGACATTTACCAGACGTCTTCGGAGCATTTCAAAAGATGAAACTTAAAAAAGAATCATATTTCTTGTGCTACCCGTTCCAGGATTGAAAAAGTTGAGTAATGGATAAAGTGCGTTAAAGTATGTCTAATAACTAAATTTCCTTGATTTATGCGGATGCTTACCTTTTTTTTCATATTTTACATATAAAATTCATACAGACTGACTCTGTAATATCACACATCCATTAAAAATTAAGGAATAAAAAAAACAAATTATTCCCGGTGATTTCATAATCTAGTTGATTTATAAATATCGTCAATTTTTCTAAATATTTCACCACATTCTTATATGTTAATTTACTCCATTGACTAAACGTGGATGCCACACTAAGCGCCTTACATCATCTTTACTGAAAAAAACTTGTTATTTACACTTGCATTAATATCATCAAATTTAACCAAATACTATTCGTTTTAAACATGCATTGGTTTATCTCGCACGACTTTCCATGAAAAAATATCATCGCTCCATTTTCTTTTACAATATTATCTATATCCCATGGAAATTAACGGAGAGTCACTTTTCGACTCATGTCTGGATATGATACCATAACTAAACGCTGACGCTTGGGTTTGACTTGAGCGGGAGTATAGTTCAATTTTCAATCATTCCGTCTTCTTCCTTGTTATCACAATCTTTCCAATCGCGGTTTTTCTTCTCCTTGATTTACCAGAACCCGCTGCTCCTCATTCATCCGATCCAACGCTGAATCGTAGAAAAAACTCCAGTTTCCAAATTGATAAACTCTTCCCCTCTCCAAAAATCAATAAATGTAGCTTTCTTCTACGATTGAATGAACCATCAAGAGAAGCTTATGGATCGAGGAAGTGGTTGTTAAGGCGATGAAAGTTAGATTTTGGAGTGGAAGACTATGAGAAAAGAGGGATGCGGGCTCTTTCTGGGACAAGTGAAGGCTCTATTGCAGTCTAACATTTAAATTGTACGACCTCGGCTATTATGGCATCAACCGAATTTTTCCGATTTCCTCTCTTATCGTCATTCGGTAAAACCTCGTTCACCCTTCTTTTTCCGATCCTTTTCCACTAGATAGGAATTCCATTCCTCGGGTGAAGCCATTTTTGAAACGGTTTGCCGGCCCATAAATTCTTTCTGAGGTACAATCTAGCTGGTATGACATCGATTAAGGAGAAATTGTTTTTGTAGAGCACAGTCGAAGCGGCCAAAACTGCATAAAAATAAATTTAGTACCCGTCACAGAGATCCATTTAAAATTTTCTAAATATTCAGAGTAAAACATCGCATCGAAATGAAAGGTTATGCAGCTTTGCAAATACCGATTCGCTTTAATGATGGTTAAACCAAACAAGCTGAAGAAACAAATTGAGCTTCGGTGGGAAAATGCAGCGTTACCATAACAAATATTGTAGTCCGTTATTTAAAACGGGAATACATAATAATAAGTAAATAATTACAGTAACGTTTTCAATAATCATCTCTGTAATATACAGCAAAAGCTGAGAACCTTATAGGGGCATCGCAGTCAATTAGTTAGCGCCAAATTAAGTTCTTTAAAGGCGCAACTATCTTTTACATCGAAAGTTTCTAAAATTTAAAAGCAACTGACAAGCGTTTTTTTACAGTCAGCATTAACATAACATAAATTATTGCTGGTTTTTTTATGAACCATGGGCCGACAGAAAATACGCTGGACATGATTTCAAGATTGCCCATTTTAATGTGACGCAATAACACAAGAGCCAGCCCTTGACGTTCCCTTTGTCCGAAAAATATTCAGTTTGTGTTGACCTCAAGTGTGATTGAGTAAATGGAAACTCAGGACTCCAAAAATTCATCAAGGATTAGAAGTACCCCCATCGGCAGTTCCTCTTAACAAGGAAGAACAGAGAAATTTCGGGTTCACGGTTTCACAGTAGGTTACTAAGGAGGCGAAGTTAGAGATTGGATATGTAGATTCGAATGGGTTTCTGTGCGTGAGGATATGTATTCCGCCCGCGGATTTTCCCGCCGCTCGAGTTCCCCAGCCCCTTCTTCCCCTCTCTTTCACTCCTCCTCCCCCAACCAGGCTCTCTATAAACCCTTCCGCTCTTCACCTCTCATCTCCCGAGCCCATATCCGACCTCACCAGAAACACCAGCAGGATGCTATCCATTTGAAAAACGGATCGACTCCATTTCTCATGGAATTGCCGAGAAGCATTAATTTTAGGATGTCGACATAAACACGGACGACATAAAAGAGAATAAACCATGTCGTAAAAGTCAAATGGTAGGTATTTGAAAAGGCGTATATTTCACCGATTTTTCTCATAAAAATGACAAATAATAGTTTTTTCCAGAGTCCGTATTGTTACCAACTTTGACGGTAATATATAGAGAGATTTAACGATAAAGTAACAAGCAATTAGGTTGCCGTCCCTTACGCAACCAAACTACTGAAATACTCTGTGCTTGATTTCACACTAGCAAAAATTCGCCGGTCGAACACCAAATAAATCGTTCCGGGACATTTCGTCCAGGGACATTTCGCCCTATGACATTTCGTCCAAGGACATCTCGTCCAAAGACAATTCGTCCAATGGATATTTCGTCCAAAGACAAATCGTCCATTGTTTATTTCGTCCAACGACTCTTCCCCAGGTCTTACGGTATTCGGTATATTTTCCCTCAAGGAATGTGTTTTCGGTTTTAAATTACGATTTTATAAAATCTATTTTACTTCCGAGTAGATAGACACCCATATCGCCTATACTTGATAAAGTTTACTTGTCCCCCGTCCTCCTCCCAATTCTTCTGGACGAAATGTTTTTGGACGAAATATCCATTGGACGAAATATCGTTGGACGAAATAAACATTGGACGAAATATCCATTGGACGAAATAAACATTGGACGAATTGTCCCTGGACGAAATATCCATTGGACGAAATATCTTAGGACGAAATGTCTTTGGACGAAAGTCTTTGGACGAAATGTCTTTGGACGAAATGTCTTTGGACGAAATGTCTGTGAACCAAATAAATAGCAGAATAACAAAGTATTTCAATGTGCTTTTTTATGCGGAAATAAATTTATTATTTATTTTAAAAAATAATTAATTTATACTGCGCTTAAGAAGATAATTATTATTTACTTGGGCGTGTTCGTTTTAAAAGTGATATGTTGAGCTGTAAAAGTTGTGAAATAAATTTTTTTTTAAATAAAATTTATGCTAAGGCATTAAAAAGGAATTGAGTTCAGTTTTGGGTTGTATGAATTTTCTAATCGTAATTTTGGGGTCTCTTATTGGTCTAAAGTTTATATATAAAACATTTATGACGATTAATCATTTTCATGGTTTACCTGTAAGGTATTAATAAGTTAATAAAAGTAATTAGTAACAAAAATTTACTGTATAAATAATCACGACCTTCAAATGTAATTATCTATAATCCATCTTTTTCGTCCTTCTATATGCTATTTAAATATCACCAAATTTTATACCGTTAATTTCCAAAAATACCTCGAACATGGATTTCCAATTTCACATTCATCGCATTCATGTTAAGCGACTTAAAAGATTTCCACATAGGCCCGTAAATGAAACAAGCCACCCACGAACGAGACATCCACGTAAGCCTGCCATTCAACCTAGAACGGCTCTTCGGTTTATATTTCGGAAACAGTTTTCAAGGTTCGCATTCGCCGCGTAACAGCCGGAGTGGGCTTCCCTATTCCGCCGATGGTTAAATATTCTCCCTCATCCGCCCCCGTCCATCGCACCCCTCGCGGCAGGGAAGGGAGAGAGGCCAATCGAACGAGGAGCGTAGGACGAAGGAGAAGGGCCCGTGATTTACGAGTCGCGACGTCAGCGAGTGCAAATTTGTGAGGCCGCGGGACGACAGATGTGTCGGCGGCGAGGTTGTGAGATGAGGGAGAAAAAAGAGAGGGGGGCATTTTTGGAGGGAGAGAGAGAGAAAGGCATTTGGGAGGGAGGCAACTGCATAGAGTTAGCGACGGTGGCGCCTCTATCCTCCACTCGAGAGATAGGATGAAGCAATTTCGGACCATCCGACCCTCTTTAAGTGGAGTTGGCATAAGAGAGAAAGGATGAGCGGAGAGAAAGGTACAGAAGAGGTAGGTGGAGAGAGAGAGAGACAGAGTAGAATTCCGAGAAAAAGGAGAAGACCAAAATGAAAGTACAAAGATAAAGAGAGAGTTGGGGTTTAAAATGAAAGACGATGAAAGAGAGAGAGGGGCTATGGGGCGAAGAAGAGGGCGTACAGAGGAGGAGAGTGGGAAGGGGGCGTATGCATCTCTCGGATCGGCAGCCTTGGACCAGCGCATAAACTCCCGCGAAAATTTTAGTGCGGCATGTATGAAGCACAGGCACAGTAAAGGCACGACGTACGGGGTTTTACGGTGAGGATGTTTTCAAAGGCTCGGTAAGCTCGCAACAGAAGCTGCGCAGGCATTCCTCTCATTTTATCACTGCAGGGTAGCTCGTTCCTTTTCCCAAAAAAATAAATAAATATATATACATAAATAGACATTTCAGAGGAAGATACGTGGGGAGATTTTCGGTTTCGAAAATTGTTTGAACCGGTTGATAGCTGAGTGATGTTTAATTAAGGCAGATGTAGATAAGAGCTATTTCGCGCAAAAATTTGTCTCAATACGATATTCTTCTAATGAAGGTTTGACGGGTTTCAAAAGTGGAAATATAGGTCCCTTTGGCAAATGTACATGAGTGCAATTTTAGTTACGATTGCAATTACGTTGAGTGTATACTCTGGGAGTTTTCCTCGATTCGTGTTTATAATGATGAAATTTTAGTTACTGGATGCCTCCTACCGAACAAACGCGAATGAGAAATTTTGACACGCTAAAGACGAAATATCATGTACCGACATTAATGCGGAAAACTTGAAGATGTAAAGGAAAATGTTTATAATATATTATTAGTTTATTCCGTTCTTAATCACAGTTTTTTTATTCTCCTCTCAACAATGCTAGCCTTGACCTCATCGAACAAAATTACAGCTTTAGAGATGCTTGGATTATACGATATGCACTTTATAATGTATACAAATAAAACGCTGCAACGAGGCAAACGTAGGGAGGTTGTGACGATAAATTCAATCAAATTAACATGTTATTCAAAACTACGTTATGATAAAACCTTGAATCTAAATGAAATAATAAAATGCCAAAACGGGCTTGGCACTGTATCTTTTTTAAGCGTACATGTTATACACAACTGTTTGTGGAGATAAACATGAAAATATATTAGGACAACTACTTTAGATCGACAGTTTATAACTAAGAACGATGAAATGAGAGTTATGAATTCGAAAACTATCTAATAGCTCATGGGCAAGACTTATCATCAGAAATAAAGTCCCGTTTATTTATCTTTAGAAAATGAAAATCGTATGGACCGGTTTTTCGAAAATCCAATTTTTGTTAAAGTTGCCCAAGGACAAACTAGACTTATATTAATTTTTTGAGAAATGTGAAGTATGTAGTATTATTGCAGACGTATACTCAAGTAACGGTACGAAATTTTATCAAAATCGTTAGAGCCGTTTATGAGAAAATCTAATTATTGTTAAAAATGCGTAGAATAAACCCCTAAATTATTGAGAAATTCAACCATTTCTTCATATCATATACTCTGTATGATAAAATGCCAAGGTACGAGATTTAATTCATTTTCGCTCTACCGTTTAGGCCCTAGAGCCAATAACAGACAGACAGAGGCATTGCGAAAACCACTTTTTCGGACAGCTACACTTAAAACGTATATTTCTGTCAAAATCTCGAGGTCGAATTTTTTCGCGATTACAATACTTTCTCAATATACTTAGTGTATGAGAAAGTAGAAATCGAATGAAAACATTAAACAAATAATCTAATAAAGTAAATCTTTCAATGTGATAATTGATTTAATTTCCTATATTAGTGGTGAACCCAGGTTTTATCACCGTTTCCAAAAAAGACTGAGATTCACTTTTTAGGTGTATAGATATATTTCCACTTTACTGATTTTTCTATTCGTCAGTCAAAAATCTGAGGTTACAAAGGGTTTGAAATAACTTTCCACTATGAATTTCTATATAATTATATTGTCTGAAGTCCACCAACATTCCATATAAACATGCTATTCTATTTTACAAGCATATTAACAGAAGAAACTTCTAAAAATCCGCCCTCTCTGTAATAAATATCAATCATTCGACTTCGGATATTAATCCGATGGTAGAAAGTCGAGAGACAAAAGATTTTCACTCATTGGTTGAAAATTTTGGTCAAGGATTGGTATTCCAGTTTTCAGTGGAGCGTGGACCGATGGATACGGATAAGTTGCAGAATATGAATAGATTTTGAAAGCTTTCCATTGTCTAAAATATACTTACAGCATTTTCCATTATTTCCTCTTTGAATAAATCATACTGCAGTGACAAAGTTTTTTAACCATATACCTATATACGTAATATATGGCGAGGATTTTGTTTGTATTTATTTTTAACCTTCCTAAAATTTTGGACACTCCTTAAGATCATTAATAGATTTTATGATTAACAGCATAGGATATTTTTTACTCATTCTCCTAAAACGTCGATATGAGAGTGTAAACATTAGGTAATTTATTCGCAATAACGATATCAACGAATTTATAAGGAAATTGCTTGAGAGGAGAAACAATCAAATTCGTTGCGCGAGAAGAAACTTGTTGATGAAATGGCGCAGTCATTCTTAGTCTATCTGCTTTACGTATCATAATATTTACGCAGCAGGAAATTTAATTTTGCCAAGTTAGCTTCGTTTTGAATAAAACGGAGAGCCATTTATCAATCATTCGATGACATTCGCGTGACTGGCAGGAGATTTCTTCCCTTGCAACTCAAAACGACTCGCGCTCTTGATGCTATCAATTTCCAAATATGGAAAAATTAATGCGACACATTCACTTAAAGGGCGAAAGTGTTTCGTTACGAAAAGACATTAGCAATGACTGCAAACGACCGAGTGTAACTTTTCATATACAACTTTAGCATAATTACAAATGAATGGAACGGCTTGAAAACTTACAACTATAAAAAAACCACCTGTTCTTTTTTCCTGATTATATCCTTTCGGTTATTTGTTTTTCATGCCATTTATTTTTGTTGAAAGAGTTTGGGTTAAAATTCATCACGCAAATAATTGTAGCTTCGCGTCAAAATATTATAACTTAAGTTAAACAAATAAGATCATTTATAAATGCATGTATAAACCACAGTAACTTTGTTTTCCATAAGTATTGCTATTTTTAACATGAGTATTATTATTATATGAAAGCGTCTTTCGAAATGAAATTTCGAACTTCTTAAATAAATATAATGACATTCGAGAAAGAGGTAAAAGTTATCATGGACAACTCAGTGAGTTTTAATGATAGAAATTCTTCAAACAAAAGTTTGAAGCAAAAATATTTAATATTTAAACTGTTACGACGAATTGGAATACGCTATTGGATTGTAATAAATTTGAAAAAAGACGTCTATATATTCTCCACATTTAAATGATAACTCAGCTATGTCATTATTGGCTTCTAATCCGACGCTCGTAACACCGAAAGCGTTCCGTCACGAAAAAAGGAAACACCTTTATCTTAGATCTTAAAATTATTTTGAAAAAAGAAAGACGTATCAAAATAATTTATTGAAATCAAATATAATTTAACATTAATATCATCATTGGCTAAATAATAATTCTGGTATATAGTAACTGTCAACAACTTCAATAACATTTCATTCATTTATTTCCAATAATCTATTACCGTAAAGAACTCATAATAATAGTTAACTTACAAAATTCCTCGATTTTAGTGCATTTGTACTACTATCCAAAATATAACGCATGGAGATTAATGTAAACTTCACAGTCGACATCATACAGCTATAATTTTAAGTCGCATGTTTCACTTCTCACAAATTTAGTTGTAACATAAATTATCGTAATCTCTTCGCCAGCTTGTAATTATTTTAAAACGCCGGGCGAATTTTCACCCGCTCAAGCAATACGAAAAAAATCCATTCTTCACTTTCACGGGAGATTTTTAAATTTCTTTTTCGTGTACAACCAGCGGGCAATCGACAAAAAGCTTCGAATTTCTTTAGAGAACGCCTTTGCGTGTCGGATCTTAATCTCTTCGAACACGGTCACGGGAACGACGCATAAAAAGAGCATAATTTGAGGGAGAAGCGGCGCGAAAGCGAAAGTAGTGAACATGGGATTTTAAGGAGGGAGCACGTGATCACGTGACCTCGTTCCGCTCAGAAACGAGGAAGAGGCGGGATACACAAGACAGCCAACTAACCGAGCCGACTCCGACCGCACCTCTTCGCAGACCATTGATCACGCACGCGACCTCTCGGAAAGTAAAGCCACTCTCATTACACTCATGGAGACACACGGCGGTCCTTTTGCCTCTCGAGCACGCGTAAAACAAGATATTTCTCCGTTCCCTGATAGGCGAACCTTTTCTGCCCACCGCTCCAAATGACGCGAACATTTTCCACTGATAAACGATGGTTTTAAATATTTTTAAAAAATCTATAAATACATGACCCCTCTCAACAAATTCTACTGAACGGGGTCGCATTAAAAACTTTTCCAGAAATAGTTTTCGGACTCATCCTCTCCTAACGAAGGGCGTTGCAATTTTAAATTCTAAAAAAACTCGTACTTTAACGGTATTTCGATGTGTCCAATAGAAAATAAAAAATAATGTTGTGAAACCATTTTCCTCTGCGACAATGCTGAATCTTGTAAAGGATCAAATACTACTAATTTCCTTTGTGATTGATTTAACAATTTTGTTAACATTTCGTTCCATAGAAACAAACAATATAAATCGGTACTTTTTTGTTTACTTAACGACCGAGCTTCATTGCTATAACGCGCAGTATTTAGATATCGGTAAGTCTAATATTTTATTTTGATTTGTTTAGAATAAAAGTAATAATATTTTGTGATAATTGCTTTGCAACCCTCACTTTAATATCTCGTCTGTATTATTACGCAAAGTCAACTTTATTCAGAATAGATTTCAAATCAATTTTTCTTCGATAAATTCTTCACTGAAATTTACATTTTTAAGCAAATTAAAGCTTTTGAAAGATAATATTTAGGTAAGTTTGGTGTGTTATCAGTTTACAGTGTTGAAATAAACTGGTGATTTGTTTTCGTTCAGATAGTTTTCAAAGAAATTATTCCGCTGACTGATTAATTAGTAAGCTCAATTTTTATTTCGATGTCTCCAAAAAATAAGCTTTATTCTTTTATAGCAATGAATGGAAATGATGATACGCGAGCAGATAGAAAACGAAGATTAGCTAGAGATAGGAGACAGCGTTGGGTTGTAAGGCAAAGTCAGGAAACGTCAGAAAGTAGCAGAAGAGAGAACGCTGCACGGAATGCATTGAACCGTGCAAAGGCAAGTCATAAAGCAATCGATGAGCGACGAAGATTAAATAAAATTATTGAAAAATAAATTATTGATCTTTTGAGAGAAAGGGAGTGAGAAGGGAATGGAAGGAGGTAGGGTAGCGGCGAGAGGGGGAGGGAGTGAAGGGGAAGGGTAGGAAGGGAGACAGAGAGACAATTAACCAAACAGAGATTTCACAACGCCTTTGTTTTCAAAGAAATGTTCAATTAATTATAAAAGATTTTTTAAATGTGAAAACGACCGTTTGCATAGCGCGTCATTCAATTGAAAAGGAGCATCAAAACAATTTCAGAGTCCACGAAGGATTTTCGTAGCGCGGAAGACTATAAACGGAAGCGGATAACCAACTGTGTGTGCATTGTCCGCATTTATGCCCACTCAATACATTTTTATTTAATGTGTACCGTGCCAATAAACCAAATCACTCCCCGTCATTTTTGACGGGCACTTATACTAGTTAAAAATATTTTCCGTTATGCTAATCATGAATTTCTTCGTAAAAATAATTGTATTTGCAATAATTATTATTTTTTCCTAATAATAACATTTTATTTATATAATTACGTATTTATAACGAAACTAATGCGTTGAAAGGATTCACGTTTTTGTACATCTGAGATGATATCTTGTTTAATAGATTTGAAATTGGTTGTAAAGGGGTTAGATAAATACAATTTAGCGTTGACGGTTATAATCTAAGTGCTAAGCTACCATGCGATTCGTAAAGCTCCTTGTTAGGAAATTAATCTCCCTTTCTGCTTGAAATCAATACGTCATTGCTGTATATTTTCGGGAAACATCGAGTCAAAACACTTGACAAATTGTACGTAAGAAACGTACATATGCGATGAAGCCAAATGCTTCACTGTGTTGACAAAAGGAATAAGGAGAAACTTCACTTTTATATTCCATCAACAGTGGAGGTAAACCTCAAGACTTCGAAATTAGGAAATATTATGATGGAAAATGGAATATAAAATGAAATGTTAAGCAGTAACTTTCATCATCGCCGCATTTGTACCTAAAACGGTGTTTCGGTTCAACTGGCATAATACACGTCATGATTACTATGAAAGTACAAAGAATTCCCGAGGAAAAACAAAAAATTCTTCTTTGATAACCTAAATATAACTCTGAAATTTTTTTCACAATTTAATCTCATTATCATTTACTCCCCCTTAGCTTCCAAAAATTTTGAGATTAATATGTTTTAACCAATTCGGAGGAAACTAACCCTCCGTATGTATCACGTGTAGGTTAAACTTTACGAAACTCGTAGCCGCATCTTCAGATGTTTGAGAGCTGCAAGAATAGAAAATTCTTCACAAATAAATGTATGTATTCTTATCCTCGAAAAAATCAAGAGAGTATATTTGTTCGATAAAAGCTTAAGTCGAAATAAGTTAACATGCGAAGTGAGCAACATTCCAGTGTCCATAAAAATGGAACAAATTTTTTTCTGGATTATAGTGCCCACGCTTTGAAGATAAGGAGTCACATGAGACTATATATATATATATATATACGCACACACACACACGCTTGTTAGCCTTCCCTGACTTTCAGCATCATATTTTGTGTTCGTTATCATAATATAACAGGATCACATTCAGATGCGAACCGAAGATTTATTTTCATGGACAGAAACATGCCTTTGTCTCCTAATGACGTGAGATCATTTGATAAAAATCATTAAAAAATACATGCATGCGAACAGATATTCCACGATATTTTGCGAGCAATAAATCAGATACTTTCTAGTCATCACGGGGTTCGGAGAATTGGAAAACCTTACACTTCTCCTCATATAATTTCACACTACGTGAACTTCTCCTTTAATAAAAAAAATCCTTTCAAGCACGCCTCGGTGCGACATTATGTTTGTACTCTTTCGATCTCCATAGAAACTCGTTCAATCCGGAGAAAACCGTTTCCCCCAGTCAACGAACTCTTCCGAATAAAAATAAAAAGAGACGATTAGAATAACTCGCACGGGGAACTACCTTAGAATAAGGTAGGAGGCGATGAAAACAACGCTCGCCGGGAGTACCTATAGACGGCGCGGTCAGAATGAATGATAAGGCATTCCTCCAACGATGCGGAAGAGGAGGAGGAAGCCGCATGGTAGAGGAGACGAAAAGGGTCGCCTGTTACCAAGAGATATAGGGAAAGGGGGAAATATGAGAATAGTGGAAAAAATAAAAAGAATTACAACCCCGTCGAGAATGAAGAAAAAGGGGGAAGAGAGAGGGGGGGGGTAGAGAGTGTGTGAGGTAAGGATAGATATGCGTCGTTGGAGTGAGGAGGATAGGGAGAGACGAGTGGAAAGAGATTGGAAGATGGAAGGGTGGAAATAAACGCCTTACAACCTTTTCCTTCAAATGGAATCGGGACCCTTCCAGAAATGGCTTTCGACCCTCAGATTTCTTCAGATTCCCACACTCCTTATTTCATTTCATTCTTAAAAACCCATTCCACTCTCCGTTGCAATCTCTTCTCCGCCCTCCGTCTCTCCCTCTCTCCCTCTCTCTCTCTCTCTCCACCTTCTCTCTCTCTCCCTCTCTCCACCCTTTATCGTCTCAAAGGATCTTCTCTCTCCAAATTTTTTCATCCCTTGAATCCGATATCACGCGTAGGTACTTATCTCCCACCCGTCGTGTTTACCCCTTCCTTAGTTTTCTTTCTTTTAACCCATCACTTTTTCCCCGATCGTCGTTTGTTTTTTTACTTTCTTTTCGTCGCATTACTTTCTCTCCGAAAAATCCATCTCCCTGTACGAAATGTCTTTTTTGTCAACTGCTTGTCTATCTCTTCGTACTCACCTCTTCCCGCCACATCTTTACCTTCAACTCCCCCTTTACGTTCGGTCTTCGATGGCGTTTTTATACTCCATATCTCTCCCCATTTATCTTTCGATTTATTTTACCGTTGTTTCTTGCTTTTTCTCTCTTGAATTTTCGCCACGACATCATTCCTCTGTAAGATATATATCTCTACAATATATGTACCACGTTTCTGTACGTATTGCTCGAATTCGTTCCATAATTCTCTCTTTTTCTCTCTCGCGTTCTTTCCCCTTCTTCGTTCCTTCTCTGTTTCCTCCTATTCCTTCCTCTTCTGCTTCTTCTTCTTCTCTTTTCGCTCCACGGAAATATCTCCTTCGTCGCCCATTTCCTCCCCACCTCCCCTTTTGTCCCGGCAAAATAGGAGCTCCATTGTGGGTCTGCAGACTCCTTTAGGATCCTTCAAATCCACTTCCTCTCAACACTTTAGCCGTGGTTCCAACCAAGGTCTGTCCCCCTTTGCCTAATGCTTTCTTCCATATCCTTTCCTTCCAAGGCGTTCCTTTACCAATCCCGTTCTCCCTTCTTTTTTTGAAGAATTCGTCTTCCATTTTAAACGGCCGTCGCCATTTTATCGTTAGCTTTTACTCTTTCGCCCTCTTCTTCGTTCTCCCTCTCCCTTTTTTAGGCGCGTTTTTCTTCCAGCGTGAGAGCCTATTATCGTCCGTCTGTCCGTCTGTATGTCTGTCTGTCCGTCCGTCCGCATGTTCGTCCTCGCCTTCTACAGAACGGATTTTCATGAAATTTGATATTAAGGACTTCAAATCAAAGGTAATAAGAAAATCGCAAAAATGAATCACGTATGCCAATCAGGGATACCACATTACTGGTGACAAAAAATAAATTTTCGTCATATCTCGTACATTTTATTAGTCATATCAAAATATTTTTCAAATAAAAGTTATAGAATTAGTAAAGAAGAGTACTTCTTTTCCTATAGATTTTTATCGCAGGGTTAGCCGTTATTGAGAAAATCAAACAAGAATGTCTTAATTCGAGTTGAACTTCGAAAATTTCTTGCATTACTTCTTCATTGTTGCTAACATAAACAATCTCACAATCAAACGTTTAATTTACTTACGTGTGCATGCAATATTATTAAATGGGAAGAAAATGGATTATTTATGAAGAATAAAAGAACTTTAAAACGCTATTTCCCTTACGTACAGGTATATCATTTCTTTCTAATACTTCATTGCACGAAACGCGCCCATTTGTTTCCCTTTTACCCTTTCCTAACTTGTTCTGTATATTCCTCGTTCTTCTACTCCATCGCTGTATTCTTTTCTCGTTCCCGTTGTCAAACAGAATGGCGATACAATAACTCAGCTATTCGTGAGTTGCATGTTCATTTTTCGAACAAAAAAAAACTGAAGGTATTATAAGTTTTCCAATTTTATTTGCCTGAATACAGGAGTCAGTACATGTGACGAGGTCGTAATGAGTTTTAGTTGTCGATATATATATATATTAATATTTTTCAAAAGAAAAAAGTAGTACGAGCGATGCTTGTATGAGGCGGCTTCCCGTTAAAAAAAAACCGTCCATATTTATGGCAGGAAACTTATCCGAAAAACTTTCCGCGAATTTGCGAATGAGCGAAAAAATAAAACCGCAAACTACACATTACATCGCCGTCGTTTTCTTTTTTTTTTACTTTCTCCATTTTCTCACCTACATTCGTTCCCGAAGGTATCTACCGCTTTCCTGTTCTTTGCTCCATTATCCTTCTCTTTTTCCGTCCTCCCTCTCAACGGAAAAAAATAAAAACCTTTCGTCTCCGCATACTGTAGCATTTCGACCGTATCCGACACGTGAAAGGAGATGTTCCCTAAAAAAAGGGTCCCTTTCCCCTCCCTTCCCATTTCCCTCCCTATCTGCATTCTCTCCCTCCTCCTCCCTCTCTCTCTCTCTCTCTTCTCTCATACCGTTCCTAAAAGCCATCCCGGTGTGTATGAAAAAAAAAAAAGAATTCGGAAAATTCGAGTCGGGGGCATTAGAGAAATCACATTAAATGGAGTTGCACGCAGGGGTTCCCCCGGTTATATGAAAAGGGAAAGCGCGATGGGAAACTCACTTATGCGAGGGAATTTCGGGAAATAAAAACCTGTCGTAAAAAAAGCTGCGGTAAAATTATGCGCATCTAAGTTCTTCCCGTTATTCGAATAACCCTCTCACTTTCTTCCTCCATCTGATGCGACCTTTAAAAATTTAGAGTACTTTTTTGCTCCGTCGTGATAAAATGGACGTGAGCTGGAATTAAGTCGCCGAATTTTCTTGACGGGACGAGTTGCGCAAATCATAATTTTAGTTGATAAGGAAAGGAAAATTTTTAAAACCGATATCTTGCCTCTTTCGCGATATATACTAAAAAAATAAATTTAAACAAATACGGATGCCGTCCATTCGGGAGGGTTTTCTAATAATTAACCCACTGTTACAAATCGAAGCGACTGCAGAAACGCGATAACTAATTTTCAATGCTATTGATGATAACGACAGCTTCCATAAGCATGAAACATAAAAAAACGGTGTGCCTTTTTAACGCTTGTACGATAATTCATATATTGTTTGTAATACTCACGATTCCACTTATTAGGACCATCTATTAGCAAAATAGGAGCATATTTTTAAAATTATGATGCACTATCAATTATTTATGCTGAGCGATGCAGAAGCTACTGATCTGTGAAAATAATCCTTTTGAAAAATCGTCCTCATGACATAATGATTTCCACAGTGATGACCATACCTATTTAATATACTAGAATGATATTTTCTTCGCTATTTTTTTATACATACTTCGAAATCACAGGAGATGAAAGAGTTCTGAAGCAGCATGCCCACTTTTCACAGGATTTAATTGTGGCTATCATAAAAATAGGAGTATATGGAGAACCAGGTTTAACCATGAATAATCACGGACCTGTCTACGGACAGACTACCTATGACGATGATGATCATAAAAAATCAATCCTTAAGTTAGGCCACAAAGAAAAATCTGCTAAAATGATGTCTGGTGTATTTAAATAAGCAAAAGGGAAATTAAAAAGTTATTGGTCTCAATAAATATTTTTCACAATCGATGGAGCGGTCAATTTATTAATAAAGTAATATTAATCTGAATATCTCACTTCTACAACTGTTTTTTTTTATTTTAAAGAACAAGAGTGTTAGAAAAATTTAAGTGGAAATACAATGTCGTACATTCATATAAGTTGTCACTTTTCACTTTAGTTTCGAATTTAGATCGAAATTCATAATGGGTTAAAAAGATAGAGACAGTATCGTGAATACGCCTCTTTTCCGTTTCCGTTTACTGTTATCTTATGGAAAAAGAAATGTATATAGATCAATATAATATGAGATAGACAGAGAATTTACGTAATGGAACTTGAACGGGAAGAAAGGAAGAAGGAAGAGGAGGAATAAGCTCGCTTCTGATTTAAGAGTAATTCTAATATAGTATCTGAGCAATCGAAGAGAGACCCCTAAACGATTTCGCGCAATGGTGCGTTTGAAAGTCATTTGCCATTTTGTGTAACGACTGATTAGCATGTGGCACAGCAGGAATTTACATTTTTATTTCTTCTAAACTTAATTTTAGAATTCGGATCCACTGAAGTTCAAATCTCTGTTCAAAGAAAGGGAGTTTTAAAAAGGACTTTTTACAGTCGGCGCAGTATAACTTGAGATCTGACTGCAGAAGAAAGTTGGCGACCTTGCCAAAACACACGCAATAATACACCAACGGGAAAAGCACGGACAGTGGTTTTTCACGATGTGGTAACTTTGCCATCGCTCTTTTGTTAAAGCGCTCTCCTACTATAATTTTTCTCTTATCTGCGCGGACAATAGATTTTATAATGTTTAGTTTTCTTCAGATTCTTCGATAGATAATTTCCAAGCAAATAGGGGCGTATGATTCTATTAAATTATACATTAAACGGGCAGCTCTGAATGCCGTTTACATTTCGTGGGCTCACAATTCCACTCTGTTTATTTTTTTATGGCTCCCTTATCGTCAATGGTAATTAGTGATTATTTTTATTTTAGAAATCAATGGAATAACGACACAATGTTTACAAAATTAAAGCCGATACATAGTGTGTCCTGAGAAAAGGGAAAATTAATCATATCGTCGCAGATATTAACAAAGTTCCAAACATTCCTATCCATTTCTACTTCTATTTCCTTCATCTTGCACATTCACTGAATTTAATCAAATACAGGAAATATGTCTTTAAAATAGAACCCTGTATGTTAATTGATTATAGTTAATTAAAAAATGTGTAAAAATAAGTTTGCCGAAGGGATGAAAATAAGCCTTCAGGGAGAAAAGGGGAAGCAGAGGAAATAAAATGGAATAGGAGAGAGAGAAATAGAGGACATCGTCAACACAAGGGTAACGGGAAAAAAGTCCCAGTGAAGAGCTAAAGCGTGTGTGTGTGTGTGTGTGAACAGAATGTTCGAGAGATTCATTAGCAAGTAACAATTCTCCGGATCTCAAGACTGGAGGGCAACGCAAGCCAAACTGATGCAAAATTCGTGTATGCACGAGAGATGGCAGAGGGATTGTCATTATTTTTCTCAAGAGAATGGATACGAACGTGGGGAAGAGATGAGAGAGAGAGAGGGAGAAAAAAGGGAAGAGAATGAGATAGAGAGAGATAGATGGGATAAAAAGGTAAAGGAAGAGAAATATAAGAGAAGAAGTATAAAGAGAACAGGTAGAGAAAGATGTATGAAGAGGGAAGAGAGAGAATGATTGATAAAAAATTTATTGCTCCGAAAGGTGGTCTCGTTAAACTACAAAGCGCAGTACACAATTAGAATAACCAAGCATCTCAGCATTGAGTGTGGAAACAAGTAAGCCATAATACATATACAATTCAAAATTCGGAAGCTGACAGAATTTAAACATACAAATACATAGTGGAGTTAAACATATGAGTACATTACATAATGGTGGGTTTAATTGATAAAATTAAGATACACAAATCCTAAAATTTAAATTGGTTAAGAAGACAAAAATTCCATGAATTGATTAAGAGTGAGAGATAGAAGACGTGAGAGTGAGAGAGAGAGAGAAAGAGGGAGAAGGAAGGGGGGTGAATGAGAGAGAGAGAGGGAGGGAGGAGAAAGGGTGAGGGAGGCAATGAAAGGGAAAAAATCCGAGGAAGAGGAGGTAAGTGCAAAGAGGCAGTGGGGTGCGCGGATGACGCCGATATATATATATATATATATATTAGAGATAGGAAGGGGCGCTCATGTATATTTCATTGGGTCGCAAAGCGTCCGATGCGGAAGTAGCCGATTCGAGTGCGCGTTAAAAAATTCATCTCCGTCCAATATTTCCGGTGTGATTACCGCCGTACGTAGATTCCAATGGAATTCCGGTTGCACCGTCGGAAATTCTTTTTTCCACTTCGGTTGCGAGCAACAGATAAAAAAAATTACTAATATTCGGAACAAAGCAATCGAGTCTTTTGATAACACGTTACGAACGAAGCTAATTTTCGCATTGCAGGATCGTGTATACCGACCGAGTTTTTAGATTTTCCGAGTGAACTGAATGGTGGATTACGCCAAAATTAGCTATTTTGACTACCACGCGACGCGTTCATCCAACGCACGTAAAATAACACCTTTATGCATCATCACTTTAAAAAAAAGAGTAAAAGTTTTTGCCGTTCACTCAATTTTTTGTATTTATACTGCTCTGATAAGCTGTTAAAATTATTAACATTTGATTAGAAAACCCAGAACAGGTATTTCTTTCAACTTGGAGTACTAATTACAAAGATGAAATAGCACATCCGTTTCTTTTTTTTCAAATACAATACGTACCACTTACCAAGCTGTGAGCTAAAGAACATATATGTAATTTTCCCCATTCCCTTGATTGAAAAAAAAATCTGATATGGCCAACACATGACTTTCTCCATGTTTGGGGTTTAGATATTTAAATTATTATGAATAGAATTATAAGGCAAAAGTATTATTTCGTATGGTAAAAGAATACAGTCGTCCTTATTGCCGTCAATTATATTTTGAATATGTTTACAGAATTTACCGCTACATGGTGGCGACGCTGTATACTGCAAATTTACGAATAAGCAAATTATCTCCGAAATGGATGGTTCTACGAAAATTTGTTTCAAACAAAACTTGGAAGAAATATTATTCTCTACAACTTTGGGCCTCACGAAGATTACTAATAACGACGTTTTACAGAAAATATTTGAGGAAAACCGAAAAATCAGATTATTTATAAATAATTCCTAAACAATAACGGCTATGGAAAATTGTTTCAAATGAAAGTTGTAGGAAGTTATATTTTATACATTTTTGTAATGCTCAATGTATACAATAATGAAGTATTATCGGAGAAATATCGCAAAAACCGAATCGGGTTTCGAAGAAAGCTCGACTTCCGGTTCACCGTTATTGTCCAAAAACTAATCAGTTCTTTATGGTCATGCTAATGTGTTATATGTGAAATTTAGTATTAATATGACAAGTACTTTTTGAGTTAGAGCGCCAACAATCACATACACACGCACACACACGCACGCACACGCACACAGACACCATTCCGAAAATAGTCTAAACGTGTTCTAGGGACCTCAAAACGTGTATTTCCGTTGAAGTCGATTTTTTTCGTGATCACAATACTTTCCCTATACTACGTAAGGAGAAAGTAAAAAAACTCGCGAAGTGCCAGAAAAAAAATTCAGCCAAAACTCTTTGAACACAACACCGTCATAATATTCCTTTCGAGAGTCTCACGTAAAGATGATTGATCCCGGTTTTCCTTTCAATGAGTTAACTTCGTCGAACTGAGCGCGAAGAGAGTTCCGTTAGATGGGGTTAATTGCCCATTAAGCGATCGCCATACTTTCCGGGCGCCGCCGTTGGAAAGGGGAAAAGACTTGTTCCTCATCAATGAACCAATTATCTGAGACTCCTGGCAATCCTCTGAGGGTGCCTCCTACTTCTTCCTTCCTACTCCCCATATCTCCTTCTCTCTCTCTCTCTCTCCCACTCCCTGCAAGGCACCGAATTTCCGATCGCAATAGGAGGCGATTTCTAGCTGGATTAGTGCCATCTTGCGACTAACACGCGAAAGCCAATCGATCGACAAACCGATTCGATCCTACTATTACTGCATAATCGCGCAACAATGACGAAAATGTTCCCCTCGTGTTCGATTTCATCCAAGAGCTTAACTCTTTAACGTTCACAGGAACTCAAGGCAGTTTTACATACTCTAATCGTAGCGAAACATCTAGTGTTATTTTTCAAGATAAATGTGAAAAATAATTTCTAAATACGTTCCCGTGAATGTAAAGGAGCTTTGTCACTTCCCCACCATCAAAAACAATATTCGAATTTAGCCGAAAAATAAACAATTAAAACATTCAGGAAAAGAAATGGTGGCTAAATATTTGGCCAATAAGCAAGGGCAACACATCATATAAAATATTTAATTTTTTATTAAATCACTTACTGAAAAAATCCCCAGCAACACTGCAGGTTTATTTAAATTCCTCGCCGTTCTCACTTTTTTATAGTTCACTCGTGCTAACTCCATTGTTTACCGATAACGAGAAAGTCCCTCGCGCCCTGTATTGTTCATTTTACGTTAGTAAGTTCCCAGCGTTCTTAGCAACGGACTCGAAATTTTGCAGCGACGCCGAGAAATGCGAATGACACGTAGGTTGGAATGCCTCAAGTCATCCAAAATAACGTTGCATGAGACGATAAGGAGACAGAGACTGCAATGCTTCCTTGGATTAAGGAGCTCACAATGCGGCGTTTCCTTGACGTTATACAACTTGTGTCACCACGTTTTTCTTCGTGGAAAAGTTTGCTTATAGATCTGCAAGAATCAGTGTTTTTTTTAAACAGAATATCTAGAAACACCAGGAAATAATCTCGTAAAATGTTTCAATTTTAATTGAGCAGTAAAAATTCACAGTAATAGAGGATTTGGTTTTGGTAGACCATGTTATAATTGCTAATTCAGATTTTTCGATTTCATAGTTTTTGTACGTTATCTCGAATGAATTTAGTCCACGAATCTTTATGGCGTATGTTTAAAATTAAAATTTCAATCAGTTTACTTTTTTGCTGCTTCATAATGTAAATTTGGCTATAAACTCAGCAAAGAAGAAAATGATTAATAAATCTCTCCACGAAATTCAATGAAAATAGCTATGCATTGAAGTTAGGAGGAAGCAGGTTATTCTGATCATAACGAATGCAAGAAGACGTTGTACATGTTCAATAAAACATATAATATCTTTAGAATTCGGCGTAAATAACTCTTGGTTAACTAAATTTCATGTGGTAGCTTGGTAATAAGACAAAAGATTACACACATATTCTTCACTAATCAAATCCTTTATTTGTCTCGGTAATAAGACTTGAATCAATTTGTATAGTTCTTCCCTCATTTCCTCTAACCGAATAGATTCATGTATGTTTACTTTTATCAGGCCTTATTGTTTTCCATTCCACATTCTCACTTTTCTTTGTCTTTTCTAACTATATGTCATCTGTTGTATCTAGTCAAAAGTTATTGAATGCACACGAAAATGAACAAATAAAGGAATTGCCATCTGTGTACCTATATGAGTTCGTTTTTATGTGTTCGCGCGCCTACGTTTCTCTACGTATACATATTGAATGCGATTGCCTAATGGTATAAATCTGAAGACCCAGCAAACATTCTTCTAAAGTTTTTGTCGGAATAATTAACAAAACTTTTTAATTTCGAGAAAGTGTTTATGTAATGTTAAGATATAACGAAATAGTTTACATGCGTAATTTCTAAGCTGCTTTTACGCAAATCTCGTCATTTATTTTTTCTTGGAAGATACGGGTAAAATTTCTCGCAACTCTTAATAACGACCTTCCGAATTTCAGCAACCCCCAAAAAATCCTATATAAACAAGCGGGCACATGGCGATTCGAGTCCCCAAAACGGCAGTCATAAAAATACTGGACCCGAGCGCCTCTGCAGCGACCCTTTAAACGAGCCACGAAAGAGCGCACCTTAAAATATCAACGGAGCGGATGGACCTCGTATGTGTCCAGGTCCACGCGAGGGAAATGCGATACAGATGGGATCATTACCTAGAAATGGGAGAACATTTCGTAGTTTGCTGAGGTGTCGTTTGAGGGAAAGGCAGATAGCTAGGGAACGATCCCCGGCGACGACATGAAAGAAATTTAGAGGTGTCCTCTAGCAAACACAAAGGACTCATTGCGTGCAATTTACTCGGGGATCGCTCTTAGAAAAAATAAATACGGCGATATTTTCAGCGGTTCATGGGATATTGGGCGCGTGATCGTCGCGCCGTACGAAATTCTGCGAACTCCGCCGTGGGCAGCAGCCATTTCCGTTATCTTTGCTCGAAACTGCTGAAGCAACGTGCAAAGAGAACCGAAGCGAATAAAATCTCTATAACAATACAGACTATCGGCAGCGAATGCTCGAATTATAAAGAACCCTACTAGCATGTGTCTTGCAAGGATTTCTCGCTTATGCCTTAAGCATTTGAAAACAACGATCCTAAATTTAAAGTCTATGCATTTTCTGCATCATAAAAATATCCTATTTTTGATTTTGGAAGCAGCATTTGACATTTTAAAACGACAATAAAACCAATTTGCTTATGTTGAAATATCTGCACATATAAAATCAAAATCAGAAAGGACATTTATGAAAAATACAACTCTATGAGAGTGCAAAAATCAACAAAATTCATTTAAAATATGAAAATTTTCCAATAATCGTTTTGAAAGAGTAGCTAATCAAAAAACGAAGTATATTACCTAATAACAGCAATTATTAGTCCTTAAATTATACTATCTCATAGCTTTCTGAGCTAATACATGAGTTTATACCAAATAAATTCATAGTTACAGAATCGCATATTAAGCAAGATACGTCAACATTTATTCCCCTTCCAAATTTTCTGATAAGAATTTTCATTCCGCCTGGAATTATCGCTAAATAAGTTTTATTTTATTAAAATGCAAGATTGAGAAGACGTTGGAGACGGCGAACGAAAGGAGAAATAATACATATTAATTGTAAATAAAAATATTTAACGTTATCTCATTAGAAAAAGTTAAAATTTTAATATTCCTCAAAGTAACAAGCAATATTTTTATCATAACATAATGAAACGACTGAAAATATTTTACCATGAAATATTCTTAAAAAGCTACGAACTTGTTTTAATTGATAACTTCGGTAGGGTCATATGACACAATTCCATAAAATTTATAGAAGAACTGTGGAAATTCAAAGCGAAATGGTTTATCGAGGTGTCAAGTTTTAAACGAATTTCACACACTCTTAACCAGGCTTTAGAACTGCGCGAGGAGAGCAATTTTATCGATTCCCACCAGCTAACAGACCTACCCTCCTCGTATGAACTTGTTTGATTCATACCGATGCAGGATTTATCAATTTTCCAATTAACGTCACTCACGCCGAGGGACGAGAATGGAGCAAAACGTACCAAAGAAGCAACTGGTTATAAGGATTTGAGGCAATATAAGCGCTGGCACCCATCCGTGGCGGGCGTTAAGGCAATAAGCGAACTAAAGCCTTTATTAATTCGCAATGAGGTTCATCCTTTGATTTTCATAGCACCGAATAGTCTTCCTTTGTCGGATGGAATTTTGAATAACGCTTCATCATGGAATTTTCTCCCACATCGTTTTTATCCAAATTTGCATTTCGAAGAAGTCAACCGCGATATTTCTTTCGCCCATGGAACGAACCTCAAAACCAGGAGAAAAAAGTGGATATTATCTCGGATAAAACAATCAGTCCTACTTTATCAGCTGCTTTATGTTTTGAGAGTAAAAACGAGTATTTTTGAACATATAATGAACGGAGTGGATACAGTAAAATCTCTCCGTCCAAAGCTTTTATGTTATCAATCTGCAAGACACACGATTTATGCAGGTTTTTCGTATAATTTATACAAGATTTATTTATGTTATCTTATATAATAAAACTGAATGTCTGTCCGTGTGTTCCTTATACATTCCCACGCCCTTTGAGCTATCGGGACCAAACTTTGCAAATTGACTTCATATGACTCTACGAGTAACATAGGGTACCCGGGAATTCCAAAATCGACCCGGGTTCGAAACCAGGAGACAATTTTGTTTTCCCATAAGTTTACACGGGATTTTCGATTTTTTAAAGTGCAAGGTTTTTTTCCTTCATTCGTTAAAATATGTAAATATGGGCCGATTTTCTTCGTTTTCGCTTTATTCGACAGCTAAAACTCTACACTATCTTATTCTTGCGATGTTTACATGTTACACGGTCGAATCATTCAGAAATACGCAACTGTTTTCGAAATTTTACGGATATTTCGTACCCTTTCCGAAGTTGTTCAGGCGACCGTAATTGTTGCTTCCGATTCAATTAATGCAAATTAAACCTTCAAATAGGTGATAGAATAGCGTTATTCGCTTCTAACTCTTGTTTAAGCATCGAAATTAATGATGTATAGCAACGTACATAGTTAAGGATAATTATTCTGTTGACTGCGTATGGGAAGCGTTTATAAAGACAATTCATCGTGTATGCTGGAATCTTACCTTTTAGTAAGTAAAACCTTTATATTATATATCTGTAATGCTTACTAACGCACATTTATAATACTCTCCATAGAAGTCACTCGACATCAGTTTGTGGTTGTGAATAAAACGTCTAATCTATACAAGTTTTTCTAGGACGCCAACATTTCCCCAGAAAGTGACAAATGCTTCTTTGGTTCGTAAATGACACACAAACCGCACAGCAATATATGTGGCATTTTCTGTAATTAGAAGGTAAGTATGCTTTATTAAAGATTCGATCCCATTTTGAATGTTCTTACAAGTTCAAATTCTTAAGATTTATGGATTACAGTGTAAAGGCGACTTTCTCTTGGTCACTTAGTTACGTGTCTGGCATAACCCGGGCATCGCCGGGTACTTTCAGCTAGTGTAATATAATTATAACAATATCGAATGATCTTGCAATTATACGAAAGCTATCTGTTTTTCTTTACACTATGCAACCTCTTTCTATGATTTAGGAAAATTCTGCTTGCTTCAAAATTCCAACCGCGTTCCGACGTCACTCTTGACTGACAGAGTATAAATCATTCTGTCGCGTTTCCCAAACACAAGTGTTGGTGCTCAGATGGTTCACGAACGAAGGTCACACGACGTGCTTTGCGGATGGTGCCTCGCTTAATCTCTCTCGGAAGGGTCAAGGAGATATTTGGTTTAGTTTGTATTCAAGAGCATTGATAATGAATGCAGTGTTGTAAAATTTAGGTATCATATTGTAGAGCACAAAAATCAAATATGCTGAGCTCAAAAGAAATTATGTAAAATTAAGTACAGGCTTAAGATTTGGCTGTAGATGGCGAATATTTTTACGTAATTATAGGAAGAAACGAGAAGGGGCTAGACCAGGGATCGGCAACCTATGGCACGCGTGCCAAAAGGTGGCACGCGGAGAGATTTTAAGGGGCACGGTATTTCAGAGAATATTTTTATCATTTTAATGATATCGCATTATATTCAAGATTCCTTGCAATGAAAGAACCGCTCAGGAAGCGTAAAATTTCGATGGAACGAAATGAGAGAAATTTTTTCGAATCCATCCCAGTTAATTAACAACGTTTTGCTGCATCTGATGATGAATTTCAGAGAGATGGAAATCAAAAGAAATTTTAATACAAATTATCAAATCATCTTAATGGAGAATCTGAGAGTGATGACGAAAGAAGGCAGGTGAGATGGAGATAAGAGGAGGGTGTGAATAAAGCAAAGAAAATGCAAGGGAATATAACGAAGGAGAAAATGTAGAGATGCAGAGATTAAAAGATAAAAAAGTCAATGGAGATTTGGAAATGAGAGAAAGTTAGCACTGCATCAGAAATTCCGGATGGACACTACGCAAAAATGAAGAGACCGAACAGAACGGGAACGAAGTCAATTGAAGATTTTGATCGAAAAAAAAACGAACAAACACTTTTACAAAATCATGTAATGAAAAGGTCATCATTGAATGCGTTAAAACATCGTGTATGAGAAACCGTTGGAGAATGGTAGCGAAAAACGGAATTAAGCCGTAAGGAGAAGTCGTTAAAATAAAAGAGCGTTTGATTGACTAATAAAAAAAAGAGAATTCGAGCGGCAAAAAAAATCGGTTAAAACGGGAGCGAACAAAAGGAAGGGAAGTGAGAGGGGATATCCCTTGAGTTCTGAGGAAAAAGTTTATAACGTAGGTCCACGGAGAGCTTATTTTGATCGCATGCAAATCGATTAAGGGAAGCGCCGTGGGCCGAGCGCGTATCAACAGAAGCGGAAGAGTCCGGGATAAGGGAGAAAATTCTGCCCCTGAATTAGTGAGGACTTTTTGGGACAATGGCGCCAAAATCGGAGGAACTTCTCAGTTTTGCTTTGGCCGTTGGATGTCTAAGGGGGAGGGAGGGGAGGGGGGGCGAGGGTAGCAGAGGAAGGGAGCGAAGAATCGATAGAAAAAGGCTAGACGCTTCAAAGTGCGTGAAGGAAGGATAGGTAGAGACGGAGACGCAGAAGTTGAAGGAGGGAAAGGTATTCGGATTAGATAATGAGACAGGGAATAGGTGAGGTGATTGTCAGCCATGTCAGGTTTTCGTGGAAGGATACTTCACGACGGTTTACCGATTTTTCGTCACGGGAAATTTGTACCTGCGACTTTTCGTCACATAGTACCATTGGATCCTGCGACATTTTGCCAAGAAATATAATTCGCATACGACTTTTTGTCACACAGTAACTATTGGCACTTACGACATTTCGTTACGAAATATGGTAATTATGGAAAAATCTGTAGAGGAGGGGAGTTTCGTTTAGGAGTCAGACAGAACAACCTTCAAAGTACATCCATATTTCTTTGTGAGAGAACGCTCACTATCTACTTCTAATATTTCACTCTTCATTCCTCTAACTTCGTCCTGAGACATTTTAAAAAGCATGGATACTGTTTCACATGCTAATAATAACTGAAAAAATTTACAGTTGAACCAAAAGGTCGCAGTATTAATTTTTATCCATGTTTCACGTACATACTAATCTTTATTGTACCCATCGGTCGCAAGTACCAATGGTTTTATGTGACGGAAAGCCGCAGATACCAGTTCGTTTGTGACCAAATTTCTGAGACGAAAAGTCGGGACACCCTTCACGATTGATGCCATAGAGTAGGACCAATAATGTTGCCACTCGCGAAACTATTGATCAGTTGTACATATTCTTCTACATCCCTGCCCGATTTATCAGCTTCGTTAGAAGAGAATAATTACAAGTACCTCACTGGAGGTTTAGATTTCAAATAAATATAATGCAGCTATCCGTGATCATATATATATATATATTTAATTTTGTAGCGTTTCTGTATGCGTCCATGCGCCATTCCGATGTGGATATCGAAAATGTGAGAATTTGAAACTTGACAGGTATGTAGATATAAACGGAAAAGGATCAGAGAAATATCTCGTCTCGTCATCAGGCGTGAGTACGATTCTCTTAAGTTTGACATAACACCTCGTCATCCAGCGGGAGCATAATTCTATGAAGGTTGGGAAATATCTCGCCATCCGGAGCAAGGTAAGTCTGAAAACCTTGATTTTTGGAATAGTTATGATGTAGTTAACTTTTCAAATAAAAAATTTCTCATGAGAAATGCATTGCCTCGCCATACATAACTATAACATTGCTTTGTTAAATTAGTAAGTATTGAGATATAAACTTGGGGCTTGGATAGTTGCACAGCCGAAAGACCGAACCATACTTTGCATACATTTTTATAATTCAACTTCTCTTCGCCACAAGCGTAGTGAGCTTTCAAATACATTTGGAAACCGCTGATATAAAGAGATAAATTATTTTTATGAAATAAATTTATTAAGAATTTTGAATTTTACGTACTTTGCGTTTCATGAGAAACTTCGAATTTTTCCATATGTAATTTGCCAACGAGTGATAACTCCAAAAAAAAGTTAGCAGGTTGTACATTGTTAGTTGATAAAACCATTTCCCTTTAATTTATTTTTAAAATTACAGGCAATGTATTTTCTAGTAAAAAAACTTTAATTTCCTATCCCTAAAGTTCGCAGGATTTTTTTACGGCAGCGTTTCTTCATAGCGTTGATTGCTACATTTTGCGAATACAGAAAACTCCTTATCTACTAACAAGATTTTTCCTTGATATGGGCGCACCTACGTTACCATAAAAAATCCCCTTTTAGTACCGAATGTCAAGAAATGAAAGCACTGGTAGAGCTAAATTCATAAAAGGAGCCTATCTCAAAACGTTGGTGGATTTTTCAAAGGTTATTTATGCGCTTTCAAGTAATTCGTGAGCATTTGTAACACAAAATGAAGCAAGGAAATGTCAAAAATCAATTTAAAAATTCCTATTTATAATATAATTTAAAAAAGGAAAGAAACAAAAAGTACTAAATGAAGGTTGAATTGGACTCCTACCTAAATTTGTAGAGCTTATGGTAAAGAGAAGCATTGTCTGACCATGGCTCGAAGAATAATTTTGTTGGTAAAGGTGCTAAAACTTTTTTAATAATAGTTATGATTTATTTTAGAATAAAGTCAATTAAATTATTAAAGCTACAATGAGATTTACGTAAATATATATTAAAAGTAACATTTTTTGAAAAAGCCCAAAAAAGCATGAAATATTTTATAGTGGGAGAAAAAAAAGCCATAGTTATTTTGGAAAGAGCTTTCCTTGAAAATGAAGCATAAACAATATTCTTGATGCCAGAAACATTTTCAAATACTATACATATATATATATATATATATATATATATATATATATAATTAAAGGAAAATAAAATTTTAACCTGATAATACTACTGAAATGAAATTTAACTAATTCTTTATCTGAAATATCTTTAACTTTTACTTCCAAAAAAGGTGAAAAATTTAAGCTTAGAAAGAACAAAACCGCATCAGCAGAAAATGACGAGAAAATAAACAAAGCAGTATTCAATATCTTTACTCATTCTTCGGACACATCATACAAGTAGAATACAATTGCATGTTGCCATAAAACATTGTCCAATGATATGTATTCAAGACATTATTTAGTCTTTAAGCATATAATATATGAATAATTTCACCGTTGTTTTACTTGAATGGTCAACTTGAAGAATATTGGTTGATAGACATCCCGAGTTAATACCTTAATTTTTCAGTTTGAGTTAATGAAAATAACTTGCCATTTAGGATAGCAAAATGTATGAAAAGACAGAAAGATAAATAACAGATTTAAATGTCACTGTCGGCCGAAGAAAAAAGGTAATTAATATTCACAAGTAAATTTTTGACTTATCTAATGAGGAATTGTTTGAGTATTTAAATTGGCGACACGAAATACTATACAATTTCCATGACTGAATAATTTCGCTGATTGCCTTCTCATATAAAAATTCAAGCAACTTAATCAAAACTAACCTGAGTGCCTACGAAAATCTAATTAGAAAAAGAAATGAAAACGTTAAAATTATAGTCTTACGTATTTCTCCTTAAAATGTCCTGAAAGAATCTTGAATTTATTTTACAGGAGTCATTTCTTATGATGTCTCTAAATAAGAGCTAGTTTTGAACATAAAATGTGAAGAACTTTAATTGTTAAATCAGGAATATCCCGAATAATCGCCAACTATGTCAACGTTTTCGAGGAAGTTTCAACCATGTAGATAAAACCAGATGCAAGGAAATCCCTTGATTAATTTGTAAAAATTTGAGAAACGGAATTTCTGCAGAAAAACTACAGCTAAATGTCGCCCTCATTAGCCTAGAAAAGACGTTACAGAAGGGCGTTATTAGCGCTCCCTAGGTAGTTAGAGAAGAGAGTGGGTCAGAAGAGGAGTTATTACGTCTAGCCGTGAAGGAGGGAATGTGAGCATATGTGTGTAGGAAGAGGAGACAGAGAAGCGGAATAATAATGGCGACCATAAGTCACCCCATTTAAATAGGCCAAGGATGCCGAATGAACGCTTGGGGGCTATGGAGAAGAATGAATAGTTTGCGGTCTCTAGCAGAGAGAAAAAATAGCTGAAGCAGATTGGATGTCACCGGCAAAGGAAAACATTTGTATCCCCATCGCATGTGTACATGTAGCGAGAGAAGCAGTTGTTTCACGTGCTCAGATGGCTAACAGCCGAGGACGAAGGGAAGGAGGAAATAAAATGCGATCGCTGTTAGAAATGTCCATTTAATATTCAAAGTAAGGAGTTAGAATGCATGATTACACGATCTTAACGATGTGAATTTGTAATTTCATTTACGAATACATTTAGTTCCGCTTTTTTATTGTGATCTGCGTAAGCATTCTGCACCGGAACTTTATTAGGAATTAATCCCTCCATTTTCCAGTGTTTTTCACAAAAATGAATATCACCCAGGGAAGAATTAATAAGCTTCCTCAAAGGAAATGAACTCATGGATATTGCATAATATTTTTCAAGGAAGAAAATTTAATCCTAATTCCCGCAAATATTCACTCTTTTAACTACACGAATTAAATTTTTGAAAGCGTTTTATGAAGAGCTAGAATAAATTAATTTTTGACTGGGACCAATAATCCATTTCATAACTTTCGTTTGAGCGTAGGAGGGGTTGGGTGGGAACGAGAGGAATTCGTGCCTCTAACTCAGGTAAAAAAAAACACCGGAGAGAAATAAGTGGAAGAACATCGCTCAAAGGCTCGTTATGCCCCCGTCACTCTATATGCATGTTACACATTCCACTGTGCATGGAGTGGAGTCGTTTGACCCCCTGGAGGCGGTGATTGAAAGCGCCGACGACATCAAATACCTGCATAGCGATTACGAGAGTGCATGAATGGGTGGCTGGAGGCGACTGAGCGGTACGGATGGGAAATGGAAGTAGAGGAGAGAGGGCAGAGGTGAAATACTTGAATGCTAGAGTGAGAGAATGAGGCAGCGGGTGGAAAATAGAGCGGAAAATGGTGAAAAGGTGACGCATTAAATTCAGATTTTTAACTAGCTCAATGACCAAAAAAAGGATATATACGATTAATATTATTATTCTTTATCATTCACATGCAAAATTAAAAACCTAAAGTGCTTGTATTTATTAACTCTTTTTTAAGGCGAAGTGCTGAATCGATTCATTCGGAGGTCTGGAAATTAACAACAATATGAAAAGAGGTCGCGGCAATTTAATTTATCGTGATTAAAGATTTCTAAAGTACGCGTTTCTTCTAATCATGGTGAAATACCTTTAATTGTTCGAGTGGCATTTAAATTATATCATCTACATAAAGAAATTTTTCACTTCATTAATCCGTCTTTTGCGATTTTTTTATATCATCCAAATCATTGCACGAATTCCTATGGAAAAATGTACTTGACTATGCTCGATTTTTAAGGAATTTAAAAAGAGTGAAAAGTTTCTGACAAACCTGAACTAGAATCATTTTCCTAGGACCGGCGCTTGCCGAAGTCTTGCAATTTTAATAAAAGCAATATTTAAAAATTTGAATGTTCGAAAATAGAATGCATTTAAACAAAATCTTCAATGAAAACGATTTATATTACGCATTTTAAATGATTTGATTAATAAAGAGCTAATTCTCAATCCCATAATCACAAAACCGTACTTATCTAAAACTGAATGAGAACGCGAGTTTTTAAAAAATATTTAAACAAATAAAATTTCCTGTTCCCATTAAATTTATTTTCGATGCCTATACTAGATTGTAAGGGATGTTCACAAAAAAAATAAATTAAGGGACGAGTTTCTATTAATGAATTTATCAGTCTAGCAGAGATAGTCACTAGAGCTTATGGAATGCCATACACCCTTATATTTCAAAAATAAAATTGAACAAAACGAATATTTGAAACTGGGAAATAGGTTGAATTTCATCATTCTTTCAAAATTAAACTGAAAATTTCATCAAATTAGGTCTGTGTTCAAAATATGCCAGTATACTTTAAAGAAACTATCGTAAGAGGAGATGCATTAACCGATTAAAAAGTAAAAAAAGTGATTTAAAGCAAATCAAAGCTGCCGAATTCCTTGCCTTACATGCTAGTTTCATTCTCGTACACCAACCAAGCTTTCGAATTTTCTAGCAATAGAAGTGACCGCAAAACTCTTAAGCTCGCTGGCAAGCAGTCGTGTTGATCGCTTTTCGACCTATTCATTAGGCGCCAATGCTGTGCATGGATTTTGCCAGGCTTTGCCCAAGGGTCTTTAGGGGAAGGAATTCATCGACCAAAGTGCTCTGGATACAAAGTGAGAGAGTGTGTGTGTGAGAGAGGGAACCGGTGCAGAAAAAAGACGACGGTGAATATGGCGAGACTGTGGTGTCAACACAGGTGGCGCTTGTGATGTATGAGTAAGTAACATGACGGACGGTTTCAATCCGAGATGATTAACCAACATTGGTAAAAAAAAAGGGGTCTCTCTATCTAATATTAAAATAGCCAATTATTTTCGAGGACTACGACGTATGAAGCTTCATTAATAAGGTCTAATCTGCCGAAGCATCTAGTGTGACGGAATAAAACTAAATGGGGCGAATGAGAAATAGACTGACGCGAACAGAAATTTTAATTAATTAAAATTGTATGCTCAAATTATGATAACAAAGGAGAGATAGTTTTCTCTGGATAAATCATAGAGCTAAAATGAATGGTTCAGTAACATAGGCATTTCAATATAGGAAGATAAGAGACAGGTAGAGCTGATCCAAAATTACGTCATTCGAGAGAGTTCAACTTACTATAACTTATTATTCATAGAGAGGGGGATTATACTTTCTGATAATTGATTCAATTTTTGCCATAACCTAGAGGTTGGTTGAAAATTTCCCAGCATTTTGAAGATTCTCTTATTCGTGAACCACCACTAAAGAAGACTGATTTGTAGCCGAAATGCAGAACAGTTCATAGCTATTGGAGTAAACCAATCTATCAACTGTACTCTAGCAACAGACTAGATTTATATAACTTTTTGAATTTAAGTACAATTTCATAATAATGTACATAATTTATTGTATACATTAGTAAAACAAATTTTTCTTTGAAACAATCTTGGAAATATATATATATATATATATATATATATCACAAGCTAGTAAATAAGTAGGAGAAAAATCACTAATAGCTCTTAGTCGAAACCGGTCGTTTTCTCAATTAAAGTGGGATTTTACCAATTGATTTTCCTCATTATTTACGACGGAATTCCGCAATTTCAAGGCTTCATCCGTTGATTTTTATCGCAAGCTAGCATCCATGAACCGAATAAAGAAGCAAAATAATCGCCGAAAATTCGTTTGATTAGCATGACATCTTTAGCAATGAAATAGCTGTAGGATTATTTCAGGTTAGGTGAATTATTAGTTATCGTAATTTTTGTGAATGCAAACGGTTTTGTGCATTCATATTACAGGATTGTGACTATTGATACCATCTTTCAAAACAATGCACTATAAAGAAGGCAGTCTTCAAGAAACTTTTCGATATAAACAATACGGATACACTTAGCATTGGTAATAAATATAGGAAAGCAGTATCGCGAGAAGAGAAAACAGCGTCCGCATTAAAAATTTATCACATAAGACCCCGTAACAAACCTGACATTTTGCGACGAATGCGTTAGCAATCCCCAGATATGAGAATGACATCTCCTATATATTTATGAAAGTTTATTTGTTTGTTTATTTACGCATGTACACATTTCTACACCGTTAAAGCTAGAGTAATCAAACTTTCAACAAATACTTTCTTAACAAATATGAAGGTTGTAGACTATTTTTTAATCCCAAATGTTTTATATTAATTGTACAAAAAGCAAAATAACTTTATATGCTAATGCATTTCCATCTAGAGATGGGTCAGAAAGAACGGAACAGTTCTTCTCGAACTGTTGTGATGAATAAACCGTTCAATAAAATAACTGTTCTCATAAACTTCCTGTTCTCAAAGAACAGGTAACTCTACATCTTATACACAGTGAGAAAGATGGGAAACGGCTACTTCCATATCCGTAATTGGACGGCGGGGACTGATTAAACTACGCGTATTTTCCCAAGTCCTACCATTGATTTTAATAAAATTTGGTACGATTGTGGAGGACTCCCAGAAATAAGTCATACGTGGTTTTTGTTTCTCTCTGCCCTTTTTATTCAAAACGGTGGCCGAGTGAATTCTTAAATACCATGTATCATCTAGAATTCCGATCGCCTTTTAAGGAAATTTCCCCTGGCAACACCGGGTACTCCTGATAGTCAGGAATAAGCAAACATGATTAACCGCGCCGACCGATTTTGTTCACATCATCGCCCATGAAAGGAGAAAACCGAATCCCTCAGCCCAAGGCGGTTTCCCCTTCAGCTTAAACATCAGTCCAATTAGTTCCGCGGCCTCGGCTATCTTAGCAAAAGGGTGTCTTAGGGACCGAGGATATGGAAAGGGGTCGGAATGTAGAACTCAGAATCACGTTACAAGAACGCGACGAAACGCTTCCTCTCACGCACGGCCTCAAAGGAGGAGCGGGATTGGGACGCGGAAAAGGATCGGTGTCGTGATGAGGGGAGAGATTGGCAGATTTGGAGAGGAGGTGCACCACTCAAAGGATTATAAGGGCAAAAATCGACCTTGAGCGTAACCTCCGTCGCAATAGATATACGCGGAGACTGTAATCACGGTAGAACAGCGTTGAAAGCGTATTCAACACACAAAGGGATTCGAGAGATGACAACGAGAGTTTATTTCGGGAGCATAAATCTGAAAATAAAATTTCATATTCTCTCTAACGAACTCGGAAATTTTCTGTGAAACTCCGTAGACGTAGAGAGCATAATCAAAGCCGGTTTCAGTGGAAATTGGGAGCACCGACAAAAAGCTACATTATCTCCTCCCACAAATTTTAATTTTAACTAAATTGTAGGCAATGACACACTATTTACTAATATTTCGTGTTCAAAAAATATTAGGACTACATATTACTGTGAAAATCGATGACCATATAATATTGACTAAAATAAATGCAAGCGTTATGCTGTCTATAAGTAGTTAACAATAAACTTTGCATCGCCATTCACCAGCTATTTGGCTTATACACAAGTTAACGATTGTTTTCGTTTTAGAACCGACCGAAATTTTCTTCTTTCAGAGTTTAACTCAACTGTTTCAATTTTGTAATATTAGGTAAAAACTCTAATTCGGTTGACAAATCCCATGAAACTTTTCAAAAAGTTAGAGAAGAGTTAATAGTAAACTGACAGAATTATTCATAACACCTCTATTACTTTTGTCAAATTTATACTAAGAACATAATACACCAGATAAATATTAAAAATTATTACTAAACGTAGAAGAAAAATGCGTAGGTTTGATTTTTAAAGAAATAGTAAAATAATTTTACTTATATTAAAAACTTGATGTCAGGAAAACTTCCGTCTATTAGATAGATAAACTTAAAGAGGTGTTTCATTTATAGAAAAATTCAGTGATTTATGTTCATTTAATGTTATACCTATCTATGGAGGAAAGTACGAATGAAAATATTAATATTTTTAATTATATTTTCGAGGCACTCAAAGACCACTCAGAAACAAACTACCCATGCACTCGTTTCTATAAGGTCCTACGTAATGGTCGGATAAGTTAAAAATTGGGTTCGTTATTCTGTATTATTACCATAAACTTAAAATGATTAATTTTATAGAAATTTATGGAAGAGTATATTTTGAATAATTTTTAAGGACGCAAGAAAATTTTGATCATTTTCTGAGGAGCGTTTCAATCAATTGAGAGAACTGATTACCTTATTATTATCTATCGTGATTGATAAACCTATAATCTACACGCGCACACAAATCGACGAAAGCCTATCCGCTTGAAAGTTTTACCCATGATAAAACTTCAAACATCCAAAGACGATTCCTCTGCACATCATATTATATAAATGACACACACACACATAGCCACAACCGCGTGCGCACGCACAAACACACACATTAATATATATACACACACACACACACCACTATATGACTTTTCTCTCGCTATACTGGATGGCTTATTTCTCCACAACGAAGTGTGCGGTGTTGGAAATAACAAAAATCTTAAAGAAATACATAAAAGAAACGTCGAAAAGAAGAATTCGGATGATTGAATGAGAGAGAAAAGGAAAGAATGTTCGCAGCTTTCAACAATCACCCTCTTTGTAATCCCAATGGGAGAGAGAGAGGGATGAGTGGGAAGGAGGAGAGAGAGAGATACAGAAAAATGAGTGGGAGGTAGAAGCGAAACACAAAGATAGGGGAAAAAAGGACCGAATTTATAAAACAACAAACCTACGGAGGCCGAGGCATGCGCTGCCCTCTACGCGCGGATCGCATCCTGAAATAACATGAGCGATGGCATCTTTTTGTCGGGAGCGTAGAAGGATGTAAGATGGACGGTGAGAAGATTAAAAGGCGGTGTTGGAAAAAGGGAAAGAAAGGAACACGAAAGAGAGAGATTTCATGCGGCAGAAAGAAATGCTCATTTGACGAAGGGACAGGTTTGAAAGGAAAATTCGCTTCAGAGAGCGGTAAGAAATTACGAAATGAACGGACTATAGATGGAGCCATTTTGGGGGAAAAAATCTTTTGTTTGCTTCAGAAGAATCGGTCAGGAAAAGAGAAAATAATTTTGGCGATTTAGGTCGATAAAACATTCCAGCTGACTGGGTCTCTCACGTAAAACGTCGAAGTTAATGACGAAATTTCTGTGTTTCATGTGACCACTCAGCTGTGTAAATGGCGCTAATGATTATAAAATAAAATATCCGAGTACAGATATCGATTACGGAAAAACTGGGAAGAATTTTTAAAGGTAAAAAGTTTTACTGCTGATATGATCTAGGCAGTATAAGTCCGTGTCGCTCGGATGTCCTCACGATGACAGTATTTGGGCTTTCTTTTTGCTGCAAATAAGACAAAAAGAGAGGAATTACGAAGAACTCCTTAACCGTAGAAAGCAGAATATTTAGAGACAATACAACTCGTAAATGTTAGAAAGGGTAATGTAAGAAAAAAGAGAAAAAAATATGTTACACTTACAGGTTTACGGGGATAACTCCTCGCTAGTGACCTGATGTCAATCGCTTATACACTCATTCACCCCCACAAGAAATAATCCTGTCAGAAGAACACACTCACATACGCACTCAAGTAACAAACGGAAATCTATAAATGGGACACTAGTGTTTTTCTGACAGGAATAGTTCTTGTGGTAGTGAATGAGTGTATGAGCGATTGACATCAGATCACTAGCGAGGAGTTATCCTCGTAAACTTGTAAGTGTAACATCCTTTTTTTGTTTCTCTTTTATTCTTTCATTACCCTTTTCAACGTTTACCGGTTGTATTTTCTCTAAATATTCTGGTTTGTACGGTTAAGGAGTTCTTCTTAATTTTGAAACATCCATCTCGCCGTATTCTCCAACCCTTTTTAATTAAAAGGAGAGGATTTGGTCCACGACTATTCCTTTATTCGGCAAATATGGAATGGTCGGTTAAAATTTTTGGAATGCGGCTTTAGCAAGATTAATTTTCCTATTTGCAGCTTGGATCTGCAAATGACGAATTACAAACAAAAACTGAGCAAACGGAACTATTTTCTGATGGTTAGGATCTGAAAATGACTGATTTTAGTTGGTTCAGGAAAGCTCTCAAAGCCTTTAAAAGATCAAATGTATAATTAGAAAATTTTAATTTAAATTGAATAAGGATCGGGAAAAATAAATAATTAATGAAATAAAATTAATGGAATAGTAAATACAAGTAACATTAAACATATGAGAAACAAAATAAAATCCATGGTTAATAGTAGTATTACATTTCCATGATTTTCCCAAGAAAATAATTTTAACATATTTCGTAAAATATATTTCACTGTTACACATACTTATATACTGCACTCATAGTAAACTTCCAATAATCGCGATTTATGTCTTATACAAAGGAAGAAGAATCTTATTTTAGGTTAGACCAAGGGTCAAATGGATTTATCACACAAGAATATGGACTTTTACACATCAACAAATATATAATTTGAAAATAATAACAAGCATCACTGATATTAAATTCTTCATCTGTTAAGTGATTTAGTGATCCAAGAGGTTTTACGGGCTCCGTCAGTCCTCTAAATAATTTCTGCTACACTATTTTTGCATTTTATCTTTAAGATTTTAGATAAAGCACTTCATTGCTTAAAAAGTAATATTTATTATTTGCTAGTTCTAAAAAAGTACATGCAATCATAATTAAAATGTTGAGAGAAATATGTTAGCGCCTTCAAGTTAGGCAACTGACATTGTGTATGCGTATCACACGTTGCATAAGCAGTATTTTACAGGCGTTCGATGGAATAGTTTCAAAAATATATTAAAATTTAATTAATTAAATGCTAATGTACAACCGCTGATTGCAAACAATTAAAGCAATTACTAGGAAAGTTAACGTAAATTTATACTTTATTTGAATAGATTTATATGCTAGTGAGTAATAGTAGCATTAATTATTAATTGTTTATGATTGGTAATTAGTCGGTATAGAATTGATAATAATGTATTATTCATAGTTTATTCCCAATTTTTAAGTTGTATGGATGAATAATATGCTTCGTCCGCATGGGTTCCGTTACGGCTAATTATTTGCAAATAATATAATTTAAAGAGGTTTAATTCCCAATAAATTTATTTACTATATATATTTATCAATATATTTACTATATATATTTATAAAAAAATTATTGAATCACCACTAGAAAAAGGTATAATTGAAAACTCTTTTCTGGTTTAAGTATTTCTATGTAAGTTGTGTATGGCAGTATTTCAATGTAGCCTACATAGATTTCAACTTATTTAGAAGTCGAATTCTCTAATAATTTTTTCCTGATTTGTTAAAACCAAAACACGGTTATACAATGAAAGTGGATCTTCTGAAAAATGACGCATGATTTTGACGTATTAATAGGACTTATGTAAGTAATGTAACTTAACTGTTTTAACACACGAAAGACGGAACATTTAACTGCAGTGCATTTTTAACAAGAACATAAATAGAATCTCTCCATATTAAAAGGTAGAAATTTCCTTTCAAACTAGCGCTTATGGTAATATTAAATATCATATTAGAACATATTCAAAAGCGTAGTATTTCAGTTGCCAGATTGTTATAAGATCAACTGCACACGAGAAAGTTGAATACAAGGTCAAATAACCTAGCCATTTTTACATTTTTCCATAAACAAATCAATGGTAATTGGAAGAAATTTTTACATCTAGTCTTACACGATAAATTTTATATTTACTTTTACAAATGAAAAATAAGTTTATGAAAACTATTTACTGAAATGAGAAAGTGAATATAAATATTTTAATGGGTAATATTTCGGAATTTTTACATTAATCGTACAATAATTCTGTGATATTTAACCGTTCACAAGAAGACCTTTGGAAGGTAACCCAGTGAGCATTTACGAAAAGGAAAGCCGCTGAGGGGTCGGAGTGACACATTCAGTTGTCTCTCTCTTGTGCTGACGAAGCGATCATCCCGAAAGCTCTATCATCTACGTCTACAAATGAGTCTCTCCGACACCTCAGTGGATCTACTTCCGGTAAGTGCTCATTGGGTTTCCTCAAATACCTAATGTGGCCAATTTAGGTACTTTTACATAAGTTCTAAATAAAGATTAGTAAATCAACATTGTTGAGCAAGAAGGAATTTATTCCACCGAAATTGTTGTAAATTTTGTTCCTCCTTATCAGCAGAACTCACGATCAATAAATGAAGAAAAATTTATTTTTTCCCTTTTTAGTGCAGAATATAAAATTTATTTTTTAAAAAACCTTTTTTTAATTAATTTATTCTTTCCTCTCTTCACGACGGCATTGCGTGCGTACCTGCATATGCTCTGTTTCTTTCTTCCTCTCTACAGATCTGTTTCATTTAATCGGTCGACTCTACTCTCCAAATAAACAGCTACGAAAGCTTTCTAGACGATGTTTCGAGCGCGATTATTCACACCTCACCATCAACGCGTTTCTTTCCTTGTGCGTCTTTAAGGGCCAGGAGCGAGGCCCTAGGCGGCCGCCTAGCCCTGTATCCGCCTTTGTGTGTATGTGTGTATATATATATGTGTGTGTGTTTGTGTGTTTGCGTGTGTGTATGTGTGTGTGAAAAACAATGTGTTCCTCATTTATAATCCCGGACGAGGTACCCAGCCCTTCAATGTAATGAATGCAAATTAACCCGATTTCCTCAAAACTCGTTGAATCCGCGGGGCATAATGTGGAGGGTGCAAACATCGGCATTATGTTCAGGAGCGCTATGAATATTGCATTTTATGCTGGATCCGCGCGGCCTATAAAAGGAATGCGTAATAAAGGTGGATATCGCAGCCAGCGGATAGTATAAAAAGGAGAGCCAGGTGGTTGCCAAGTGATACCGCGGTGGAGAGAGAGAGAGTGAGACAGACAGACAGAGAGAGAGAGAGCAGAAAAATAAAAAAAACCTCTTCATTTCGGAGTCATATGAATGAGAAAGAGGCTCGGCAGGCATGAAAAGTGGGAGGGAGTTCTGAGGGAATGGAAGGGAGGAGAAGAATTTTGGAACGCTGAGTGAGAAAGGAACGGAAAAAAGGGGGGCGAAAGAGCGAGCAGAAATAAAGGGAGGGGTTAGAGTAAGGTTGGGGAGGGGGGAGGTCAGAGTAGGGGGAGGGTTGCAGATGCAGGTGATCGAGCGGAATGAGTATCGGGGGAAGTAGAGCGATTTGCCACGGCGGGGAAACAGGAAATGCGCAGCAACGCGCTACACAAAGACGCGGGACATCCCCAAAATGGGCGAGAGCCAGACAAGGCCTTCCTCGGGAGACTTATGCGCCGTTTCACCACCTTCTGTTTCCTTTCTCTTTCCTCTTCTGTCTCCCCCTCTCTCTCCCTCTCTCCCTCTCTCTCTCGATCCTTTCACTCACTTATTCCCTCTAGGACTTGGAAGAAGAGTGGTTCGAGTATCTGCCGACAGATACTAACGTTTCCATATCCTTCTATCTCATTTCGAACATTGTTTTACTATATAAAATGAGAAATACTGCATAAAATAAGAAATACTATATAAAATGAGAAAAGTCTGGCTTTGATACGAACACCACTAGAACAAGATACTGAAACTTACCAATCGAATTGAAGTAATATTAAATTTGAATAATAACTGCACACTTTTGTTAAAGCTCTATGCTATCTGTATTTCTTTTCAACACGCTTCTTCAAGATAAAATATAAACTATTACCTACATAAAGCTATCAAAAAGAGATTAAGGACGAAAAGGGTATCGACAGAAAGGTAACCAATAAAGAGATCACGTAAAGACAAGGTTGGAAGGTTACGGCACTGTGGAGCGAAATATGAGTTTATCTTGCGTGTAATATAGTTCAAAATGCTAAAACTTTTCTCAACATTAGCTCGAAAACTAACAAAAAATAACCTTCGATAAACTAAGAAAGCAGCACTAAAATATATTGACCGGGAAATAAGGTAGCTCTTCCATGTCACATAACATATGTTCACTTTATATATGATCCATAGATGAAGTCCTAAAATGGGAAATAATCGTTAAAGTCGAACGAATAACACACGAATTTACTGAAGTATTATTTTCTTCTACTGGATTATAGAATTCATTTTTAACACAATAATCCTTTTGTGAAAGTTAAATTTCTCAAAGAATGTACATTATTTTCTAAAGGTTCAAAGCAACTCAAAAAAATGCTTTAAGAGAAATTTGTGGTATTTTACGATTAATAATTTTTTATTTATACTTGATGCCCAAACCACTGAAAATACTAGTATATATATATATATATATATATATATATATATATATATATATATATACATACATATATGCGATAATAAAGGAAAGAATAAAAATATTTGGTTTGGGTACTGAAATATGAGAGCAAGATAGAAAGGAAAAGGTTAATTAAACCTTTTTACCGCAATCTCCGAATCTTATTACTATTGCGTCCTGGAATTCCATCCATCTTTATGAAAAAATGAACCCTTTTCATCTATTTCTGGCGATTTTTTGGCTATTTGCTCAGATATAAAATAAATCACTGTCATACTATAGGTCTGGAGTACTGATCTTATCGTCCCATGAGGGAAAAGATTTTATTGCCTGAGAGAGAGAGGGGGGAGGAGAGGGAGGAGAGGGGGGGGGGGGGAGAGTTTCCAGTTCGAATAAACTCAAAACAGGTAAAAATTATTTGTTTGTATCGCTTTGAAGTTACGTATAGTTACAAACAATACATGTATGAAAATCAAATTTATGATCCGACATTATTTAAAAATAAAACGAAGCGTTAATCACGATTGGATGGTGAAGGTAGAAATGGAATTTCCTTCGCTATGTTTACACACACAAAAAAATCGATATCCACGTAAAAACTGAATGAAAAAACGTCGGCCATTTTCGTGAAAATGTTTTATTATAATGGCCGTAATTAAAATTGACGCGAAAAGCGGCATGCCGAATTCAGAAGCAAACTGATGAATTTTAGATTTGTTGGCAGAATCGTTATAGATAAGCGAAATGTTGCCCGGAACTTTAATATGTTGACTGGTAGCGAAGTTATGTCGGCGTTCACGTCGTGCAGTAAAAGCGAAACACCTCACATGATCAGAATAATACCGTACAAAACCATATAAATTATTAACTACTTTGCCTACGTGCGTAGGGGTGTTTAACAGGGAAACTTGAACCGAAATTTAGTGCGGTCATACTCGTGAGAAAAATATCTACGTAGCATTTATTTTCTGAAATACCTAAGTATGATTACAGGAGGTAATAAAATGTGATAACAACTCCTCCAATATGCATAAAAATATATGATTTTGAAAAATTAATATAAAGCGAAACACCACACATGATCAGAATAATACCGTACAAAACCAAATAAATTGTTAAGTACTTTGCCTACGTGCGTAGGGCTGTTTGACAGCGAAACTTGAACCGAAAATTAGTGCGGTCATACTCGTGAGAAAAATATCTACGTAGCATTTATTTTCTGAAATACTTAAGTATGATTAGAGGAGGTAATAAAATGTGATAACAACTCTTCCAATATGCATAAAAATATATGATTTTGAAAAATTAATATAAACAATAAATACAAAATCTATTGAACATCCCCAATCTGATTTCGATTACGGTATGAAAGTTTGTCTAATTCGTGTAAAATATTACTTTCCCTGCTTTGCATTCGTCTGCTTTCTCCGCCATCATGTCACTCCACTGGACTTCCCTTAGCTCCTTATCGCTTCGTTTTAACCCCCATGACCCTTGGAACTGGCCCTTCTAGAAACTTTACGACCTCATCAAGGTTTCCGGTGCAGACCATCGTAAAAAAGGACCCTTTTCCTTTCACGCCCAGCGATCCAAGCGCTTACCACATGCTCTGCCTCTCTCTCTCTCTCTTCGTACACCCTTTGACCACTATCCACGACCTCGCTCGTTATCGCGAATTTCTTCCATATTCGATACGAAATGTACTTATGATATTAGCCTTATCGACTCCGATTATGCAGCCCAATTTCAGCTGTATGTTATATTCCAATCGTCAATACTCATTTTTTTTCCGGACAACCGCTACTTTTTCCTTTCATCCAATATTTATAGGTGTATATTGCAATAGGTGTAATATTGCAAGTAAATCCGTCCATAACCTATGATAACTTTGTAAGTATTATTCGATTTTTAACTTTACGACGCTTGTACGGGAAAGCGTTATATATAGTTTATTTAAATTTCATGTATTACCCTAAGTTTCACAGGCGCCATTCTCGTATGCGTATACATTTAATATCGAAAGTGGCTAACAAAATACAGCCATGAAAAACAGGTATCGAAGGGGTAAGATAAGATCAAAAACGTTAGCCAAATTTTCCATTTGGAGTGCTACATGCCAGAACATTAAATAAATATTTTTATCTATTTCGCGTCCTTTTATACTGTAATAATAATGATTTATAACAACGCAAATTACGGTGAAAGGTGCCGAATCTAACTTTCTATTTGCAAACTAGATACTTCAAGAGTTTTATGTACCTTATATGTCCGCGGTTCTGGCAAATGAGGCTGAAGTATGCATTAATATGTAAAACTAGGTAATAGCCCGTCGGGTCGAAATAACCTATCATAAATGGAAATTTCAAAATATAATATTTAATCTGTTCAAAAGAAATTTTCTCCTTCCTTCCTCTCCCTCTCTATCTCTCGTACCAAAAGCATTCAAAGCAGGCTTACACAACATCCCGTTATAATAGAAAGATTTCCCCAAAATATGCGAAATATAAACGTTTAACATGAGTGTTTCGAAATATAGGCTGGAAATGATGAACAGCGTAAAAAACTTTATAATTTTTTCTTCAAAATGACTTAGATCCAAAGGACTTAGGTTAATTAATTTTAATTTTAATCTAAAAGAGAATGAAAGCCTGCACGTCGAAAAGTCGATTTTGACGTGCTATTTTATGGAAAATGGAAATGTCGTCCTTGGAGTCAAACCCAGTACTTTTTTAGATATTTTTTTCATTATCACCTTAGAAATGTTAATAGAGCATTCCTACCAAATTTAGAGTTTCTATCTCAATTCTTTCTAGAGTTATTGGTAGAGGGCTGGTTAGCGTGTCCAGCTGCTAGTGCTAGGGTCGATGGTTCGAATAATGCCGAGGTAATGTAAAAATAAATATTATTATTCGCATTTTTTCTAGCGATCGGGTGTAATGTTTACATCAGATAAACCAACCAACAGACCGCGGAAACTATATCTAGAATACGCGTGCCATATTACAAGAAATGTGTTGAAGATGAGCAAAACAAAACGTGAATCGAATTTCAATAATTTCCCCTCGGGCGTGAGAATTTCGAAACCTTAAAATACTTCAGTTCGCTACGCATCCATCTAAATCTCTTCAATTTTCACTCTCTTTACAAGACACCTCACGTTTCCCTTCACATAACACGACTCCCGTGCTCGGAACTACTCGCCTGATTTTGCCGCCTCATCTCCACGCAGATCGTTCTCCAGGTGTTGCCGGGCGACGAATGCCCTGGCGCCTTTTCAACGGATAATGGAATGATTAATCTCAAGTCGAGGTGAAAGTTCACGCCGTGTAACTCACCCCACTTGAACCATGTCAACTCCCTCGGCCCAAACACCCCCGTCTCCAAACCCACCTTTCCCATGTCGCCTCTATTCCATCTCTCTAAAACTTCTTCACAAGAGAAATAGTTACGATTCCATTCGATGGGGGCGTTTTAGACTACCATTCTAGCTTCGCTTCTTCTCCGATAAATATTGTGTTTTTCAGGTGATAGCTATGTCGAACATGCTTAACAATGCAAAAATTAATGATAATACGAAATATTTTAAAATCTTAAATCGCTAAAATTCTAAAGGCATTAGTAAACGTGACTATTGGAAAATGTAGAGGGGCACTAGCAGGGAAAAATTCGTTCATTGTGCATAGCCAAAATGATTAGGAGGATAGGATAAAAGAGTGAGACTTCAAACAATTCCATAAATAAGATTTGTAACAAATTTCCAAACATCCAGTTACTACGTTCGTCATATTACAAGAGAGCAGGTTGCAGGAATATGAAAATTATGTCAGAAAACAGGTCACTAAGCGGTCGATAAAAGTATACCAAATGAAACAACAACAGCATTGCGTTATAATGAAATAATTATACACTGATATTTTAAAGTACAAATCATATATTTTTTCAGTTTACCAAAACTTAATTACCGGTTGATGCGGTCGCAGTAAAATTTTCACGCGACCATGACATAATGCGATTCCTTAAAATTAAGACAGAATCGGCGAATTTGGTTGAAAATAATTAACGCCTGGAAAATATTAGTCGACTCGAAAAGTTTACTGCTACTTAACGGCAACTTTTCTTCGCTTTCTCTTTCGCAGCTTTCACTGACTCGTACACAGAACTGATTTCATTAAAAATTTTGACATTCGCCTTTCACCTACTTTTTAATTTGCGCTTAATGAAGTTGACAGAAACAATTCTTCCGCTCATTTACTCCTTCCTTTGTCAAACTTTTGAAATTTAATCTTGGCACGTAAATAAGCGTTCAATACGGTATCCTTTTTTAAGCTTTCAAAACAATTCACCTTTTATTTCCAAACATCTCAAAAGGCCAAAATTCTCGCCCGCTTTTTGACCTTAATATTCAGTTCCACTCTTCACTACTCCATTTCCCCCTCCTTCCCACCTTTTCTTTCGCTTCGATTCCCACGGGAGATTATTCCGAATTAAGTTTCCTCATTTTCCGTTAAAGGCTCGACTCTTTCATTTTTAGCAAAAATGAGATACCCAATAGAGTTTCCAAACTTTCCTTTGAAGACTAAAAATGGCAATAAATAATTCTTCTACTTTTCTATCGTTTATAAAACAGACACAAATTTACATTCGTTATTTATGCTCATGAAAATTCAGCGAATTTTAGCAGAGGAAGGTATATGCTGAAATTCGGGAAAATATTCTCACCTTGATGGAAAATATTTGAGTAAAAATCCATTCATTATTTAAACACGCGTTTTTTTCTAAAGAAATTTACAATATGTTCGAAACAATCCTCTAAAAACAATCATAATATGGAATATTATAAACCAGGATAGTTTTATCTCTAGCGTGAGTAATTAAAGTTAGGAAATGAAATGTTTGCAATGTGACAAAAACTAAAAATTCGACGATTGACACAAATGTCACACAAAAGCTTTTGAATTGGCAGACTCCTTTATTGATTATCCAGATTAACATGGTAACAGGAATTATCTAATAAAAACATGCCGCTTTGATTCGCATACCTTTGAATTAATTCGGAACTATATACAAAACGCCAAAACTGGATTTAAAAAAAAAACGAAATCACACCAGAACGAAAGAAAGAATAAAAAAAATGTTTACGATTGCTGAAATAATAGAGTGACAAATATGCCAAACTACTGGATCTAAATAAAGTAATTATAAATAATTAAATTAATTTATTAATGAGCGAATATTTCTAGTCGGTGTGATTTTAATATAATTTCTTAACTTATACTAACGTTTGGCAGAAAACTTTAATGTGCACATGGCTGATGTTAATGCTGAACAGAACAGGATCCAAATAAGTGAAATGAAATGTCATAATTTTTACCTCGAATTAAATCTTTAGATAATTACAAAATGATTAATTAAATAATAAAAATTATTTCTTAGACACAAAAAATCAGAGGGATATATTATAAAATCAATAAAAGTATTTCTAGTCTGCTAAAAATTGAAATTAATTCAAAATACCACCAACGTTTTAATAGACAATTTATTTTGCATATAAACTGTGTGGCAAAATTTAAATTTCCGCTCGTAAGCTTTATAAGATAGGAAATTTGAAGACTTTTTATATCAATTTTAAATAATTTCATAGGTCAGAAAAACGATCTCGAAACACTTTTTGGTTACTCAGGCAAATAACCAAATACCTTCTGTCGATTTTTTAAAATTCGAGTTATTCTCACTGAAATGACGAAAAAATGAAAGATTTATCAGTGTTATATGCATTTTTACACATCTATTGATTTACTCACATATCTCTCTAGCCATTCAACCCGCTCTCTTTATTTCCCCTTAACTCGTGCGCAAACTCCGACTTTCGCATCCTCATAGAAACTTCTTCATGGCCTAAGGGGCAGAAAAGTTCTTTAATTCCATCGCTAGATTAATAATAACAGTACTCTGAACCGTGACCATATCCTTGCGATTAGGAAAAAATTGACCCAACTCCAGCTTGCAACCACAAACGTTTCTAATCCATTTGCAACTCTTACCACTTTGTAATTTAAGTTTCTTCGTAGTATCCGCAATTTTCCTTTTTTAGCCAAATTGTAAATAAATCTCTTCCTAAAACTTTAATCGGTTGTAAGAATAAATCTTCACATTTATCATACCTTTGAGTAATATCCTTCATTCTTGAAAACTCAGCGGATTTTGTACACGGGCTAAAATAAGTTACAATTCATCTGAGTAGTACGAACCTGGGGTAATATAGCTGGAAAACAGTCGCCATTTGCATTCAACTTAATCTTTGTTGAGAAAAGGGTCACGAGAGACGCATAAAACTTTGCCTAATGTCACACAGAGCCTTATTTCATAACAAAAACGTACATTTTCACACAAAACGAGATTGGAATCACTGGCGAGGCTCTTGTTTTCGAAATGTATAAAGAGTATAGAGGTCGCTTCCCAAAGACTTTGAGCTGTGACGTACAACCCTAGCGTCCCTGTGTAGCGGTCGTAAAACAATTATTAACGTGAGAATGGCACCGTCCATCGCCCCAGGATTACAGAGCGTCAGGAAAAAAAAACACCCGAGTTGCGGATAAAATTTACATGGTTACCGTGTAAGACCGAGGATCTAGTTTCAACTCCGGCTGGTTTCCCATTGTGAGAGTCAAAACAACCTTCGCCACCTCCAATTAGCATGCAAAATCACACCAAACAGTGACAACAGAGGGAAAAGTTTAAGCTCCGTTGGCGACGCAGTGGCTGGAGATTTGCCCCTTCCTTTCCCTCCCCCTCTCTACTCCCCATGGCCTCCTCCTCCCCCAATCCCACGCTCCACTCCGTGCCCTCTTCCCCCCCCCACCAAAACATGGCCTCCTCCCCCCACCCCAACCCCGCGACTTAATCCACCCACTCCATGCCCCGCTATCCCTACCACATGACCTTCTCCCCCTCCGTTTCTAAGGGGCGACTGAGGGAGCGATACGCGTAAGCCCGAATAACCACGCATCGTTCCTTGCGCGCTCGCATTGGAAAGCAAACAAGAGCCGACACTTGATCCATATATTCTATCGATCAAGGCAAGGCTCACCACATCTAGGATGTACGTTCAAAAAGTCATAAGATAACAGTAGAGCTGAAAACTACTGAAACTGACTTTTCAAGAGAAAGTACTAAGATTAAGAGTCCTTATACTCAAAGAAACTAAATATGGTATAATTATGGTTAGCAATGAAATTTTACGTAAATCAATTACTAATCACGTACGCGATCGAATAAGGGAACAAAAAGAGTCATCGTCGTGGGACAAATCGTTAAAATGTCAGGCATTTGTTTCCCCCTCCAACACCTCGTGGGATGGGAAACTAACTCAGTTTTCTCATATGCGATGCATATCTTACGAGGGGTGAATTATTCACAGTTTTTTAAAAAAAGTGGAAATAGAGATAGGAAAAAGAGGGATTTGGGAGAGAAAGCAAAAATAAATGGTGGGGAGAAAGATAGAGATGAGAAAGCATTAATGAATATGCAACACGACAAAGATTTTGGAGCAGAGTGCATAGGGAAGAGAAATTCCTAAAAGTAGCTTAAGATTATTATTATTAAGACTATTATTGATCTACATTGAAGCATGGACGCAACAGTACTGAAATTTAATTAAAATGACTCGAACGTTACATAATTAGTTTTACTGTGCTTATAAGATTGGCTGCGTGTATCTTGGAGCTTGAATTTCATAAAACAACGGAAATACTATCAATGAAAAATTTTCCTGAGAATTCAAGAAAAGCGCTAATTATTAAACGATTTCGGAAAAAAATTGGGCATTTATTCCGTAAAATGAAAATGATACCTTAATGTTAGCAAAAATAAAATTGAGAAAATTGAAAAAATTATTTGTAGTGACAAAACTATAAATACTCAAATTTAAATAACCTTCGTTTTTGTTACTGTTGTGAATGAAATTTAGTTTACCCGTAACATTATTTTGAGATAACGAAAACCCATTTTAGGATATACGAATCAGATAGGCAAAAATTAATGGAAAAAGGGCCCGGTAGATTTTTTACTGTCGGTAAGTGAAAATTTTTTAACACGAGAGTTGGATCGAATGAAAAAGGTTGTTAAAAAACTGTTCCTCTCTTCCTTCAAAAAATTTGTTAATTGAAATACGTAACGTAAGAAACATTTTCAAATTTTTATTCTTCGAATTTTCTGAAGTAATTTACCCAACCTTTCGAATCGAAATTCAAACTCAAAGGCTACTGATTCCGCTTGAACAGTAATCGAAATACAAAAACATTTTTTCTTCTATTTTTCTGACCTACATCTCTTGTGATATTTAATTATTCCCTCAGAACATCTGGAGTAAATCTCTTCTGTTCATCACATTGTATTTGCTGCTAAAGATAGGCATATGTTAAAAGGATGGACCTGCGTAGTTCGCAGTGAAATTGGGTAAATGAAATAAAAAATTTTCTGCGTCAGACTCAGCGAATTTTAGAATGTTAAGTCAAAGTACGTAGGTGTGCTTCTTTTACCGCGGACAAGGTTGAACGATCATGAGACGAGGAAAAAAATATTTAAACATCCTTTATTATCGCAGTTAAGAATTCACTGCAAAACACGCTTCAAGCTAAAAGCTCGCTCACAGAAACCATTTTTTGTTAGGTTGGTTATAGCAAGGAAAAAATATTTAATCCTTGTGGACCTTAGGAAAACAGTTTTTTTCATCTCATTATTTGTAGAAATGAGCGCAACCTTTATTTGTTAGAACTGGCGCGAAATACTGCTAATCATGCAAGGACGTCGTATCTTAATTACTAGCAAAATTATTTAGCAATATACAAAAATATCCTGATTACAATTCAAAGAGAATCCTAAAAAAAAGTTACTAAAACTTACTGAATGTAGTTCATATTGATGAAACTACAGACAGAATAATAATTGATGTTTCAAGGCAATAAAATACAAACTTTATATGTATTCTTGTACCTTCATCAGTTCATTTTAAAAATGTGGCAGTTTTACAAGTTATGTACTGTTTGATAATGATAATTTTTTATAAAAGACATTTTTAGTTTTGTCAAAATAATGTTGGTATAAATACTTCAATGGCTGAAGTTTTTTCTTACTGGTTGCTTGTAGTGGCAATAACATGAACAGAATAATAACCTTTTACTTGATTTGGAAACACACTCAATTCGTTTATGGTTTCTTAAAATACTATTTACTTTCAATTTCAGCCATCGTTTAGAAAATAATGTCACTCCGCGACAAATTGCAATCAACCTTAACTACGATATGTTTTTCAATGAATATTTTGTAACCTTCTACCATTCAATACGACGCGACGCCGCAAACGACGAAAAGCTCCCTTTTCTCGGAGAAACGTCACGATTAAGGAAAGCGACGCACTGGATACATAAACACGAGTTAAGGTGGCCAATCTTAAGGATTTTAATTTTTAAGACAATGATAAAAAAATAACCAATACCCCTAGGCGTATATGCTTAAGGTTTTTATCTTGAAGAAGGAGAAAAGGGACGGAATTAACAGCTTGAACAAAGAAAAGACGACCTTAGAGAGACGGCTCAAAACGTTTGAGGAGCAAGAAAGAGAGATGAGAGAGAGAGAGCTAAGAAGAAAAAGGGAGGCGGATTTCTGTCTTGACTGAGATAGAGGGAGGAAAGCGAGGGCATAAAGAAAGGAGAGAGAGTGATGTGATAGAGGGGGGGGGGAAGAGGAGAGGAAGTCCTTCCGCTTACAAAGCACAAGGCCCAGAGGGGCCAAGGGGCTGCTGGGATCATCACTTATTAACCTGAGGGATGAAAAAAAGGAAGAGGAAAAAAAGGGGTTAGGGAAGGTTAATTACGAAGAGGAAGGACAAACTGGCCTAGGGAAGTCGCATCCAATGCGACTTGAAACGGAAGAGGGATGGTAAGGGACAAAGTTGATATCCAAGAGAGATGGGGAGTGAAGCAAGAACCTTAAGTGTTCTATGGGTAGAAGGATGGGAGGGTTAGGTGCGGGTGGATACATGTGCGACGCTTCATTGGTCTCGGAGCTTTCAGAAGTGTATACCTGGGAATACAGAGAACTAGATTAACGGTCTATGGGGATTTAAAAGGGTGGCGTTTTATAGGCGGGAGAGGTAAAGTTACGTGGTTTGGTGAAAAGGGTATAGAAGAATTATGGCATAAGGTCTATGACCAGCGGAGGAAGCCGGGAAACAAAATGGTGAAGGGTAACTAGGCTAAATAGGGTGTTTTACGAATGAATGTTAAGTGGATTATATTCTAGTTTTAACTGGCCTGATAATTAATTTTCATATTTATGTACAACGCAATCTTTTCGGCCATATTAATTGACAACATAATCCAGTTACTATCGAAAAACGAGAAATTATTGTCAAAGGCCCATTAAAACCGTACATTTTCATAAAGGAGGCCAATGTATTGCATGACTATGACAGACAATATTATTTCGGCAACTTTTTTCCGGAAAACAAAATGTAAGTATTTCTAAAACAACAATAACATCTGCACGTGAGTTACGAATTTTATTTATGAACTTCATGAACTTTCATCCATTCAAAAAGAGTTATTTAGGCTGCTTTATGGTTATAAACAAATTTTAGAATGTGCCATCGACGAATAACCACTGGTGACGGTTGCTTTGTTGACGAAACTCGCACCCTCTTATGGATATTGGAGCTATCTAATTTAACAATGAAGTTTTCAGGAAGAGCATGGTATAAATTCATTTAGATTAATGGTCAGTTACCAACAGGCAAGTGAGATGAGCATATTCGTGTGGTGGATAGGTTGAATATCTGCCTCCCAACATTAGCGACGTGGTGGCAGACACCCTCATTGAAATAAAACCCGTTGTACGTTTCATTTAAGTGTTAATTTTAACGAGAAAATAAATTTTCGGATCGTTTAAAATTCTATTAATTGTAAGAGAAAAATTAAATTTATTTAAATTAATTTTTCACAAGCTCATAAGCAGTACTTTACGGCCTTTTGCAATGATCGTGATATCAAAGACGAACACATACGACCATCCCCTAGGCAGGATTAGGATCCTGATATTGGTAGCTAGACACGCTAACCACCCTTATACCAAGGCCAATATGCTGTCAATTGAAAAATTATCCCATAAAAAGGTCTAGTAAACATCTTGGGTAATTATTGTCTGGTAACTTTCTGTTTACTCTGATTATAATGACAACGAGTAAGCATATTAAATAGAATGACGACATTGAGGGCTTTGTACGATGAAATTGAGGGAAAATCGGTTGGTTATGGGAATTCTTGGAACGAAGTTACCATGCGTTGGCTTAAGGTGCTTTCTTCGACCGTCCCATATAATACACTTTCAGCGTTCATTTGTAACGTCATGGAGGGATGTAACTTTATCCAAAACGTGGTTGCGGTTAGATGAATCTTAAATCCAATAATCCTCAAAGTTATCTCCTCCTGGCAACAAATGTAATATCTGCTGAGATTTACCATATTTACATCAAATTAAGCAGATTGACTTTTTACATTGGGCAAGCTTAATTAAATCCCACTTATTTTGTTCTCAACATAAATTGTAAAATTCCGAAAGCACACATATTTTCAGTGTCAACGTGCATGGAATGTTGGCTATTATAATCTGTAAAACGCGCATTAATATCACGAATAAAACTATTCACGGACGACTTAAAAATACAAATTTCGCCGGTCTGTTAACAGCATAATGCGGTAATTATTGTAAAATGAGGTGCAGATTGTTCGCGCGACACATCAAAACATTTGTTAACTGCATTTAAAACAGCAATTTTCAGAAGAAAAAATTCCTAACGAGCACGGCGGTTTTTCACGTCGAAGTTTCCAATAATTTCTCCCTAATTCTCATTTTCATTTCGGAAAAGCGCACAAAAGGTGTGTGGATTCATTGCCCCATTGGCAGGCAATACATTTCTACGAACAAAGAATTATAGGACGCTCCGAACGTTATGACATTACACTTGCGATAATTAATGCGATTTTATTCCGATTTTTGTGCTGTATGGGACGCGCGGTTGCCAAGCGTGTACGCTTCGGCGAACAAAATGCAGATTTATACGCCATGGAAACTTCGAAAGATTAAAATTTCATCAAGCCTATCGCTTTGCTTTTATTGCGGAATTAAAACGGAATAAATAAGAACTGGATGAAAAATGTCAAACGAATTTAATGGAATGAAACCTTATTAATCCGTAGTACTAGAGGTCTGATTGCGCAGAATTCTCCGCACCATAAACGTTCAGAACATCATGCGATACATCAAATCTAAAAAATCTTATGATATGATGATTAAATTTATTTTACATTCCTGACATTGATATAAAATTTCAATGACTTATACGGTAAAAATAAAAATATTTCAATTTGTCAATTCATTTTCATTAAAAAAAACATTAAAAATAGAAAGGGAAAAGAACAAGCTTAAAGATTTTAATTTAAGCCTTTAATTCGCTTACTTAACATGTGGGAGTTACCATAAAATTACCTCATTTGACAGGAGGAAAAATTCAACCATTTTTTGAATTTCCCGTTACATAACATATGAACACAGCGGACGAATCTTTATTAGCACAAAACAATTCGATAATTGTTGCTGATTTAATGCGTCGTTAGAGATCTTTAATCAAAGCAAAGACTGCATGCATTAAAACTCATGAGATTATCCCTTCTAGTATATACCATCAAATTTAACGCGGTTTCCTTCCCTAATTGATTCGATTCGGCAATGGAGAAAGTTAGGTAGGCATAAGTACAAGGGAAAGAGAGGAAAGGAGAGGGGGAGAAAGAGTAAAGAGATGGATGGGAAGGGGGAGAGAAAGAGAGAGGGGAGAAATCGAGATATATATATATATATATATAGAGAGAGAGAGAGAGAGAGAGAGAGAAAGAGGATAGAGAGAGAGAGAGGGGGGAAAGGGAGTGAAAGAGACCACCATACGACTCGAATAATGTGACAGCCCAGATTGAAGAGGAAAATTGAGGCGAAGGGGAGGAGAGAGAGAGTGAATTGACAGGAGCAAGGAACGAAAACGCCAATGCTTCACAAACACGTAAACCACGCTGACGGGAATTCGATTGCTACTTGTTAATCTTTGCGCCGCTATTGTGTTCGCGTCCTCCAAAGAGTTATCTCAAGAGTGTCTATCTCCCCTCTTGACTTTCGCGCCGAAACCCTTTCTGTAGAGAAGCAGCAAACTTAACAAGTCCCCGGGAATATCCTTCCCTCGTAAGGCTTCCCGCTTCAATAAGGACTTGTCCTTCAATCATTTTCCGGAACATCTCTCGGTAATCTGCCGAATTGGAAAGTTCCGAAACTTATAAACTTCCCGCCGATGGAGCGAACGCTTTGATGGAGTGGTTCGCTTCAGTCGGGCTCCAAACAACTAGGAGAACGATGCGATCTCAAAGTCAAGCCGCCACCAACTCACGTAGAAGGTATTATATTGTCACTAACATAATAAGGTGCGGCTCAGAGCTTCAGAAAATGTCTTTTCGGGCGATCGGTTATCATTTGCACGACTCTCTATAAAACCGGAGTGCATTATTAAACAACATATGGATAAAGAGAAAACTGAGTTAAAATGGAAACTATACGGACGAAAATATATAATTTCTAAAAGGAATCAGTAAGCCAAGTTTCATTTCCATAAATTATGACTAAGTCGCATTAATTTCGGTGAAGTAATCCCATTTGTATCGAAATACATCAACTTTACATTACTAATTAATGCGCAACACAACTGCTCAAACCTAAAATTCAATCGTTTCCATTGATCTTCTTTACGCTATTAATTCCACCTACGATACACGCCGAATGGGATATAGTTAAAATTGCGCGAATTTTGAGAGCTGTTTTCGAGGGGAATTGATGATGCACAGTATTTCAACTCATATGACGAAGTGGATATGAACGTTACTGCTGTGAACTGAAACCGGGGCTCATGGATCGTTCATCAAAAGATAATGGATTCAACGTGATTCTGGCAACATTTACAGCTGTGTAAATAGAGTGTCAGATTTCCCTATTAGAGCTTCTGATAAATCTCAGAAATCAAAAGTGTACAAAACTCCAGAACATTTTTTGAGTGATTTTCGGCATATCTTCCACAAAAGCTTCAAAAAAGTAAAATTTTCACTAATAGAAGAAAAATTATGTTTCTTCGAATCAATTATTCCGTAATGACTAAATGGAAGAGAGGATGGGTCTCTCGAGTAACGGAACAAAGACAACTTAATTATTGTATTTAAGTGAGGTATTTATTATGGAATCCATAATGCCCTTTCAAAATTCTCTATGGAAAATGATTAAAGTATTACATTAAGTTCATGAACGAACAAAGTTTTAGCAGAACAAGTAAATATTTTCGAACTATATAACTGCAGATGCGGTTACTTTTTATCAGACGTAAAATTTGAAACTGTCATTTTAAAACGAGTTCAAGTAAAAATCATGCTGCTTCCAGCGCGGTAAAACGTCGAGAAACACTCTTCCAGATTCAAGCGTTCTGTAATACGACGAGGAAAGGGAAATGTCTGAGTTAAATTAATTCGAAACATTTTCGCATAAATACTAGCAGATATATGCGAAATTTTCCGGCAATAAGATATAAACCTATTGCTGTCATGGCAACCAACAGCGAACGCACCGAGTATCGATCGTGATGAGGGTCCATTGCGACACAATACGTATCTTCGACCAATTTTTCTGATCGATTCAGGAATTGCGAGTCAAATAATTCGTTTCGATGGGGAAAACACAGCAAACCGCCAGCAGGAAGGATGTCGGGGTAACCACACGTCCCGTCCGCGCGAGAAAATAAACGGGTAAAATTGCCATTCTGTTCCTCTCTTTCACTTCGAATTTTTGGTTAAATCTAAACATCCAATCTCCCACCAGTGTATCCCTTGAAACCGTATTTACGTTAGGGTTTTACAAAAAACTGTGTCTCTGAGGATATAAATCTCGGCAACCTTAAGCGTTGGACAGTTTAACCGGAATGGAGTTCATTACTTACTTAGATTCCTATTGGCCGATAATAAGACGTGATTTGGCTTATATTCCCAAGGGGAGATATTATATCTCCCGTCATGAAACTGACGCCATCTCTCTGATTGGCACTCTTCTTATTATTAATCGATCACTACCGTAAATCAAAGTGACGACGCCATAGTAGACATGGATGATTAAATGCAATCCGCTAAAAGTAGAATTATGAAACATTACGATTTATATAATAAGAATGGCACGTTGCGAATTATATATATATATATTTAGTATATGTTATTTTGGTGTAACATTTCACTTTCATTCAAGGTTGTAAAAAATGTCGATTTCTTTCTAGTACCAGAAATTTTTCGTAAGTTAGACAAACTATATATATATATATATATATATATATATATATATATATATATATATATATATTTTGTCTAACTTACGAGTAACATAGGGTACCCGGGAACCCCGACAACCACCCCACACAGACAGACAGAAATATTTTCTTTTTTTCATTTTCTTCATTTGAATAACATAGGGACGAGTATAGCTTATTTTTCATTTGAATTTTAAAATTACTTATAAACATGGTACGAACTTGAGACTTGAATGGTTTTATGAAGAAAAGAACAAAGTTTATTTTTGTTGAGGACAGAATCCGAATCCTGATCGAATTAGCATAAAAATGCATTTAGAATCAATAAAATACGTGATTTTATCCGCTTTATTACAATATTCATTATAAGCTACGATGACAACTCCCACTGTCGCCAAAATTGAGAGTTCGATGCATTTATATGGGAAAAATTTTAACGTAATATCGTAAGTCAATTTCTGTGTACGATTTTAATTTGTTTATATCTAAACCAAATATTTGTTGTTTTTAATTGAATTTTCTTCTAATCTAACATATAAAGGAGAATGTTTGTAAGTTTGTCCGCTTTGAATGCTTTTAATACGAGATAGGAAGGGAGAGAGATGGATGGTAACGGAGGGGGGAGATGGAGAGAGGGAATTAGAGGGAAGGGGTGGAGAGAGGGAGGGGAAGGGTGGGAGATGGAGGAGGAGGGAGGGAGAGAGGGGAAGGAGAGGGTGGAATGGAGGGGGAGGGACGTTATACGTTATTTTCGTAAGACTTTCTTCCTTCATTCATCTAAATTGGAAAATGCGATTTTCTTCATTTTTGCTTCATTCGACTATAACTATGTAGGTACTATCTTATTCTTGCGATACTTACAAGTTATACGGTCTAAGTTTTAGATTCACTATATCCGTTGAAATTCAACGGGCACTTCAGCTAGTAATTTTTAAATACAAATTTAATATCCTAGATTTATTTGAAAGTTTCAATCTAGATAGAGCTATTTATCACAATTAATAAATTTAAAGCGAATAAATTATAATCTTATACAAAAATATTAATAAGTTCACCAAGTTCTGTTTAGTGCCACGACGAGTCCTTTGCTACTAACTTTCAATTCTCACGTAATATGAATTCTTATTATGTGTATGACAGCTGGGCAATTATTTAATTATTTCAATAAGGTTATATATTACTTATGTGGCGTGTTTTCGAGTTTTTATTCGTTCGAGGGTCTAAATTGTTATTAATCCGCTGTTCCAATTTCGGCTATACAATCGTGGTCGCTTTTAGCCGATGAAAATAATAACTTGTTTTGCTTCCTCGAAAAAAATGTTATCAAGTCAACTCTCATTAAGTCCCTATGCACAAAACAAAGGAAACTAATTGGGGAAATGGAATCCCCATCCGCATCGAATCCGCCTTCGCGATTCCCAGGGAAACAAACTAATCTACGAATGGATCCACCCGTCAAAACCAAGGAAAGGAAAGCAATCGACAGGCAATCAGAGATAGACCTCTTCCCAATGGTAACCGCGTTTCCGAATCTAGGATTTTAAGGCCCTGGAGAACGAGAAGGAGAGGAAAACGAAAAAAAATGCAGCAAGTAGAAGGATTTGACAAGCCTAGCAGATAGGTTTTTATCTATCTCACCGTGGACTATGACTGGAAGTGGTGAGGGAGAGATTACGCGTCGGGATTGGATGCGCAAAAATGGACGGATGGAGGGAGAGAGGGAGAGAAACATAGGGTGAGAGAGGAGTGTAGAAGACAATCGTAACGGATGATGCGACTGAGAATGAGAAAGAGATGAAGAAAGCGAAAGAGAGAAAGGGAGAAATAAAAATGTTCTAGAGGTCCTGAAGAGGATAAGGGAACCTTTTATTTCCCTCTTCCATACGCCTTCTCCTCTCTCCATCTCCCTTCATCATTCTCACTCTCTTTCTCTCTCCCTCACTCCTCCCAACATCCTGCTGTAAGCGTACAAAGGATATCAAATCCCCTCAGGAGAAAGAGAGAGAGAAAGAGAGTCCCTACTCTGGACGACCACATTCCCTCTCTTTTTCTTCCATCCGCCTTAGGAGAGAAGTCTAGCGATGTCCCTCAACCTGAAGTCCACCAGGCATAACCACACGCACCCCAACCATGATATCTATAATACGGCCTGCGCAGGTACACACGCGGCGCGTACGCTCAAAATGGATGCGTTTTCAGCATATGTGTGCATATACTATACATATAGGTGTATATACACACATGCATACGTATGCAAGAAAGGAGAGGATTGGACGAGAATGTTGATCTTCTCTCACACTCTTCCCTCTTGCTCGTGCCTACCACTCCAATATGCGTCCCTCAGATTTCCCCCTGGGACGAGAGATATGTATAACAGCGCGCGCGCGCACACACACACACACACACACAGTCCACAAACCCCTTCCCTTCATCCTGCTGCCTTTATTTGAGAGACCTCTGAAGCCTCTTTTCCATCTCACGCGGCTTCCCCCGCAAGGAATGTTGAAGGCTCGTGCGTGTGCCTACATTTGTATTCTTCCCCCCTTTTCAACGAAAGATATAAAAGGGCTCCACGTGCGACGTAGAGATGTCTGACTCTAGGAATTCAGGAGGTAATAGGTGCCTCTTGATTCTTTATCTCCCATCGCCAATATTGTTCCTGCCATTCTTATTCTGAAAATGAGGATTTAAAGTGTCCTCGCCAGTCGAAAATTATTTATATCTAACGCGACTTTGCCAAAATATCCATTTTATAGAATTAATATATTTTTAACTGCAAGGATGTAGTAATGTGAACTACCGAAAGTCCTGTTGTTCACCACATTGATCGGAGAATGCAATTAAGATGTCAAAAATCTTTTTTCCTTTTATTTATGAATGTACTGATGATTTCCTTTGGCGAAAACCTTTGGTTGCGTATATTATTCCTTAAAAATTTAGTTACAAAGCTTCGCAGCAACTGGTTAGAAACCAGTTTTGCATCATCTATTTCATTAGATCACGGTGGAAGAAGCAAAATTCATGATTTCTTCATGGGAATCACAAAATATTTTCGTTCGCTGCTCTGCTTTTAAAGGATCGATCTAGGAAATCGAGAAAAAATATTATCCAATTATCTTCTGCATTACCACGAATGTTTTTCCCGCATAAAGAACTTAAGACCGAGTTTAGCTTCGCGGCTCGACGTATTCATTTTTTTGCTTTCATGTCCTCAGCGTTCGATGACCACATTTATTATCATTATCTCTCAGAGATATGCTTCGTTAATTTTCGAAATTCCCGTCCAGAATTTAGCGATGAGATATTGCCAATAAATCTCTCATTACCCAGGTTGTATATTTGGCGATCTCATTTTTGAAAGGACAGAAAATCATATCAATTAATCATTTACCTTCTCGTCAAAGCATGCATGAATGTTCGAAAGTGTATCTATCTCAATCGATAATCAAGCGATTTCGGCTTTGCGCTACGTTATTTTGTAATTGAATATCCGTACCCGAATCTCTTCCACCTTTTCAAAACACTGATTCGGTTAAGTAGTTTAAAAAATAAAAAAGGCATATAAATCAGTTTAATTTATGAATAATAATAAAAAAGTTAACTCGATAATTTGTTGAGGAAGTATCACTAACTAGGAAAATCCTATTGAACAAGAAGGTGATGGTTATTTGAAGACCATGACGCTTAAGTTTTCAAAGATAATTAGGGAAGAATTATCCAAGGACTCAAGTAGAGCGAGAACTACTATCGCTAATATATAGTCTATTGCCTTAACTTGGTGAGTTTTTCAATTTCGTAGGGTAATCGGTAGCTGTAGATATAACTACCGCATTCAGACCATGTAGGCAACGGTCGTTTTTCAAACGTAGTGGTTACCATACGTATTCATATCGTACTAAATGAAACTGATAACTAATTGGTTTATACATGCTTTTCCCGGCATAACCGTATTACGTTTCATAAAGTTAAGAGTCGCAAACTTCCGGATCATTTGACAAAATACAGGCAGAAATTCCATACGAAACCACGTTGTACGCAAATTTAAAATAAACATTCCCCAAGTGACACATAACATACACTCAATGAAGCGATTCAGTTGAGTCTCGTCAGTGACTCCACATCGTTTGCGATAAAACCGGACTTCCACGAATGCTCATTGCATCTTTCACGAGTTCCCTATATCACCCCTTTCCCAACCCAACGGCCACAGACGCTGATCTTCAAATATCGGCGAGGTGTGTCATCAACCTCCCCCCCCCCCTCACCCCCCTCCCCCAACCTCAAACCGTGCGATATTCATCGGCCTCCTTCATGGCGCTCCCCAATTAATAATGTTGATTTCGAAAACCGCCGACCAAACCATGCTCCACTCTGTAGCGGCGGCTAAGTCCCTTCCGTCCTCCAACTTAACCATGGATCACCTTCTCCACCTCCTCTCCCGCTTTGAAACTGCGACCCTTCGCTAAATACCGTACTGTCTTCCTCTCTCTCTCCCTTCGCTCTGCCTCCTTCCCCTCTCTCAACTCCGCCTCTCCCTCTCTTTCCTCTTCTCCTCGGGGATCTTCAAGCTCATATTCCCTTCTCTTTGCCCTTCGTCCTCCCACGGGAGAAGAGCATCTCTCCATCTCTCTCCGCTTCATTATCCTTATATCACGTGGACGCGACCCTTTACCGAACCACATACGCGGCAACTAAGTCTTCGCCCGGTCTTCTGACCCCTCTGACTCCGGCACGCCTAGGTAACTCTCGTCACGGGACCGTATCAAGTTCTCTTCGCGAGGAAGTAGCGGCTGGCCGGCCTTGCCCTAATAACCCGTCCGTATTTATGGAGGTACTTGCTTTGGCTTTTGGAATTTACGGTGAAAAAGATCCCGGAGATAATATTTGACCATTTAAAAGAAATAAATGAAAGTTATTCCTAAATGATGTCCATTTAATGTTAATGTATTCATATTTGTAACTTTGTTTGTATTTATGGCCTGTATTTCCTTTAATAAGCCAAAAATCCACCAATTTGTTATTTACTGTGCTCATTCCTGATAATCGGCAAAAAATTCCTTTATTTGCGTCATGAATTACCCTTAGAGAAATTCAGGCCTTTATTTATGCGTGCTTTCCAGCCTCAAACATGTTAAAAGGCGGTTTCACAACTGAGATACGACTGGTAATCTTGATGGCGTCCATAAACAAATTTATGCAAAGAGATTCGTGAAATCCACGACAAACATGCGCATAATAAACAAGGATTAAGTTGGGGGTACATTCTAGTTATTATTTGAATCGTACGACTTTAATTAGAAAGCGCGTTTTTTATAATGTGTGGGAATGATATTCATCGGAAATATTATGAAAATTTAATGACGAGAATTTCAAACTTTAATATATCGCGTAAAGGTGTCAGCCGTAAATTCGAAGACATCATGGTGATTAGGGAAGGACGAAATGGAATGGAAAAAAATTACCCACTAAATTTGAATATTTTCCCTTCGTTTATGCCATCGAAACACGAAATTTTACGAGCGATACAATTATTTTCAGAGTAAAATCAGGACTTATAGTAAACTGAATGCCGACATTTCCACATAGTATTTAAATCCAGATTAATTTAGCTTCTTCGTTTATAAGCAAAATTTATTATCGGGGAGATATGATTAATTTCGTCATTAATAACTGTTTTTTGTGAAAAAGATTTTCAATTTTTTCAATGCATTCATTATCCATAGATAACTCTTTGAATGCAAGTGAAAAATTGACAATACGCATTCAAACATAAAAACAGAGTAGAAAGTTTACAGGAAGATCGTAATTCTTTCACAGTCCTTTATAAAATCGGAAAATAATAACAGGATTATATATAATATATAAAATATATACCATATTATGTTCTCGAAACATTTAAAAATTAATAATCGAACAAAACAGCATTTTTAAATAATGGCGTATAAAATAAAACTTTAATAACATTTTATTAGACTAAAAGTGGCTCGAGCGAAATTATAAACTAACATTAGTGCAAATGAAATACGCCTATGCAGATTAGACTTGAGTAACAGAGGGCTAGTTACACTATTATCAAACAGAAAAATATACTTAAATTTATTGGCAATACCCCACGGAATGATGCGATGACTTTCATTACATAGTAAATCCTTTCTCTTCAAGTCGTCGAACAATTGAAACCTTTTCTCCTTATGTTTACCTTCAAACTTGTATTCGACCACATCTTAAAGCATGCTTGAAAAGTATAAATACACTGAAGGTTATTCTATATATTATCGAGGAATTAATACTTGTTTTATAAATGCTTAATTTTTGCGGGAGTTGCTATTTTTTCTGCTGGTTCCGAATAAGTTAGTTCAAAACTACTTCTGAAGTTCCGAATATGCTCTTGGCTTTCATGTTTAAACAGGCTACGTGGAAACGGAGAACACAAAATCAAAAAATACCGATCACAGAGAAAAACTTCTTCTTGCAGCATTTATTAAAAATTATAAAGTATATAGCAAGTTCCAGGATAATTTAAGTAAAATATATAAATTAAAAGTATCCTACAGAAACTAAACTTTCAAAATTAATGTGAGATAATACAATCATGCTCACTGATTTTTATAAAAATTTTAACCATGTGAAAAATAACTACTTACAAAGTTTTTAAAAAGTACCATGTTCATAGCATGACATTTCATGTGAGAAATTAATTTTAAAATATTTAGCATTCACTCATTAAAGGAAGAAAGTATGACGAAAAGTGATTTATTTTATGCAGAATAATTATTAGGTGTTATTAACATTCACTTTACTGCCAAAATAAAGCAGTGGCATGTCATGCAACAAATTCGTTTTCATGGCAAACATATAAAAGAGAAAAATAAATTTAATAACTCATTTTCAAGCGTTCTATCAGTAATATATTATTCCCAATGACGTCACGAGAAAATGACTGGGAAGAAGATGTAGGATTTTTGGACTCTTTAAAATCTTCGAGCATTAAAAGGTCGCACTCGGAAAAAAACACAACCCTTCTTACACGCACATATATATGAACACCAGGGACGAGAATTGCATTTCTTCCAACTGTAAACATGCCTTTCTCTTGTTCTCCCATCACGTTCGCTCTCACCCGGAATCCATCTTGCCTTTAAAAACACGCTCGAGTTACGGATCGAAGAAAGAACTCCCCCCCCAACTCCCGACGAGCCCTCATCCCTTAAAATCTCCGCCTCGCATCCCTCACCCACACTTATCTCCCCCCCCCTTATCTCTTTCAAACGGAGGCGACGCATGAAGATGAGAGAGAATTTTATTTTCCGCCAGCTGTGGAATACAGAGGAAACAGGGGACAGACCGCCATACCCTTTATGGCGCACGGTTCGTATTAAAACCCCTTTGCACGCAAACCTTCGAAACAGCACCCACGGCGAGGGAATTTCCCTTTTTCTCTCTCTCTCTCTCTCCTTCCTTTACCCCTCCCCCCTCTCTCTCTCTCTCACCCCTCCCTTTTAGTTGCATTCCTTCCCTCCTTTACGCGCGACTCGCTCCCCACTCAACCCCCAAACCGCAAGTCACGTCTCCTCGATCCGAGTTTGAGTGCGGAGTATGGTTAGGGGAAGGAGATTAAGGGAGTGAATGAGGGCGCAAAATGGGGGAGATTTGGAAGGGTAGCAGTCGCTCTCTTTCCTAACTACGAGTCGCAGATAAGAGAGAGGGAGAGAGAGAGATAGAGAGGGGGAGTGGGGGGGGGGGGGGGGGGGGAGAGAGAGAGAGAGACAAATACCACACGCTCATAAGTTTCTTATTCTCCTTTTACTTGCAGGACTTTGGAAATGTACTCGCAAATAAAGTTTACGGCGATATCTATTACTGAAACCGATATTTACAGTCTTTCATTCTCACTTTAAGAAGTTTTTTCAACTTCTTTGTTCCTCTTTTACACCTACATACTCTTGTTTCCATGTGCGTGTACGTGTAGCCCTAGCAGCCTTATTACAGTCAGACTTCATTTTATCTTTGGCTGAATTTTTAACTAAGCTTTCGCATTCATCAAAAACTTAATTTTTCGCTTAATAGCTGCATGAATTACAATGTAAGATCTGCTATTATGCAATAATTTTCACACGATTCTCTTCAATAAATTATACAGAAAATGCCTGAATTCTTTATAAGAAAAAATCAAAAATATGGCAGGCGCAATTGTTTCAATCTTCCAAAAATATTTAAGAAATTATATTAATATGTATTTACCCCTGAGATAATCCAATTTTATGACAAAGAAACAAATGATAAAATAACCACGTGTTAAATAGACGTACATAATTGCCCATCGTGAAATATCTTAAAATAAAAAATATAGAACCCAAAAAAATGATCGAATCTTCCACTGAGTATATTCAGCGACTGTGTTTTTCGAATCACTTTCAAACCATATTCACTAAAGAAACTTCTCTCTTAGTGAAATTTTCGTGCATTATTTAATAAATTAGGTATCATTAAAAATTACATCGAATAGTATATCATAAATTTTAGTAAAACGGCTATGTGATTTTCCGATTAAAAAATCGACTCCAAAGTAACTGTCCCTAGAAACGGTATCAGAGTCATTTTTCCAGATGAGAACTCATTCTCTTACAATTACATACTTCAGGCTGAAATAGATGAAGATAAACTTAACGTTTACCTGTCTGTTGCAGCCGGCATTAAGAGTGACTATATTGTACTGTGAAGCCATAAAGGTTGTCAGGGCAGGAAACAATAAAAGAGCTGGTAAGTAACAGCAATGAAATGTGCATTAAGCCGATAATACTAGGAAGGCTGACTAATCTTGTACTGTGAGCCATAAAGGTTGCCAGGGCAGGAAACAATAAAAGAGCAGGTAACCGCAATGAAAGGTGCATTAAGACGTTAATACTAGGAAGTGAAGCGCTATATGACACTATTGCGTGCAATTCCACACATGGGAGTGAATGAAATTAAATGAAAGAGGAAATAAAATCTTATGTGGCCAACACATGACTTTCTCCATATTTGGGGTAGAGATATTTAAATTATTATGAATCGCATTATAAGGCAAAATTATTGTTTCGTATCCTAAAAGAATACAGTCGTCCTTATTGCCGTAAATAGGTATATTTTTAATATGTTTACAGAATTCACCGCTACATGGTGGCGGCGCAGTATACTGCAAATTTACGAATAAGCAAAATATCTCCGAAATGGATGGTTCTACGAAAATTTGTTTCAAACAAAACTTGGAAGAAATATTACTCTCTACAACTTTTTTCCACACGAAGATTACCGATAACGACGTTTTTAAGGAGCTATTTGACGGAAACCGAAAAAACCGATTATTGTTTATAAATAATTCCTGAACAATAACTGCTATGAAAAATTGTTTAAAATAAAAGATGTAGGTAATTATGTATTCTACATTTTTTGTAATGGTCAATGTATACAATAATGACGTAATATCGGAGAAATATCGCAAAAACCGAATCGGGTTTCGAATAACGCTCGACTTCCGATTAACCGTTATTGTCCAAAAACTAATCACTTCTTTGTGCTCATGCTAAAGTGTTATATATTAAATTTGGTATTAATATGACAAGTACTTTTTGAGTTAGAGCGCCCACAATCACATACAGACCCATCCATTCATCAACACACACACACACACGCAAATCTCATTCCGAAAATAGTCTAAACGTGTTGTAGGGACCTCAGAAACGTGCATTTCCGTTGAAATCTCGAAGTCGATTTTTTTTGTTATGACAATACTTTCCCCATACTATGTATGCAGACAGTAAAGAGGGGAATGCATATGAAGATGAAACGGAAGTGATATAGGAAGAAGGAAAACACAATTCTGGAGAAAAAATCCCGAATCGCATAATTATTGGAACGAGGACGTGAAGTAAGTGAGGGTGGAAGAGAAAGAGGAGAAGACATGGAGGAATGTAGATATATAGAGGTAGGTACCAAAGGGAGAAAAGGAGAATTTCTGGAAGGATACTGATTAACTTCCGGAGGATAAAGTAGCGAGATCATTGAGAGAAGAAAAGATAAAAGGATTCAAAGAGACATCAAGAAGCAGCACGTAGAATTTTTTTGAAACAAGGAGGAACGGGAACAACAACAGGAAAAACATGCCTTCATCTTATCATAACAGTTATTACTATAATGTATCGTATACATAACCTATATCTCAGCTTCAGCAATGTGATGGAGCTAATTGTTTTCGAATCTAAATAACCAATAAGAAAATTGAAGGATATGAAGCCATATGGAAGAAATACGAAGTAGAGTTTGAAATAACATTTTTCGAAAAGTATGACACAAAGGAATTATCAAACGTAGCTTAAGGAGAATAATGCCTGTGGGAGGCTTTAGTCGGCATCTGGGGCGACAATGGAACCAAGAGTGACCATTTTGTAGTTAGAGTCTATTTGAGAAGAAAATCTCGTTCTTTGCTTTATGAACCCTTGAGAAAAGTTTTCTAGAGGAATATAATTACTACAGAGAGTAAATACGAAAATAATGTCTTTTAATTTCTATTTTTACCGTGAAAATTGGTTAAAATAATATAAACGTTATGAAAGAGTGAGCTTTCATTTGTTTATCTGAAAAAGTCTCGAAACGATTTTATTTTGAGTCCGATAAATTATAAGATCCCTAAGCCTACTTATATTCCATTAACGTTTAAATACGTATCAATCTTATGACCGTGATTTAAAAGCAATTAAAAATTCTACGCAAGAAAATTATCCTTCAACAGGCCGTAAATACATCTCTCTATCGTATTCATTCATTCCTTTACGTGGGAAAAAATCGGGTTGAACTTCGTATTTTTCTAAAAACAAAATAAAATATAGGGCGCTAAATGAGCGCTTCGTTACCTTCGCCATTTTACGACTGTAGATAATAATTTAGATTGCATCGATCAGGTAATATCGATAATTAATTTTTTAAACTATAAACTAATTGTAAAATCAAATGATTGAATAATATAAATGGAAAATTTAGGAATGATTCTCAAAAGAAAATGTTTTTATGGATTCGTTTGTTCTCCATTGCGTTTGAATGATACTATCTCAAAAAATCGCGCTAAGCGGCCAGAAAAGTAAAGGTAATATATCAAAATCACTGGCAGAATAGTGGACAGTAAGAAAATGTTCGGAACACGTTGGATTGGAATTGTAAGATTAAGTGAGGGAAAAGATGGAGTCTAATGTCAATATCGATAAAAGCAACCCTATGGAAGCGCCGAAGTGGTCAGTGGGCAAACTAAAGAAAGGTTTTTGTAGGCTTCCGGAATGATGGAAAACAAAATGTTTTTATACAAAGAGACAGAATACAGCATCTGTGCAAACAAATGCCCAGCGTAAACAGTTTCTGTTAACAAAATAGTAATAAAAACGAAACTAGAACTAATAAAGTTGTATGGCAAAAACTAAAACAACGCAGACACTAGAACCAACATTAATGTTAATCCGTTAAATAAGAGAATTCACACGATAATAATGCTATTGGGCCATTAATTCCATTAAAAAAACGTGATTGAGCCCATTGATAGACTTTTCATTAGTCGAAGCAATTGTATTTTACCATGATATGTTTCTGTTTGTTGTTTTTAACATTTACTTCTATCAAAACTCAGCGAGTATTACTTAATAAATAGCTATTTTATGTATTATTCGTGCTTACGTTGTTGCCGGTTGCACATTCATTACAGGGTTCCGTTTATTTCAGAGCAGATTTTTTCCTGCATTTATTGCATGTTTAGCTATAAAGCACTTAACCTGAAAGGCAGCACCATTTTATGCTATTTTAATGCCTCTCTATTAGGATTGTATTCTGTGACATGGCACATAAAACTATAAATACCTCCCATAATAAAGTATTCGCAAATGGTCCTTCATGCACTACAGCGTTGTTTTTCTACCAAGTTTACTTTTCAACTGATCATATGGAACAAGCGAATTTATTGTTTTTTATAGTTGTAATTTTATAATAAGCAAGGACTTTTCGATGACGATAAATAAATCACACATAGAAAAAAATTACGGAGTTGCTACATTATTTACAACGGAAAAATTCATATTACCAGACAAAGAAATATCTATTAGCTACTTCTTACATATGAAGAGCAGGATGGCATAGGAGGAGGACTATAAAAAGCCTAAGGCCGTTCTAGTCTATCTATCATAAATACCTGCTTCTTACATATAAAGAGAACACATTAAGTATCAATTTTATGAGAAACACATTGCTTCTAATATTTATTTGTTTGTAACGTATTTTATGTTTACAATATTTATGAGATTCAAGTTAAATTAGTCTGGAGATAATAGGCGAGCAAACCGTAAGGTGCCCGGGTCAGATCTCATATTAGTATTGCGAAGAATGACTAAGTGGACTATCTGATAATTGTTAGAATAAATGCAGACGTATGAAATAAATTCCGGTATGATAAGAGGTAATACGTACGATTATGTCTAGTGACATATCTGCTCGGTAAATGAATATTATACTTACATCTTGCATAATCTCATTGGATATTATTCACTATTTTAGCTTAATGTTGGCTTGATTTCCTTGGTAAGAAAAAAACTGAAAACAACGCTATTAATGGAAGATGTAATATCACCAACTCGGAAAGAGTATGTCAAGTTAATAGACACGTTAAAACAAATATTTGACGGTAGACACGAATGCCGTAAATTCAAAATATTCCCAAATATTATACAAAGCATCATTTATTATCTAAATCAACGATTAGATAAAGATGTGTAGCAAGAAAATTGATTCATTTCATATAACTTAGTTGTGGATCCTGATGAACGGATAAAATTGCCTTACATGTTGCGTAAACTTTAATTTCCGTTCTGGAATTGCTTAATCATTGGAGAGGCAAAATTAGATGATACGATTATCATAGCCATTATGAATCTATTTAACATTTAGAAAAGGAGAAAATAGTTGCAAAATTATACTACATCAATGCACAACATATCACACACATTTCATATTTTATTCCAATGCCATTCGATTTAGGCATTTATTTCCAGCGTCCATATGTTTCCATTGCGTCTTAAGTTCCACCTGAACTCGACTAGTAATGACCCTATTGCCGAGTTCATTTCAGCAATATACCACGCTATAATTGCTGGAATTAACAACAGTACTTTATCCTGGCACTAAAATCGCCGTCGTTTCTCTGATTTCCGTCCAAAAAAACCAATCGTTTTATTGACTGTCACATCTTGAGCACGTTTAAAAATAACAACTCTCAAACGCGACATAGTGACTCTAGAAGAAGTTATTGGATCAGAACTTTTAAACATTGCAGCCTAAGCCAAAACGAGTGGTCCTTGTGTCAATATCGAGCCATCCCAGTTCGTTCAAGATTAAGTTTGGTAGACTACGGCCTGAGGAGGCGAAGGGGAATGATGGGGGAAGTGGAAGGGCGGAGGAGTCGTCGGACAGCCGTTGTTTACTCCCGGACAAGTTTCTTCGCGTCTCTCCATACTTCCATTCCACATAGTAGGAAAAGAAAGGGCAGATGGCGGCGATGTTCAAACGTTTCCTTGGATAACGTCACCGAGCGAAATGGTCGTTCATAGAACTTATTTGAAAACCACTCGCCAGGGAGGCCATGCCGCGAGTAATGCATCTTAAAAAGCAAGCAAAAAAAACCCACGTGATGATACAATTCGGGAATAAACCCATCGAACAGTTAAACGATGCTGAATTATGCAAAGAATACAGGAAGGAGCAAATGAAACCAGGGGCGCTTTTAAGACATAGAATTATTGGTGCCATTAAAATTCCAATTTTCATTTTCAAAATATTAATGAATTAATCGGATGTGTAAATAGAGGAAGAGTCGGTTACTGACACCTATTCCGATGGTTATGAACACAAAGGCAAGCTTCTGAGCAACAATCAAAATTCAATCTCGCGATTCGTGACTAATTTTGGGGCCCGAAATATGAGTTAAAAACGCCACTGAATGAAACCAATAGACGCAAAAGTAGATAAATTTGTGTTTCGTTATTTCCAGCAATTCGAGCATAAAACGATTCTTAAAAACATTTATCTTTTAAACTTTGTATTCTCCTGGTAGCAAAAGAAAAACATAAGCTGAATATTAGTTTATGAATTAATTGTTTTCTTCTTGTTTCTAAAGCTGAAATTTCCTTAGTTCTCACAATTACATTTCTACAAAGCGTGAGATATTACCCACGTAATTTCCCATTCGAGTCATGGAGTTAAAATATCCAGTATCTATTTTCCTTTTATTGCTTTCGAGGGCATTCAAATTTTATTTCGTAATATATTAGGTCTCTATCGAGGTATTCCAGCTTTTCACCGAAATGAAAGAGATCTTCTTATAATACAATTCCTCACAACACACTTATGCGCGCATAACTGATTCGACGGCCGCAACGCCTAAAAAAAAAAAAAAAAATACCGTAAAAAAATGCATCGCTGAAAAAAATGTTCCCAACTCACGAGCGCATATAATAATACCTGTAAAATATTGCCGAAACAATTTTTCATCCCAGCTCCCGAACGAGTTCATCCGCCGCTACGCTACGCTATGCCCATTCCCGATATCGCAGAGGGGAACCCACGTTATGAGGGAAGAAGAATGTCGGGAGGGAGAAAGAAAAAGATCGAAGGAAATAAGGGTGGACGGGATCGGAGGAAGCGAGGGCAAGTGGAATAGAGCGAGGGATTAGTGTTATGGGAAGTAACGGATTTGGTGAGGCGGAAAATGTTCCGAACGAGGGAAAAGAATGGAGAGGAGAGAGAGAGAGAGAGGGTGGTAGGAAGGGGAAAGACAGACAGACAGACAAACGACTTTATTTAGGGCGAAATTGAGACTGTGAAGTCCCTTCTTACATTTAACCCTTGAGAGAGAGAGAGGGAGAGAGAGGGAGAGAGAGGGAGAGAGAGGGAGAGAGAGGGAGAGAGAGGGAGAGAGAGGGAGAGAGAGGGAGAGAGAGGGAGAGAGAGGGAGAGAGAGAGAGGGAGAGAGAGGGAGAGAGAGAGAGAGAGGTAGAGAGAGGGAGAGAGAGGGAGAGGGAGAGGGAGAGAGAGAAAGCGCTGAAGGGACAGATCGAGGAGATAGGAGAGGAGAAAGAGAAGAGAAAGCTGCAGGGGAGAATAAAGAATAACACGCCAGAGGATATGAAAGGAATGAGAAAGAGAGAGAATGGGAATATGAAGAAGAGCGGGCGAAGAATTTTTGGTAGGAATCGACGGGAGGAGGGAGAGAGAGAGGAGAGGAGAGGGGGGGGGGGGGTTAGGGAAGAGGAAGGAATGGTTTGGAGTGCCCTGGGATGTCTCCCTGGATCGCGGGGCGATGGATTCCTGTCGGAGGCAAAAGGAAGAATGGAATTCGCGATGAGATATTGCCCTCTTATGGGAAGAAAAAAATTCGAGGCCGCGTTATGGCATCGGTCCGAGAAAATGCGATGTTAAAGTGAGTCCACCGCCACTCGCTTGTGAAACGGGAGGAAAGAAGGCCTAGGAGGAAATTACTTCGGGGAACATTAGTGTTCCTCTGAAGTGGGCGGGCGAATTTATTCGCGAAATTTTTCTTTATTTTCTTTTCGCCGAGCTCGACATCAAGGGGCAAATAATTTTTCGACTTGAGAGTATGATGTCATCGTCAACACCGCTCTCTTGAGGAAAATTCATGAACCGTTTATCCGCATTCGCCTCCGAAACTAGCCCAAATATCATCCTCCAATGTCTTTCGTTTTATTCCGAAGCTTCGAGATCTCTAGGCGTACCGTTTTTCTTTTCAAAATGCATTATTAGCGCAATTCCAAAAAAGTTACCGATCGATAACATCAACATCGGCTTAAACTTATGTTAGTGAAGAAAACGTTAAAATATTACAAAGGAAAAATCACTCTGGTCTTTGCTTAAAAAAAACTCAAAAACTTACATTTATCGTATAATGACAAGGGAAGTAAAAGAGATATTTTCAAATTGAATTTGAATGTTTCCACAAGTGAAATAATTTTTTTTTGTTTATTTATTTGTCAACGTTAGCTATAGCATCATAAACAGTGCCGATGAATCATCACCTGTGATATAACTACTTGTCTCTCTACTGATCGAATATCACTTGATATACATCTTTAGTGTAATTGTCCATTTTGAGCCAAACACGGCTAGATGAACTAAATATTTGCTACAATGACTAAGTTCACAAAGCAATTATAAAAATTGTTTGCTAGTGGCTTGCGTGGAAACCTACTCTTGACAGTTTTGGGGCCCTTTTCACTTAACTTGATCGACGAGATGAGTCGCTTCATAATTGAGTTTTGGGTTTTAGAGATAAATGGACGTGTAATATTAAAGCCTTATTCCGCCTCAGCGAACAAAGCGTTGAAGAAATTGACCGACAGCGAGCTCAGTTTCCGCTTATTTTTGGATAAAAGAGATTGTTATTCACGTTTATATTTGTCACTTAAGAAAATGTTTGATGAGGGTTTCAGGAAAATTACCAAATGTTGTTCTAGATGAGTCAAGGAAAATCGTCGTTGAAAATATTTTTGTATTTCAATATTACATACTAGACTACAGAATGTGATTTCTGATAGGGAATGAAATTATTTTTATAGTTATGAATCTAACTTTTACGATTTTATTTAGAGATTATGTTCAAATATTAATGAAAATATAATAAATATTTAATACATATTGATTACTTCAAAAAACAGGATTGAAATTAACAATTATAAATGGATTTAGACTCACCAAACGTTGATGATTTCTAGCTAAAATTCACCATGCAGTACTCACCTAGAAAAAATAAAATAAATAAAATATGATAAATCATCTAAATACTGCCATTTCTTGAATGTATTTCAAATCATACCATATCAAAGAAAACAATATTCAAAGTATGTAAATGAGATACAAATTATAGTATCCAGGAGCATTAAAAAAATTGTAACTTAGAAATAAATATTTTAGTTTAATATTATTCAGTTTATTAGTGAAAATTTCATATATGTATACGGTGAAAAATATGAATTATGACTTTCTCAAAACTGTTGCAGTTATAGTTTATTGGACTGTAACCTTAAGATTAAATGTCTTTTCTTTTTTTATCCCACGAGCAGAAAAGAGGAAAAAAGAGGAAAATTTTGCTCTTGGTAAAAATTTAACTCTCACATTTATAATACTCATAAATGAAAATCCACGCTTCTAGAATTAACGATTCTCTGCAATTAAAGAGTAGAATTGAAGCGTTTCGGCAGATAAACAACTGCATACTATGATACAAATAATATAAATTCAAACTGAAAATAAATCAAGTTTCTATGGCATAAAATTAAGTATCACTGAAGTGGAGCTTTATAAATATATGTTGAATAAAGTGAATATTAATTTCTTGGTCTTATCAACAGAGGAACAGACACTTATCAACCAATAAAATATTTCCATATTTAAGGCATGTCGTACAATATATGCTGATTGCAGAAGTTTTGATGCGATCGAATACGAAACTATGGCAAAGGAGAGTGATGGAGTAATTTTAATTTTTGATAAGTTATAATGACTAATCATTCGTGATTCACATGAATGAGCTTCCGGCCCAAGATCCTTTCTCATTCTCAGAGCATGGAAGAGATCGTTAAATTTTTATCCTTTGTGCGCTGTAATTCAAAGTTCACTCCATGCAATTAGAGATTGATTTCACACGTGCCGTAAAGGACCGCGACACCATGGTTCGCTGTAAGCTGCGCGATTGCGCGGCCGCATAGTAGATTTTGAAGTGCTGCGTACTACATTTTTCAAGCGCGCACGATTGCATATTAGAATATATCGGAACAGGGTCGCGTCAATTCCGGTGCATATCCGCGCACTAGCGTCATGTAGACGAGCATAGCGATATTCATTTCGCCTATGGATGAAAAAAATTAGAGAGAACTTTGCGCGACACGTGTCTCACCCGTAGCGGAAAGATTAACCATTTCTTTAATTGCATTATGAATGCGAGTCCTGTTATTGACATCCCAGAGGCAAAGGGAATTCCATTTTCTTTATTTGACTTTTTCTAAATATTAACGACGTAAGAGGCTTAAAGCATACATAGTCGAAAAATGCAAAGATAAATGTTTTAAGAGTCGCAGATAGGTAATAGAAATCTGTGTGACTTTAAATACAAATTTTTGAGTCAATTTTAATTATAGTCATATAAATTTTAACTCATCAAAAAAAATGAATGCATTATTTATAGAATAACTTATTTAATCGCAATGTCTATCACCATCAGCAACCAAAAATATTTCAAATTATGTTTAATTTAATTATGGGTTGTATGTAATACTTGTATAACGAAACCCAATACTCTGACTGGAAATGATGTGTTTTCAAATGACCTATCAACGAATCATTTACCCGTTACAATATATTATTACTGTATTCTAGAGCAGTGTTTTTCAAAGTCTCAGAGAAGGGTGATCAGAGATATTTTGACTTAAAATTTAGGACAATTTTTTGCTAAGATAATAAAAGTCAAGTAATAGGATTTAAAGAATGTTAAATTGTACCGTTTAGATTTTTAATACATCCTTAGAAAGTCTTACTTAACAATATTTTATAAGGTATAATTTTGATGGGTCGAATAACAAATTTTCTTTTATTATTGGACCGCGGAGAAAAAAGTTTGACTGTTAGACACGTGAAATAGGAAGTAGTTAAACAACAACAAAATTATTTTATTTGCAAAATACCGGAAAAAACAACACACAAAATGTTTATTATTCTTTATGCTTGATTATACATACTTCATCGATACAATACTGAAAAAATCCAACCTATAATATTATGCAATTTTGAGCGCGAAATTATTACAACCATACGAAATTCTTTCTCCCGTTCTTCCTCTCGTCTTTTAGCATTCCCGTAGGTTATCTTTTCAAAATTCTTCCTGCGCCGCTAAGCATGACCATATTTTTTTATTCTGATAGACGTGACGCCGTAAAACAACGCACCCTATTATTACTTTTCCATAGACACGGTGGCTGCGTCTCTTAAGAACCTCTTGGAAACATGAGCATCTACTCCGAGACGCCCGAGGCGACCGTGACCCGGAGGTCTCTCTCTCTCTCTCGCCGTCGCCCACGCTCCCATCCTCTCCATCTTCCCACGCCATAAAAGGAAACGCCCTCTACTGTCTCACCCGACACATTTTCTTCCTTCCTCTACCGAAAACATTTTTCCTTTTAATATTTCTCTCTACCGAGTAAAATAAAAACATATCGCCTCTTTCTTTTCCTTGGAGGTATTTTTACGGTCTCGAAAACAAGTTTTCCCAAAATTTTTGTTTTTCCTAAGGAAGCTTCTTTTTTTATATCAAACCGCTCCAGTAATACGTATTTTCGTGAATGGGTTCGTTCGTTTGGATGCATCTTTTTTGCGATATTTTTCATGAAAAAATGAGAAGTCGTTAAATAATTTGAAACTGATTCATTGGCGATGCTACTGACGTTCGTGCGTGAGCGGAGTCAATTGCGCTTCGAAAAATTACAGGTACAATATTTTCAGGAATATTACGTATGGATTTGCAAAAACGAATGATTGCCTACAGAAAAATAATATGCCACGGGTTATTTACGATGGGCAATAAATGACTCGACACATAAATCCCGTTGATTAGAAAACGTCGAATTGGAACTACAAATCAAGATATTATAAATATAAATTTGCGAAATTTAAATGCCTGAATTTATTTGGAAATTCCGATAAGATCTCAATATTTCAATCGATTTATATTTTAACTTATACCAGAATGTGATTGCAATAAATCAATATTTTGTTATTTTTAGCCCACGATTTTTTAACATATAATCACAAAATTTAATTGACAAAAGCTTTTTCATTTTTGTAACACTAGCAAATACGATCAAATTAATGACGGCACTTTTGTTTGGATGCAATCGATGTCTCATGAATACACCCTTTCCACGAAACAATTCAATTTATATAAAAATGGGACGGTCGAACTTGTATTTACCTGCTCATAAATTAAAAAGAGAAAAATGTTACTTTCGAAAATTCAAATCGTGGGTCTCAGCGAGAATTTTTTTAATTTCAGGCACTTAACAATTACAAACAAAAGCAAATATTTTATGATAGAAAGTTCAGATTTAGTTCAGACAATCTGATTTATTGAAATGTTTTTGCGAGTGTAAATGAGTCAGTTAAGCTCCTTTTTTATGGCCCGACAAGTTTCTCATTTCTTGGGATTAAGAGCAGCTAGCATTGGAATGCGAAAATAAAAACTATTCATTACTAAAACAAGCATCGCATAGAATGGGTGAAGCCAATCGAGCTTACAATTAGTTTCGAAAGAGTCATTCCTGTTAAGAGACACGAATTAGGGAAGAAACCATGGCCAATGTTCGCGAGAATTATCCTCGGAGATAAGACGCGAAATCGTCTCTCGTTTGGAGGACCTGGTGATGGCTAGCGGTCACAATGTTGGCGAATTGGTAGGATGTTACTCGCTCGACGAGGAAGGTTATGGAGACCAGTTCTGCCTCCATATCTCTCCTTTTCCTTTCTCCTCTCCTTCCCATTTTGTCATTTTCTCTCTCCCTCTCTTTATTCCTCCTATCAGGGCTCATCCTACAGACCGTAATATCTTCCACTATGGATCCGCTTCTCGCCTCCAACGAAATCTTCATTTGGGTCGTCTAATCGATATTTCCAATGTGTTTCACTGGGATAAAGATGGAAGGGCATTTTTTTTACGAGAGTGAGTTATTCTCCATGTCAATTCTATCTGTAAATCTTACAATTTTTTAAACTAAACTTAGTTTTGTTTAAAGGCATACGGTGTATTCATTGGTTTTTTCTGTCCAAACTCTTCACTGAGTAAGATTCTTTTAAACTAGAAAAACATGTTATTATATCAAGTTTTATTAGGTCACTTTCGACACAACTGCCATCGTTTCGCGTCAGACCACAGAACTGTTTTAAAAAATAGCTGGTAAAAGAAGATAAGTACCTCTCTATTCTTTCCATTGTCCAACTCTTGTCGCCCCGAATTCGAAAGAAAGAAGTGCTCCACTGTGCCACTTAAGGAAATTAGTCGCAATATGAAAGTTCCGCGAAGTCGGTCGATTAAAGATTAGCCCATTTAATCACAGAGGAATCGAGATGCTTCCTTTAAGAAAAGGATGTGCGTCCTTTAGTCTCCATTCGTCTACATCAAACTCTGGCAATTATTCCCTCCTGATCATCAAATCGAGTCATTAAGGAGGAACTCCTTTTCGGAGAGTTCCTTCTCAATTTAGAAATGAGAAAGATTAAATGTAATTGGCAAGAAAATGAAGGGTCGGAATTTGCGGGGAAGGAAAATCGTGGAAATTGAGGAGGAAGTTCGATTTTCCTGGAATTTAATTATCCTAATTTTTCAAAAATACGCCAATATTTGAACTAAATGGATAAAACATACGTAACAATTTATTATTGAAAATAAAGCAAACTTCAATCCTAAAATAAAAACAAATTAATAAGCCGCTAGAGTTAAGGCAAATGGACAGCTTGGCTAACTTTTATTGTAATAATAAAAAACAAGTGGTTTATTTAATTTGCAATCAGAAAATTTAAAAAGTCTTGAAGTCACCCAATATGGTAAGGAAAATTATTTAATCTATAATATAAAGCGCATCTAACATCAATTAACCAACATTGTTGTTACTATACTTTACGAAATTCTTCGAAAGTATCGCACTATCGTTGACAAACTCTACCAGAATATTTTATTAGCAAACACTTGTTTTCGTTAATGGATGACATTATTACCTGAAGATGCAGTTAATTAGTAAAATATAGGCGAAACCAGTGAAATATTGTGTATGGAAACTGCAAAAATTGATCGATTGATTCTTATCGAAGAATTTCACAGACTTGACAACCTTGAAAATTTAGAAGACTCAAGTTTGAGCACCGACTAACAGGATAGAAAGTATACATTACCCTGACTTTGTAAACGAGTTGCTATAACTAAAACAATAACATGCACTAGTTGAGCTGTAGATTAATCAACATCACGTTTAATATAGCACTCTTTGCCGAAATTAAATACGTTTCCATTTAACATGTAATATGGAGTCATTTAGTTAATGCCAAAGTTATTAATACAAAATTGATATTTAAATAAAGCACTGCATCTATCACGCGTTGCGTACTATGGGATAAAAGTTTACAATTAAAATAAAGACAAAATACACCGAACGTATATTTGACATCCAATGGGTTACGCCCAAGGATGTCCAACGTCAAAACCTCAAATGTTCTTTTGGGAAAAATAAATAAAATGAAAATCGTTTCATGCGTCACTCGAACCCCCAAGGAAGACGGAAAGAAATCGTAGAAAGTTAGAGAGAGGGAGAGAGTGAGAGAGAGAAGAAAATGAAACGAAAATCGTTTCATACGTCACTCGAACCCCCACGGAAGACGGAAAGAAATAATAGAAAGTTAAAGAGAGAGAGAGAGAGAGAGAGAGAAGAAGAAGAGAGGGATGGACAGTTAACCTCTTCAAGTCGCGAGAATTGATACAATCCCGTGCAACGCAAAGAAGTCTCCACTGCGAGACCCAGAGGGCGCCTCCGGGGCCACTCAAAAGTAGACGGAGAAAGACGTCTGATATCGTGAAAGAAAAGGGGAATGGAGGAGGGAAAGAGGGATGGGAGAGAGGAAGGGTAGCATAAGGCGGGGACGAAGTTAAGGAATCCCTCCGAATCGAGTTAGCGCCACCACTCCTTTCCTAGCTCAACCTCACTTTCCGACCACCACCACTCCCCCCCCCTCCCCCCCTCTTACCATCTTTCGCGACCCGCTGACGGTCTTGTGAGACTCCATAATGGTCCATCATTCCCGCCCACGTCAGCACCCTTCCCTCGCCATTCTCTCCTTACTTCCGTCCTCCCCGCGAGCTGTCCATCTTCGACTCCGATAACATTATTTCTTTCTCTCTTCGTCGCATCCCTCTCGGCGTGCTCCGGGTTTCATCAAATTCCACTACTTTATCCACCGTCTCTCTTTTTTCTCTCTCCTCCGCGCTCCCTCCCTCTCTCTCTCTCCCCCACCTCCCTCCCCCCTCTCTCTTCTTCTTCTCCTTCTCAAGAAATTATTCCGCTCTCGAAACTTCTGTCTACGAAGGATGTTTTCCGGCGTGAGCTTCTCGAGCGGGATTGGATGGCCTTCGAAAAATGAGTTTATTTTATAAAATTCTGTTTCTTCGTTCCTTTTCTCGTCTTCGTTTAATATATATAGTTCCATTAAAAACAAGCTAAGGGTCCGAGTTCACGGATTGTTTTAACGTAATAATTAGGAATTTAAAGGATGAGACAAGTTTTCCTCAGCATCTAAAGTGGTGTCTTATTAGATATAGAAGAACTTCCTTGTAACTGGATACGATACACTGTGTAAAATAATTTTCTTTCGTTTCGTCTGCTGATTAACTTATTTTTTTCGAAAGAAATGCTAATCAAAACACGACGATTCAATTATGTAAATATTTTTTATATAAAGAATGATTACTCATAGAAATGATACCACGGTCGTGTGACTTTGCTTGTATTTGGTAAAATGTTTAATAAGTTTCATTACTTTTTATGAATACAATTTCAGAGCTACATTTCCCAAAAATGCATCAGTTAAGTAATTATATTTAATATTATATTTTAACACGTTTTCATTGAATCCAAAATTATAATTGGGTTTTTAATCCGAGGGATATTACTATGATAGTTTTATTTCTTCATTGATGTCAGAAATAAATCGGGAGGCTTGCTTTGGTAAAAATTAATTGTAGATTTTGATGAAAAAAATCAAAATAAGAATCATTTCAGGGAAAATGCCTATTTATCTAATCGAAATAAGTGATTGTGGTCATATTTTTTTACTCAAAATTCCATTAGACTTTTAACTGTATGCCTTATATTTCGCAACATTCATAAAAACTGTAGTATAACGTTATGTCATAATATCACCTGGAACTTGTTGGAAAGTAAATAATTAAAGAAATACAAAAAACACAGAATGAAAAACATTTGGAAATATTTTTGATGGAAAATAACATTCTTGCGCTAAAAATTATCTCACGTTATTTCCGCAATGAGTAAATATCACTCCTTGGAGTGCGTTAGGAGAGGTTATCGTGCCAAAATGACGCATCTCTTTTTCGAGCTCCATGCTAACGATAACAAACCCTGCGCCCTCTCCCTTCTCCTCCCTTTCTCCGCCCCGCTCTCGCATTACGCCACCGTCAGAGGTGGCGGTGATCTCCTGAGGATGTTTGGCCTCTTCGAAAGAAGGGTTTGCATGTGCTTTCGAGAGAGCAAGAGAGAGGAATAAAGAGAGATTGTGGGAAGCGGAGATATCGCCCTGAAGCCATTCGTTCGCCAGCAAGATTCAGCGGGAACGGGATAGTAGAAAAAAGCAGTAGAATGAGAGAGAGAGAGGGAGGGGGGGATGGATGGATGGATGGAGGGAAGGAGAGAAGAGAGGGAGGGGAAGAGGCACCCTTTTGGATGGAGATATGGGGCAACCCGGGTTCGCCCTGCAGCACCGCCCGCCGCTGAAACCCAATCTCCGTGAAGACGTACCGGGAATGGATTGGGGTGACGGTAAAGAGGTGAAGGGAAAGGAAGGGATGGAAAAGGGAGATATGGGAGGGAGGGAGGAGAGAGGCGGAGGGAGATAAGAGGCGGTAAAGGGAGATGGGGAGGTGAAGGGGGGAAAAAGGGAGGCGAAGGGGGGGAGGGGGAGGGGGTGGGAAGAAAACCTGATCAGCTGAGCTCTCCTATCGTTGCCACTATTCGCCGAGGCAATACGTTTCCTTCCTCTATTTGGCCCTCTTCTTCCTTCCCTCTCTCTCTCTCTCCAACTCTCTCTCTCTCTCCATCTCTCTCTCTCTATCTCCCTCTCTGCCCTACCGCTCGCGCATCTTAATGTTGTTCCTTTCGATTCAAAGGTGATGCCTCATTCGATTATACTCGAATTTCGCATTTTCCTCGCGATCCTGAATATATAAAATGTGTCGAAATTTCGCGACGCTTTGGAATTCATTTATTGATTCCAGGACATTATCTCTCTCCCTTAGAGTTCAGGCCAATGTCGAGTTGATGTTTAAAAATTACACATAGCACACGTGATGGGAATATTTTGCGAAATTTAGAAATATAAAATTTAACTGGAAAACCTGATTTACAGTTTACCTAAATAAGTGTTCAGCAACATTTTCCCATAAACTTAAAAACATATAAAGGCGTCTTTGTTGACGTTTACTAAAAATGAAGCAAAAAATCATGTGAAATAGTTTTTGAACGTAACTTCTCTAACTATTTAGAAATATGAGACGAAATAATACGATATCGCGAAAATTTTATAAAATTACTTAATAGAACTAAACAAACAGGCAACTACTTCAGATCAATAAGATATGCAAGAAAAACTTCTAACGAATATTGATGAAATATATGCAATAACTTTGAAAATTTTTCTATTAAGAAATTCATTTCGGATTCCATTTGGGAACAAATTTACCGAAGTTGAGGCAATGTATTCATTAGAAAGCACTCATTCTAAAGAATAGGTTCTTTATGACCTACTTAAATTATGAGAACGAATAATGAACATTGTGCGTCAAGGAATCGAAGCAGAAGTAAAAGAATCCAATAATCCCGAATCACTGACCGATATTGATAAGTTATCAATAACACCCGTTACTACGTAATTTTAAATCAAATGTCATTTTAAAAAATCATGAATTTTCTTTATTAATTTTCAAATATTTCTTTATAAACTACATTTTCTAGTACGTCAGAATGTTTTGTTGTTAATCTGCGTTTTGTGTTAACATTGTTACTTTCTTGCCTTTCTTCAAAGGTCATGTTATGTCTAATTACTCTGCCCGTTCTTGAATTTTTACCTCTTTCATGTTGCCTCTGCTCTAGTGTTAAATTTTCAAGTCGCTTTCTCTGTGCTTCCGTTCGAACCATTTTCCTGTTTTCTGGAGTTGAGTTACGACGTCTTTTTCCCGTTGACGTAGAAGATCCAGTATTATCCATCTCTCCTCAAAAGTTTTAAATATCGAAAGTATGTAATTTAAATTTTAAATCAAAACTAAAGAATTTTGATTCCATGCTTACCGGCATTAATATTATAATTATTAGAAATAATATATGTTTTATTATACCTGTGTGTATCTTGAATACTCTTTTCTAAATCGCACTCTTAAATACTTTGACTGAACCAATAACAATCATGTAATCTGTTACATGTGCCCACTTTGATATGCTTGGATATGCTGTTTTGTTTTACCTATTTGTTATTCAGTGTTGCTAGTGACTTGTTTATTTATTTATTTATTTATTCTGTCACCATGCTTCTGGTTGCTATTTGGCTTCGGACATAAATCGACAAATTATATTATGACTAGCTTTTCGTACCCGGCATTTCGGACTGCAAATAGTTATACTTTTTCCCGCTTAGAAGACAGCTTGAGAAAATGATACATACTAAAACTTCTCCTCTCCTTTCTGTAAACTACATTAGGAGTCTTGAAATAAAGTGGAAAGAACACGAAACGAACCAATACGAAAACTACAAAAACCACCACGAAAAAAGAAATGAATTAAACGCTAACCAATACCCGGTAGAAAAGGATGTAAACCGACAAATAAATAATCGTGGAACATAAATTAAGAGTACAACCAAAGAATATAAGTTCAATGTAAAAACCACCAAGAAAAAAGAAATGAATTAAACTGTAACCAATAGCCGGCATAAAAGGTGTAAACCGACAAATAGGTAATCAAGGAACAAAAATCAAGAGCACAACCAAAGAATATAAACATAGACTACAAAATGAACAACTAAGAACGAAAACAAAGAAAACAAACAAAGAAAACAAACAAAGAACACAAAAAATGGACACGAAACGAAAGCAAATGAAAACAACAAACTAACCAAAACCAACCAACGAATAATCTCCTAAAGCTCAATGTCTCTGATGATGGCGACTGACGCTTTCTATTCAGTTGCTAAATAAACAACCAACAATCACAAAATAGCGTGTCGTAGTGATGAGTAAATATTGATTACGCGGAACATGAGTTTTTATGTCAACATAATAACAGGAGAACCTAAATAAGAATACCTATTATTACTCTAAATAGATATAAAATTATTGATCTTAATTGTGTTTTCCATCGTAATTAATTGAATAATAGATTGAGATATTCGAACGAATCGATTTTAAATAATGTAGTAAAATGTTTTACTTTTCTAACGTATTTAATTACCTACGTGAGTGTATCGGTAGTGTTTACATTTTACCCATGGAACCGCAGACACGAATTCTTAATTTTAGTTCAGAAGACATAATAAAGTTCAACAAAAGTATTATTCAAATAAAATCTTTCGAAATTCACTGCGTTACTTGTTCAAAATGTTAATCTAATTTAGTTCTCGTATTAAAATAACAATTAATTTTAGAAGAAATTGCTAAATATTGGCCACCAGAAATTAAATTGTGATTGTTTTTTCTATTGTTATCTATAACAAATCATTTTAATGTTAATTGGTTTCTTTTAATGTTCTTAAATTTTAAAACATGATTTAAATGGTATTTGTTTCGTATTTATATTTTTAAGTTGGGCTCCCCGTTAATATTACGTAAGTGACGAAACCATGCAAATGTATATGCCAACGCTGAAATAAATTGTATTGTTATTATTATATTATGTATTTACCATCCATCCAATTTACGTAAATGAATATAGGTGCGGCCGCAATTAGTTACAGTGGAGGGGCAGCACTAATTGTACTGGCAAGTGCTGCCATCTACCAGCCAGTTTGCATAACTAACTGATGAGACCGTCCGGTCAGGCCGCGACAAAGACATCAAGCGTTTTCTTATCGTAGATAAGGTTAATTATCCATGCACCTCTATTTTTTCATTAGGGTTAAATTTAGTTTTATAAAATCGCCAGATATTCAAAACTTACTTAAATAAAACACTCAATATATCGGTCCATTCAGTAGTTATATAAGACAAATTAAAGGTAAAACATTCCCCTTTATTATAGTTAAGGTATAGTATATGAGCGTGACTACGACAAAAGTTAGTTTGAGAAAATTAAATGGCTTATAACGACGGAAGAATGTTCTTGAATGATGCATCAATGACAGTAGACATTTTTTGAGCGTTAAAGAGGTCCTATATACAGGAACAGAAACGGCACGAAAACTGGTGAATGTAAAGCGTTAATAACTAGAGTGACGAGACAAGGGGGGAAATATAATTTAAGTGGATGAAAATGCACGAATAAGGTAAATAAACCGGGTGAGAGGCGGTGAATAAAGATTTTAAAAAGAAAGGCGTTAGATAATACACTGGTATTCGCGCGGTGGAGAGAAGTGGGAATATAATTCGTATATGGGGTGCAATTGTAGAAGTGGAAGCTGGCTGCAGTTAGAGAGAGAGAGAGAGAGTGGGGAAGAGGTTTTAGAAGGAAAGGAGAGTCGCAAGGGAAGCGTATGGAGAAATCACGCTTTTTACCTCTTCCTCTCAGAAAAGATGAATAATCATGAAAAGTTAGGGAACTTATTTTTTTATATTAAAAAGGTCACGGCGAAAAAAAAGAAGCAGGATCGAGTCCCACGTCGGATGTGAAAATAATTATTTAAATTAACATTTTGTTGCTGAACTATGCCATTTTCCATCTAGTTGAAACTTCTTTTTAGTTTGTGCCTTGTACGATAAATAAATTTTTGAAAATGTTGCAGGTAGAGAACAATTTTCACGAGGAGCGAAACTATGAAATGCTTTTAACCAAAATATAATATTTCCATTTTTTTAAATTCCTACTCTTAAAAAGTACTTAATGGCAAAATTTTTAAGCGACGTAAACGGTTACTTCTGGCGTGACCTTGTAAAACATAAAAAAGAAGTACTGTACCTTGAGCTAAAATTTACTTAAGTAGAAAGATTGAAAATCAAGTTATAAGGTTTTCTTTTATAAAAATCTATTTAAAACTAAAGCTTCATTTTCAAAGCGAAGAATTGCAATACTGCAAATTACAGACATAGTGCATCTTCACCAAGTTATTTTCATTAAAAAAAATTACCTTGCACAATTAGCACGAGGTCATGAAAAGCTAGGAGCCAAAAAAAAAAATAAACAGGATTCATCGAGTCCTTCATAAAATAAAAAAATCTGATGTGGCCAACACGACTTCTCCATATTTGGGGTATAGATATTTAAATTATTATGAATAGCATTATAAGGCAAAATTATTATTTCGTATCGTAAAAGAATACAGTCGCCCTTATTGCCGTCAATTATATTTTGAATATGTTTACAGAATTCACCGCTACATGGTGGTGGCGCTGTATACAGTAAATTACGAAAAAAGTTGAATATCTCCGAAATGGATGGTTCTACGAAAATTTGTTTCAAACAAAACTTGGAAGAAATATTATTTTCTACAGCTTTGTTTCTAACGAAGATGACCAATTACGACGTTTTGAAGGAGATATTTGACGGAAACCTAAAAAACCGATTATTTATAAATAATTCCTAAACAATAACTGCTATGGAAAATTCTTTCAAATAAAAGTTGTAGGAAAATACATTCTCTATAAACTTTGTATAGAATTGTATATACAATAATCATGTTTTAATAGAGAAATATCGCAAAAACCGAATCGGGTTTCGAATAAACCTCGACTTCGGGTTAACCGATATTGTCCAAAAACTAATCTGTTCTTTGTGCTCATGCTAAAGTGTTATATATGAAAATTGGTATTAATATGACGATTACTTTTTGAGTTAGAGCGCCAACAATCACATCCATCCACACACACAGATATACATCATTCCGAAAATAGTCTAAACGTGTTATAGGAACCTCAAAACGTGTATTTCCGTTGAAATCTCGAAGTCGATTTTTTTCGTGATCACAATACTTTCCCTATAATACGTATAGAGAATGTAATACGTCACCGATATAAGAGCTTAATTAAATTAGAAACCTTATCGGACACAGCACGTTTCATTTCAAGGGTTGGCTCTTAAAATATTCAACTGCTCACCCAAATCATTCCTGATGGAACGCGCGCGAAGAATTCCACGTTTCGAGAGATAAGGACAGCCTGATGCATTATTCATCGCATCATCACCTACCATCACGTTAAAAGGCCTCGAAGTATAATTTTAAAATTGTCTCTTAGCCAGAACAGTGGAGTCAACATTTAATGCCGCCCGTTAAAAATCGTCCGAAAACAAATATAAAGTCGGAAGTCTGCCGTGTGCGACCTTCAAAACATACAAGAGGTAAGGGACTCCAAAATCTCGCTGTTAAAAAATGTTTTCCAGAATCTTATTGCCGCGAGCTGAGATCGGATAATACCAAGGAAGAGGAGAAAAGATGAGGATTATATATTAGGAATCTGAATGAAAAAGGCGACAATCCAATCAATTGGGATATAGAACGACGAAGATAATCTAGGATGATGTAGACCTATGCATATTGGACCGTGAAATAGGAAACCAGTGAAGTGAAAAAAAACGGTAGGAAGTGGAAAATGTTCCCGTTGAACCTGCAAAGAGACGAGGAAAAAATCGAGACCAGATGCTAAGGCAAATGATTTCATAGAAGGGAAAAAAACTGGTTTAGCTTCAGAGTTGGCGCTAGAGACATTGCAAGCTGCTTGGGTGCCGAATACAATGACAAAGTGAAGTTGAGGATGCAGAAACAGGTTTTCATGATTTTTCCGAAAAAGTTTATTTCACCGGTTGTAAATAGGTGAAGTGCACACTGGAAGGACATATGATACATTTACTAAATTACTAGAGTCAGAATGGCAGATGGCGCAATAGGAAATCCAGTTGAAACTCAATGAGATTTCAAATTAAACGAATTTGCCGTCGGTATATGCACATATTATTATTATTATTAAAATCTCTCTCGACGGATTATCACATTATGAAAGAATAATTAAAAAGGCGGAATCATTCTGCTAATTAGTCAATATTTTGCCACTAAGATAAGAGAGCCCATAGCGAAAATTAATTCTGAATGATATTAAGAGAAATCTCGATAAGATATTGCATTAGACTTGATTTCTGGGGGGATGTTTGAGAGATAGTGAGATGAAACGAATATTTTAATATGGAAATAGAATAAATTAGTTGAGTTGGAGAAAACAGAAAAGTACGTTTTTATTTGAGCGTAGAATAAATTGAGTTGGAGAAAATTATTAAATAACATTAATATTACCTTATAATATCAAAGTTTAACAAAGATAATTAAACCAAGATAATATAAATTATTTTTATTGTATCTATTCAATTTTTCATTAACAGTTACATACATTCACCGACGGGATAGCGAATTTTAAAAATCCGATTTTTTTTAATCAAGAATATAATGGAGTAAAAAGCATTATATGTCAATTGAAATTATTGCAATAATTCTCACAATGCTGAGGAAAATGGTTACCGATGTAAAGTTGAGAGTTACGAGGAGTTACGTGAATATCAGCAGTGATTTTTAACGACGACTACAGTTTCGAGCTGAAAAAAACGTGTTTTTAGCGCGTTTAAATTCAAATTGTGACGAAACCGTAAAAGATGGAGAGAGTAGATTTCTTTAAATTTGAGTTTAAAAAATATACAAATTCGTAGTGAGGCCCATTTAAAATTTTATTTATTTAATATCTCCAAAACTATAAAAGACAGAAAACTGAAAAATTCAGAGAAAATTTTCACATTAATACCACGTATTCCCTAATACAATAGTTTAAGAAAAACCTAACAAGAAATTCGTAATTTATTTTTAAATTAGAAAATTTCTTATGGGGATTTATCAAGCGTTGTCAACGAAAACAAACTTCGTATCAACTGAAGTAAACATGGTCTACCAAAAATGCGTAAATATGTTTAATTTCCTTTCTTGTACACACAGAACGTAATAAATGAAAGAAAATTAATCATCTAAGGCGAATAAATGAACTTAATTTGTTAATTTTCCTTCTGTGAGCACAAAGCGATTTGTAAGTGAAAAAGAATGGATAATTTACTATGAAGAATTGAACTTTAACGTAAAGATTACTTTAAAATTATTCAAATTAGGTATGTTTTAAATAATTTTCTTTTGTTTTATTTGTACCTCTGAAGGTATAAAAGATGGAAAGCAACATATTACTACGATTCCAAATTTCAACTACGATGACGTGAGACATACACCAAATTTCGAATCTAAAAGCTCAGTTAATTTAATTTTCTGACAGCAGATAGCGCATCACATACGCACCGTTACAATGTAAACATAGCGCAAAGCTTCCTCATGTGGGAATATTTCAATGAAGCTAATAGACAATCTCTCTCGCCACAACGTCGACATGTGCAATGCATTGGGCGCAGAGGAGCGGCCGAAACTTCGTTATCTCTGGAACAGCCGATTGCTCGTAATCACGGTTGGCTCGAGGTATTTTAGTTCCACGGATGCATTATAAAAGAGACACTTTTATTTCAATAAAAAAGTTTTCAAGGCATACGGTAATTTATTTATTGTAGCTAAGTGGCAAAACGAGCTACCGACTCGTTCAACGATAACCACAATTTCACGTATCGGAAATTACACAGAAAAACCTGTACCTGTTATTAAATGTTTCATTCTTGTTCAGATTATATTATTTAATAAAACAATGGGCAAATATTTTAAGAAATAAATAATCATATATGATCATAGGATATACTTTAGTTTCTCAAGGAACTGCTTAAATACAAAATTCCACACCATTTTTAACCATCATAGGAAATATTATCTTACGTCCTCATCATACTTTATAGCATGTAATTCAATACGTCTTATTAAGATAAGTAAAGAATCTCATTTCGGATCGAACAAGAGATGCGGAAACATCGTATTCTTAACCGAACGTATTGGCCTCTAGTTACCCTGATTAAGCGTGCAAAATAGGGTGGAGGGAGATTTTCCCAGACTGTCCTCCAGCCCATTCAACTAATTCTTCCTTCAAAAGAAGGTAAAAATTCTTTAGCAAGGAAAAAAAACTGGCTAAGAAGTCATTCATGCGGATACCCGAAAGCACTGTCTGAAATTTAAAAATAATATTTTTATTATTACGTGTCATGGTCTGAATTTGATAATTAATAAAATATTAAAGCATTATCTGTGTTTTTCAATATAATGTAATGGATTTCTACAAAGTAACGACAGAGTCAATCGATTATATTTTTTAAATTTCCTTTATGATTACATCCATAAACTTTAGCATACCGAGAAAACCACCAATGCTTCGTATATCATGGAAAAGGCATATGTAAGGACCCAATTTATTGGTTTACAAGCACTTTATTGAATTTAGAAATGTCGTACTGATTTGTCTCTGCAATGAATTAAAAGCACTATAATTATTTATTTTTTAATATTTTCCAAATAATAGCTCATACTGAGTGTTACTACGTCTACGTTTCTGTCATATAAAAGATTTTTTTTTGAATTCGATAAGAAATAACTGATTTTTTTATATATTCCATTTTTTAATAGTAGTAGTTAACATTATTTTAGCAGGGGCACTTTCCTGTTAACGGCAATACCTTAAAAAATGAACATGTATTGTTATGATTGTTTGAGAGGATATAACATTGAAAGGATATATTGACGTATTGTTGGATTTACGATATTTTATTTTAAAAATAACATTAACAGAAACTGATTGGCCGGTCTCGACATTTACAAACCCAATCTCCGGACAACGTGGAGGGTTTCTTTGGTTCCGGACGAGGCGAATGGCGCGGTAGCGCCCGGAGACGACTACCCATTACAACAAAGCGAGCCGAAGTTTCGTCAATATATCCTCTCAACTTGCGGCACAACAGTCAAGAGGATATAAAATTGAAAGAATATATTGACGAGCCATCGGCTCGATTTCTTGTAATGGGTAGTCGTCTCCGGACGCTACCGAGCCCTTCGCCTCGCCCTGAACCAAAGAAATCCTCCACGTTGTCCAGAGATTGGGTTTTTAAATGTCGAGACAGGCCAATCAGTTTCTGTTAGTGTTGTACGTAAGTATGGCATGGGGATAATACGTAAGTACCAGGTCCTGCGAAGGGTCCTGGAGGTATTCCCGTTAACAGGAAAGTGGTATTCCCGTTAACAGGAAAGTACCTTAGCAGGTGTTATCAAAATGAAATACGAACATTTAAAAATAATTAATTCAATTTTATCTGTATTAAAAAGACTGTTTTAGAGGAATATACTGGATATTTCTGCTGCAAGGTAGTTGTGATTCCAACTCTGTAGGTATGCTATAAACGGCTACAAGCTCATGATGGAAATTAGCGCTGTTCGTTCCATTCCTGAATTTCATTCGCACAAAAAAATTCGTTCGTATAAAGAAATCCAAGTGCCAAGAAACTTGGGAGGATTGCGCGTCGGACACGTAAGAGAAGATTTCCATTGCGCGCATGCGATGTTTGTATTTCTTTGAAATATTATTTCTCGCGGATGACTCCCCTTGGGACCACGACTGCTTCGCTGTCGGAGAGCTCGAATGAGAACCTTCCCAATCTCGCGCAGGCCTCCAGCCCGGAGGAGAGAAAAAGCAAACCAACTGTACTTACACCTTGAGATAAAATTTGCTCCCCCTGTTTGCATCTACAGCGAACCCGTCTACTCGACAACGCCTATCCATCGCGCATCGGTGCCTTAGGGAGTAATTAACAAGGATAATGTAAGCAAGACGGCGACGATAGTCAACTCCAATTGCTCGCCAAACGCGGATTCTTGATCAACAATGGAAGAAAGTTTTAAGGGAGTTCTGAGATTGCTGATGTTGGGCGAGCGCTCACAATCAGAGAAGGCAACAAAACGGATGTGGGGTCCCATAATGGCATGTAGTCCCGACGAAATAACCTCTCGCAGAGCGCGTCGAAATCTCGCCCACGGCTTTGGAACGGCACCAGGACATGTCAGTGTCAAACCGTTCTAGTCTGTGATCGTAACATCGGTGGATAACTGTAATGACGTAGCAGCTGGCTTAACGGCTTACTTCTGAATAAATGAATGTTGTGTTAGTCTTCCGTGATACTTCAAGCATTCCTCTGCCGTTAACAATTATTTGATCGGGCTTAATTCAACAAAATTGTTCTTCTTTTATATGTTTCGTAATATTAAATCTTTGAAAATGAATTATGAAAGATTCGAGTGTATTACATACTTTGCTGCACTAGTATCCATTTCTCCGTTTTTCACAATTAAACTAACTTTTATATTTTAAGTATGGAAGTTAAAATTAAATTCGTCGCAGCGACTCTCTCTCTGCTTTTCTCATTACTTCATTTTCGCTTTCTTTTTTATTACAACAATTCTGTTAAAAAGCTACATGCATTTTTCATACGCATGTGTCTACCAATAAGGAAGGTCGGCGTTGCGTGAAGAGAAATAAGACCCGATGATGAATTTTGGAAACATTTATGCGTTGTCTCTTCCTTTGAATCTTTCAATTTTGTGTTCTCGCGATCGCTTTATCTACACGAATCCACTTCCGTCTACGGATACTATCTGTGAAACCTTATCCACTCATCCATTTCAAACCTTTCCATTCATGGCTAATCGTTTTATGTACATATTACTGCATATCGGCATTATGCCATCGTTTTCCCTATTTCCTCGGGCATATAATGTACTAGAACGTTTAAGCAACTTATTCACGTTTTGTTCGTGAATAAGCTATAATTCAGGCATAATCATTAAATATTTCGCAAAGATGGGATGCTTTTAGACGTTCTTAGGCGCGTTTCGCTTCCAGCGAGAGCGCTTATTATCGTCTGTCTGTCCGTCCGTCCGCGTGTTCGTTCTCGGCTTCTACAGAAAGGATTTTCATGAAATTTGATATAAAGGACTTACAATAAAATATAATAAGAAAATCGCATAAGTGAAGCACGTAAGCCAATCAGGAGTACCACTTTACCGGTGATAAAAAATCAACTTTCCGTCATATCTCGTAAAGTATTGCTCATATCAAAATATTTTTCAAATAAAACATGTAGAACTAATAAATTAGAGTATTTCTTTTCCTATAAATTTTTATCGTAGAAGTAGCTGTTATCCGTAAAATCGAACAAGAAAGTCTTAAATCGAGTTGAACTTAGAAATTTTCTTGTAGGTATGGTTACTTCTTCATTGTTGCTAACATAAACAATCTCACATACAAACGTTTAATTTACTTACGTGTGCATGCTCTATTTTTAAATAGAAAGAAAATGGATTATTTATGATGAAGAACAGAACTTTAAAACGCTATTTCCCTTACGTACAGGTATATCATTTCTTTCTAATACTCCATTGCACTTGTGATACGTTGTACGCTTTCCTAACTTGTTTTTCTTTCTACATACTTTTCATTTCCGTAACTGCAATTAACTCCGTGAAACACCGAGTAAGAAACACACTTTTCTGACAAACTAAAAATTCACTAAATCAATTCCACCAGCAAACAGAAATTAACAGTTTCAAAGGGAGAGAGAATTTACATCGAGCTTAACACTATTAATTGACATTCGAAAGATTCGCCTGCACCAGCTTTCCACTAACTAACCGAAGCAATCAGCGTAACTTCCTAGTCCACGTCTATCATTTAACAGTTCAATTGCATGTCACGATTTATTTTTTTTGCACTTTTTATATCCGTCTCACGCTTCTCCAAACTCCCTTTTCTCATTCTCCTTCTCAGAGATTTTCCCCTTATTCCAGGTTTCTCAAAACTTTCACCAGCATTATTCATTTCATTGGTTCTCCTACCGCAGACAAAACTCTCTCCCTCTCTCTTCCACTCTTAACTTCTCGACGAATAATTTTTCAATCAAGTGAAATATTAACCCTTTCACCACCAGATTCATTTTTCATTTTTTTAATTTCTCTCTAAGTACACGCATTTATAGCAGTCAAACATACTTTGAAGTTCAATTTATAAGTAATCAGACTTAAAGAGCTACTCAATTACCGGCGGATCATTTCCAAATAAAATGTGCCGTTATTTTTTTTCATCCTAGAAACTTTCAGCGTGATACTCATATATTCCTTTGGCGGCGATAAAGTTCAAGTCGTGTTTTTTAAAATTCATGCGTTCATGACGACGTGAAAAGCCGCACAAAAAAACTCCCCCGATTATTGAAATTAGAATATTCTGTTCAGACGAAACTTACTTCGGCGCGATTTATTTTTCGACACGCGTATCCGTCGCACATGACAAACCACGTACAAGTTTACACAGGGACCTCAGGCAAAATCAATATGGAAGTTGTTTATAAAACACATACTCGCCCCTTCCACACCTTTCAATTTTTACCGCCAATCAATCCCAATTTGGAGCCCGCCATTCAGCCCATATCCAACGCCAAAAACGTGACACCGAATAATGGATAGAGCCCACCGAAACGAATTTCTGTCGCACGCCACGTCCGCCGCCACTCTTCCTCCCCTCCCCCTCCCCTCCCCCCTCCCCTCCTGTCTCCCTACATACTTGCCAACACGCCCACCTGCCACGCCCCCACCCCACTTTCTCCCCCACTACTCCCCCCATCTGAAACCCTTATCCCACTCACTTATTTCTTTAATCCCTTTAAAAAAAAAAAATGTGTGTGGACGCTCCGATGCACGATCTCCTCCGTCCGGAGCGGAAGAGAACGCCCGCCGTACCAGGTGATAAAGAAAAAATCAATCGCTGAGTGATTTTGTGATTACACGAGAGGGAAATTAGGGGACGAATGTCTCAAATTTGCGGAATTACTCCAGTTTACTTTGACCACAGAATCTATCCATCCGTTAAGAATATACACGGTTTACCAATGAACTGCATGCCATGAAATCTATAGTTGTAAAAACGGTGTCAATTTAACTTCATCTTGTTAAAACGTAGTAAAAAAAGACAATAGACTGATTTTTTCGCGGATTTATGAGTCTGTTGACAGTATTGCATCAATTTGGTTTACAATTACCATGTCGACACAAATTATACTACCCTTGATTGATTTTCATGGTATTCTTAAATGAATAAAACTATAGGTTTCAAAGTTGCACATTTACACATTGAATGATATTTAAACATATTTTAATATGTACACGTGAAATTAGAATCCATCCGGAGATATAGCTATATAGTAACATATAGTATAGCCACTCCTTTTCATTGGAAAACCCTGTATTATGAAGAAAAATCGCAATAGTCGTAAAAAAAAAAAGTTCCAATTAGTTTGAATGGAATCAAACATAAGGTCAGAAATCAATTGAATTTACGTTATTTCAGTGACAAATGCAGCAGATTTCATTTTACTGGGTATAATATGAATAATGTGATGTCTAAAACAGCCCGAAGCTCTTGACGATTTCGACACCGGGAGATATTACGAGAGGCAGTGAAAGTGTCAGTAATCGGTTCGCCAGTTAGCACCTATTGCTGGAATCTCTCGACTCTGAGCGAGCTTTCACGGTCACTTTGTCTATTTATGGTAACACACAGATATTATTTATTGGGAGAATAATGGAAATTTTTCAATAAGCGTCGTAATTGGCGTCAAACTTGGACGGATCACCAATGTTTGAAAATTCGCTTGCGTTGAAAGCTTTACGTAAGAAATAGGATACTTCATCTAGCAGCTCCTGGAATTCGCTTTTAATAATAAAAACGATCACTTATAGGTAAAGTGAAAAGTTTTCATGATTTTGTTTAATTACAAGTCCGTCTTTCAAACTACGCTAAGGATGTATATTTTACGTTTCCGACTACTTTTCTAAAAATTAAATACATGAAAATTTACTTAAAATGTTATATTTGTGAAAATCAGCTCAATGAATCAACATTATTCAATAGAATCAACAAGTAAGATACCATTGCAAAAGGAAATATGTCTTAAAACAAAAGAGTTCATTGTTACAGACAGACGGACAGACAGTGTACTCTCATAAACACGTATTTTCCTTTAGGGAAAACGCGCTAAAAATTAACATCATTTTATTGATAACTAGGGGCTTCGCTCACCTCCGCGCGTTTCGCGGCCACGCCTTCTCGATCGCTTTGCGGGATCGTTAGCAGAGTCTCGTGTGGATCGAGAGGAAGGTGTGCAGAGGAGAAAAGAAACAAAAAACCACATAAACTCATTGACCCTTGATTGCAGCACTTCTTTGAACACGATATTCGAAATCGTGTTCCCTTCTCCAACGGCCTGGTAGATCTTGACCCCGTCTCGATCGAGGTCGAGATAGGACCATGTACAGTTGACTGTGGCCGAACAGGCATATCCTGATTGACGTAGGGATCGACTCTCCAGAAGCTCTGACCCTGCGCCTTATTGATGTTCATCGCGAACGCAAGACGCACGCAGACATTCTGAGGCCCTTGGCGCTATACTATTGGTGCCCCTGGCGCTAAATTATATGGGGGCCTGCAATTGTAGTATATACTGAAACCTCACCTAACGACTACCCCTTTATTTGACTCTCCGTTTCAATAAATTAAGTATCGCAGTGCAAAAAATCTGATGTGGCCAACACATGACTTTCTCCATGTTTGGGGTATGTATATATGTAAATTATTATGAATAGCATTATAAGGCAAAATTATTATTTCGTATCGTAAAAGAATACAGTCGTCCTTATTGCCGTAAATAGGTATATTTTGAATTGTTTACAGAATTCACCGCTACATGGTGGTGGTGCTGTATACAGGAAATTTAAGAATAAGCAAAATATCTCTGAAATGGATGGTTCTACGAATATTTGTTTCAAACAAAAGTTGGAAGGAATGTTATTTTTTATAACTTTGTTCCCTATAAAGATTTTAAATAGCGTTTTAACGAACCGAAAACCGATTATTTATAAATAATTCCTAAACAATAACTGCTATTGAAAATTGTTTCAAATAAAAGACGTAGGAAATTATATTTTCTAAATTTTTTGTAGTGGCCAATGTATACAATAATGACGTATTATCGGAGAAATATCGCAAAAACCGAATCGGGTTTCGAATAAACCTCGACTTCCGGTTCCAAAAACTAATCAGTTCTTTGTGCCCATACCAAAGTGTTATATTTGAAATTTGGTAACGATATGACAAGTACTTTTTGAGTTAGAGCGCCCAAAATCACACACACACACACAGACACCATTCCGAAAATAGTCTAAACGTGTTCTAGGGACCTCAAAACGTGTATTTCCGTTGAAATCTCGAAGTCGATTTTTTTCGTGATCACAATACTTTCCCTATACTGCGTGTGGAGAAAGTAAAAATTAGATTTTCGTTCATGGCTTTTAAATGAGATATTTAATATTTTGAGATTACACAAAATATTTTTTCGGGGGCCCTTACTGCGACCCACCTTAAATCCGCCACTGCCCGTACGGAAACTGCCTCCTGTGCCCGCGATCTCGCCTCGTCGAATGCCCGTCATTTCCTCGGTGAAGAGTACCTTCCGTTCGATCTTGCGAACGACATCGCCTCCGTGAAGTCCCCGAAGGACTGCGGTTGGGGGCTGGGTTTCAAGGCGGGAACGGCGTGCGTGGAGTGTGGGCACTAAGTGACGTATGCTGTTTTTAAGGCCAAGCGTCTGACACGACTATCCTAACATTTTTATTTGTATAGAGAGATTATCATTGTAGCGCATCTTACGCAAGTAAAATGATTGTAAAATAAAAAATTGTTCGAATTTCAGTTGTTTCTGTAATAATCCATGGCGGCATAGTCTGTTGACCACATTAAGGAATAATTTTGTGGATATTTTTGGATAAAATATGCAACTCTGAAATCAGACGCATAATTGAATCCCGCTAATGTTTTTTGTAGCTTCAATTTAGCAAGCAGGCAAAAACCGTGTATAATCTGTCACTTCGAAGAGAAGTTACAAATGCTATTTCTATAAACTTGGATTACATATGAGCCACACCCTCTACGATGATTAATGATCAGCGACTCGCCACACATTATTTTGAAATAGTATTGTCTCAACAACCCTAGGACGCATATTCTGATTTTGGAAAGAAATCCAGCGAGTAAAAACCTTAGGACTGAGAGAAAACGCAGGATTAATCATGACAGGCAATCACTACCTTTGATTTATGAAATGCATAGCTTAAAATCTTTCCTAGGCGACGAACGTAAAGCCATGGAAACAATGCCTATTTTCTAACCATAGGATCGCACTATGTACATAACTTCTACAAAACGGGATGTTATTATTTTTACAGGTTACTTATATCAGGGATTTTCAATTTTTTCCCTCCGAGGCCCTATAATAAGATAAAACAAGTTATTCGACCTATCCTTACAAAATACGGTATGTAAAAATTTTCTAAGGATAAATCAAAAATCAAAATGGTATAATTTAATAAACTTTAAGTCCCGTTAGTTGATTAGGTTTAATTTTCAAAGATTTAGCCTAAATTTGAGTCAATATATCTTGGATCGACCATTTACTGAGCCCCTTATTGAACGTTTTGCGGCCCATACTTTGAAAAACCCTAACATAGATCACTTTTTCGGTCTCTCCCTCTTGTTAGAATAAATTTCTTATTTCCTCCAGCAAAGAGGTTATTCCCTCGCGCGTGATAAAAATCTCTGCGGCACTGAAACGATAACCTCAATCACATTTAAAGTAGCCTGATGAACGAAAAAGAAAATATGGAAGGAGTAGATAGGCGCATCTCTTTTTAATTTCTCATATACGAAGTATATTGAGAAAGTATTGTTATCGCGAAAAAATTCGATCTCGAGATTTTTACGGAAATATACCTTTTTGGTGTCGCTGAATCCGAAAAAGTGGTTTTCGCAATGCCGTCTGTCTGTCTGTTACTGGCTCTGGAGCCTAAACGATATAGCGAAAATGAATGTACTTAGGCATTTTATCATACTGAACAGAGTATATGAAGAAATGGTTGCCATTGCTTAATAATTAAGGGAAGTTTATTCTACGCATTTTTAACAATAATTTGATTTTCTTAAAAACGGCTGTAACGATTTTGATCAAATTTCGTACAGTTACTTGAGTTTACGTCTTCAATAATACTATATAGTTCGTATTTCTCAAAAAATGAATATAAGGCTAGTTTATTCTAGGCAACTTTAACATTAATTTGATTTTCTCAAAAACGGCTCAACGATTTTGATCAAATTTAGTACAGTTACTTGAGTATACATCTGCAATAATACTATGTATTTCATTTTTCACAATGAATGAGTTTATTCTTGGGCAACTTTAAAGAAAATTGGATTTTCTAAAAACCGGCTGATACGACTTTCATTTTCTAAAGATAACTAAACGACGCATTATTATATGAGAAAGTTTGTACAATGTATGTTGTACCTATTTTTTTTTTTTGGGATGACGGATAGCCGGTTAGGGGCAACCAAAGAAAAAGAGTGAGAGCGAGGGACGTGGGGGATCGGCTGGAAAGTTTGATGGGGTAGGAAAAATAATGGCCCAACAAATGCAACGCGTGCAGTTTTATATGGCGTCGTTGGGTCTCAAAGATACAGCATGTCAACATGACTTGAGTACGCGCGCGTCTGTGACGAAGAATGAGACCGGAAAGAGATGAGTCGGAGATTTCCAATTTCATATCTTTCCTTCTCTCGGATAGAAAGAAAGGCTACGGAGCGACTCTACCATATCTGCGTGCGTAAATCCCTTACTACCTATAAACATAAAAATCTCACGTCGGGATTTCCAAACAATTTTGTGATTTGTCGGAGAGATACAGTTTGTCGATACGTAGAAGGAAGATTAAACCAGGTATCGAGAGAAGGTGGGACGCGTGTGATATTAAAGAATTAAATAAATAGGCGTTATTTAAACATGGCGTGCTTCAGAAATCAATTAGCAGGTTCTCCGTTTCCACCACTTTATAAAAACCCAAGTCTAATTATGATAAAGTTTTAGATGCATAGCGAGGGATGAGATACTGATGTTAGAATTCCATTACCCTTATCTACGGAGTTCTGTCATATCGAACCTCAAAACCTTCTTTCAAAATATTATAATACTTTCTTTTCATCCCGAAATGGTATGATTCTTTCGCAGTTTTTTTTTTGCAATTTCATGTTTCTAAGAGCAATATCGACAGTAGACGACAATTCTCTAAGGCAAATTAACTTAAATGACGGAATCTTGTAATTGTTTCATCTTTAACTGATTTGAAATCGATTTTAAGGTTATTTCAAGTAGAAATTTATGCTTATCAAAATATGTAAATAATAAACGGTAGTAGTGAAAAATAATTCCCGCATTAAATTCATATTTTGAAGAAATGTTAAATACACACACATCTGCCTGTGTGCACGTGTTAGTAATATATGAATTATATAAGCGAATGAGTTAATTATGCTATATATTCACTCTCGTTTTAGAATAAATACTACATTTTCAGATAAAAAGCATTTGCCACGTTCAAATCTGAATTCTTTACCCATAAAATCTATCACCAATTTCTTTAAAAATTGTTCCAAGATCGGTCAAAATTTATCATCGCGCTGTAAAAGTGGTTAACGTTCTATTTTATCCAGATAATCCCGCAAAAAGGATACCTCCATCGCGGTAACTATATGAATAATTCCCACTTAAATCGGACGCATCCATTTTCTGTAGCGGATCCCATCATCGCCATCCTTCCTCGCATTTCCCTCCATAACCGAACAGCCCATAATCTTTCCTCCGACCGCTCTTAGCGACTCCACCGCTAACCCATTCCACCGTAACCATCTCTTCGGACCCAACCTATGATGATGCCCTTCCGGCCTTTCCCCTTTACGCTCTCTCTCTCTATCTCTCTCTCTCTCCTATATTCTCCCTTCCCCAAAATCCCCCCACCCTCACTGTTATACCCTCCTCCTCACCTCGACCACTCATTCTCTCCTTTCCACCTTATGAAACCTGATGGACTGCCATCGACCGTGACCGTCACTAAAAGACGTTATTCGCCGGCGCCAAAACGGAGAGCTTTTCCATAGATAACCGATGGAGGAGGAAAAAAGGTCGGACGGGGGGCGGGCGGGATTCTGATTCTAAAATGATCCCTTGAGACATGTTTTCAATTCGGAAAGCGTTGCGAAGGAAAATAATTTCTCTCTAGCAATACTAGAACGAAACTTTCGATAGGTCGCAAATACGTGTATCTGTGCGCGAATGCTAAAAATGTTACGTACACGCGTGTTCACCTACGACGAAAAAATTCCCATTAGCGAGACTGTCCCTGGTTCTCTTCGTATCTCTCTTCTAGAAGTTGAGAAGGTGTCGCCGGTATAGAAACTTTTGGCGTGATTACGCTTCTTACGAATACACTTCTCGGAAACTTCCTTAATTAAAACAGCCGCGAAAGGTTTCGCGCCTAGTTTCTTACTCGCTTTAAGGATATATCCTCGTCTTAAACAGAGGTTCGCAACAGTTATGTATTCGCGCGAGTCTTGAATAATAAATAACTGACGAAATTACTGTTAATACTTAATTTGCAACAAACCGCTTATATCGATGCCTCGCCTATTAAGGGCACCTCTGTCGGGATGACACACACTATTGAGAAAATGTTTTTTTTACGAGCGAGATACATAATTATATCAACTTGAAAGCATACATTTTCAATACAAACGGGATATTGAGATGTCTGACATTCCTTCATTGCAGTTAAATGAAATGAATAATATTTCAATGATTTTTATGAGAATTGTCCCAATGTCTGTTCTTAGATTATCAGGGATAGATTAGAAATATATTGCTTAAACGGCAAAATGAATGGTTTAGAGAGCAGTAATTTTCCCTTTCATAGACGATATGAGATAAGAGCAGGAGCCAGAACGTAACCGAAAGCTGGATCGAATCAAATATTAATTACTCACTGAACCGCGAACCAAACAATTTTTTTTTCAGAAGCGGTCCGAGAATTGAAAATAATTAAAATGCGTCCAAATTCCAGCTCGTATTGGAGTTTACTGAAAATTTTACTAAGAATAAAAGTGACAGAAAACACTTCAATATCACTAGGAGCTCAAAAAATAATCACATAGAATTTTTGTTGAATTCATTTCAAAATGTTCCAAGAGTTAATAGGAAAAAATTATTCTGCAATGCTGGGAAACATAAAACGCAGTCAACCAGCAATTATTGTGCTCTCTGTTCCTGCTAATCGGATAAAAACTGAAACAGAAATATACTATTTATCTTGTCTCCATTGAAAATAGATACGAAAAACGATGGTTGAAGATAACTTTATAGTGAGATATTAAACAATTTTGGAAAAATCGATAACGTGGTATTGTTTTTTGTATTAAAAATGTGTTTTATTTTCAATTGAAAAAGGTCACTTAGTAGTAAAATTATTTTTTAGAAAATACGAGTTAAATTTTCTTGTTTCTGTATACAATGGATGCAAATTATTCACTGTATTTGCAATTCTAATTTTTCTAATTTGGAATTTTTTTTACAATCAATTTAATAGCTATAAAAGGCTAAATCTCTTGTCACTTGGTCATCATTTCTTGCGTAACGCTAAATATCTCAACATACCTCGGGCATTTCTTCAGCCAGTCCAGCCAATTTCTGTAGGATTGCTATGAATACGTTCAAAAAGCGAATGCTATAATTAAAAAAAAAAGTGCCGGGTTCAACGCCAGGTGAATGTTTTACATTCCATATGAATCTCATATCTCGGCCCATAATTTTACACGCTAAAATTTAATTTTCAACGTGCAGAGCTTTAATCTTTTGAAAATTAAAATTAGAAAGAATTGACCCACGACCTTCAAATTAGGACCATTTTAAAGGAAAATAAACGGGCCGTTTAATTTTATTCGTCTTTTCTCACCTAAAGGTAAAACTATTACAAATTTTACGTTTAAATTCGCCGATGTAAGAAAAATCGTTCATTTTCATCAGTGATCGCCTTGGAAATGGGCATTGTTATTTCAAGCCATATATGCTCATAAACCTACATTCATTTACGTAAATTGGATGGATAAATGTGGTAAATTACGTATTGTAATACACGCTAATGTTCGAAAGAATTCGACGATGTTTTAACGTGCCTTCGTTGTCTTATTGAAGTATTTCTGCATATTAAAGGCAGTTGCTTGCGCTGTGCCTTCGCATTATCTGAATAGAACAGATATTATGAATTACATTTGCCAGATGCAGTTTTTTCACATGGACAGCTGTATGTAGCCATAACTAGAACACGTGACAAACATAATTTGAAATTTTGAGTTAAGGATAAAGATAATCAAGGGCAATTGCTGTTAAACGGAAGAGTATTTACAAGGAACGTCGTTATAAGAGAGCTACTGAATAGCTAAAATAATATTATTGAGGTATAAGACTGTTTTCCTCTTAATTTTTTTAAACTATTCCCTTGTTTTCACTTGTAGGCCTTTCCAATCTTATTCAAATATTATAATTTTATAATTTGTTTGTTGGTTTTCTTTTTATATTGTTTGTTTTCAAAGGCAGTTTTAAACGGGCTCATTCGTCTAGTTTGCACATAATCTGTATTGAAGCAATTTAAGTTATAATGTTTGTTACCACATGACAGTAGTATTCCTATTGAATTGGGAGTTTTATCACATTTTAAATAACCATAATATGAACCTTAAGATATCTTTGTAATATCTATAATAATTATCGAAAGTTGTTTATCATTTCGTGCAATTATTTTTTCTAAGTAAAAGTTTGAAATCTACTACGAATTATTAAATCATGGAACTGGATATTGATGCTGGGTTAATACGAGGGTGAGTCAATAAATAAGGTGAATTTAAATTTTCACAGACATATGTACCCATTATGCACTCATGAACCCAGTACTGCATTACTGCATGTCTGAACATGTAATACTCGTAGTTTCCGTATAAAGTTGGCAATACTGTCACTGACAGTCAGTTGTCAAAATGGCGGCCCCTCTGTCAGATTGCATCGCAGTTGAACAGCGAAGTGTCATTCGTTTTTTACGGTCAGAAGGAGTGAAACCAAGTGAAATTTACCATAGAATGTGTGTACAATATGGGGACAGTTGTTTATCATCAAAAAATAAGTACAAGTGGTGTGAACCGTTCAGAAACGGTCGCAAAAGTGTAGTGGATGAACATCGACCTGGCAGACCGGTCGAAGCAGCAACACATGATACAGTGCAATGTGCTAATGAACTTGTTCAGGAGAATCGACGTATCACATTGGATGAAATTTGTGCTGAACTGAATGTTAGCCATGGGGCATCTCATGCCATAGTGCATGGCAAGCTACTGTACCGCAAGGTGTGCCAGATGGATTCCGAAGCAGTTGACCGACAACCACAAAGCACAACGCCTGCGCATTTGCCAAGAGTTGTTACAGCGCTACAACACTGAAGGAGACGCGTTTCTAAAGCACATTATCACTACAGACGAAACGTGGGTTCACCATTACGTCCCGGAGAGCAAAGGACAAAGCATGCAATGGAAGCACACAAATTCTCCACCGGCAAAAAAGTTCAAAATCCAACCATCTGCCGGGAAGATAATGATGACTATGTTTTGGGACTGGTATGGTTCTATAGCGGTGCATTTCCACTTAGACAAGCGTAGTGACAAGTGCTTCCTACTGTGAACTTCTTCGCGGCACTGCACTGTCATAAATTCAGTCGAAAAGGCGCGGTACCCTAACAACAGGAGTGATTCTGCAACAGGACAATGCTCGCCTCCATGTTGCCAAAGTGACACTGCGGTGCATGAAGGAGTTGAAATTTGACACCCTACCACATCCACCATACAGTCTTGATCTTGCGCCCTATGATTTCCACATGTTTGGGCCACTTAAAGATGCACTAAGGGGGCGCAAGTTCAGGGATGATACAGACGCTCAAAATGCGGTGCATAATTGGCTACGCTCTTTACCAAAAACATTTTTCTCTGATGGAATCAGAAAGCTTGTCAGTCCTAAATGTGTCGAGAGAGGAGGTGATTACATTGTATGTGCATGTTTTTGGAATTAAATATTGATGCCATACTTAAATTCATCTTATTTATTGATTCGCCCTCGTATATTATTTATTTAAATAAGCCGGCTTTAACCGCTAACCTAAACAGTATATTCTGCGCACAAATTGAACCGGAACAAAACCAGAGTATCGCAATATTCTCCGAACCGACATTTCATTAGTTTCAAGTCTCCGGAGAGAAGAGTTATGGGCATTTTTGCAAACGCAGGAAATTTGATCAACATCCCAATTTTTATTATATCTGAGGCAAACTTGACCTTAATATCGCAACCGTAGATCAGAAGATTAATTAAAAATTGGGAGCGGCGCTATTAATTTCGTCTTTGTTATTCCTCCCAATTCCGTTTTTGTTGGGGGGCGGATATGGGCGAATGAAAATCCCAGAACGAATTATCGCCCAAGTCACGCGCAAAACAAAAAAGCACGTAATTTCGATGCGTTTTTCGCTGCGGCACAGAGGTGGAGCAGCTATATTCCTTGCCTTTTTTACTGTCGAAATGAATGTTGCGTCATTTGGTTAAACAACATAAATCGCTTTCGGTAAAAAATATCGAACCCTAAAAAGATGGACGGCCACAAACTAATTTTCCACATAGTTGACCAGTATGCTTTCCGAGAATCATTAGATCCCATTAATAACAACAACAGACAGGAAGAGCTTTATAAAAGGTGAAAAACATGGACGACAAACATTTCGGTTATTTCCGAAAATAAATTGACCTACATTTGACCAAATTTATAGATACAACGCGTTAATTCAACGAGCCCGTATTTTTGGTAATTTAAATCTAAAAATTGCAACCTGAAGGCAATAAACTTACAATTAGCTGAACTTAGTGTGCGTATTGCCTTTATGTTAACAATATTTTTCGTCGTCACGGCTCCTTAATAAACAGCAGTGGTTGGATACGATAGCGAGTTCAGCAAAACAGTTCTAGAGAACAAATGTTTTTTCATTAGGTATGGCATACCAAAATATCGTCTAGTAAAATACAAATTTTTAATTTAAAAAGGTTCTCTATTCTCTTTTTTGCTAATGTTATTGTACAATATAGCTTGAAAAAATATTCATTAGGAAACATTTACCTAAATATAATATTTATGTTCCTTTTAAAATATATATTGACAATCGTCATAAAATAAGCGAATTACAACGTCGAATAAAAGTAATTTTCTTTATTAAACTTCGTCGATTTTCTAACTGAAAATTTAATTATAAAAACTACTGTCCTGTGTAATTTAAAATCTACATAGAGAAAAGTTTAAGAGAAAAATGAAAATAATGAATATTATAGCCCATTTTTCAAAACAACCGGGAAAATATTTGTTCCAATATCTATATCTATATCTATAGTTCACCCTGCAAGCCACCGCAATGGTGTGTGGCAGGGGGTGCAATAGCACCAAGGTAAAGCGCATAATAATGTATAGTATCATTCTACGTCGGCTGATTTCCTTTCGTAACTTCTGTTCTGCTCAGCTATCGTTCTAGGGAAAAACGAGCCTTTATACCTCTCAGTCCTACAGGCTATCTCTCTTATTTTACGAGGATGGTCCGTTCTACCAATATAAGTTGGCGCTCTTATTATTTCTTCGACATCGCTGGAGAATATATGCGTTCTAAATCTTTCGAGAAGTTTTAACCTAGAGCGTGATCGGCGTTCAGCTAGTGATTCCCATCCTAAGTCCTGTATCAAGGCTGTAACACTATTGTTTCTATCGTAACAATTTTTGACGAATCTAGCGGTTTTTCGCTGCACTCTTTCTAACTCTGAGATTGATCCTTTCACGTACGGATCCCATATGCTCGACGCGTACTCTAATAATACTGTACCATATAACGGAGGGTTTTTACATGACTCTGCTCGTAATTAAATAAGAGCCTTTTGACATTCGCATCTTTCGAAGATTTTTTTGTGTGAGAAAAAAACACATCGCAGATAAGTATTTGTCGAAAATATTCATCGGTCGATAGAAATGAAAATACGGATGCATTCCATCGGTTTATTTTGTCCAAAACGTAATAAAAACCTTGAATTATTGGCGATGCAAAACGGCGTGAAATACAAGGTTCAGAATTTAAAGAGGGCATCGGTCATCACCGTGAAGTTCGCTTAGGCGTCAAATGGGTGAAAGACGGCGGACATTAGCACAACTCTTAAATCATCGAAAATTTTTTTAAAAAACGCGATGTGCCGCCGAGGTGAAATAATAATTTTCAAAATTAGGTGAGAAATAGCTTAGGTTAGCAGAAATTGGCGTTATATTTCACAAGTGTTTCGGTCACGGCCACAAAAGACGATTAAATCGGCGCATAGGGAGAAAAGGAGGACACGAGTCTTTTTTTCCCTGGAGGTTGGAGGGACAATGCGAGCGGAGCGGTGTAGAAGACAGCGACGAAGTGGACTCAACGATAAGGAAAGGCACGACGTCGTCTTATCTCTTATCAACTGTCTCGGTGAGAAAGTCTGAGCGATTACGCTGAGATCGCCTGTTCGACGAATCGAACCCACCTTGAGAATAACACCTGAAAAACCTCCTTACGATATCGATTTAGAAAGGAAAACTGTTCTTCAAGGTCGATTTTCAAAATGAGATATTTTTTTCAACGCGATTTCAGATGGATTCAATAACCTTCCATGGCCGTCGATATCGACAGATATTTATTTTTATCTACGTGTACATTCTCAAAACGTGTATCATAAATACAAACGGCATAACGAATATGCACCCCAAAGATAAACTCAATACGACAAAAGAACTTTCACAGAAAATTAGTCCATGAAAATTACCCCATTTCAATGAAATTAAAATGATGCAATTTGAATAAAAAGAATTTTATTCAAACATGTAATGCATATATGTGACTTATTTTACCTATCTGGGACAGGTTATTTCAATTCAAAATTCTCGAGAGGCAGAAATAAATCAAAGAATAAAGAATGACTGGAAAGGATATTGGTCCCTGGGTCAATTCATGAAGGGAAATATCTTGATTTGCATGAAAAGGAAGTTAATGGATGTTTGTATACTGCCCACATTAACATACGGTTCCCAAGTATGGTCACTTACCCAAAAAGAAGAAAATGCACGTAGAATATGTCAAAGATCAACGGACAGAAGTCTTTTGGGTTTGACCAGAAAAGACCATGTGAAAAATGAGATCATTAGAGAAAGAACTAAAATCAATGACGTAGTTCATGAGGTAAAGAAGTTGAAAAGGTCTTGGAAAGGACACGTGTTTCGATCTGATAATAGATGGGCCAGGCTTATAAGTTGCTGGATCCCATACGAAAACGCGAGAAGTAGAGGACGCCAAAGAAGAAGATGGAGGGATGAATTCAAAGCATATGCGGGAAGAACATGGACAGAAACTATTACAAACAGAAGAAGGAAGAAGGAATTAGGGGAGGCCTTTGCCCAGCAGTGGGACATAACAGGCTAATAATAATACAGTTCAACAGAGATTTGTGGAGCTCGTGTAATGGCTGATATAATGTACAAATATAAACAGCACAAGGTTATGAAAAACATGGTGAAAATTTCGGCTATACGAGCAGCCGTTCTCAGTGGTAATTCACAAAAATTAGATTATAAAACTGAAGACGGCTGTTTTGCTGCCCAAATCCACATATGTTTATTTATAACTTTGTTGTGACTATTGGAGGTGCCTGAGAAAAGTACTTTGTAAGTGCTTTTTCTTGAACGTAGTACATATAATACTCGATCACAACGCATGCACTCTTCGCCTACTTTCATTATGTATCTACGAGGCGAAGGGCGCGATAGCGCCCGGAGACAACTGATATAAAATTAAAGCGAGCCAAAGGCTCGCAAATATCTCGATAACCAGGCAAAATAATAAACAAAACAAATGAATAAAGAAAAGTTTTAGCTGTTGGAAAGTTATGGGAGCACAATAGTGAACCTGATCCAACAAATCTAAATAAAATATTAAACTTACCGATACCTAAATCAAACTCAGATGAAACGTTATAACAATGAAACTCGGACGTCATGTAAACAATAAAGTATCGATTTAGGCCTCTACTAAATAATCAATCAGCGGAATAATTTCTACACTATATACGAGTGTTAAAGTGAGGATTTAGGTATGATATTTACATTAACAAATAAATGTGCCACTCGAATATTAACAACGACCAAAAATATATTGTGATAGAATGCGTTCAGTATTAGCTAACTGACAAAACATTTTCAAGTGATCTAATTAAATTTCGCTGTCGGCCATCTTGCGTTCCTTACAGAACAACGTTTTTATTATATAGTATGGCAATATTTTCACCTCAGAGCGATTAAATACAAGGTAGTAGTAAGAAAACGTTATCCACTCGTATTATTTAAAAACCATTAAATCTCTATATCCTTTCTCAATATGAATTTAATAGACTCTAAAATAACTCAAAATTCAACAAACAATGTTTTTATATTAAAACTCACTTCTCACCTGATTTGTTTCAAAATATATGTACTGTCAAAATTCATTTTTACTCGCAAACCGAAAATTTATTTTTCCAATAAAGTATTCAAATAATAGGTTCAACCATTTTTTTATATAATCTTTTATATGCGTTCGTTTTAATATTTATTTACTTATTTATATATTTTGGGGTAGACAATTTTTTGGTCCCTCATATCTCTTGAACGAGCGAACAGATCGTGAAGAATATTAAATTGTTTAAAAGCTTATGGCTTGCAGATGGTTTTTAGCCCATAAACAATTTTGTATCTCATCTAGATGTTAAACTGTGAATGTTCAAACTTTCCAAAAGTCTATCTCGTTGCGATGGCTCTGCACGCGTGATTGGGGGCGTTTTAGTAGCAGGAAATTGAACTACTACACACGCATAGCATTCTTTGCCCCAAAGTTAGAAATGATAGCGGGAAATACGGATTTCAAAGTGAGTTGTCATATTGACCATATATTGAGGATAACGCTTACATGTAAGAAAATTTTAGCTTATTTCTATTATGTCATTTTATACCTTAGTAATGTTCACTATTGGTTTAAAAACTTTGAACTTTTTCATAAAACAATTATCAACTCGTAGTCAGTAGATGTTGCATTTAGGAACGTATTTTTATTCCTCACGCTGCGGTAGATGGCTTCTGGGTAGAAAATTATCTTCCAAATTTCAAAATTTGCGAAATGTGGTGCCGTGACGTAGGAGCCAGCACGTTAACCTGTTACGCTGAGTTATTGAAAACCTGCAAAATGTGCATTTTTTCAATTTAATGGTAACAATTCCGATGATAGCTTAGCCCCACCACCAAAGAATATATTTTGCACCTTCAAAGATCCAAATTATTCATCGTGGATTGCAAAAACCGATAATCGTTTCATTGCAAAATGCATTTTATGTCCCTCTTTCATTTCTTTAAAAAGTGAAGGCGCAGGAACTTTGAAAAAACATTTGGAGGCTGCGAAAAATATTCAAAATTCACTTATAACAAAAACTTCCAAGACAATTTCTTCCTTCTTCCAAAGGAATAGAATATAGCACAGTTGCTGAACTATGTCTGGCTTATAATGGATTTATGCACAACCACAGTTATCTGTCTTCAGAGTGTAGAATAAAATTAGCATGTAAAATATTTTATGACTCTAAAATGGGAGAAAAAATAAATTGTAGTCGTACTAAATTAGAAAGTTTAGGTGAAAATTTTATGGCGCCATATTCTTGCGAAGAGTGTAGACCAAAATATTTCTCTGTGGCTTCAGATGATTCCAACAAAGGTAATGCAAAATGTTATACACTTATCTTGAAATTTTTAACATAAAGGTATTAAAGAGTTTTTGTTAGATTTCTATGATATTTCAGAAGCTAATTCCTCAGCAACAACTAAACACATTGAAAATATTTTACTGTCTAACGGCTTGGATAATGAATTTATTAGTTCTTATGCAGCAGATATTGCAGCCTTTTGGTGAACATAATTCAGTATTTCAGAAGAATATCCAAATATTATTAAAACAAATGAAAACTGCCATATTATCCACAATATGACCAAATTTGCCACAAAGTTATTGAAATATGATGTTGAAAGTTTTATTAAGGTTTTCCTTATCCCCTAAAAATGCAAGTAACTTAAAGAGTATTTTTGATTTCGTGGATGAGGAATCTTCTTTAATGTTAAGACATGTTCCAACAGCCTGGATTTAACTTTTCAATGTTGTTGATATATTGTTTAAAAATTGGAGAGCAATCAAAGCTTATTTTATTCAGCAAGGAGAAGAAAATACCAATTATATTATTTGGGCATCCATCAAGGACCAAAAAATGAAATGCTAACTGAGAATGAATTGTCTTACGTTGAATGTTACCTCTATTTTTTTTTACATAATTACACGAATTTGATTGTAAAATCTGTAAAATTGTTGGAACAAAAAGGTACAAGCCCCACTGAATTATATAATATTATGAATGGCTTGCTAAAAAATTTAGGCCGAAAGAAAGATTGTTTTTGCATTAAAATAAGGCAAAATTAACCAACATATGAGAGGCATCAGCAGAGATAATTCATGAGCCAATCAGTGAAAGTATATGAAGGATTTGTAACACATTTAAAAAGATGGTTTGATTTTTAAAATTCAAAATGTAAGAGTTTTCATGGGCATTGGGGGCATCTAATTTGTATTTATTGGATTTCAGCCATTGAGCGAGCTCGACAATGTCTTGAATTAATAAACTAATTGTAAGATGAGAACATTCATAAATTTGTATATAAAACTTATAGTCGCCTCCTGAATTAAGTATCGCAATTCAATATTAATATATTCGTAGGTTGTTCAATTGATTTTTGAGTTGCAGTTTCAACGATACGTGACCGAGTCACAGTTTCACTTCCTGTCACAGTTTCTCCTTGTAACCGGTGCCAACTTAAAATCACAGTGACTGCTACTTTCAAGACCAAGTCACAGGTTGTGACTGTGATCGTTAAATATCGGTAAGAAAATCACAGTCATGCCATGCCATGCCTAGCCGGTACCTGGTTTCTCATTAGCTTTGTGAATTAAACTGACGAGACTACTAGCGCTAGACTCGCATGAAGTCACAAAATTCCACAAATCACGAACTTTGACATCAATCATTCTAAGAAAGCGAATGAGGTAAATTATTTGTTCTTTTTTTCAATTGAATGTTAAGTATTCATTTTTGCACTTAAAAGATGAAAACAAGTAATAATTTAAAAAAATTAAAAAATAAAATCTTTTTGCTCTATAAAATAGGCGCCCTTAAAAGAATAAAACAAGAAAATTTTCAGATTATTTGATCGTTATAAAAGATTTTGGTGTCATGTACTTTTCATTACTATAACTTTACATATCATTTACGTAATAATCTCATTCCATAATCTGGAGTAAATTGATTTTGGTTATAAAGTTAATAGAAAAACACATTTTTTAATGATGCTCAACCTTGAAAACCTCCCATCAAAGCGAAATTGTTACGTAAATGATATGTAAAGTAACAGTAATGAAAAGAATATGACCCCAAAATCTTGTATAACGAACAAATAATCTGAGAATTTTCTTGTTTTATTCTTTTAAGGCCGCCTATTTTATAAAGCAAAAATATTTTATTTTTATTTTTTTTAAATTATTACTTGTTGATTCTTTATGACTAACATCACATGATTACACTTGAAAATTCAACAGTTGCGTTGATTACGGGGTTAGTGGAAACTGTGGCGCAACTCCAATTTTCTCCTTAGGTGGATCTCCGAGTAACCTGAGACGCGCGAGTAAATATGCATGGAGGACGTTAATCCTTACCCTTACACCTCGTCCCTTTAAGGGTCACCCAGAGACGATTTATTATTGAAGTCATGGACGGCAGTAAAGAGTGCTAAGAGGCGCTGGAGAGACCTTTCCTGTTTTCCAAGTTTGCTGAAGACCAAGTCTTGAAGGGTAACGTAGCACGCCATACTGCGACGCGTGCAAAATTCAAAATTATCGCGTTTATGTGGAAAAAGATCAGGAGTGATCGAAATATAAGTGGAATTCAATATATCTGCTTATGAGAGCAGCAAAGGATACGAAAGTGGCAAATTTGAGCATTTTATTATCAAATTGATAATGAAGTTTAATTTCAACCGTCCTGAGACTATAAATTTGTAACACTGCTATTGGGATTAGAGTTTTTTTTAAGAATTGCAATTACTTTCATTTAAAAATTCACACACTGGCCACATTAGCGTTGATAGAGAAATGCACATTCGCCTGAATCAAAAAGCAGATATTTAGGTAAATTAACCTTCTTCCTTTCATTATTAAATCTTTGTTATTAAACCATTAAATTTAATAGAGTACTTTATATACTCTAAATTCTAATGTCTTATTTATAATTCATTGATGACATGGAAACGAAATTCGAAAAATAAGCCATGTGATCTTGTAAGATCTTTAATATTTTCGCTCAGATTTCTCATGAAAATATGAAGTGAATTGTAATTTTTCAGCTACGCACAATAAAATCCAAAAGTCAAAGCAAACCTGAAAAAATTTATTTATAATATCCACTAATCATCTTCAACAAAGAGTTACTACCTAGTTTTTGACATGGAACGCCATCATCGCGTTTTACCCTTTAAGAAATTAGTGCGTATTACACTTGTGAAATTATTGTTTTCCTTTACTGATAGGATAATGTACGATAACTCGAAAAACTCAAAAACCTATAACAATTACTTTAAAGTCTTAATTTGATGCACAGAATTTATCTTTCTCTACCATAGATAACCAATGTCAGTGTAATCTTCGGAGCTTTATAAATTTTCACATTTTTTCGTCTCATCGATGGTTATGTTGACACGCTTGCGTAAAACTGGAAGCTGAACCTCGTGTTTATAGGAAGTGATATATCAACCCAAATGACGGGATGATAAATATTTTTCTCATTTTTCACTCCCTGCTATATATAGAGAGGGTTCCTTATTCTAAATAAGGCACCCAATAATGACAGAGCAGCTGTAATGATGATTAATGTAACGTAGGGTTTATTGGAAACATTATGTTATCTACTCATGCAGCAAAACCTGGATAGAGAAAACAGATACGAGAAATGATTCAGCAAAATTTAAAAACACACATTCTGCCGTATGAAGATGTGCTTATTAGGCATTAATCTTAATAGACTTATATAGTCTTCTGATTGCAATAGGCTTATCTGTGACATTAGTTGGGGCATTTTTCATAAATAAATATAGAACTTTTTAACAAGTATGTTTTAAAACATTCCCACTACTGAGATTACTTTTAACAGCCACTTATCAAAGGAAGCTGATTAAAAATAGAATAATTTATTGATTGATAATTAAATTACTATAAACTAGACATCTAGGCAAAGCTAGAGATAAGGTACATCCTCTTTAATTGACCAGATTTTCTTCAGAATATTCACATGGTGAATGACGGACTGTTCTCAGAATCAAGCGAACAAAATGAATCAAACCAGCCGAATAAAGTTCACTCTTCCAACCATTCCAATTAAAAATTTCCTTCCGTCACTCCCATCGCATATTTTCCGGTATAATTACAAATATAAAAGGGTAGAAAGATAACGTCTAAATGACTCCGGAGCGTGTTCACAAAATAATCCGCGCACGCGGTGACATCAACATCTCGCGGCTCAGGGGGTTGTCAAATTCACGCTCGGCCTTATTTTCAAATTATCCGACGGAGATTACGGTCTCAAACATGTCGGCAGAGCTTTTGGAGTCGGGAGGAGGAGGTAGGAAGGGATGTGAAAATTGGATGTGGTGGGGAAAAGAGGAACTGGAGTGGAACGAGAAAAGGGAGAAGAGAGAGAGAAAGGGACGGAAAGAGATGGAGGAAGAAAGATTAGGGGAGTGAACGGTAGGGAAAAGATAGGGAAGGAGAAAGGGGCAGGGAGGGATAGAGAGGGGTAGGGAGGAAAAGAAAAATGGGTAGAAAGAGAAAGGAGTTGGGTGGGAAAGAGAAAGGGGTATGGAAGGAGAGAGAGAGAGAGAGAGAGAGAGAGAGAGAGAGAGAGAGAGAGATAGGAGGGAGGGCAAGAGTGAGATGAGAGAAAGTGGTAGTGAAAAAGATGGGGAGGTGGAGAGAAGTACGGAGGGAGGGGGAGAGTGAGCATTTCGAAGGGAGAATGAGAGGGAGAGAAAGCAGGGAGGAAGGCGTGGGAGGGAAGAGAAGAGGAAGGTATGGCGAGGAGGTATGGAGTGCAAGAGATGGAGGAAGAGAGAGAGAGAGAGAGAGCATCGTAAGAAAGAGAGACTCTGAGGAAAAGGACCTCTCAATCCATCGCTATTGATCGCCGATCCAGTCCACATCCGCCTCCTCCTGTCCACCAAGGACGGAGAAAGAGAGAGAGAGAGAGGGAGGGATAGACACCCACCCTTCCACTCACCTTCTCCTCCCTCGCCACCCTTTAACCCCACTTGGGACAAGCCGTTGAAGAGGTTATGGGGAGGGCGGCGGCTGCGTATGAAATGGGAGGGGGACGCAGGGGGGGGGAAAAAGGTTTTTTTTTTCTTTCGAGGGAGGGATGGGGTTCTCACCCCGCGCGCACTACGGAATTTTTTCCTGCCTGGGATATCCTACCGCGTCTCTTGCCACCACCATCTGTCACTAGGAGCGGCGAGATAAAGAGATTAGCTTCCGACGGAGACTCCACAAGGAGGAGGCGGCGGGAGGGAGAGTAAACTTTTGGCGGAGTGTGAGGCATCTCCGTAGGACAAGGTCTCAACGGGCGCGCGGAACGGGAGGGAAGGGGATGGCGGGGGGGAAGAGAAAATAAAAAGAGATCCGGAGTGTGAAGAACGGAATAAAGCTGGAGCGAGAAGATGCGAAGTTGCCTGTATTCAGCCCCTTTCCAGATGTATTACGTCGTTAAGTTGTGTGAAAGAACTTTTGAGCACAGTGTAAATGACCAGTAGCAAGAGATAATTGCCTATGAATAAAATAAATTCGTCAACAGCAGGATGATATATTTTCTAAAAGTTTACTTCTTAATCTTTATTAAAGGAAAAGTATTCGAATTCAATTCTAAGTGTGTACTACGTTAGAGTGAAATTGAAAAAAATTTGGTGAGATTTATTATTCTTTCTTGAAGTAACTCTTCTGGAATCGTTTCTCGATGTGACGCAGTCACCCTTTCAACTGATATTATCGCATGTGGAAATCAATAAAAGGCATAAATCTCATCTCTGCAAAATTTTAGCGTCTGTTAGTTAGTAGCATTAAGTGTATTGATTCGTTCGAAAGAAAAATTACCATAGGAAGAATGCGTATTGTTTGTAGTTCATGGGCATTAATATTATCATTTATATTACATAAAATTTACTTAGTATAGATCTTCCCCTAGAAGTTTAATGGCATATTTTACTTTAGACATTTACTGCCCATTCAATCATTGTGTAACAGCTTTCAACAAAGTTTTGCATTTCTATTTCTTGCTTTGTAACTGAATCACTTCTGCCGACGGGAAAAGTCGTATCTTTCGCCATATATCAAGATCCACGCATCCTTTGAAATATAGCGAAAGACAAACGGATTCCTCTTATTTTTTGAATTATTAAAACCTAACTAATTGACCTAATTTTTCATAGCAGACATCATTTGTTCCACGCCCTCTATCACGCATTCCATCTTGCGTTCCTTTGCGACCCGCTTGACTGAGAGACTTTCTTTGTTGAGATCGGCTCTTCCGTTCCAAGGTCTCCTTGGATCCCCTTTCCACCGGTTAGAAGGAGTCCTTTTTCCAAGGACGAATCTTTTTTCGAATCCATTCAAACTCGTTTAACCGTTCTCTTCCTTGCCAATTCTCTCTTTCCTCTCTCTCTCTTTTCTCTCTCTCTCTTTTCTCTCTCTCTTTTTCTCTCTCTCTTTTTCTCTCCCTCTCTCTCTCTCTCTACCCCTTTTTCTACTTTTTTGGAGAAAGAAAGGGATAAAGAAAGGGATAAAGATAGAAAGACGAGCTCGAATTATAACCGACCTCGCCCCTCCGTAATAACTCGTTCGGTGGAGGAAAGGCGATGATTTGTGTATCTCCAGGAATGTCATTTATGGAAGAAAAAAATCACACGTATAAAATAAAAATGACATAAAAGGTTTCGTTAGCGAAAAAAATGGGAAAGGGCGTTGGAACTAAGAGGAGGCGCCACGCCAAGGTCTAATACGTCCACCTGCCTCACTCCCTTTCACCCGATTCTTTATATATGTATATATATATATATAATGGTAACAATTCCGTTCCCTTTCACTTTTCATCTTATTCGCGTTCGAATGGGGGTGAGTTGAATGGGGTATTATTGTGATGGAATTTTACTTTATTCTCTTATGCTTCGAAAACCATTATTTTCTTTTCAGCTTTGGTCGCGTCTCCGGTCTGCGTAGTTTATTTTATGAAGGAATTCACTTGATATATAAACGTAGTAGAATGTATTACTCATATTCTTTATTAATGACTCGAAGGAACGCACTATTGTCATACACAAAGAGTTAGGATGACGTACTTCTGAGATTCCAATTTTTATGATATTTCAATAATATTTTGGCTCTAATTCTAAAAAAAGACTGTTTGGTATGTGAACTTGGGTGAATAACATATGGGTTGCATTGCACCTCCATAACACCAACAAAATAAATTTAAAAAATGCGAAATTTAAAAATCTCCATTCACCAACACGATTCTTTTAATGTTTCTTTAATTATATATGGAATTTAATATTTTATTAATAGGATACAATATGTGATGAGTAAATTATAAGTCATCATCATCATAGTAGTCTTTCCGTAGACAGGTCCGTGATTATTCATGGTTAAACATTCCCTTGTGTGTCCCTTGAATATTTAGAGATTCCCGGTTTTGCGAGAGTGTGTATAAATGTGTTTCTAAAACATTGCTTTCTTTAGGAGTGAATGTGTACTAGGTTTTCCGCTCTTTTATTTCCTTTTGTTGTTTGAGTGCGTGTTTGAGTGATTGTTCTCCTGAGGAAGAAAGTTTTTTTTTCTTTCCTTTGGGGAAGGATATGAGTGCATGAACGGCTGACACCAGGCTACCTGCGAGGTTTTCTTCCCCGTAAACCTGTAAGTGTTACTTTAGCTTTTCTTTCCATTGGTTCCTTCCTTACCCGTTTTTTTCTTTTTCTAAAACCCCTTTTTAAACCCTTTTTTATTTGTTTCCTTTATCTCTAAATATTCTCACTTTGTACGGTTAAGGAGTATTTATGTTTTAATTTAATGGTTAAACATGGTTCTCCATATACTCCTATTTTCCGCAATCTATAAATATAGGTTATTATATAATCCCAGTGAAAGTGTTAAATCGATACGATTACAATAAGTATTACCAATTTCTATTAAAAGTCACTGTAGTCGTTGTCATTGCACTTGACATTTTTCGTTGTTAAAAATGTATCTTTTCCTGATTAAAGACAAATTTTTACATCAATTCGGTATGGGTGTGAATTTGTTCTAAAAAAATTATTCATTCTGCTATGATGCTGTTCATTACCCGAGCTTATATATCAATTTTAGCTAATTTAAAATGAAATTTTGTAAAGGTCTGCGCCGATTTCCATGCCTTCCATATGGGGATAGTAATAAAACAATGGGGTCGGAAACAAACCTCTATTTAAAGTTTTCTAGATTTAGGATTTTTCCGTAGATTGTATCTACTGTCTTTTCATAGTTTTAAAATTTATATCTGTAGTGTTTCTAATAGTACCTAACATTATAGCCGATTATGCAAAATAAGTCTCCCGGGCCTGAGGGAATACCCACTCGAGTGCTAAAAGAGCTAGCCTCCGTAATCACATTTTATTTGAAAATAATATTTGAAAAATCCGTTGCACATGGTATCGTTCCGAAAGACGTGAAATTAGCATACGTTACGCCCATCCACCAAGGCGGTGATTAAGAGAACCCCGAAAATTATAGACCGATTTCGTTACCTCTGTTCTGCGCTATTTAGATGGTTGTTCTTCGCTAAGGAAGAGCCAACAGGAGTTTCGGAAAGGTAGGTCATGTGAAACGCAGCTCGCCCTATTCGTAAATGATTTGTTGCAATGCGGAGAGGAAAACACTCAGGTTGACACCTTTTTCGTTGACTTTAAAAAGGCGTTCGATAAAGCAACCCATAAGAAATTAATAGGAAAACTAGGAAAGTACGGCATGAACCCGAATATCGTGAGTTGGATAAAAGAATATAGAACAGTTAGTAGTCATTGATGGGAAATCATCCTTCCCAGTTAAAGTCGCATCAGGTGTTCCACAAGGAAGTGTCATAGACCCACTACTATTTCTAATATATATATATATATATGCTCGGTAGTTCGCTGCAAAACCAGACTTTTCGCAGATGACACCGTCTTATATAAGGAGAAAAAGAGCAGAGATGACCAAATATCGCTCCAGGAAGATTAAAACGTCCTTTCAGCATGGTGTCAAGAATGACAAATCGAAATTAATCATGGAAAATGTTCCCTCTAGAGTTCATGGAAGGGCGAGAGTAACGAATTAGACTCGGAGCATAGAATTGATTGATTGAATATCCAATCTGCGTAATACGTTAATATTCAGGAGTCACAATTTGTCGTGATCTATCGTGGAATATGCATATTTGAAGGGTCGTAGGCGCAGCCAATAAGAAGTTGGGCTTCGTAGGTAGGATAGTAAGAAGTTGCACAGAACAGGTACGAGAAACTTGTTATTTATCATTGGTCAGATCTCAGGTCGAATACGCTTTCGGTATATGGGATCCGTATGAAAAGAGACAGATACTTGAGTTAGAAATAATTCAACGTAGAGAAGCCAGATTCGTAAAACAGAAATATGAGAAAAATATGAGAGTGGCACCACTTTTGAAAGAGTTGAATTGTAGTCGTTAGAGGATCGCAGAATTAGCGCTAGGTTAAGGCTTCTGGAGAAATTTAGGTCGGAAGTTCTCTTAGAGGAGGTCTCAGGAATATTAGAGGCACCTACGTACATGGGCAGGCACGATCACGAGAATAAAATACGAGAGATCGGCTGTAGGACCGAGCGATATCAGGGTTCGTTTTTCCCAAGGACCATAAAAGATCATAACAGGAGAGTGATTCTCGCTAGAGAAGTTATTAGGTAGGTTTTGGTGTGCAGGGGGCCTTAGAAACTTCTTCCAATTTCGTTCCCAACTTTTGATTTTATGTATGTTTTCTTTGTAATAGTCTTCTAATCTTCGAACGGACAAACCATCTTTCTCCATCTCTCTCTCTCTCTCTCTGAAAAATCCCTATTAGCTCCTGAAACAAGCTTATTCTTTGGCGTGGGATAATCGTTTTGGTGTCTGGCCATGCGGTTTCTCCAGCATCACAGGCCAATATACTCGTTACCATGAGACTCCGTCTTGCGTTTCTCTTTAATATATACATCCAAAAATCTCACGTGGATTGAGAGATGACGGTAGGAACGGCATTGTTATGAAAAGGAAATCGATATTCATGAGATACATTCGGGATGAGTAATGAGAATCGAGCAATAAATTGAATTAAGGGGAAGTGGAGAAGGGAGATAAAAAAAATTGGGCAAAAGAAAAGGAAAAGTGGGAGGAGAGCGTATTGGAAAGAGGAAATTAATTCATCATTCCTTTGAGACCGTATCGACCGCCGCCTCTCTCCTCTTCTTTATTTTCTTTTCCTATTTCTCTCTCTCTCTCCTTCGGCAATCTTTGAATCTCCCCTCGAAAGACAAAGGACACTCGAGAATTAAAAATTAAGACGCCCCAAATGAGACACCTTTTCTTCTCGTCTCTCTCTCTTTCCTCCACGCTTTCCTCAAATCCTTAACGTTCTTCTTATGCTATGCCTCATTACTTCGCATTAATTTCCCGAATTGTTAAGTTCTTGCCCCACCTTTCTTTTGATACTCCATGCGAATAAAAAGAAGCGATCGAGGTAAATATTGATAGCAAATGTGGAACGAAAAGGCTTCGACTATCAGGAAATTTGGAGAAGAAAAATGCTGTTCAAGAAAAGAAGAAGAGAACATATGATCTGCGATTAATCTATGAACACGGTCCTGTATGCATACAGGCTAATATTGAGGTTCCATTCAGCATCTACCTCACTCATGGAATTTGTAATGAAATTTGTAATTACCAAGAGCCTTTAATAGCGTAAAATTCAATTAATGAAATATAATAAAAAGAGACAACAAAGACATCTAACTAATTAGGAGGAAATTAAAATTTTGGTAAGAACTTTAGCACCAGGTAGTAAGTGAAAAAGACAATATTATCAAATTTTTCTCACAAAATCTCCCGTTGGGTAAGGCTGAAATATATCAAAGCTGTTTTATTTTATAGTTAATTTTCTGAGAGGAATAATATTTTTTATGAATAGAGTTAATTGCATTTTTACTGTAAAATATAACTACAAATCTGTATTTTAAATTCTGGCGAGAACGTTATGTTACATCGCATTTTCATTTAACTAAATCGCCCGGATGTAAAAAAAACATCAGAACGTCAAATTAAAGGGCTCAGAATAAATTGAGCTTTTATTTTAGCCAAGTTTGATTTAAATTCATGCATGATGCACTCGAAATTAACATTCGATATTCACAGCGCTGATTTAATTAAAGAGTCCCGAAAGCTAAATATGCGATGCAATGTCATATAAATGATATAAAAACTGTGATAAAGTTTTTGTCGGTGGGTCTAATTGTTAGAGTAATGTACAGCGATCAAGTGACAGTCGTCAGAATTAGTACGGTTCATAAGTAATAGGATTTATTTATAAAAGTAGGGAGAGAGTCAACATAAGAAGACAGCGACTAATAGATTATCGAATGATTCTCTGTGCCCTGAAAGCTCACAAATATCATCATCATCATAGGTAGTCTGTCCGTAGACAGGTCCGTGATTATTCATGGTTAAACCTGGGTCTCCACGTACTCCTATTTTCCGCAGTCTTCTTCATGTCTTTCAAGTCGTCTATCACCTGAAACCTTTTCCTACCTCTTTCTCTTTTTCCTCCCAGTTTTCCTTCTAGCACTTCTTTAATCATGCCCTCTCTCCTCAGGCAGTGTCCAATCCGGTTCGCCTTCCTCTTTCTGATAATCTGTAGAATCGTTCGCTCCTCTCCTATTCTTCGTAATACTTCCTCTTTTGTCACCCTATCTGTCCATTTTATCTTCAGCATTCTTCTCCATGTCCACATTTTGAAGCTTTCCAAGTACATATTTAATATCATTTTTCCTTAGCGTCCATGTTTATGCCCCATACAAAGCTATACTTCATACATAGCATTTTATAAACTTCTTGCGGATATCCTCCTTTATATTCCCCATTAGTAGGAGTTTCTTTCTTCTGAAAGCGCCTTTTGCTTTCGTTATTCTAGTCCTGATTTCATCTGTACATTTTGCTTCTCCCGTTATGATGCTTCCAAGGTATTTGTAGTCTGAAACTTGTGCTAATGCCTTTCCTCCAATACTTATATTCAAATTTTCTTCTTCTTTACTTGATATTCGCAAGACGTTGGATTTTTCTGTATTTATTTCAATACCGTATTTTCTACTTGTTATCACTAGTCTATTTATCATTTTCTGGAGTTCCTTTTCCTTTCTTGTTAGAGTACTTGATCATCCGCATATTTCACTGTTCACAAATATATCATTTCTTAGTTGCATAATATAGCTTGTAGAATTTTTAAAAACCGTACTTGGATAATTAAAATGTTATGGGAGGATACTGATATCATTAAAATGGTGAAATGTATGATAAAAATTGGTATTTTTCCTTTTGTATTAACTTAATACTATTAAGCCCCATTCCACATTTGTTCGTTATTACATCTTATCATGCGCATAGACTTCCTCACACTTTTACATAATTCTCTATATTTGGTATATTGGCGCACATGAAATATAAGATATACCATTTTCAATTTTTCCTTGCAATTCAAGAAATAAAACTTGCAAAAATCATCCATTCATCATCGTTATTTAACCATAGGTCTCATAAACTACATTTTTTACTTTAAAAACCATCTTGTTTCGGCATCCATCTACTTGGTTTCTCATTTTTCCCCATACGTTTGCCATTCTTACCCGTCCTGACCTTCACACCTCTCCCTCTCCCGCCCTTCCATTTCCTTCAGGGACTATTTCGCCAATACGCTGCCCATTCGCCTGTATCCTATTCTTCCAAAGGCGACTCAAAATATTCTTCTATCCCATCGTCTTCCTTTTCCCTATAGGCTTCGATTCAGATCCCTTCCCCCTTCCTCACTCTCACCTACCCACCCCTTCCCTCCCTCCATCTCCCGTTATCCTACGCACTCACATCCTTGGTTTTAAAGGGCGGCGGAATTTCTTTTCCCTGCTTTTCCCTCCTGTTTTCTCTCTTCCCACAAGTCCAGTACAAAAAATTATCGAATAGGGTATGAAATAATCCAGTCAACAATATTTTCAATTTACAGAGATTGGTTAAAATATTTAGTTGGAATTTCGGACATTATGGAATATCTCCTTAAACTAGAATTTCAATGTTTAATTTCGGAAATTGTGGGACACTAAAATTTAAAATGTAGTGAATTAATATTAATATAATAATAAAGTACGCTTACATGGTAATACTAACACTTCTTCGTTTTGGAGGAACTTCTTTATTTATCTATTATCCACATCAAATCACCGGCCCATAAATAAACATTTATATATGCCCAGGGTTATTAACATGACTACTACATTTCGCATAACCTTAAAAGAAACATATGAATTTTCTCTTTAGCTCTTCAGGTCCATATTTCACTTGCAGAGCAACAAAATTTAATCAGACGCAATAAACAAAAATATGATACTCTTAATTACGCAATTTCTTTCTTGTGCAATATGCTAAATTAGTTAATCTAATACTAATTTTAAGAAGGTGAAATTGTTTTTTCGTAAAGTAGGTCAATATATATGTGCAGTCAATACAGTATTCGTTAATTTATTACATGATTCGTTCTCAGGAATGCTATAGAAAAAATGTACGAACTAAATTAGACTTTCGAAGTTCACGTTATTTTATCTGATATGGCTAATGGGAGCGTCTAGCAACAAAAATCTTTGTTCTAAACCCTTTTTCTCTTATTAGTTGATATTTTTAATCGTTCGCTGCAAAATATATTTAAATATTATAGGAATGCATTTTCAGTTCGAGGGAAATTTTCATAATTTCTGGCTCAAGTTACATTACAACGCTAATAAAAATTTTGTAAATAATAGTTTGCATTAAAGGGAAGTAAAAATAGAGGGATTCTACAATGCCTAAAAAAATTTTAAGATTAAATGGAAGGATTAAAGCTGCAAATTTGCAAACAGAAATAAGCGCCGTGGGACTTTGAAGTCGTTTGGAAGGTAACCGAAAGAGTGTTGCTGTTAAAAAAAATGAAGAGCAATGAGAGAGAGAACTTTTCACGCCAAGAAGAAACGAGTTAACGACCGCGACGCATGAATGAATGTATGAGAAACGTATGGCGGAGAGATACAGAGAGAGAAAGAGACCGATAGGAACGGTAACAACCATTATGGTCTATTCGGATTAATATGCTAAACGATTCTTCCTTCGAGGGCATTGCGTTATCGCCAAATACGTCTGAAACAGATACATTTCCTTTTTAGGCATCTGGTCGACCAAGCAATTTATTATTATGGAATCGATTCTAACAGTAGTAATTCCGCGAAATTCTTGATCCATACAGAAAAACACTCTTAAGTTTTGTAGAATCTCTGTATTTAATTTCTTTTGTCACAACTTGAAATAATGAAGCAACCTGTGCTGAAATACATTTGTATCATTCAGTAAATGATATTTTTATGTAGCATGCGACCAGGACGGGATTTAAAACGTCTACGGTTTGAGTTGACTCTTTCTACGCAACCCGGTAAAGTCCACTTGATATTAAATTTTTAATTTGGTAAAATTTTTACAAGAACCTGAGTACATTTATTATGAAAAAAATTCAAATTCTTGATGCAGGACTTTAATGAATATATAAATGGTATTTTGTATTTCCCTATATCAATTATAACAATTAGCATTACATTGTTCCGTCAATTTTTGTGCAAAGTACATTACAAAATAAACTATAACATTTACTTTTACTTCCTTATAATTTTCGTATAGCATTGTCTATTTTTAAGTTTAAATATAGTCTAAGAAAAAGAAGGAAAGGCTAAAAGAGATGTAGTTTTATTAAATAAAAATTACCGCTTCGGATAAAACGAAAGAATGCTAAAAATGTACCATGGGGTGATTAAACCAATATGTGTTTATGTATATGTTATGTGAGTCTCAGTCCGTACAAAATTTAACTTAAAAGCAGCAGTACTCAACAAACGCGCTTACTGGATTTTGCAAGATGAAAAATTAAGATGAAAAGAAGATTTAGAAAATCACACATAAAATATAGCGGAAGCGCAAATTTAGGAAGAACGTAACAACTGCGCTGCTCGCTCTGACACCACCAACCTTATTATCAATTGAAAGCTGAAAAAAAAACGTTTCAAGAACCGATGTTTTCATTTGAAGATTATTGGGCTATTTAGTTGAAGGAGTAAATGGAGTCCAGTTGGGTTTTGAGCGGTGACTGCTGAGACTGTGAAATAACATGGCTAGTGGGTACGTAGGAGATTTGGGATAAGGGAACGATGAGGCTTTTGGTTTAAGGATATTACAGGCGCCAAGGTGAGCGCTTCCCTTCCCAGGAGGAGAGCTTTGCAGCGCAGCGAAGAACTCGGTGGAAACGACTCTCCAAACTCCCAACTCCAGACCACGGATTTCCATTCCACCTCAGAGAACACCACCCCTTCACTGGCGGACCGTAACTCAATCCCAACCAGCACGCACGCTAAAATCTCCCGATTACAGTCCGCTCGTCCACTCCATTCCGCCCTCTCCGCCCCCATCCCCCCCTCTCCCCCCCCCCCACCCCACTCCTCTCTCTCTCAAACACTCTCTTTCACTATCTCCCCCCTTCACCTCCCTATCTTCACTTCCATCTCTCTCGCAATATTTCTCTTTATCTTTCCTCGTTTCTCCACGTTCTTCTTTATGGCTCTCTCTCCCCCTCTCCCCTTCTCCCACTCTCCCCTTCTCCCCCTCTCTCTTCGTCTACGTCTCCCCTATTTCTCGCCATCTCTATTCCATTCTCAGCGTTTCACCTCTCTCCCCCTGTCACCGTATCTCTTAACCTCTCTCCCCTCTTTAAACCACGCTCCCCCTTCTCTTTTCTGTAAACTCCACTCTTTACTCTTCCCATTTCATTCATCTCACTTTCACTTTTATTTCCTTTCTTCTTTTCTTTTTCATTCCCTCTTCACTTGCACTTCCACTTCGTCTTTCTCCCTTTATCAGCCTACTCTTCTAACATTGGCTCGCTCTCCCATACGCCCTTGGCCTCCCACAGTGCGACTGCAAAGGTACACACACTGGTGGCGGGAGAGTTAACGGAGAGATATGCGTTGTTTTCACAGCAGTGGGTGTGAGAGATAGCGGCTCCAAATTTGGGAGCTTTTGTTAGGATACACGGTTTTCGAATGTGAATGAAAGGGGTATTTTTTAACACGAAAAAAGTGAAACATGAACTACAATAGTTTTTGAAGAAAAAACTACACATAAGCCAATTCTATACAGCAGAGGGGGGGGGGGGGCATCTACAGTCTATGCAGCATCCGAGAGCATTTTATGCGGCCGGAGAAGCTATGATAAATATCGATCCGTAAAATTTAGCACACAAATTTATATTAAAAGGTAAAAATTATGTTAATAAAACCTTTTATTTTTTAATTTCAACCCCGAACTTATTTTTTTTATTGTTTATAGGATATCTCAGAATCATTGAGTAACTTTAGATTCAAACTCTAATCTGGCCAGACAAACCATTTGAAACTTTCGATGCAGCCCGCCATAATATTCGCAACCAACAGTGCGACCCGTCATGAGGAAAAGATTGCCCACTCCTGCTATATGGTTGAAGGTAGTAAAAATACGCTACTGACGTATCGAATACACCCAATAAAGGAATGATACAAGTGGCGTAGATAGGATTGCGCGGGGCCACAGGCTAGAGTTTATTCATGGCCTTTCACATTCAATATCTTGCATCCCCAGAGGCCAGAATGGCTTATTTGTGGCTGCTCTGGAGATAACCACGCTGACAATGTGTTGCACGCCAGCGCCTGATGTATACAATTTTCTTCTTGTATTACTTGTAGAAGTAATATAATTAAATTTGACCGCACAAAATAAAGGTAAGAGTAAAATTATTTCATCCAAGATGAGATGAAGGATTTTACATAAAAAGATTTACAAATAAATAAACATTTCTGATAAAGTTATATTTGCATACAACTGCCGAAGACATACGAATGGAATGAATTCAATGAAAGTATTTTGGTGTAAGAAACTCCTTTCGATTTTAAAAAGTATGTAATGAACTTTACACCGATTATCTTGATATCTTAATCATTATTACGAGTTGACTGTGATATTTTTCATTTTAACTTTATTTCCTCCTCAAAAATAATATCCAATGAACCTAAATATTTTGAAATAGTATCGAAAGAATAATAAAGAACGTCACTCGAAATATGAGATAAATCATGGGTATGATAATGAGGAAATTCAATATTTTTTTATTTCAGCTCCATCGAAAGAGAATTCCAAACAATAAAAACGCGCATCGCCGCAGGAATGACTGTCGGATTCGAGCAGAGAACGTTGTTTTCTCTGGATTTTCCCTCAAAAAAAAAACGCCCGAAAGATTTCTTCCGTCCTACTTCACTTCCGATGCGGCCTTTACAGAGTGATAAAAATACCGAAAGGGGGCGAAAAATCGCCATCCATAACGGGCGAACCGAACGACTTCGTGCCGAGAATACCCGTTTTGTAACGCGTAGAGAAAGCGAGAGAAAAAGAAACTCGGACAGGAGCGATTCCGAAGTTACCTGCGACCTCAAAAGATCCGGAAAAAAAAAACAAAGCACAAGAGGGGGGAAAAAAGAGAAACTGTGTGTAATGTTCGGTTCCTACGCGGAATCCGACTTCCTGTAGTCTTATATTTCCCCCTTTTTTTCGCATCACTGCCTCCTCGAAAGAAACTTAAAAGACACAGAACCGTACAAAATGGGAAATAAATAAAAAGTTTAACGAGCGCAACGTTCCTTCTCGGTCGGCGATCGCACGTGTGAGACCGCCATTAGGTGTCCACGTCAGAGGGCGGCCTCCAGAAGGGGCTGAGAGAGAGAGAGAGAGAGAGATTTTCGGGGGGAGGGGGTGGGAGCTGCGGCCGACATCTTTTATTGATGGGAACCTGCTTTCTTAGTCCTTAAGAAACCCTTCCCAAAGGGTCCACATGAGGAAACTCGATGAATAGGAGGGTAGACAGAGAGGGGGAGGGGAGTGGGGGTGGATAGGATAGGAAAGGGGGAGGAGTCCGAAAAACCTCCATCGTCGACCACTCTACCTCTCCTTCTCAACCTCCTCTATCCACCCTCTTTTCCTCTCCATCTCTCGTGGACAGGTTGACCTGGAATAACAAATGGCCCTCTCTCTCTCTCTCTTTTGTCATGTCGTTGCTCCTGAAGATGCGTGGTGGAATACCCACGATACTAGGACTCGTCGCCATGTCCGTCGTTTTTAGTTGAGTGGTGGTCAAAATCTGTGTTTTGCTACGTGGTCGATGTTTTAGTTTCAAACTCTCGAAGAGATTCGAACAAGATTATCGCAAGAATCCGGCGTAGGAATGTATAAAGGCAATTTAAGTATCAAATGTGATTTATTGATTTATTTTGACTTGGAAGAAATATTATTCTCGACAACTTTGGTCCTCACGAAGATGACCAATTACGACGTTGTTAAGGAGATATTTGATGGAAATCGAAAAAACCGATTATTTATAAATAATTCATAAAAAATAACTGCTATGGAAAATTGTTTCAAATAAAAGACGTAGGAAATTACATTCTCTATAACCCTGTCATAGAATTGTTTATACAATAATGATGTTTTAACGGAGAAATATCGCAAAAACCGAATCGGGTTTCGAATAAACCTTGACTTTCGGTTAACCGTTATTGTCCAAAAACTAATCAGTTCTTTTTGCCCAAACCAAAGTGTTATATTTGAAATTTGGTAAAGATATGGTAAGTACTTTTTGAATTAGAGCGCCCACAATCACATACACACACAGACATCATTCCAAAAATAGCCTAAACGTGTTCTAGGGACCTCAAAACGTGTATTTCCGTTGAAATCTCGAAGTCGAATTTTTTCGCGATCACAATACTTCTCCATTACTACGTATGGAGAAAGTAATAACGTCACAAGCAACCACTTTTTCCACTCTCTACCTTTATATTCTTCCCCTCTTACTCCAAACCGTTTTGAAGAATGGATTTTGTCGTTTCCTAACCATCAAACGTAATCCACTAAAAAGTTCTAGCGAAGAAAGCACTGCAACCTAAATTACGTGCGATGCTAAACCAAGAGTTAGTTTACATGTATTTTGAGTTACTAGGTGAAAAAATAAAATTATGTAAAACAACTATGATTTACATGAGATTCGGTTATTTGATAGACTCTAACTTGAAAACTCCTTTAGAAATTTAATAACTTTACCCTTTATTATTCCTTGAAAACTCGTAATTTTAAATTACGCTTAAATTACTCCGGCGATATTGAAAATATTTACAAAGAAAGCATATCTTGAACCAACGAATAACATTTGCTCAAAAAACATCCAAAATTACCTGTATAGAAACAGGTAAATTTATGGATTCTTTAGAGTTATAATACCAAATTAAATTAATACCCTGCCCACTTTTAGAAATTTCAAATGATGCGGTAAAATGGGTAACCGTTTACGGCAAGTGAAGTTACCCATGAAATAACGAAAAAAACATCCCGTTATCCGGCTGCTAGACGAAGTTTCCCTCTCGAAAAGCCAAATGGAAACTTAAACGATTCCTGCTTTATAAATCTCGCAATTTTTCCCACGCGCTTTCTCTGTCCGTCCACGCGTCCTTATACGCGTTAAGTGTTTTACGGCCCCCTTGGGGGGAGGTGCAGCCGCCGAACTATAATCCAGGCCGCTTGCCTCTCTTCATTTGTTCCGCCCACTCGTCGTCCCCAACGTTACGCTTCGCCACTCTTTCCCGTCACCCTCTGCAGTCCCGTGAGAGATTATTCCAAGGGAGAAGGGGAGAGAGACAGAGAGAGAGAGAGACGGCTGATAATCCCATTCCCTCGCGTTTCCTAACTCCCGCCTTCTTACTCGCTTACCCCCCCCCCCCCCCCCCCCCTCCTCCCTCTCTCTCTCTCTCATTTTCCTTCCCTCTTCGCCTTCCTCCTCAGACGTGTTCGCCGTCATCGCAAAGCTCCCTTCCATATCCGCCCGCGATCTGCGCCTCCCCTCTCCTCCCTCACACCAAATACAGAAAGTAATCTATTACAAGGCTACCCTGGATTCACGAGGACCCGAGAGCAGTGTTTCTCACACTTTGGGCCGCGGCCCCCCTGGGGTCGCAAAATTATTTGAGATGTTAGGTGAAATGTCAAAATATTCACGAATAATAGCATTTTATCGGAAAATTTTAGGTAATACAATGTGACAGAAATTATTAACTGTTTAGATATATTGATATCTAAAAAGAAAAGTGTTTGCATGTTTTTTATATAGCTTAGCAAGTAGGTACAGCACGTAGAAACAAGAGGAAGGTATCATTTTTAACAGCAATAAAGAGTTAAGTGGTGCAGTCAGGTTTTTATATCGATTTGATTGATCTTTCTAATTTTCAAAATATTTTCTTTTTTAATTTTCTCCATTTGAATAACATAGGGATGAGTGCAACTTATTTTTCATTTGAATTTTAAAATTACTTTTAAACATGTTACGAGATTGATACTTGGGTGGTTCTATGCAGGAAAGAACAAAGTTTACTTTTTTGAAGACAAAATTCAAATCCTGATCGAATTAGCGAAAAATGCGTTTAGAATCAGAAAAGTACGTGATTTTTATCAATTTTATGACAATACCAATTATAAGCTACCATGACCACTCCTATTGTCGCCGAAGTTGAGAGTCCAATGGGAAAAATTTTAACGTAAAATCGTTTTTCAATTTCTGTCTGCGAATTTGCTTTGTTTACATGACAACAATATTTGTTGATTTTGATTGAAATATTACTAATAAATAGTTTTAATGATATTTTCGTGTGGCGTACAGTTCTCCAAAGCAAGCTGTTTTTAAAACTACGTAACTTAAATAATTAGATGTAGATTTTCCACAAATTGTGATTGGATAAATCGTTTCATTATTTCCAAAGTATAGTTAATATAAACAATTTTCTCGTAACAGAACTCATGGACGATCGAATCGAGCTAATAGTCGAAGGATAATATTCACTCTTGTGATTCTTAAACACTCTATTTACTTTTTTGTCTTTCGTTAAATTAATTAATTTCGTATGTTTCATTGTTCATCCATTTTCTGTTGATTATTGTGTTCTTGCTGATTATACTTACAGTTTCAGTTTTGAATATATCGTCACGAAACTTAGCATAGGTATATAATTTTACCCTGCGGGTAACGTAGGCTATATGGCGTTAAAAATTGGGGGAGGGCTTAATTCAATAATTATTTTCCCATAAGTTTACACGAAATTTTCGATTTTTCACAGTGAAAGATTTTCTTCATTCATCTAAATATGTAAACGCGGATCGGTTTTCTTCATTTTTACCTCCTCATATAGGAAGTATATTGAGAAATTATAGTAATCGCAAAAATATTCGACCTCGAGATTTTGACGGAAATATACGTTTAGGTGTAGATGAGTGTAGCTTTATTGGACGGTTAATGCCGTGTACTATGTTATTCTCACGATGTTTACATGTTACACGATCGAGTTTTAGATTCACTAAATCCGTTTAAATTCAACGGGCACTTCTGCTAGTATAAAATAAAAGAATTTGTATTAAAGTTTATTATTTTTACTATTTTAAATTCAAAGGGGGCCGCATAACATTCAAGGGGCCCGCGACAGTTGAAAGCTTGAGAACCACTGACCTAAAGAATACAGGATTACAGAAGGAAAAACGAATTTAATAGAAAATTCGTTGACGAAATCCTTAAAGGCACAATTGAACGATACTTATAGAAATACACAGTAAGTATTAGTCATTAATCAATACTTTCAAAACGATGTTACCTGAGAAAATACCGTATATTGTAAAATAAAAAACAAAGGAATATTAAGGGTGGCATTCTGCCGCCAACGGACGAGGAACCAGGATTACATACTGAGCACAAAAGTGAGATGTTCAAAGTAATTCACCCGGGAAATCGCTCGGCCTAAGAAATTTTCAAAATTGAAGCTATTACGCGAATAATAAAAGGAATAAGTTTTATGATACATTTTGCGCCTTTAAAATAATCCCAATTGTTAAATCCGAAATTCGAAAAAGAAACTCCTATTTATTCTGATAAAAAACGAATTATCCCGTTTTCGCAGCTTTCTTCTTATTTCCTCCCGCGATTATTCACTGTTATTTTTTTCATTGCTTTTTGAGATATTTATTCCGTTTCTTATATAGAAAATTTTAGAAATTGCCATATAAAATGCATCCATGAAAATGAACGGTGAAATAATGTATTAGACATAGGAATTTGGAATTAATGCTTATGATAATACAATTTCAATTTACGCAAGAATGAATTTATTTTTAGATTATCTGATGGTATCATTTCTCGCGGAATAAGTATACTCCTCTGTTTAAATTTAGGTAAACATGTTATTTAATTACTTATCTAATTATTTACTTGATTACAATGCAAATAGGCTCTTGGCCTGGTGGCAAGGTAACAAAAATTAACATATATCCGCAATACAATGTAAGTATATAAAATATATAATATAGTAAAGCTGACTTATGCAGTAAAAGAATACATAAATGGAAAGGAAATATTAACTAAGAATTATAAAGTCGCCAAATGAGCTATTATTCCGTAATTTTTTTAACAATTCTTTATATGAATCATTAATGTATGCACTTTTACAAAGTACTACTCTATAACAACGTAGTAATGACTTAGAAAACGGAAATAATTAGAGCCCAATAAAAACACCTTTTATTTTTTAAACACAACGAATGAAAACTCAAGCGGAATGTTAAAAACTCCACTTTTCTTTCAGCCTTCGTTGAAAAATGATTCCACGTACACCAATGCACACGTTGCTATGGATTCGAAGCATTTTTCACGCTCGTAAAAACTAACGTTAAAACAATAACAGCATTCTGAAACATTCATTTCAAGTGAGAAACAGGAAGACAAATAGAACATTTTAATGCTTCTAATGGAGAGCGGCGTGCGGTCGCCGGGAGGGAGTAACGGTAAATAGGGTACAGGCAGAGAGATAAAAAGACGGAGGTAGGAAAAAGGAGGGCGAAAGGAGAGGGATAAAAAGAGATAAGAGGCAGGAATATATTGAAATACAGAAGTGGACGGTGAGGAGGAAAGAGGGGGAGAGAAAGGGGAGGGAAGTAAAGAGAAGAAAGGTTTTTGATGTGTCCTGCGACATGGAGGAGAAGGACGGTAGAATGGCTTACCCTGGCAACGGCGTGAAACGGGCAAAGGCCTTTCTGCCTCTTGAGTTTAGGGGAGGACAGAGATTGAGGGAGAAAGATAGAGAGAACGATGCGAATGAGAGAGAGAGAGAATCACCTTCATTAATGCCTCTGCACACGGTCACGCGCGAATATTCCGATTCAACGCCCAAAACCCTGGAACCTCAACGACAGCTGGACAACGAGGGTCAGGATGAGAACGTCACCTGTCGCTGGAGAGATAAGCCGGAAGGTCAGTGGAGGGGATGATGAAATGGAGACAAGACGACGGAGAGTGCAGGAGGAAGAGGTAAATAGAGGTGCTCTCAGAAGTCGAGTTAAGCAAGGGAAGGGAAACCGCAAATCCTTTCATCGAGGAAGAAACCGCTGACGTTTCCTTTAAATACTCGCTTAATAATGCACATATTCCAAATTTCATTTATCTCCTTATAAACCGTTTCAACTCCTGCTTTTATGATATAAGTTGTATGAATTATTTTTTCTTTACTTGTACCTTTCATAATTATGCTGTCATTCATTTCTATTACAGCCAAACTTTTGTTGTTAAAAAAATCTCTTAAACTCTTAAATGGAAGTACTCCATGGCGTTAGCGATGAGTGAGCGATTCTGGTTTGGCACCCTTGGACCCTTTAAGAATTAAAATTCGAATGGCAATCAGTATAGTATATGTGAGCGTAGATACTGTAGGAGTGGATGAATCTTACTTCACCTAAGTTAGTGCCTTTGTTATGGCGACAGACGCTAAATGCGGTTCCTAAATCCCACTAATGGACTCGTCTAAAATGAGGCTCGTAAGATTAAACTCCGGTGGCTTTGTCGCCGGTAGCTATCGTGGGATGAACGTTATCGAGTAACCTTAAAGTCGCTTCTGTACTCTTCCTGACTTATACGCAACTGCGAAGATTTCGTGGAGATTCACTGCTTTCATTAGACGCAACGTTACGGCAAGTTCTAATGTATGTACTTTTTCCTCGATGGAGTTGCATCAGACGTCGTCAAAGTGACTTCCGGCGTGCCTCAGGGAAGTGTAATCGGACCTTTGTTATTCTTGATATATATAAATGATTTAGCGGATAATATAAAGTGTAAAGTTAGACTCTTCGAGTTAGACTCTTCGCGGATGACACACTTGTGTATGGAGAAATCAACACAATACACGATCAGGAGAATTTGCAAAAGGACCTTCAGGCTATTACGAAATGGTGTAAAGATTGGCAACTCGATCTGAATATAAAGAAATGCGCCGCAATGAACTTCACGCGCTCCACGAATTTCAACCGTTACCCGTACCAAATATCTGAACTAAAGCTAAAATACGTCAATAGCTACAAATACCTAGGAGTAATTCTCAGTAGCAATTTGTCTAGTAGAGAGCATATCAAAACCGTTATAGCATCGGCAAACAGAATTCAAGGGCTTTCCTCTAGAGTCCTGCGGGGATGCCCCTCGAATGTGAAGGAAATCGCATACTTTTCCCTAATACGACCCATCGTGGAATACTGTTGCGCCGTCTGGGACCCTTTCGAGGAGGGCCTAACTAGAGAGCTCGAAATGGTTCAGCGTAGAGCGGCTAGATTTGTAAAAGGAGAATATCGGTATGATGCGAGTGTATCAGAGTTATTGAGAGATCTGAAATGGCAGACGTTGAAGAGTAGAAGAATTGAATACAAAAGGAAACTATTTGAAAAATTTGAAAGTTCCGAATTCGTTGAAGACGTACGCGGCATAGTCGTCCCCATCGGTGTTAGTGAACGTAATGTTAGATCACAGTGCAAGAGAAAATATCTCGAAATTACCGCTAGAACAGAGAAATACTACCGATCCTTTTTCCCAGACGCGATAAGACAATCCAACAGAGGAATTAGCTAGACTTCACTTGGTGTTGTGACACCCCCTGCCAAACGCTTTTAGCGGCTTGCAGGGTATTTATGTAAATGTAAATGTAAAGAGAGATGTGGTCCTACCGTTACGCTTAAACTGCAGGAAAGGAAAGATTCACCTAGGGGAGATACATCCTAGCCGCATTGATATATCGGTCCCACATAATTTTAATTACTTTATATAACATATTTTCTGAATTTTATATGCCTGCATTTCGCGTTGTCACGATTTATTCAATTCAACAACCAATCACAATAGTACAAAATGTATGTAGTATCTTTGTAATAGGCATAGTTAGCGATTTATTCCCTTAAAATGAACTCTTTAAGGAGTGCTATGAAGGACTACTAAACTCGTGCTTATGTTAAAATTATAGTTCTACTTCAAAGTGATCAACACGAATCGCTGGCATGATGCATAAATTTTAATCAAGAGAGATTGCTAACGATAAGGATAACAGTAATTAAATGTAATATGTTTGTCGTCTATTAATTAAATGCTACCGTCTTTCACTCCTATCGCCGCAATTTCTAACGTTTTTCATTCAACAACCTCTTCTTTCATTAGTTCACACATTCTAACTTCTCCCTTTACCTATATTTCCTCTCTTATACTCATTTTATCTCACCTTTACCTGCCTGTTACAACAAATCACTCTCTCAGCCTCTTCATCAACGGCGCTCGCTCATTAATCCCTTCCAACCCATTGGCTCAATTCAACACGAGGAATGACCGAGGTACCCCACTTCAGAAGGAAAGAATATGCACACATGGATTAGATATAGCCACACCAGTACGACAACAAAGTTTATAATTTTATTGTATTTTTAAGTAATTTCTCTTTAACTTGTCCCACCACGATTTTTTCTATTATTTTTTATATATTAGTTATAACCTTTTTCGTACGAAACGGAACTTGAGTTTTCATTAAAATTTAGGACCGAAAGCATGAATGGGAACTTAAGGGACCATTAATTTGGCCCTTGCATACATTCGAGAAGTATACTCATACTGTTAGGATTCGGTCAAGATGGCAGCACGCTTCGTTTGTGACAAAAAAGGACAAGGTGGTAATCCTAATATGCATCATTGCAAAAAATCCGCGATAAAAGGAAACAAGAGGTAATAACATTTTATAATGACACAGAGAGTGGAGTGGATGTTGTGGATGAGTTAATCTTATTCAGTCACTAGGAAAACAAAATGTTATAAATTCACCAATTATTTTTGAAGAAAAGTTTGTTAGACGACATTACCAGAAAACGCCATGAAACTAAACGTTAGATTACCTTAAGGTAATTTAATCCTAGCCCCGACAGTTGCGTGCAAAATTTTCTGAAATCATTGGACACAGTTCCGAAAAAATTCAAGACTCGACGCCAAATGAACAACAACCGCATAAATAACAAAGAAATCAAGACCTACACAAAATTAAAACAGTTTCTTTTCAAAAATACGACATTTACATCACTATTTTCAGTTCTTTTTTAAAGCAATTAAAAAAAATAAATCAGCAAATAAATTTTATGTAGTAGTAAATATGGGACTCACTGAACCGGATTATAAGCCTTTGATGAATAAAGTTATAAGTTAGAACATATTTGTACGAATATTGTTATTTTCGTTCTCAGGTCTCTGATTGATCCGGCGCGACCGAAATCATCGATCTAATATGCAGGAACATTCTACGGTTAAGCAGTAATTTAAATGTCTAAGCAGTCATTTTAAAGTGCTATCTTTTGCTTTAAAATCGAATCCGAAAAATGCCTATGTCACTAAGTTAATATTTGTTTTAATGAAGACAATTAAATCTAAAAATTCACATAAATTCCGGAACACAAGAATACTTCTCTTTAAGTAAAATTTATAATTAAACATTGAGTCAAAATAAATTAGGCACCTACTACTTTTCCACAAACGTTTTAACCCAAGGACGGAAATTGAACGCAACGGAACAATTGGAAATTTCTAATAATTCAAAGTCTTCGTGTGTTAATTTAGTGAACAAATATGTGTTTCTCAATATTTCACCTTTACTTTCCGCTACCTAAAGCACTGCTCCTCTTTGCTAGATGATGCCGAATCAGGCGCGAAACCGGTCGCAAAATTTAAAAGTTTGTGGAAAAGTACTGTCTAATTTATTATGAATATTTCATACTTCCACGAAGTTACGCCTGACTCAATTAATTATAAATATTGAGTCTCCATAACACATTTCCTTGAAGTAAATGATAGCCAAAGTAAAATTAAATTTAAAAGAATACGTTATTTTCAGCTTAAAACATGCAGATTTTTTTACAAACTAGTGATACAGAATACTTTCTCTAGAATTCTTAAGAATCTAAGATAAATTACAAAATTTAAACTTTACATCTGCGTATTATTTATGGAAAAATATCTAATAAATCTCAACAAATCACATCTCGTGAAAATATCGAGAGACCTTAGAATTTGATGGCACCTCTCGTATTAGGATAAAAATTCTACCAAATATCCAACTAAATTATTCCGCTTCATGCCGTTTTTTCGCCGAAAATCACAAAAAATTTATAATCCCATTTTCTCACGTCGCGAGGGAAATTTTTCGATTCATTTTCTACACTTTTTTTTATCCTTGATCGAATTTGAGAAGAAAGATGAAATCTTTCCCCTCGAATTTATTTCTCATCCACAGCGCAAAAAAAAAATCGTCACATTAAAAATGGAAAAAGAGACGAAAATTGGAAAGAATGAGAAGCGTCCCGAGTTGAGTTTTCTAAACAAATTAGATGACGCGCTAAAAGAATAACTTTTCTCCAGTATCCGGCCCTTAAATCTGCTAAATCGTCCGTTTTCGAAACGGCCTCCCCTCGACATCTTCCCTCTCTACCGACACACCCACCAATGTTACAATCCCTAACTCCATAACCACCACTCCGGCAGGATATATTCCCTATCGACCGATCCGCCATCTATCCATGCGAGTTTTGCGCGAGAAAATTCCTATCCGGATGAGAATTCAACGAGCCCCTTTTTTCTTTTGCAACGCGAACAAGAGAGAGAATGTCTGCGACCCCCGGCCTTCTTCCTTCCCATCATGCCTCATCCTGCCTCACTCGCATTTTTTTGTCGCCAATTCCGACGGCCATTCGGCTTGAGCTCACTTCGTCCGCCTGAGTCTCCCTCTCACTTTTTCATTTTCTCTCCATCTACCTCCACGTATTTTCGCGTCTATTTTCCGTCTAGTCCTTTTTAAGCTTTTGAATTATTGTCGCGAGTATCTATTTAAAAATAAATCGCTCTAACCTACATGTCCAGTATTGACGACGCTCAGGTGAACCTGCGTGATATGGCTGCATGATAGCTGACGAATACTCGATTGTAAACGATTTCGTTTATATATTTTTTTTATTAATTTTATAAATTTAAAAATAATTTATGTTCCAATGCTGAACGAATGTGCCAACGTCTGTCAATAAATAACTTTCCGTCTTCATTCGTAAAATATTTTTGTTGACGTTATTGCATGGTGTAGTACAGTTTGGGTGATACTCTTGAGTACATGTATTGAATTTTAAATAAACTTTCAAATATTCGATTGAATAATTATTTTCAGAAATACATGAAATTTTAGGCAAAAGAAGTTTGCAATATTGGACTGTTCCAATCTCTAAATTAAACACTGAAGATATGCTGTCTTTCTAATTTCACCTATTCGTCGTACTCCTTCGTGTATTCGCCTCCCCTCGTTTTGTTTAAAGATAGCGTCGATTTCTCCACTGGAAACAGCGAGAAAAAAATGGCGTCGCTGTTTACTCTTTAAACGATGAGTCGTTCGATATTATTACAGTAACCCCATTTTAAAATTTTAATCCCTTCACTTCAATATTTGCTAAGTAAATCATGCAACTGTTTTTTCCAAATCCACCGTTGGGATTAGTTTATTTTGTATATTTTCAAGCTAAAGGTTATATTAAACCGCAGCTAACAACTTTCTAGTATCTAACCAGCTTATTTACGGAACGGGATGACAACTATGAACAAACTGCATGTCTTTTCCAGTTTCCGCTTTTACTACATTACACTTTTCCCAAAGGAATGCAGCCGGAAAACCTATCTCGAGAGGAAAATTTATTGGTCAATCAAGATAAAATATTGATTTCTATATTGTGTTTTTTCGGAGAATTCCCAGGTCTTTTGAATTTGTCTTTACAAACAAATTTGCAATATAAATAATCAATTTCAGAAAGACCAAAACGTCATTATTATTATTACCATACTATTTGTAGTGTACATATTTAGCCAAATATGGAATGTCTATTTATTATAAGAAAAATGAATTAAGAGTTTATGAAAAAAATAAAGACTGCTTTTTAAAACCTCAGGGTTTAATTTAACAAAATTGATTTCGACGTATAATATAATCATCAGGCGTCCGAACGAAATAATTAGCTTTTAACTGAACACCGATCCAACTTCATCCCATCCCTCCCCATGTTGAACATAAAGGCTACAAATTACCACTGCTGGAACAACTAAAAATACTTTCCCATGCACAGGAAATGCATTCACCCTCAATTAACAACCATGTATTCCAATCCCCTTCATTAAACCGTTTGCTATCCCAAATTCACCCCACCTCAAAACAATGATGCATGGACAAGGATTTTTTTCCTCCTTATATAACTTTCCCATCCTTTTCTTTGTGGATCATTGCAATTACTGGTTTTCACGCCCAAATTCCGCCCATCCACAGTTATTCGATTTCTCTTGGATATTGCTTCGACAATATGGCCGCCCTGTGTCCAATTGCTCTTATCCCTGCCTTCCACTTTGTTTTTCCCTTCCAACCCCTTTTTTATCTCTCCTCCAAGAACCCATTTTCCCTGAAGGAAACCCCTTTCTTTATGTTCACAGGTTCAGTCTCGTTTCGGCGCATGATGATGACTTTCTGTGTCAAGTAAGGGGTAGTTATTGTTAAATAAAACCCTTAATTACCGTTTATTTTCGTAGCGGCACGAACATGGATCGCCATGCAGTTATGGTTCATTCGGTTAATTATCCTCAAAAAGCATTCAACGGAAAATTATATTTCCGTTCAACTTGAAAAGATAATTTTACTTTGCTGAGGTGCAATAGTTATAAAATTTCTGTTACAAATGTTTGAGTACGCATAAAGATCATTATAGTTCTTTGCAAGTATGCATTCAATAAAGCCTAAAATTCATAATTTCTTTTATTCGATGTGGAGGAACGCACAAAACACGCAAAAATGGACAGAGCTCAGGAAAAATTGTTAGTACAAATTTTATCGACGAGAACCCTATCTTTAAAACAAAAAGAGGACCCGATAAATATACTATAAAAAGGACCAAACGAAAAATAAAATTCAAAATTGTCCGCTATAAACTCGCTCCTCTGAACAGTGGCTTTTTTTAAACACGCTTTTTAATTGAAAAAATTAGCTCGAGCAAAATTGCCGATAGTTCCAGTTTCTTATTTATTTTTTTTTAAAAGAGAAATTTATCGCGCGCAAAAATCCAGTTTCCAACGCGTCCGACGTCAAAAGTAAACTTCGGATATCGCCTTCCGATCGTCCTAATATCGACCCATTTGTCCCCCTCACACAAATACGGTCACGCACACACAAACACACCCGAAAATTGATTTCCGATCGAGGACGACGGGAAGCTAAAAAGCGGAAAATGCAAAAAAAAAAAAAAAAAAAGGAAACGCCAAACGTTATTTGAGAAAGAGAAACGTCGCGCGTAGGTGTGACAATATTTTCGTTTTATTTTATTTTTCCACGGTCCGAATTTTAATTTATTTGTGCGCCAGTTGGAACGCATCCATGCTCGCGACATCGACACCCGTTGTCCCTTTCCGTCCTCGGCAAACCCTCTTCAACTTCTTTTCCCGGCCATAAAAAAAGCAACCGTTCCATCCTGCCCGTTCTCCTACTCCTATTCGCAACTATCCTCCCCTCTCCCTCCTCCCTTTGTACCCTAACATACCGGCCACACATCAAAACGACCAATCGCCTTCCAAACGGGGAATGAAATTTGGGCCGTGCGAGCCAAATGGTGCGTTCCCATTCCAAATTCCCACTCCGAACCCTTCCCCTTTTCAACTCCCACCGCCTCCTGTATTCCGATCCTCCTCTCTTTCTCTTCCAAAAAAAAAACTCTGCCTAAAAAAGGTCCTGTTGTTGTTCCACCCTTTTTTTCTCGCTTTTCGTTTTCTGTGTGGTGTGGTGTTACCAAATAGACCAGCTTGCGCGTGTGATAGAGAGAGAGAGAGACGGTCATCGGATGCTGTTCACTCTTTTCCATTCTCGCCTGCTACCCCCCTCTCTCTCCATTTCTATATAAACACACACACACACACAGGTACATACATACACATACATACATACATACATACATACATACATACATACATACATACATACATACATACATACATACATACATACATACATACATACATACATACATACATACATACATACATACATACATACATACATACATACATACATACATACATACATACATACATACATACATACATACATACATACATACATACATACATACATACATACATACATACATACATACATACATACATACATACATACATACATACATACATACATACATACATACATACATACATACATACATACATACATACATACATACATACATACATACATACATACATACATACATACATACATACATACATACATACATACATACATACATACATACATACATACATACATACATACATACATACATACATACATACATACATACATACATACATACATACATACATACATACATACATACATACATACATACATACATACATACATACATACATACATACATACATACATACATACATACATACATACACACACACACACACACACACACACACACACACACACACACACACACACACACACACACACACACACACACACACACACACACACACACACACACACACACACACACACACACACACACACACACACACACACACACACACACACACACACACACACACACACACACACACACACACACACACACACACACACACACACACACACACACACACACACACACACACACACACACACACACACACACACACACACACACACACACACACACACACACACACACACACACACACACACACACACACACACACACACACACACACACACACACACACACACACACACACACACACACACACACACACACACACACACACACACACATACATACATACATACATACATACATACATACATACATACATACATACATACATACATACATACATACATACATACATACATACATACATACATACATACATACATACATACATACATACATACATACATACATACATACATACATACATACATACATACATACATACATACATACATACATACATACATACATACATACATACATACATACATACATACATACATACATACATACATACATACATACATACATACATACATACATACATACATACATACATACATACATACATACATACATACATACATACATACATACATACATACATACATACATACATACATACATACATACATACATACATACATACATACATACATACATACATACATACATACATACATACATACATACATACATACATACATACATACATACATACATACATACATACATACATACATACATGAATGCATGCGCACATGTACACATGCGTGCATACATACATGCATGCATACATGTGTGCCTCTGCACGTCTCTGTGTGCGCGCGCACATACATCCACAAAAAGTCCCATTTGGCCAATATTCGACCTAATCTTTGCGCCCTTCAACTCTCGATAAACCCGTCCTTTTTTATTTTAACGGCTTACAAAACGATCCGACGGCGTCGACTCGCCGCGAATAAAAAAATAAATAAATGCCGCACCTAACGCAATAAATTAATTGCCTTTGTTTTCTTTTGCGTGCGTGCGAGTTATAACTGATGTAGTGTCAGCTCGACAAATGTCACCTGTCGAGTTAAAATCTCCAACGGCGCACTTACACACGCGCAAAAACCCTCGTCCTTTTTACCTCCGCTCGTATTATCGCATCGCGTATCTTTCTCTCTCTCTCCCTTTCTCTCTCCTTTTCTCTCTCTCTCTCTCTCTATCTCTCTCGCCAGTCTATTACGTCACGCGCGCATCCCATTCCTCTCCCTCTTCCCTACCATTCCCTTTAACTCCAGCCTTTTCTCCTATCGGATGTTTCCCCCCGTCTTGGGCGAGAACGCAAATTGGCTCCCACCAGACATTTTCTACACGCATCGCCTCGCATGGCCCTAAAATGGAGCAATTTCAATCTCCAGCACTTTGTGGGAGGTGTTAAAGTATTTTACCACCCTTAGTCAGTGGCGGATTAAAACAAATTGGCATGGGGGGCACATAATAAAAAATCTATAAACAAACAAACATTATAGTTAGCCATTGGTAACACTTAGCTGCACAACCTTGAAGAAAACGGTTGTATAAATTTAATGGGACTCTATTGAGTGTTATCATTAAGGGGTCATCTAAACTAGAATTCTATAACGAAGACCCTTTCTTAGATATAATTGTATTCATAGCACTGAAACCTCTCTCACACGATGCCGTTGAAGTTGGAAGAACTGCTATTATAGATATCAACTTACTGAACAACCTTTCTCCGTGTGAAACTGTTGATTTAGGAATATCATCTAGCTTCAATTGCTTACATAATACCTTAACTTCGTACCATTAACTAAGAATAATTTCAATAGTTTTCTCAAATTTCAATATCACCTGCGGTATTTCAGATAGCTGAACTCATAGAAATTTTTCATTCATTGACGTGTTCTCAGGAAATGTTTTCTCCGTCAACCCTTTATTATGTTCTAATTAGTTCAGAGTATTAATTTCATTTTCAAATAAGATATTGAATCTAGTACGATACTAATAAAATAAATAGATACTTTAATACACCCGACGATACGAGGCGAACGGGACGCTTTTTTAACGGCTGAGAGCTAACTACTTCACAGACGTTCCAAAGACAATTGCCACAGGCGAATTTATTTTGAATGGCAGGGAAAGTTGGTTTTACCGGTGGAGAGCTAAATTTACAAATAAAAATTGTTATTGCGAATAGATTGTCGCCAGATGGTAATATCAACTCGCCACTGGCGAGCGGGCGACCGTATTTTTCGAGCCCTTTCCATAACTATTACAGTTAAACCCCATTATTTCGATCCCGGTTAATTCAAAGTATGCTGTAATTCGAAGCTAATTGTAAGAACAGTCCCCGGCCATCATTATAAGATTTTTCGTACTTTTTGGTACGGATTATTCGAAATACGCCTACAATGAAATCAGGTCCGGATTTAAGTTTTTGATGCCCATAGGCACTATTTTTCGATGCGCCTTTTCTCATTAAATTAAATTTTGTAACAAAGTCGCATACATTGCTTAAGTTACAAAGAAGCTCCCACGCAGTACAACGTCAACACAGCATAAACATATAAAATATGGGTTGTTGTAACATTGTTTAAAATGGAATAAACGAAATCGAAAACAATTATGACAATTTTTTGGATAGAATTCCATTGTAATCTAATTCTGGAGCCCCCCTCAATAGGCGACAATCATGTTAATTAAACACATCAAACAATGACCGGTTGAACCGCCATAGAATAAGAAAATTACTTATATGAAAGGCTCATTCTGTTTGAATCCGTCGGATATTTTGCCTTTAATAAAATGTAAAATATGAAATTCATCATTTGTGTATTTTTTCGAAGAATCCCGTAATTATTGACGGACATTACACTAGCGTATTCTTAAATAAGGCGATATAATTCAAAATGTGATTATTATTTAAAGAAAACTTCGATATTTTGCGTCTTTTATAATTTGGTATCCTTCATAATTTGGTGCCTTTCATATCTTGGCGCCTTTTATATCTTGGCGCAGTAGGCTTTTGCCTATGTTGCCTGTGCACAAATACGGCACTGAATGAAATTCGAAGTCACGATCTGCTCCGGTGACTCACGAAAAGTCTGTTTAATTCGAAACCTCGATCCTGTGTAAGCGGAAGGTTCATGCGTGCACCATTACATCACATTTTTGTCCCCATTTCTCGCACACGAAATACATATAGCATCCCAAACAGGTGACTCCCTTTTACTTATTTAATAGTAGGATGACCAAACGTCACATTTTCGCCGGGACAGTCCTTTGCTTTTTAATCAAGAAAGCCATTTTGAAGCCCATCGCAAATAAAATTTAGAATATCTGATAGTATAGCTGATATTTATAGTAGAAATGTAGGATTCATGGAAACATAAAGGTTATCAAACGAACAACAAATGTTAATTACAGTCGCAACTGTCGGGTTAGGAAACCTCAGGGTCATTCATAAATTTGAGTTGGCAAATTTGGTTTCCGCGTATAATATCCTGCCCGGGTTTAACCTAACTTATTCCCTTCGAGTTTCGACAATGACGATGCTAGTCGGATTCTATTTTGATTTTGAGCTTTGTACTAGTCAGGCATGCTACTGCTCCAGACCGTATGGAAAGTTCGTATTTGCCTTTTTCGCTATAGATCGTGATAGTTAAAGATCCACCATTTAAAAAAATCATGCCAAAATTTTGTTCCGATTTTTTCCTTACAACGACGAGAGATGTCCCTTTTTCACCTCGTTGGAATATGATAACCCTATTTAATAGTCAACGTGAAATAAAAGTCGTAGATGATTCAAATAAATGAATCAGCTTATCCATGCATCACATTCTCAGTCGGATAGCAAAATTCGAGAACCAAGCTGAAATGAACAGAAGTTGCAAGAACCACTATTATCTCAACCCTCATGTTTTTCCAAACCTGGACAAGGTTTTTATCGTGAAAAACTGATATACTCCAGAAAATACCGTGTAATATTGATTTCTGTCGCTGAACCAATCTTTAAATAACGTTGTACGATGTTATACCGAATGTCGTCTCTAAAAATATCATGCCTTTGTTTTTATCCGAGAATAAGTGATGAGCCAAAAACAAAAACCTAGTGGTTTTGCTCAGTGATTAACTAGAAAAAATATTAAGAACCGGCAAGGAAATTTGGATAAGGGTGGCAGGATGCCTACGTGCCAGGGGCACCAGATCGCTCTAGTAATACCGTTCTGCTAGCTTAAGAAGTGTTCGGTTCGTAATATATTCCATTTCATACACTGTGGGTAATTGACTATCAGATAGGGCAAAATGTACATGAAAGGACAAAATCAATAACTTTTCATATTTTCTAAAAAATTATATATATATATACACACACACACACACAGACAGTGGCGTAGCAAGGTGAAGCCGGGTCCTGGTTCGAGAATTCTTTACGGCCTCCCCCTCTCCTCCAATATATATTAAGAATAGGAAGTTTCATGATCACGGATTCTTTTCACTGTATTTAGCAGCTCTTGTGGTTTAAAATGACACAAAGGGTAAATTTTTGTATATGTCGACCACGGGCCTTCAGGCCCCCTCGAGCTCCGGGCCCTGGATCGACCGATCCATCGGATCCATGGTCCCTACGCCACTATATACACAGATGAGTGAAAATCTTTCGGCGCGCGGTTGAACGTGTTTTCTTCGCGGCACAAAAGATTAACTTGAAATGTACTGGGAAATTCGGGATATTCACTTGAGCCTTTTTTCACACGTGGTGGTCTTTGTGAATCGCAAACTAAATGTTCGCTTTAGCTCTGTTCGAATTCAGTGTGTATACTAACGAGAACGGATAGATAAGATTCTGTATTGCGGTTTTGCTGCCCAAATAAAGGTAAAAAAGTTCGATTTTTATTAAAGTTCGTTTATTTCGAACCCAGATACTTCGAAGTTGTAATTTTTTGGTACCTTGAACTTCGGAATAACGAGGTTTTACTGTAGTAGCAATTTGTAAATTAAATAAATAACAAAATCCACAAATGTACGTTAGGCTAATGCATCTTATTTAGCATAAAGAAGAAGTTCATCAGTCCAAAGAGATGACGCAGATCAGGTCGAAATGGAGCGGCCAGTTTCGGCCGGCTTGGTACGAAGAGAGATAAACATAATTTAAAAGTCAGTACTGAAAGGGTTAAGCTCAATTACTCTTTTGTTACCCATGCAGAAGTCGAAATAACATTTATACTACTTGGTTGGGCATTAGGAATGAATGCTATGAATTAATACTAATATATAATTTAATAAATTTTTAATGAAATATTTGCGGGCCTGACGACAGGGGGGAGCACGTGCCCCGGTGCCCCCCCCCCCCTCTGTATCCGCCATTGCCCCTAGTGACAAATGTGCACGGAATGACAAGAGGTATTTTTAAGAAAAAAGTTTTTCGATATAACTTACATTCACTCATTGATGCAGTTTTTACCCTAATGATTTACATGATTATAATAATATTTAAAAAAAAAAGGTGAAGTGAAGAAGATCGTTATTTCAAATATTCAATCTGTGAATCACGTAAGCGGGCGGCTTTATTTTTTTGTCCAAATGAGCTTCAAACTTTTTATAGCTGTTGTTGGAATTTTAATTATCCACCGAATTCCACCCGTAAATCGAGCTTGGCAATGCTTTTTTGCATGGGAATTTAACGAACTAAATTCAAAGCTTTTTCATCACTGAAATTTATACTGCATATTTACCTTTAAATAACATTCCGACAGGAACCATTACAAATTGCAACCCAATCATCCATGATAGTGGTTATGCTAAGTTGATTGTTTTATATTTTTAGTATTGTAGTCCCATAGGCTAATGTCTAAAATGGTATATTATAGACATGAAACGAATGAAAATATTATGAATCTGACGAAGTCTTAATGGCGCCTGTAATCCAAACTGTTATAGATAGCAATGTTATTGGTCTCACACTGAGAAAATGGAGCACTCCAGAGGTCATACGAGCATTTGCCTTGCTCTTCTCATAGTTCTGCTGGACATACAAAATACATTCTAGCAAAATTTTTAAGCATTAGGAAAATGAGCCAATATTTTTGGTCAATGAAGAGAAATTGCGCTATCACAATCATGGAGAAATACATCGGTATTAAAGCCGAGAAAATTATAAATGACCTCTAGTTTTTAATAAGGTGAGCATATAAGTATGAAAAAATATATTCATAGCAAGAAAAGTCTCTACTACATATGAATGAAAAGAGAAAAAAATATGCCTAATAAAACAGTATCGATCCACAATTTTCTCTCTTTTTAATACCGATAAATTTATATGCTGCAATGTCAAATTCTTTTGATATACAATATTTCCTAAATTAAAATTTATACTATATGCCTAAGCATAAGTTGTAAATTCTACAAGAGCCTTAAAGAAGGGCTGGAGTTGATATAGGGCTAAATTTAACACCGGATAATATCTGGAGCTTTGTGTACAACTGTCAACAAGCCTAAAACCTATTAATCTTTCCACCGGAGCGCTATGCATAAACGCCTCTCCTTGTATTGCTGCCCGAATGATATAGTTCTTCGGATATCGGCTCCTCAATTTTAAAAGGACGCCGTTTCCATCCAAGGTTCTCCTCACCCTACTCTTTCCCGTACTCCCTTTTTCCGCATTCGTTTTATCCAATGCCATTAGGCGAATATTTCCACGCATAAAGCTCCGCTATTTGTCTCTGCCTATCCATCGCGAAAAAAAAAGAATTGCCGACGGCAACAATTTATATATGCCTCCCTACCGCATGTGCTATCGCTCACCCATCCATCCCTCTGTTCCCATCCCACTTTACCTTTCTATTCCCCGACTCTCCCCTCTCTTCTTCTTCATCCCGTGTCCTCCTCCTTTTATCCTCCCAGCTCCTTAATTCTCCCACCAACACCGCCGCCCTTCCTCTCCTCTCTCCTAATCCTCCCAATCAACCTAGCAACGTAATGGCCTCCCTCTCCTCCTCAAACCTAAAACCCCCCTCCACGTTAACCCTTTTCCTCGAACATTACGCTACGTCGCTACTCGCTCCTTCCCCGTTCCTTTCTTTCCTCTCACTGTCGCTTTTGAATCACTTTCTTCATCTTCCGTGCGTTCGGACGATATAAATACACGAAGTGAAAAGACGGAACGATCTAAAGCAATGCAAATAACGGATGAAAGATCGACCCGGTTTTCAAAGCAGGATATATTGGTAAAGAAAAACCAGTATGTGAAGTGTAGCATAGGTTAGGTGCGACTGGAGGTTCAGGATTTGAAGTTTACATTTGTGTTTCAATCAAGTTGACTGCGATGGTGCAAGGTTTTCGCTGCATTATTTTTTAAAATTTGGTTGAAGTTGGTGAAGATATATTTTCCATCTTATTGGTCGCGACCCAATACTTGGCAAAAATATATTTAGAACTTCTTTAATTCTGAAATCAAAACTATTGATCATTTCAAGCTTATAAATATATGAAGCATTATACCATTCTTGCTTCTAGAAAACAGAATTCAGTATAATATATATAAATAGCCGTAAAATAAAACTTACTTTTAAAAATTACCCTTACAAAAGTGAAATTAACGCGCATATTGAAATGTTATAAACAGGAGGCATATAACTTCAACTCGAGCATTAAGGTTATATACAGAGTGGAAATAAAATTTTATCCAAAATACTTATTTGGCGACCTTAATTTCCTAATGATAATTTTTGTTTAGAGATCCCTCAACGTAACTTTCTCTCATGCATTACACATGTGCCTCATTATTAATACGCATCGTCAAGTGAAGCAAAGTACGAATAACAGAAGTGAAATACTATTTTTAAAAGCTGCTCTAGAATGAAATTTACCCAAAAAAAGGTTTTGTGGAAAACAATAAGCAATCGTTTAAATGCATGCGCATTATTACTTTTTATTTTTATTTAATACTTACTCGAACGTAAAATTTTAGGTGTGTAAAAGTATCGCGTGTTAAAAGACGCATAAATATTTAATACACATACAAATATCTAAAGATGAACGTTAAGCGAACCGCATTTTAGCCAAACTTGTCCACATAAACAGAAGCAGACCAGTAAGCATTCAAACATCTCTTATCAGATGGGACAAAAAGTCACCACCTTCGTCCCTAAGGACAGCATACGGTCGCAGATGGTGACTGAAGTTCATTACTGATGAAATCAGATTGCCGGGAAAACAATCGGTGATCGCCTGAAATGACATTTGCGACGATCGTATACTACGAACGATTACTACGTCGACCACAAATAAAGGTAATGGCATCACGAAGGGAGAGTTTACTCGAAATTCCAAGCATAGTGAAACGTACAAAGGAAACGAAGAGGAGGTACAAATTAGTTTTCGCCATGAGTAAAGTTCACCCTTTCTTCTATCGTTATTGGATCAGAGTTTTTATACATTAGAATACTTGGGATGTGGACAACTCAATGCTGATACGCTATAATTTGATTTCCCGTTGTGTTTGTAATACTATTCACGTGCCATATATTTCTCCTCTTTAAAATAGATTGGGAGCACATTCGATAAATATGCGATAAAAATTCTTCATCTTTCTCGTTATATTTCATCAAAATATTTTTAAAAAACGTTTAAAATTTGCTCTTCTGTTATGTTTTGCATTAGTTAATACGGTATTCGAATTTAATTCCTTGAGATTCCAAACTGTTTTTTCTGAATGCCATCTTACATCTTATGCTCTCTGTTCCTGAAAATAGTAGTATGTCCGATTTTTATTTTCTCTGATTTTAATCACTTATTCTATTCCTACGTAAATCGCTAGGCCATCGCAAAATATGAAAACATCTTTGAATAATGTTTTACTCCGTTTTATTCTGAATTTGATTAAGGTAATCAAGATGAAAACTGAAATATTTAATGGAGGCTAATTTTCTACTTATTGTTAGATTATTTCATTAGAGAATTGTCGATATAATCTTATGACTGAAAATGTTAAAGAATAGGCAATTAAATATCAAATGGTTGAAAAAAGTACTTAGGTCAGATATCTCCAATCATTTTTCATAACATTATTCTGGATATTGGAGTTATCTGAGATGAGTACTTTTTTCAATCTTCTTATTTTTAAGTGTTTGTTTATGAGTTAGTTACATTATATTTTTAATTATCGTTTCTTCAATTAATCCTTGTTATAGAAATTCTTGGATTTTAAGAGGAAATTAGATTTTACATATACTTAATTAACTGCTTAATTTAGCTCTCCTGATGAAGCATTTGTCCTTACCGAACATGCGCATTTCGACCATTATGTTTCTAATGAATTGAAATTATTTACACCGAAAAAGAGACGAAACAATTCTACAATTAATTAACGTTATCGCCTCTCTCTCACGTTTTTATTAGCGACCCCTTTTTTCAACGCAGTATTTTGGAACTTCTAACCCCTTAACACTTCGTTTTTCTTCTTTAACTACATCACTTCCAACGATATTGATTTTAAAAATCATTCACGGCTACGTCATAATTCTAGGGAGCGAGAATGTCGGCGCGCAAACTCTAATAAAGTCTTTAATTAGTTTGTCTCGGCGAAAAATTCACAAAACTTCATTAATGTGTGTATACGAACCAAATTTCAGGGAGGAGTCCCATACACGGTGAAATTGACGCGTTATCGAATCAAAGAGGCGATATAGTTGATTTTTAAACAAATTTAAATAGCGCTACCTTGGATATCGGACGAATGGAGGTTCATTGAGCTCCATGCAGTTTTAGCAGGAATACAGAGAGGCGTACCCTCGATATCTGGCTCTATTCAACTACTATATAGATCCTCCTCCCCTTCTCCCACTCCAGCAATAGCCGTCCGACGTCCCACCTCCTTCCTAATCTCCTCCCCCTCTCTCCAATCAACCCCTCGCCTTGCCAAACTCCATCCCAACCCTCCCACACATTCCAATCATGGATACCATTCTATCTCTCCCCCTCATATTCGTCCCCACCTCTCTCCCTCTCTCTCTCTCTTACCACCACCTCTCGTTTCGAGGGTCATGACACGGAGTGACTGTCCTCTCCATCCGATTCATCTCAATATCCAACGCCCTCTCGACCAAGTGCGGGTTCGCTTATCCATCCAACGGACCAACCCTCCTCGCCCATCCCCAACCACTCTCCCACGCCTCTCTACAACACGCGCTGGAAAACTTTCCCTTCCCTTTTTCCGCCCCATTTCCTCGGGTTCACTCCATTCCACCTCCCTCACACTCGGTGTCGCCCGTCACCAATCACTCACTCTTTCCTCCCTCCGTTTCTCAATCCCTTTCCCCCCTCTCTTCAACGTATTCGCATTTTTTTAAAATCTCTCTTGCAATATTTCTACCGATTGCATTCCATATCATTATCTCAAAGTGATTGCCCCCTTCACTTTCTGTAAGATATTTTCCTATGCGTATAAAGGTACTAATTCCAGATATGAAGGAATCCTTGCGACAAAAAACTCCCTGGACATTTTTATTTGTTTAGTAAATGGCACGAATCATACGTTAAGGAGAGGTAAACGATTAAATATACTTTTAAAAACCAAAATCATTTTTTGTGACCCGTCAACTAAAAACATGTTGATCAGGGGAGAAATGAGAAAGCAAGATTTAGCGAACAAGATACACGAAGAAATTTATTTGGCGTCTGTTAATCGTCTCCTAATAATTGGATAATAAGGACAACTTGAACTTGGTAAAAGTTCCATTTTATTAAATAAACAAGTTTATGGATTGAATATGGAGTTCCATCAAATGAAGGCTTCCCTGTTGAATTTATCCTAATAAATAGATTAAATAAATCGGATGATATTTCATCTACGAATTTCTTGCACACTACTAATTTCACAATGATTATTATACATATATTAGTAAAACATTTCTGAGCCTTATATTTATATATTCCTTATTTTTATTCTAATATAAATATGTCTTCAAGGAACTAATTATTGTTTTAAACGTATATATGCTTGTATATAAATATATTTGTCGTTTTTTATTATTAACGTTTTACAGAAAAGCACTATTTGAATAATACCTTAAGAAACTTATACTCTCAAAAAATTATTGTATTTTTATGTTCAGCGATGATAAAAAGATTGATCAATATATTTAAATGCTTGTTAATAAGTTGCAATAAAACTGCAGTATATAGGTACATAAGTTAGGATATTTTGTATCTCTCTAAATTCTATACAACGTACCAAATTCTTGGTGGTCAATTTATAAAATTATACGAGTTTTATGAATGAGTACGCGTGACTGTGCTCGTGAATGCATTCACGCGTATGTGGCCTACGTAGGCGGGCGTGTACGCGTTGGTTTTTTTTGCGTGAAACCATAGGAATGTTTGCAAAAAATAGTATACTTAGGATATTCTTATAGGAAAAGTTACGAGAAAATACTTGCAAAAAGCCGAAATGTTACATTTGCCGTTGCGAGATTTCCTCCTCCGTTCCTGGAACTGTAACACCTAATCAATATGGCACGCCGCCATGGAGACAGACAGCTTTTGAAAACCATAGAGACAATATAGGAACAGCGGTAACAGAATTCGGAGAATGCGAATGGCAACTTCCTGCAAAACTTTGGCACCGAAATGGAATATCAGATTATTTAAACCTGTTTAATTCCGACCTATGAATGTTTGGTCCCTCGAGTTCTAAATTAACAAATTTTTCCAGTATATGAAAGAGTTTTTATTCATTTGAGTTTTTTTTACAGCTTGATGACATTTAAAAGTATCCGAAGGCATGAAAATATCTAACGGCCACATTTAGCTGTTCAATACATTGTAAAAAAAAAAAACCTGCCAATCACATAACGGCATCTTCTAACGGAAACATACATAAATTTAAACTGTTATAAGTGCTTTATCTTGAGTGGCCATAAAAAACCTCCTCTTAGAAGATTTTTAGCATATTTTTTGTTTATTTTAGCTGCGTTTATTGCGTTGCAACTGGTGCGTACATGGTAGTATAATGCCCTTTACAATTTCTTATGTATCAATACTAGGCAAATCTAAACGTGTTGGTAGTCTGATTTAGAGAAATTGCGATAATCGGATTCAACTAATGGATTAGAAAGAAAAAATCAGCAGTTACGTTAATACGAGTCACGACAAAGTATCATACTTCCCGTTACCCTTTGAAAATCTATCATTAAAGGAATAAGTATGCCTATAAATATCACCTGACGTTGATACCATTATTTAACGCTACAATAACTTAACAATGACGTGAGTCCGAAAGCCGCAAGGCGTAAGAGAATAATTTTCAGAAAAAACGGAACGGTGAACGAGCGTGGAAGAAAGGAAAAGGCAAGAAGTTGCCTTAAATTACTTCCAGCCTGAGGCATATGGATGAGAGCGGACGAGATAGTATGAGAGAGGTGGGCACGAGAAAAATATAAGGAACAAAGGAATGATAAAGAGAAGGTACCGATTTACCGCGCACTCCGGAACCCGCCAGTCGCTACTCTATACGAGGCCTCTTCCTGAGACCCGCTGCCTTCTTTCTCGCCTCCCACACGCTTCCCTTCCCCGTCATGCACTTCCAAAAAAGAAGGCAAGAGGTAAAAAAAAAAAAAAAAAAAACTCGGAGCTGATGCGAGTCGGAGGGCATAAGGTGCCGGGAAAGAAGTGCCGTATATTTTATAGTGTGGCACTTGGATACGTATTATGAGAGTGGAGGAAGGAGAAGGGGAAGCAGCGGGCCCTCCTGAGAAGGAAGAAAGAAAAAGAGGGATGGCCTTAAAAGATGCAGTGCACCTCAAAGCCCTCTCTTAACTCTACGACTCTCTTCCCTCGAATGTCTCCCTCTCTCTCTCTCTCGCTCTATCCATCTTCCTCTGGACTCCTTAGGTAGCACTCCACTCGCTCTCTAGGAATGAAAAAATATGACGGAGGTCCCTGTCCAGGAAAAGCTTCTCCCTCTCTGTCTCTCTCTCTCTCTCTCTAACTCCCTCTCTCTACCCCTCTCCAACTCCCTCTCTCTCTCGGTTCCTCTGTTACTCTCTATCTCTCACTAACCACCCTCTTCCAGCTAGGATCTCTTCTTCCGCGCCTTAAGAGCTAAAACGGCTGGCCCCTAACGGGAAGTTATTTGCATTGCGTCATCCCGAGGATTCTGAAATTTGTAAAAGAAATTGAGTCGAGAGTTTCAACTGTCATTGTATTTCTCATTTCTATTATTCCCTTTTTCAAAGGTTTCGGAATTATTTCGGCCCAACTTTTTCCGAAAAAACTTGCGACGGATTTTTCGCGACAGACGATAATCAGGAAATTATCGACATTATCGATTTTTTCGCCGATTTAGATGTTATTTTGCAACGTTGCGTCTGCGGAATTTTTAGCGTTTTACGCGAATTTAAAGAGTTAGTTGGCAAGCAATTATAAAAGAAGAGAAACGGAAAAACCTCCTAATAACAACGCAAATATTTTTTTTTTAATAAGGAAAATCCATGCACTCCAATTTAGGGGAATATACTTCACGCCAGCGACCCTCGTTTCTTTTTTCACACACACACACTCGCAGACTCACAAATACACAGAAAACAAACACACACACGAACACTTCCTTTCCAAAACATTGCCAAAACACGCATTTCGGAATCAAGGATTCCATCGTCAGTAGGCCGATCAAAAAGACGAAATTATAATTTTCTTCTTTCCATGATAATATGTCATTCTTTGCGAAGAATTAACCAAATCGTTTCTTACGGTAGGCAGTTCAATGGTAGAATATCCGCCCGGCATGTGGAAGACCCGGGTTCAATTCTCGGTCATGGCAGATTTTTTCACCTGCTTCTACATTTCCCATCGTTCTAGATTATAAATGTCTAATGATTTTCGGGTCATTCATTCCTTCAAGCAAATACTTAGCGCACGCGTTCTTTCGGAAGATTTTTTCGGTTTGTTTGTAACCTTATCGTGACTTTTAGAGATATCTGAAGCAATTATTTTTTAGGTGCTTGTTCTTCAACACATATTCGCGATTCAGCCATATCAGGAACTTCACCTCTGGCATTCACAATGTTCAACTGCAATGGTATAATGGACATTGATTGCAGATTTTGCTGATCATCTCTCGACACAAAACGGACATAATAGAGACTAGTAGAGCCAAGGACAAGCGAAGGGGGCGACCATGGTTCGTAAGCTCCAACATGTTACGTCATGTTCTGCCTCTTAAAACTCCTCCTTCGCCTACTTAGTAAGCTGGTGTATTTTGCGGGATTAAAGCCTCTCCCCTTTCCATCTTCCTTCCTTTGGGAGGCCACAGGTGCTTGGGAGAGCGCTACTTTGGAACCGTGCCAAAGGAAACATCCCATGAATTGAAGGAGAAGGCGTCATCTTAGACCCACGGCTTACGAAAGATATGCATAAATGAGAGTTTCCCAGCTGTGGGGATTTTGGGGGTTTCTCGTTAACAAAATTAACGCAACAATTTAATACCTGCTACTCCACTGACCTACTCAAACATTTAGGAAACAAAGCGATGAAGTTGTATGCTAACGAAAATAAGATGTATTCAATTAGGAAATTTGTAGATATACAATAGAAAGCACGAAGGAATTACAATCTAATTGCGGAAAATACTATTTAGAAGATAATTAGGCAAAGCGCTTGAGCAAGAGTTATTCTGAAGGTATTTTTTACGCCTCAGTATGGATTTTCTTACAATAAATTAATACAATGACTGTGCAATATCCCTAATCCTATTTGATAGGAATAATACAGGAAATAGATTTTCGGACATAGGCTTAACAAGTTAGGAAAGTGTACAACGTATCACAAATGGGCGCGTTTCGTGCAATGGAGAATTTGAAAGAAATTAGTATATACCTGTACATAAGGGAAATTGCGTTTTAAAGTTCTTTTCTTCATCATAAATAACCCATTTCCTTCCTATTTAATAATATTACATGCACACGTAAGGAAATTAAACGTTTGTTTGCGAGATTGTTTATGTTAGCAACAATGAAGAAGTAACCATGCAAGAAATTTCCAAATTTCAACTCGATTTAAGATGTTTTATTTGATTTTATCGATAACGGCTACTTCTATGATAAAAATGTGTAGAAAAGGAAATAGTCTTCTTTACCAGTTCTACAACTTTTATTTGAAAAATATTTTGATATGAGCAATACTTTACGAGATATGACGAAAATTTCATTTTTTGTCACCAGTAAAGTGGTACCCCTGATTGGCGTACGAGATTCATTATTGCGATTTTCTTCTTATATTTGATTGTAAGTCCTTAATATCAAATTTCATGAAAATCCGTTCGGTAGAAGCCGAGAACGAACATGCGGACGGACGGACGATAATAGGCGCTCACGCTGTAAGAGAAACGCGCCTAAAAACTACTCACATGTTGACTTTGACAACAGCTACAAGCATTAGCGTTTATTAAACTAACATACTGTTAAAATAGCGTTCTTAAAGCCGAAATAACAGATACTCTTTATTTAACAAATTAAATTAAAACTATCTTAATTCGGATATAAAAAAAATTGCGAATGGTGCTTGTAATGTCGGTGACATGTCGCTTGGTTGCATTCAAGGGAGGCTACCGAAAACAATACTGGCGCTACCCCCGGGTTATTTTATTTTTACTGTCGCGACAAAGAGAGAGAAACTCCGAAGCGAGAGAGACGTCTACGCCGTCCCGCCGCTGCTCGGGGAATATTTTCGAGGATGAAAATAGTGTATTTGAAACGAGGCGTAGCGAGAAAGCGAGGGAGATTAAGGGAGGGAGGTAGGAGAGAGATAGAGAGAGAAAAGCAATCGAGGAGAAAGGGAGAGAGAAAAAGAGAGGCAGAGTGGGACGATGAAACTCATAAGATGAGTAAGGCGAGAACAATTCCTGCGGGAGTTTTTTTTCATTTCTTTCAAAGGCAGAAAGAGAGAGAGATAGAGAGATTGAAAAGTGTGTTTTAGAGTTCGGAATGAAATCACATTCGAACGCTATCGGGAAGGGACTGCAGATGTAATTCGTGAAGGTAAGCATTGAAAATAAACGAATATGTGTATATATATATATATATATATATATATATATATATATATCTGTGTGTGTGTGTGTGTGTGTGTGTGTGTATGTATGTATGCGTGTGTGTATATATACATATGTGTGTGTGTATGTATGTGTGTGTATGTGTATATATATATATATATAAACTAGGTATTGAAGGAAACCCAGTGAGCAGTTACCGGAAGGAGAGCCGCTGGGGTGTGTCTCTATTGTGCTGACGGAGGGAACATCCCGAAAGCTCCAACAACGTCTACAAATGTGTCTCTCCGACACCCCAGTGGCTCTCCTTCCGGTAAGTGCTCACTCGGTTTCCTTAATCACCTAGTTGCCTTAATATCCTTATTTACCTTTCCTCTTCCACAAGTATACATATATCTATTATATATATATAGAAGCTTGTTACACATGATATATTATATATATAGGAAAATACATAATTATGAGGCACTTCCAGATATGCTAGAAACTTGAAATTTAGTACATACGTAGGTCTAGTGGCAAAACCGACAGAAAAAATCGGAAATTACAACAATGTTTATTTATTGGCCGTTAAAAAATAATAACATTTAAACAAACATTTGATGGTTTAGGTACTTCCAAATGTGCTACAATGCTGAAATTTTTTATAACAGTAGAATTTACCAAATAACGAAAATAGGATTATATAAATTTCAAAATGTTTATTTATTCGACCATTAACAATTCATAAATATCTAAAAAAATTAACTACTGTTTATGTACTTTTCATCAAGCTAGGGAGCTGAAAATTTTAAGAAAGTTAGGATTAACATTGAAAATTACAATAAAGTTCATTATTGTGGCTATTAAAAATTCATAAACTTTAAACAATTAAATATATATATAAATGCACTTCTAGAGGTGCCACGTCGATGAAATTTTGTATAAATGTGAGATATTCGTAGCAAATGATGAAAAACTATAAAATTTTTATAATTACAAATTTTAAGGGTTGTTTTTACTCCAATATTTTTCAAAAAGAAAAACGTAAATCGGTGCAGAGGTGTAAAATTTTTCGTTTAAAGATTATTTGTCGGCTCTTACTATTTACATTAAGGTGAGATAAAAGGCTTGCAGAATGCAAGCACATATTACTAGTATACACACACACACATATATATATATATATATATTAAACCAACGGAAGGGTTTTTGAAGACGAAGTGTCCTTTCAGGAGACTAAAAGCATGAGAGCGAACGCTTGAGTTTATACATGTCTTAAAACACTGGTGAAATTATTTTATGCGTATGCAGGTAAAAAAGTTCGCATTACAAAAAATATGCGAGCGAGTAATGGCGACCTCATTCGCAGCATTTTTATTATTTCGATTAAACTTTATACAAAAATATCTCCGGTATTAATAGAAATAGGTAAATTTTGAAAGATTCTGTATAAATTTTTCGCAAAAATACTAAATTATTCATGTGAAAAAGTGCACGCATTCAATTTAATCTACATGAAAGTTATGAAAATTTGATCAGTTGTGAATTAATCGAACGATCCATTATAATATACCAACAAAACATTAATAAACTTTTTTGAAGCTACTTTCTATTTGTGATAATTTAAATTGTAAATTCACCCTCATCATATATATATATATATATATGTAGGTGTATATATATACATATAGGTGTATATATATACATATATATATATATATGTATATATATACAGTGTGGGACCCTGTATCCGGCTACCCAGTATCCGGAACGTTCCGAAAACCGGAAACCGGCAAAGTGTAATATTTAAAATGGGCGCCAAGTAATTTGTGTTTGTTGGTGGCGCTACTGATGTGTTTTATAACCAGTCGATGGTGAAGGCTTGTATTCTCGTGATTTTTGCTCACATTTTTACTGCAGAGCTGGTGTATAATGCTGACGAGACTTCTTTATATTGAAGGTATATTCCTAGAAAAACTGTTGTTGCACCAGAGGAATCAGCACCCAGTGGGTTTAAAGACAAAAGAAAGGATAACAGTGCTAGGTTGTGCATTTGTGCATTTGTTTGTACATTTTAGGCCTGGCTACCGGAATTCCGGAAGAACCCCCTATCCGGCAACCCTCAGGTCCCAAGCATGCCGGATACAGGGTCCCACGCTGTATGTGTTTGTATATATATATATATATATATATATATATATATATATATATATATATGTGCATATGCTTGTTTGAAGATAAATGCAATGAAAATATCCTATGACACGCTTTGGAACAATTTTTAATAAAATAACATTTCGGAATATTTGAACGATGTACGAAATAACCACGGACGCAAAAAACGAATAGCGCTGGGTAACCAGGAGAAATAACATGGAAATGAGTGAGGGAAAAAATTATAAAAAAAGCAATATTCGACCTCCTATACAAAGTTCAGGAAAAAGAAATCCTTATATTGAAATGAAAATTTGGCCGAAGACCCAATGGCCAATTTCCACGATGCAAGGCGGCCACCTTTAGTAAGTCTCCTTTATGGCCCTTCCAATTTTCACGGTATTCGTTCGCATCGGGAGAGGCGAGGAATTTAAAAAAATAATAAGAGCTCTCGCGGCTGCGATCCTAAAGTCCCAACGTAACCGTTTTTATGGGAACTAGTCGGGAAAATAAGTGAGAATTTTCAAGGGAATGAAAACGCGAAAGGAGTAAGTGTGAATCAAGGGAGAGTAAAAGACGGTAAGGGGGAGTATAAGGATAAGGTCAACAGGTCCTTTATTAGAAGTGGAAGTGGAGACTGGGGCGGGAGAAACGCCTCGGGACGCATTGGCAATCCAGGAAGAGAAGTAAGGATGCGCTCCTCTGAGGAACGCAAAAACGTTTAACGAGGCCGAAGCAGTCGCAGATGGAAAAACCCCCTTAGTGACTCACGTCGAGATAAAACGAAATTTTGTGTCCGACATCATGTTTATTAAATTATCGGAGGAGTAAAATATTCTGAGGATTAATAGCGGTGATTGGCAAAATCGAATCATAAAAAAAAATATCTCGTTATATTTTTTAAATGTTTTGAGACACACCTGCTGACGCTATACCGCATGAATTTCAATCGTATTTTAAAATTACTTTTAATCGTCGTAGGAACATGGTATTTGAACCAAACAACGCCTAAAATAACGAAAATTCAATTTCCTAACGTTGATTTATTAATAACCCGTCGAATCGGTCCATAAATTAGTTTTAGACACAAAAATTTGAGGTATTTTTAACCGGAAATATTTCGGTGCCTAGGTGATTTGCATTTTTCTCGGTTTCGTTTAATTGAGTATGAACCCCCGGGATTATAATTTCGGGTCAACCGATTCACGAAATTTTAACGCTATTTTGAATTTTAAACAATACGCTGGTTTTTATGAATAATATTCCGTTACAAATAGATGTGTGTTGATGAGCCTTCCTAAGTCAAACATCTCTTTACTGTATGCACTAATAAGTAAAAAATTAATCTAAAATTCATATAGTAATTTAATTTTCCAGAAAGTAAAAATAGTATTTTGGCGCAAAAGGTTGTGCAGCGTAATCGTTAAATAATGACTCTTAATTAATATTTCTCTGCCACACAAATTAGGTATATTTGCCGAAAACAATTTTCACTTTCTGCAATCTTCAATTATTTCATATTTACTAATTACTTGTTAGTGCATACAAAACTCGGTTGGTTAGTTTAGAAATTTTTATTTTAATTTAAGGTATAATGCAAGCATAAACGTCATATCAGACGTGCAATTACGCTGGTTCAATATAAAACGGGGCGCAAAAACCTGCAATATTTCTATGTTGTGCGAAATGGGAGAATCCAGAAAAATTCATACGTGGTAGCTATTTCGGTAAGCTATCACGTTATACCCGAGGTAGAAGGCTTTTTTCTGAAAAATATTTTCATTTTGAGAACTGGCGCAAATCCAGAGGTTATCGCATCCGGGCCGTTCCGAAAATGTTACGGCGAGATTACTTGAGAAGACGGCAGAATAAAGAGGGGAGAGGTGGCGCAGCGCCGGGTCAGAAGAAAGAAAATATGAAAAGAAGGGAAACCCTACGACGCAACAAATGCATGAAGGGCGACTCGAAGAAAAGGTGAAGCAAGTTAGGAAAGCGTACGGTGTCTCACAAATGGGCGCGTTTCGTGCAATGGAGTATTAGAAAGAAATGACATAATTGCACGTAAGGGAAATAGAGTTTTAAAGCTCTTTTCTTCTTCATCAATAATATATTTCTTCCTTTTTAATAATACTGCATGCACATTTAAGTAAATTAAACGTTTGATTGTGAGATTGTTTATGTTAGCAACAATGAAGAAGTAACCATGCAAGAAAGAATTAAGACATTCTGGTTTGATTTTATTGATAACGGCTACGCCTACGATAAAAATTTATAGGAAAAGAAATACTATTCTTTACTAGTTCTACACTTTTTACGTATTTGAAAAATATTTTGATATGAGCAATACTTTACGAGACATGATGTAAAGTTTATTTTTTGTCACCAGTAAAGTGGTACCCATGATTGGCTTACGTGATTCATTTTTGCGATTTTCTTATTACCTTTGATAGTAAGGCTGAATATCAAAATTTCATGAAAATCCGTTCGGTAGAAGCAGAGAATGAACATGCGGACGGACGGAAAGACCGACGACAATTGGCGCTCACGCTGTAGGCGAAACGAGGCTAAAAGACAATTTTCGGTGACAAAATGAATGAGCGTTTACAAAGGGTCGGGCAGGAAGCTTGATAGACGGGAGTCGTGTCAGAAAATTAGTTTCCCTAAAAAAAAGAAAAAGAAAGCATAAGGCAAGGTTAATGGATTCATTGTGTTTGAATAATTACTCTACTGTTAGGTTTTGACAAAGTATGTGATGAAAACGCGAATAAAGTTATTTTGGGCAGAAATTGAACTCGATAAACGAACTATTATGTCTCGTAAGAATAGCCATTAAAACCTCAACGAAAAGCAGCCATACATTTATTAAGGTATTTAAGCGAAGCAATTTTCTTTCCCCATAAACGTAGTATAGTAGTATTGTTTTCACGGAAAAAATCGAATTCGAGATTTCAACGGAAATACACGTTTTGAGGTCCCCTGAACACGGTTTCACCGTTTTCTCGATGATGTGTGTGTGTGTCTGTGTCCGTATGTGTGTGACAGAAATTTTGCGTGCGCTCTTAGTCAAAAACTATTCAACCGATCAGCATAAAATTCTATATATGTGATTTTATATACATTCTTAAGATTTGAAAAGATTTTGATAACAATCGGTCAACCGGAAGTAGCGGTTTACTCTTGTAAAATTATAGTTTTTATTAAATACTAGCTGAAATGCCCGTTGAATTTCAACGGATTTAGTGAATATAAAACTTCGACCGTATAACATGTAAGCATCGCAAGAATAAGACAGTACACAGTTATACCCGTCGAATAGAGCAAAAATGAAGAAAACCGCTCAGCATTTTCCTATTTAGATGAATGTAGGAAGGAAATCTTAAGAAAATAACGTATAAACTTCCTCCCCCTCCCCTCTCTCCCTCCCCCTCTATCTCCCACCCTCCCACTCCCTCTCTCCACCCCTTCCCTCTAATTCCCTCTCTCCATCTCTCCCCTCCATTACCATCCATCTCTCTCCCTCCCTATCTCGTATTAAAAGCATTCAAAGCGAACAAACCTTTATATGTTAGATTAGAAGATAATTCAATTAAAAAGAACTAATATTTGGTTTCCATGTAAACAAATTAAAATCGTACACAGAAATTGTCTTACGATATTACGTTAAACTTTTTCCCATACAAATGCATTGAACTCTCAATTTCGGCGATAGTGGGAGTTGTCATGGTAGCTCATAATGGGTATTGTAATAAAACTGATAAAATCACGTATTTTATTGATTTTAAATGCATTTTTATGCTAACTCGATCAGGATTCGGATTCTGTCTTCAATAAAAATAAACTTTGTTCTTTTCTTCGTAGAATCAATCAAGTTTCAAGTTCATATCATGTTTCTAAGTAATTTTAAAATTCAAATGAAAAATAAGCTGTACTCGTCCCTATGTTATTCAAATGGAGAAAATAAAAAAAATAAAATATTTCTGTCTGTCTGTCTGTGTGGGGTGGTTGTCGGGGTTCCCGGGTACCCTATGTTACTCGTAGAGTCATATGAAGTCAATTTGCAATGTTTGGTCCCAATAGCTCAAAGGGCGAGGGAATGTATAAGGAACAGACAGAAAGATGGACAGACATTCAATTTATATATTAGATTTCGCTTAAAACTGATTTTCTGTTAACATATATATATATATATTTATTTTTTTTTGGGGTCTCTTCGGGTGATCCCTAACATGCATCTCTCCATGCTCCTCTGTGTTGTTTGCAGGCGTTGTATCATTCTGGCATTCATGGTCCATGTTTCACAACCATATGCCAGAACAGGCAGAACACATTGGTTATACAGTCTCCTTTTTAGGAAGACGGGAATATTTGACTTAAAGATGTTTGCATTCTTGCCAAAAGCACTCCATGCCATCTTCACTCTCCGGTTGATTTCTACACGAAGCGAACCATCAGTAGTGATGAGTTGACCTAAGTAAACATAGCTGGTTACTTATCCGATTTCTGCTCCGTTGATATGTATCTTCTCAGAATTTGTGAAGGGGTTGAACATAACTTTTGTTTTATTAAGATTCATCTTAAGTTCAGCTTTTCGGCTTGCTTGCTCAAGCTCTTCAGTTCTTCTACGGAGCTCATCTGGGCTCCCTGCGAACAGTATGGTATCATCTGCAAAGCGCAGGTGACTCAGATGTTCTCCATTTACCTTTATGCCTTTTTCCTCCCAGTATAGCCTTTTGAATACTTCCTCTAGAGCTGCTGTAAATAATTTAGGGGATATAGTATCACATTGTCTCACTTCCTTTTCGGTTTTAAAGGCACTCGTTTCTTCATGCAGCTGTACAGATGTTGTCGCATTTTCGTAGATATTCTTGATCAAGGTTATGTACGTTTCTTCTACTCCTTGTTTCTTTAGTGCACGTAACACCGATGAAGTTCGGGCAGAGTCGAATGCTTTCTCGTAGTCGATGAAGCACATACATAGAGGTAGTTCGTACTCGGTAGTCCAACTGATTACCTCTCTCACGACATGGATGTGGTCCATCGTGTTATACCCACTGCGAAATCCAGCTTGCTCTCTGGGTTGGGCAGAATCACGATGGTTTTGAAGGCGCACAGCGAGTATGTTGGTGAATATTTTGTAGACTGTTGGGAGTAGGCTGATCGGTCAGGAACGACTGGGTAAGAAAGAAGATGGGAGTGTGTGACGTGACTAGAAGAGTGAAGACGGTAAAATGACAGTGGGTGGGCCATATAGCTAGGAGAAATGAACAGCGTTGGACGTCCAGTGTCATCGAATGGATCCCAAGAAACATCAAGAGACCGAAAAGAAGACCGAAAGACAGGTGGGACAGAGAGCTTGTTAAGTTCTTGGGGCAAACTTGGAGAAGGGTGGCAGTTGACAGGGAAAACTGGAAGAGTCTGGGGGAGGCCTCCATCCGTCAGTGGATTGAAAAAGGCTGATGATATATATATATATATATATATATATATATATATATATATATATATATATATATATATATATAAGTTGTAGGTATTATTTTTTATACAACTTTTGTTTGGACTTAATTTTCATATGATAAATATTACAAGAGATTCAATATCCTTCGAAATCAGTTAGTAGGCAGCTCGCGCGCGTCGTAGTGGCAACAGTTGAATCTCTAGTGCTGAAGCGTGTAAGTTCAGCTGTTCCTATCTCCGTATTAATTTGATTTTAGTTTTCAACTTACGTATGGAGAAAGTCATGTGGTGGAGACATCAATTTATTTTCGTGTAGCAAGAATGAATGAATTCACTAAATATGTATTTTCCAAATTATTCGAAATGCATATAAAACACGAAAAAATATTCTGCATATTAATAAGTGGTGAGATCAAGACAAAAGGTACCTACATACGATTTAGATATACATAAGAAGGTTTTTTGTTAACTAAGAAAAACACGAAATTCAAATTCAAAACAGAAACCCTTGACTGCTGGTGCTGAAAGGTCTTTGAACTTTACAACAACGATTTGCCACCCTACGCATAACAATCTTATCATTTCACTGTTGCACGGGAAACAAAACTGTCGACATTTTATTCGCCAAAGGAATAAACACGAAAACTGCCAGCATTAAAAACGAAGATTTCCTCTGAAAAACAAATATTTTTCGATCATCCCTTTTGAGCCATTAACAAACCCAAATAAATGAAAATAAAACAAGCAGTAAACCTGCTCCATTCTTTTCCGATTACCGCAACAAATTCTCATTCTCATTTAAAAAATAACACACGACACAAAAAAGTTTTAACACAAGAACAACCACAACAAAATTAAACAAATTAACTCGACTTCAGGTCGCCCGGAAGAGCGACTGAATGCTCCGAAATATATAAAAAAAATACGTTCACCTGTGTACTTGGAAATGTGGATGGAGGTGTGTTTCGCGAAAGTTTCGAGACGGTGTTGGAAAACGTGTGTGGGCGAAAGGGAAACAGCGCTGGGATGAGAGAATTTATGGCCTCGGGTAGTGGAAAGAGATATATACATATACATATATACATATACATATATATATATGTGTGTATATATATATATATATATACGGAATTTAAAAATCTCGGTTTATATTGCACCGGTGAGACATTCCTGCGGTCCGATATTGCGAACTGCGGGAGGTGGCGGCAGGAAGGGAGGAGGGAGGATTGGGGGTGAGGTGTGGGCGGTGTACCACAAAAGGATTTATTTTCAGAGGGAAGAGAATTCAACGTTTCCTATCTCTGCTCTCCATATCTAGTCTTCTCTATCTTTTACCCAGACCCGTTTTTTTCACGCGAAAGGAAGCACATGCAGGAATTCCGGTTTGCGAAAAGCAAATTTTTTTTATCCTCTCTCTCTACCTTTCGGTAAATCCCGTGCGAGTCCATCAAATATGGATGAAATACTGATGTAGAGAGATTTAAAATAAAATGATCAAAAATGCAACATTTTGAATGGTTAAAATTCCTACGGTAATGTAATTTGAGGCATTTGCTACGTATTTCTCTCGGCTTTTTTCCCGTAACGAGCCCGTTTTTGAATAAATTATGAATTAAAAAATATAAAGCTTTACGGTGCAAATAATAAAATACGAACTTACAAGCCGGCCGGATTAGACTGGTAGGCAGTGCGCCTGCCTTCTTAACCCAAAGGTCGCGGGTTCGAATCCCGCTTCGGGCACGGATGTTTGTGATGTATGTTGATTTTCTCTAACAGAATTTGACGGTGCAAAATGACCTTAGCTGTTGACGCACCTAAAAACCTAATTACTGCTATGAATTTACAAAGCATGAATTATCTCGGTAGATACTTTCATCAGACTTGATCCTAATTTTCTTGAAATTAACTATAATTTCGAGAAAAGTAAAAAAATAATCCCCATCTTATTAGCAAATGACATTTATTTCACAGTTCTATTAATCCCTTTAAACACCTGAGTTCACATTTTCCAGAGCTTTAATCAAGTATAACTATTGATTAATATATGAATTAGCTATTAAAAAATCGTGTACATTCTTATTAAAAAGAGGGAAAAACAGTGAAACTGCAAAAATAACTCTAAATAAAAGTAATTTGTATGTATCAAATTCACGAATCTAACTAGTTAGATACTTAACCAAGACATTATCGTTCTGTATTTAAGAATAACAAGTTAGGAAAGCGTACAAAGTATCACGAATGGGCGCGTTTCGTGCAATGGAGTATTAGAAAAAAATGACATACCTGTACGTAAGGGAAATAGCGTTTTAAGGTTATTTTCTTCGTCATAAATAATCTATTTCCTTCCTATTTATTAATACTGCATGCGCACGTAAGGAAATCAAACGTTTGTTTGTGAGATTGGTTATGTTAGCAACAAAGAAGAAGTAACTGGAAGTAACCATGCAAGAAAATTTCCGAGTTCAACTCGAATTAAGACATTTTTGTTTGATTTTATCGATAACGGCTACTCCTACAATAAAAATGTATAGGAAAGGAAATACTTTTATTTACAAGTTCTACGACTTTTATTTGAAAAATATTTTGATATACTTTCGAGATATGAAGAAAATTTAATTTTTTGTCGCCAGTAAAGTGGTACCCTTGATTGGCGTACGTGATTCATTTTTACGATTTTCTTATTATATTTTATTGTGTCCTTAATATCAAATGCCATGAAAATCCGTTAGGAAGAAGCCGAGAACGAACATGCGGACGGACGGACGGACAGACCGACGTTAATAGGCGCTCACGCTGGAAGCGAAACGCGCCTAAAACCGCGAAATATAAGAAATATGCCTAATTTTACAAGTTCTTGCGTATCTAGATACATGTAATCGGCGAAGTGTCTACTCTTAAACGTCTTCTCAGTTACCACAAAACGTCACGTGTCTACTCCCCACTTTCTTCGCCCGTCTTCCCACAAGTGTCACGTGCCATTTTATTGCATCTGTCGCAGGATACCTTTTATTTTTCATTCCAAGATGTCATTCAAATTCACACTTTCTCGCAATCTGAAAACGTCGTTCGCCGTCGTCGTTAACAACGAGAAACGATAACTCGCTTCTCTCTTATTCGAATGGAGTTTACTGCGCACTCATCTCCACGGCGTCCTCCTGGATATTCTTTTCTTTTCTTCTCCATCTCCAAAGAAAAGGAAAAAAACTCGGGAGTGTTCTGCCTTCTACCTCTCAAAAGCGTCCACATCCATTAAAACGCTTTGCGCGCTTCCAATCCTTTGTCGTATCCCCTTCCCTCTGTATCTCTCTCTCTCCCTCTCTCTCGCGATTCAATATACAGCCCTCGTCTTCTCGCATCGCAGTCGCGAAAACACTTCCAGCCCACTTTATTCCTGGTTACGTCAAGGCGTCCCTTCCCTTCCCTATTCGCATATCTCTCTCTCTCTCTCTATCCCATCCACATTCTCTCTTACGCTATGCAAGAACGCAGTCAATGCATGAGGCACACCCCATTCTCCACCATCTCTCGACTTCTAAGGACTTATACTCTTCATAAGTCAAATTTGTTTTCCACGTGATGTAGTCTCTCATGCATCCTCCTCTCAATTTTTTATTCCCTCACCGTTTCAAAGAGTTTGCGCGTCACAAGTTTCGCGCGGCAATATTTACAGCAAATGTTTCGTTCGGGAAATCTTCCTCGATTGTGACACGGGTTATAAAACTCTTGAGCCTCGCGTCGGGTAACATGAGTTTACTCGATTCGATACTCCTTTTTAGAAACTTATGTTCAGGCACATTTGAATTTTATTTTAAAATGCAAACATATTGTTAATGCTGGCAGGTGAATTTTCACTTGATATTATAATGTGAATAAGAAGTGTAATTATCGGACGTCGGGAAAAATAGCGCGTTTTTATTCTACTATTAAATTCAGCGAAGTTTTGTGTTTTATTTCGCTATGAAGATTTTTTCCATTAACCTAAACAGAGTAATTTGGAATTTGATGCGTAAATTTAGTTTATCTTATTTTGTATGTGGTTATACTGACACAATATTCTTTCACTAGAGCCTCGTTTGTGTCATCAGCGTGAAACTGTACGCTTAAATTTTAGCTTTCCATCTTTTATGCCTTCGTAGATATTTGATCATGTACTATTTTCAAAATTCAAATCTAAATGAAAACAGGCGGCAGCAGTACATAAGTCTACACTACAAGTTTCAGCTCACCATAATTTACGGTTTTGTCGCTATTTTAATTTTATGAAATGCACAGACAGACGCCAAAATACAAAAGCACATTTTTTAAACGCGCTCAAAAATAATCAAAAACTTTTGAAAAACACTAAAAAAATGTTGAAAAGGAGATTTTGATAACCAAAAGGTCACAGTTATATTTCGCAAGGCAGTCTTTAAGTCAAACGCCCTTTTATATAGAAAGAGATTGATCGATTGATTATCGAGGTTAGGTCATGTTATGACCTTCTACCACCTAACTTCGCATGTCATTCGAAAATATATTTAAGATTGAATCTAAAGAAAAAGAAGAAAGGAAAATAAAAAAAATAGAGAACATAATAAATGAACATTACAAAAAATTATAAAAGAGAGAGAGAGGGAGGGGGAGAGAGAGAGAGAGAGAGAGTAAAGGAGAAATGGTGTATCGGGAATATTAAAACAATTTATTCCATGGTGAAAAATTATAGTCCCATATATAGAAGAGCCAGAATAGGCGGAAGGAGTGGGACAGTGAGACGATCCGTGGAGCGACGCGCGCGATAGCTGCGGAAACCTAATTAGCCAAGACGAGGAGGAGAAGATCAAGAAGGAGGGGCCAAAACGGAAAAAGGAGGAGGAGATAGGGACGTGAAGGACGGAGATAAAACAAGGAAGGAATGAAAACAGGACGGGGTGAGACGGTGCGCACGAACGACTGACAAGAGGACAAATTGACGCAGACACGCCATATGTATCCCACTTGGACAAACTTTTTTTTCGCCCGGACGAAAATGATCGTGATACGATAACACCTACTGTAATAGGGGCCGAATATAACGAATGGAAATCGAGATTTTCACTACGATGCTTCCCAGTTACGCCGCTGATTTTTGGCAGCCACTCCAAACCGCGTAATTAAGTTCATGTAGAATTTACGAAGACCAAGAAAAGCCCGCGTATCCGATTTCGTGGCATAAACGAAAGCCTTGTCATCGGAGAGCTCTGTATTCCTGTAAATTTATCCGATGCCAAATCTCAGGAAAACTGCGACTAAATGTGGAATGCATAAAATTTTTCCTTGCAGTGAAATAGCTATTTGTTTACAAGATAGCGTATATATGGTAAGCAAGTATATGTGTAAAAACACATTTCGGTAATCCTACATTTGCTTTCGACTTATATACAATCGCTCAAGCACACGCATATAAATTCCTAGAAAATATCAAAGAAGCGCAGAGTGAACATTCACTAATTTTAACAATGTCTGGCGAATGGAAATGTTTATGCTAGCACCAGGTGACGTGCACTCGTCCATATTTTGCCATTACATTTCCATCCGTTGGGCACACATCGAGGCAATGTTTTCATATGCGGTGTATGTTTGCTTCCACTGGACCGTTTCGCCCATTTCTCTTCAAGCAAGCGGCAATCCTACTTAGTTGGCTTAATGGCGTACATAGACACGGAAGATGCACGGTCCGTTTCTATCTGGTTGAGACCGTCATTGCTTCTCGTGTTTGACGTTAGTCCTGTTTTCCATAACGGAGGCAAAGGCAAATAAAGAAAGGGATATTTTAACTTACTTTTAGAAGATATAGCGATTTTAAAATGGCCATAGTAGGATAAGACAAAACATTAATTCCAAAAATGTATATATTTAATGTTTTTAAAAGGATTTTGAGTAACAGAAAGAATAACTCATTACTATTTTGCTTCTTAAATAAAATGTTTGAATTATTTGCCAATAACTCCTAGTGATTCGATTCGACGAATACACTAAGTTAATGCCCACCGATTCAAACATATGATTTAATAAACAGAAAGAAATTATTTTTTCTTGTTATTATTCAAAATCCCTATGTAACGCGACTTTTGCGACACCCTGTACAGACCATTAAGACAGCGACACGTAAATAGGTTTGTAATTTTTACTCATATAGTACAATGGCCAGATTTTTTAATTTATAGCTGCTTCCGACCAATGGAGATATTCTTGTATTCCGGTAATTCTTAATTTAACGGAATTTGGAGCGACATGTGAGATAAAACGATATAGTCTTGTTAAAATAAAACTAATTAAAAAGACACAGGAAGTCTTACGATTTTTTGAAAGATTCCACCATTTATTTATCAATATATATATATATATATATATATATATATATATATATATTGGTAAGTCAAATTTAACGATATATTCAGCGCTCTTTTTAGTATCCTATGAATATTACTTGAATATGTATAACTTACATGAAGAATATGAAAAATCTGAAATAAATAATGATGAAAATATTGAATTTTAGACATATTAAATCGAGGCTTGGTTGCGGTAAAAATTATGACAATGTACTATGATAAAAATGATCGAATTAAATCAAGATTTTGGTATCTTTTTTTTTTTCAAAGTAGCATTTCCAGAAAACTTCATGTACGTTAAAAAAGTTAAAATTGAATATTGAATATGACCACGATTTCAAATATCCTCAGTTTTTAGGTCACGCTCCTAAAGGACTTCAAAAAATTTTGCGAGTGTACGTTTTCACATAGGGTTCATTAATTATTATTTGTTTTAAAACTAAGGAACGTTTGAACTTGAAGAATTTATTGAAAATCTTTTACATTTTATGAATCTTATCAAATCTATTTCCCATTCGTATAACAACGATTTCTAACCTAATGCTGCGCTTTTGACGCAAAGCTAAAAAAGAAACTTCGCAAAGTAGATGTCTTCGCGGAATACTTCGTTTTGTTGCTCAAGGAACACTGCTTTCGGATTCAGGAGAGGATGCGGTAAAAATCAGAGTCGTAAAAAATACCATTTCCCGTGCCGCAAAACTTTTAACGTCTTTTGAGTCGCCGTTGCGCCTGTGCCGAGGGCTGACAACGTTTAACTCTCTCGTCTGCCTCCACCTCGATTTTACGTTTTTTTTAAATCGGTCCCTTCAAAAACGTAAAATCGAAGTTTCACCGCATATGAAATATTTCCCGGTATTGTGAGAGAATTAAACCCCGAAAATAGTACGCGCTTACACTTTTCTTCTACTAAACCTCAGGGCTGTTTTTTATGAGAATAAAACACAAAGAAGTAAAAGTATCACGCTACATTTTTAGTTTTAATATATGAACCGGTTAGAAAGTATGAAATACGCTGACGTCAAGGCAGCCCAATAAAATTCAATGACAGAAACACCGCTTATGAATGTTTTACGGACTCGGAGCAACATGCTCATCATGGCAGAACTCGTTTTGTTTACTTCCCAAATAAAGAGCAAACGTAAAACCTAGATAAACTTGAGAAATCTTCTAAATAGACTGAAATTAACTGATGAATTTATCATCACTATCTATGTTATCTTAAAACATTCTCGTGATGCTATTCTGTCCAAATCATCTCATTTATTATGATTCCTGGTTGTGGCTAAATTAATTTGGCTATACAGAGAGGAAACAAATGCATCTCCATCGACTTCCTTATAATTGAATCGGAAAGGATTAAGTGTTGTCAGCTCAGAACTTAAAGAGGAACAAATATTAGAGAAAGAGACGCACTTAATTTAACCTATCTCTTTTTCCTTTATCTCATTGTACGTTTATTTTATCAGCGGCGAGTCCACGAAGCTTCATTTTGGTCTCCATTTTCCTGACCGACTCGCTCTACGTGGCAAGTGTATTGAGCGTGAGGTATACGAAGGACGGCGCTCAAAGAAAGGCTCGTGTTTTTTAGATACGCGCACGCGGGACAAAATTAGCTCTCCTAACTTTACTCGCATGCGAATAACATCTGTCACAGATAGAAAAAAGTGTCCTTTAAATTGTATGAGAGAGAGAGAAATAGAGAGAGATAAAGAGAGAGTCGATTAAGGCTTCGGGAGATTCGTTCTATTCCCGCGCATACAAGGAAGCTCGCTCCGCTCTTTCGTTTCAAATGCGTCCATTACATTTCCGACCGCCTCCACTCTTTTGGTGGCGGGGCTTCGTTCGCGACCCCCATGCCGTAATTTCATCAGCTACCAAAAAAAATCCTTCTTTTGTATTCTAAAAGAAAATATCTAATGTTTGCGCGTAATTTCGGAATTTTGGCCGGTTAGCTTCCGAGCTCTTGTATTTTCTAAAAAATGCATTATTTATCGTGTCAACTACATTAGCAGTTGTAAACAGCGTATGCAACTCTTCTGTCGGTATAAAATTTATTTAAAAAATAATTTTGCAATTTTAACTTTGGAATAACTTTGAATTTAATGCTTTAATAGTAAGTTTGATATGTCTCTAAATATAAAAAATAAGTGCAGTACTACAAAAAAGTATAACGAAAAGGAAAAAGATAATTTTAGCACGACAATGAAAACTTAATGGAAAGGAGGCCAACTCGAAATAGCATAATGCTTATGAATTATATAAAGTAACATAATTAAAACATCCAGCATATATATATATATATATATATATATATATATATATATATATATATATATATAATATTATCAATTTATAGATAGAAATGATATTAAGAATACAAAATCACGAGACTTAATATTTCGCGATGCAATTTATCCATCAAAAATTATATAGAACTGGTTCCGGCCCTGTTCTATTTCTAAGATATATCAGTGTTGCTTAATTTATTCGTCATTAAATTTATGAGACAACCGTAGTTGTGCAATTTGAACGTTTTAAGCTAGAATGCTATGAAGCTTCCCTATATCATTTTGAAAGGCAGTTTTCTAAATATAAATGTGGTATTATAGTGTAATGCAATTACTAATATTTTAAATTTATGAAATCCATACTTACACATAGATGATCTGTGGATGTGTCAGTTTACTTGATATATGGGAGATAGAACAACGTTCACTTACCTGAAAAATGTAAAAGAAAATATAAGTTTATAACAATATAATATCAATGTTAATAACACTTTAATGTAAAACAATGATTTTTAAAAATAAAACTACATTTAATTGTGCCGTAGAGACGATGGGATTACAGATATTGTTTTTCTTTCTCATTTTCGAAATTTTACGTGTAAACTGCTCATAATACAAAATACATTCTTTATATAAATCCAAGAGAAAAGTTTTCTCGATATTTATGAGATGGGAAAGAAGGGACTTTCTTAAGAGCGTTATCATACAAAATTTACCATAACATATATTTTCCATTACACCTCCAATAGTGGTTTCAATTAAAGAGAATTCATTACTCCCACTATCTTCCTGACCTGACGGTACCTTAAAATTATGGTTTAAGTTGGCAATTTCACAATATTAATGAGCATAAAATCTGCCGTGAACCGTTCTAAAAGCTCTCTGGTAGAATTTTTAACAGCCTTATGATTATGCAAAATTATTTCCATGACTACGTTTAAAAATATGATTACCATACAAACAAAACATTCCCTGGTTAAGAAAATTAAATATGGAGTTCGCCTTGAAACTGAAATCTAATTGATGAATAAATCCAGTCGGTTGAAAAAATGTTATAACAATATTGTTATTCTTAGATCATCATCATCAATAATTGATCTTGTAAAACACAATCCGTAAAATGCGCGATACAGTTACAAAAAAACATTTTTCAAAATATTGGAACATCATGCTCACCATTTAGTGAATGGTTTTACTCCTTAATTAATATGCAAAATGAAATTCTCCAAATTTTTTTGAAAACCAAGTAAGTAAAAACTTTTTGCCAAAGTAAAATTCCCTCGCCATTTTTTTATTTCACGTTCACGAAAAATAATCCAACCATCCCACTTACGCCGCAAAAGACCCACCGGAAGCGTTTTATTTCGCATTTCCCCATACGCGGGATCCTCTTTTTCGCATCACCAAAAGCGTGCTTCGAATTTTTCCGAAAGTAATTCGGCTCGTACCTCCGCGCCTCTCGAATCCTTTCCGTCAAGCCTTTGCGTCCCCCTAGCTCCGAAAATAAACTTGCGCCGAATTCCCGCATTTCTGCATCCCTTTTACATCGCCGTTTTTCAATCCTCTCCTATCTACTTTCTCTCTCTATCTCTCTCTCTCTCAACCCCAACGGCCAAATAGCCTCTTTCGTAGAACAGTGGACGCCTTAGCGAGTTGAAGGAAGAGAGCATAAAAAATGTAAGGAGCAACGTCTCCGGGTTCCCGCTTTATCACTCTCGACTTACGACGCGTACGATCCGCGGCGAAGAGAAAGGGAGGGAGAAAAAAGAGGCGGAACGAGGGCGACGAGATGGGGGCGGAACGAAAGAAGTGTGAGCAAAGCTGAGGGGAAAAGTAAGGAAAAAAATAAAGGATAGGATGGAAAGGAGCAAAAAATAAAATAAAATAAAAGGTGAATTTGGGGGATGAAGGATAAGTGGAAGGTAAGAGAAACGGAAGGGAATAAGGAGTGATGGGGAAGAGGAACATAAAAGGGACGATAGAAATAGCCTCCGGGGCGACGCTTCCTCTTTTTATCTCTCTCTCTCTCTTTCTCTCTCTCTCTTTCTCTCTCTTTCTCTCTCTCTCGAGTTTAGGATTGCAAGGGTTACGAAAAGGTGAAGGCGGAGGCAGGTAGGTAAGATCGCGTGAGAAGATTCGGAATAAGGAGGGAGGAGAGTCTTTGTGTTAGTATGGAGAACGAGAGAAGAGACGGAAAGCCGCCATTGAGACGGGTCAAAGGTGCTTTAGGAGGGCATTACCGGGGCGGAATGCGGGTCGGAAGGAAGCGAAACTACGCCTTATTTCGTCTCCCGAACAATCTTTCAGTACAGATCTCGCGTTAATTTAAAGCTGCACCCGGAAATGGGATTCAAATTCCTATATTCCCGAGCGATTTAAAAAAAATAAATAAATGTTTAATGTGTATCTCGATTATTGAAAATAGTTGTGTCGCAGTGTAAACGACAGAAACGGCTTTTCGGTTAGATTGAGTAATTAGTAGTAAAAAAGAAAATCCTTCGTTGGCGCCCATGAATCTCCTCAGTACCCAAGAATACCAGACAATTTCCTGTAATTTGAGGACATAGATAATGACTTAAGTGGTTTTTTCACGTTATAAAATAACTACTAAATTAAAGACATTGTGAAAAGTTAACAAACCAAATTTACGCCGCACGGATATTTATAGAGTAACTAAATATATTTAGATAGCGAGCTTACATGCGTTTACCCCAAATCAAGGTGAGCTGAATGACTAAGAATAAAATTTAGTGAAGTTAGAATCATTTTTCAAGAAAATTATTCGTGCGTGATTTATCCGCATCAAATTTCTTTGTCTCCGAAATTATGGTATACGATTAACTGCATAACATCCAACATTCGAGAAATTGAAAAGTTTAACAAGCCATGCCATAAATTACGTACCTAAATTATCATAAGCGGACAAGGAACTTGAAATAAACACCGAAAAATCAAGAGTATCACAAGTGTAGGACTTTTAAGTAGACTGGTGAAAAGATCTTATAACAAGCTACAGATTATAAATACCTATAATCAGTTTAACTATTTCAAACTTGGAGGATATACTGACACGTTTTACATGACGGAAACAAATGTAATCACTTTAGTCAAACTGAAGGATGCCAGCGTGAATGACCCTTCAGTGATTGAGGCACCTTCATTCGCACGTCAATAATTTTCCATCCGGGAGTCTATTGGGCGCATCTCTTGATGGAGTAGGAATGAGTGGGATAAGGACGCTTTGCCTCCGTTCTATCATCGATCCTTCTTAATTCGAAAATAGTCGAAGTTTATAGGCGGAGATAATGGGATGAGAAAGGGTAGGGAGCAAGGTAGAATGGGATAAGTTTGGCAGATGGATGGGGATACGGGAAACCCCTGAACCCATTCGGGCATTAATCTCTCCATCGCACTCTTTTCCGCCTCCGACAATTACCTAGGAAAACGTGGAGAGGGGCAGAATCATTCGCCTTCCTACGTTCTTTTGTTTCCCGACCGTTGTTGCGCCACGCGAAATCGCACCTAACGAATTGTAGCAGATAGAAAGATAGACTGATTGGAACAAAGCATTTTTGCTCACTTTAATCTCGCTCGATTCAAATAAAACTTTTTGAGAGGCCAATTTACGGAATAATCACAAAAAGAAAACGTACGAGTCGAAAGAGTCGAGTTTCCATTCGAGGTGAAAAGAGGCAAACTTTGCTCGAGCCTTTTATTTGAGAGACAGATTTACTCTTCGCGAACGCAAAATCGAGAGCAAATGGACGTTAATTGCTCACTTTCCTCTCCTTTTTTTTAAATAGGACAGCTTTCATGATACTCTGTACCTGAGTATATTTACTGAGTCTTTAAATAATCAAATTATTATATAAAATTATACAAAATACTTTTATCAAAAAAATAGACACACCCCTGAAATCAGTATCACTACAGGCAAAATTTTCGGCTTTAAAATGCCTGTTACGAAATGCCACTTCTTAAATACGCCTCTCGTAGACTGAATTTGTATTTTGTTTCAGCATATTTAAGCAAACCTGGCTTTTATATTATGAAAATTATTAAATAAAGTTGCATATCGGTTCTGACGGGTAAAGATTTGAGTAAGAGTATGAGAAAATCTTTGACAAAATCGCCATACACCAAGGAAGCTGATGATGTTCAATGTCAGATTTGACATAAGCGTTCCAAAAAGTAAATTAATTAAATTTTCCGTAGTAACATTTTTCTAATTAGATACATTCCATGTTTTAACAACATTCGTATGATGAAACGACACATTATATTTAGCCCGTGCTTTGAAACTTTTAAGTTGAAGTTTCCCGCTGATCTCAAAATGTTGGAAAGGACTGATTTGTACACTGACTACCTTTTTGTAAATGTCTTTACCGTGTAAAACGACTCAAACTTAACCTCGCTTGGGATTCCTCCTATTTTTGTATGTATGAGCCCCCAAAAGCAACGTTAAAACCAACTTTAGTTTTTTCTAGGTATGGGTATGCCACCACAACTTCTCTGAAATTGGTTAACCAAGAGTTTAACCTCTTAAATGTAAAACACCAAGCAGTTACTAATACCCTGTAATTGTATGCGACCCTCATCACACCAATATAACTAACGCCGATGCCTCTTAGTGTTATGGCACCCAACTTACACTCAGAGACCCCTGTAACTTATACCATCAAACTTACATGCTGGTCCCTGTAATTTTATGCAACACAACTAACACTAGATTGTCCCTGGCTCATATATCAACATGCATAAACGTGTGGTCCCTACCACTTATACTATACTATCTATCCTTCTGCATCTGTAACATTTACACCCCAAATAACATAATACGATTTGAGTTCTTACTTCTGACGATTCTTGGTTTCACCACTACTATCCTGAATTGAAGTCCCAAAATTACCAGAGGCAAAGACCGAGGGAGTTCTCGACCTCAAATGGCGAACTTTAGTCATGCATCAAAATCGGACTCATTTACGGCTAGTGTAACAAGATGTCACGGTACACAGCAAGTATTATTCAAATGTGCTAAAAGTTCCGCTATTAACATAAGAAAACAATTACCCATCTTGTGTAATAGGCTCAAACCTGTAACGCAATAACTCACCTGTACATCGCTATCAGGCTTTTCAACTAATCATCGAAGAATAAGTGTTAGAGATCATGTCTCCTCCACCACGTTTACCGTAACTAGTACCCCAAAAATGTTGTCATTGCTCGGTAGTAGTAGTACAAGTATAATAAATTAACTATCAAATAATTCTTCCTCGCGTTTATGGTAAGTGGAAAAGAAGATTGGATGTGTACTAGAGCGCAAGGACAGTAACAGCATGGGTAGTAAATAAATTTTATAAGAGCGAATGGTTTCGATTAAGTTTTCCCCTCAGTATTTTCATTCTTCGTTTTTATGTAAAATTTATATAAAACATCGTTTTTGTTATAGTGTTATTATTAATTTATATTACATTATGAATTTATTATATCCACACATATAAATATTCACCGACATATTCATACTTAAATATATAACTAATAATATAATAAATATATAACTAATCCACGAGAGTGATGTGTAAAGATTATCAAGGTTCACCCTATGCCTTTATGGCACAGTTTCTTAACCTATGGGTCGCGACCCAAATTAGGGTCGCCAAGCTATTTTGAGTGGGTCGCGAAACATTTTCCACAACTTCATGATTCTAATTACTAAGTACACTACTTCGAAAAGTGTATTAAAAGTTAGATACTACTATTTTTTTCAAATTTAGTCACTACAATGTAGTTACTACATTCTAGTGACTATACTGTAGCAAACAACTTTGGTTAGCGTCGGCTCGGCCGTCGTGCTATTAAAATCAATTATCAGTATCAGTGTCTTTCCGAGTTTGCGGCAGGCAGTGCGTAGGTTTTGGATACGTTTTTGTAATATCTGTCTTGTGAATGAACAATGATATAGTACGTTACACGTGTTAACATTATTTTTATATATTAAACTTAAATAAAACCCCAAAAATGGAAAAAAAACGTCAACAGAAAGAACAGTTTTTAGACCTAGGTTTCACATACATTACTGAACGTGGAGTAGTCAAACCAAAGTATGTGATCTGTTGTGAAGTGCTTGGTAATGAGTCATTGAAGCAAAGTAAACTTAAAAGACATTCTGAAGCGAAACACAACGCTTTTGTAGGAAAAGAACGATGTTTTTTGAAAGAAAAGAACAACAGATTATACGACAGCGGCTGAATGCTCCAAACAACAGCGTTATATATTCTGTGCAGCAAGCTACATTGGATTCTTACTAAGTTACTTGGCGGATTGCAAAGCAGAAGAAGCCACATACCATTGGGAAGGACATTTTGAAACCGGCAGCTATTGACATGGTGCGTATCACCTGCGGAGATGAAATTGCTAAGAAATTGCAACAGATTCCATTGTCAAATGATACAGTTCGTGCACGTATTAACGACATATCGAAAGACAATAAACAACAAGTAATTGCAGTATAAAAACAAGCGGGGTATTTAGTATCCAGCTGGATGAATCGACTGGTGTAGGTAACGATGCCCAACTCATGGCTTATGTACGATATCCAGATGTGAAAGATATGGAAGAGGACATTTTATTTTGCAGACCGTTTTCCAACAACTGGAGAAGATATTTTTAAAATGGTAGATTCATTTTTTAATGAAGAAGGATTGAACTGGAATGAATGCTTCAGTGTATGCACCCATGTTGTGCCGGAAATGCTTGGAGCTCGTCAAGGTTTTTGTGCCAGAATAAAGGAAATTAATCCGCAGGTTAAAAATTTTCACTGCTTCCTACATAGAGGAAATCTTGCTTCAAAAAGTATGTCGCCAGATTTGGAGACCGTGATGAATGACATAATTCAGATTGTTAATTTTATAAAAACGAGGTCTCTCAATAGTAGAATTTTTAGCCAGATGTGCTCTGATTTTGGCTCTGAATATGAACATTTACTATATTATTCTGAGGTCAGGTGGTTGTCTGGAAGAAAAGACCTTCAGCGAATTATAGCATTATGCAATGAGGAGGGAATTGTTTTAACCAAGAAAAATCACTCTCTGTTTTCAAGATTCTCATATTCGAAGTGGATGCTACAAGTAGCTTATCTTTCAGATATATTTACCGAAATCAACGACCTAAATATCTCTATGCAAGGCCATGATCAGACCCTTATTGGGATAACTGAGAAGATAACTGGTTTCAAAGGAAATCTGAAGTTGTGGAAGAGGAAAGTGGAGGATAGGAAAGTTGCTTCGTTCCCGACTCTGAATCTACTTATTGAAGATTAAAATGTTAATTTCACCGAATTACAGAATATCATCGTGGGACATTTAGGAAAATTGATAATAGAATTCGATCGCTACATTCCAGCAGGGGATATCGCAAAATACTACTGGGTGCGCATCCGATTTAATTTTGAAGCGAATGATTTGCTTGATGATTTGGTAAATATTACTAATTTGCAGGAGCAACTTATCGAAGTATAAAGTGACGAGACACTTCGTTACAATTTTAATAAAAATACTGACAATGAGTCCTTGAGTGCATTCTGGTTGAATGAAAAACCAATCCTGGGAAATGAATCACTTTACTACTACATATCTGTGCGAGTCAGGTTTTTCAGCCCTCACAATTACAAAAACCAAGTTACGAAACCGATTACAGCCAGAGCATGACTTATGACGCAGCCTTTCAAACATAAAACCGCGATTTGAAGAACTTTCGAAACTTGTAGAAAGTCAAGGTTCACATTAACATGCACAAGATTATATTTTTTTACATATTTATAACACGTTTTAGAATATTACTAATCTCGTTTGGTACGATTTCCTTATGTATGAATGTATGCACATATACATATGTGTATTTTCATTTCATTACATCATTAAAATGTAACATTCGTTATACTGATTCGTGTGTCTTTTATTTTACAACTCTTTTATTTCTGACTCATGGGTCGCGAGACCAAAACCATTAGCATAATCTGGGTCGTGGCTCAAAAAGGTTAAGAACCACTGCTTTATGGCTATCGAAGTGGTCCTTGGGCCTACCGAGTCCACATTCTCCTAATTCTTCCACACCCCCCCCGATTCACACGCATATTCAGAAGTTATTACAAATAATATAGTATATGCACATATTAATACCAATAGAATTTCTATAATTTTAATAACAGTTTCGAGCCTTTGTTAAAACGTTCCTACGCTTCCTAGGAATATAATAAGGAGTCATTCGGTTTATCGGTTCCATTCCTCTGTATTTTGGTGTGGTAAATTTTATTTAACATTAAATCTGACTGCTATCATCCACTACTTCTGTAAAAACCAGGTGTAAAGACAGAACAATCACGAGGGGCTTAAGTATGTTGGCTCACTTTATAATTTCATCACGCCTGGTCGCCCTAAAAATTTCAACGTGCTCTCTCCGCAACGCGACTTCTCCTTATCACATAAGACCGTATAACACCTTCTTCCTCTCTCTCTCTCCATTCATCCTGTCCTTCTTCGCCCTTTTGATCGTGGAGATTTCTTTTTCATCAATCATTACGCACTTTAACACCATTACGGGGACGTGTGAGTGTGTGGTTTTTTTTGCCTCCTTACGATCAATCCATCATTTCTCGCCACGAACCCACTTCCTTCCGAGACGCGACTTTTGTCACTTTCCTATGACTAACCACATATTCCCTCCTCAGAAGAGGAGAGGGTCTCCCTCTCACAGCAGGGAGAACTTTCGTAGGTGGGCGGATGAATTCCGAGCCTTGGAAAAATCGACTATTCATCATTCAAGATGGATTTTTTATAATGGATTTTCGATTAATTCGGTAGCTGAATGAATATGAGTAGCTTTGTCTCCACAACTTAAAACGTATGCCCCCGATGTTTTTGCAGTAGTTGTTCTTTGCAAAATTTCTCTCATATACGATGCCAATTTGGCTGTTCGTAAGAATTATTGGAATATTTGAGGTTTTAATTTCTAGAAGTCGAAGACTCAAATGGAGTTTTGTCTTTAATAAATACCAGTGAATAAAATGTGTTTTAAAAATAAAAATAAATATTTTCTAACAACGAATATTTAATCAATCGTTTCGGTATATATTATGAATTAATTGAAACAATTTAATGATATACTTTTTATATGTGATCTGAAATTCAAAATAAATTACATTTTTAAAATTGTAATTTCTATTTATATATATATAAAGCTCTTATTCAAATATCAATATCACAAGGAAATCTGCAATGCAGAAATAATAGAGAGGATGAATTATTCTGCATAAAACTACAGAACTCAGGAGAAACGCTTCTATATTTCGTTTTCCTAGAGTAATTCAATTCTAATTTACTGTTCTCCAAAACAATGTGGTTTCCTCTTCAATTAAGGAACATTCACGATTTTTTCATACATTTGATGATGTAATTTCGATGATATACAATTAGCCCAGCTAAACATTTGCGAACAAGCTGTTGTTAGAGGAATGATCACAACTCGGGCGTTTATTTTTTTAATTCTGCAATCAATAAGCTTTTGCGTCGTGGGGAAATAAAGGAAATTCCTACAAAACATTTGACACGAATAAATGTCAAGTAGAAACAGCCGCATGCTTTCCGCACACCATGTGGGCAACCTTCCCTAGTCCATCGTTTTTTTTAATCGAAAACACGTGGATGAATAATAGTATTTCAGCAATTTTAAGCGTTCACCCTGTTTACTTGACAATTAAAATTCGCTTACATTTTTTATACTCTTTATCTTCAGTATATCTGTCTATTCTAGGCCGGCATAGTTTTGTTCAATCGAGTTTGCTTATACAAGCCAATACATTTATTTTCGACGATATTCTTAAACAAATAATACGTAAAATAATATATAACCATTTACACTCCATTGAATGTTAAACAAAACCGCTTTTTGTTGACTTGCATCACTTACTAGAATTCAAGAGCAGTAAAATTTTTGCAATCCTCATATGACTAAAACCACGTAAATTTATAGTTTTAAAACTCTAAGCTTGGCGCTGCGTCAACATCTCGTCCTTTAAAAAAGAAAATACTGACATAAATGTTCAACTAACAGAGAAATATTACTTCTTGCAGATATTTTTTACAAAGTGTTATCAATTGGTGAAATGTTCATTATGTTAATAGAACGATCAAGAAAGTTGTTCTTAAAACGTCCATCCAAAAACTGAGAGTTGTACTTTTTCAATGAATTAGAAAACTTCCGTAATATATTAATGACATGCGCTGTTTAATGATACATAAGTTTTAAGAATAATACGATAAATTAAATTTAGGATTCTCACTTTGCTTTGATAAAAATTCCTTTTTCTTATATCGCTATATTTCCAATGACGTAATCTGTCTACCACTCCCTTGTCTCATTTCTCTCAATCCTAATTCCATCTTGCTTCACCAGTGACCCAGTTACCCGTGCGAAGGCTTTCACTGCATTGCACGAGATAGCTACTGTCGCCACAGCGGTTTTAGGGAACTATAGTCTGTTCACTATCTAAAGTCTCTTGGTCTTGAAGACGCCACTTAGCACTTAGCAGCAGCCAATAGGAGACGGTTCGTTTGGGAAGGTAGTGGGGAGAACTCAGTGTTACTCTTGATTTCGAAGCGTTCACATCGGTCTGCGTTGCCATTTCTAACGCCGTTTCCTTGCTGTTGCTGTTCGTGCTTGGGTATCTGTCTTCCCGCGCGAAAGTTGTGAGGGGCGATGGAAGGGGAAACGTTCGTGATTGGCTACTTGCTCTATGAAGGTCAAGAGACTTTAGATAGTGAACAGACTATAATGAGAGTTTGATTAGGAGGTAGAGGGTAATCCAAGAGATCTCTTGGCTTCACCTCTTCCTGGTCAGTTTATCCTCACCTATCCGCTACTTAGCCCGAACACCTCCCATCTAACCAGAAGTTGTTGTCACTTGCTTGGAATCTCTTCTCGTCCCCGTGTTGCCCTTCTCGTTAACTTTGTGCCATTGTAAATATCTCTGTCACTTCTAGGATCCTCATTCGCCCCAATTTCAACATTATTACGAGTTAAAAAGGTTATTTCTAAGACGATAAATATTCGAGCAACGAAACGTGTAAAGAAAATCGAAAAAGAATATAATTTGTCGATTGAGTGGGAATCAGCAGTAGTAGAGGTCGTAAAAAATAACAAAGGGAGAAAGGCTCGGATAGTTTCTGGCTAAAAGGGATGGAGAAAGCGGTTGGGGGAGAGGGGGGGAGGGGGGGGGGGGGGGGGAGACGGCTGTTGTGTTTCAGAAAGAGGAAAGTTAAGGATGAGAACAAGAGGTTTGCATTATATGCGTCGTGGAGAAGAAGGAGTTGATCGTAGTGCGTATGAAAAATTTAGCGTGGTGCGGAAGGGAGGATTATGCTAGGTGTTAGGGTCTGGCCGCGGATGATGTGAGAACGTGCGCGTTGGGTTTTGGATAGGAAGGAGCAAAATAAGACAGGACGGAATGAGGAATCCGGGACTGCCATTTCTGAGAGGAAGCTTATTTCTTTTTAATGTGGAGTTGTTTTTTTCGTCTACGAGCAGCCGAAGTTTTTAAAATCTGTTTCCGTAGGCTTAAATTTAGCAGTTCGTGAAAATTAAGACCTCGGAAGAGTTCAGCAGTAGAGAAACTTATTCGAAGAAGAGTGGGAGGGTGAATTTCACGAGGAAAGAGAACTGAGATAACAAGGAAATAATAAATGAGAAAAAGTTGTGGAGAATAGGGTTTTCCCAGGTAAAACCGTCAGTATCTTGTCGTCGTTTTTCTGAGTTATGTCTTCGTAATGTTGCTTACATTACAGGACATTTAATGTTGTTACAATGCCTTGATCTTAAAGTTAAACTTGTAATTTAAAACTAGAAAAAGCTTAATTTATATAAATGAATGCTTCCTTGATATTTTCGGTATTATAAGAAAGAAAATTGCATTGTAATACGTTCTACAGATTTTAATCACACTAACGAAAACATATACGCATAATTTATTCCAATACAATAATTTTTGAAAATGCAGAATTAAAGTTACGCTTCAGCGTATCACCTGCGATCGTCAGAATTCCTGCGTACCGCGTAGGAGACTCATCCGACCGTTCGAAAAGTTAAAAAGAAAAAAAAAAACAATCCACTCATATCGACACGCTTCCGAAAGCAAAAATTCAACAATCGGAGTTTTAATAAAACGGAGAGAAAAGTGGAGCAAGAAAAAAGAATGAAATCTAATAAGAGCGAAGTGAAAAGGAAATGTACAAAAAAAAGAAGCGAATTCGTCCGAGCGTGCGAGGGAATGGAATCTGGCGTCTCGGAACCAAAGTGAAGAAAACTTTCTCCTCCCGAGAGGGACTCTTCATTCCAACGAACACCCTACCACTTCCTCAACTCCCTCTCTCTCTCCCGATTCTCAAAACACCACTTTGCCCCATCCTCCGGCTGTATTTTCCTCCACTCCTTCATTTTCTCCCCTCCTCCCCCAATTCTTATAAAACTCTTCCCCCTCCTCCCCCTCTTCTCCTGCCACTTCGTGTTACTATCTCTCTCTTCCCCAACCCTTCTTCGCGACGAACTTCCATTTACCAGCCATCCCACTTATTCCTCCGTCTTCAAAACTTAGCTTCTCACTTTTCCTCCCATCAATACGCACATTCCTCAAAACCATTTCCCCTTCGAACCATTATCTCCTCTCGCGGGTCTTGTAGCATTTCCCAGACTATTCTTTCAACCTTCCGGTTCTGAACGTAAGGATCAAGGGATTAAATAATCTTAATAATACGTTTCCTTCCTTCCTTCTCTCGTCGTGTCTCTTCCATGCATTGCCCTTCCCTCCGCCTCTTTCCTTGATGTCTGAATTTTAATTCGTATATGACGAGTGTCTGCTTAAGTCCAAAGACTAAAAAAAACGATTTGATTGCATGCGCTCTCGAAATTCGATTTCAAGTAATAATTTACAAATTCGTGACTGATGAATCATCACCTACATAATCTGCTATTTTTTTCTAAATAGGTATGAATGAGTATAGTAATCCTATTGCCTCAATTTCGTCCTACTGTCTGAATTCATCCATCGACAATAGTTGTATTGTACTCCTTACTTATCTCTCTTAAACATAAGCTGCTACTTACTACGAGAATCCTTTATCCTAAGTGTTTTCAATGATTATTATATTTCATTTATTGAGTTAGTTAAGAGATATGAAATGAAAATTTTTGGAGTTATTATTATTTATTTAAATATCTAAAAATTGCCATCGCTAGTCCAGAGATACATGCAATTAAAATCATGCTAGAATAGTCACAATCACTGTCACTATTTTAAATAATTATTTCTTTCTTTGTTAATGTAGGACGACAACCGTCCTGCTATTGAAACAAAAATAAAAGCAGGAAAAACCTCAACTCATATCCGGTTAAATACGATGTTTATTTTGTTTGATAATGAGCTAATAGTGTGCTTAAAGGAGCCATTACTTATATTTTCTATTATTGCTGCTGTTTTGGCATTCTTAACTACATATTTTATAATAAAAGTTTTCTTTTGCGATGATATGCAGAAATTAGTAATGAATTACTGACCATCCAGTACGATTGAATTTAAAACTATTTTTATGGAAGTCGATACATTAGGATTTTTTGTTAGAATCCATCAATTCGAACATTTTATATAATCGCTATATCCTTTTCTAAGTTGGCCATGCAAAATAATCAAAATTAAAAATTGAATTTGTATAAGATGCAAAAAAAAATCAACTACTTGAGATACATTTCGTAAATTGACTAATTCCATTGCCTACTTTAAGACGTCTTTTATGAGAAAATTAATAAAGGGTTTAATCGATTTAATGGATTTTAAGATAAGCACGGTATTTTTGAGTAAATAGGGCAGTCTATTATTTAAAAATATTTATGTACTTATTTTACATATTGACAAATCCATCCAAAACAGTAAACCGCAAAAAACGATTTCGGATATTAAATTTTAATAACCCAACTTGATGAAACTTTTACATTAAAAAATATTCGCTAAAATTTTTGATGAACTTAGCTACCGATGTTTTTATGATTAAAACAATTTCATGAAATATCGTAAACTGTCTCAACTAATGATTGCTCAACTGAATTTACGACAAAAAAGAAAATATTTTCAAAACTCACTGGATTTCTCATACGATTCGATAAAAAATTGACTATTTAGCGCATTTTTTAAATCGCTTATATATAGTTATAATGTGAAGTCTGCCTGCTTGCCCGTTTCTCTGTGCGCTCGCTTAAATTGAAATTGTAACGATACAGTCAACGATAGAGATTTGAAACTTGAAGCGTACATTTTTGTCATGCTCCCATTTTTTATTCTCTACTTTCAAGTTTTGATAAGTACACATGGTCGTATAGGGGCTTATGCAATATTTCCGAAAGTATAAAAATTGAAAGCTGAAATTTTGAGCATACATTTTCAAATTGAAGCCACATATTTTTGAAAAGTTTGGCGTTTGAAAAATTTACAGAAGGATTCAAACTTCGAAACCTGTCATTTTTGGTAGTAAATTTGTTTTCGTACTATACCATCACATATTCGGTCTTTAGAGCCTCTTTTATAAGTGACATCTACGTGAAAATATACGCTGAAAATTTCAGATTTACACCTCTTTTCTCAAAGAAATCAATACAAATAATATTCGATTAACCCCTATCTGACTCGGTACTTTTTTCAAAACCTAATAAACACAAATGACATCAGTACAGAAATCTACCGTCCAAGTTTCAGCTCCCTATTATTAACGGTTTCCTCACATCTTCAATTAAAGTACGTATGCGCACAGACGGAAAGACAGACGCTTTACTGAATCTAAAAGCCTTTTTCTTTAACGCGTTATAAATTATACTGTTTGCCTTGTTATATGAAAATAATGTCTCACGAATTACCAGGAAATTATTTTTTATATAACTCAAAATATCATCGATTATATATTGATTTGAAATTGAAATAAGAATAGCAGCGATTCCAATATTTCCTCCAGATTACCGAATCCCAACCTATCAATCCAACAGCTCTCTCCTAAAAACCGCTTCCAACTACCCGTCTCGCTCCCTAACTATTCAAAGAGGCGGAGGAGAGTTGCAAAAGCTACAGTTGCAAAAGTAAGAGAGCCTCTCCCCTCTCACAGAAGAAAGGGATCAAAATTTGATCTAACAACTTAAGCCCCATTTCTATTCCCTTAGAGACCCTTTCCCTACCGTTTCCTCTCTCTCTCTCCCTCTCAAATACAAAGATTTCAACCAATCTCCGAGCAGCTGTTGTGCGGAGACGTCGCTGTCGAAACTTCCAATTCTCGTATTTTATCAAGAATATGCAATCGGGCCACGCCCACCCAGCGCTATAAACTTCATTTAAAATCGCACTCAACTCTTGATTTCCTCCTTCGTTACCTTCAATTCCCTCAATTTCATTCTTCTCCCGATGCGTTTCCAAAGTTATGAGGAAACTTTTCAAGATTAAACGCACGGAAGAAAACAGAGAAATTGAAGGATGCCAATAATATTTCGATTCCTTCTGTTTTGATATGGAGAATTTAATCCTACGCTAATAAATCTACGCTGCATTTTCGTATAAACCTACAATTAGTTAGCGAGTGAATATTAAAGATAATTAATGGGAAAAAGTATTAACCCTCTATCCGCAGATTTTTAAATTAAATTCTGGTAAGAAATGATTTATGTTTTATTACTGAATTCTTTCTGCTGTATCTCCGCTAGGCCTGTCACTGTACAATGTAAAATTGCCTTGAAAAAACGGCCCTTAATTATTCAGGAATGTCATCCATTTCTTCATAGCTTCTATTCTGTATGATAAGATGTCTATTAAGTACGAGATTTCATTCACTTTCGCTCTACCGTTTAGGCTCTAGAGCCGCGATTAGACGGACAGATGGACAGAGAAACAGACGGAATTGCGAAAACCACTTTTTCGAACTCATGTACGCCTAAAACGGTTCCCAGATGATATGTTCACAGCCTTTATGTCCACTCTTTTCCTAAAACGTATATTTCCATAAAAATCTCGAGATAGAATTTTTTCACGATTACAATATACTTTCTCAATATACTTCGTATATGTGAAAATAGAAATGTGTTTGCTATTAACTTTGTATTCAGACTCCATTTATTCCAGCTTATGGATTGAGATTATTGCGTAAATGATATGTAAAGCAATGGTAATGAAAAGGATATGACACCAAAATCTCTTATAACGAACAAATAGTTTGAAAATTTTCTTGTTTTATCCTTTTAAGGCCGCCTATTTTGTAAAGCAAAAAGATTAAGTACATTTTTGAATTTTTTAAATTATGCACCTGTTTTCATCTTTTAAGAGCGAAAATGAGTAACATTCAATCAAAAATAACGAACCTAAATAATTTACTTAACTCGCTTTCTTACAATGATTGATGTCAAAGTTCGTGAATCGTGGAACTTTGCGACTTCGTACGAATCGAATCTAGCGCTAGTAGACTCGTCAATCTAACAATACATCACAAAGCAAATAAGATGAGAAACCGGGTACAGGCATTATCCTACTCTTTTCGAAAAGCACCAAGGAGGACCAACGGCTTTACGTCACTTCAGAAGGATGAAGCGTTGATTCGGGTGCTCTCCTATAAACACGTAAATAGGGGACAGCAAGATCTATTGAAAAAAATCCCACTTTTGCAGGTTTTGAAAGGGTATGCTCAGCGTAGAAGGCCAACGCGCTCGCCACCACGCCACGGGTACCCCATTTCGCAATTTTTGAAATTTTGAAGACACTTTTCTACCCAGAAGCTACCTACTGCAGCGCGAGGAAAAAATACTTTCCCAAAGGAACCATCCACCGATTACGAGTTGTCAACCGTTTTATGAAAAAGTTCAAAATTTTAAACTAACAGTAAACATTATGGAGGTGTAAAATAACATAATAGAAATAAGCTAAAATTTCGTACAATTAAGCGTTATAACTTCTCTCGCCATATATTGGTAAAAATGACAACTCACGTTGAAATCCGTATTTACCGCTATCATTTCTATTATAGGGGCAAAAAACGTTTTGATTATGTAAGTAGTAGTTCAATTTCTTGCTAATAAAATGCCCTCGGACACACCAGCAGAGCCACTGAAACCAAATATACTTTTGGCAAGTTTGAACATTCACAGTTTAACTTCTAGAAAAGATACGAAATTGATTTGGGCTAAAAACCCTCTGGAAGCCATATGCTTTCAATAAATGTAACATTCTTTACGATCCGATCATTCGTTCAAAAGATATGAGGGAAGAAAAAATGGTCTACCAAAAATTATATATATAAATAAATTAATATCGGACGAACGCATATAAAATAATTTATAAAAAGGTGATTTCATCGAAATCAATTTGTGTTTCATAATCTCGGCCACGAATAATTTCTGTAGTGAAATTTACCGAATATTTAATATAAATTAATTTTTAGCCAAATTGAATGGAATATTTTATTGTAAACCACGATTAAATTATTAAAATAATGAACTTCTTTATGGCAGATTCCTGTATGTTACACATAATACACTAAAAATTGAACGAACAACAACTTACTATTATGCTTCTCCATCAGCTGCAATCATAGCAGATGAAAGAAAACAATTTTTTTATAAAATAAAATCCCTGGTATCGAATTTAAACCACCAGCTTTCTAAAAAAAGCTCTCTCTCTGTGTTAACAACAAGCTACCTCATTTATGACGTCTGAATCGCGTTTCACCAAGTGCGAAAAGATGACGCGCGAAATTCCATTTGAAAATAAAAAAAGATAACATAAAAACCCGATGCGCATTAACCAGAAAAAACAACGCCCAACTTCCTCCTATCACCATTTTCGCTTCGCGCATTTGCAATCTTTTTTTTTACAACGGGTTTACACGTATTGTTTCTCTTTCTTTATTTCGCGAATGCACCAAATCCAAACAAACGGATACGTCGCTTGAGTGCTCTCCTCTGGAAAAAACGGACCCGGCATTTGCTTAAAAAAAATCCCCTTTATACGATCCGACTCATCCACCTAGCGAAGAAGTAAAAAAAAAGTCCCCTCAACCTCAACCTAAGGTCCCGGAAGTGTTTTGGAAGCAAATAAGCGAGCTAGTGACTGCTTTCGCGACGACGAGGTTTTCTTTTTTAAAAAAAAACTCTGGTGCAGTGCGGAGAGTACAAGCCTAAGGGGCAGATAAAAAAAAAGATAGGGAGATGTATATATGTATATAGGAGGGTAGTTGGAGTGGAGAAGGAATCGAAAGAGTGGAAATAAAATAGAAAATGGGAAGGAGGAGAACGTTACTCGAGGACCGGATCAGTAAACAGCACATATATATATTTTTTTTAAAAAAGAAAGGATCGGAACTACTGCCTTTTAGGAAACCGTATCCTCGAGGCGAAAAATCGAACGAGCTGCGATCTCTCTGTTTGTTTTTTAATATACGTTTTAAGAATTCGGTGAGTACGTAAGGTGACCGCATCGAGGCCAAGGTCTCCGAGACCGCAACGGAAAATAAATGCACTAGGCGATAAATTCTGCGCTTTAAAAAGAAAGCCGATTCCGGCGTTTCATAGAAGGTGAGGCCTGGTTCGCAGGAGAAAATCACGAAATTTTACGGCTGACGCATTGCACTATGGAATCGTTCCGACATTGATTTCCGTGATTTTGAGAAGTTAAGGGTATTTAAAATGTTTTTCTTCAGATCTATCTGAGATATATTTTTAATTTATTATTATTTTAAACGGGGGAAAAATCTTAAGACATTTCTAATATTCCATTACGTAACTGATACGATTCACTACCAAGGATCGTATGTTTTACGCAAAAAACTGATCCCATACCAGTGCACGAAAATGCAAAATTTCGGTGGAAACAGGTTATCCTATAGTTTTACTAAAGAAAGAGTAGATACCATAGCAGGATATATTACTTTTATTTTCGAAAAGTTTACAAAATATTGCAAAAATATTGAGGCCAAAGGCAAAAATATCACCCGTTTACTCATCTTAAGAAACCATTAGCAAATGAGATAGCGACAGTCATCCACAAAATTATACTTTGACCTATTTTTTACTTTACGATTACAACGAGAAAAGATCGGTTTTACAGTTTTTGCCAGGGAAATTTTACAGGATAATAGAAAAATTTAGCTTGTTATTCGTTTGAAAATATAACTTGTGAGTCGAAGTTAAAAGTTTTGGTATGGTTACCGGTTTTGTTGTCCTCGGTAATTTCCGTGCATATGTATTTAAATAAAGGTTTAAAGATCGAAAATAAGATTAAATATTGCGCGAAATGACCGAAGATATGAATTTAATTCAAATAAATCGAACGCAGTATTCATGTTAATTATATTTTTATCTGTATTACTAAAATCCTATTTCTGGTTGTCACTCTCTCTTTAACGCTCTATACCTCAGCCATTTTTAATCTCCGGGAATTTCAGCTCCCTAAGTTTATTTTTTATCGAGTATTCAACTAATTTTCTTAATTGGTTATTAAAAACCAAACATATATCCCTTGTAAAATACATTCATTAAATTCATATTCAAAACATATTCCCGTTAAACTATTCCAAATCCAATAGGTATAGGTACATGGTAGGAACGACGAAACAGCGAGCAAAGGGCGTTGGCGAGCGGCAGCGATCAGGGGGCCTGCCCCCTAGTGTGTGTGTGTGTGTGTGTGTATATATATATATATATATATATATGTGTATATATATATATATATATATATGTATGTGTGTATATATATATATGTATATGTATATACATATATATATATGTGTGTGTATATATATATATATATATATATTCATTTTTCCCCCCGCAAAAATACCTTTAAATATATCATTCCTTCAAAAAATTCCAAATATTTTACACATTTACCAAATTTCAAAACGTTTCGTTAAAAATACATCAAAAACCAGAAAATAAATGAAATTCTCCGGGAGAAGAATAATTCCTGGAATCCCGGGGACTAGAAGATATTATGATACTTTGAAAATATATTTCACAAAACCTCATACGCAGTTTGCTTGAGAAAGGAAAGAAAAAGAAGAAAAACCAATTACCTTGAAGTCTTGGATGAGATTTTCTTAGAGGGGCACGTGAAAAGTTAGGCAAACAAAAAGATTTCCTTGCATAGCATTAAGACTATATAGAAAGGAAGAATATCTGCGCAAAAGATAGATAAAAGAACTCGGAGAGTTTGTCATCGTGGCAGTTACCGTGTTTAAAAAGATAGGGGCTAAAGGAAGGAAGATGAAATGATTTTCACGGAAAAAATGACAAGTTTAGAGTTTTTAGGTACTTCTGCACCCTCTTTATAGAGAGAATAAATTAAGCAATTTTTTATTTAAAAAATCCACTCGATTTTATCCCTTTTTATTTCGCGTAGCAGCCGAAGGAAATGAAATGAAATAACGAGATGGAGAAGAAGGAAGTCTGGGGCTGGGGGGGGGGGGGGGGGGGGGGGGGGGTGAGTAGGAGTAGGAGGGAGAGAATCCCGCAACACAACATCCATCTTACACTCCATTCTATTAAATTCGACCTTTCCATAACATGTCATTCCTCTCCTTTGATTTCGGTCTTTTCTCACCCTATATCCCTCCCTCTCTCTCCCTCCCTTCCTTCCTATGTTTCCATTTTCTCCTCAAATCTCTCGATCTTCTTTTCTTAAGTTTTTTCCTCTTTTTTATGACGTTTACTCGTATTCTTCTGTTACTTTCGATTTTTATCGATTTTCATCTTCGATTCTCAAATTTCGGTGTTCTGCTCGTCTTTGTTTCATCCACCGTATATAATCTTCGATATATGGTGGAATTTATGAAAAAAATTATTTAAAAAGGATTAATCAACAGTATATTAACTATTAAAACAATCAAATTAAAAAAGTTCAAATTATAAATATCCTCAATTTAAAAACAATACACGTGTGGGAAAACTTACACCACAGGAACTGAACTGCAATATTTTTTAAAAAATAAGCGGCAAATACTTAATTACGAATAGGATGCTGTTGATATTCGTCACATTTTTAAGACACTGATGAATGTTTTTCATGCCGTCACTAAAACTAGTTATAGTGGGTAATTTTTAACTATAAGAGAACATAAGTGCAAACAGCGTCATTTTCTACGATTCACTCAAGTGGAGCAGAAATACTCCCATGAGTTTATTGCGATACTAGATGCTTGATGTGGCTATGGAAAACTGATTTAGTTTATAAACCCGTTTCACTCACACATTCTCTCGTTTCTACATAATCAAGGACACCGAGTGCGTTTTAATTCTTACCATATTCTCTCTATTTCTCTCTCTTCTTATTCATACGCAGTTTAATGGCCTCCTTCCATTTCTCTCCTCGATGATGGGCCCTCGCTCCGAATAAACAATTCTTTTCCTAAAACTCTTTATATGAATCCCGCGCTTTCTTGGATATTTCTCTCCGTCCTCATTTTTATAATTCTTTTCTCGGGTTTCTTCTCCCCTCCCTCTCTCTCTCGAATTCTCTCTCCCCATCCCTTCTCCCTCCTCTCCGCTACACTCTCACGACCACTCGAAATGAATAACACTCTTCAGCGATGAAAAAAAGCTGTTCTTTCAAAATGTAGTTTCGTCTCTTTCTTCGCCTCGGTATTTCAACACTTCAAGGTTTCAATCTTTCTTTCCGAGTGTTGAGTTTTTTGTTTCGAAATTTACTCCAAGCACCACTAGGCATTTTTCGAACAGTGTACGTTACGTGAAGTTAGTGGAAGATGCTAATTTCCTAGTCAAGTTCTCCAATTAGCAAAAAAATAAACCAATTCTGTTGTAAATATTTTCAAAATTCATCCGGATACAACTTCAAAAGTTAACTCAGCAAATGTTTGTCGCACTGCGTTATTTATCTATATATATATATACATTTTTGCATAATATATTTCATGACATTACTTAACTATGACGAATATATCATAAATTACCAAAACTCACATAATGAACTGGTATCATCTTTCTGCATTTATTATTTTTTCAATATTTTAAAAGGGAAAAACAGCATTAAACAATATCATGTTGATTTTTTTGCTGCATTTGTGTATTTATATGCGCATATTCATATTTGTTATTTAGTAACTAACCCTATAAACTCATTTAACTTTATTTGAAACCAAAATAGTAACATACGAGTATTATCAGCTTTAGCTTTGTATAAAAATTTAGATACTAGAATAGAACACATGACACACATTCAAGATCCACGCATACGTATACACCGATGTACTTAGATTATGTTGGAAAAACGCTTAATGTTTTTTTTTTTTTTGGTTTCATCTGCAAAATTAAATTACTGTTCAAAATTCTGAAGGTTATCGTTAAAAATTAATTTCGGCCGTGGCGTGCAGAAGAACCATATCTAGTACATTTAAGTTTTGTGCGGAGCCTTGCTTAAAAACATTAAACATTAAAAAGTATGGACCCATTCTCAAAATGCTTATGCAGGTGTTCAAGAGAAGCGAGCAACCAGAGAAGCGATCCATTTTCCCTCTCCACTGTAGACGATTACAGACTTTTTTTTAATATGGTGAAGTCATTAGCGAAGCCGCTATGGAAAGAGAGAAAACGAAAAAAACGAAAAAATAAGTAAATCCCGAGATGTTTGCTTCCTCTGCTGTGTACGCCCAATTAGAGGCTTTCTACTGAAGAAAACTCACAACGTTCCGAAATACTCGTAAGGAAAACTGTCTTATCTTCCTCAGACTTTTATTACGGAACTAATGACAGCCAGGTAAATGTAAAATAAAATCTATTACAGATTAATATTTCACAACTGGGTGGCGCTCTCCCATATGAAAAAAGAAAAATAAGATGGCATAGAAACAGACTTCACTTCGTGGATAAATGAAAAACTAATATGCGGGGAACAACTGATAAAGATAAAACTTAGCATTGCCAAGATTGCATACGCAAAGAAAATAAAAGGACTTTCATGTACTAATTTATATGTGCCTGATGTGTCTGAGCATGTAAACAAAAAATGCCATCTATGACGGTAATGACTGCAATATATTAGAAAATCCTGTGCGCACAAACGAAAGAAAAATAGCAAAAATAAGATGAATCATAATTTTGTGGAAAATTTAAACAATTCATTAGCCATGCAGAATTTGAATAAAAAAAGGTGACTTCGATCACTATAATCCGGTATTGTCTAGTGGTTAGAATACCCGGCTCTCACCCTGGAGGCCCAGGTTCGATTCCCGGTACCGGAATTTAATTTTTTCCGAACGATTTGTTAATTCACGTGAACGTCAGTATGTACCTACTTATTCACGTTTTGAAACCAGCAACTAAATATGCACCACTCGTTAATCCATATTTTACTCTCCCTTTCCCTTGTATGATGTGCAAGGTATCCATTAATAAATTTAGTCAGATAGAGGACAACATTTACAACAAATAAGCCCGCAAGAGCATATAATTAAGAATTGCAATTTAGGAGATAAAATTTATAGAATGTCCCGCCCATATTATTCAATTGGGGGAATTAAACGTTCCAGGAATCGAACTGGGGTCATTATTATGCACGGTGATTAAACATAAAAGATCTTTTATATGTGGCTCTCTTTAAAATTGAAAGAATGGTTAAAATACACGCAGCCGTTCTCAAGTTGTTTGACGTTATTTGTGGTGTCTCAAAACTTACCTACCTACATACGTATATCGCCGTAAGTTAATATGAAAGTTGGCTAACATTGCGTCTCCGACTGTGATGATGTAAGCCAGCAGTTTGTTTCATACATGTGTTAGGTGTACTAACTTCACCGTTGCAGCTACGATTGCAATTATTTTGTAGTCAGAATTCACCAAGTTGCAGCAGTGGAAGGAAAGCTACCTATGAACTGAGAAAAATGTCATCAGGTTTAAAAATGTCATAATAATAATAATAATCAATCTTTATTAAACGAGGAGATTTATTCTAACTGATTTATTCTTACATCTGACCCAGCATGACAAACACAAACATCCAAGTCCTCTCAGAGATCCAAAGACGAGTCCTTAATGACCACCCGCATAACACAATAGTGAGAGAAAAGAGATAGGGGGTCTCCATAAAAAAAATGAAAAACTTTTATTAAGAACGAAGAAATTCATATGGACGTAAGCCTACTATTACTGTGTTCCTGTGTTAAACTATTATTTAACAACAAATGCTTCCTGATTTCACTTTCGAAAATTATTCAAATATTTCATAGAATAAATTTGTATTGCTTTGCATTGTGGCTCAGTTTTGATTCAATAATATAGCCAACCTCAAAGAAATACATTTTCCATTAAACGTAATACATGGCAATTTTTCTAGAAAAAATATAGTAAACAAGGTCATTAGGAAGTTTGTCAGTGATCTTACTCAAAAAATAATTACAAAATAAGCACAAAACTTTATATTTAAGGTAATTGTTAGTAATTCAAGGTCTGAAAATGTTCTGACTGGAGGTGGTCAACCGGAAGTGAAGGTTGACTATTGTCATTTTTCCGTTTTTTCTATACTCATAAATACATAAAATGTCAATAAATAGTTTCCTCTTCATAAGGTAAAAAAATTATGAGGCAAAAGTCCATACGATTTTATTCTTGTTTCTTTTTTACCTCGCTTACGTAAATGTGTACAAACGCTAAACCAGGCATATTATGGTAAAAGCATTCGAAGGCGCTCGTAAAGGATTCGCGAAAAAGCGGCTGTCGGCTGAAATGGGAGAACCGTGTTAATCCGGAAGATAAGCTTTGATTTTAACGTACGCTCTCGGTCTGATTAAAAGATATACGAATCTCTTTACTTTGGACGAGACAGAGTTCTTTGCGTTGAATGAGCGTCGCTTTATCACCACAAAATTTGGCTTCTGACTTCACTTCCTTCGTATCTGAGTCACAACGACGTATACGCAGCGGCTACACTCTCCAGAATCGATCTCAACAATCGTGCTGATAGGTATGCACCAAGGAAAATTTAACTTTTGGACTACCGTATAACTTGTGTGAAACTAAACTATTTCCCGTAGCTTAAAATTCAATCATCATTCAATATTTACTATTTGGTCAGCTGTTTCTCTCAACATTTCTTATGGCGGTTGAAAATGAAACCAATAAAATGTAATGCCTACGGAGTAGCATGTTCTTACGACCTTTTAACGACTTTTTCAGAGAATTGTTTAGATAAAATATTAAGACTAAGGATTTTTTCTTGGGAATTTGGGGATACTTTCGACAATTACACTACCATTTTCAAAATTATGATTTTAATGAAAGATAAAGAATTACATAAAAATATTTATGGCACTTCATCGGATGCTTATTACTAGTTTCAAGAAATGGCGTGGAAATGGACATAATGGAAAATTGTATGGTTTTTAATTCTTTCAGACGTAAGTTTTCTCCAGTATAATGCATACTGTATGCAGCGAGCAGTAACACTGCATCGCTTAAGCACATGTAAATACCGCATTATAAATAATACGACATTGAGCACGTTTGGTAGCATTATTTGAGAAAATTCTCTTGTTACTACAAGAGAATTTTCTCAAATAATGCTACCAAACGTGCTCAATGTCGTATTATTTTCACTTTAAAGAATACAACTCGAGGAAATTCGCTATGAAGCCGTTTCGTGCGAAACCGATCCGATTGCCCAAATTGCGAAAGTGTCACGTACACGCGGCCGGCTATCTTTTTATTTTTATAATTATCCCTATCTCAAACTTGCCCCTTTTATAATACGCGACTACACCTGGTTATCATAAAATCCAATCTTGCAGTTAATAGAGTTCAACGGCTTAAATTGACGCCAGCAAGAGTTGCTCCCCAAAAAAGGGTCGGGGGTTTTAAAAGAAGAACGTGGAGAATTACGATAAATAAAGCGCAGATCTTATCTTTGGATTTTTTAATGTTTTGTGCTTCGGTGAAGCTTTTAGCCTTTGATTGGAAAAATCGCCGTTTAATTTATTTTCGCTCTCAAACAAATTTACCCCAGGTTCCATTTCCGGCGCACTTCAAAGGAATTTCCAAAATAATTTTCTCAGTGCCTTAAAAGGGGATAAAAAATACAGCAGACGATCATTACTTTTTAATACAGAAATAAAAATCTTTTATAGGAATACAGAGCGCCTGAACGGCTTGGGTAATATATTTGGGATTAACACTAAAATATGTAATAATATAATATCATAGATTTGCTGTCTTTCGGTAGATTTATAGCACACTGCCCACAATCTGCCCTATTCAAAACCTTTCCCTTCATCTTCACGTAATCAAAATTTAATTATCTTATGATGTGTTTATTTTCTCTTCCTACCCTCTGTTATAAAACTTCTTGCAACAGATAGTTAACTTCCAACATGTGACTCACCCATTTCTTCACTCATTACTCTAAGTCAGGGGTTGGCAACCTTTTTCCTAAGAAGAGTCACTTTTACAAATTATACATAACAACAAACATAAGAAGAGCCGAATTCATTTATCTACGGAGACCGTCCCCCCCCCCCTCCCCCCCTTAAACTTACCGTTTTACTTTTTGCTATTATCTCTGTAAAACGAACGTTAATTCTACGTAATGCGTCCATGACTTTTAAGTTTTCTGCAATTTCTATTAAAATAATTTCTCTTTTTGGAGATTTTATCGGGGAGAGTTTCCGTCGGGAGCCGCATGCAAGTCCTTAAAGAGCCACTTGCGGCTCAGGAGCCGCAGGTTGCCGACCCCTGCTCCAAGCTCCAGCTATATCGTATTGGATTTATATTTAAATTATCAAAATATTTTTTACAAAATGTCAGCACCTCAAAAGTCTCTGATTTGCTCATACCTCTTTTTATTATTTTTAATAATGTATAATTTACGATTTCACGCAAGATAAGAATTGTCATTCAGTTGAACGACATCTGAAATGTTATTTATCACTAGTGTTCGTTGCTTATTACCTCCTGAACCCACCCAATTCCACTACACCGTATACATTAAAATTAAACTGTGTACAAAAGAAAATCGGTGGCAGAAAATTCAAATTATAGATAATATTTGTTGTTCCTGACGACTGATATTTAAAATAAAAGAATCTATTAGACAATGATTTTTTCAGTGAATATAAAGCACTAAAACTTAAATATGAGAATTTCGTTTAATATTTTACAAATATTGAAGAAATGGAAATCTTACAAAATTAGAAAAGTATGATGAACATTGACTGAAATTCTTTGTGGATTTCTTCTCTCAATTAACACGAAAGGTCGACATCAATTTTTAGCAATACACATTGCTGCATATTTTCATTTCATAAAAATCGACCTAAAATTCTATAAGTTTTTATGGACCATCTACGGCGTACACTCCTGAATTATCAACGAAACCTTACTGCAATCGTAAACCGAATTCCGCATGCCTGTAGCAATTCTACAAAAACAAAGGAACGCGGACATGAACGGCATTTGACTCGAATGACGGAATTCCACGCAACGGGAAGATAGGACTGGTCCAGCCAAGTTTAACATTTCACCGCCTCAATCTAACGTCATTTACTTATGCATAACACCCTCGGCTCCCTTGCCGTAGGACACGGGGGCGCATACCACGGCTCGCTCCGCGTCTACGGAAACCATCTCATCACCAAATAACACTTAAAGACCGACGACTGCAGATCCCCGAACGATCACCCAGGTATATATTGGCCTACCTTCTTTTTTCCTTTGCCTGCCAATAATCCTCTCTTCCCCTTCTTTCTAGAACCCCTTAGACCTTTATACCGCGTCCTGTTCTCCACACATCCAACTTCGTTCCGCTTTAAACCGGCTACCTACCTCTATGCGGGCGTTTTATTTAAACCGTTCCCATCCCTTTTGCCGGACGAGAACTCCTTCCCTTTCTCTGCTGCCCATCACACATGGACACAGAGGGCAGCCACGAACGGTGGGCAAAAGAGAAAGGGGGAAGTCGGACAAGTGAAAAGTTGCTTTTATTGCAACAAAATAGGCTCTGTAAAAAAGGTTCTTTTCCGCTTAAGTAATTGCTACATATTGCACGGTTTTATGGTTAGAATAATTTCTTTGGTAACTGAGATAAAATAGGAAGCGATATATTTTTTTAATGAGGCAAACGACGCGAATAAACTAGAAATGCAGGCATTTAAAATTGATAAGGACAGAGTGACGCTTCTCGATAATCAAACTGGACAGCCTTGTGTGCGTCGCCTGGTAACACATTGAAATATTCATATTAACATCACAGTCCATCGGTTTAAGTCTACGACGAACTACGACGGAAATTTGGATGAACTGGTTCAGTTTTAGGGATAGGTACTCGTTATTTTTTTCATTTAGTTGCGAAATATGCTTCGTTATTACAAATTAATCCTTCCGAAGCATCCTATCAAATGTTAAATCGTTCTTTCGCTGAACTGTCAAAATTGGCCTTTCGGTAAAATTATGCTAATTCCTGATTTAAGAAAAAAGAGCGAAAGTTACGAGTGACAATATGAAGGGCCACCGACGGTAACATGACAGGAGCCCCGCGCGGGAGTATTAAAATAATAAAATAAAGCCTGAGTAAATGGCAGAGAAAATGACGGCTGTCATGATGTGTGATTAAATTTCAGAATGGGGCATTAAATACGAAATAGTTATTAGCAAGGATTCCTAGATTAAAAGGTGAAATGGCCGAGATTTTAACCAAAATGAAATAATCATCTGAATTGAGACTCAGATGGAACGTTCTGAGAATGGATTTAGAAAACTTAAGCCGGCCTATAAGAGTTAACAAAAATATTTTAGTACGCATGCATTTATTGAAATATATTACAATATAATTAATTTTTAATAATGTAACAGTTATAATATACGTATAATACAGTTTAAAATTGTTATAATAGTCTCTTAATCCCCCAAATCCAAAGCTGCAGCGTGATTTATACGAGTTAGAGTGACAGGGGAATCGGGAGAACTCAGGAAGCCTAAAAAATATTTGTGTTGCTATGAAGAGAAATATAAGGTGTTTGCCGTTATTATGGAGCACAGTGAAGTTAGTAATATTCTATTAGCAAATGGTTAACAACGGTAGATAATTAAAATAGACATTAGTGGATTTCCAATATGGCCAAAGTAGGCATTGGCCTAGGGGCGGCAGGATTCCGAGGCGGCATGATTCCGGGGCAGCGGAATTTCGGGGCGGTCGGATGTGTATATTAATTCGCCAAGTTGCAAGACCGTCAATATAAGAGGAAGCACTGTAAAGAGGGATTTTCAAAAATTTCAAAATCATTGAGGTCGAAGAAGATTACGCTGAAACCATGAAAGGCCACAGATACCCATCTAAGGAAACTTATCAAGGTAATAACCATAAATAACCGAGAAAAGAACGGATTGTTCCTCTGGTATAATACCTATATAAATTAAATCAATTTTATTGATATTTTTTTTAATGAGACGGAAAAATAATTTGGCCTAGGGGCGGCAAGTTTCCAAACGCGTCACAGAAAATAGAACCGTCATTTAAAACAAGCGAGAGGAATGAAACCCATTAACAAACAAAAATCAGCGTTTCGCATACGTTTTTTTTTTTCAAAACAAAAGTTTTTCATCGTGTGCATTAGAAGGTGATAAATATCTCGATTGGATGAATTTACTATCGTTTGTTCCACTAAACGGCTCATAAGCAATCTGCAGGACTTTGCTCATAAACGATTACTTCTGGAGGTGGAGAGATCGTGAGAGAAATTAGATCCGTGCATCTTGTCTTAATCCCTTGGATGCGACGCGCCTGAGTGCTCAAGCAGCTTCCTTTGATAACCTTCCATTCCCTTAGTGATAAAATTGTGTTGAGCCTTAGTTTTTCTTCCCAATAAACGACTCTAAGTGAGAGGTTCATTCTCGCTACACGTGGGTGGTTGGAAAAGCGTAATACCCCAGAGGTGGAGGCCAACCATCTCCTAATGGGATTAATAAAGCTAACTTTTGATTCTATGGAATTTATGAGGACAATGAAAGAAATTGGACCCTAACCTCTGCGTTACCTATCTTTCCATGTAGCGTCACATTTTTGTTTCCAGCCGAGACTATCCACTTTCTGCCCTCCAAAATTTCAGCTTCCTAAATATTTTATCTTTGTTAGCTTGTATTCATACCGTAAGCTACGGTTTCGTCTTCATATGACCATCATTTTATCACCCATACAAATAAATGGCAATGTGAATTCTCTCACATATTACTCTCTGCACTGAAATTTTCTGGGAGAATATTTTACAAGTTAATGTTAAATTGATATGAGCAAATAAATCTAACTTCATATTAAGTTTTTCTAAATGTCATTTTTCTGCATTAAAACTGTTTACAAACAAACGTATTGAAAGAGGTATCGTGGAGCCAAATATATTCTTAATTTCTGTGAGAACGCAATATGTCTGTCAGCTAATACTATTCTTAACCATGTTAAGGTATTTAAGAGCATGTGCAATACGTTCAAAACATTTTATTTATATTTTTATGAGTCAACCACTTTTCATTTTGGGTATTTATGGACGCGAAACTAATGAAAATACCTCCGAGAAATAAAAATCAAGAGAAATTCCCAAATAACTATAATATCCTGATTGTTGAGGTTGCTGTTCATTTGTTCCTTTAATTACTTTATATAATAATAGCCGTCGTCCGTTGGTTGGTTGGTTGGTCACGCTATGCAAATGCTAATAACTCGAGAAATAATAATGATAGAAACTCGAAATTTGGTAGGGATGCTTGATTAACACTTATTCAGAGAATGACAATTCTAAATCGCGAAAAAATTCCTTAGTTCTTCTCCAAGAGAGGCATTTCCATTTCCCATTACTTAACATGTAAAAAGCGATTTTTCGACGTGCAGGCTTTTATTCATTTGGAGACTAAAATTAGAAGAAATTAACAGACGACCTTCGGATTTGAACCATTCTGAAGAAAAATTTATAAAGTTTCTTATTCCGTTCGTCCTTTTTCGCCCACAGTTCGAAATATTCCATGTTAAAGGATTAATTTGCATATTTTATGGAAATCTCGCCATTTTAACGTGATGTTGCTATGTCGACCATTATCATTGTTACACCTCAAATTACTATCATTGTATATACATCCTCCTGGGAATAAGCGTGCCTAGAGTACTTAAATACGAGAGAGAGAGAGAGAGGAAGGAAGGGGAGAGATTGGCGTGTTTTGCGGAAATTAAGTATATTAACGTAAATATAAAAAAATTTAAGTATCAACAGTGTTATTTTAGAAAAATTGGAAATAAAAAGCATTTTTAAATGAAATTCTTTGTAAACCATACGTGCTTATTTCTCGAATTAATTTCGTAACAATGGCCGAAGTTTGGAAACGAATATAAATTAAAATTCAATTAAAATTAAAAGACATTTAAAACTGTTAACAGGTAATTTTCGAAGAAACAACAGTGGATCTTTTAATGAATTGATTTGTTTTTATAAAAGGAATTTTGGTGCTTATTTAATACCGAGTAAGTTCTAAGGCTTATAATCCATTTAAATCTAATAACAGTGGCTATTATATTTTAAAGAAAGAACTTTATTTATTCACTTTACAGAATGAATTAATTTTAGGCTAGCATTGCCTATTATAAAAGGAGTTACTTTGGAATTTACGGTATGTAAAGTGGAAGTTGTACTGAATTGACTCAAGTATATTTCAAAGCAAAAATCAATTTAAAACTATTGAAAGAAGTTGTTTCGGAAACTGAGAAGTCCAGAGTGGCGAGCGGACGCTAAACGATATTAAGGTACATTTTATTCCAAAATCTATTTAAAGTATTATCAGAGGCAACTGAAGATTGAACAAATTTCTTTGTTAGCGGAATTCTGATTATTTCATGAAACTGAAATGCTAATGCATTAATCCATTAAAATCTGTTAAGAGTGGCTATTTTAGTTGAAAGAAATATATGTACATGGTACTTTTATTCACTTTTCAGAATGAATGAATTCTAGGTTAACATTACATATTATAAAAGGATTTTCTTTGGAATAAGAAGTTTATTATGTGTTTATTTTAACTGAATTTATCAAGTTCTCTTCTAAGTTTGAAATCCATTTAAAACTGGTGAAAGTGGTTGTTACGGAAAATGAGAAGGCAAGAGTGCTGAGCAGACGATAAACGATATTGAGGTAAATTATATTCCAAAATCTATTTAAAGTATTATCAGAGGCAATTGAAGATTGAACCAATTTTTTGGAACCGGAATTCTGCTTAATTAATGAAATTGAAATCCTAATGCTATAATCAATTTAAAACTAATAACAGTGGCTATTTTAGTAGAAAGGAAGGTACTATTTTATTCACAAGGAATTTCTGTGAGATTTTAGTTAATTAATTAAAACTGACTTATAATATAGAAATATTCCATGGTTAAAACAGTGCACAATTTTATTCTTGCGATTTTTACATGTTGCATTGACGAAAATTTAGACTCATTAAACCCGTTGAAATTCAACGGGCACTTATGCTAGTTAAAATATATTGATCGATGTTTTATTTTTCTATTAAAATCGAGTTATACGATAAAATGATAAAAAATGACAAGGGATTTTAACTAGAAATGTATATTAACCCAATGCGAGTTGCTGAAGACCCTTTATCATTGAACGCCGATTTTCATCACCAAATAACTCCCAAGATTTACCCGATTGGCAAAGCTACCTGTTAAAACGGTAGGAATCTGGCGCCTTTACGCGAGGGGAATATTTCGAAAGATATACCGGGGAAGAAATACAATCGAAAAGTATGAAAAACCCTAAAGATTTCGAATATATTACGTCGATCTCAATATTCCGTCCGCTTATTCTCCCCACACTCGCCATTCAAAGGATTCGGTTTATTTTCGCACTTGGCATGCATCGAAGTTTCTTCGTCGTAAGTGATATTCCACAATCCCTTCAGCCCGAATGGTTCCCAAAATCATTCAGGTGCCTTTGCAATGGAGAACAGGGGAGGATAAGGCAGGGTAGGCGGAGGAAGAGGAAAAGGTTAGGTTGAGAAAGGGGTAGCCACAGGCACAGTTGACCGCATACAGCGGTCCTCTAAGGAGGCAGCAGCTTGACCGTGGCTGGAATAAGAAACGAGATCCGAAGAGAGCGATCAGAGGAAGAGATTTTCTTACGGATGACCAGAAAGGGTAAAACTGATTAGGAGAGGATGAGGAAAAAGGGTTTCTAGGGAGAAAAAAGGTCGCTGATGCGGACCGCATCATGGAGTGAGCGAGAAGATGCGACAAGAATATGGAGATGAAGAAATAGCTTGCGTTTTTTTTCCTCTGCAAGTTAACGATAAAAGATTAAATGCGGTAATATCGAACCGGATTGTTTCTTTCTGGTTACACAATTACACATTCCCCTTAGCATTATTTATTTATTTTTGGTTAGTCTCAGTGGTATTATAGTATAAAACTTTACTTCATCTTCCGAAACGAAAAGCTAAGGTTTTTGCAAAAAAAAACACGAAAGGGTATGTTTGTTTTCCTCACGAAATCCTTTTCCGGTTTTTAGCCCCGGTGCAGAGCGTAATAAACAACATTTTAAATTAACAAATGTCGCGATGTTGCTTCGCAATTCGCTTTTTTTTTACCGGCAATTTTCTAGCTTCCACCGCGGGCTGCAATCTGGATGAAGGCACTGCTAAGAAATGGAATCCTGGAAAAAGTTTCAGAGTTCACGAAGGGGTCAAATGAAAAAGGAAGGGAGGGTCGGATACGGTAGGAGTGTAGGGCTCGGAGCAGATTCCGCAGTGAAAGCTGCGTCGAACACGAATTTCAGCGAAAGGATTCCGCGGAGAGGATGAGTCTTCAGCTTACTCTATCCGTTAAATTCCGAGAGTATTTTTTTTTTAAGGGAAGAAGGGTCCTCCCCCCCCCCCCCCCCCTCCTTCTCGCTCTTCTTTATCTCCTACTCTCATCCACTTCCCTTCTGCCCCGTGTTCACTTGTCTTCTATTCCTCCTCCATGCGGCAATCTCTCATTTCCTCTACTAACGCCTTCTCATTTCCTCCGGACTGTGTGACTCAAGGCTGGATTCCGAATCCTACCTTTGCCCCTTCCGCTCTCGTATGCGTTGTAGGGGGTGGGGAATACTTCACTCGCACATGTCTATCCGCAGGAAGGAAGAACCTCACTCATTATTTTCTTCTCCTCTTGTGGGAGGGCTGGTCTTCCAGTTCGCCTCTGGCTCCCCTGGGACGTTTGTGGACATTCCACGTCTTGCTACTCACAATCTCTCGAAGGGACTCTCTCTCTCTCTCCTTGGCTTCGAGACGACTGAAAAATCCTTGCGCTAGCTGTCTCAAGTTTCTCCTTCAGGGGAGGAACCTCGGTGATATAATAGAGAGCCTCGTTCGGTATTTTCCAGCCAAGGTTGAGTATAGAACCTGCCGCTGATAGTCTCCTACCCCATGCTGGTGAGGCATAAAAAATCCCTGGGCGGATGACTGTTGTGTAGATAGCTTTATTCCATTTCTGCGCCTTCTCATTTCCTACACTTTGACTCAATGTCCAAATTTTGGACGCACCACGGTAACGTGACAACAAATGCTTTGCTCTTATTCCAGAATAAAGAGAAGGTAGAGGAATTTGTGCGACACAAATTAAGTTTTCGGTGACCTGACCAAGAATAGGATGTCCTCTAGTAGAAATTAATTAATTTTATCGGTATTCGATAAGGTGCTGTACATATTTAAATTTTTCTCTACAACAAAGTGCTAAAGAGAATTTCATACTTATTTTTATTTCACTCCTATAATTATCAGAAATATTTTGAATGGAAAGAGATATTATATACTACAGGGTAATAGATATACGGCTATTTCAAATAATTATAATAAAATATCTAGCTCTTCAGAATTAACATTAGCATCCAGCTTACTATTTAAATAGAGCACCATGCTTATTATACTTTTAAATGTAATTTTTCGTATGCGAGTTGCGATTCTCATGTAAATTAATTAAAAATTTTCCGCGGAACTTTAAAATGTCATTAGTCTTTGCAGTAGATTTTTTAAACAAAAATAGTTATCGTATTATGCAAAAAAATATCATTATGTAAAAATTAAGCTTGTTACTGGATTGTTAACAAACGCACAGAGGAGATACATGGAAAGTAAAATAAAGAAACTAATGCAATTATACACTACAAAGAAATTGGCAAAGCTCAAAAAAGTTCTCCAAACTCATCTCCTCTTATTAACTCGTTAAACAAGAGAAAATTCTTTTTAAACATTCGAGGCTCAAAAGTCACGAAAAAAAGAGAGGCTGGATATAAACTTCGGAGAGAGTTTTCCGCGTCTATTTGATTTGCTTCGCTCCTTTCTCTCGGCATCTCGCCATTCTCGCGCCATCCTACGAGATCGTAAACCGCCAGCGGCTTCGTGCATTCCTCTCTAAACCCAATCCAACCCCCTTAAAACTCCATTCCATTTCTCGTCGTCCACACTGCCTATCTCCTTCTCTGTCCCAAACGCGAAGCATTTTACATCTCTCGCGATATCGCCATTGCCTTAAAAAAAATATTCCGACTTTCCAACCTCGAAACTCTTCTGCCTGTTATTTTTTTTTTTTTGACTTTTTTCCTAGGGGATACTGGTCCCGTTGGCCGTTTTATGAAAAGGGAAAAAGATGATAAAGAGAGAAGTTTACGTAAGAGGCGGAGTGGAGTGTTTCGGCAAATCCACTCCGCTCGGTGTAAGTGGTGGTAACTCTTGGACCAGCTCCTCCTCCGAAGGAGACATCGTCGTTTTTATTTGATAAAATAATGCGGAAGACAGACAGAATGAGGAAATTCGATCCGATTGAAAAACAAAAAAAAAGGAAAAAAAAAAGAGAACCGGCGTCTTGAGAGAGGCGCCTCAAAAGGAACAAGACTAAATCGTGGGAGCAAATGCGCGATTCAATACTTAAACCATTCTGATCTAATGACACTTGCGACTATCGATATGAACGAATAGGTCCAAGATAAGAGGCCGTTTCAAAAATCGTTAGGGGGAATTCATGGAAATTATGTATTTAAAGGTGTACCTAATTACAGTGCTGCTAATTGTCCGAATCTGCTCCCCAACGCAGGCCATCATCGATTTAGTTTGTACTTCACTGGCAATAACTCATTTTCGGTGCAATTAAGAAAAATAACAGATAAAACACCGTACGTTCTTATTTTCTGACACAGGTTTTGCGTATTATGATAATCAATAAAAAACAATATTACACCTTAATTTAAACTATAGTGAGTTCATCAAAGTATATACTGTGTGTGTGTATATATATATATATATATAATTTGAAACAACATGTTGTCTTAGTTTTCGCATGTAAATTATTTTTACCATAAGAATAATTTTAGTTTAAATAAGTTAAATTTAAAAAGTGTAAGTAAATTCGTTCGTATAACGTAACAGTTGATCTAATAAGAACGGAATTGTTAGAAGATGAGATTCTGTCTCGAAATAAAAGAGTCGGATTAAAAAAAACGGTTTTGATGAATTTCAAATGAAAAAATTCGCCTTGAGGAAAATTAAGCAATATGAATCTTGAATGACAGAAAAAACTAATGCCACGAACCCTCACGTGTACTCGCACTGCTACCGTAGATATCCTCCTGGATATTATCCTCTTATTTAACTCGGCAGAATATTTTTTAATCTCCTTTCCCCTTTTGCCGTCCAATAAAAAGCTGTGGAGTCGCAGCCATCAATTCCCCCGTCGACTCTCTCCCCCTCAAAAGCTCTCTTTGGGTCCCTTCCTCTTGTTTCCCTTTCTCCCTCATCCTCACTCACCCTCTCCCGTCTTTAATTCTTTCTTTTCACTTCCCACGAGCTTTCCTCACGCACCTCCGTCACTCCTCATCACCCGACTCCCATTTTCCCCCCTCCATCTCCCGCTCCGCCTCCCACTCCACCTCCCAATCCTCCATCCTTTAACACGCCACATCTTTTCGGAAATAGGGAAGAGGTATTAAAAGAGCTCTCTGCTCTATCTCGCTCGCTCACTCACGCTTTTTCCCCACCGTTCGTTTAAACTGCTTTACTCCTTGCTGGCAAGTCTAACTCTCTCTAACATCTTCCCTTTCTCCCTTTCCCTTTTCTCTCCCTCTCTCTCTCTCTCTCTCTCTCTCTCTCTCTCTCTCTCTCTCTCTCTCTCTCTCTCTCTCTCTCTCTCCTTCCCCTTCCTCGATTCCTTTTCCTCCTCTTGTTTTTTTTCCTTCCCACCTCCCTACGAAAGCGACATTTCTCTGTTTTCTTCTCAGCTCGCTTCGCGAAAAAAAAGTTTTTCTGTCTCTCTCTCTCTCTCTTGGAAAGAGGGAGAAAGTTTTGGCAAAACGCGACATTCGTTCCTTCCCTCACCTCCGGGTAAATTGTATAACACGATTTCTTACGCACGCATACTTCTTCCAGAGTTTTCCATCTCGGTGTTTACGTGGATTAAATTTTCTTCTTTCCGATTACGAAAATATTAATGAGCCTTGGTGGAAAAAACGTGTATGATAGATGTTTGCTCGTTAAAAAAAGACGGATATTCAAACGAGCTCAGAGGGGTTCATTTCATTTCATTTTTTTACAATGGTTAACTTTCAACTGAACTAATAGGTACTCTGCATAGCCACCGAAGTTTTTTATGCTGAGCATCTATAAGAATTTTTGGGCATCATTGAAACTGACTGGCAAAAATAAATTTTAATATGCAGATTTAAATTATTGCAAGTAAAATTTTAAAATTCAACGCATCGTTACGATTTTTTAGATTCATTGGATTAAATTATTGAGATAATTAAATGTTGTGATATTTGAAGATAAACAGATCCTCTGAGTTACAAATTTTTATAAAACATCTCTGTTATAATTTATGTAAATCCTGCTAGGGTTAGATTCATTGTTAACTTCCTAAATGAATACAACATTAATATGCCCACCTCCATATCCCAAACCTGAGGTTTTAGTTTAATGCACTCGTATCATGCACTGCAAACATAGGAAGATACAGAAGTAATCCGCAACACACTCGTCTCACCTCTCTACAATCTCTAAATAATTGATACATTAATCCGGGAAACATCTTCAAAGGTTTGTCGCGGACAAAGAGAATGCCGATGCCTTTGCACGTTAACTAGAACCCATCCGCAATTCATTCTCTGCTATTATTTAAGCATGGGTGGCTAATCCTATCTCATTAGAGACTTCGCACCTTCAGCGTGGGGCGTTATTTCTCTCGGATAACTCCTTTTGCTTAACCCTGGATTACTACCCCGGGTGAAAACTGACACGGCGTAAAATTCAGAGTCCTGCCGCCAGAGCGCAGCTCATTCCAGCGCGTCTAGCCTTTGTGTATTTTCTAGTTAGTGTTTGGCCTTCACATGCACAGTGAAATTGACTGTTATTGAGCTCAAATTAGGTGTGAACTACAAGAATCGGATGAATTTTCACCCGGTTGTAGTAAAATAGGTTGGTATTTTGTGTGCTAATTTTTAGTATTTTTTTATTTGTAGTAGCAAAATACGTGTTATAATTGTGTGTGTTTACTTTTATTGATTTCCATAATGGCTGGACTATCCTATGATGAATTTTTTAAGGCTCTTACTGAATATGATCCTTCAGAAACTAGTGATATGGAGTTAACAGACTGTGAGGACTATATCGAAGAAGACGATGTGATAGATGATGTAAAATATGGAGATGACAATAAAAGTGATTGTGATCATAGTGACAGTGAATTAGGAAGTGAATCCTCAAATGAAGTGGCACCTGTACCTTGAAACAAGAAACGCCGTATCACATGTAGGCCTGAACGTTTATGGTTTACTCGTCGAGAAAGTTCTTGCCATTTAATTCCTAAAAAATCAACGTCAAAAGGGAAGAATAGCCACATATGGGCAACAAAATCTCCAGCTGGAGGAAGAGACCCTGCTCGAAATATAGTAAGCTCGATACCAGGACCAAAATGTGACGTTCGGCACGTAAAAAATGAACTTGATGACGATATCCTGAATAAAATAGTGGATAACACAAACAAAGAAATATCTAATCAGCGAGAATGCTATGCATCACAGCAAACTTGGATTACTGATTTGTCTCTTGAAGAGCTAAAAGCCTTTCTTGGTTTTCTTTATCTTACTGTTGCAAAAAGAGACAATCATATAAATGCAAACTATCTGTGGAATCCTGAACTCGGAAGTCCAATTTATTGTGCTACGATGCCTTTAGAGAGATCCAGGTTTATCACAAATTGCACTAGATTTGATGATAAAACAAAAAGAAAAACTAGACTAAATAACAATCCTTTTGCTCATATCTCATTAGTATGGGATAAATTCATGGTAAATTGTTCTAAGTATTACGAACCATCGACGGATGCACTATAGATGAAGAGTTGTTAGGCTTTAGAGGGCGCTGTCCTTTCAAGGTGTTCATTCCAAATAAGTCGAATAAGTACGGGTTGAAGTTAGTGCTCATGTGTGATGCCCACAGTTTTTATGTTATTTCTGGTATGCAATACCTTGGCAAGGGCACTAACAAAGGAGAAAAACCATTGGCACAGTTTTTTGTAGAGGAGCTCACCAAACCAATCCATGTCTCATACCGTTTTTTGACAACTGATAACTGGTTTACGTCAGTTCCTTTGGCGAAATCCATGTTGGAAAACCATAAGCTGACAATAGTGGGGATATTGCCAAAAAGATAAACAAGAATTCCTTGCGGAAATGACCTTGTTGAAGAAACGACCAATAAATACTTCAGTTTTTCTCTTTGACACCCACAACAAAATGCATTGAGGCATACAACTTTACTAAAAGCGGTGTGGATACTTTTGATCAGCTTTGCAAAACTTACAGTTGTAACCGAAAGACACGTCTGTGCCGCATGCAGTTTTTTATGGTATAATGAATGCTGCCGGTATCAACTCATTTGTTATTTACCGATACAATGAAACTGCAAAAGGAAAGAAGTCAAGTTCCAGATTTTGGTTTCTTTATAATTTGGGTATGGCAATGGTTATGCCCGCAATACGGAAACGTTATTTATCACCATATCTGTGTCCTACGTTGCGCCTGATAATTCAAGATATTCTGAAAGAAAAGGATGGCGAAGGAAGTAGGGTTCATGTGAAATCTACTTCTTCAGGAAAGCAGGGTCGTTGCAAAATATGTCCCTAGTCTGAGAAGTGCTGTGAAGTGCAGTGTTTTCCAAAACTTTGTTTGCGGTCAACACAGAGATGTAATCTGTAATAACTGTAAAGGGTAAAACTTTACAAAATAAATTGATGTGTTCAACACTTGACTTTCTCCATATGTAAGTTGTGAACTAAAATCAAATAAGTACGGCGATAGGAACAGTTCAACTTACACGCTTCAACGCTAGCGATTTAATTGTTGTCACTACCAGGCGTGCGAGCTGCCCACTAACCGTTAATTTTGAAGAAAATTGAATATCTCTTGAAATATTCCTCATAAGAAAATTTAGTTCCAAGAGTTGTAGAAAAAATAATATGTACAACTTTTCAATAAATATATGTTAACAAAAATTCAGTTTTAAGCGAAATATTTAAGAAAAACTAAAATTTGACAGGAGTAATCCGCTACTTCCGGCTAACCGATTGTTATCAAAATCTTTTCAAATCTTAAGAATATATATAAAATCACAACCGTAGAATTTCATGCTGATCTGATGAATAGTTTTTGAGTTAGAGTGCACACAAAATTTCTGTCTCACACACACAGACATCATCGAGAAAACGATCAAAACTTGTTCAGGGGACCTCAAAAAGTGTATTTCCGTTGAAATCTCGAATTCGATTTTTTTCATAAAAACAATACTTTCTCTATACTAAGTATATGGAGAAAGTAATACTAAGTTTTCACAAGTACTTCCCGATCCATTTCTATATTTCAAATTTTTAATTTCATGTTGTTCAAGTAGAAGTTTGTTTCTATGTTATCACCGATTAAGGGACAATTTTGTCTTTTCTAATATTCTTTTCGTTTAAATAACAAAAGGTTTTTTAAAAAGTACCTGATATGTAAAATTTCATTTAATAAAGTTGTATTGTTCATTCTGAGGTGTTCCGTTGTTTATTCACCACTGGTGTATGATTTTTAAATATTTAAAATATGGGGTGAATTATCACCCGGTTGTAGTATTGGTGCGATTTTAAAATGTTTTAGTACTTAGTTAAGAGTGGACCAACTTTACGCACCTCCCGATGTACCTGCACTGCCGTGTGTTTGGTTTAACTTGCACTTCCAGCGCATAAATCATGGGGAGACGCGAAGCCTTTCCAAAAATACCTCCATTGCCTCTCTTCTTGGCACCAAAGTGAATGACTCAGCACTTAAAATGAAAATGATATCGTCACTGTCAGTCATTATCTATCCTCCGTTTTTCTTTGTATATTTTATACCATCTTTCACTGGTTCACTCTTTTAATTTTTCTTTCCTTTTCTCCCCCCCCCCCTCCGTTCTTCATCTTTTTCTTCATATCTATATCACCGTCTCTATGTAGCACTCTCACTTCCTCCATACCTAATTATCTCCTTTTTCCATCTTTTCCCTCTCCTTTAATTTAATTTTGATTTTATAATTACGTTTATGTGTTCGCTGTCTCTCTGTCTGTGCAATCAAACGAGTTAAAATATCAAACAGTAAGAGATATAAGACTGATATTTGGACGGTTTCTCTTATATATATATGATATAATTTATTACGCCGCCATAGTATTGCTTTGATGAAATGGGTGGGCGGCAGGGCGTGCCTTCAAAAAATGTGAAATGAACATTCTGAGCAAATGGATACAGTTAGAGAGTTAAAACCTGTAAATTAATTATTGAATAAATTACTTTACATTCCATAATTATATTACTAAATTTAAAAAGAATTTTAAGAAATAAATCCGAGCTAGTTTTCGAGTCGGCAAATGAAGCTCTCATTTTTTATTACTTCATCTCTCTTCACCCGTCATAACTTCTTCCGTTCTTCATTTTTCTGCACTACATTCCTCTTTTCCCTAGGTTTTACATCTCTGTTTTCTTCCTCTACACCTCTCCTTCCTTTTTCAACTCGGAATCACTTTAATTTCCATGCCAACTTTACAAGCAACTCCCTCCCTCCCATGTTTCTCCGCTTAGTTCCAACTTCTCGTCGCTTCAGAGAGATGTATAGTAGCCGCATTACCTTATGGCCAGGCGTAGGGAGAAGGGTTTTGCTGGGGAATTGGCAAGCCCCGCACAACTGCATATGGTATTTAGGGCTGTGGGGCAAAATGCATTTGATCTCAAATGCAGCTATTACTCACGGGAAGTCATCCGTTATTTGCCATCTCCGTATTTAAGGTGCTATCTGGGGCTTGATTCTCCCATTACTACTATTACTCTAATAGTTCCTCTCTCTCCCTCTGCTAAATCCCACTTATATTGCATTTTGCTCTGCCCTCCGTGCTTCATGCCAACTATTCTATCTCCATCATCTCTTTAAATTACAAATCGATGTTTGAGAAACTTCATTTGGTCAGAAAATTGCACAAGGCCGATGAATGCACTTTAGTATTCGTGAAATATTGCATTTTACTTTCTAAAATCCCATATGTGTGAGCGTTGACGTCGACAAGAAAGCAAATATGAGGCCCTAAACGTTATTTCTATTGAAAGATAAATGAACTATATCGACTAAAAATAGCAATCAACGTTCGATTTCTTAACTTCATAGAAGAACTGCAATGTTATCAGAAATTATTTCCCATTCTTTTATCATTATATGAGCCATAGTATTCAATAATTGCCTATATTATCCCATTACTACTTATGATTTCCTAACTTCATAAAAGAACTGCAATGTTATCAGAAATTATTTCCCACTCTTTTATCATTATATGAGCCATAGTATTCAATAATTGCCTATATTAACCCATTACTATTTATGATCAATAATATTTGCTTATTCAACAAGGTTCACTTTTATCCGATTTATTAACAAATCCTTTGAAATTTTCCTCTTACGATGAATATCATTTTACATGCAGTCAAATTACGCACAGAATATGTAACATGCGCAAAAAACATTGGAAGTTATAAAAAAGAATGTCCCAGACATGCTCGCAAGAAAAAGCTCCTGCGGCCTGATAGACATCCATTTCAAGTTTAACCTCTCTCATTCCCGTCTGAAATTTAAAGCACGTTTTTTTTTTATATTTAGAGCTTCCAGCGCTCTGCGTGCCTTTTCATCCCATTTATAATTCACGCGAGCAAAATCCGGCGTATCAGAACCAGAAGAGTGGCGGTACTTAACATTTTCTAAAATTCACGCAAAGTTTATATCCAATTTTCTTCGGAGTGGGTATTCGATGGAGTGAAGAGGAGACATGTCTCGTGTCCTTATCCGTCCCATTACTCGAAAGTTCTTTCTTTCACGCTCTCCCTTTCACCCTCCTCTCTCTCTCTCTCTCCATCTCTCTCTATCTATCTCTCTCTCTCTCGTCCTTCACCTTTCACGTTCCCTCGAACTTCCTCCCTCCCTCCAAAAATTCCCAGTGGGCCGGTATCGCGCATCAATCTTAACCTATTCTAGATCAGTCCTGTCCTCACTTCCCGCGTTACCCATCCCTCTCTCTCTCTCTCTCCCTTTTGGGAAATGCACGAAGGAAAGAATTAAACGGTGCGGATGTCACGTTTCGGGAGTCTCTGGTACTTTACTTTGAATCCTGTAGTTGAATTCCGTTGGTAAAGCGGGGAATTTCTGTCGCATTGGTTGAATTGTTAAATAATAAAATTGAAGGGTAATTCAGCCACGGATATACAACTCACATCGTTTTAAGTCTTTCAGATAGGAAGCGGACAAATAAAGCTTTATGAAAGGGATGCTATTGCGGGGCATTTACTTAGACGACGCTAAAAAAAATCAATCAAAAAACTTTAGGATAATTTTTAGCAGTAAGCTCCTACAGAACAGCCATTCTCCTTTATACCCGACTATGTCACTAACCATCAACGATAAGAATTAAATAAATATCGCTCTAACAGTCTAAAACTAAGTAATATGGCCAGATTGCCGATAAAACAATTAGACAAATGAAACTTAGCAAGAAATATTTCAAAACAAGTGCCTTAGAAAACGCAATGAAAAAAATAATCTGCGGTCGAGCTCAATAAAATCCATGCCTTGCTACATATATAACACAAAGAAACCACCCAAACACACTTTCCCTAAAAAATTAGAAGAATATGAATAAATTTTCTTTGCCCTGGCAATAGTAGAAGAAATATCGCCGGCAGAAAGTGCTCCTATATTTATAATAGCAACTCTGCTCCCCAAGCTAAAGTAAGAGATTAAGTTATGACCCAGCTAAAATATATCACTAAAACACTTTAAAAAGCTATTAAAACTAAAAATATAGGGAAACAAAAACTGTTACAACAAAATATAAGGAAAGCAAAATCCACGAAAAATTATAAAATAATTAAAACTCACAATAAATGTTAAGTTATCCAATAAAAAGCGTCAAATGTATAAAAAGTCATTCGGAATATCTATAAAATAGTCTCTAAGGTAACTACGTCTAGGTGAATAAAGAAAATGTGGCGTATCTGTGGAAAATACTAGCATAGAAAGCTAAATCAATCAAAGCATTGTTAAATCACGGATCTGCAAACACAATAAATCGAAACAATAATGGAATAGATGAAAATTTTGAAGGTAAACCTCTCGCCGCAGTACACGCATTTACATATATCACAATGGCGATAAATTATTGTTGAGATGGCTACCGCATCTAATATAGATTGCTCCAGGCGAGGTCTGTTTACGCATTATAAATCAAAAGGAGCACGTACCTCTGTCAGAGCGTTCAAACCAAAGGCATCCTTTGTCCAATGCATTTTCCAAGAGGATTCTGTTTGGATTGCGAGCGAAAAACACGATTGATTTTTTTAGAAAAGATATTTTAGCCCACCCTTGGTCACGGGCAACAGCCGCATCATAGTGTGAACAAGACGTCTCTGGACGTCCCCTTTGGGATGCTTCATTGTGTTGTCCTGCTAGAGCAGTGGTTCTCAACCTTTTTTTATCTACGTCACCCTATGTTCAGTTCATTCAGTTATGCGTTACCCCGTTCACAGTTTCAACACCTTCAAGTCGCCTTTAAAGATAAATTGCGCTTTTCCTACAACACAAAGATAAAATTCTGGCATTTAAATAGCACGCGTGATTAATCTCCTGGTTTCATTTATGTTTATATAAGTAAGAATATGATACACTGTGAAATTATCAAATGTTCGCGTCACTCCTCAATAACCGTCGCGTCACACTGGGGTGTCATTTCACCCCGGTTGAGAACCACTGTTGATAGAGCTTTGTTCGAAACCCCGTAAAACCTTTCTCCTTGAACAAACAGGAATAATCTCTTCCTTGTCTCGCCAAGACAAATCGAAAAACGACTCAACTGCGCTGTACAACAACGCGGTCTTCTAGGAGACGGACGGAGGGACCTGTTATCAATTGCAGGAGAGGCACAGGTTCTGAAATTATGCGTAATTCAGTTTTGTGGAAGCGCAAGAGGGCTGTCAATTTTTTCGCAATGAAATAGAAAAAGGTTGCCATCATTTCCGGGAAGAGGCCTTTCAGTGGAAGGCTAAGGATAGGTTCTGGGCACACACTCACTCTTTTCTCTTTCATACCTAATTGAGTAGATATACAGCCTAAGCATGGGCAATAATTACACGTGAATAGGAGTTATGGAGGATAACGCCCTACGCACAATTTTCGTCGCGCCAAAGTATCGAATCGATATCTGCTGCAAACATATTATCAGCCCATTGACGCATCAACGCAGAAATAGCTCTTATTTATGTTATCAACTAAAATATTATCATAGGTATAACACGCAGCATTTAGTACGTGAAAGTTAATGTGTCATCTACGATGACGACGAATTTTGCATAAACATGTTTATTTTCATTCCGTGTAAACGCAGTCATTTGCGAGTCAAATCAAATAGATAATTTAAGAGGAAGGAATGAAAGTGAACGTAAATATTATGCTTGGGCATAAAACTAAAGGTCATGACTTAACTGTCTCTTAGAATTTTCGTGTAATTCTCCATTAATTACAACTGATTGGAAAATAAATCGGTAAATTAAAAAAACTGATATTTCCTTGGCATCTCCTCTTCTGATGTATCACTTTAAATGAAGCCATCATCTTTCTTGTATAATTCTATAAAAGACATTCTGAAGTTCTCATACAGTAGGTTTACTAAGTCTATTACAGAACTATTCACAAAATTTAAAACTTCTCTCCGTTCCTTGTATCATCCTTTGGTAAATCCACTGCAGTCCAGCATTGATCATTAATTCTCTTTAAAATTTTACGTCGTTATTACTGTTTCACTCTCGCATTCGACTGAAAATGGCAATGAGATATGTTTGAGCAGACTTTGGCTCGTGTTTCGGAATTTGACTTCTGTACAATGCGTAGCTTGCACTGTCTGTCCTACAACATTGACATTTAATTCTCTGTCCAATTAATTCAAAGTGAAAAGTAAGTTCGTCAACATTTCCAAATCGACGCTGGGCAAATTAATAGCTAAAATTATCATCGTTACGTGTGCAAACGAAGTATTTATGAAGCCGATTTTCTTAGCTTATATTCAGCTTTAGAATCATCTCAGTCATTTAAAAGTAGATGGAGAGCAAATTAACGTCTCCAGGATTTAATTTCGAAGGGAAGTTTTCAGAAGTAATATTCGAGTCGGAAACGTGCATATCGCCAGTCAACCGTTTTTTTTGCGCTTCCCCGTTAAATAAATAAAGGTGCCTACATACATATGCATGCAACGCCTGGGCATAAATCGAGGAGCAAAAAAATATTGGAAAGATAAAAACCACTGCGTAAAAACATTTTCGAAGTAGTCGGTGTCACAATTTCGCTAACACGTTTTCGCAAGAACTCCATTGTTGCCGAAGCTCCTTTGCTAAAGGAGGCATGTCGCGTTGGCATTATCAAAAAAAAAACTTCCCTTTTTGTTCTGCCAGCAGAGGCGAGAGAAAAAGAGAGAGAGAGAGAACAAGTTTTTGTCTTTTTTACCGTAAAATAATTCATTCGTCCCTCCGCGCATCATATCGACCCATCCCTCTTCGCGCACATGCACACAGAATGAAAGCGTGAAATATCCAGATATGGAAAGAATGGGATGGAGATGGAGCGAATAAAATAGGAGAGATAATGGGATGGAGAGAGAGAGAGAGAGAGAGGAGGGGAGAAAGGAGGGGAGGGAGATGTAGACGAGAGAGGGAGAAAAGGTGAGAGAGAGAGAGAGAGCGAAGGATGGAGAGGAAGAGGGGGGAGGGAGAGAAAGAAAGAGGGAGAGAAAGAAAGAGAGAGATAGAAAGAGAGAGAAAGGTAAGAGTACAGAGAGAAGGATAAAGATTGAGAGGGAAGGGAGAGAGAGAAAAAGAGAGAATAAGACAGGAGGAAGAATGAGAGATAGGTAGTGGAGAAGGAAAGAGGGAGACGGGGAGGGAGGAATACAGCGCAGGAAAGGCGGCGATGGAGAGAGAAAGAGAGAGAGAAGGGAAGATTGAGAGAGAAAGAGAGGAAGAGGGGAAGTGAGAGGGGAATGGAAGAAGAAGTAGGGATAGAATGTGGGAAAGAGACGGAGAGAGAGAGAGACTTGGAGAAAGGAAGAGAAAATGAGAAGAGAGAGGGTGAGAGAGTGAGTGAAAGAGAGGAAGAAGGAGAAAGAGAGGGAGGGTGAGGATGAGGGATGGAGGCCAACTCGGTAAGAGGGAAAGGTTTTCATTTTTTGCACATGATTTCGAGCAAAGGTATTCGCGTCCCCAATTCACTCTCTTTCTCCGTCCCCACCCCACCACCCACTTCCCCCAACGTTTCCCCCCCCCCCTCCACACCGAGCGCTGCCGCCAATTCCCGCTCTCCCCCTTCCCCTTTTTGTATCCCTTGCAATTGCTTCCCCCCACCGCCTCCCTCCCATACCTACTCTGCTACTCCCTTCAGCCGAAATTTCCTTATCCTCTGCATTTATTTCCTGCCGCTCACGTAAATCCGAAATCTAATTCAAGGGAGCGGAACCTTGATCCGTCTCCGGCATTTCCAGGTGCGTCTCTGACAGCGGTTGCGAGTTCGATATCGAAAAGGTATTGGGAGGGGAGCCTTTTATATCCCAAGTCCCGCAAACTAATTTCGTCGTATTTCATCTCCTTAATCATATTTTCTCCAATGAATTTTATTATAAAATTAATGTAGCCTATCAACTTACTTTTCTATAAAATGTTTAAATGAAATTTTTAAACATCATCGCTATTCTCTAATGATAGAAGCGCATTTGACATTCTCATATGACAAATTATCTAGCCATGTTGAATTTGTTACTTAAAATATGCACACAAAAAGTATTTATAAGACAAAATGAATTAGGTAAAATATTAAAATTTGAAATTGTTTTAATACATGACATATATTGCCTTCCACAATGGGAACAAAATTACGAAATTTCTCGAAAAATAATGTATCTAACGATAATTGCTTCGTGGTTATTGAACAGGTCACAGGTGGAGGATAACGAATTCCCCACAGATTTACGAGATCGCTGAGAATAAAGGCGGGTTGACACGGGCCGTGGCTCACGCTCGTGGCTTCACGCCTGCTAGAGGCTCCGCCAATGGTACAAAATCAATTAATTGGATTTTTTTCTGTAAAAAGTGTTTGAAGATTGTTGTACAAGTAAGAGTATTTTCAAACATGGTATTAAATAGTTATTCAATAAGGTTTGTTGTGTTTTTATGTAATCCCACACAATCCTTTTAAGCTGTAACCTTTAACGAGATAGAAGTTTGTTAGGAAGTTTTTTTAACATGCGTTATAAATTATGTCTTAAAATTTGTCTGTAAAATAAATACATGTGACATAAATACATGTATAAATAAACATATAATATATGCATAGGCGTGCGCAGGGTCGCGGATTAGGGGGATGAGGGTGACTTTCGAGGGCGCTCTCCCCTGTCCTCGACCATTCGCACATTCCATTAATCCCCTTTGCTCCCCCTCCCCCCGTGCGCATGCCTATGGATATGTATAAAATACAATAATTAACAATAGTCGGTACTTATAAAGTTTGTGTGAGTTGGTCTCTGGTTAATGAATCGTCGAAGAAAGCCGTTCATCTTGGAAAACTAGTGCACTTTCGGACAATACACATCATCCGTCGAGGAACCAGATTTTTTACTCTCCTTTATCTTCTTCAGTTCTTGCGAGTAGGCATTTCTCAGGTTTTTAAATTTCGTGATAACTTCCTCTGGGCCGAAACCACTAACATTTAAAAGGCATCAGCAATTTGTTTAGCCGCTGCCAAGCGTAAATCGCAGTTGCGATACTCTTGCAACGGTACATCATACAGCAAACGCTGACTTTCATACAGTTCCAAAAACCGAATAGTGTCCGAATCACTGAGTTTTAATGCTGCCCGGGACATTGGCTTGGCCATGGTCGCCATGATTCTTCCTTGACGACTGCTCGTGCACGACTGGCGCAGGCGTGAAAATCAAACATGGTTTGATTCCTCCACGCTCCGAGCGTTGCGCCTCATGCAGGGCCGGCCCTAGAAATTTCAGGGCCCAATTAGAAAACTTTTGGCGGGGCCCCTACATCTAAAAGGCGTAGTTTGAAAAAAAAGATTTGGGAGGGGCACAGTCCAAAGGACCGAAGCAACGAGGCCTAAAAGGCCGAGTCAGGGGATGGGGATCCGGGGTGGATCCTAGGCCGCCAACGCATTTCCTGCATTCTGAGAGCATCAGATGGCCTCTCATGAGACCACTTGGGTATGGATGAGACTATGGACAAATCTAAAAAGAATCATCACCAATAGATAGTTTGGAGCCCCTACACCATTGCGGGGCCCCCTTAGCCGCGGGGCCCGATTGGGTACAATAGGTACAATTGATTTAAGGCCGGCCCTGGCCCCATGCTTCAAGCGTACGCCATGCCTGCACTGTTTCCACGAGGTTCACGCTTCGTAGGCTTAACGCTCCTTTACAGGCGTGGGCCACGGCCCGTGTCAACCCGCCTTGAGGGATAATTCGTGAATAAGAAGCCCGGGACAAGAGGCAGCAGCGCTATCATGATGTAAGAAGGTGGCTAGTGGCGAGGCGTCGCCACCTTAAAAACTACGGAAATCCGATAACGCCACTACAACATGCGGAGATAACGCCGTCATTCAATAACCACTGTCCTTGTTCCCCTTCAAGGAAAGAGATAGGGCCCTTAAAAAGAATACTGTGTGAGGTTATCCGACTTGAAATCAAGATGAAGCACTATTGCCGAGGAGAAGACGACCAACCTAATCCCTGATCCTCCAGGCCTGAGTTTATGCAATAAGCTGTTGCCCTGTTTATGTAACAGAAATAATGCCACGCTTCTCAATACAAAGCCTAGGAAAATGGATGACAATGGCTACGGAAAAGAATATTCCTCTTTGGGACACGGAATATACATGGAATTTCTACGAAAAAGAAAAGTATTTGAGGAAATAAATTAGGAAGATAGATGCATGGGTCTCGAGGGAGGTATATAGAAAAAGAAAAAGGATAGGAGATAAAGAATGGTTTTGTACATGTTTATGGAATGGTGTAAATAAAAAGAACAGAGCAAAAGCAGGAGTAGTTTTGGGAAACGACAAAAAATGGCTAAGGAAAGTAAAGGATTGTGAGGAATCCAATGAAAGACTACTTTAAGCACCATTCTCCAAATGAGGCCAAGTACTTATAGTAGGAAAGGAATAGAAACTCCAGAAAATAACAAATATATTAGTAATAAAGGGTTGAAAACACGAAATGGAAGTACACACAGAAAAAACAAAGTAACGAGTATATCGGAGAAAAAGAAGGTTGGAAAGTAAGTATTAGTACAAGGCCAAAATAACCAGACTCAGATTATAAATGCCATTATAAATGCCTTGAAGCATCATAACAAGAGATGAAAAATGAACTGATATAACGAGGATTCGAATAATGTAAGCAAAAGTCGCCTCCTGAAGAATAAAGCCTTTATTTAGGAGAAAAATAAAAGAAGACACACGGAAGAAATGAGTAATATGCTATGTATGGAGAAAAGTTTTGTATGGAACGTAAGCATGGCTATCTGGAAAAAGTATACAAAACACATGAAAAGCTTCGAAATCAGGGCATGGAGAAGAATAATGGAGATATAATTGAAAGATATGACGAAAATGAGGAAAACTGAGAAGCGGATGATTATACAGACTATAACAAAGAGAAAAACGTGCTGGATAGGACGTTACCTGAGGTGAGAGAGCATGATTAAAGACCTGTTCGAAAGAAAACCACAAGGAAAAAGAGAGAGAAAGGAAAAGGTTTCAGTTGAAAGGGCAAGAGAGGTATCAAGACAATAGAGCTACCAGCAAAGTAAGATGTGTACAATGTGTAGTAATATGTACAGCCAGGATTAATCGATGGTAATCTAGAACCTGTTATGGACAGATTACCTACGATGACAATGATAATGCGGAGGTTTATGCCGGAGATAAGCGTACCCTGGAGATACGTCCAGAGTTACAATAAATTATACGCGAAAGTATTAAAGGATATAATTCTTCAATTTCAATTTATCATCAAATTCATTTAACCCTTAAAATTCGGAATTTTTTCCTATAATTTCATGCTTAATTTCTTAACGCATTTTTTATAAGATCACAAATAATAAAATCATTCTGATAGAAAATGTATTGGTGGGGAAATATAGTCCGTGACAAATGATCACGATAGGCCCTTACGGAGACGATTATTGTCCTTAAAATGCCTGATGCGTATTCCGAAGCTGGATTCCTACATTTAAATCGCTTTATATGCATTCATAAAAATTGTTACACCTACTAAGCTGCCATCGGAAAATATTCAAATGAGAAACATTATAAAGGAAAATAAATAATGATAGATTACGTCATGCAACTGTTTCTACGAAAAGATATTTTTTTACTTTATAATTGGGATCAAAACTAAGATATGACCAAGATCATTTGTATATGCTCCCGAGACGTTCCCTTGCCTCCGTTTCTTCCGATTATCACTTCTTGATCGCCTCCGAAGTCTTATAAGGGTTAAAACATTAACAGTAACACACAGTTTTACGTATGTTGCTAAAAGAATATCTATACTTGATCTTGACGAAAGTTTTATCATAATTTTATTCGGTGTAATGCATCGTTGACCTCTTAAATAAATCAAGAGTAAGTAGTTTAAAAAACTCAGCTAACAGGGATTATAACAAGAAAGCCATTACCGCAAACTTTAAAACTTCAAGTATATAATAACTTGAAGAGAAGGATAACGTGAAAAAAATTCCAGTTAGGACCACTTTCCATTGAAATGTTTAGATATTACTAGAGTATCTTTTTAGAAAGAATGTAACATTATACAAGGCGACGCCTAGTTCCATTAAAAGTTAGCCCCTTAGCTCGAAAAAAAATTACCGATCTCGAATTTCGACCGAATTTCCTTATAAACTCATATTTTGCTCTTAAAATGAGCCTCCGAGATACCAAGCTTAGCTGCGGGTCAATTTTTCCCTATACCTCGGAATATTCCGAAAGTTTTTCTCCGTATATTTTCCCACTCCTGAAATTCTGTCCATAAAGTACAAACTTTCACCTCGGCGCTAAAACCTTCGCTCTCATATTTCCCAAAAACTCCGATACACCGTCCGACCGTCCTCCTCCCCTCACCCATCCTCGTTAACATCAAACCCATTCCGCCGATAGCCTTCGGGGTCACGATCCCCGAACTCCGAAGTCGGCTGCTCTGACCCCCTCGGGGGACCCTCCCCTCTCCCCCTCCCCCCTTCCGAACACCAAAACTTCAGAATTTAATTGAAGGTTAATTCAATGATAACGGTTCCCTCTGCCGGCAAAGACCCACCATGAGGTTCTCAGAGACCTCGCCTTCTCTTCCACCCCCTTTCATACCATCTCCGGCGCTCCTTCAGAAGTCCCTACTCCAACCCCCCTCCCCTCCCCCCCTCACTTCTCTCCAGCCCACTTCACTTTCACATTCACCTCGCACTCCCCACATCACTCTCACTAACCTTTATCGTAAGATGCTCGAAACAACCCGTCGTGAGAGCACTTACACTTCATTACGGAGAGGAGTTTGGGAAATCCGGATCTCCTTCCTGTACTAACCATAACCTGACACTCTTCTCTCTCTCTCTCTCACTCACTCACTCTCTCTCTCTCTCTCCCTCTTATCCATGCATCTTCACTTCGTCACCATAGCTAATCTCTTCTATCCTTTTATCTCTTTCTCTCTCCTCTCCCATCAATTTTATTCCTCTCTCTCTCTCTCTCTCTGTCTCTTCCACATTCTTTCTCAGTCTAAATTCCTCCTCGTGAGCGTCATCCAATTAAAATCATTCCTTGCCACTCAAATAATCTAAGCTGCAGACGACTTTCCATCCACTTAAAGTGTTACATGCATACATTTTAATCTATTGTTGAAGAAAAAATAAAATTTCCTACGATCAGTTCAAATGCAAACCCATGGTAAATTTCTTTTGATTGAGAGTAAAATACGAGTATAAAATAGTTTTAGCAATGCAAAGGTAAGGTTGAAACTAAGATAAAGTATTACTAATTTTATTTCAGTTAACGTTTTAATTTTCAACAAATGGAGGAACGTAATTCGACTGGGTATCACGCTATCGTTGAAATAGCCTCTGGATAGCCCACAATCAACTTATTTCTCTTCACAAGAATAAATACTTTGTATGCATCAATAATTATTTATTTTAAAAGGACAAATTAAGAACGTTTATTTTTGAAAAACCAGGTATTTAGAAAGAGTTGTTCAGCTCTTAAAAATGTCAGTTACTAGGAAGATTTGACGATATACAATTGAAAACATTTTACATTTCTCTAATATGAGAAAACCTTTAGATAGAATAAACCAAGTTTCACCGTCCTATTTCCACCTATTTTATTGAAAAAGTCGCGGAATTAGAATTTTTAATGAGGAACATGTAAATTCTGTTACGAAACGCGTTAGTCTTAAAACAGGATAATCAGAAACATAAGACGCTTTCCGAGCAACAACCGCAACCGGAATCGAAACCAGCCATCGCATCGTTTCGAATAACTCTCCTCGTGTACTCATTCCGCGAGCAGAGCGACCAAAATTCAAATTCGCGGGGAATTAAAACGCGGATTAATTTCGCAATCCCGCGGGAATCAAAGGCTTTATCCGAGCAACAGCTTCCTTCGGATGGCGCCTAGGCCGCACCTGTTCGCGAGATACTCTCTTCCCAACGCAAGAGAGGCGTGCCTCTCTTCACCTCTCTCAATGCCATTTGATATTCCCTCTTTCGCGATAAGCCGCCAAAAACGTTTGAATTTGGACGTGTCGTGTCGGCGACTGATCTGTTCCCCTCCTAACAGTCTAAGACTCTCCTACGCGGCGTGCGTGTGTAGGCGCACGTGTGCGCGCAGAAGGTAAGATGAGTGTGTGCATGTGTGTGTGTCTACGCCCGTGTTAGCGAGTTGTAAATGTATCCCCCCCTCCCCTTAATCCTCTTTGCATTCGAGAGTGGTTTGTTTCTGTACGACGAAGGGTGCGGGTTGGTAAAGCACAGAGGAAGGAGAAGGGTTGAAGTTGCGCAGGTTGCCTCGAAAGCGTGCTATACGACAAGGTACGAGATTATATATAATGGGCGCAGGAGTTGAAGTTGGTCTCTTGGAACATTTATGGAGCACTCATGTTTGGGATGCAGCGTTTGGAAGCCTATTTTTTCTACAATTCATAGGTCCATATCCAAACGTGTGTCGATATTACCGCGGTCCTCATCCCTTCTTCCTTGGTTATAAACGTAAAGATGTGAATATCACATTGTCATATTTCTCTCTCTTTTACATCTCATTTCCTTTCTCTCCCTCTCTCTCTATCTCTCAATCTCTCTGTCTCACATACTATCTTTCCTCCCCTAGTTTGCAATCTGCATGTTTGCTCCTGTGGGTTCCCATCTCCACTCAACTGCCGCTTTCTCGATAGAATGAGAGAGAGAGAGAGAGAGATGTATGCCGAAGGAGAAGAAGTCGAGTTGCTCGGTTGGGGGTGGGAGTGAGGGAGAAGTGGAGAATTATTCTGAGATAGGACCCGCGTGGCGCCAGAGGCATCTGGCGGTGCGGAGGGAAATGATAAGAGAGGGGTAAATAAGGAGAGACATCTTGTACGTGGCTGGCGAAAGAGACTGTGAGAGAGAGAGAGAGAGAGAGAGCGAAAGAGGAAGGAGGTGACCGTTTATAGATGAAAGGAGAATCCCTCCGTTTCTCTGCTTAGGAGAACTCTCGACCTATACGAGTGCATTATGAGTGACTATTCAAGCGATTAGCAGTTCTTGTTCCAATTACCTCGTAAGATGTATTATACATTACTAATAAATATGAATCTAACTCGTTTAGAATATTTCATCGTAATAGGCAGTGTTATAGCATTTTTTTTTAAATAAGGAAAGGCCTCGCCTATTGAAACATTTTCTTCTTTAAATACTGACTATGGCTAATTTTTAAATTAATTTGGTTAATAATATATATATATATATATAGCTATAAAAGAAAATACATCAAAGAAAGTTAAAACTGGCATATTTTACAGATTATGTTGTACTATTTTAATATTTACGAAAATAATTTTGAACTAAATCATATCTTGAAATCCGATGATTTTAAAAGTTGAATTTTCTTTTCACCAATGCGTCATTTCTTAATCATAGGAATTGTTATGTGTAATAAAACTATATAAAACAATGTATTCACTCTGGGTCATTGTTAACACGCTGTGTTATATGATAAAACCATAACCCAAAAAATTCTAAGACAATTCATACTTATCTACTCAAATTTAGAGTAAATATTGTATTTTAAGGAAAAATATCGGCAATTTTTCTCAAGAAACAATTTCATTCACACCAGATATAAATGGCAAAATGTCAAGAATAAAAAGTTTATCAGGCAGTTACCTCTGGCGTACTTGTGGCGGATAAATAGCGCGCGGAAATCGTCGAATGTCAAATCTTCATTTCTAAAGACTTTAAGGCTACATTTTAAAACATATAAACATCGTCCTGTGCATACATTACGCTCCGAGGCAAGTCGAAAATGATTACAATTGTATATCAAAGGAGTTTAGATACAAAAGCATCCGTACCAATGAACCATCCCTTTAGAGATTCGTTCTTTTGGCCATCGTCCGCCCGATCCGATCTACATTTGATCCATTTCCCATCATTCGCATCCGTAGAAAAGTTCCTTCCTGGCGCAACGGCGGACCTCCTTAAGCCTCGTGGTACGCACCGCCGACATGGGAAGGAGCGGGGTAGAGGGAGGGAAAAAGGGGGCGGAGGAGCGGCAATTTAGATGCTAATGAAGTTTTGTAACTCTGGCCCTTAGCAGTGGGGGAAGGAAAGGCGGGGGGGGGGAGGGGTAGCTCTACAGAAGGCTCACAGGAGGAGGAGGAGGGGAGAAGAGGGAAGAGGAAGAAGTATTGAATGGGGATGAGTGGGAGGGAGAGTGGAAAAGAGGTCGTGAGGTCGGAGGAAGGGAAAGAGAGAGAGAGAGAGATAGGGACATAAAAAGAGGAATATAGAACAGAACTGGCTGAGAGAGAGAGAGAAAGGAGAAAGAGATGATAGCCACCTGACACCGCACTGAAAGTTCTGAGGGAAGGTTGGGTAGGGAATTGTGGAACGAGCCTTCTCCGCCGTATGTGTGAACGGAGACAGACAGACAAACGACTTTAGGAGAGTGAGGGAGGGAGAGAGAGAGGGAGAGAGGAGTAGAGAGAAGGAGGAGGTGATCAAAAAACAATTGAAAGTCGAAAGGGCGATGCTGGGGAGGAATCGATTTGAGGGAAAGGTAAGGGATAGAGAGATGGAGGGAGAAATGGAATGAAATAATCGGGTGGGAAAATGCGGGAGTGAGAGGGACGAAGAGGGGTTGCCCCTTCTTCCACTTCTTCCATTTCCTGCTTTCAATTTCATATTTCTACGTTCATTTCCTCTTCTTTATTGCTTTCAAAGTACGTGACGGAGAACTTCTTGGATGGTTATCGTCTATTTTTCTAAACGCCTTTCAATATCCAATTCTTACGTCACGATGTATTTATGATTTTCTGCTGAACGTTATTTTAAAAGTTGAGAATACTTTTACGCTCGAAATAGACCCATTTGTAAAGAAAATAATCTTTTAAGGTTGCTAAAAACAATTTAAGGTACATCAAATTAACAGGATGATCGAAATTTAATAGAGAATCACAACGTGTTCTATTAATCGCATACGAGAACCAAGCAATATTTTTAAAACCTTGAAATACCTACCCAGTTTAAAGCATTGTCTATTTTCTATTGAAAGTTAATCAACCAGTCTTAAGTTACTAAAAAAAGATCATTTTTATGTTCATCATACATTTCTGCTCACAAATAAAGTGTATCGATTAACTGCATAAAAATTAAGGGTGAGGATTGTAAGGCAATAATGGATTAATGTAAACTGTTATTCCAAAATTTCTACAAATTTTTCTATTAGACTTAATTACACGATTTTTACCTCTTTCTTAGAAAAAGAAATCAAAACATGTATAGTTTTAACCACTGCTCCAGTTTTTAACCTTCCTTCGAGATAGTACGTTGCCTGGGCATAATTTAAAGAACTTCTGCGTCGCAGGCCACCGAAAATAAATCTCCAAAGCAAACCAAAAATGTAACCTGTTTCGAAGGAAACAAAATTTAACCGAATTTTTACTTCACCTCTCTCTCTCTCTCTCTCCCTCTCTCTCTCTCCCTCTCTCTCTCTCTCCCTCTCCCTCTCAGTTTCCGGAAATGCGCCTTTCCGCGCGCCTCTTTACCTCCAAGCCTCCGGGATAAGACTATCCAACTGTCGACGGATGAGGACATTAGAGGACCGATGAGGACATTAGAGGACCAAGCAAAGATGAGGATTCGAGAGAAGTGATGCAGAGAGAGAGAGAGAGAGAGAGGGATGGAAATTAGATTGATGGATTCGTATTGAGGGGAGAGGGAGGTTGTGGGAGGCACAGAGAATGGACATAGCGAGAGAGAGGGGTAGTGGAGGGGAGGGGGAAGGAGGGAGGAGAGCGGTGGCGCTGCTGTCCTGCTCTTCACCGGCGTCAACCGCAGACATCACCGCAGTGTCGCCCCCTACACCACCTCCTGCCACGCAGGCACCCAGTGTTCCATCATTTTCGCACACACACACACCACCCCTTCACTCTTCTCTCCATCTCTCTCACCCACGCGTGTCTCGAGAGCGAGCGGTTTTCATCTCGCCTCATCCCAAAGGGGAAAAGGGGAATTCCGTGCGTGGGGAAAAGGGGAAAGCGAGGGAAGACGGAAGCGGAGGATGGAATGAGAAAAGGATTTGACTCTAGCGGAAAGTGGTCCGCGACTCCATCGGAAGGAAATTACGTCGAAACGGCCACTGTGCGTGACATCACCACCGTGACTCGATTACTGTCTCCTTCTCTCTATACTAAAAGAGGACAATAACAAAGGGGTCAAAATAAAAACGAGTCGCTAAGTGACCGAATCACGTAATTCTGCAGGGTTCCCGCAACGTGTTAATTAAAAGCGATCAGATGCGACGGACGTGTTAACTGGATTCCGACACTTTTTTTTTTTAATTGGGGAGTTTGACCCGTGTTTGTTTGTCGTGTTTGGTGCGTCGCTGATTCATTCCAATTTTGAAATGTCGGTGTTTGCGTAAGAATTATCAAGTGTAAATATCAATTGCAAATTTTAACCGAAGAGATGGTATATTCTCACGCAACGGGCGTATGAGCGACCATTACATTAATTGGTGACGGAATCATTTGCCTGGTATAATCGAGTGGAATGGCATTCGCTGCATATCATCGGTATTCCTAGCGGTTGAAAAACTCCCCTGTTATGATACCAGAAAACGTTGCGCAATTTTAATGTCAATGCAATATATATATATATATATATATATATATTTCGTGTAAACCGTTTCGCATTAGCGAATGGATAAGTACTGAAAGGTATAGGCACTGAAACAGACCGAGCACGCGTTTCGTGTTACCCGATATTTCGTCTTAAGCGTTTTCGTGTTAAGTGGTTTCCACTGAATGTGTGTATATATAAATATAAATAAATATATATATATAACTATATATATATAAATATAGTATATATATATATATATAAATATATATATATAAAGATACATAGAAAATAAACGACTTTTCGAAGTTTTAATAACATCATTAAATATAAAACATGCTCAGTAACCAAATTTATAATTTAGAGTTATAAATATTGCCATGAAACCGAAATGTCGTTTCAGGTATTAAGACACAGAGCTGCGAACGAAGCGAAAAAAACGTGACTTTTATAGACAACAGCTTACGTGGGTGGAATGTGGAGAATCCAAAATTGTTTTTAAAAATTTTAAATAGGAAGACAGTACTAACGATGCCCTTAAATACAAACTGGAGAGCAATATGACGTATGCAGTAACTAAGGAGAGGGATGTTCACATAATAAAAACATAACACGGAGAAAAAATATACCGAAAAATTAATTCTTGACAAAATTAAATCTAGCATTACCTTTTATTTATGTATTTACATTGAAAAATACGTCGCTGAAGATCATCTCATTTTCGACATTCTTGAAATCCCTTACCCTAGACGCCATGCAACCATGACTACAAATAATCAACGTATATATCCCTAATTCCTAGACCGAATTAAATTCGTTTGAAAATGGCGCGTCCACAGCGATTCCCGGTGAAACTTAGAATGCAGAGATAATTTCTATTGATCTCGGTATCGCTCGAGTAATTAACGAACCATACCCAAAAACCGCCAAAATAACTATTGCAACAGCTCCAAAAAACATATTAAAACAAGTTATAATAGTGCCGCCTTATCGCAATTTTTTCTTTTAAATTCCACTATCCCAGGGGTCGGCAACCTTTTTCCTAACAAGAGCCAACTTTTCAGATTATGTATAACATATGCCAAATAAAAAAGCTGCAGTAATTGACGGATCCAAGGGAGGCCGTCTCCCCTTAACCTTGCCGTTTTACTTTTTGCTATTATCTCCGTAAAACAAACGTTCATTCTACGTAATGCTTCCATACCTTTTAAGTTTTCCGCAATTTCTATTAAAATAATTTACGAGGTCAATTTCTTTTATGGAGATTGTATCAGGGAGAGTGGCTGTCGGGGGCCGCACGCAAGTCCTTAAAAGGCCTCCTGCAGCTCAGGGGCCGCAGGTTGCCGACCCCTGGTGTATCCGAAGGAGACACGGCAATTAGTCCACGGTTTGACACCAAGGACCTGCGAAAGCGACAGTTTAGAGGCGCCGATGCCAAAGGGAGCTTCATGACAGGCGATCCGGTTAAAGAGTTATATGAATGCTGGTAGAGAGAGAGAGGGAGAGAGAGAGGGAGAGAGAGGGGGAGAGAGAGAGGGGGAGAGAGAGGGGGGGAGAGAGAGAGGGGGAGAGAGAGAGGGGGAGAGAGAGGGGGGGAGAGAGAGAGAGGGAGAGAGGGAGGGAGAGAGGGAGAGAGAGAGAGAGGAGAGAGAGATAAGGCGAGACAGAAGGAGAGAGAGGACAAAGGGTGATAAAAAGAGTGGAAAGGCAGATTCAAAAGTCAAAGAGCGAATGGAAAAGGGAAGGAGAAGAAGAAAGAAGGGCAGAGATCCCGTAACACGAACGTACTACTTTGTCCAGAGTTAGATAAGGTGTCCAAGACCGCTGACTCAATATTCAGGTATACTGCGGCCCATTCCGGCGTCGAATGGAGTGAGGCGGGTGTAGGTTGGAGAGTAAGAAGAGGACGAGAGAGCCTCCTGAGAGAGGTGGTTTATTCAACGAGGAGAGTTACACGTGAAGAGTTAAGCCCAAGTTGGTGTTTAAAGGAACTGCAGTGAGTTATTTGGAAGCTTTTGCGGCAATCACTTGTTCATAGTTCGGGATAGATATTCTTTATGATAAATTATACAATACAGTTTTGAAATAAAATACTTATCTACATAAAAGTTATTCGTCTAAATGCTGACCAAATTCCCCGCATAAACAACTTTGAACAAATAAGCGTTCGACAAAATCCCTAAGATCTCCAAATTCCTGCAGTTTTATGACACAAATGCAAAATTAAAAGGAAATAACGCGACAGAATAATACAATATTAATACGGAATTTATTAATAATTTAACAATTTCATGAGCAGAAATTTATCAAGTAGTAACGGTATTGCTGCGTCAATATATGGGTAGAGTAAAACTAAAACATATCACGTTTAATTGTTAGGTGATGTGGTGTTCATTATGTAACTAGATGCCAATCAAAGTAAAATGACGTAGTGTAATTTACCAAAATGACGTACGAACAAAGAAAACTATACCCTGATATAACATTGGGCTTTCACTCTGTGCGGTTTGACGCGAGAATTAGGACCCGATTTCTCAAATAAAAGCTTTTGCTTCAAGTTTTCATTTAGTAGACGCCGACATACAACACTTCTCTTAAAGGATTTATCGATTTAACTGAAATCAAAACTCACAATTATGAACAATAGCGAGTGCGCTAGCTCATGTACGTGTGGTAGATAAACTTTCAGGTGAAAATGCAAATAGGACAATGGTAGTAGGTTACATGGGAAACTAAAAGTGGATGTTGATGCAAGCTAAGTAGTCAAAGTCGGGAGAAATTCCTATCCCGGCGAGAGAACTGTAGGAAACGCCGGCCAAAAGAAGGGACTGGCAAGTTATGAGAGGGGGGAAGAATGGCAGAGACAAGGGTAGAAAAGGAAACAACGGTCCGGGAGAGGGCGGAAAAGTGAGCGATAAAATGGCGAAGTGCAGAAAAACAGGAGGGTGAAAGGACACAGCAGAAATAAGTTGGCACCGTTAAGAAGCGGGAAAGAAGGGCCTGGGAGAAGAGAAAGGGAAAGGAGAATAAGAGAAGATGACAGAGAAGAGGACTGGAGAGCGCGGATGTGGGTCTGGGATGTATGCCTTAATTCGATTTCGGAAACACGCGATTCCCCCTTTCCCGCGCGCAGCAAACTCTACCGTCTCCAAGTCCCTCCTGCTCACTCTCTCTCCCTCCCTCTCTCTCTCTCCTGCCTTGCATCTCCTTCCATCTCTTCCTCTTGCGTCCCTTGGAAGGTGGAGCTGTCGTAAATCCTTGGCAACCCCCGCAGGGAGGGAGATGAAGGGCGGATAACTGTCGCTCCTGAAACCCTCCCATTACCCCCCCCCCCTCCCCCCTCCCCCCCTCCCCCCAACCAGTTCGACCAGAAGCCTCCCACCCACCCACCACAGGTCCCTTCTCTTCCTATGGCAACCTCCCATATGTTCCTATGCAACGCCTCTTCCCCCCCCACTCATCCCCATCCCATCCCCACCCCCACCCAAAAAAAAGTCCTTCTTACACTCGACGTGGCCTTAAGTATTCATGAATGCTTTTCGCATTTGCAATATGGCTCAGAACAAAACGCACAAGTTATTGATCACCATAAGCTACAATTTCTCGTTTCCTTATCGCATTTATTCAGGATAACGTTGGAATGATTTTTTTGCCATGAGAGTACCGAGCCAATGAGCATATTCTGTAGGCGGGAGGGAAATTTAGATTATGACAGCGTAGAATTTGGCAGAATGGCTAATGCTACGGTGTGCCGCAAATCGTTACTGGAAAGTTTACTTGTATCTCAATAGCAAACTCTAATCCGATGAAATTACGCAGATTGATTTCTTAAATAAATAGATTAAAATTTTAAACAAATTATGATAATCCAGTTGAATAAACTTTTGTTGCAAAACTGAATCATTAACAGAAAACACTGAATGAAGCGCCATTGAATAGAGATAATGTCATAAAACTTGCTCAAAACCTCATTTTGAATGGCATTTTCAATTAAAAGAAAATTAAATTGTGGAAAAAGTACAGTGTTTCAAAGTTTATTCTCCATGATGGATAAATTCCACAAAATAACGCCTAGAACTACGGATTTTATTCAAAGAAAATTATTTGGGCTGAGAAATTTAGAATAAACTTCATTGATACCGTTTAAAAACACGGAAATTAAAGACCACTACTATTTAGCCAATGCAGGAAGACAAAGACTTGTAGGGGATGATTAAGTTAACTCCATAATTCTATGGAGATCTTGCAATATTTTTGTTCAAATTACATTGGCACAATATGTCTCACTAATTGTAAGTCTATGAAAAGGTAAAGAAATCAAATACGCATTTCTGCTGCAAAGTAGCCGTCATCAATGGTGATTCACCGACGGTATATTCTAAAAAATAGAATTCATGCTCGGTGAACACCCACAGATGACGGCTAGTTTGTAACATCTGGCTTCCCTAGCATAAATCCGGATACTGGAGAGGCATATTTTGTCGATAATAAGATTAAAGTATTCACCTGTAAAGCGATTTCCTAAATCATATGAGAATTCCATCTATGAAGCGCCAATCCCAAGCGATAATTCGTCTATCGTTGATTTTAAACCTAGTGCAGGTGAAACTCAGCATCGATTAAATTTAAGCCATAAGGTGCGCTCGATAAATCCTTTTTAATTATCCTTTTACTGAACAAATAACTGTGTTTTACGCTTGAATATTTTCAAACCCTAATGAAGTGAAGTTGAAACAAACGACTTTAGGATCTGTAAAGATTATATATGTTTATATAAGTTAAAAATGTACAATTATAAGGATGGCACAACAAGGCACAAAAAATAAGAAGCCAGCAGGATAATAACGAATAAAATTTTGATATCACGGCAATTTAGTATGAGAACTCTTACGCAGTATTAGTAAGATCATGCCATAATTATATCACTGACATACGCTCGAATAAACGCATTTGTTCATTTATGTTAAAATCACACAGTGTTTTTCTTAATTGGATCCGCAAAGCTCCGACCATACGAGACACAAAAACCGAAATAATTACGACGAAAATGGATTCATAACAATAAAAGCGATATAACAAATCATTACTACAACAACGTCTACGTTGATGTCATTTCTTCAGACACAGAAAATACTGTTCTTCTTGATAAATCCACCCCTACGGTTTTATTTGACTCGGCGAAACAAATACCAAACTAAAACAGCGAAACTCTCTTCGGCGGTGAATTCGTTAACATTATTCCACCGATATATAATCCAGTGGAGTTTAGTATCGCCGTTTCAGTGCTTTCGCATGTTTATGCTGCCCTATTCAACCCCTCCGGTATGCAATAAATATTAGTTTGGAAAACTTCTCAGCAAAGGTAAAAAGTTTAACGTCACCATTTCGGATCGTAGCTCCACGCCAATCTTTCTCTCTCCCTCTCTCAGACTCTTTCTCTCATACTCTCTCTCTCACTCTCTCTCCCTCTCTCTCCCTCTCTCAGACTCTCTCTCTCATACTCTCTCTCATACTCTCTCTCACTCTCTCTCTCACTCTCTCTCTCAGACTCTCTCTCACTCTCTCTCAGACTCTCACTCTCTCTCTCAGACTCTCTCTCTCACTCTCTCTCAGACTCTCTCTCTCTCTCACTCTCTCCCTCTCTGCGAACCAAACCCAGCCTCGCCTGTACCGGAAGCCACAAAAAAACCCTTAATCCGAAAATCTCGGGCATCGCCCGAATATATATTCCGCCCCCTTGCTTCCTTCTCATCCCCATTGTCTTCCTTTCCAACTCAAACCTTTCTCCCCCGCGTCACTCTAAACCTCTCCTCTTTCTTGGAGAAACTCTCTCCTTTCTTATTGCCTTATTTATCAACCCATTCTCATTCAGTGGTCGTGTTCCGCTCCCTTTCCTCGCCTTCCCCCTTTTGCTCTTCCCCCACGAAAACTTTCCATCTCATATTCCACCCCGCTCAGCTTCACTCGGATTCTTTTTAATCCTCCTTAAACAACTCCCTTCTCATTTCTCCTCACACCTCCCACGTAATACACTGCAATAAATGCATATTAAACACCTCTCTCCCTCTACCAGCGACCTTCTGGGAAATTTTATTTTCTTCTTCCGTGGCAAATCAGATGACGCCATGGCGCACGCATCCATCGTCATGTTTCAAAGGTTTGCAAAATCTCCACGAAATGACACCTTAATGTAGATTATATTTATTTTAATTTGTTTTAGAAGATATTTATTTAAAATGATGTGCACTGAATTAATTTTGAATGTTCGGCAGTTTTATCCCGAAATCCGAAATATAACGATTTTTTTCAGTTTTCACAGTATATTATATATGTTGCCATTAGAATACGAATGCTACCTCATTCGACACGTGAGCATGAGGATTTAAAGACCCTCTAAGGCAGTGTTTCCCAACCGGGGTGCCGTGAAGTTTTATGAAGTGTGCCGCAAAATATATTCTGTTTTCCCATTTTCAGACTCATTTTGCATCGTCTGCTTTCAAAAATGCAAACCAGAGTTAAGTCGACCTTCATTTCGTCGCAAAGGCACTTCGAAATGAAAAGAGATATGGAGATTGGAGTTTTGGGTTCAACTTCACTACGATTATTACTGATGGTGGATAGGGAGGAGTGCCGCCAAATTCTGAAAAGTCACTTAAGGGTGCCGCGACTCTAAAAAGGTTGGGAAACACTGCTCTAACAATAAGATGTTACATGCTTCTGTTACTATATATATATGGGTGAGGCGGCGAGGCAACCGCCTCAGGCGCCTCTCGAAGGGGGGCGCTAAAATTTGACAAAAATGAAAACCTATCAAAATAAATTCATAAGGCCAGCGAGGCCAGGGGGCGCCATATTATATCTCGCTTCAGGCGGCAAAATGTCTGGGCACGGCCCTGTGTGTATATATATATATATATATATATATATAAACTTGCGGAAGAGGAAAGGCAAATGAGAATATTTAGGACAACTAGGTGTTGAAGGAAACCCAGTCAGCACTTACCGGAAGGAGAGCCGCTGGGATGTTGGACAGACACATTTGTAGAAGTTATTGGAGCTTTCGGGATGATGTGCATATATATATATATATATATATATATATATATACATACATACACACACGCACACACACACGAATTCCACTTCAATATGTTTCGATAATGTTTAGGGCTTTCTGTTGACAAAGCAATATAACGTTTTATTGTTGTCTAATAAAATATGACTATGGTAATAGGATTCATCTTCGGGGGAAGAGAGTAATCACAAATGAATTAATTAATTATTTGAATATATCTTCAAAAACATTCAGATGATATGCATAAAGGAAATAGACAAAATTTTGTAACACTAGATAATAGCACTAAAAAGTAAAATTTCTTCGAAACATTATTTTATTCGATTAAAAATTTCATTGACGCTCAGATTTTTCCAGAAACACTTATAGCATTCCGCTTTCACTCCCGTTAACAACATCAACAAGCAATCTTCCGAATGGAGAAATTGGGTAATATTTATCGTCAATCGAGGAGCTTTTTCCATAGGATTTAATATAAGGCGCCCTTACAAAACCTTTTCAAGTACTTCTCAAGTATTCCCTAAAAGAAATCCGAATCAATACCACAATTCTTTTTATTTTATTATTCCAACCGCGCCATCGAAAATCTCTCCCGATTCGGCTTAATACTTCGCCTTCCATCTCGATCCCATTCGTTAACGATAATAGGTTTCATCCGACCCCATCACTCGCGATAATCAGTTCATCCACGATGAGCCATCTCAGGTCCACTCTTCTCGAATCAAACAGATTCCTTAGTTTCTCGAATACCAATTTCACCTCGGCACTCCCTCCTTATCTCCACCACTGCGAAGAATTAAAGAAAAAAAAACTTTCTTCCCAACCGAGGATTTTTCCTATCCCAATACCTCTCTCTCTCACACACAACACAGCCAAACATATCCCTCCATCTAAAAAAAAAACATCTCTACATCTTCCTCGCCAAATAAAAAAGCTTTTTTTGCTATTTCTGTTCCAGTCTTTTCCTTTTATTTAAAATAAAACTTCTCCGCCACCCACACCCTCGCCATCCCGACTCCCCTTCTTCCCACCCGCTATCTCCCCCCTCCCTCACCCAATACCTTTCTCATCTCACACCTCTCATATCCTGCCAATTTCCGTTTTCCCTTCCCGGCATGCAAGAGAGATCCGTCCGCCCGTTTCCACCCTCTCACTCCTGCCCATCCCTCTCTCTCTTCTTCGGTTCTCTCCAGAGCTGCTTTCTCCTTACTCTCGATCCCTCTTATGAATTCAGAATTTTTCTCCTTCTCAAACTTCACGTCTATGCACACAAGCATGTAAATAAAATTTCCATCATTTCAGTCTTGTTAGTGAGCAATGTTGTTGAAATTTTGAGTTAATACAGATAACAAAATAATTAATTAAAATTCCAGCGTTTACGATAAAATTCCAATAACAGAGCAAGGGCGGATTTAATGAAAGTCGCACTTGGCGTGCGCCAGAGGCCCCTTGAAATGTTTTAAAGTATGATTTCGGAAATATTATATATCTCATTTTAAAATCCATGAAGGAAAATGTGTTATTTGCACTGCGATGGTTTACTTATTAAAATGGGAGTCAAATAAAGGGCTAGTCTTTAGGTAAATTTTCAGTATATATATATATATATCGCAGATTGCAGGGCCCCCATTGTTTAGCGCCAGGAGCCCCAATAGTTTAACACTAGGTGTCTCAGAATATCTAAATCCGCTACTGTAACTAAGATGTACATACAAGTGATACTGAAGTCACTTGAGATTATATTCTTTTCATTAAAATAAATTCTTTCATTTACACAATCAATCCTATTTACATATTTATGAAACCTCTATATTGTAATGAATACGTTTGATATTGCACTATTTCCATAAATGCATCAGTTTTGATGGACCTTCATTTTTGCTGTACGTTTCTTTGAACATCGATTATAAGATACATTAAAACTCGTTTAATACGTATTTGAGGGGAATGACTCATTGCTTCGTTATAAGCGTGACTACGTTATATACGAGAAACATGGTTTTTGGCCTATACATCCCATATAACACGTATACACATACAGTAAAAGCTGTGCTATCCGGCTATTTAGAACCGGCCACCCTTAGATACCGGCAATTACGCAAATACAATTCATTTTGTATTTCTTTTTCTTTTTTTATGAATTTTTGTGTGAATAGTATATGTGTTATACCACAACTTCCACTTTAAAATTTCTTAAAATATGTATATATTACGTATTTACTCCGCATACTTCTGTGGCTGCCGAGTAAGCATGACGTTTTTGGTTATGTAAGACATTTGCATTGTCTAGATGTTTTGGTGTACTTCTACAATTTCCAGTTTTATCGCTTTTTATTAATTAAAAAATTACCCATCCATTGAATATGGAATCAAAATAAATATCTAAAAGCAAGGAACAGGAGAGAAAAGGTTGGTTTAACGCTAACACATAAGCTGGAGCTAATCAAACGAATGGAAAAAGGAGAAAATAGAGCAGCCATAGCAAAAGAATTCAACATCGGATCTTCCACGCTCTACGATATCAAGGCTCATAAAGTTAAATTAATGAAATTTGTGTCATCTTCTGAGAGGAGTAAATCAATTAATAAACATCATACGCTTCATAAGTCAAAAATGGAGGAACTGGATAAAATATTATATGACTGGTTTTCACAGAAATGTTCAGAAGAATTAAATAATTTCGTCCTTTTCTAATAGAGTAAATAAAGATAAATAAGAAAGATATAATCCAATAAATTCAATTTTGGGAACAGGTTCACTGCCGTAATCCCCAAACTTCCCGGACGCCCTAAACTTTTCAAGTCTTTTTGTTTTGCATGTAAGCATAGCAACGTATTAAATAAGAATGGGTAAATAATGTCTATATCTAACTACGTGTGGAGGAATTAAAATAGAAAATGCAAACCCCACGCATAGTTATGTTTGGGGCGTACGATAGTGAACCTAAGCCCAATTTTGTTTGGTTATTGCTAAATTTGCGATGTCAAAATCGAAAAACGCTCCCCTAACCGGATATTTCTCCTAATCGGCTTTCCACAATCCCCAAGATAGCCGGATAACACAGCTTTTACTGTATTTGCAGTGAGTCGACTTCAATGCCGTACTTACATATGCAAAGAGGTGCTTATCACCTTCGCGGTATTTTTTAAATGGTCAATTAATATTATTATTATGGTCATTAATTTACATAAACATTTCACATTTTTAATACCAATTTCAAAACAAAGGGAGCGTGGAAATTCGTACTGAAGGCGTATATGGAGGAAGGGGACTTCTACGAACAAGTGCGCGGTAAACGGGCGGAAACTATTCATTAATTATCGCTCTGCTAACCAAAATTCGTTATATATGGGGCATTTTTTGCCACGGGACCAAACATTTGTTCGTTACAGCCGAGAATTCGTCAAATGCGTGTTCGTTTCATCCGAGAAATTTAACCAATGCCCTTATGGAGAAGTTCAAGGGACCGAGACATTTCTTCGTTATAGCCGAGATTTCGTTTTAGGCGTGATCGTTATAAACGAGTGGTTTCCAAACTGTGGGGCGCAACCCTCTGGGGGGGGGGGGGGGCAGGCCAGGGGGGCGCAAAAAGACTCAACATTGTATTTACTGTAATATTAAATGTCACAATCGTGAGAGCTACAATATGCAGTCGCTGAATTCTAGCTCTCAAGTGGCTAGGGCGTATCATATGCCATATACAGTGAAACCTGTCTAGGTTGACCACCCGTGATTCCACAGAAACCCGGTCAACTTATGTAAGTAGACAACTTACAGATTATTGTGTCAAATATTAAATTTTTTGTCTACATGCCTAAATACATACTTTAACTAATGTAATGTGTTACCTCTCTCTTCATGCTAAGGTTTTTGAAGAACATTATTTCGTTTGTGACCCCGTAACTTGGACAGATTTAATATCAAATTATTAGTCCTGAAGTAAATAAACAGATACTTCAACTTGTGAATTTTAATATTTAATCAAAAAATACAAAACTCAGCATGATGAATCGAGTAACAAAACAACCCACCATTTATTGGATTGTCAGATACAGTATGATAGATATAAAATTGCCTTAACTGAGACTAACCAATATCAAGGTCCTTCATTTACAGCAAAATATTCACTGATTTTTTGTCTGCCTTGTTAACATCATAGCTGCAATCCAGTGTTTCAATATTATTGTACAAGCGAAAAATATCGTACATGAGTTGAGGTTTGTGGGCTGAATAATACTTAATTAATTTTGATACGCTCTGTAGAGCATCCTTGTGGGCATGAGGCGGCCTAACATGCCCATCTCCCATTATGTCATTATCAACAACACTGTCATAATTTTCACATCGCAACTCTTTGTTCGGAGACGCCTATTACATTTCTTGAAAAATTACTTCAATAATATCTTCTGGAGTTGTGGGCACTTCTTCGTGGACAATAAGGTCAGAATCTGCACTTTCCATCTCGTCAACAAAGACCATATTCTTCTGAATGTCTAATGGAAGAGAACATCCCTTCTGCTAGACTCCTATCTTCCTAACATTCTTCATCTTCTTCCTCTTGGCCAAAAAAACTGCTTGTCGGAAGCACTTCACAATGGTTTCTCGTGATATTTCCTCCCAGGCACTGCTTAACCATCGAACTGCATGTATCACTGAAATTATTTTGTTGAAATCAGACTTTGTACTGCTAGCTTCTGCGATTGTTACAAGATACTGTAGCATCTTCTTACGATAACGTGCTTTTACAGCTTGTATAATCCTCTGATCTAGAGGTTGAACTTCAGATGTCAGATTCGGCAGAAGGAATTTCACTGTTATATTGCTAATTACCTTTGTTCCACGAAGACTGGTAGCTTTATCAACAAGCAACAGGATTTTCCGTTTTCCTTTCTTCAAATGGTTCAAATCGGTTAGCGATTCTTCAAACACTGTTGTGGTCATCCATGCCTTTTTGTTGGAACACCACCTAATGGAGATGTTTAGTGTCCCCATGTTATTCTTTCAATACATGAGGTCATGCAGCATTACCTATCACTGAAGGTTTTAATTTTTCACCAGTAGCACTACAGCACAAAACTATACTTAATCTTTCTTTGGAAAGTTTCCAGCCTTTACATTTTTCCCCTTTCTGAACAAGGCTTTTTCTGGGTATCTGTTTAAAAAACAATCCTGTTTCGTCTGCATTGAACTGATTTAATAGTTTTGACTTCTACTCTTCTGCTGCTTCCATGCCCACTGCTGCTGCTTCACCAGAAAGGAATCAGATATTTTTTATGTTGTGCATTGTCCTGAACTATTCCAGCCACCCATTATTCACCTAAAAATTTTCGATATGAAGCCTCTGTGTAGTTTCTTTGGCTTTTGTCTGAAGCATTAGCCTGGTAACAGCAATGTCCATTGCGTGACATTTCTGAAAAAATTGTGGAGTGAGAATATTGATGGTTTCATTGTGTTTTGTTTAATTTTCGTTTCCTGCCTTTACTGCAGTACACTTCCCAAACCTTCAGAATCACATCCCTGTTTTTGTTAATGTTTCCAACTGTTTACTTGGTTAACCGGTACTGTGTGGCCAACATAGAAAGGTTGGAACATATACAAAAGCACAGCACGAAATGCGAGAAGGTGGGCAAGATACAATATAGAAAGGTGGCCAGGTTAAAGAGGGTTGGCCATGTGTAAATTAATATGATTATGCTGGTTCCATAAAAATGCGGCCAACTATGGCAGGTGGCCGACTTACAGGGGTGGCCAATTTCACAGGTTTCACTGTATATGACATATAAGGGGGCGCAAGGACATTTTTCTTAGTTGAAGGGGGCGTGGCTTTGTAAAGTTTGGAAACCGCTGCATCAAAGTATGTAGTTCATTGGTGGCCGTCAAATTCTCCAAATTTAAGAGAAAACGATTTTATAGGATGAGTGGTAACATTTATTTTATGAACTGAAATTTGAATGTGTATTTGTGCAAGATTAAGAGAGTTAAGTTTCATATTTTCAAATTGTTTCATTTTATTTCCGTTCATGTATTTAAAATACAAGTAAAAAGCTTATTATGCGCCTCAAAAATGACTAATTCATGAAATGCATGTTAAATTAGCGTTAGAGTAACGACAATCTTAGAATTTGAAAAGAATAAATTTCAACTGAATTAGTCTTCATCATCATAGGTCTTTCCGTAGACAGGTCCGTGATTATTCATGGTTAAACCTGGTTCTCCATATATTCCTATTTTTCGCAGTCTTCTTCGTGTCTTGATAGCTCTCTTTCCCTGTCAAATCGTTTATTAGCTGAAATCTTTCCTGTCTCTTTCTCTTTTTCCATCCAGTTTCCCATCAAGCACGTCTTTAATTATGCTCTCTCCCATTAGCATTAGGGGATTTTAGCGCTGGCTTAATTATAAGAAAAGTAAATTTAGCTAAAAAATAGTACGATTCTTTAATGGATTTTTTCAGTAAATTTCACGATGGAAACGAAAACCGCATAGAATAAATATTTTAAAAAGTGTATTTACTTTACCATTTTCTTTCAAAATTATCAAACTAGCAATTCAGCATTTCATCAATCGTGAAAAACTCTTTCAACAAATGTAGAATTTGCGGCCTGTGAGTGAATCCAAAATATGTTCTCGTCGGTTTCTGTTTATACAAACGAAGCTTTGTTTTTCCCGTAAATCTGAAAATTTTAATCCAATCCTCCACTGCATTCAACACCCTCCCTCTCCCTTACCTCCCTCCGTCAGCCCCACCCCAATTCGCCTTCTCCACCCCGAGTTTCTTTGGTCTTGATCAATCCGGAGAGCATCGGAATGGATGAAATTTAAAAAAATCGAGCCAGCGTTCCACGAAGCGATGATACAACATAAAAAACAATAAATTCTGCAAACGCTTAAAATTTTCCTGCGATTTGCAAAAGTGTTTCGCTGAACATTTTTTTTACAGTTTTAATTCTTCTTCCCTCGACGCGCTTTATAAACTGTTAATTTTTTTCAGTCTCTCTCACTCATACCAAAAACAATGTTCGCTACCTTTTCCATGCTATGGGCGTAAAAAAAATCAATACAGTTAAACACGACGGTCGACGGAGTGATTCCTAGCAGAATAGACGTATCCGCAAGGCTTCGATTGACTAAAAAAAATAAGTAGTACCGAGTATACATTGCCTTTCGAAATATTTTCGGTTTTTTCTACAAAGCGACGACTCTATAGTTACTGCCCGAATCTATGGATTGTCTCTCTTTCTCTCTCCCTTATATTTGAAATCGGATCAAATAACAATGGGTTCCGCAGGGATTCTCGTATAAAACTAAACTGATGTTATTTCTGATTGCGGATTCGTTTAAAAACGAAGCAACTGCTTCAAGAAAACAGAGAACGCGATTTTGAGAATGAGGAAAAAAACAACACTTTTCGCATTAGCACTAAAATTTGAATGGATTTATAGTGTTTTCTGGAGGAACCGTCGAGATATTACAGTTTTATAATTATTGACGATTTTATTTTTAATTGTGACATTTCTTAACGGGAGATATGATTCAGGTTTGACATGTAAAACAATTAGGACAAATAGTCGAAACATATCCGACATTTCTTAAAGGAGATTGAAATCAACTTGAGAGTAAATTCAAACATCTCATTCGGTTTATCGATTTAGGCCGATTTCGAGCCCAATGTAACAGGTCTTCAACTAATTTAGTGCTTACGTATATGCTGCACGATGAGTACAATTTAAGAAGGAATTCCATTAAACACGTGATCAAAAATTAAACATAAAAAAATAAGAATTTTTCTCTGACGACCATTTATATATACGTAGGTATGTACCTAAATTTTTCTAGTCTCTTGCTATCGCCTCCATCCAAGTTAATCAGTTTTAATCAACACTTACAAAGTTCTACGAAAATAGCTTATCTAGAAAAATACATCCTTTGTTAGTTTTCAGAATATTTTTAAAATATGTGCTCAGGCCACAGAGAAAAAACACAACTTGATTTAAATAAGCTGAACGAAAAAATACTTCAATTTATTTGAACCCCTCATAAAAACATTTTTGAAACTAGAGCATATATTTGTTTACTTCGAAACTTTTTGAGAGAGTAATTGTGCAGTTATATATTTTTCATGATTTTTATTAGTTGAGAAATTATATATGACCAAGTTGTCACATTTTTTAAAAGTCTTTAACAGAAGCCATTCTAAAGATATTGCCCATTGAGGTATTACTTTAGAATTTCGCAATGGAAGCCTTTGAAATATTTTTTTAATGAGCATGAAATTTTCATTCGTAGATATTAGCTGTTAAATAAGTCAAAAAATTCTTCCGTCTCATTTAACCCCTAATTTGATATGCACTGAGCAACAGAAACAAATTTATGCATGCAAATTAATCAAATGCGTGCCACACCGACAGAATCAATTGCATTTGAACTTAATTAAATTCGTGCATTAATGATATGTGTAATTGAATTTAACATAAACATTTATACAGCATATGACTCTAAAAGAGTACCTAATTGACCAACTATGAAAATAGAGCAAAACTGAGAGTTTCAAGCAATTCCTTAAAAAAATATTAAGCAAAAAACTAGAGTTTATGTGACAGATACGTGAATCAATTACATTCGTTTGTTAAATGTTATTTCGCGATAGTTAACAAAACCTGCAGTGTTTGTATTGGTTTTCGGTTTCTATCAAAGGTTTTATGCCATGATCCTATGTGTGAAAGTAGTTGAAATTTCAAACTGATCCTAATATTTAGAGCAATAACCAGTGCCGGATTTAGACATAAACCGCATAAGCCATGGCTTGGGGCCGCGCCGCATCCAAAAATCCAAAAAAATGCTTGCAATATAGGGGGACTTCATTGCTAAACGCGGATTCTAATTATTTTATTTCCAAAATTATCATTGTGCTCATAATCAATAATAAATTACCTTCTATTGTTACATTTTCTGTTTCCTTTTGTGAGGATAAAAATCTATAACTATGTATTTGGGGCCTCTTCACATACTTTGGATTAGGGCTCCATCATGTATAAATACGGCAATGGCAATAACTTTGTGTCAAATTTATAATTTTACAGACCGAATAGATGCAGAGAGATACTGCAGTCATTTTCGCTAATTTGAGCGAACGTTCTTTATTCGTGAAAAAGCAAACATATTCAAACAAACATAAAACTAGTCTTAATTTCGTTTTTATTTCCGAGCTAACATTCTAATGCAATATATATATATATATATAAATATATATATATATATATATATATATATATATATATATATATATATATATATAACCAAGATACAGGGACTTTTTAATACCTTGCTTACGGTTTTCACGAAATTCGATTGATGCGTCTCCAGTCCAATTCCCTCAACTTCCTTCCGCCGCATTTACGCTTCCGCTTCGCAGCTGGGCAGCGACCACAAAAGGCAATTTCCGCGCAATGACTCCGAACAGAGAAAAAAACAACACGCGGAGCGCTTCATTCCCACCGTAATTCATAACCAATTAATCTCCGGGAGAAAAGAGTGAGGAGCGATAATCAAACAGAAGGCGCTGGTATTTACGCCGTTCCTGTTATTAAAACTATAATTACAATATCGGAAGACTGTATCTTTCAATATACTTTCATATTAACTCACTGGTGATGTAGTGGTCAGCGTGTCGGCTTCCCGTTACAAAGTTCCGGGTTCGATTCCCGCAAATGGAGGTTCTTTCACAAACAATAAATTAATTAATTATTTTTAAAATATCACTGGTGCCTGGCAGTAGACAGAAGTACTGTCAGTATGGTATAGAACAGAAAAAAATTATGTTGGCTGGGTCTATATACAATAGAGCTGTAGGCGTGATTGGTAAGATTTGAACGGCTACAGTACTGCGATGTGGAAGGCAAGAGGAAAGCTACCACATTATAATTCCCTAGTAATGATTATATCGTTGGATGAGTTCTCTCGAGGTAAAACATTCCGGAGGTAAAATAGTCCCCAATCGGATCTCCGGGCGGGGACTGCCTTGAGGAAAGCATTTGTCGAAAGTAACTTACGCATAGGTACTTGGAATGTAAATACCATGAGGAAGGCAGGAAAGCTATAAAGAATCTGAAAGAAGAAATGAGAAGAAATAGTATTGACATCATAGGGCTGAGCGAAGCTAGGCGGGAAGGAGAAGGGCAGTCCGACTAGAAAGAATTCATCGTAGTTCACTCTGGAGGAAAAGTGGAGCAAGGGGAGTAGCTCTGGTACTTAGGAAAGATATGAAGAGCGTGGCCAAAATAATAGCAAAGAACGACAGGTTGATGGCAATAAAGCTAAAAGCGGTCCCTGTGGACATGTCGATAATCCAGGTATATATGCCAACGTCCACTCATGAAGAAGAAGAAATTGAGGAGATGTATGAACAAATTAACGAGATTTACGAAGAAGACGGAAGAGGAAAGGTAAACTGCATAATAATGGGAGATTGGAACAGCATAGTTGGTGAAGGACAAGAAGAAAATGTTGTCGGTCAATACGGACTTGGGAAATGAAACCGAGGAGGAGAAAAACTGGTAGAATTCTGTGTTAATAACGACCTAGTAGTGACAAATACATGGTTCAGAAAACATAAACGAAGGCTGCACACATGGAAAGCCCAGGAGATAGAATGAGATGTCGATTAGATTACATCCTAGTAAAACAAAGATTCAGGAATAGCATAAAAAATGCTAAGACATTACCAGGAGCAGACATTGATTCAGATCACATCCTTCTAATAGTCGATGTAACTACAATGCTGAAACAAATAAGGAAAACGAGAAGAGAAAGACAGACTTGGGACCTAGAAAAACTGAAAGAAAAGAACGATGCATTCAGCACGAGGTTGGAAGATCGCCTTAGAAATTTGGAAAACAAACCGAAGGCCGTGGATATAGAATGGGAGGAAATTAAAGCCAGCGTCAAAGATCCCTTGAATAAAGAGATTGGGACACAAGAGAAGAAAATCAGAAAATCGTGGATCACTAAGGAAATGCTGGAGAAAATGGACGAGAGAAGAAAATGGAAAAATGTTAACATTGAAGAAGGTAGAGCCAATTATAGACGCATAAACAATGAGTTGAGAAGGGTAACAGATAAAGCTAGGGAAATTTGGATAAAAGAAAAATGTGAGGAAATACAACAGATGGAGAAGTTAGGACGGTACGATATGATGTACATCATATCGTACCGTTACGTTAGGGCATTGGAGTTAGAAGATAAGAAGCCTAATGAGATTCGTGTTAAAGGAATTATTAATACAGATGGAAAAATAGTCGCAGAACCAAAGGATGTAGCATAGGTATGGGAAGTATACATTAAGGAACTATACAAAAGTTGGCAGGATCGGTACAATTGGAACTGGAAGAAGAGGATTACATTGAAGGAGACAATTTGGGACAAAGTAATATGAAAGGCGAAGTAGAAAAGTCGATACTGGAACTGAAGAAAGGGAAAGCTATAGGCAGCGATGGAATACCGGCAGAGGTACTTTAAGTCATGGGATCGGAAGGACTAAAAGTGATTACGAAACTAATTAACAAGATTTACGACTCGGGAGAGTGGCCTCAGGACTTCTTATTGTTAGATGTAACAATGATCCCTCTAAAGAACAAGCCAAAGGCAATGCAGTGTAAAGACTACAGAACGATATCCCTATTGTCACACACTTCGAAGATCATCACGAGGATTCTTTATAAAAGGCAAGAGAAAAAGGCCGAAGAAATGTTAGGAAAAGATCAGTTCGGTTTCAGAAAAGGACGAGGAACCAGAGATGCTATCGGTGTAGTGAAAGGGCAATAGAGTACAGCCAAGATTGCTGCGTATGTTTCGTCGACTGGCAGAAGGCCTTTGATAGAGTAAATTGCTTAGGTACTGCTGATGAGGATATTAAAGGATATAGGTGTAGACTGGAAAGACAGGAGACTGATCAGGAATCTATATCTGAATCAAGTTGTAAAGGTCAGGTTGGAGAATGCGGACACCAGCGGAGTACATATCGGTAGAGGAGTAAGACAGGGCTGTTGTCTATTGCCGATTCTATTCAATATATATGGAGAGAGGCTAATGCAGGAAGCGTTAGAAGGCACGGGAGATTTCAAAATCGGAGGAAGGATTATAAGAACAGTGAAATACACGGATGATCAAGTACTTCTAGCAGGAAAGGATAAGGAATTCCAGAAAATTATAAATAGACTAGTGATAGCAGGTAGATAATACGGTATGGAAATTCATACAGAGAAATCCAAGGGCATGCGAATATCAATTAAAGAAGAAGAAAATTTGAAAATAAGTATTGGAGGAAAGCCATTAGAACAAGTTTCAGATTATAAATACCTTGGAAGCATCATAATGAGAGCAGCAAAATGTACCGATGAAAAAAGGACTAGAATAACGAAAGCAAAAGCAGCTTACAGAAGAAATAATCTCCTACCAACGGGGAATATATGGAGGATATCCACAAGAAGTTGACAAAATGCTATGTTTGGAGTATAGCTTTATATGGGGCAGAAACATGGACGCTAAGGGAATTAAATTAAATTAAGTACTTGGAATGCTTCGAAATGTGGACATGAAGAAGAGTGCTGAAGATAAAATGGACAGATAGGGTGAAAAATGAGGAAGTACTACGAAGAATAGGAGAGAAGCGAACGATTATACAGACTATCAGAAAGAGGAAGGCGAACTGGATTGGGCATTACCTGAGGAGAGAGAGATTACCGAAGTGCTAGAAGGAAAACTGAATAGAAAAAGACAAAGAGGTAGGAAAAGGTTTCAGCTGGTAGACGACTTGAAGGGGAAAGAGAGCTATCAAGTCATGAAGAAGACCGCGGAAAATAGGAGTAGGTATATGGAGAACCAGGAGTAACCATGAATAATCACGGACCTGTCTACAGACAGACTACCTGAGATGATGATTAACTCACCTCCCCCCCCCTCTCCCTCTGTCTCTCTCCCTCTCTCTCCCTCCCTCCCTCCCTCTCTCTCTCTTTTTTACTTTCTCATATACGATGTAATTGAGAAAGTATTGTAATCGCTATAAAATTTTACCTTGAGATTTTTACGGAAATATACGTTTTAGGTGTCTCCGAGTCCGAAAAGGTGGTCTTCGCAATGCCGTCTGTCTGTCTGTATGTCTGATACTGACTCTAGAGCCTAAACGGTATAGTGAAAATAATGGAATCTTGTACTTAGGCATTTTATCATACTGAGCAGAAGCTATGAAGAAATGGTTGACATTGCTTAATAATTATGGAAAATTTATTCTACGCATTTTAACTACAATTTGATTTTCTCAAAAACGGCTCTAAAGACTTTGATCAAATTTCGTACAGTTACTTGAGTTTACATCTTCAATAATACCAAATAGCTCATGTTTCTCAAAAATGAATATACTAAAGCTCGTGTATTCTAGGCAACTTTAACGATAATTTGATTTTCTCAAAAACGGCTCTCATGATTTTGATCAAATTTCCTACCACTACTTTTGTATACGTCTGAAATAATACTGCATATTTCATTTTTATCAATAAATGAGTATAAGGCTAATTTATTCTTGGGCAACTTTAAAAAAAATTGGATTTTCTAAAAACCGGCTTATACGATTTTCATTTTCATATACGCATTAGTATACGAGAAAGTTTATACAATGTATTTTTACCGATTTTTACATATTGTGTTAAACATTCATCCGTAATTTACTAAGAAAAACCTGTACCGCACTTGGGATTTGATCTCCGGAACTTTGACTCACGAGTTAGAACTCCTTATCCTCTCAGCCAGTCTGGCCTAACTTTTAAATAAAATGTGGGTATTTCTTCTACCAAGTAAAAATTTGTTCGAAGGCCTTTAAAATTATATGTGATAATATAAAAAATGTACGTTTGTTCAGTAAAACAGAGTCAATTGCGATTAAATTCTGTTAGAGTTTTCCACATTATAAAAGTTGTTTTTAAAAAGTTTTTTTTATAGCATTACTTGTTTTCGTACTAGAATGAATATTTATGGCTACATAGATCTTAAATTATGCTTTGATATAAGATGAGTAGGTACGTGGTTATCATAGCAGTCTTCCTTTATCATAGTTAAACAAACGTGTGCGACTCAAATATCAAACTGATTGTGCAAAACTGTCTTAAATATATATTAAGTGAATACTATAATTAAAATCTATCATTTGTTGCTTATCATTCGAGATTAGTGAGAAATTAAACAATTATTGAACTCCACTCACTCCATTTAAATATATTTTTACGTATATATATATATCCAGTACCGTAACTAGGGTACGGCGAAGGTGGCATTTGCCATAGGCGCCGCTTGAAAAAGGCGCCAAAATTTCCCACAAAAAGTGCGAAAAGTTAATTTTCCCATAATTAAGTGTCATATTAATTCCCAAACTTTGGTTTATTTATAACAAAAACGCCGTTGTTCTTTATTAAAACGCATAAAAAATGATATCCTACACAATCAAGGTGTTTCCGAAAAATTTTCCATAGGCGCCATATCGTCAAGCTACGCCTCTGCATATATATATATATATATATATATATATATATATAATGTAATGAAACTGATAGCGGACGTCGGCCCAGACGTGAAAACAGATCCGCGAGCTATCCAACCGGCGATAAGGGGAGATTTGCATATTTCGGCTCACCTCTTCGCGCTCACGTACAACTCATGCAAGGGAATTGGAGCATGCGAAGCAAAATTTTGCGTAAATAGAGATGAAAAGCTTTCCTCGCCTGGATCCGCAACAATAAGCGGGGCGAGTGGCGGGCAAATAAATCCCTCCTGCGCGGAGTAGTAGGGGGGGGGGGAGGTGAGAAGAGAGGGGGAGAAATGGGAGGGGGATATATGTGAGGAAGGGGAGAGTGAGAAAGGGGAGAGGAAGTACATTCTTGAATAAACTCACTCTGGCGGTGGAACTGGAATTATCTTCTTCTTTTTTGCATCCGCCACGGTGAGGTGAATTCATTCGAGGGATTAAACATTTTTCCTACGCTTCAGCTACATTAAAAAAACTATCACTTTTTCACAACACTCGAATACATTTTCGTATTAATATGCCATTTACTCAACGGTGAATAAAACTAATGTGACGTCCGATAATGATAAAGAAAGCTTTTCTATACATACATTTTCATTTTCTCTCTCTAAAAATGTTTACGCTCTCGTATAAACTTTCATCGTGAGCGAATTGATACAATATAATATTACGTTTCTTAAGGCGTAAAACTAATCGAGTCATTTTACCCAAACTATTATTGAAGCACTAAGACATTTATTGGTCTTTTGAAAGTTATAATACTCCTAAAGTTTTAAACTCTTATTACGTTAATGTCTGTAGCTATAAATTTTCCTAAGTTTAATCTCCGATAAATTCAAACAAAGCGGAGAAAGTTTTGAACATAGGTTTAGTTAAATAATATTCAAAATTTATATTGCTACAACACCTACTTCAAATTGTTTCTTGCTTATGTCTCGGCAAAGGTTAAACTTCGAAAATAAATTTCCTCACAGATTTCACAGCAATCCTGTTAATGAGTACTTTCGGTAACGTGGCGAACGTATCAAAATATATCCTAAATATCTAGGCCCAAAACTTTATCAATTACGCTCCTATACCGTCTTTCAGGCTTACAAACCTTAATTATAACGCGCTTAAAATGCAGTGGAAAACTAATTAGTGGGAGTTTTAGCTGTGGATGCATTTAATATGCTTGCTGATGAATATCATTGAATAACCGAATAAAGGGGCGGACTTATTAAAGTATATGACACGCATGTTTGGCAACAAATTGCTTTTTTTAAAGTTGGTTCTTGAGTCAAATAAGTTCAAATATTCCAATGAATGGTTTCTCATGGGAGTTTATGGTGGAAATTTGTTAAAGTGTCGTCTCGCATGTTAAACCCTCGTGAGACGTTCTCTAGTTTCAAAATTGAAGTCTTTATCGGGACCTTCCATTTTTTATAACGAAAACATGAATAAATAATTTGCTATAAATAATAACTCTTCGTAGTTCCTCATATAATCTTTTCTAAGTTATTCTATACTTCAGGCATAAATGAAGAAGTTGTGCAGAAGATGATTGAGAGTTTCCACGCCGATTAGTTCATGATTTAAATCAATTAATTAATTAAAAATTATTTTATTATTTTCTACATTGGTTTTCAACTGCTCTGATACATAATATCGAACGAGGAAAAGAAAATTCTGTTTTGTCTAGAAGTAGTTTTCGAAACAATGACGTTTCTACTTTCTCATATACGAAGTATATTGAGAACGTCTTGCAATCGAGAAAAAATTCGACCTCGAGATTGGTACGGAAATATACGTTTTAGGTATATAACAACAATAGGTAGCAAAGAAATCTGGATCTGTCAGATGTGAGGATCACCGTACAATTAGCCTAATATGCCATGCAGCGAAAATTTTAACAAGAATTATGCATAGGCGAATCGAACAAAAAATAGAATTCATCTTATCAGAGGATCAGTTTGGTTTTAGTAAAACAACTGGAACTAGGGAAGCTATATTAGCACTAAGAATCATCAGTGAGAAACGCATAAGAAAGAACAGGGAGACATATATTGCCTTTATAGATATGGAAAAGGCTTTCGATAATGCCGAGTGGAGTAGAATGTTTGAGGTGTTGAAAGAAATTGGAGTAAAGTTTAGAGATAGGAGGATCATATGGAATGTGTATAAGAATCAAAGAGCAATAATAAGATGCGGAAGGGAACAAGAAGAAGCTCAGATAAAGAAAGGTGTAAGACAGGGGTGTAGTTTGTCACCCGCCATTTTTAATGCCTATATAGAATCAGCTTTACAAGAACTAAGAGAAAGGGTAGATATATGAATAAAAATACAGGGGCAAACGATAAACATGCTGCGATATGCAGACGATATAGCTGTTTTGGCTGAAAGTGAACACGATTTGGCATCATGCTTGCTGAAATTGGAAGACATACTAGAGAATAGATATGGTATGAGAATAAACAAAAGCAAGACAAAAGTAATGGTATTAGGCAGAAATAAAGGAAACAAGAATGAGACAGAGATAATCATGGGGAACTAAATTCTTAAAAAAGTTAAGGAATTCAACAATTTGGGCAGCAAAATTACTGAGGATGGAAGATGTATCAGAGAAATCAGAAGCAGAATACAGCAGGCAAAGATGGCTTTTAGCAAAAAGAAGAATCTTTTCAGATCAAGAAATATAAATTTGGAAACAAGGAAAAGATTGTTAAAAACATGTGTGGAGTTTAACCCTATAGTATGTTTGCGAAAGTTGGACAGTGGCAAAGGTAGAAGAAAGAAGGTTAGAAGCGTTCGAAATGTGGTTCCATAGGACATTGCTGAAGATTAGCTGGAGAGACAAGATTACAAATGAAGAAGTTTTGGAAATTATGAGAACAAACACAGTAAATATGAAAACAGAAAGGGAAAGGGCTCATTGATCACCTTCTAAGACGCGATGGACTGCTTCTAACCGTAACAGAAGGTTATGTAGATGGGAATAATAAAAGAGGACGACCAAGATGGCAATTTATGGAACAGATGAAAAAGGATATGAATTGTAGAAGTTATGAAGAAGTTAAAAGACTGGCAGGAAAGAGAGATAAATGGAAAGCTAATATGAGACAATAAAGAATGAAGGATTTCACTTGATGCTGTTACCAACCAATCGCAAGATTGATAACTATAGAGAGAGAGAGGTATACCCGAGTCCGAAAAAGTGGTTTTCGCAATGACGTCTGTGTGTTATTGGCTCTAGGGCCTAAACGGTAGAGCGAAAATGAATGAAATCTCGTACTTAGGCATTTTATCACACACAGTAGAAGGTATATAGAAATAGTCGACATTGCTAAATAATTAAGGGAAGTTTATTCTACGCATTTTAACTACAATTTGATTTTCTCAAAAACGGCTTTAACGATTTTGATCAAATTTCGTACAGTTACTTGAGTTTGCGTCTTCAATAATACCAAATAGTTTATACTTCTCAAAAAATAATATAAGGCTAGTTTATTCAAGGCAACTTTAACGATAATTTGATTTCTCAAAAACGGCTTTCACGATTTTGATCAAACTTCGTACCGTTACTTGAGTATACGTCTGTAATAATACTACATACTTCATATTTCTCAAAAAAATGAATATAAGGCTAGTTTATTCTTGGGCAACTTTAACAAAAATTGGATTTTCTAAAAACCGGCTCATACGATTGTTATTTTCTAAAGATAACTAAACGACGCTTAGTATATGAAAAAGTTTGTACAATGTGTGTTGTACAGATTTTTTAAAATAATGAATCATCCTTAGTGTATCGTTTTGCACTTTTGCGATCTATTGTCAGAATCATGCCACAATAGGATTAAGTACCATAATTAAGACGAATTAAGAATTGAATCAAGAAAATACAGTCGACAACGCCAGCGACTCTACGCTGAAGGATGAATCCAATGCGGGCACAATCAACCGACGCTGTCGAAAGTATTAAAGGCCTCTAAGAATCCGTCCCAGCTAGATAAAACCCCTACGCGAATGGAGAGAAAGATAAGGGCGAAGTTCGAAAGGAGAGGGAAAAATCTCAAGGCGTCGGAGAGGATTGGCGGAGGAAGAGAAAAGCATTCCTCGGACACACGTCCCTAAATCCAGGCTGGAAAATCCTACAATGGGACATCTGCTACCCTCTTGTCATTGGCCGCCCTCACGCCCCTCGATCGCGATAACCACTATAGCCTCCTCCCTCTTCCTCCATTTCATCATCCCCCGTCTCACACGCAATTTATAATCTCCCCTCTTTTCTTTTTCTTCTCCTCTCTTTCTCTCTCTCTCCCTCTCTCCATCTCACATGATAGCAAATGCGAGAAAATTCGTGAAATTTTCTCTCCACTCCACAAAAGGAAATAAGACCTTTCTCGTCTTCTATTTATTTATCATGCGAGTGTGTTTTTCATGTTATGTCATCAAGGTTTTCTCCCTCGGAAAGGATAATAGCGACCCCGCATGAATACCCGCACCACCTGTGAACCCCTGTGACAATGCAAAAGGTCAGGGGAGGCAAAGGATTACTTCCTCAAAGCTTTCGTCGTGAAAATGAGGAGAACCGTTCTCTAGAGCTCCTTCCACATTGCGAAGAATTATGTACAAAAGAAACCTTTCTTCTGCAAAAGCAAACAAAGGGTGGAGTGAGAGATAGTGTGTTATTATGTTCTGAACACGTTTCTGTTAGGTTGAATTTATTAATTATCTTTCTCAAAGACGTTTTCCGTGTCACAATTCTTTTAACCCGGGAAAGAATGTAGTACATCACGTTGCAAAACTAGTGATCCTATGCTAATAGCGATCATATTTTGACGAAACAAACGTACAAAAAAATGTTAACCAAAAGAAATTGCATTGTTTTTCATTAAACGTTCAGCAATAATTCCATGGTATTTAACAGACAATTATTTAAACGAACTGCTGTGCAGCACATATTAAACACTAGAAAATCACTATTGGAGGGATGTATTCGCCCCGATATGATACTAGCTTATCGTATCGCTCGAGATTAGTTTCCTCTGATAGAACAATCGACAATCAAGCCTATGCTTCCTCTGCGTCCCACGTCAAATAGAAGCGGCGATTCCCCAGTCGATGCGCCTGAGCCCGCCTCTCTGTCAACGAACAAGCGATCACGCGGTATATGCAAATTGTCGAGGTTTTTGCCTGATAGGATCGAACGCCCTTAATGAACCGCGTTTCGCCCACACGGGCAGCGGCAGAGTCCCACGGATTATTATCGGAATTCATTTTCAGAAAATCAGTCAGCGGAAGAGTCACCAACAGGAAAAAGTAGCTCAGATATACGTAAACGTAGATTGCTCTATTTTTTTTACCCATCCGATGAGAATTACACTTTCAGCTTTGATAACAACACACATTAATCTACCTCAAGCTTTCGATGACTACGAGTAGTATGATGCTGGTTCAGGTAAATAACGGAGTACGGCATTGGGCCTATATTCTTCATTTATCACCATGACATTAACATCCACATCACAAAGGTTTTAATGCTTGTTATATAGCCTAGAAGGAGCAATGTATTTGAGGGAATATATCCACAAATCTCAACGAGAGGACTGTTTTGGAAAAATTTTGTAAGGACCGCCATACGTGAAAGGTGAGCTTCAATCCTCAAAATTGAGTCGATAAAACTAATAACTCAATATCATTTTTTTAAACACCTTGAATGCCGTAGTATTGCGTTACACTCGGAATAATTATTAAGTTGTACCTTAATACTCATTATAGGTTGCTCATAGGTAATAAACCTTATTACAAACGGCACTTTAAGAAATACGCATCTTAAGATCTTCGCTCAATTAGTCTATTCATGGTAAAATTTCGCATATATGAGTGTTTCTTTTTCACGACATCGTTTTTGAACTAAATGAAACGTACCTCTGGAGCACAATACACGCATTCGCGGTTCAAATAAAAATCGCAGGATTACTGCGGAAAAACATAATTAATGAGGGAAGTTCTGCCAAACAGCAAAGCTCGCTTTACGAACAGGGCAACGTTAAGGACGAGTTATAAACGCGTTTCGTTTTCATTATTCCGAAAACTTTATATCTGCGCGCCTTCTGCATTCTTAAATTACAAAAGTGGGGCGATTTCCCGTGGTTTTAACGAGCAACGGCCCTCAAGAATGTACAAATTGAAATTAATGGCATGAATATGGATGCCACCATTATTAAACTTAGATTTTTATTTCAAACGAGACAATTCATTTTGCTTTAATAACAGTGTAACGTCGTTTAAATCTGTCTTATTTATCTAATGGAGGTAACGGCCTTCCTTATCTACCTTCAACTTCAATACAATTTTAATTTAATGAAATTAACACTAGAAGGACCGGGTATCTGACCCCCCTAGAAGGATCGGATGCGCCAATTTGGCTCATGGCGTTATATTTTGACTATTTTGCCACTATTTGTGACTCTCGGCGTTCGATGAACCTAGGGATGGTGTCTTCTGATCCTTAAGACTGTAAACGACCAATTGCTACTCACCGGACGTACAGTCTGCTCAAAAATTAAAGGAAACCCTCAGAAATTCAATTTTTTGGAAGTTTAGGGTACAAAAGAGTTCTCTGAGAAGATAAAACTTGTCATGTTCATTTATTCTTTACAAACTTCAAATTGCAGAGGTAAGTACAGTTAATGTGAAGGTAAGCATGTTTATAGTACAGGTAAGTACATCCTATATATTATGCTCGTAGTGAAGCTGCGTCCGTCCGTCAGTCCGTGCGTATGAAGCCTCGCGTAATTATATCGGCATATTTCTCTAGAACCGTTCGTCGTAAAGATATGCGGTAAACGGCGTTTTGTTTCTACTGGCTATGAGGTCCCTGGAAAAATATTTTCGTTTGCTGAAGTGTCTCGGGTTCGAATCCAGAAGACAATTATATTTTCCCATAAGCTTACACGGAATTTTAGATTTTTCAGAGTGCAAGGTTTTTTCCTTCATTCATTAAAATAGGTAAATATTGACCGATTTTCTTCTTTTTGCTGTATCCGACGGATGAAGCTCTATACTATGTTAAGTGATTACACGTTACGCCGTCGAATTTTTTAGAAGTACGCATTTTTCCCCTTTGAATATACCGCGGTGTTAAACTAGCATTGAGTAACTCTGTGACATTGTGATCACGTAATTGCTCTAATATATTGCTGTAAAATCGCAGAAAATTATAAAATGACAGTGAAAAGGAGAGCTATTAGCCCAGCTACAGCTGCCATAGAAAGGAAGAGGAGCCAGAGATCAAAGGAAGAGTATTGTAGGAAAGAGAGAGAAAGAGATGCGGAAGCTTATAGGATTGCCCGTGTAGATGAGGAGCGGAGAATACAAGAAAGACAAAGAAATAGGCAGACACGTCAAATGAATAGGGAATATCTAACCTAGGGCCGAATTATTTAGATTATTTGCAAGTGTAGCTGCAACGGGCTGCTAGTTATACGTTATATTTGTTTAACTGTCGATAGAATTATACCTACTCATTTTACACATTTTACAGTGGATCATTTTACAGTACATCATTTTACAGTGGATTTACAAAGTGTTATTATTCCATATAGTTAGCATGTCGTAATTAGTACAGGAATATGCCGTATGTTTTTTTTTTGTTTTTACGTAGTAAAGACAAAACAATTGAGTATAAATATTACTAAAGTCTTGTTGGTCGCACGATCACACAGTCCAAATATGATGTGTAACCATGCTCGTAAACTTTTAAACTCAATATCAAACCCAACTTGCGGATAATTAATCCTATATAGGGAAAAAATGGCCCTGAGCCAAATTGGCGCATTCGGGACTTTTCGGTAAAACCTCCATTATATTAAAATATTCTGTATCCTGCCTCACCAAAATATCACAACATAAAGACTACCTAAAATGATGAAAAGTCACGAAAGAAGAGCAATGGGGCCTAAAGGATTAAAAAACGGCAGAAGAAACAAAAGTCAGATGAGCCAAAATGGCGCGCCCGGTCCTTCTAGTGTTAAGTACATCAATATTTTGGAAAAAAAAAGCCCTAAATTGATAAGACAAATAATTCAGGACGAAATATCGATAAAATACGTTTGAAGCGATGATATAGCTTTTTTCGTCAATAACATCAATACGAGGCTGAAATATACGCCCCATGCATGGATACGAGTTTCTTCCTAGAATCTTACACAGACAAAAGAATGTTATTTGCAGGAATTGGTTTCTTATATAGCTTATAGCTCCGCATCAGCGCCTTTCAATGGCTGGAAAAATTGCAACGTAGAATTCTTCAACGTCGTCGCTTTTCTTCACCCACACACAGAAGTAGACTGGAAGCGATTAGAGTCACTCAACTTGATAGTCTGGCACTATCGTCTCGATAACTTCGAAAATAAAAAGACACGGAGAATACGGCAAGAAACTGAGAGCGAAATACGGTTGTCGGGATGACTGCCAGGAAGAGAGAATGTGGCGAAAGGGGCAAAGGTAAGAAGAGACAGACAGAGAGAGAGAGAGGGAGATGGGAAGAGAAGAATGAGAGAGCGAAGACGGCTAGGAGAGTAAGGAGGGGTCCCCCTCTTTTTCAGGTGGTGGCAGTTATTAAATTCCTGCGCGGTTGAAGACATCTCGGGGCGATGGCACAAGACTCCATGGTAACAGAAGATGGGTGGTTATTCTAAATAGGAGTCGAGACAGGGCTGCAAATATCCGAAAAATATACGAGTTAATATATTATACCTGTCAAACCATGGGCTCAGCCAGATAGAAATGGAGCGCATTTTACAGTACTGCCGTCAGTACAAAACCTTAAGTAGTAGAGTACGTAAGCTTTAAGGTGATAATGTCCACGACACCACGTCGTTATAAACAGGATTACCTTTAAATGAAGGATATTATTCTCAAAATGGATTTTTTTCAAACAACGGTAGAATATACGAATATTTTATTACCACAGCGATTTAAGAAGAATATTTTATGAGTTTAAACCGTACTTGTATGTTGTGAAGGTCCAAGGAAAATGAAGTGATCGAAGTGAACACTTCCTATTCAGCCTTACTCTTAATGAGTATTCCATCTATTAAACGTATTTCTATCTCGTCCGCTGTTCCTTTAAGACCAGAAGAAGTACACGGACTCAATCACACCTGGAAAAAAGCATGAATGTCGAATATGAGAAGCACAGATATTTCCGACATCACGTAGCAAAAAAATACACGATTTAAAGAAATACGTTACTGACAAAAAATGACGGGTTTTATGACACAGTCACCACCATCCAATCCCATCGACGGTAACAGTTGTAGAGCACTGCCGAGGAAAACGATTCGCGTGACGTAGAAACATTTTCCGAAAAGCGGCGAAGAAAATTGCGAGGCCGAGGACAAAGCGAGACAGCCGAAAAATGTCGACGGAAAAGAATGTCCGCTTCGCGAAGGATCGCGCGGCGAAAAGAAATTCTAAAGATCTCGTTAACCGCCGCGTAACGCTATTTTGGCACGCGCGCGCGGCGAGGATCGCCTTCCCGCTTCGACGGATTTGTTCGCCGCACGACTGAAAGTCACGTCTCGAAACGGTGAATGGAGTCGTATTTGTGACAAGAAAAAAGAGAGTTTTCGGTATACATGCGGAGTGGAATTCATTTTTTCTTTCATCCGCGCATCGAATCCATGAGAGTGCCTCCTCGTTTTCCGTTTCCCGAACATCCTAATGGGTTCGTACGATGGAGCAGAAATCCCATCTCGATGCGATCGGGAATGATTTCTTCGGATGACATAATGTCGTACGTTTGGAAAAGTCAAGAAAATCTCCTAAAAAATGGTATATGTAGCATTTCGTGTAAATGAAAGTTTAAGATGGGGATTTTTATGCATAGACGGAATTTTCGAGTGAATCCACGTCATTCGGAAGCAAGGGGAATATATCTGATCGATGCGAATAAACACAGGAAAGATTTTTATGTCCTCTCAAATGGTTCGTGTTGCAATTGATATTTTTATGCAGGATTTATATTTTCGCTTTCTGCGTTGCGAAAATTGAAATTAAAGTGAAACAGAAGCTCCTAAAAATAAAATTCTGGAAATGTTTAACTAATCAAAGGCATTTAATGGATTTAATGAACGATGTATTGAATTTTCGATTAAGTATTTGGGCCTTCATTTTTTCATTGGTGATGCTTCTTGCTAAATACTTATTACAAACTTTATGGCACAATTAATTTTTAGTGCAAACGAATCTTAACTTGCTGTAACCTAAATGTAATGCATACTGTAGTAGTGAATTTGATGGCCAAAATGGAGTTTTTGAGCACTTGTAACTTCAGCTGATAGCATTTCCATCAACATTTTCGTGATAACGATAATGGATTGAATCACTTAAAAAGGAGAAAGTTCAACTCACCAATACTCCAATTTATAATAAAATAATACGTGGTGCAAAATGGATCTTCAACATACCTGCAAAAAGATAAAAATATATTTTAGTGAGTATAAATGCTACCGTCTCTATTATTTATCAAATGTACATACATATCTATTGAAATATGGTAATCATTGTTAATGGAACGAAAATAGACATTAAAGTCACCTTGTAGTGATTTATGATTAAAATACATTTAATACGTATAAAATATATTGACTCAGGTTCCCTGAAGATGGCGATAGAGTCAGTCGTCGAAACGTCTGCCAATATTTTCGCTATCACCCGGACAGGAACTCGAGAAGAATTCATTATATGTATCCGCCAGGAGTCTTTAATATTTCTTCACATTTATTAGCATTTAAAATCTTATAATAATATAAAAAATTAACATTACGCTATATTTTTCGCAAATAGAAGAAATTTTTTTTTGAAAAAATTAATCGATATAAAATGTATAAGCAAAAATACTAGAACAATTTCGCATTTTCTCGCCATGAAATTTATGCACTAACTCTTTCAAGCAAAATGACTTCCACTCTAACCCACCTATCCTTTTCAAGGTTTCTAAACCTAAGGGCAAGAGAGAGAGTGTGTGTGTGTGTGTGCGCGCGCGCACGAAGAGCATTCGGTAAATGATCGCATTCAGGAAAAGAGCGAAACCTTACAGAAACAAATATTCAGTTTCAGCACTGCATTTCGTCGTGCACGATACGCGAGGTTCGAGCGTTCTATCTTTTGCATACGTGCCTGTGTATGCTTGTTTGTATGTGAACGTGTGCGGGAGCCGTGTGAATCTGATTGGAGGGAATAGAAGAAGAAGAAGTGAGAGGAAACCGAGGAAGAATCCAGCCATCTGTGTCTCCGGATGTTATGAAAAACTTCGCACTTTTTCCAAGCGCCTTTCTCTTTCTCTCTCTCGCTCTCTTTCGCTTCCTCTCTCACACTTTCATATCTCTCCTTCCAACGAGAAACAAGAACGCCTCTGTTAAAGCCCCGAAACAAGAACGTGTGTGTGTCGGGAGCCCCGAAATAAAAAAAAAGAGACGGAATTTCTCGCCAGCCACAACAACATTGGGGATGTTTGAAGTTCCGTCTATGAGGCGCGTTGAGCGTTTCTCTTTGCCCCGATGGGAAAAGTTTGGAATTTGCTGATGCGAGGCAAGATATGGAGGAATGGAATGGGGAACGAGCGGACGTGTAGGAGAAGCGAGGATGAGAGAGAGAGGAGAGAGAGAGAGAGAAGATGGGGAGAAAGTGGATTCGGGACGAGGGAAAGGAGGGGCGAAGATGTACACGAGAATTCGACGAGGGAAGAGAGAGGAAAATGGTCCAGTGAAAAAAATAACAAAAAGGGCAACGTAGGTGCTTTATTAAAAGAGAAGATGAGAAACGGAGACAAAGGAAGTGCATAAAGGCGATTTTCAAAAAATAATAATAAATACCAGATATAGTATTTTGCACACCGTGATGGACTCGTTCCGAGTATTTTGTAATCGATCCATATCCACTTTGATTCTCTATCGATGCAACCGTAATATCGCAATATTTGAGTGCTCTCCCGCTTGCAAAATTTCACCGATAACTGTCGATAAGCTTCGCGTGATTTTTTTTATGAAGCTGATTCTAAAATAATTAAATGCCTAAAGACAATATTGCGGCTGAATTTCTTCGGTTTTGACACAAGGAAAAAATATATTAAACGAAATTGGCTCTCTATATCAGTAAACGGGCAGGTAACAGGTAGTTCTGTGAGATTAGAGCAAGATAATTTAAAATAGTAAGGGATAGAATGTTTATAACAATATGACTTTAACCCTGGAGTGGTCGCGCTGGGTCTGTGAGACCCATTAGAAATACAAAACATTGTATCTCTTTGATTGCGTCAGCTATGAATCTCCTCCTCTCTCTACCTTCCTATCTCACTCTCTTCGTTCAGTTACCGCCCAGGTTCAAGACGGGTACAATATAGTTCTTTCTCATTTGTTACATGTTTCTATGCTTGGGTCCGACAGACCCGGTGTGATCACTCACGTCATTATTTCGTAAAAATTTGTATTTATGTTATTTATCATTTTTGCTAAGTATTTGTTAAAAACGTTGTAAATATGGCGAGTGTTTGTTATCGTATTTGTTATTAAACTATGTTTTGCCAAGGGAAATATGTGATACTAATATCCACTTTGCATAATGAAGACAAGATTGATACCGATTCTGGTGACTTACGGAAACCGGAAATTATAAAATTTTATAATATGTAGTACAAAAGGAGGTGTCGACACAGTCGACGAAATGTGCGTGACGTATAATGTGGCCCGGAACACCCGCCGATGGCCTATGGTCATATTTTACTCAATCCTCAATGTGGCAGCAATCAATGTATTTATAGTGTACTTGGGGAACAATAATAGTGTTATGGTGAGGAGGAAATTTTTTAGCACACTTGCAAGAGAGCTGGTTTCAAGAGCAGTTAGCAGAGCGATCCACGTCTAACCTACTACGCGGACTTGGTAGGAAACTCACGAAAGTGACAGGTGAAAACCCCAGTCGGCCTTCTCCAACGCCCGGGAAGAGAGCAAAATGTCAAATATGCATAGGAAAGAACAGAAAAAGTCAATATTTTTGTAAAAAGTGCTCCATATTCCTATGCTTAGAGCATGCTACAATAGTATGTGAATCCTGTTTCACTCATAAAGATGAATAGGTTTCAATGTGTATATTTTTGTCACAACACAAATAATTTGCCTTTTTTTGCATATTAAGTTGTTTTTGATACCTTGTCTGTCTACTTAAGTATAATTTGATGCTAAAAAGAATTTATTTTGGTTCATTGTATCATTTGAATCATAGTACTACTATTTCAGCAATAGTTGTATCTTTTCAAAACATGTTCATAATTATTGAGAATTATTCTAAATATTGTCATTACGTTAAACTAGTAAGTCTACTGAATCATATGAGTAAAACAGATTTTGCTAATATGGGTTATACTATATATTTTTATAGTTTTTATTTTCGGATCTGTCAGACCCAGTGCGACCACTCCCGGGTTAAGGAAGCCTTTAGAAAACTTAGGAAACTAGACGAAATTCCATATAATGGCAGAAATATATGTAGATGACAACGAAGTTACTGGATAGTTTTGGGATAGGCAAATGAAATTAAGGGAGAGAGGTATAGAGATAGCGGTGCAGGTAAAGAGAGATAAAAGATAGGAAGGAGTAGGAATGGGAGTGGAGGTAACTAAGATTGCAGAAGCCGAAAAAATTTGGAGAGACGCGGCGTGCTAGGAGAGAGGTCTTGTGAGATATATAAGAGGTGCGACATCTCTGAACAGGAGAAAGAGACTACAGAAAAGGAGAGAGAGGAGATGAAGATGAATGGGAACAGTAGCGAAAGGTGAAGGGAAGCATAGTAGTGCGTGAAGCCCTAACAACAAAAGTGCACCTGCGGGGAGTCTGAGAAGCTCATATCTCGAAGTTTACATTTGCTAATTTGCACATTCACATTTGGGTGAGTCAACGCTGGCTCGGATGCGGGTCGCGCCACTCCAAAACAAATAAAACACGCCAAAACGACGTAGAAAACACCCACTGAGAGGCGTTTTCTTCCGCTAAGTAGCTGCGAAAAATATTTTGGCTGAAAATTTCGCTTATGATCCCGAACGTAATAGTTTAATAAAACCGCTTTTCTGCACCTTTCTTTCAACTCGTAGCTTTATCGAGGAAGCAACAGCTTGAAGAATCGGATAATATATATAGTGGAAACATTAATGGGATTGGATTTTTCCGTTATAAGAGCAACATCTCCATAAATAGGTTACTTTAATTAAACAGGTTAACAAGTAGACGTCACTGACAATATTAATTCTCAATTCATATGATGTCAGAAAATATTTTACGTCCAATTCATAGAAAGCTGATGCTCCTACGATTTTTAAAAAATAAGAAAACAACTACATCATTTTCACATTTACATAACAAATAACGAATTTAAAAACAGGATGAATTTATCCTTAAGGTCTGAGACAGACTCACTGATTTGTCCAATATTTAAGCTGCACACTGTGAAACAGAATGATAAAGCAAGGACTCAAAAGTCTGGGGAATTAGTTGTTTATTGATGATATTGTTAGATAAACTTGGAGGATCGAATTCGACTGATGCCTATATAAAATGCGTAATCAAAGTTTTAAAGCAATGATGGTAGCTTGAGTTATCTTCCATACGGCAATATAGACTTGATAGGTAATCAATAAAAAACCATTCGATTTGGAAAAGATAACCAATCCAACGAATGGACAACGCAGTAATGGTGTATACTTTTATCTCGCGAAAAGCAAATACTATCTTAAATTCGCGAAAGAGCTCGCACTAATTTTTCTGTTAAAAATTTATGCGCTCTCGAATTTCTGAATTCTCGATATGGAACACACCATATATTTGGATGGGAGAGAATGACTAAAAGCCGCGGAAATGAACCCATTAATTTTTATCAGAAAAAATCACAATGTAATATTTAACCTTCATACGTATTGTAATTTTAGCAGCCTTTTTTCTCTGCTAAGTTTTATATGTTGATTACCTGCTTTCATTTCGATTTGAATAAAACAGCTAAAAAGAACAAAATTTGAAAACCTAATCGGCATGACCCATTTTTATTGATATAGGATCGACTTTTTAAAAAAATAGAATTTTGATATCACGAGTATTTTATCGCCATTTTTGAGAGACGTTGGTTGATCCGCTGCCGTCGCCATGGTAGGAAAAAAGATTAATTAGTTATTTAGCTTGGTTCAAAAAATCAATAGTCTGCGGGTGACAAAAAATCACAGCGCAATAGAAGCGAATTGACTTCTTTATATTTACGAATGGAAGAGCACACTAAAATGCTCCGAGGCTAAAGCTCGGCACGAATCATCAATTAAACTGCGCTTTTAGGTGTATGCGCCAAATGTCAATGCAGCGAAATAATTATGCACTTTTAATATTGCATATAAAACAAACTTGTTAAAAATCACTATCCGCGCATAGCGGTCAGGAGATGGGAAGAATTAAATGTGGATTTGCATTTAAATTTAAGTTAATATTTTTCAGTTTAATTCAAATTGATACTTTCTTCGTCGGATTATTTTTCAGTTAAATTAACGAGATGCGGATTAAATATTCTTAGGAAATCATGAAGTGTCTCAGGCGCTTTGTATCTCCAGAAAGAAAGAAATAAAGCTATGGAATAGTGGCATAAAACGCATAGTTATTTTCGATCTGAGAATCAAGTTTTATCACAGTGTACAAAAACTCAATAAGCAAAGACGCGCGGAAATGCTTATTGTATGTACCAAATCAATTTCTAAAAAGAGAGAGAGCGAGAGAAAAATAAGGATCCTTATTCCCATTACTTTCTTGGTCAATTTAAACGAAAAAAACCCTCTTTCCCGTTTCGAAAGCCTCCCTCATGCTTTATTCGGTTTCCTTTTAGAGCACACACACACATATATTCTCTTTGCTTGTTCTTCCGTTTCGCCATTCTTAATTATTTTATCTCCGCGGCTACGGGACGGACTCTGCCCCTTCCTTATCACCTTCCCTTCCCAAACCCTATCCAGTTTTACAGTAATTCTTTTCCTTCCCCTTCTCTTTCTCCGTCCGCTCACCTTTAATCACCATTTCCGCCCTTCGCCTCCCCACACCAACCACTCCTCTCTTTTTCGAACCCCTTTTCCTTCAACCCCTCAACCCTACCCCTTATTTTCCCCCTAAAACGGCCTCTAAAAACCCTCCGGGGTTCTAAACCCTCTTGCCCTCATCTCCGGTCCCACTTTGATTAAAAATTTTATCCGCTTCCTCTTTCCCTCCATAACTCCTCATCCCTCAGCCATCACGGCTCGCATAGCCTCTTCTTGGAATACTTTTCCCGTCATCTCTCTCTCTCTTTCTCCTTATCCTTTCGCCCACGAGAACGAAGGACACCGGTTCTCGGCGATGTTTTTCCACTTCGCCCCTTTGCTTTTATCCACTTTTTATATTTCCGCCATTGTCTTGAGCGATTTTTTTCCTAAACTCTCACGAGTTTTGCGCCAAGTTCTCCTATACTCATATTAACGAAGAAAAAAAAACTTGGTTAAATTCCACAATTTTTTATTTCACGAACGGTTTTGCTAAATAACTAGCATCATCGGGTGAGAAAAGTGCTTTTAAAGTGTTTTAAAAACAACACGATACCAAGTAGCCCAGATGCGGAAGTGGCAACCTGACACAAAAGTCATAAAAATTCTGAGAATACGAGACCCAGCCATTTCGTAATTTGTTCAGTTATACATTTAATCAACGAAATGTCCCAAATTCCTGAGTTTCTTCCGAAGAAGATTCCATTTAACGCCCGTTATTACTCCTAAAATTAGATTCTGTCGCTTCGAACCTGACCTTTTCCGAAAGCCCTTCACAACCACTCGACAGCTCGTGTTTAAAACACGTCCTGCCCCTTCCAACGCGGTATCCAGATTTCAGGTGCAATAATCTACGCGCGTTTATTTCCCTCTCATTTTCTACAACCCATCTTTCCTTTCATTCTTCGTCTTTAGATTCAAGTTCTCTGTTTCTCTCTCTCTCTCTCTTTGTCATCCATCTTCAATCATATCTCCAGCCTTCCCCTCATCCACCACAAATCCCGAAGGAGAACTCCTGTATTTCTACCTCCGAGCACGACCCCCTTCCTCCATATATATCTCTCTCTCTTTCAACTCCTACAACGGAGGTCCTCAAGCCCCGCTTATTAAAGGAACTTTGAAAGGTTCAATCCATCTCTTGTTTCACTTTCGTCTGGAATTCAAGTGATCCTTGCGATCCTCTTGAGAACTCAAATATCGCACTTTTTCATTTTTCCTTTCGGCGCGGAATCGAGAGAGTAAAGGAGTTCAAGTGAGGTGGATTATTTAGTGCCCTTTTGTTTATGTTCTTCTTTTCGCCAGAGAAAAGGTTATTAAAGACAGAATAAAGAAAAGGAGGGGGAAGGATTTTTCTTTACTTCTGTTTGACTACATATAAAAACGTTCAGTTTTTTCTCGGGTTTGAAAATTGAGACTCGGTTGAAACTATCAATCTTATGCTACATTTATGATGGACGAAAATGCTCAAAAGTTGCATTGAAAATCTTTTTAAAAAACTAACTCGACTTGCATGACTCCCCTTAATTCAAAACACAAATAACATGTACTGATTGATTTTGAATAGCTACCTTTCCTTTAAGAAATGATGAATTTTAATCCAGTTTATTATTATTCATTAAATAAAAGCAACTAATATATATATACGAGGATAGTTCAAAAAGTTTCCGCACTTTTTTTTATCGCGCCACTGGTGCAAGGCAGACTTATGAGCATTGGCAACATTGAAACTCGTTATCTGACGTGCCTCCACACTGCTGGGCGTGACCTTGGACTCGGTGAGCTACGAGCAGTGGAGGTGAAAGCATGGGTGCACCGCTTTCGATTTGCACCAAGGAAGAGTCGTTTGTTTTTTGTGGGCAGAAGGTGTTAAAGGGGCTGAAATTCACACACGTTTATGTGCTCAGTATGGGGATCATGCTTTACCTCGGCGGAGTGTGTACGAATGGATTGAAATGTTCAAGAAAGGCCGGAAGTGTTGTTGATGCAGGGCGCTCAGTACGGCCTTCAACGTCAACCTGTGATGAGAAACAGGAAGAAGCCAGAGCCATGATTCTCGCTGACAGAAGAGTGAAAATAAGGGACATTTCATTAAAGTTAGACATCAGTCAAAGTTCAGTCTATTCGATAGTGCCGGCCATTCGCAGAAAACGGAGAGGAAGATTGTTGGAGGGTGTTCTTTTGTTGCACGACAATGCACGCCCACATAGCGCTGCCCATACCAGGGAAACCCTTCAATAAATTAAATTTGAAGTTCTCGATCACCCAGCCTATAGTCCAGACTTGGCTCCTTCGGATTATCATCTTTTTGGACCACTAAAGGAAGCGCTGAGAGGTCGTCGATTTGCAGATGATAACGAGGTGAAAGAGGCGGTGCATGACTGGCTGCACACAAAACCAAAGAAATTTTTTTTATGGCATTAGAAAGCTTGTAGACCGCTGGAATAAGTGTATTACAAAGCAGGGAGACTATGTAGAGAAATGAACCATTTGTAATCTCTCAGACATAAATAAAGACATTGTAACAATCAAAGTGCGGAAACATTTTGAACTACCCTCGTGTATGTGTGTGTGTGCGTGCGCGTGCGTGCATGCGTGCGTGCATGCGTGTGTGTGTGTGTGTGTTTGTGTGTGTGTATCATTTGTGTCTCTCTTGTGCTGACGAAGGGATCATCTCGAAAGCTCTAACCTCTACAAATGTGTATCTCCAACACCCCAGCGGCTCTACTTCCGGTAAGTGTTCACTGGGTTTCCTTCAACACCTAGTTGCCCTAAATATCCTTACTTACCTTTCCTCTTCCGTAGTATTTATATATATATATATATATATATATATATATATGTCGAGGAAGTACTACGAAGAATAGGAGAGAAGTGAACGATTATACAGACTATCAAAAAGATGAAGGCGAACTGGACTGGACATTACCTGAGGAGAGAGAGCGTGATTAAAGAAGTGCTTGTAGGAAAACTGGATGAAAAAAGAGAAGGGAAATGGAAAAGGTTTCAGCTGATAGACGACTTGAAAGGGAAAGAGAGCTATCAACACACGATTATATGGAGAAACAAGTTTAACCTTGAATAATCACGGACCTGTCTATGGACATACTACCTATGATGATGAGGATATATATACGTATATGGAGACTAATAAACATTAAATCAAATTAGATAAATAACAGTTAATGTATTCAATTACGCTTGAAACAGAAACAACGGAATTTTTAGTTTTTAAAGCACAGAGGTAGGAATTATTCATTTTCTAAATAATAAATGGCAGTTACCTTTGAAATTTTTGAAAATAAACTAATACGAGGCAGTAGTTCAGAAATACTTGCGTCTTCTTGATGTTATCTAATGAAGAAAAAAAATTGAAAAAACGTCTATAAATTTTTACTTTGATTTGCACACAAACACTGAATACGCTTCATCATCCCTTCCTTCCTATTCAATTAAGAATCGTCAGCGACCTTCTCTCAAAAGGCTCTAATTTGTCTAAAAAAAACATTAATTTCGGAAAAATTTTAATGTCGTCAAAGTTAATAAAAAATTTGGTCTTTTTTCTTTATTTTCTTTGGAAACATTCCCTTCCTTCCGTTTTATCTCCGGAGTAGCATGTTCCCTACCCCGTGCACAGTAGCTCTCTCCTTTCTCTTCACACACACACACACACATACACAATCTTGAGGGCAGGGGTTCATCTTTATTCATCCTGTTTCACGGAGCAGCTGTTTTTGTGTGCTTTTCTCGCCCTCTTCATTACGAACTCGCAGCGCTTCCCTTTCACTCTCAGCTCTTATTTTCCTCGGAATATGGTTTTTTCGCATTTATCCCTTTACTCGATTCTCTGAAAAAGACGCATATTTGTATACCCTAAAATGCTTTGGATTATTTGAAGCGTGTGATTTTTTTTTCAGAACGTTTCCTAATTAGATGTCCTGCGATTGCGAGCTTATAAAGATCAAATTCGTGCGAAGAGGTCCCGAAGCCCTACTAATTTACCTAACATAAATAACATTTTAAGTAAAAGCGAATTTTATATAATTCGTCTCTGTGAAAAAACGTTTCCGAGAGTATAGTAATTGCCGTTGATGGTGAGTGTCGAGAGATTGTATACAAGATCAATTAATTTATTAAGAACATTTGCACAAATTTTAAGCATTTTTGCCAATGTAGAAAGTTGTGCATTTTATAAAGAAAATATATGGAATGCCTATCAAATGATACAAATTATGAAATATTTATCATTTCTTATATTCCTTTGGAATTGTACAATTACTGGAAATGAACTGACCGTATGTTTATCACGTTTATGGCAGAAAATCCGTATAAAATATTGGTTCTGGAGGAAAGATTTTTTCCCTGTTTTGTATTTAAAAGAATATATAAATAATTCAGCGAAATAAAGCCATAGTTGACATAGTAAAAATGAAAAATATGATGAAGAATTAATGCGATGAAAGCCACCTGTCCGTTGAACTAGGGCAGTGATGCCAATATTACCGAAATTGTCGAATCTGTTCCGCCTCGCTTGCCACAAAAAGCCCTTGATTTTTTTTGGGTGCCAACTAAATTAAATTCGAGATCAATAAATAAGATTGTAACCGTAAAATTAACGTTTACAATAGTTAACGAAATAAAACCAGTGTTTTTGCGCCGTTAAATCAGTACGATAAATGCTTTGTATGGTTTTCGCCTTTCGTTGGCGTGCCAACCAAAATCAACTTGCGTGCCACTTATGGAACGCGTGCCATAGATTCGCCATCACTGACCTAGGAGATAACGTCCGATCTTCTGTCCTTTATGTTGGCATAGGTCAAGTAATATACAAGATGTCGTCATAAATGTGGAAGGTAAAGGCTTATGCTATAAAACAGGAACCCGAGATATTATTGTGAAACATTCGTTCACAAGGCCTCAGTTTACTACAGATTAAAATACCAAACGAGCATATAATATATAAATAAAAATAAAATATTTAAATCAGCTGCCAATCAAAAATAAAATCGGAAGTGGAGATTACCTTGTAAAATTTATCTCAAAAATCAAAATCCAGATAAATATCGTTTCACGTTTAAAAAAATCTTTGTACGATTCTATATGCCATTAAAATCTCATTTGTTATAGAAAAACTTTGTTCAAACTAAGTGAATTGCCTATCTTAAAAAAATATGTGAAAATATTTCGCTTAAAATATTTATGAAAACATTATGATCGATAATGTTTTTCCAATTATAAAAAGAGGTGTATATTCTTATTTGAAATATCTTGTCAATTGAATGATAAATTAATAAATTCATTTCTTCCATTTTCATATTATATTTTAATAACTCAACTCTGGTATTATGTGCACAGGATTCATGTAGCACAATTAATACGATATAAGTGGAAAATATAAATAAACTCGTGTTCTTCATTCATCGCCTAAAACAGTCAATAATGTACATTAAAGTCCTATGGTGAAACTTTAAGTAAACTATTTATTATATGCTATTCAAAATACAAAGCTAATAATACCGCTTAAATACGATTGATCAAGAACTCCGATAACCACAAAAAATATTTGGAAATCAAGTTAGGCATTTTGACTTCAAAGCAGCCGTTTTCTGTAATGATAAAAATAAATGTTTTGTAGCAGAAATGCAAATTCGGTTTTCCAATCATTTGGTCATTGGTATTAAGATTATAATAAATTAATCTGTCGATAGTATCTAATGCTGATTAAGAGTTTTGAAACGACAACGTTAAGCCGAGATGAAAATTCACGAGGTTTTAAGGATTATTATACTAAGCAATAAGTTTTTGAATTCAAGATATTTAATATAGACCGAATGTTAAAGCACGCATCAGACGAGATGGAAACGAGGAATTCCCGGAAGAACTCAGAAGAGCTAAAACATGTGATTTTTCCATCTGGAGAGCTTTGGGATTAGAGAGATTATTTTTCTGCGAGAATAAAGATAGATAACGTCTAGGCCTGGTACACATTCGGTCCGAGTGAGTGAGTGAACCGGAATGCATACAGTTCATTCCATTCGAAGGACATATGCAAGCGGAATCCCTTTTTAGCAGCTGCACACATCAAACGCTGCATCGGGAAAGCTGATGGCGAAAAAAAAAGATTTAAAAAAACATGCCAGAGAACTCGTCGATCACACGAGTCAGCTTACAACGCCATCTCTAAAAACACAGATTATTCTGTCGCACGAAAAACGATAATGTATTATATATAAAAATCCAATTTTTATTATATATAAGTGCAAAATAAAATCATGGAATTTCTAATTTTCATTATATATTATTGTAAAAATAAATAGAAGGTGCACATTATATACGAAAAATAATTAAAGATTTTATAAGAATTTTTATCAACAATTGCAATTTTAAACAGCTTCTAATATTTGAAAATCGCGTACCCACCTGAACAGCAATGATTTCTTCACTTTTGCAGGTATCCATTGCTTCATCTCTAGTTATAACATAAAATTATGCTTATAAGTAGAAAAATTAACGTTCATTAAATTAAATTAATCTCCCCGGTGGGTATATTAGCTGGATATGTAAATTAGCCGTGCACACTCCCAAAGGTAACGTAATATTTAACACCGATTAATATTGGATCTCGAATTTTTCGGTTTATGTAAGACAACGATACTTTAATAATAAATTCTATACGAAGAAGAAAATATCACAAAATATTTTCTGAAAACAAGTTTTGACAACACATTCGTCGAAAAGATCTTTTTTCTAATGTAATCTAATTCTAATCTAATCGCAGTTTATAGAGGCAATATACTGTTTTTAATTCTCGCGCATTTTGCAGTATTCTCAACCGTATAGTAGGAAAGAAAATCAGAAATATGATAAATAATATTTTATTACATTCATAACCTAGGAAGATAAAACCAGCAAATACTCTGCGAATTTCTCTAGGAAAGAAACGCAATTAGAAATATCTGAAAGACTTCGAAGGTCGGTACCTACTTAATGCAGTTTCCCAATCGAGGAAATTCAGCGAGCTAACATTTTACATGCATTCCTCCAGATAAGGCTAGACCAGAACAGGACAATACGCAACCGGACCAACCGAATATTTCTATGAGCGATTAATGCCATTCGGAATTCCGACGTAAACGAAGAATGCCGCCAAATGAATCGTAGGACGCTTGCACAGCGCGGAAAAAAAACGTACCGTTGAGGGATGCGTCCGGTCAAATCAAAACGAACAATTTAAAATCAGAGGTACGCTCGAATATGCGAGGGTCAGAGTATAATGGATTGGGGTACTAAATTAAACCTGAGGTACGGACCTTGTGGCTGGATGTATCGGGCGGAGCGGGGGAGGAGGAGGGGGGAGGAAAAGGGAAGATGAAAATGAATGGAACAAAAGTTCCGTTACATAAATCGCCCCGAAAGAAACTTGGAGATGAGGGAAGGAGAGTCTAGTCGTACAAATTGCGCGGCTGCAGTACTTTCTGGAAAGCTGGAAATAATGATTCAGATCAGAGTGATGTAGTGATGTCATTACAGAGCACATCCCCCCTCCTCGGGGGAACGGCAAAGGTCCCGGAGGGCAGGGAGGAGAGGGGAGACTGCGCCCCTCTCCTCTCCACGTCTACAGACGGCAAACGGGAGATTAAGAGAAAAGAAACGCAAACAATAGTCGAGGAGGATTTTTAAAAAGCGTTTGAAGCATATATGTAAGATGCGGAAGCGCTGGCGAGAGAAGGGAAGGGGAGGTAGACATGGGAAAGAGAAGTGATATTGAAGAGATGAAGAAAAACAAGTTAGGAAAGTGTACAACGTATCACAAATGGGCGCGTTTCGTGCAATGGAGTGTTAGAAAGAAATCATATACCTGTACGTAAGGGAAATAGCGTTTTAAAGTTCTTTTATTCATCATAAATAATCCATTTTCTTCCTATTTAAAAATTGTGCATGCACACGTAAGGAAATTAAACGTTTGTTTGTGAGATTGTTTATGTTAGCAACAATGAAGAAGTGACCATGCAAGAAATTTTCTGTTCAACTCGAATTAAGACATTCTGGTTTGATTTTGTTGATAACTGCAACTCCTACGATAAAAATATACAGGGAAATAAATACTCTACCAGTTCTACAGCTTTTATTTGAAAAATATTTTGATATGAGCAATACTTTACGAGATATGACGAAAATTTAATTTTTTGTCACCAGTAAAGTGGTGCCCCTGATTGGCGTACGTGATTAATTTTTGCGATTTTCGTATTATATTTGATTGTAAGTCCTCAATATCAAATTTCATGAAAATCCGTTCAGTAAAAGCCGAGAAGGAACATGCGGACGGACGGACCCGACCGACGATAATAGGCGCTCACGCTGTAAGTGAAACGCGCCTAAAAAGGGGAATAGCTGGGAGCAAGATGAGAGGAAGAGTCTATGGGAGCGTGAATTTGTGTGCGAGGTGAGAAACGCGCATGGATGGCAAAAGAGAGTCGTGCATGTTATATGAATTTTTAGTATGTCGAAATTACGCAGCGGCCTCGATTATCCGGATCGAAAGGGACGGAACACGATCCGGAAAAACGAAAATCAGGATGATCCGGAATGAAATGCTTAAGTAGGCTCTAATGAAGTTGATGGATTATTTGATACAGGATGAAACTGATTTTATTTGTCCTGGAATAGGGGAATATAAAAAACGATGGGGTCAAATTCGGAAAGGACCTTGAAAAAACATTAAAGATTATCGTTTAATACGGGGTAATCTGTTAGAACATTTCAGCAAGTTTTTATCGCTCATTTCCGCCCTATTCCGCAAACGTCGGAGGTGGAACATATTTGTTGACATGACCACATTGCATTATTGCAAAACCCTAAAGGAAGGCTCGGATAAACCGGAGATCCGGATTAGAAGGGAGACGGCCAGAAAACAGAAGGTCGCTGTGTGCATATACCGGCGACGATATCAAAACATTTTATCGATTGAAGAAAATTGGACGGATTCATAGCACACCAGGGCTAAAAGAAACGTTAGCAAATAAAGATCAATTTAACGTTACAGATATTTTTCCCTTCGGACTTCGCACAAGAACAAGCATGCATCAAATCTTATCCTACAACGGCTTAAGTAGGGTGTTTGCTTTACGAAGAGAGGATGTTTTGAATCTACGAGTGAAGCATTTAAGTAAACACAACTGAAAATATCTTTCAAAATGTGATTTTTATGTAGATTGATTTTGGGATCAAGTCGAATCATAACCTAAAATGAAGGTATAGTGCGCATTATATTAATGAGAAAGTGAGGTAAACCTCTGTTCCATACTAAAGAATGCCCCTTTTTTGCCAACTAATAGCATTGCACCGAAGTTGTAACGGGTGATCATTATTTTTTAGCGCGTTTAAAAATATGCAAAAACAGTCTCTATTTCGCGTGTGTCTGTCTGTACATTTGCTTAAATTGAAATTGTGACGAAGCCGTAAACGATAGTCACCTTAAAATTGGTGAGCAAATTTTTCTGACATCTTCAATTAGATTAATGGGAAAATCTTCATAGCGAAATAAAACACATAACATTACTGAATTTAACAAATACAAGAAAACACGCTAATTTTATCCATGTTCGTTGAAAACACTAGCATTGTTTATGTATAACCGCGCCCTGAAAGCAAATGGAAGGGTTTTGTGATTTGTTAAATAATGTGATCATAAATCTTTCTCGAAAATGGCAGCAGTACTGGATAAATCTCACATCGAATTATACATTGTGGCAAATTTCTACTTAGAAACCATTCATAGGTTGCACTAGTATCATTAACGGGATACATGTGGTATTTCTTTGAAAACCTATTGAAAAATAGAACGTTCTAACTGGTCATTGTGGACCAATATTAAATTAATCATACAGCTTTCAGTGTATCACAAATCATAATCCCATAAAATCAGTTGAATATTTGGTAAGAAAAAAGTTGTGGTCTTATGCAAGGACAATCAAGACCGTCCCTTTATCTCTTCACACCAACATAAAAATGTTGGTATTTTATCAATTGCTCATTTATCAAGATACCCCAACATTTATAACTTCACACGCGATGAAAAAAGTCAATTATACTCCGGCATAAAGGCATTACAATATCAAAGTTAGAATAAAACACTCAATGAAAATAAAAAAAACTTGGTATCATATTTCGCTAATATATCATATACTTTTCATGGCGAAGGTTTTGCATAATTCTTGATTGCTGATGTAGATTTTTTGTCGCTGTAGTAGGAGAACATTAAGCATTATCTCTACGCAGCAACAAATAATACATAAAACAAAGAGTCATGGCTTCCGCGTACGCTCTTTTTTATATCAAATAGCTGATTCATCTAAAGTTTTCTCAAAATCAACTATTCAGAGAAAGTGGATAAAAATTCTATGCATTCCCAAAAATTTATAAAAGGACCAGAAAGTAATAATGAGAGATTTTTTAATACAATTGTGCATGATACTCTATTCTAGAGAATTACAAAAAAGTCTTAAAATAATGACAGGCGAATCTTCCGTTGGAGATAATTGAATGGAAGAAGAAAATGTGAATAACACAAAGCAAAGAGAGGGAAAGAGGAGGAAAGATATGATGGAATGGGAACTTGCGTCATCTGGATACAGAGAAATCTCATTCGTTCTTGAATCAAGACCCTAAGAGGTGAAGAGTGGCGCTCAGATAAAGAGAGAGAGAGAAGGATACATATACCATGTCTCCGAGTGATAAAATATTTCCAATGCCATTATCCCACGGGAATATTCCTTGCGAGTGTATTCCCACGGGCATTAAAGGATTCCTTTTGCTGTAAGATACGGTCTTCTGCCAGAAAGGGTAGGTAAAAAAAAATACTACTACACGATCTATACTCGATGTAAACATTTTTTAAAATTTTATTAGGATTAATACATATTTGGATTAAATTCGCTAGGGAAGATAATAATGCTCCATTCAGTCAATACTGCTATTTATATTCCATCTCCAAAGGACACTATCACACTCAAATATATTTTTATTTATGGCTACTTTATAAGTACCTGTTTATTTTAATACAAAACTGCCCCGGAAATATCTTTAATGTAGTCAATTATGAGCTTGGGTGAGGCTTTGAAGAACAAGCTCTGATGATTTTCGTTCACAAAATTTTCTAAATGAAGTTTAACGACATGAATCTGCTTTATTTTACATTTTTAGAGCACGATTCGCTGCCGTAATTCTTTTATCAATTCCGAGAAGTTCTAATGTTTCCAATTTCTCATCAGGGCATGTCCCATATTCTTCCAAGTTTCTGTCACTTGCTCTCCTCCTCCGAGTCGACCTTGAGTATGTCAATATCCTTCTACCTCGCCTGTCATTCGATTTTCTTAACGATCTCTCAATGTCTTAGCGGAATCCATTTGGTTTCTCATACATCCAACGGTGGTCGTTCATTCTTGATATGTGATTATCCCACATTCATTCCTCGGCGTCCTCGCTCTTTTAATCACTTTGCGGACTCCTTTTTGCTCTCGCATCTGTTCCTACATTTGACTGCTTCTCTGAGGGTGATCTCTCTCTCTCTCTCTCTCTCTCTCTCTCATAACCATTTGCATTTGCGGGTGATGAATTATTGAAGTCGTGTGTGTCCATTTCAGGGCGAAGGAAATTCCATAATCAACGGTCGGTGGATTATCACAGAGAAAAGCTATTCTACAGCCAAATTGTGTGCCTGTTTCACGCAAATATTTTATGACTACGTAGTTATCTTTATAACCGGTTGTATTGAAGCCATAAGCTGAAGTGGTAATTTCATTCCGAATTAATTGTTTTCATTGATCAATTCATTCGTCGATTTTGGGTCCATCTTTCATATCATTCGGATAAAAAAAGGCAGAATGGAGAAATAATATGCTCTTTAAAATAACGGAGATGTTCCATTCGAAAGATATATGAATTTCAGTCGAGTGATTTCTACCCCCATCTTTCCTATTGTAATTTTTCCATGAAACAATTAGTCCGTAGTGAAGATTTGACATTAATAAACCTAATTTCTGGTTTTCTCGGGTTCTTATTCAATGGTTTCCATCTCCTTAGGATGCGTGAAGAAGTTGTACAAGACGTAATTAATATTCATTTTGAGATCAAACCTTGTTGGTTTCCCAATTCCAGTTTCTCGGTCTTTTCACGGAGCTGAGCTTTTTGCATACAGCGAAAAGCGAAGATGACTCAATCTCCGCTTACCTTTATAAGTTTTATTATATCGGCTGAAGAAGCCACAACTAAATTTTACAAACTTTAAGATTCAAAATGGTAAGGTAACTTAGTATAAAACAACGTTCCATTTTCCTTAATTCTTCCTTTTCGTTAGGGAACTTCCTCAAACATCTTGATTCGCCTTTCACTTTCCCAAATATCCTCTATATATTTTTCGCAGGCATACATATCTCCTACTGATGATGACACTGAAAGTCGATATCATTTTCACGTGATTTTTGTTAGCGTCTTTGTGTTTCATGGAAATGTTGTTCGCGTAATGTTACTTTACTTTTTTGACTAATAAACTTAATATCTCTTCCTGACAAACTATAGCCATTTGAAAACTTCTTCTAATGCCGCTGAGAATAACTTTGTAGACAGAGTATTTAATTTCCCTTATCTCTTTTCTATATGACACAAATCTATTCCTTCATTTCATTGTTCCGATTACGCCGCATTCTTGTAGCCATTTATGAATATATTTATATATCCTCTCTTCTTTTATTTTCTTAATTTATTACTTCTAATTTCGGAATAAGATTTTATAAATTGTTTAAACATAAACGGCTACGAACCTCTCTGACAAATGGAAATTGTTCCATCATAAAAACGGCACATAATTTGCAACTCTCTTTAAAATTATCAATAAATAAACTTATTAACACGAATCCTTGTAATTCTTTTAACCAGTTTTAGCAATGAACTAATTAACTTGCATCCGAATTCGCGACATAACACACCCGAAGCACCTCGCTGGATTAAAAATGTGGCTAAAGGAAAAGACGTGATTGAATCGATAGCATTTAATTACATTAGCTTTACGTGACTCTAAATCAAGCGTCTGTCATCACCTTCAAAGGGAGCAACAGACTAGAAACAGTTTGAGGGAGGTTCTGAGGGAACATCTGTTGTCGGCCATTTCACCCTCCGTCATGGAAGTGGTTTCCATTGTGGACGAATGAAGGAGACCGAGGCACGAAAACGGCTAGGGCAGGGGTCGGCAACCTATGGCACGCGTGCCAAAAGTGATTTTGAATGGCACGCGAAAGAAGAGATGATAAAGACAATAAATAATTCATTTTTTATATAGGTATTTACTGCAATTATATAGCACAAAGTATTTGCGGAATTGTAGTGAACTCGTGCCGTATTTTATATTAAGAGTAACTATTCATCTCTAAAGTCTGCATCTTCTAATTCTGTGCATGTGCTCGCCGTCTCGCGTTTTCTCTCACAGAATACGGAAATTCAGATCGATAGGTAGACGTACATATCGTTTACCATGTAAAGCGGGGGTGATCAAAAATTAAAAATTATCATTAAATTAAGTTAAAACTAATTAGTGGCACGCGAGACCCTAAAAATACGTGAATCTGGCACGCCATTTGTAAAAGGTCGCCGACCCCCGGGCTATGGCTTTCACGCCGCGAGTTCATTGCTTCCAGTCATTACGCAAATGTCGGCGTGTAATTGAAGTCTATCCAGAAGCGCGTTCACTCACATTGATTTACGTGGCGTCGAATGTAGACGCGACTCCGAAAAGGCGGCTTACCATTAAAACCAAATTAAAGGAAGACATTTGTTTAATAAAGAGCTGATGCGAACTTACCGCTTTCTCGACCAAATGCTATCATCAAATGTTCATAAGTAATTATCAACGTATACATTAATTGAGTAAGGGAAGGCCATGTCCGTCACAACCCGAAGCGAAGGTTTCTCTCCACTCTCACTCAGCCACGCTTGAGTGGAAGTGGAGTGGAAGGTAATGCGCGGAGGGTGAGGAGGGCACGCGGGTATATTGAATAGGGCTTCGAGTCTCAGTGCGTGACTGCGGAAGCGACTTAAATGTTTCTTATGTAAGTAAAAGTATTGGCCAAAGCAGTTCAATTTGAATACTGAAACCGTAAGTCAAGTTTTCCCTTCCAATTCAGCGACGCTTGAGGGTAAATGGAGGGGAAGGATGTGAGCGGGACGCGAGGGGGCCACGCGGGTCGCTGGAACAAGGCTTATACCAGGTATGGCAAATCGTTTCTGTCTAGCCACTTCTGGCACGCGTGCTGCGTATTTGCCATCCCTGCCTTAGAGCCTCAATCCGTGGAGCCGACAGCGACGGAAATAAATATGATATAAATATTGGGGGTTCCGCGGCTCATCCCGTGATAAAATGGGGTAACATTAGGTAGGACATGGATGCTACACAGTAATTGATCACTAACTTTTATATTTATAATTCTCTTTGTTTCTTTTTATTGAAATACAGATGTCCTTTTTTTTATATATAAATCAACGCAACCGTTTATTTAGATTATCTACGAAGAGAAGAAAACGATGTAGGTAACTTTCAATAAAAAATAACGTATGTCCCTATTATCATCTAATTTTAAATTTATATCTGAGCCTATTCGCGATAATAAGCATTATAGATGTGTAATGTGATGCTTTTACTTACAAAATGTAAAATTCCAGTATGCACACAATCAAAGAATATTCAATTGCTTTGATCAATCGTTTTAAATGCTTCCCATATGCAGTTTACTAAACAATTATCAGTAACAATTTACGATACTTTGTATAAAGATTGACGTTGTTGCAACGTTAATTACGATGCTTAAACAAAAGTTGGGAGCGAATAACGATGTTCTTTTGTCTATTTCAGAGTTTAATCGTCACCCCCCCCCCCCTGGTTGCGCTCCTGAGGTATACACTCCGTACCTTTGCTTAATGCATATCATATTCTTAATGCAGTTTGCGTTCGTCTCTGACTCTTATGTGCATAGTTTCAAAAATATCGTTGGGTTGGCTGGAAGAAGGGTTTCAAAAAACCGTTGGGTGGGTTGGGTTGGGTTGGAAGACGGGTATCATACAAATCATTAGGTTGGGTTGGAAGAAGGGTTCAAAATTATTGTTTTGTTGGGTTGGAAGAATGGTATAAAAATGTTTGGTTTGATCGGAGGGCCTTCTTAACATAATACTCCTACATAGCTCAGATTTCGAAGCTGAACGGGCAGCTAGTATACTATAACGAGAACAAAATATATGAATATATACGTATACTGTGTTTGTATATGTATGTGTGTGTGTGTGTTTGTATATATATATATAATGACAACAACTAGGTGTCGTGTCTCTCTTGTGCTGACGAAGGAATCATCTCGAAAGCTCCATCATCAACGTCTACAAATGTCTCTCTCCGACACCCCAGCGGCTCTCCTTCAGGTAAATGCTCACTGGATTTCCTATATAAATAATTATATATATATACACGAGGGCTGAGTGAAAAATAAAGGCAACATATGTGGTATATACGTAAATCTCTATTTCGACATGAAATTAACATTCCATACCCTCAATGTAATCACCAGCCAGATGAATAACTTTATCCCAAACCTGTGGGAGCCGGCGGATGCTGTCAGGATCTCCGTTTTCGGTAATAGCAGCGATCGACCGCCCTACGGCGCGCAACACCTCAGCCAGACTAGGAAACCCTAGGAAACCGTTGTCCTCGGAGCGGTTCCTTCATTTTCGGAAACAAGTCAAAGTCACAAGGACCCATTTCTGGGGAGTACGGCGGATGTTCCAGGGTTTCCCATTGCCACCTTGCCAAAAGCTCTTTCACCGGTTGGGCCACATGACAGCGGGCATTGTCGTGAATGAGAAGTGGTGGATCACCTCCGACGAAACGTGGACGCTTTCTTCATACGGTCCGACGCAGATGATTCACAAGAAACCCTCGGTAGTACTCCGCATTCACAGTTCGGCACTCAGGCACTGCATGGTGGAGGATAACACCGTCGATGTCGTAGGCGACAATCAGCATCACTTTCACTCTGCTGGGTTCCTGCCGCAATTTTTTTCGGAAGTGGAGATCCTGGATGGCGCCATTCGTTTGACTGGCGCTTCAGTTCCGGATCGTAAGCCCGTGCCCAGGTTTCGTCTATGGCGATGATTCAACGAAGAAATGCACCACACTCGTTGTGATATCGTTCCAGGTGGAGGTTTGCAACGGCGTACCTGTGCCACTTTTGCACTTCCGTAAGATGATGCGGGACCCACCGTGCTGCAATTTTTCGCATGCCGAGGACATCCTTCAGAGTGTGACGAACGGAGAAATCACTGATTCCAACTTCATTCGCCATTTGGCGCGTCGTCCAATGCCTGTCAACATGCAGCAACGACTGAACGAGCTGAACCTTCTCCTTCGGGATTGCATGACGTCCTGAACGGTGATTGTCCGCGGCATTTTCCCGACCCAGGCGAAAGGATTTCACCCAACGTGCAACTGTGCGATAGGGTAGTGCAGAGTTTCCCAGCATTTTTAGACTCGCGGCACCCTTAAGCGACTTCTCAGAAATTGGCGGCACTCATCCCTATCCACCATCAGCAATAATCGTGGTGCAGCTGAACCCCTAACTCCAATCTCCATATCTCCTTTCATTTGGAAGTGTCTTCGCTAGGAAATGAAGGTAGTCTTAACTCTGGTTTGCATTTTTGAAATCCGACGATGCAAAATGATGCTACAAATGGGAAAACAATATTTGTTTGCGGCACCCTACAGAACACTTCACGTCACCCCAGGATGCCGCGTCACCCAGGTTGGGAAACACTGGGGTAGTGAGTCATCGCCACATGCTTCCCTCAGACCACGCCAACAGTCCCTTGCATTAAGACCGCGTGCCACCTCGAGTTTAATCCAGCAGCGTTGTTCCACCTTCGTATACATGTCTTAGGGCACTCTTGCAGGAGTAAAATAATTCCGTGGATTCGTGTCGTCCTCTCTCTTTCCGTACCACAGCGCGAATGATATCCTACTCCCGGAATAGGTTCTGTAAGTCACATGTTGCGCAATCAATCGCATTCTGGGCGCTCTGCTCTTTTGAAAGCGGTGTTGCCGTTATTTTTCACTCAACCCTCGTATATATTCCCTGCTGAGCTAAAATGCTAACAAAACTAATAGACGCATTTTCAAAATCTATTATAGCAAGCAGTACAAAAATCACATTTTAAATTTTATCGTGCACAACCGTTTCAATATCTCTTACGCACTAATCATGACGGATACACAGTCTGCTCAAACCCACAAATGTTCGAATACCGCACGACCGCCTGGTGAGCGCAATGAACATCTCAGTTTTTTCGAGTTCATAATTTCCCTTTATCTCCACCCGCCAAGCAAAATAGCAGCTATTTTGAAGAAAGGTCCACCTTTGTTTTAGGCACAATAATATCGGAACCGTCTTAATTTATTCTCCAATTATTATCCTTGGTCTAAACATGTAAAAATGGAATAGATATGCGCACGAATAAATTTCAACCGAGCGAAAATAAAGGCTGGATCCTCAGTGGACGTAGTTGTCCAGTCAGTAAATAAACGCAAAGTAAAGAATGCGAGATATCTGGAGGGCGCTCGCCCGGAATAGAGAGCTTGTGGAGAAAGGGGTAAAAGTGTTGGGAGATAGCGGGAAACAAAAGAGAAGCGGGATGATCCTAGGCTTAACTATTTCCCACACCAGATGGCTTTGGACCTGGTATCTTCGTCTGCGTCACGCTCCAAGCCGAAACCCTATCGGCCGCTAAAATTATCTTTTTAACCTAAATTTTTTTTTAGAAAAGCGCATTTTTTCAGAAAAGAAATGTTTTGATTGTCCCGCCCCATTCATAAAAACTCCAACATTCGGACCCAAGCGCCACGCTGCCTCATGTCTAACTCGCCTCACCTCACCTGCTCCTCCGCCACTCCCAAACCACCTTTCTCTCGCCACCTCTCTCTCTCTCTCTCATCCCCTTTCCTTTCTGATCCACCAAGCCTCTTTTTTTCCTTTTTTTGGGAATTTCGGCAATTCCACAGGATTCCCAAAGAGATCGGCTTGAATTCGCTATCCCTTTCTCTCCAACAATTTAGGGAGTTAAGCCTAAATAGAGAGAAGTGCGTCGGTCCGTCTCATGAATGAATTCCGTCTCGGATGAATTACGAGACGGAAAAAATTACGAATTCTTTAGAAAAAGGGAAAGATTTGGAGCGAGGGATGAATTTATAACACTGACGAATCGAATCCAAATTTTAATTATTCGGAAGAAATATATTATTAAATTAAATAGTTTACTGTGCACGACGAAACATTAATGTAGTCCGTTGAAAATTTTGCATAAATAATTAAAGTTTAAACTTACATTTCCATAATTTTTACTTTTAAAAATGCTTGCAGAGCACTGAAATTTTAAGTGGATTTTAATATCTATTTTTAAAATAGGATAGATTGGGACATTATTCTCTTGATTAAATTAACCTTTCGATTCTGATAATATAGTGTAAGTTTAAGAAACATTAGCAATTACGCCATTTAAAGTATTTTGAAACAAAATACGTCTAATTTATATCAAATGAAAGTTAAAATTTTCGTCAAAGGAAGCGAGATTTAATTAAAATTTAAACATCATCTGTTTGAATGGCTAAAATAAATGTTCTAGAAAAAATATAATCGGAACAAAATAGAAAATGAAAAACAAAAAAAAACTTTCCTAAAAGAGACCTTTCGTAGAAGAATTGTTAACGTCCTCGAACCTCCGTTGTCATATATGACAACTAGGTTCCGAATTGAATTTGCCAACTGAAGTGTGTAGTATAGGATATTTAGTACGATGTAGTACTAAAAGCCAATATTTCAATATTGTGTGGCATTTCATAAAAACATTTTTAAACATATATAAAAGTGCATAGCATTAAATTAATTAAGTTAGAGTATTCTTAGGGCTGAAGAAGTTAAAGAAACATTCCAACGTGTAGTTCGAAGTATAAATTGAAAGTTTCAGCAAATAACAAAGACCTTTAATAAAAACAAAATTGGACAGATGAAAATCCCTTTTAATAAAATAGCCCATAATATCTCTAACAGTTGAAATTTCTATCTATTTAGAAAAAATGAAAAAACAGCACATTCTTATGTAGTCATCGAACGTAATGAGAATAGTAGGAATGGCCTTAAAATATATTTTAATACCTTATTTACTATTGGTTCAGTGATATGCGCATATCGCTTTAAACGCTAATACCATATCTGAAGTTCACTGAGATACCAGATATAATTTTTACCATTAATCTCCCAAATCAAAAACCTCAGGTTCACTCTGAAAATGTCAGCGTAAAATGATACGCAATTTATTCCTAGAATTACAAACTTTTGCATGTACACGACTAATAATGTTGACCTAATAAGCGAGTTGAAATCCATAACCTTGCTAATATGCAGTAAAGCTAGACTATAACGAGCACAGATAAAGCGACGAATATAACGAGCCATTTAAAGCCGGAGACATATAAAAGCTATGACTCGGTGTAGAATCGCCAGGATGTATCGTCCATTATCAAACTTACCACTTGCTAGTAAATTACTCGTCCAGACGAGGATTTCTCGTCACAACCGAGTTCCACGGAATATCTACCTAGATACGTATATGAAAAATCTCCGATACATTTGGCGACATTGACTGAAATGCATACCAATGGGAACTATTTAAAAAGTACCATAAGACAAATTGTAGAGCTTCATAATTAGGACCTTGGGGAAATTACATAAATGGCGCACCATGAAAGAGGCTGGAGATTAAACGAAACGCTAGCGGCGAGCGTCCTAAAGCGCAGCCATAAACCATTTATAGGGATAATACGCAGGTACGAAAAATGTGTAATCTCTTACGGCCACATAGAAAATGTTAAGGGAAAAAAAATCAAAAAAGGAGAAGTTCGGAGAAACTTTTCATCCCCCGAAGGGGTGAAGGATTGTGGACGGAGGGACGGGGAAGGGGGGAGAATTTAAGAGGGGGGGAGGGAGAGAGGGAAGAGATGTGTTTTAAGAAGAGAAAAGGAAGGGGTAGGATGACTGCTAGTGGAGAAAGAGAGGTAGGAAAGAGGAGTGGGAGGTTGAGTAGTAGTAGTAGGGGGGAGGGAGGTTTGAGTGTTAGGGGAAGAAAAGTCGCAAAGGTGGTACCACTCATTCCAGGAAAAGGGTAACTGGGGGGGGGGGGGGATGCAGAGAGATAAAGTGGCAAATGGTGGGATTTAAAACTCCGCGAAGAGAAGTCTTTTTTAGCCATAATTTGTCGGAAAAGTCTACGGAACGAGATTTACGATTGGGCAGTCTTAAATTAAGCATATTTCAAGAAAAAGTAAATCGGCGAAACTCTAATTGGAGTCGCGAGGAGGAGGATAACAAAGGGATTTTTAAAAAAAAGAATGTGTTTGTCAAAACTCGCTTCGAATGAGTTATTGGGCGGCCGTTGCCTCAAACGGTCTCATGGCAACCGGGATACAATTATTGTGAAAGTATTCTCTTAGACGCGGAGAAAAACAGTAGTAGATGATACCCATGGTTTTCATCTTAGAGTGTAACATTATGATGAACAAAATTTTCAAATTTTAACTTGTTAACAAATTATAGCAGATACCTTTAATAAAGATAAAATCAATAAATATCTCAGTGTTACCAATAAATAAAATAATAAAATACCCTTGCTTTAAAAATAGAAAAGTAAATTGATATTTTCTAGATAATTCGTTACGGTAGGATATTAGTCAGTGCATCACAAAAAATGCGCAACTGACGTCGCTTCGTCGTTGAATAATCACCGCTTTACTCAGAGATAAAATTAATTATACATTAATCACATTCCTTGTAAAGGTAACACCCAACGAACAACAAGAGTTCCTGAAAAACGCTTGCTAATGGAAAATTCGTTGAAATACTGTGATTTTTCAGTTGAATTCGAGATTAAGATGCGTTCCGGAGAAATGATTTTTCATTCTTTGGCTTATTTTATAATTTTCAGTTACCAAAATATGACCGTCAAGGCGCGCCTAGGCGCCTAAAATATCGTATCAACGAGACAAAAGAAAAAATAACCAAACAAAATAGAAAGAACCATTCCCAGTGAGAAAAAGAAAGTGAGCACAGGAGACGGGCTTGTGAACAAATACTCGTTATGATAAAAATCGTTAAGGTCAGCAAGAATATATATGAATGCGATTGACCGTCACAGACTGCATCGCAGAATGACGGACGATTCCCTCTATGGCATGGATTCCTAACCTGGTGCTCCTGAGCTCCCCTGTGCTCTTTGAAAGAGTGATTGTGGTCTTTGATGGCCTGTCTCTGATCTTCCGCGGTGCTTAAAATCCCTTTTCTTAACTTAATTTTACTCGCTCGGTCGCTTTATTCGCAAGGAAATTAAGAATTACGTCCACATTGGTTCCATTATAGTCATTCCTATTTTTTTTTGCAGAAATGTAGTGGTGCTCGCTTGATGTCCTAGGATACATCTCGGTTCTCGCCATGCTGAAAATGTTAGAGTAGAGCAAAGGGGCTTTTAGTCTATCTGACCTTTTGGAAATATATGAATTTCTATTATATTTATTCGTTAAATAGAAGATAACGTTCGGCGACGATTTCAATTCAATACATTTGTTAATGCGAAACGTTCGTCGAAAGAGTGTTGCCTGTGTTTCGAATTTTATAATCAACGTTTCACACATTAGAAATTGATGTTAATTAGAAATGTAATGAGATGCACCGAAGATGTTCTCGCGGAATGGATGAGGAGCGCCTAACATAACAGGCACGAGAATAATATAAACAGACGAAAAAAGTTGACTTAGGTAAACAAGAAGCAGGAGGAATGAATTTACGGATGGCGAAAGTGTAAGGCGTAGTAATGGGAAAATGGGACCGCGAAGGTCGAGAGAAAAAGTAAAGGGAGATAGTAATGGAGTTTGTGGGGAGTGAAGTTAGCCCGAGGCGAAGGTCTCGAGATATGATGAGATGGATATCGTGGAAGCGGAAATAAAAATTGGATTTAGTAAAAATAGATACATAGGATACAGGTAGGTTGGGCAAAAACGTAATAGCGAAAGTAAGAGGAGAATGTTAGCTAAACAAAAGTAACAAAGGATAACTGCTTCACAATTTGTGAAAAGGTGTGGGGAAGAGGAAAGTAAATCTATCTATAGTTCACCCTGCAAGCCACCGCAATGGTGTGTGGCAGGGGGTGCAATAGCACCAAGGTGAAGCGCATAATAATGTGTAGTGTAGTGTAGTGTAGTGTAGTGTAGTGTAGTGTAGTGTCGTGTCGCGTCGCGTCGCGTCGTATAGTATAGTATAGTATAGTATAGTATAGTATAGTATAGTATAGTATAGTATAGTATAGTATAGTATAGTATAGTATAGTATAGTATAGTATAGTATAGTATAGTATAGTATAGTATAGTATAGTATAGTATAGTATAGTATAGTATAGTATAGTATAGTATAGTATAGTATAGTATAGTATAGTATAGTATAGTATAGTATAGTATAGTATAGTATAGTATAAAGAAACCAGCAGTAAGTTAAAATTATCTTTGTGTGTTAGGGTTTCATTTCAGAGAATGACTGGGTTTTTCTCGCATATTTCTGTTCAAAATGAGCAATGAATATGAATGCTCCAGAATAATTATCGGCAGTTACACTCGAGAATAATATTAAACACTGAATAACATTCGCATTTAAAAAACAATAAGTAAACAAAATTGTTAGCTGTTAGAAAACTTTCGGTTTTATGAAAGAATGTTTCAAAAAATCTCTCAGAAAATTAAACTCTCTATAGAAGGGGATTGGCCAAACCGCGGCTCGCGAGCCACATTAGACCCTTTTAACTTAGTACGCGGCTCTTTTAAATCTCCATTCGGAGGCGTGTCAACGTCTTTCACCGCAGAACAGAACGACGTAGCGTGACTTGAGACGTGCTGGAAATGCATACATTCCATTATACCCGAATATCTTTGGATAGAGATTATGTATTACCGTTCTTAAATTAATAAGTACAAAATGTATGTCAAGCGGCTCTCGAACTTCTGAAGATTATCGTATGCGGATCCGAGGGTAAGTAAGCCTGGCCACCGCTGCTATATATTGACAAATATTTACGTACATTGAGTTCCAAAGGAGATATTTGTGAAAAACGGAAAAACGACCAGAATAAAATCTCAACTTTCGGTAGACCAGTATCAGCTAAAACCTTTTCCGACCTTCATTCAGTAATAAAAATTTTTAAATATAACGTTTTGTGCTTATCAGATTATTACTTTTTGAGTTAAAGCGCCCACAAAATTCTGTCACATACATACACAAACACCATCGCGAAAACAGTCAAAACGTACTCCGTGGACCCCAAAACATCTATCTCCGTTAAAATCTCGAATTCATTTTTTTTTCCACCAATACAAAACTTTCTCTCGTATACTATGTATGGAGAAAATAATGAATCTCGTTGAGGTTCTATTATAGCAACGATAGTAAACACGATGGATTATAATGAAATCCATAGACATATTGCAAGTCATTGTAATAAATAGGAAAAATTCGTCAAATTTTCTTAAAATATAAAACATTCGAGAGAGAATTATTGCGCTCACATTAAAGCTGAAAGAAAATTGAAGCGACATACATAATCAACTTGAATAAAAAATGCCCAACAAGATGGAAAAAACTAAATAATCACACAACGAAGAGAACACGAAAAATTTAAGAGAGAGAGAAAAAATTGCTAAAATTTCACAACGAAATACATTTAACATGCCGTGGAAGAGCGGGTAATATTCGCTTGGAATCGGAGAATAAGTGAAAGGAATTTAAGAGGTTATAAAACTAAGAGAGCCATAAACTACGGCCTCCATGACTTAATAAAGCAGACGTAGAAGCTTTCCACTGACAGAGAACACGCATCTCAGCATAACATAAAAAAACTATTGCGAAATGAAACAGAAGAGGCTGTTAAAACGCTGGCGTGGATTATTACCACACCTAAACATGTGCCTTTTTGCTCTCCAGAATACATTGAATACATTTCTTGATATTCTGCATAGTCTGTTTTTATCTTAAAAAGCGATACGTGGTAAGAAAAGAAACATTTCAACGAAAGAATGCGAATGTCGAACGCAAATAAGAAAAGGATTTCAGTGGAGGAGGAGTGGATATTGTAAGAGGCTATATAATAATGCAGGACGCAGGGGATGATCCCAAGCGAAAGTAATACACTAGCAGACAAGAGGAAAATTGGAATGAGTTGGATGAGCAAAGGGGTCTGACACACACACACACGCGCACACGATGAGGTGGCCGATAAATAGCACTTGGGAATGGTGAGAGATTTAAAGACTAAAACGAAATTTCAGGAGTTGAGAGAGAGAGAGAGAGAGATAGTTAAGGATGAAGACTGCGTTATTTGGGGTTGAAATAAGACGTCAAGGCGCAAATCAGGGGATGAATAATAGGAAGGGAGAAGGAATAATGTGAAAAGTTGTAAAGAATTATAGAGCTGAAAGATCAGCGACCTAAGGGAAGATAGATATGGAAGAGAATTTTGATGGAAGTTTGATCGTAGCTAATTGTAAGTGTCGCATCTTAGTCACTGTGCAGGATAATTGAGGAGGGGTACAAAACAACAGAAAACCGCAAGTTTAAACAAAAATTGATCATGAAACATTTTGATGTTGCTACAAATTGATAAAATATATAATTCGCATAAAATCGCCGAGAAAGAAAAAAATGTGACGTTTGTGAAAAATCTCAGCCACAAAATTTATTTTTTCGCTAAAACATTAATTTTATTAAACCCAATTAATGGAGCACTAGAACGTTGTTTAGCATAAATAAGCATCTTCATTAATTGCCGAATAAACGGAATATTTTTTATATATTATACACTAATTTTGACATTAAAATTTAAAATTAACCTAGCACATTAATAGATTTTTCTCGATTATTGTCCTAATTGAAGCAATTCCGTCATATTTTATAATTTCTATTTAGTCTCATGGTTAAAGTCATTTAATCCGCTCATTAAATATACACATGCTATGAATAATTAGTTGAACAATCATCATGTGACAGCTAAAAATGTTAGCCACCCAAAATTTAAATATTTTTAGGTATTCCAAAGAGGAACATTTGCTTTATAAAAGCGGCATATCTTATATGGCAGAAAAAATTAATACAAATTCGTATCACTTCTCTTTAGCTGTATGGTACGAAAATTTGAGCGCCGAAATGAATCGTTCAACATATACATATCTACAGCATTCATTATAAAATATTTCAGCGTATATTTTTCATAGAAAAAACTTACATAAAGACAACCTGTGATTATTTTTCACGAAAATGCACATTACTCCGACATTTTATTCCAGCAGAAGGTTATTTATCCTGTCTTTTTGGATTGCACTGTTTAATTACACGAAACACGGTTAAACCACTTGCGAAATCGCATGAAATTCGGCTCAACTAAATAATGCATGCAGTAATAACCTGAAATGCGTTTAAAATACATTTATGAGACATCGTACGGTGACTAAAGATAAAATTAATAGCAATATAAAATAATGAGCCTCTCATTGACCGGCAAGAGCCCATTAAGAGCATTTAAATTCCATCGTGCTTGAGAATAACCATACGCACGTTTGTGTAATTTCATCAAAATATATATATATTGTCACAGTACCGAGAAGCGCCAAAACGAAAATGCGGAAACGACCACCGGTGTTGTAATTGTCCAAGTTGATACGTACTCGTTAAATTACTGAAAGCGCGCCGAAGCGATTAGCAGCAGCGGTTCAAACTATTTAAGGGAGAGAGATTTTTACGCCTCTTGACATCGTTAGCAGGTCAAGTACCGTTTTATGCTTCTGGAATTATGGCAGACGCGGATATGGTGAAAGAAATATTTACATTGCTCCATTTTAAAACGGACATAAATTGTGAGCGCATGAAAATCACAGCGTTTTAAGTTGGCGTCTCTCTAACTTAAAAAGGAGAACAATTTTAGCTATAATTTTAAGCTTACTATGAATTATTACCGCGAGTGAAATATTTTTAATTCGGATGCAGCAATTAATAGTAAGTTTTAAAAATTAAATGCCTATTGTTAACACGTGCCTGTTCATATGAAATTTTCTTTAAATTTTATTTTACTTACTTTAAGTGTTCAGAGCATAGAGAATCAACATTTAACATGCTCCTATAACATAGAAATGCTTTACACCAATGCAAATGTAAGACACTGTTAATTAGTCAGTCTTCAGTCCAAAAATTCCCTTCGATTCAAACAGTTCCGTAAGCTCGATTTCATTACAATTCAACCCAAGGATTGGATCTTGTATAAAATTCCGCCTAAAAAGGTTAATTTTAAAATGTCCTTATGCGGTTTATTCTGGATAGTGATCATCGATTCATAAAAATCATTTTTTTTGTAAATTCAGCATTCAAAAAATCAATCAGTAATGGAAAGTTATAAATATCCATTTGGCTTTTTATTGCGCGAGGATTTTTCCTTATAACGACTTAAAATAGTTTTTGCTCGGTTTTTCAGAGTAATGTTTAAAATATGATTTTTTCCCGGAACCGTAGAAAAACTATTTAAGATTTTTAACGAAATATCTCTATATATATATACCATATAAAACAGCACTAGAAACTATATTATTAAGGGTTCCCTAAAGCGTTGAAACAAGAAAATCCTCACCGATGATCATCCTTTTTTTTTCACTCTCACCTACAAACTATTTTTCACTCTCCTACCTATTGTCCCTTTGCTTACCCTTTCAAAAAAAAATCCCTGCGACCGTAAGATTCGAGTGTCCCTACGCGACAGCGCCACCCTTTGAATTACTGTGTACAGATGTATGGCGTTTAAGCTGCGGGTTTCACACCGGGGTGCAGCGAGCGGCCGGGTTCGATAAACGCAGCCCTCCTCTTCCACCCCCCCCCCCCTCCCATGCCAAAAGCCGCTTCCCCGCCGCGTTCCGGAAGGATGTATCCGGAGAGAAAGAACTCCTCTGAAAACCCTGAAACACGACGGTCTCGCTATATTTATATCCGGAGGGTGTGCTCCGAATAGAAATCGCTTATCGCCAGCACGCGTGATGTGAAAGTAGACGATTAGAGTCCCGAACATTTTCGTGTACTACAATTCCATTCTTTGTGGAGTGGGAAAAATGAAAGAGAGAGCCCAAGAGGATCGGAAGTATTGATCACGTTTTACGCCTCCGGTAAAACGATGCGAGATTTTTTTTTTAATTTCGCCAAGAAAGGTGGGAGCTTTCCTCCTACATGCTTCCACGATGCAAAAAATCTGATGTGGCCAACATATGACTTTCTCCATATTTGGGGTATAGATATTTAAACTATTATGAATAGCATTATAAGGCAAAATTATTATTTCGTATCGTAAAAGAATACAGTCGTCCTTATTGCCGTAAATTAGATATATTTTGAATGTTTACAGAATTCACCGCTACATGGTGGTGGCGCTCTATACTGGAAATTTACGAATAAGCAAAATATCTCCGAAATGGATGGTTCTAGGAAAATTTGTTTCAAACAAAACTCGAAAGTAATATTATTCTCTACAACTTTGGTCCTCACGAAGATTACCAATAACAACGTTTTTAAGGAGGCATTTGATGGAAACCGAAAAAACCGATTATCTATAAATAATTCCTAAACAATAACTACTATGGAAAATTCTTTCAAATGAAAGTTGTAGGAAATTACATTCTCTATAATCCTGGTATAGAACTGTATATACAAGAATGATGCTTTAACGGAGAAATATCGCAAAACCGAATCGGGTTTCGAATAAGCCTCGACTTTCGGATAACCGTTATTGTGCAAAAACTAATCAGTTCTTTGTGCTCATGCTAAAGTGTTATATATGAAACGATATATATTGGTAACGATATGGAAAGTACTTTTTGAGTTAGAGCGCCCAAAATCACATACATACATCCATCCACACACACACACACATCATTCCGAAAATAGTCTAAACCTGTTCTAGGGACTTCAAAACGTGTATTTCCGTTGATATCTCGAAGACGATTTTTTCGTGATCACAATACTTTCCCTATACTACGTATGAAGAAAGTAAAAACGGTTGAATTTGGGAAGGTTAGCTGGGTTACGGTACCTGTAATACAATATATTTATAATTCCGGTATTGTATGAAACGTCCTTTATAAAATACAGTGAAAAGTTACTTTTGAAAAAGAGCCATTATAGTCGTTCCATACGCAAATACTAAGCTATTTACATATATATTAAATTAAATTTTACGCTAATGGACAATGTTAAAGATAAATAAATTTAGTGTATTTTCTATTGATCGATTTAAACAAACCTTAAAAAATGAAACATACAATTGTTATAAAAGCTTTTGCTGGGGTAGTCTTCATCTAAAAACGGCTGGTATGGCGTTAGTATAAGGCTAATAGTCCAGACTAGCGAAAAATCAGTAAGCACGTTTGTGTGTTCTATACGTGACAGCGGGTCCAGTACTCCCTACAAAAAGCCATTATGCCGTAACTTTTCCTCTAACTATTTATGACCATAAATAAGATCGCATCGCATGCCGAAACATTTCCCTAATTAAAAACTTTCATTAGCGAAACAGTTGGAGCAAAATATCCTTATACAGTTTATCAAGTAAAGCCGTCTCCTGCATTCTCCAATTCTATCACCCTACGATTCACCATTATTCATCTACGCAGCTACGTCTCAGCACATCCTTCCTTCCTCCCAACCCCATTTTTCCTCTTCCGCTTCTCTCCCCTCCATCCCCCTCTCTCTACCTCCCACGTGCCCTTCCCCATCCCTTTCTTCCTTCCCCTCTTTCATAAGGCGCTTTAACCTTCTTCCTTCCCTCACGGCAACGGCAGTAGAATTCCCATTAAAAGGCTTTACGTTATCAATCAATCCCCAACCCAGGCCTTGCTCTTCCTTTTTCAGGACTCCCTCTTCCTCAATCCCTGTCCCTAAACTCCATGGCCCCGGCATTTACCGATACATACAACACAAACTCTTAAAAACCTGAAACTTCAACTTAACCAACAGAGTACCTTTCCGACACTTTTTTTTCCCCCCCTCACCTCCGAAACTGCCATTGCTCTAACCCAATATTCTTCCATTTCCCATCCTTCCTAAATCCGTATCCGATCCTATTTCTCTTTCATCCCATTTTTTTCGAACCCTTCCTAAAAAACCGCCCCAGATTCAAACCCTCCCCCCTCCCCCCCCACATATGGTTCAGCACCTCTCCGTGGATCTCCGGCACTACACTACAACTCACCCTTCCGAATGAGCCGTTCCAAACCCTTTCCTATCTTCTACTCCCTTCCGCCGAGTCCTTCCTCTTCCTGCCGATCACCTGTTTCGCTTCTCCATCCCTCTTTCGCCTCCCTCGAGGTATCCAGCCGAGTGGAACAATGGGAGTTAGGGAACACCCCCTCCCCTCCTTTCCCTCTGAATCTTCTTCCTTCGCCCCTCCCTCCCTCTCTCTCTCTCCTATTCTGCCTTCCCGTTGGGCATGCTAAGGAACCCCGTTTCGAAGAAGGGAGAACAGATAGGAGGGCAGAGGAATTGAGATTTCCCATTCTCCCATTCCCCTATCTCCTTTCGTCTCTCACTCCCTCTTGATTTCACATTTTTTCACGACAATGATTTTTGAAACTTTTTTCTTGCGCGGTCCAACGATTTCATGCGAAGTTACTATGATTGTTTTTTTAAACTCCCAAAAACGAAATAGATCGAAAATGTTTTTCCTTCAAATATCTTTAGCGAATAGAATTTTAAGCTTTTTTTTGTCTTCGGGAACATCTTTTACGTTTTTATTTAAAATTGGGCCGCGGGTTTTGTTTTCTTTTATTTCATTCTCTTTTTTCGGAAAACGTTGATGGAGAGCTTCCACGTTTCGGATCCAATTCCGAATCTCCGCCTCGCCGAATTTTCTTTTTTAAAATCTCGATCTTCCTGGATCCTCTAATGCGTGCTGCGGTATGAATACAAAATTCCAGGCCTTCGAATGGAACGTTTAAATGCGTGACCCCTATAGAAATTCTGGAAGAGAGAGGAAGACGGTTTTCATTCTACTATTGGTACGTTTGGGGGGGTTTGCGAGGGTTTTAATTTAGTACTCTTCAGGAGGGATAGCAAGTGTAAATCTTTTTCTTAGTTAAAAGTTTTCGATGGTTTCAGCGTAATTTTCTCACATTATTCCGATATTTAACGGTTCCATTAAGTTTAAATTATCGATCACAGTTAAATGCACACCTGTATATAAGTTTATGCCTTTTAAATTCGAACTAAGAATACTTTTACTGTGTTTATGAAATATTCGAGAATGTTTTTATACCATCAATAATCTTGCAGCTAAACTAAAATATTCCATTAAAGAGAAGCAACGTAATAAATTATGCATTAGCATATTTTTCTTTGATGTGCCGTGCATCTTATAAAAGAATATTTACAAAATATTCGGGGTTATATTTCACGACAGAAATCAATTACAGGAACCTAGGTGGGAGCTCAAAAAGAGATTTTTAGCGAGCTTTATTTAAAGGGAGATGTGTTAAAGAAGGACATGAGTAGTCCGAAAATTTTTCAGCGATGGAATTCTATAGTGTGTATGGAGGTATTTGCGAAGCAAAAAATAAAGAAAAATCGGACGTATCCGAAATAAAAAGATAAAAAGTAATCGAGATGGAATAGGAATAAATATGCCAAAGAAATCGAATGAAAAGAGAAGACAAACAGGTGTAGTTAAATAAGGAATGGAAAGATGTGAACGAAAAAACGGAATGCCAAAAAAAAAAAATCATAAGTACCCATAGAGATGCATTCTCGTCATTATTACGGAAGCATCGCCATTTCGTAAACCTTCAATAAGATAAGAGGAAACTTTCGCCTTGTATGAACGATGCGTCCACGTCAATTTCATTGCAAGTTACATCCGATCCCTGCGAAGATAAAACCTTCTTCTTTGTTTGCTTTATCACGTGTCGTGACGTCATCAACTCGAGGAGATTAAAATTGACGGCGAAGGGATCGTCATGAATAACTACAAGGAAGTTGAGGATGACGAAGAGATAAAGAGAAAGAGATTAGAAGATATACGCCCCGAAGCGGGGAACATAAAGCTTAAGAGATGCATGTCTCGCGATAAAATCACGGTCGGGTAACTGAAAATTAAATGGAAATAAATGCGGGAGAAAGCTTTGCTGGCGCAATTAACATGAGAAATGGCTGGGGAATCACACGTGGTAATTTAACAACTCGTTCCTGGGTTATATGCAAATTTTGCACGAATAATAAAACAACAATCTCGCAAGGTTAAGCGTTGGAATTTTTAACGCTTTTAAATAATTTATTTAGTAGTTTATCTAGTGACGATACATCATGCTTATTATAGGGTTACCAGAAGTCCCGGTTTGGCCGGGATTGTCCCGGTTTTTAGGTCTTGTCCCGGCGACCCGGCCGGTTTGCCGTTTTGTCCCGGAAAATAAGTATGAATCAACGTAAATACAAATATCCACATATACGCTGGTCGTGTTACTCAACTAAAAGATTATTACAAATTTGCAGAAATTGAGTCTAAAAAGGTTTTAAAACATGGCAACACGAGATTTATTTCCCTTTTATCGGCATTAGAAAGGTTTTTTGATATATTTTAAGGTCTAAAAATTTATTTTGATTCACGAGAACAGTGCACACAAATAATTATAAAAAATTTTGAAGACCCATGTGGAGAAGTGTATCTGCGATTTGATCTCGGACAACTCATTGTCAGTTTAAGCAATACTGAACATAGAAAAAACTAACGCTAGTGCAACAAACAGCCCGTGAACAACGGAATTTAAAAATTACTTTGCAAGAACGCAAGGATAACTGTTTTATCCCACAATGGGCTAAAATTTTGCTAACGAAATTCGACAAACCTGGGAATGCAATTTCTAAAACGTTAATAAAATAATTTGTCGCTTTTTATGTTATATGCTTATCATATCCTTGTGGGAAATCATTCTCGAAGAAGCAGAATCATTTTATTGGGTAAATAGTATATTCAATTGGCACGAGGTTAGAAAAACAGCGCAAACCATCAATTAAAGATATGGAAAGCTTTTAATAGATATCGACAATATTTTCGATGAGGTATGTTTAGCAAAGCAATTTGTTCATAATAACAGAAAGAGAAGCTGGGATGAGGAAGGAACGAAATTCGAAGATAGACGGATTGAACTTTTTAGACATTTTCTCGAACAGAATATTTCAATTGTCAATCTAACGAAAGTTATTGAAAACGTAGTCTGTTTACCCAGAACAACAGCTCCAGTAGAGCGACTTTTCTCTATTATGAACAGCGTGTTGTCCCCAGACCGAAGCAGTAGCGCACACAGGATTCTCTCAAGGGGGGGGTCCGAAATATTTGACAAGCACAAAAGTTGTATGCAAGTTATATCAATGTCGCGTATTGCATTGTTTATTATATTTATGTTAAAAACAACGGGGGCAAATAGTCTCCTATTCCTTTCTGACGACGCCCATTAACCCAAATTTAAAATAACGATGTATGTTTCAACACCTTAGAAAAATCACAATTTCCGGAACCGGTGTACCCCTCCCCCTCCCGTTTGTGCGCCACTGGACCGAAGTTGCATGGATTAAAGTACAGTTCGAGCGATATTATAGAGTAAAATCAATATTGATTTGGACTGTAAAGAATTTTATGCTAAAATAAAAAATGATAACATGTTTTTGGATAAAGTCATGTCTAGCGACAAATATAACCGGTTTAGTAATCAGTAAGATTTTTGTATATTGTATTGATATATTTTAAAATTGAAATATTAGAAATATTTCGTGTTTTTTCTTTCAGATATTTTTAACAACAATCATTCCGTCTCCACATCCCTATAATATTCTTTTTTGTTTTTGAAAATGTATAAAACGGAAAAGAATATAAATAATGTACATATAAACAATAAAAAAGAAAAGACTAGCCGTTCAGGATTTTGTCGCGGTCATGTTAGATTATGTGCCGGATTTGTCCCGGTTTTTCTTCTTCAGAAATTGTTTTATCTCGGCTTTGATCCTTGAACATATGGTAGCCCTATGCTTGTAATACAATTATTATTAACGTAATATAAAATGTAATTACGTAGGTAAAGAGTATGCACATGCCCTTTCCCAGACTTTTCTCAGAGGAATTTCCGACAAGTGCTCCTCAGTTGTTAAATTATGAGAAAATTTTTTTTTTTTTGCGGTTAAGACGATATTTCACATACAATAAGAGACATTTTATGATTATATAAAGGACTTTCACAAGCTCCAAAATTATTTCGATAGGAAGAGAAAATGTAGAGTTATTAAAATATTTTAGTCAAAGCTACCGTCACAATAGATGTCAAAAGGTTACGTGCAATCTAAAAATTATTGCCTCTCACTTTATAGGAAAGTCCACGTTAATAAATCCTGATAAAATTTCCTTCATGCTTATTAAATTCTCGTGTAATTTATTTATCCATCAATTTGGTTCTCATCGCAACCCTCCTGTTCGCTGCAATATGCAGATACGAAAACTCATATTAAGCTGATTTCTTCCTTTTCCTGAGCACATCTTTTATCTGAAATTCATATACTTGTGATACTCGATAAAATTTATTTAAACATTCCATATTTGCAACTGCCAAATGAACTTTCAGAGAATGATAAGCATTTGAGAAAGTACCTCATAGGCGCTAATTAAGCAAAACAAAATTATTCATTTCTATAAACAAAATATTTTGTTAGAAACCCACTGAATCCTACATTGTTGTGCATATTAGCCTACACTACGAAGTCTATTTGTACGTGAAAACTGGATAAAAAGGAGTTAGTTATTTGTCTGTCAAATATTCGTTACTGATTTTCCAATAAAATTTCTCATTTGTGAAGATGGGAAAATTAGATACCTATCTTTTCAAGATTTTGGGCAAATTATTCATTAAAACTGAATTATAACCACATAAACATTTACGTTATTCTTTCAGCCGAGCGTACTATGCAGTTTATGTCAAATATAGTTAGTACGAACATGAAAATGTGTGTTTTCCTGCATTGGAGTTTTAGTGTCGCGTGTATTCCCATAAAAATTAACATGCAAAAATTAACCAGCGAGCCAAACGATGAACATATGAGAATGAGAAGCGTTTATTTAAAGATGTAGGTAACGTTTAAAATATACAGACAATTAGCCGAATTTTCTGAGTCGAATCAGATATTTTTTCCACATTCATAATCGTAAAACTCAAGATTAAACACTATAAATCGAAGTTTCGATAAATATTTCTTTTTCATTTTCCTTTGAGTTTCGAATTATAAACCTTCGACTTTATATTCATTAAATGAAACAGATTCGTCTCCTTCAAAATAACCGACCTTTACTTTGGACTTAGACGACTAAAATGTTTCTAATTTATATTTGCTCATGACATCCCAAACGTATAATATTATCGAGATAGATAACAATCAAGTCTAAAAAAACTGCCCTCCACACAGTAAACCGTTCTAGAAAGATTTTATATATGATGATTCCCACATAGAGCAACAAGCACTTTGGCCAGATATCGTGAAAGTGGCATAACTATATATATCCACGACCCTCAGTGTAGTGATATAAGTCATTTAGATGCTATTGACCCAGTTTTTTCGGTTGTATCGGTATTACATAACTATTACTCACTCCAAAAGCCAATATTTTCCGAAAAAAACACTCGATAGCAAAAATACCCACTGTTTCGAAAACTATTCTCTTCCTTAGGCAAAACTGAGGCGATAAAATCGATATTACGCGCGTTGAAATGCAAGTTCATATAGATCGTATGCCAAAATAACTACCATGAAAGGAGAGTAACGTGAATGTCTAAAACTCGGATTCCGTGATAACGTCACGCCGCGGCGCGTCGTGTTAATTTGTATGGAAATGAGCGTTTGCTACAGTAAAAGACGGACATCAGTTTTGTTTCGCCTTTCATTCGAAATACCAATATGGCGTATTTTTTTTGGAGAATACACACTATTTTACAGGCATCGTAATCATCGTAAAAACGGTAAATATACATTGGATACACTGACAAAATGCTGCAACTGAGAGATAATTGGTGACGGTGGTCAAATATTGCTTTGGTCATGGTATCGTCGCATGCTTAATGTGTACCGAAAAGATAACCGAGTCCATTGTTTTTACCCATCAACTCTCGACTGAGCTCAATCCATAGGATCACTGAAAACGCATCACTATTGGTCTCAATTTCTCCATTGTAAAAGTCGACAGAAATTAAAAATTTAAAAACTTATGCCATACGTTTTTAAAAATATATTTTCGGTCATATAGACGATTACACCGGAATTTCTAATAAAAACCTCCAAACCATAATGCCTTATGCATGAATCATGTGTAAATAGCCACACCTCCATTTTTTTTGTTATACTAAGTGAGTACCCATAAATGCAGTGTATTTCAAAAATTTTATCTCTCGATCCAGCGATACATGAAGAAAAACATGCTCCGAATTATTAATAAGAGATTTTTATAAAATTATTAAACAGTACTGCATGCATAAATGAATAATAGGAAAGTAATCAAGGAGAAGCATGCGTACACAACAGGGACGATCTGGATATCGGACCAATTCAGAACAGCGTTCAACCACAACCCAACCGGCAATGCATGGCTATCTCAAACATCTAAGTGGAAGGGAGAATGTAAAAACCATCGCCTTGGGGAAATTAGGTGGTGCAATCCATTAAATAGCTCTGTGGTGTACCCTTGAGAGCAATGAACAGCTGAAAAGGACGTCCATTTTGCGTCAAGAGAGCGTTCCGTGTGGTACCGATAACGCAGGCAATGTGTTTCCTGCTGCCGCAAGCTTCACCTTCCTTATTCCTTTCCCTGCCTTCTTCATCCTCCCTCCGAGCAATCTTCATGGAGACATTCTCCCTATATCACTCGAGGGAGAAATGTTCCGTTGCTCTTTAACTCAATTCTCGCACCACCACTTCCCGCCGTGAATTCGCAAAGCTATATCGAGGATAATACCAACTCAGGGCATGCAGAGGTCAACGGCATCGAAACTACACATTATAAACCTAACCGTTTTTTTTTTTCAATTTTCTTTACATAAAAAATATTTCGTAGCATAAAAGATATTAACAAAGGATAATTTAATGTACGAATTACTTCAATCTTTTTTAAATAAACGGTTAATACTTAGAGATAACGAGGAAGGGATGAAGACATTCGAAAGAAAAATATATATATAATGGCAAAGATAAGAAATAAATAGTGAAAAAGGGAGGAGTGGGCGCAAAAGAGTAGGCCTTCCAGCCACCAGATGTAGACACTTGCTCTATATTAGTATCCAAAACAGGATGCGGATAGGAAGTGTTTCGTGGTCGAAGGAGAAGTGAAAGTCGGGCCACATAATAATCATTAAACATAAAAGGTTTCGCTACTTTAACTTCAGAAATGTACTCGTTCGATATAACGAGAGGGAAAGAGACGGAGATGAAGAGATCGTGCATCAAAGGATGCCGAAGAGAAATTGAAGAACAGTGCAAAAAGAGAGAATGAGTAAAGGTAGGAAAGGGAGTGGTTTATGGAAATCAGTTTTTGTAAATGCAGATGAGAGGTCTCGAAAAAAAAAGACAGCGAAGCGGTTTTCCGCGCGCTTCCTTTTAACATTCTCATGTCCGCATTTAAAATAGGGAAAAGAAGCGAGCTCACTTTTCCGTACATCCCGAAAGGGTTTACTTTTGTAAAGTGAATTTTCTTCTTCCATTATGCCACTTTTGACGTCGTTAGGGTCATAATAATAAAAGGAAGGAGAGCGGCAGTTCCTAATTCAATCCTAAGACTTTCCGCCATGGAAAACAAGAGATTTTCGCCGCATGTAAAAGATGCTTTATTTGCAGTAGTTGTAGTCGTCAGGAGCACGAGGGCCAGTTTAACTGCACGGGTAAAAAGAATTCTACCAATACCTCTCAAGTTTTTTTTCTTTTTATGACAAAGGCGATTCGTCAATTTTTTCCTAGCTGTACGCGAAAATCAGTTTCAAAAATTCATTTTAAAAATAACTCTTCTCTAATTGTATTTATTTATATTCTGAAAAGAGTTTTCGTACAGGAATGATAAATGACGAGGGTGCCTAGGGATTTATAGGATTAAAAAAAGGTTATAAAATGACTTAAAAAGTAGAAAATGGAAACTGAAAGAACGGTTTTTTTTGTTAGCAATCCGTCAAACATACTTGATGATAGACAGTTCGTATATTAATAACCAATTTTTTTAGCATGATTTATTTAAAGAGTAAATTCTTTTCTAAATGTGTTCGATGAAATAATAATACTCAATGACTAATAGGTTCGGATGAGTACGTATAGGCATATTTATTTATAAATGAATTTAAACATAAAATCCTGTATTAATAAAAAGGACAACTATGCTTGACTTCTTCAATTATTTTACTTCATATTTAATCGGATACGAGATTCCCAAGTCCCAACATATTCTGTACCAGTAAACATCTGATTCATTAAGATGTTCCAGTTCATATTTTTTATACATTACATACGATATATTTTAAACTTATTTCCATAAGTACTTGAAAAAAATTTATTAAATGTTCCGTGGGTTAACCGTCAAAGTAATTTTAAAATCTAAGAAACAAGCATACATTTTGTGAAATAGCATCAATTTGTATATGAAAGTGTATCGCGTGGTTTTTTTATGTTCTAGAATGCCACGCTTCCAATTATAACCGAATGTATGATAGATATTTTTCTCACTCTGCACAGAATGGCAAAATCGTTTAATGCAAACATTTTGCAATTTGGACTGGTTTCGCGCCTGAGATTTAGTAAGGAACTCTTGGTAAAGATCAAAGTCTGGTTGAATTAAGCGTCCACAAAATCTTAAATCCCTTTATAACACTCCTTATGAAAAAGTGTTGTATATATTAAGTGGTAATATTTTTTTTAATGGATAACGTTAGGAACCTTACGGCTCGCGAGCCGTAACCGGATCGCGTGAATACTTAAAAAGATACGGAGAAATCATTGCGCCAAAAAACGACCTATAAAATTTACGACCCGCCATTTCATAAATTTTACATATGATACGATCATAACATCTTCTATGAACACGTTCAGACGATAAATGATTGCTTTTATGTGCCCTTTTCTCCTCGTATACTCATTTTATGGCAGAAAGGTAGCTCCTGATTTACTCTCATATTCTGGCCACCTAAGAACTCGCAGCTCTTAATAACTTCCTCTTACATAAAAAAACCCGTACATTTCTGGCATTCTACTCTATTTCGAATAGCCAAGTACTAAACGGGAATAGGAATATGTAAAACGAGATGGAAAAATTTAATAAAGTACCGGTGATATTCACAGCGAGAAGTGGCCGAAAATTCAGTTGCTTTAAAATATATCACATCTAAATCTGGTGAAAAGTGAGATAACTCGACTTATAGCGCAATTTACGCAGGAAACCATCTTGTATGAGCTTTCTCCCTACAGAGAGAACGCGTACTGTGCACGCTCCGATATTCCTACTTTTCTGGCACGATTACTAAAAAAAAAGGCAACAATTATTTTTAAAGCGTGAGCGTTTCTAAATAAGGATTTATCCATATATATAAATCCTTTCCGTTCTCATATTTTTCATTTTTCGCTCTGAATTTTATCCGATGCGTTAATTTTGAATTGCACCTGCGACGCAGGTCCTGCGTGCGTCACACCGGTGTGGAAGTGATACATGCAGAACAGGTGAGAGTGTAAAACTTGGCAGGTATGCAATTATTAACGTGTTATTAAGCATCAGGGAAAATCTTGGCAGGTATAAACGTGGAAATATTCGAAAAAATATTAAAACCTTGAAGTTGGGAGTAGTTGTGAAGTCAGTAATATTTAAAAAAAAAAAAAAAACAATCTCCCAATAAGAAATACATTGCGTCTCAAATTAGCTTTATTAAAATAAGTATATCTTGAAACTTGGATTTTTGTGCAGCCTTAAAAAAGAAGTATATTTTTCTCAAAGAGAGAACCCGAATTAGCTTGAAAATTTTCTTGGTGCGAGAAGAAAAGGGATTTTTTTTAAATACGATTTTATCAAAGAGAAATTCAGATATCATGGAAACGAATCCAATTCTTTTAAACGATGCATTGCCTTTTCCCATTTCCTATGTATTTATCGCTGCCTCAAGCTAAGTACATTCTGCTTCAAAACCTGAACTTCATGGAGATGCACTTCGAGCCATCGATAGCTACATAGTCCAAAACGCCTTTGTATCCTTTCTATCTTCAGCGGTCACTTTTCTTTTTGCTGACCAATTTAGTATAATGTTTTGTATTTATGCTGGCAGGAGAAAACGTGGCAGAGATATACAAGGTGATACAAAATTATGCACTAACACTTTAAATTGCTGTATTTCGTAGATAACTTGGTAAATTTGTATGGAAATTTTGAACATCTGAACTAACTTTTTCTGTGTATCAAATTTCCACGTATCTAATCCATGTAAAAATATTTTTGGTTTGTGTTTAATCAATAAACTTTTTGAGATGCAATAACTTTATACATAATTTTGAATCACTCTGTATTTATAGTTCTTAAGGGATTGTCGCGAATGTTACGAAAACTAAAACTTGATTTCCCCCACGCATAATTCAATTTTAATCTTGTTCAATCTACCAAGTTACAGCAATTTTTTCTTTGGAATTGGTTCCATCAAAAACCAGCACTTAAAGAGACTTCTACTTCCGATCTACGCCATCCCTTCCTCTCCAACCACCGACTCTCCTTCTATTTTTACTTTCTCCATACGTAGTAGAGTGAAAGTATTGTGATCATGAAAAAAATCGACTTCGAGATTTCAACGGCAATACACATTTTGAGGTCCCTAGAACACGTTTAGACTATTTTCGGAATGATGTATATCTGTGTGTGTGTGTGTGTGTGGATGGATGTGATTGTTGGCGCTCTAACTCAAAAAGTAATTGTCATATTAATACCAATTTTCATATATAACACTTTAGCAGGAGCATAAAGAACAGATTAGTTTTTGGACAATATCGGTTAACCCGAAGTCGAGGTTTATTCGAAAACCGATTCGGTTTTTGCGATATTTCTCTGTTAAAACATCATTATTGTATATACAATTCTATACAAAGTTTATAGAGAATGTAATTTCCTACAACTTTTATTTGAAAGAATTTTCCATAGCAGTTATTGTTTAGGAATTATTTATAAATAATCGGTTTTTTCGGTTTCCATTAAATACCTCCCTAAAAACGTTGTTATTGGTAATCTTCATGAGGACCAAAGATGTAGAGAATAATATTTCTTCCAAGTTTTGTTTGAAACAAATTTTCGTAGAACAATCCATTTCGGAGATATTTTGCTTATTCGTAAATTTTCAGTATACAGCGCCACCATCATGTAGCGGTGAATTCTGTAAACATATTCAACATATACGTAATTTACGGCAATAAGGACGACTATTCTTTTACGATACGAAATGATAATTTTGCCTAATAATGCTATTCATAATAGTTTAAATATCTATACCCCAAATATGGAGAAAGTCATGTGTTGGCCACATCAGATTTTTTACATCCCCTATTTCACATTCTCCCCTCGCAGAATAATCCAGTTGGTCGGCGCATTCCTCCTCCACACACACACACACGCTCGCACGCACACGCACATACTCTCACAGACAACATTCCATCCGTTTCCGCACTAGCATCCGGATCCTTCGTCCAATGCCTCTTCTTACATCCCCCATCCTCCTCCTCCTCCACGCCTCCACCCCCTTCAACAGCCTTTCGGTCAGGATGAGACCGCAAACTCCTCCCCCCCCCCCACCAACCCCCTTTCCCAACCCGTCCCGCAACACCCACGAAGACCCCAATCTCTCCAAACACCCCCGAAGCGAATCTCCCGCTACCTCTCATCCATTCATTCCCTCCCCCCTTCTCTCCCACTCCATCCCTCCCTTCTCTCCTCCTCCCGCTCGCCGCCATTCAACCGCATGAATCATCCGCGGCTCCCCGCCTTCTTCTCTCCATTTCTCTCTCTCTCTCCAAAACCTCCCACCCTACGCCTCACGCTCCTCACACCACCTCTCCGGTTCTTTCCTTTTCCTCCCTTCGACTCCGCCTACGCGCCCTCTTTCGCCACCTGCAGTAAGACTTAAAATTTCCTTCTCTAGACCAACTTGGCTCAACTTTCTTCCAAGAATTCCCTCTCTCCTTCTTTACTATTCCTTCCCTCTTCCTCTCTCTCTCTCTATATATATTAATATATAATTTAGTGTGTTTGTGTGTATGTCCGTTTATAATTTAAGAACCAAAAGTTCCACAACTTTCAAAGTTTTCACATGATTTTATATCATCCCTGAAAATATTTTAGGCAACTTTGTTTCCCCCCACCTCCCACCTATAACCCCACCCTCTTGGAATATTTTTAACATTTTCATATTTTTTCAATTTTTTTACTTTAGTCGTACATTATCCCTTCTACAATGTGTATACAAAATTGGGGGGGGGGGGGCTATGTCTCCTCGTTCCCCCATTATTTTGATTTGAAGTTACCCAATCCTTAGACAAATTGACCCGGGCAACGCCTGGTACTGCAGCTAGTTGCAAATATTTCTCTTTTCCCTTAACTGCAAAACGTGTCATATGACTGGCGGGATTAAGCGGAGAAATGAAAATTAAAAGTTCGCGTATCTTCTCCTCCTTTGTGTACTCTGAGCAAGATGGATGAAAGGAGAGAATCAACGAGAGTTGTTTGGAGATGAAGTAGGACGGGGTGAGATGGAAGCGAATGAGTTCAGAACCGAGATGAATTCCAAAGAAAATTAAAAATTTAATGAATGCGATGTCTGGATGGGAAGATAAAAAATAAGTGATGGAAATGAAAATACGATTTTGAGGCATATGCGAATATCAAGAACGATCTCGAAGAAACTGGTGTGTGTTATAAATAACAAGAGTAATAATTTGGCTAGAATTTAATCCGCGTTATCGAATTATAGAAATATTCTAGTGATGTAATCGGTGTAATCAATATTCCTGTTTCCGAGACTAAAGCACATAGGTGTCGCCATTTGTCGCAATGACACGTGGGATACGCACATTATTCCATAGGTGCTGCCAACGTGAAAGTATCCTTAAGCTAAAGAGGTGATAAGTCGTGCAAAAATTTGATGAAGTGGTGCTGTCTCTTTAAAGTTCGACTGCATAATATAAACAAGTGTTCGGGGAATTTTGAGTTGCAGAAGTTAATCACAGAGAAGCTACATCTGTAAAACGAAACTAGTAAAAACAAACAGAGCGTTGTATAAATAATAATTAAGTTGACTGATATTGGGTGTCGATAGGATAATACTGACCGAATGCTTCATCGAAGCCACTAGACAAGTTCAATTCAATGGTTAGGTAGTTATACGACTATAATAAGTTACCAGTTATATAGGTGTACAGATACGTTGAGATAGAGTACGCAAGATCTAATTTAGGAGATACCGCTACAGGAAATATCTAATCCTTTGAGCTATTAATAAGAGAATCATTTGAGATTGTTAGAAATAGTTTGATGCAGTTCACAACCAGCCTCAAACCAATCAAGCGAATTATTAAGTCGAATATAGATAGAGAAAAATGACAGAGAGGGAAAAATGAACTAGGCGGAAAAAAGAAATCTCTTACCTATTAATATCGATAGATTTAACCGTCAACCAATTCCATGAAGCGTTCGCAGAATAGTTAATCTGCAGTAATCATCGTATTTCCTTAATATCAACATTACGATCCACCATTTTAATTTAAGGTCAAATTTAACTATACGCAATAAAGAGGAACCGTCCTCTTACAAGTTTTTATTTGAAAATTCGAGGTTTGGAATCACAAGGAGGGAAGAACGAATGCTTAATTTATAAGGAACGGCCGATCGAATCAACAAGAGCCCATTCTCATCTAATTAAGAGTAAAACCCAGCACATGAAGAACCACACGGTATAGGTGAGTTAGATAATATTTATTTTGAAATGTGAATTCATACTTAAGAAAGACGTTATACTTGAAGCTGCGCTTGCTGGAATGTAGGTCGCGAACTAATGTGTCGTTTCAAGTACTTTATCCGACAGAAAGAGTTGGTTTTAGGGAATCGCACGAAAAGTCCCGAAAGAACCGAGTGCGGCTCAGGTACGGCAGTTTGCTCACTCCTGGACTACGTGAAGGGACTGGAAAATAATTGATGATAAAAAGAAATTAAGGCATTTCTATTGTAGGATCTCTGTAAACTTCGTGTGGAAAGAAGTTTTAAAAATAAAACGTTGGATACCACAAAACGAATTATTTTTAAAAAGTTATTAGCTTATCCTGATGTTTTCATTCTTTGAAAAGGCTAAAGCAGACTTGAACATTGGCTTTAGTACAGCGAAAGGTGACAGCGTAATCCACAAAATCACGTAATTTAATAAATATAATTTCGAGAGGAATTTTAGAGTTTTATAACGATTATCGAATGCAGTAAACGACGTTTTTGTGTAGTCATCGTTCCATATTTTAAATTGATCTGTTTTTTGCAATTGATTTAATAGTGTTAATAGCTTAAATATATTAGATTTAAAAAATTGGAGTTTTAGTTTTCTATCTAATGGTGTAACTGCACATAAAAGATGAAAATTCCACGAAATTCTGTTTATGTTTGAAATGGTGCTGCGCCAACCTAAATATTATCAACTACTGGAATGGGCAGATAGTCGGAAAATCGCACCAAGACTTTGTCTCCCCGGATAGCTGACCTTAATATTTTGTTTGTTTTGGCTAAGCATGTGGTATCCTTTTTAGGGACGGAAGGAATGAAAACATGGAGAAGGATTTTAAAGCAAATAAGAGCTCTTACAAAATATTAGGCATTAAAAATTAATAACCTAGGATTTAAAACTTATCTTCAAAGATAAATAAAACCCACATTGGGATAGGAGTTGATTTTTTGGGATCAAGGCTTTGGAAAAATAACAAAAAAACCAAGGTTGAATTCCAAAATAAGCATTTCAGTATTAAAAATTTAAAAATTAAGTCTTCTATTAAGTAATTCAACATCCGCAACAAGATCAAAATTAAAGTTATTAAAAATGGAGGAAAGTGAGTGGATGCTCCTCCACCATGTAGGCATATCGTGAAAATTTAAACGAAAACTTGTTACTTATGAATATGGAATGCTAAAGAGACCAGAAAAAACGATCGTGGAGTGCCAGACCCACGTGTAGGACCTATCTCTCGCTAGAGGGAGCTCCAGAGACGTGCCGCAGCTTCTGCAAATGATGCAGTTTAATCAGGAGGAGATTGTCAGACGGAGACGGTAACGGAGAAAAACCCAATGACGTCATGGTAACCATTTGGATCTCCCGATGAGCTTCCTTTGCCTTCTCTACACCAGAGGTCGGAAATATATTTTTTTCTTTTGCGGGACGGGTAGTTGCGAATACTTCTGCGGACCATAAAAGCAGCAGAGCAGCCCGCTAAAAATAACTTTCGTTCCCCTTCGCAACTTAATATAATAAAATATATAGATATAGATGCACCTGGAGGACCTCTAAATCAATTTCTCCCCCCCCCCCCTTCCCTCTCGCGGTATTATTATAGTACCGCTACCACGTGTAAAATTTTACATTGGAAACTACTCGGTGATTCCGTGGCAATGAACCCGCGAAGATCCAGTCAATTTAATTTTTTTTAAAAGTCTTTCGTCTTCAATAGAAAGGTTTCATCGCCGTGATTTGAATCTAAAAAAAATATGAAATCTTCGCCTATATTGAATTGTATCCAAATAGCCTCGCGCGGTATGTATTTCTTACCGCCACTCCACCTAATCCTTATTCGATCTCGTTCGTTCGTGTATTTCTCTTTTTTCTTCTTCTCCATTCGAGCCTGCATTTTCCGCGTGCTATCTCCTCAACCATTTCGTCGCGTGTAAAAGCTGTCATCCGTCACCCCCAACTCAACTATTTTGTTCCGCCGTTCCAATCATATCTTCCCTTTCTCACCTCCCATCAAATCCACTCCTCCGCTTCACGCCCTTAAGAACCTCTCTACATACCTTCACGCCTCTTCAAACCCTTTCGAGTCCTTCAGCGTCCCTTCAGGAGAAAAAAAAACCTTCCGCACCACTCCCCCCCCGCTCTTTCATATACCCACGAAATCCTTTGCATTCCTTCTTCCATACAGGCCGTGTCTCCTGTCGTCCCGTTTGAAATGGCGTCCTCGAACTACACAAACCAATTTGACGTGTATGGGATATATACGTACCTTCTTATTCACTTTCACTGGCTTTACATCGCAATACCAACTCGCTCCGCGTTCCTAAACATGGAAAAGCTTCACCAGGAAAGTCATTGCATAATTCGACCTTGTTTAAATAAATGGTCTGATCTCTTTGTTTATGTACCTAATGTTGATCCCTTTTCCAACTGCTCACACGATTTATTCCATACTACCAGAGCTACAGCAAAGACAAAAATTTCCAAGAAATCGCCCTCTATCCAAGGCCAAGTTGTCATTTTGAGGATAGGCCTTCATTAAATGTAAAAATCACCTCGTATAACGTGAAACAAGACATTTTCTGCGCTCATTAATTTTATTCTTTCAATATGGTTTAATGAGAAATTAGTGGATATAAATAGTAACTCAACCGCGTACATCTTAAAATAAATTCCTAGAAAAATTAAGACGTGGACGTTCTACCAATACTGACACAGCTGTATACAGATTAAATCTAAATTGGTCTATATATAAATATGGTAAGTCCGAACTTAAAAGATCATCCTTTTTAATCGCAGTTATTGAGACAGTTCAATGAATCATATCAACATGTAGAAGAAAATTATGTACTTTTAACCATAACAGGATAATGTTAATCTCCAATAAAAACTACGAGATTTAAAATTAAATCGAACAAAAATATTTTAAAAGAAAATCCGAAAAATTGAGTTACGTGACGAGATATTTTCAGGAAAGTGTTCAATCAGCCAGCAGGACGCGCTTGATAACCTTCGACAAAATAGAACCGGATATTCATAAAATGAAAGTAATACCGAAATAAATTTACGACTGGCATTTAGAAAGTTTTCAAAGGAACGCAATGAGAGAGCTTTCCCCGTCTGGAACCTTAGGGATTCTGAAAGGATGGAGGCGCGGATAATAACCTACTCAGTCGGATGAGCAGAGGTCTATAAGCCGTTACGAGGGATCTTCATCATATGCGTTAATTCACGGGTCAGCATTTTTCACTCTCTCCCTCTCTCTCTTTGAAGTGTTAAATAAGGACCGAGAAGAGATGGTTTTGGAGAAAGGAATGAGAGCACTAGGGAGAAAGTGAGTCGGAAAGGATTTGAATGAATGGAAGAGAGATAGAGAGAGAGAGAGGTGACGGGAGCTATATACGCACTCCAGAACGAAAGAGAGAGAGAGAGGCATTCTCCCTCCTTCCCATTGGCCGAGACTTGAATGGGTCGGAGAAATCAAGGAATCCGGATTTATGTCCTCCGAGAGAACCACTCCCGCCCCTCTTTATTCCCGCGGGAGAGGACAAACTGTGTGCGCAGTTGAAGATAATGGCATAATAAGAGAATCGGAAGAGGGAGAGGGTGAGAGAGAAGCGGAGAACGAAGGAGACTCCGACTGAGGGTGAAGAGGGACTCTCCTCAAGATTCTCAAATGTTCGTGTTCCCAACGTGCATTCAATGCGAGACGTTTAAGTTGGAGCGGAAGAGGACGAGAGAGAGAGAGGGTGTCAAAGCAAAAATTGTTAAATCAACCGAATGATCTTACTCGCGAGAATTCATATCGCATGTCAACAGCTACTGTTTCAGCACTGTAAGAGAGAATTCACTGCAATAAAATTCGCTCAGTTAAAAAAAAACATATACATCAAGGAGAAATAATTTTCATACTTAAGCATTCTCCACGAGTTGCAAATCGATTCGCAAAAAGAATAAAACTAATTACTCGGTCTTTGTGTAGGTATCATTGAAAACTTGCGTAAGAATTAGGATCTTAAATGTAGGCGGATTTATCTTTTGGACTGGAAATTTCATTTAATTTCTAAAACTGCGAGTTTTCACCAGATGATATGTGAGCCATTGGATACTAGATCTGTAAATATATCAAGCTTTGTAACTCGGTATACGTCGTAAAATAAGCAGTCTGATATTTATTGCAATATCCTTAAGGATGACGCATTTAGATCACTTGCTCTTCATAATTCGCTTGACTGATGTAAGACATTTGAAATGCTCAAGGTTATCTTTATAATAAAAAGCAATTCTCTGTATATAACGCTAACTTAAACGCTAATAACTCGAGAAGTAACAAAGATAGAAACTCGAAATTTGGCAAGGATGCTTGATTAACACTTTTTCAGGTGACGACGAATTTAAATCGCGAAAAAATTACTTGGTTCGACTCCAGTGGAGGCATTTCCATTTCCCATTACTTAACATGTAAAACGCGATTTTTCGACGTGCAGGCTTTTATTCATTTGGAAATTAAAATTAGAAGGAATTAACCTACGACCTTCGATTTTAAACCATTTTGAAGAAAAAATTATAAAGTTTCATATTCTGTTCATCTTTTTTCGTCCACATTTCGAAATATCCCATGTTAAGCGTTTAATTTACATATTTTATGGAAATCTTGCCATTTTAACGGAATGTTGCCATGGTGACTAATTATATTGTTAGACCTCAAAATCCTATTGTTAAATCAATCCTTATGAGTGTAAGGGTGCTTTGAATTTTAATTTTTTAATTTTAATACGAGATAGGGAGGGAGAGAGAGGGATTGTAACGGAGGGGGAGAGGGGGAGGGAGGTAAGGTTAACTAAAGATATCCCGTCATATTGACGGGCAATTACGCCATATGGGTATAAACGTGCTCTGAATGCTTTTAATACGAAAGAGGGGGGGAGGTAGAGGGGGGAGCGTGAGGGAGGGGGAGAGAGGGAAGTAGGGGGAGGGGGGAGGAAGAGAGGGTGTGAGAGGGTGTAAGATGGGGAGGGGGAGAGAGGGTGTGAGAGGGGGGGGGGGACAGGGAGGGAAAGAGAGGCAACTATTTTAAGTTTAACAACAGATTATTCACTAGAAAAGTAGTATATGGCAAAATACTTCATATGTAAAAGTGTGATATTAATTATTTTAAATGAAAATAATAATAATCTATCTATCTATAATTCTTCCGTTGATATTTCAACGGGCATTACACTAGTAATAATAATAATAATGGAACCGTTTCGTCTAACTCATCATAATATACGTCTCTAAATATAGAAAGTCTTAAAGAACGAATAAATAGTTTCACAGAATCTGAAATTGAACCGAATAGGACTAGATCCAATAGATAGTAAAAGGTAAAGGTAAAAGGTAAAAAATGAAATTGATACAAACACCAGAAAGTCAAAAACAAATAGTTCTTGATTTTAGACATTTTATGAGTAAATAAACTAATAATTACGCCACGAACGTTTCCGATAAAATTATGTAATTTTGCCATAGTGATAGTATGTCTTAACCCCAACTTTAGGTCATAATAGCATTTTTCATTTTATGATAAATCTATAACCAATGTAGACTTGGTTTGACCCAACTATTTCATCCTTTCAAGCATTTAAACAAATAGGAATGTAAATACACTGGCAAAAATTATGCGTGAGAAAGCTTGGTATTTTTAAAATGGGTATACGAAATTATAATAGGGTAATAATGTGCTAGATAATGCTAAGGCTTTTCATTTGAGAGGTTCTCATTGAATTTCGGATTTCAGGACTAATAACGCGAAATTTGGAAAGGAGAACTTTCTCGTAATTCTACGAAAAACTGAAGAAACAAAGTTTGCTCATCGTGAACTTAGTACACACTCGGTTCTCCGACAGTCTTTCGTGCAACTCTCGATAAACCTGCGAAAGGAGTTTCAAATTGGTATTAATTAATTCTCGAGAAGTGTACATAAAATTAAACGCTCCATTTCTATTTCCCAAAAGATAAATCATGCACACGACAAAAGAAAATACCTTTCACTAGTTTCAATTTTCAGATGCTTTTATTTTATAAATATGAATTTTTCTTAAATATAAATTGTCGAAGCCTTTCTTTCATAAAATTATTATTCACGAACTGCCATATTTTCTTTAAAATCTACTAGTTTACCTATTGTTTCCTCCTCCTCTACATGTTCCGCACTTAAAAAGAAACAAGTCGCCATAAGCCCGGACTAATATTTATGGAAGCAAGGAATCATTAGTAAGAAGAAAAGCTTTGCGCGCAATATTAAGACAGCAGATGAATATGCAGGGTCTTATAAGGGAGTTTCCGATAATGCCGCTCATGCAAATGAGTCCTATGTAAACACGAGAGAGTGTGTCGCAAGCGCCATCCACGTCGAAAAACCCATTTGAACGAAGTCGATAAAACGAATTCAGATTGAGCGCACCTAAACAAAATTTGAACCCGACAGTATCCTGACAGCGATGACGAATCTTGAAATGTCTCCAATCGTAATATATTATGGGTTACCTAGTGAACGATATTACTCTAAAAAAAACGAAAATAACGTTACATAAGTCTTTGACAGTTCTTTACGGAGTAAAAAATTTTATTATTTTCTGTCGAAAATTAGCGATACACCTGAAATTTTCTCATTGTCAGTGCTAACCGAGTTTTTTTTGCGAATATCGCACCTCGATGGGTTGTGTTACATTTGAACATTATTTATCAGTACGCGCGCGTGGAGTTTGCATTGGTGATATAAATTTATATATTTGATTTTTAATTCTAAACAAAGGTAAGGAGAAAATTGTCTTCATTTACATATTTTTGAAAATCTCGCTAAAAGTGCACATCTACTTATAGCTCCAAAAATAAAAATTAAACAATGATACAATATTAGCATAATTATTTGCTTTCCACCAATTGGCTCTCTAAATATACCAACTAATATTATAGCAGAGAAATTATATATAAATTATATTCCAGTGTAGGTTATCAAATTGATCCCACAATCGTTAGTGGCCTAACTATCTAAGTCTAAAAATATATTTTTTGTCGAATGGAAAATAAAGGCGATTACATTACATTTGAAGAAACAAAAAAAATTTACCTAAAATAACAAAATAATAAGGTTGAGCAGATTTCATTAGCAAGTTAAAATTTAGATAACTTCCAATAAAATTCTTTCCACTCGTTCATTCCGACATGGAACACATCTTAACTTAAACTCTCACAATAAATCATGTAAAACAGTTTTATCGGAGCATTTTAAAATGTCATATTCTGTGGCAATGAAAATGTCACATTGATACTCAAATGTTTTACAAACTTACCATGGTAACTAATCAATTGTATTCTTTTACATCAATATATGTAAAGCACTACCAGGTTTTCAGTAATTACGAAAAGAAATACAATCATTAAATTCGTAAAAACTATATACTTCATCTCGATTCGTTTAGTCATTAGTTAAAAGAATATAATTTTAATATTTCAGCAAGCTTCTGTGTTCCTTAATAAATTTTCTTACTTATGTGGATAATATAAAAAAAAAAGTTTCCTATTTTCCAAAAACAACTACGTAATATCGATTGCTAATTTGTTAAAATATAGGAACATTTTTTACTATCGCCCAAATCCTTTCTTTGCTCACTAGGAGTAAGCAGAACTTAACGAAGACTTCAAGGTTAACACAGCCCCCCTATATCATGGCAGGCAAGAAGTTTGTTGATGTTTGCGTTTTCTTATCGCGGCTCTTGCTTCCCTGCTAGCTTTTAGAATTAGGATAACACAACGCATAAGCGCTACTCGATTACGGCGTCATACGCGCGAGGAATGCTCTACAAAATGGCTAGTGGCGGGGATGAGCACCCTCGCTTACCATGCGTACATAATGGAACAGAGCTGCCTATTCTACAAATAGAGTTTACGGAGCGGTTTAGTCACGTTCTCCTGGAAAATAATCCCGTCGCATAACTCCTCCGAAAGTTGAAGAATTTGAAAGAACATGTGAAACAACTTATGTTAGGCAGGTGCTTTTTATAAAAATTAAAAATCTAAATTTAGATTCTAAATGTATCAAAAAAAAACTTTAACAAACTTTGGACATTTCATGCATATTTTTAATCTCTCTGGCAGTAATATAGCGATAGATACAAACAGAATGATGATAAAAGAAGACTCATTATATATATATATATATATATGGCAACTAGGTTTGAAGGAAACCCAGTGAGCACTTACTAGAAGGACAGCCGCTGGGGTGTCGGACAGACACGTGTGTGTGTATACACACAGTAGAACTCGATTATAACGGCATTCAAGAGACTGGAAATTTATTGCCGTTATAACCGGGTGTCGTTATAACCGAGGTGCATGGGAACATAGAATTAGTTTCCAAATTCTAAATTTTATATTATGATCTAATAAGTACCTTAAAACATTATATTATATTATGACATAATACGAAGTAGATTATATTGATATAATAAGTACATTAAACAATAAAAATATTTTTAATGATTAGTAAAATAATCTGATATTTTTTTCTGTGTCGTATGTGCCAACTTTAAATGTTTTTCGAGGTTCTCCTCAATTAAGTGAATAATGTTAAATGTATTTCTATTAGTCTCCTTCGATTCATAAAACCGTGATATCACTTTTATTGCTTGCATGGCTTCATTAACCGTGGTAACAGATTCGTCTTGATCTCCTATCATTTCTTCATCTTGGCTACACTTTCCCTCACGATGTCTAGGTCCCTTTGATCTTCTGTTTTTATAACATCTTGGTGTATTTCTGCATATGAATTGATATCTTCATAAATTTTAAAACTTTCTACGTTCATCTCCGCTAACCAATCTTTTAGTGTTGTTTCATTAAAATTTACGTTTACTGACTTGCTTTTAGAAAACGGCTCGTGCGAACCACACTGAGTAAACAGTTTCCTTTGTTGGATCCCTCCCCATCCGGGCGGCCATTGGCCCTTCAATGTATTGGCGATCAGCAAAAATGAATAATAAAACCTGAATAATGTAATGACATTTATATTATATTAGTTCTCTTCTTTTCACCAATGCATACAAAAATGTGTTGCGCCGACCCTGTGCTTACACATGAAAATATTTGTTACTTACTAAATTTCATTGTAGCTATAACCGAGTGTTTTAATACGTTATAAACAAGGTGAATATATTGCAATATTATAGAAACGGGGATGTGACCTGAATAACCGAGTTCTACTGGTGTGTGTGTGCGTGCGTGTGTCTAATGTACTCGTATATTATATCTCCTACATTATTGTTTATCTATTTAATAAAAAGGCATAGCATCACTTCAAATAAAATTACACGATATGTCAACATTTCACTAGTCATTGACATTCAGACCAGCTTACGTATTATTAAAGATGAAACATCATTACAGAACTCATCCGACGCACAGTGGTCTGGAGAACTCGTTTTTCCGGTCAAAAGTCATAAGTCCCCTTTATTGAGGGCTAACTGCATATTTTGGTGTGGGGGTCGATTACGTTAATTATACACAAATGATATGTGTGATTTATTTCGGAGGGGGGCAGTGAAAGGGGAATTTTAGATCGTATTATACCTCAGGAACTAATCGTCTGATGTCTATGCTTCCCGGGAACAACAATGCTCAGCTTGTGAGGATACATTTATATATAACACGTGTGACACCTCTAAAGTGTCAATCTCGATTCACGAGAATATTTTACTTACAAAACCTATAAAATAAATACGGACTGCTAATTACATTTACAACAAACAATCATTCTTCATCGGTTCTGTCGTTACTGTCCACTTGTATGGGTGCTGAAGTTACGTTAGGGGGGTAAAGGAGACTTAGCACATCATCAGGAAGACTTCCTGTTTTCTAGTTTGGCGTCCTTCTGAGAGATGTGATCAGAGGGTCCGAAGTTATGAGTAGAATATGGAGTAAGTCCGCATTCGAGTAAGCTGTGGATGTTTTTCTGGAGTTGAATTATCGGAATCGCTTGCAGTCTTTGTTACGAGATTCTTGCGCTTCCTCAGAAAGCATTCCAATTGGAAGAGGTGCTGCATTGATTATTGAAGCTCCATGCAGCAGTATTTTGTGCATGGAGGGTGGCATGAAGTACCATGGATACAAAGCAACATAATCTCTTGCAGTCTGCAAAGTATACTCCTGAAACGCAGGGATATTGATTTCATATGGGCTAGATATAGCTCGAAGAATTACTGATAAACGCCAGATAAGACCCTCATTCAGTCCAGTTATTGAGGCTGAAAGTGCTGGATTCTCAAAGAACCTGCGAGCCGTGTTGTCGTCATTGGAAGTTCCACACCTTGTTTAGGACGATCCACCACCAAACCAATAGATTCACGGAACCCCGTTTGGATTTTGGTTTTTCTTTCCAACACACTTGCTTTGTCCGTTTCTTCGCGAGATTGCCACCTTTTAATGTATAGTTTATTGGAAATGTGAAGATGGCATTCAAAAATCCTAATCCAGGAGTGTAACGGAGAAATACCGCGTTGACATGATTCAGAATTTATTTCTCGTTGAATCACATTGTCTATGTTGTTCAGATTGAAGGATTATGTCAGGCTTTTTCTCAGGTTCTACATTATCGTACAAAAAATCGATTTCTGAGTAGAGCCACTTGGCGTTATATTGTAGAAATGAATTTAGCGTTCTACGGCTCTTTTCCCATCTCTGGGATACTCTAGCAATGAAAGAGTAAATTCGGTTCTGAATCTTAAGTTTCCTGTCATCTTTCATATACGTCAGACCCTGTGACCTATTCAAGGAAATAAAAAAATAATAGCGAGAATTTTTAGCGGTTATAAATTCGTAAACAAATTTTTACAGTGTGTTGTTACACATACTTAACTATATGCTCATAAAGATGCTGACACCGAACACTGTCCTTTTCAGTCCACTTTTCTCGTAAGATGTTAAAACATTCCCTTGCAGAGGGTATTTCGCATGAAATTTCGTGGGCATGCAGCGTGTCACTACCACTTACAGAGAGCAACTGATGGCGGATGGATTTGCGGCGCCGCGCGATCTATGACAATGTGTCACATATCGGTGAGTAATGTAAAAAGCGGCAGCTAAAGGCAGATGATTGCTACAAAATCTCGTAAAGGACACAATCGTCTATCAATCCCACGGTGGTAGTGAATGGTTTTTTTGTACATCAAAACATCGGTAACATTTAGAGTTTTGTGCGGTATGGTGATATTAAATACTGTCATCGGGGTCCTGAGGGCTTCGCAAGCAAATTAATTGAACGAACTCTAAGAATCTGAAGTGATAATGATATAGAGGTGCATGAAATACATTACAAGTAGTATTTATTCATTGTAATCAAAGAAAAGATGTGATTCATAAGTAGTAGAAACTGTGCACGTTCGACTCCCGCCATAATCCAGGTCTGCGTTTCGGACAGAAGGTAGTCTAGAGTAAGAAAACGATCTGTTTGGGGAAGAATAATCATTTATCTTCACTTTTCGACAACTTAGTGAGATATCTGAACCAGTCGGAAAAACCAATTTTGACCGGCAAAATAGGTTCTACAGACCGCTGTGCGACGGTTAAAAACTAACACGTTTCTTCGCGAAATAACGAATTACGGAATTTTATCAATCGACATGTTCTTCAAATCATAAAATACGCATTAAAGAGATGAATTATGTCCGATAAAATGATCCATCGTTGTGCGTAATAGCTTTGGAATGTACGCGTGGATCGCAAACGAACTATACTAGGTATAGTTTTACAAGCAATCAACGACATAAAGATTTAGATATTTAGATCATTTACTAAAAAAATAAGTAAGATAGCCGGACGCTTGAAATCGCAAAATAGTTTCCGATTGGACGGCGAGATTCAAAAAATTCCAAGTGACATACGAGACAAGAAATCAAAAAATTAGTGGTTTCCAGCTTGGTGGAGAGAAAAGCATACAGAGGCGAAAATGAGAAAAATCTGCGGGAGACTTTTTCAATCCTGTAGTAGACGAATAAATACTGTCGTATTAGTACGCGCGAGACGAGTATAAGGAGGAAAAGTGGTTTTCCCAAAAATTAAAATGGGCGGAAGTGACGGCGGGGAACGAGTCATGAAAAGGAGACTGGGAATATAGCAATGGGAGAGAGATAGAATTAATGAGCAAGAGATTGGACAAGAAGAGACACAAGATCGAGTAGAGAGAGGGAGGCACATCGTGAGCAGACAGGCCTCCCACGAAGTCGAAGAACAAAAAAAATCAGAAATAAAATTAGAATAAACAGCGAGACACAACGAGGAGGAACGAAACAGGGAGAGGGCGAGCTGAGAATTATAATATTAAATTAACTAAATGACTATAATGGAATGCCCGAGAAAGCGGGAAAATAAAGTTTTTTGGTCAGGAAAACACGCAAAAAATGACTCAAGCTGAAGAAACGTATGAATGAAAAAACACTTTCATAGCATCGTGCATCGGATGAAGCGGTAAAATTTAAAACAAAAAGACATTTTATCGAAGTTATAGAGGTTTTTATTTTAAATAAGGCAATGCCTCGAGGTCTTCTGGAAGGTTACCTGTCTACCGAGAGGACCATATCGTTCGGAATGAAATGCGCTACGTCACAAAGAGAGAGAGAGAGAGAGATAGAGAGAGGGGCGGGGCTTAGAGAAACGTGGAGATGGAAAGAGAGTCGCCAAGTAAGCATGCACGAAGCAAACGAGAGACAGATTGAAGAGAAGGGAAATTAATATAGCAGATCCCTCTAGCGTGGCAAAGTAGAGTAGCTGAGGGGAAAAAAGGACGCGAAAGTATGTCATGAGAGGATAGAGGCGCGTGTGCTCGGAGACAGGTTTTAATTATAACCGCGTGGGGAGGAATGTTGAGGGGAGCATGTCTCTCCCTCGGACGAAATTAAAATTAAAGCAAAACGTTATTTTTAAAGATGCGCTTAAAGCGAAAGCGACGCCGAAATAATAATAAAAACTAAATTAAACGTTTTAATAAAACCTGATGTATCGGCGTTGTTTGCGGAGCAGCTACTTCCATTGGCTAAGACCTCGGGTTCAAATCCCTCCGGAGGCACGAATGTTTACACGCTCGGTATTTACGCTGACTTTAATTTCCCCGAAAGACAGCTACGACATGGATATAAATGCATAAACTAAAATTGGACGAGAAAAGAAAGTAAACGCTACAGACTTCAAGCGCAGAGGAATTTTAAATGCTTAACAATATCAACCAATAACACGAATTAAATGTTTATATGTTATAACTATAATGAATATCGGATCGATAACTCTCTGTTGATGGATTTAGAAAAAAAAACAATGAGATGACGGTACGATCCACTGTATAATATAGAGATACAAATTTTCATTATATACAGAAGGGATGTCATGAAGTCCTAACGTTGAATTTCGTACGCAGTTACGCAAAAAATTCGGTTAAGTTTAATGCCTCGAATGAAACGTTGCAAGCCCTCAATTAACTTGGTTCACGTTTGTCAGCCGTTGCTATTCTCTTTGTATGATAACGCGTTCTCTGTAATTACGAAAGTTTATCATTTTCACGTTAATTTTAGAATAATAATCAAGATGATGACCTATTCGGTACATTATTAATTCATGTTTCCCGTTCGAATATGCCAATTCTGTTGATAAAAATCAAATAAGTTTAATTGAAATGTAACATTTTATCAAGAGAATAACATTAGTTACTAAAAATAAACGTTCCATCCGAGTATGAACCAAAACTCAAAGTAGACTCTTAAGATTTATTAACATTTTATTACATATTATTAACGAAAAACACTTGGTTAAATTCCACATTTTTTTATTTTCGCTAAATTACTAGCATTTAGCGAAACCGGTAGTAAAATAAAAAAATTGTAGAATTTAACCAAGTGTTTTTCGTTAATATGAGTATCAATTACCACAAAGTTGAGCCAAATTCCTTGGATTTTATATAATTACGTTTCCTAAATATTTCGAACCAACATCGGCACATTTTGTTAACAAATAAGTCCTATAATTGTGAGTTCAAGGTTAGCACAAAAATAAAAAAGAAATCCTCGGGATGTTTTGGGTCGACTTTGAGCAAATATACTTTTAATAATATTAGATTTTCGCCAAATATTGCACGGTGCTTAATGATGGATTGCTTTGAAGCGCACGGGAAAACTAATTTCATATCACGTAATATTGAATTTTATGCATGGAGTCCGTATTATTTTTCAAATGAGGTGGTTGTCTGTATTTAATTGCTCGACCTTTGCACTCAACAAAAAAATTTCCAACCAATGCTCTTATACGGATGGCCACCACCACCGGGAAAAAATTATTAATGTTGATTAACTCCGCAAAATCTCGTCCATCGTTATCACTTGTGCAGCCCAATGGCTGTTCTCCAAGAAATCTTATTCCTCGCCCCTTGTTTTTCTACCCAAGTTGCTGATGACTTCCTTCAAATCTCTCTTTCTCTTTCTCTCTCTCTCTCTCTCTCTCACACACACACACACAATGCCTCGAGCGCTCCTAGAAGCCTCCTCTCTCCGTCTCTCTTCCTCTACTTCACCACTCCTCTTTGTTTCTCCTCCGTTGAAAGAGTCCCTCCTCCTATCTTGGGGACTCGACCCTTGACCTCTCCCTCTCACCCCCCCTCTCTCTCTATGTATGTATATATATATATATATATTGCTCTGTTTTCCTCTCTTTCTCTCTATCTCTAGGCACTCCCTTTCTCTTATCTCTCTCTCTTACTTTCCTACTCCCCACCTTTTGTCCCATGCCGCCCCTCTGCCTTATTGCGGCCTTTAATTGGGTCTTCCTCTTTCAGCCTCCCTCGTGGCTCGTTCTGAGGAACACTCAAACCCTCTCTCTCTGTCTCTCTTCTCTCCATACGAGACTCCCTCTCTCTCTCTCTCCATCCTTCCTGCTACCTCCCTCCTTCTCCACCCACCACACCCTCTAACGACACCATAGTTCCACATCCTTCCTTCGCAACACTCATCTTAAGAGCACACAGCCATCGCGTTCTTTCACGCTATCACCTTATGTTCTCCCACAAAAAATGCCGTATTTTCTCTCATCTTTATTTCTCCCTTTTTAATCTTGTGTCCCATCACTCCCTGATTCTCGACCGTCAACGTATTTTCTTCCCTTCCCCTTAAAATAGTTCAATCCGTTAAAGTTAACTCGTCCTCCAGCATACTCCTTTTAACGTCTCTTTCTCTTTGGACCGTTTCTCTCTCTCTCTCTCTCTCTCTCTCTCTCTCTCTCTCTCTCTCTCTCTCTCTCTCTCTCTCTCTCTCTCTTTCTCCTTCCGTACGCCGAACTAGCGACCACTTTTTTTTTCCGGAGACATCAGGTGTCCAACGGAACTTCTTGATGAAAAACGCCCGCATATTGTTATTAATATTGATGAACCGAATCGCGCGTCGACCCGAAAGGAGATTGTTGATTCCACGTGATCGATTTTTCTTTCGAAGCTCGCTGAATAATGTTACATCCAAAATTTCTAGCGATAAAAATAATCGGTGGAAAAATATACTTGCCGGCAATGGAGAAAATACGGAAACACTGTCACATTTGGTGTGTTACGGAATAATTTCAGTAGATTCTAAATGAAAGAATAAATTTGATTAATTAATTATAACGTATAATTTATAGGTAAGGAACGGAATGGTGAATCAGATGTTAAGGGCGGTTATTTTATTTAGCCCAACTACACCCCTTAAGCTATATCTGGAGTCTAATTTTAATCTTGGAAAGAACCGATGGTCATAAAAAATCACTCAAATTTTGGTTGCTCTAACCTGAACGATGCAGCAATACTTCGCCGGACACTGAAGTGTGACGGATGGACTGACTAACAAAAGGAATACATTAGCAGATTTGAAACATTGCCAGAAATAGTGCTGAAAATGAAAATCGCAAAAGACATAGCTAGGGAATTTAAAATAGGCAATTTGTGTATGGCATGTTTTAAAGTTAAAGAGTAAATAACGAGGAATGATGTCATGGTGAATGTATTCTTAATTTCAGGTTTCGGATCATGTTAACAAGAACGTCAATCCCCAAAGGGCAGACATTGGTCCTGCATAAGTAAATGGGCCGATAATACCTTTGTAATAGATTAACGGAACCAGTGAGTGAAATCATAATATATTGGATGAGCAGTAACGCGCAAAATATTACGCTTGTAAACAATTCATCCATTACTAATCAAGTAATCTGACAATTCAGTTAGTTACACTGTACTCTCTATTATAATAAAGGTCTATATAATTCTGTGTAAGATATAAGAATGACTACGAGTGACTCATAAGCGGCCAGTTTCACTTCGACAAATCAACTAGATATTTACGTAGTTGTTTTTGAAAAATAGGAAATTCTTAAACATATTCCACATAAGTTTGCATTTCAAAAATAGTTATAATCAAGATGTTATCTCGGGGACCGAACGTATTGAGGTTAAATTAACGATATTTTCAGTCAGCAAAGCTAGAATGAGGTATCGCATTATATTAAAAATTGATTTCAAATTGAAAAATCGGTACAAAATACATTGTACACACTTTCTCATATACTAATGCGTCGTCTGGTTATCTTTAGAAAATGATAATCGCATGAGCCGTTTTTTAGAAAATCCAATTTTTGTTAAAGCTGCCCAAGAATAAACTAGCTTTATATTCATACTTTGAGAAAATTAAAAATGTAGTGTTGCAGACGTACACTCAAGTAACTGTACGGAATTTGATCAAAATCGTGACCCGTTTCTGAGAAAATCAAATTGTTTTAAAAATGCGTAGAATAAACTTCCCTTAATTATTGATCAACGTCAACCATTTCTTCATAGCTTCTGCTCAGTATGATAAAATGCCTAAGTACAAGATTTCATTCATTTTCGCTATACCGTTTAGGGCCTAGAGCCAGTAATAAACAGACAGACAGACAGGCGGCATTGCGAAAACCACTTTCTCGGACTCAGCTACACCTAAAACGTATATTTCCGTAAAAATCTCGAGGTCGAATTTTTTCGCGATAACAATACTTTCTCAATATTCTTCGTATATGAGAAAGTAAAATCGGTACAACTTACATTGTAAAAACTTTCTCATAAACTAAACCGTCGCTTAGTTATCTTTTGAAAAATATGAACTATGTAGAATCGTTATAAACATCACCTTAAATAACTATAAAAAAATGATGAAAATCGTATTAGCCGTTTTTGACAAAATCAAATTATTGTTAAAGTTGCCTAGAATAAACTAGCCTTATATTCATTTTTTGAGAAATATGAACTATTTGGTATTATTCAAAAATGAAATATGTAGTATTATTAGAGACATATACCCACGTAACTGTACGAAATTTGATCAAAGTAGTTACAGCCGTATTTGAGAAAATCATATTGTTTTTTAAAATGCGTAGAATAAACTTCCATTAATTATTGAGTAATGTCAACCATTTCTTCAATGCTTCTATTCTGTATGAAAAATCCCTAAGTACGAGATTTAATTCATTTTTTCTCTACCGTTTAGGCCCTAGAGAAGAGAACAAACAGACATGCAGACGACATTGCGAAAACCACTTTTTCGGACTCAGGTACACCTAAAACGTATATTTCCATCAAAATCTCGAGATTGAATTTTTTCGCGAATACAATACTTCCTCAATATATTTCGTATATGAGTAAGTAAAAACGAGAAATATTTAACGCTTTCACATTTTAAAAAATTGTTGACTATTTCAAACATTATTTTTGCGTTTGATCTTGTCAAAATATTGATTTTTCTCGCCATCTATCAACCAACTAACTAATTACAATTTATAAAATACAACATTAATTTGAGTCGAAGTAGTAAATTATACGGTCAAGTTTTTAATCTCAAAGAACTCTCCACGGAGACCTCCTCATGAACCTGTTAAGGTTGGCTCACCGATTACATATCTTACAACGGAATTTAGATGCTCCAAAATTTTACAATGGGAGCAGTTTGTTATTCAAGGAGTTATTTTGACAGGATGTGCAAAGGAGAGATGTTTTATACCACGTATCCCCAAAATTCCTAGCGACTACTCTTTTCAATTATAACGTCTTCAATTTACGGTTTATTTTGTTTTACATTGATTATTAATAAAACCCAACGTCAATAGCTAAAATATATCGGTGTGAACATACGTTAATGTACGCGCATCTTGCTTTTCATATAGTCAGTTTTACATAGCATGTTCGAAATTATGCAACCGTAATCATTTGTATATTTTTTGGCAAGTGGAAAGACGATCAACAGAGTCTTTGAGGAATATTATGAAAGGGTTTTTAATTTTTTCAATGTAATGGGAGTCGGTGAATATAAAATTATGGCATCTAAGTCATGAAAGATCTTTGCTACGTACCAACAGAAGCTCTTTAAGACACTGTGAACAAAGATCCCGGTTATTCTACTAGTATTTTATAAAGGTGGATTTTAAAATGTTCAAAATATTTGGACAGGATGACACGTTTATTCCCATCTCATTTGTCACTGCTGCTACCCAATTTTTGTATGTAAATATAAAAATATCCTATGCAAAATCGATTATTTGTGCACGATATAAATTTTCCTCTCCGCGATGTTCCCGTCGGCGCACGCGAAACGGTTTAGATGAAGTATCGAAAACTTTTTAAATTAAGAAAATTATTTTTAATGAAAGCTATTAATTTTTAAAAGGTTCCCACCTTATGCAATTAAAAATACAAAAAAAGCACTCGGAATATGAAGCGCCGTAAATTGCCATCCAATTTACTTCTCTTTAACCCGAAAAATCCGCTGTTTTTATTTCCTTTTTCACCCGTCATTAAAAGAAAGCTGAAAAAACTCGTTGAGACCTTCCCTTGTAGCTTCCGTCTTGGCCTTGGAAAAACCTCTTAGAATCTTACAGAGCGGAATTAAAAGTTTGCTCATTTGACATTCCTAAAAACGAATGAAGTGGGAATGAGTGAGAACGCTAGAAGAAGGGAAATCTTTTTATTATTTCCCTTTGTTATATTTACCATTAAAAGGTATCGGAAGTTTTCTTTTATTATCGCATTTCCATTCTTATCTATCGAAGTTAGTCTCTTTCATCGACTCGTTAACTTCCGTGCGATAGTGAATAATTTATTTCATGATGAATAATGTGAGCCCTCAATAAAAATTAATTAACAAAATTAAATCTGCGTAATTACATTTTCTTTGGAGTAGTGGCGAGGCAGGACGGCGCCTAGAGCAAATATTGAATTAAAGGCCTTCATAGCAAATAAAATATTTTCATTCCATATTTCCATAAACAGACGAAATATATAGTAAAATTTCATAAAACTATAAACAGTCTATTTCAGTAGTATACAGGGTTATAATACGTAAAACTAATAAAGTGAAGTATTAAATAATTTCATCGTTTTAATAGAGGCAAAATTTTCCGTTATTTTGTTTTGGTTATGTGTATTCCTAGCGTAATATCCTGTCGACAAGATTTCAAAAATAATGGAACCTATATTGAGATATCATGAGATATTTTTCATAATTTTCAACTTACTGAATGATCTTAATATGTGGCAATCAAAGCAAATAATTTCATGGTTTTAAGCGAGGAAAAATTTTTTCTTATTTTGTTTTGGTTATGTTCATTCCTAGCGTAATATTCTGTCACAAGATTGAAAATTAATGGAATCTTTATTGAGAATATCATGAGATATTTTTCATATTTTTCAACTTGCTGAATGATCTTTCATATGTGGCAAAGTAGGCAGTGAAAGATAAGAATATTTTATATGAATTTCGACACATGAATCGATCAAATTCTTTTGGTATATCACATGCTACGCGGAAAGCTCATTCATATGGTTCTCCGAGAATTTTACTTCCAGCATCAACTTATTGAAAATTGCGTCTTCCAGGTAAAATTTCAGAAAACATTTCGTAAGAATCGAGCATTTCATCTCTCAACGTGTCCAATATCTTTTTAAATAAGAAAAGTGAAACCATTCACTTTGTTTCTATACGCTTTTTAATATCGTGCATTTTAAAAAATATATCCGTAACACTGGTAGCTGGTGTAATTTCGTGATAACGCTGCCTAGCAACGGCAAACCATTTACGTTTTTCAATAGTCTTCAAATTTCTTCATATCGCAGAATTATCCGAGTTTCCCCTATATCTTAAATAGATCATAATTTATCCAAAAGTTCGTATTTTTCTGTATCGAAAAGAAAGGAACAAATAAAATTATTCTCGTTTTTTGATTAATATCCTTTTCTTAAAGAACAACACAATTTCGGAATTCCCAAAATAATCAAACTTAAAAAAAAAGCGTAAATAAAATCGCTGAAATTTTATCAGTTCTTAGAAAGGTCCACAGAAAATTCCGTCTTCAGAAATATCGGTTCAACGAGGGTGCCAACTGTAAGGTCTTGTGAGAGAATCAAGAGTTTGCGATGTACCTTTATACGAAGTACATCATTCTCCAGTACTATATTGCGCGATGTTTTTTTTTTATTCTCTCCATTCCGGAACGAGAAAGAAAAATCCATCTTCAAAGACATCGAGCTCTGTTGTTTGAGTTGAATATTTTTATGGCACGTTATAACGATTTGGTTTATACCCGAAAACTTTTCCTCGCAGCTTGTTCTTTTCCTCGAGTTCTGAACGCGCCTTATCCACCAACGTTTTTTCGTGCATTTCCCTCGGGTTATTGGAAGTCGAACTTGGAGATGAATATGTAACGCCGGAAACTTTTAGTTGCGAACCGAAAAATAAAAATAAAAAAAGAAACAAGGGTGTTTGCTGTAAATATTTAGCGGTTCGCGAAAGTTTTGAGGCGTGCGCATGTGTGATAGCTTCTGACGTCGCATCGCGGATAATCCTCTTCTTTTATTAAATCCTTCACGGCGGCCAAGGATGTTCTCTCCCATCCCACCATTTCTCTCACCTGTATTCTCCCAGTCTCCAGCTCACTCTTCTTTCGCTCTTCCTTTTATTATCATCGGTTTTTATCTCTCCCTCCCTTTTGCTCAAACCGTCTAACTACATCTAAACATCTACCTCTCCCCGCATTTCTTATTCTCTCAATTCACTTCTCCATATCTCATCCTCGCTCTGTCGCAGCTTTCCACTTTCTTCCTGCATATTCTTCCCAATCACCTTTCATTCCTTCTCCCACTCATTCTTTCATCCTCCTGATTCCTCTCTCTCTCTCTCTTTTTTGCCATCCTCTCCCTCCCCCCACCCTTCTCTCACGCAGACGCAGTGAACCTTCGGGCACGTTACCCACTCCGCATATATTCAATTTTTCATCTTCGACGGAGTTTTCGATGGATTACGCCGCTCTTCCTGTAATATATTAGGGTTAGTGAGTTCTACAGGAAGACGACTGCGTATTAACGCCCAAGCATTGAGCTCATTATGCCTTCACTGAATTACGTCACTCAATTACGTCACACTATTAAAAAGGGAAACTGAGGTCCTTCACACCTAGAGTATAGTCTTGTTTCACATTAACCGGCAAGTGAATTTTTGCAAAAAATCAGTCTATATAAAGAGTGAAATCACATAATTGCAGATAAATCGGGGTACTGCTTGGTTATAACTTAATTGATGTTGTCAATCGTGTACGACAAAATCAAAATCGATTATGAAAACAAATTTAAGAAAGAATTATTAAAAATATGTGGAATATAGTTCCAGAATTATAATATATTTATATATTATATATAGGTTTTTATGTATATATGCATATATCTAGGTATGTGTATATGGATTTGTGATTTGAGTGTTTATATACTAAATTTAAGATACTACCTTTCGTCCTACTTTCTTTCCTAATTGTATCTTATAGATGTTCATATATTGATTTTGTACTATGGATTATACCTTTATGTTCCTTGATATTTTATAATCTGTATGTGATAATTGTTTACTTATTGGAAAACCGCCAAATTTCCGTGTGTACCGTCCCTTACATGAGCATTCTGTTCCTGGAACATTTTCTATATTAAAAAAATAAAATAAAAACAACATTGCTGGTAAAAATTAACTACGCCTTTATTTGTACATAGCATTAATATATTTAGCACTAAACTAGTGTAACTGCTTGCATTAGATTAAAAATGTAAATCTGCGGATTTTCGGATATGCCCTTAATTAGCAACAGCACTGCAGATTCTTGGAGCTGCTTTTTTATGTTTTATTAAAGTTGGATCCCTAGGAATTTATTAATTGTTCCCGAGGCGCTTCGACGAGTTTTAAAAGATTTCTGTCACGAAATATTGATTCTTTACACAATGTTTTATACCTGAACGTCTTCGAAATGGGTGGTTAATGGCGTAAGAAAGAGGGAACGGAGGAAAGAGTGGATGACGTTGAAAAAGAGAGAGATAGAGAGAAAATGAGGGAGAGAGAAGCATGCCAGAGCAGAGAAAGCACTCGAAACTGAAAGAGAAGTCGAAATATGAACTAAATGCCATAGCCAAAGTAACTGTTTTCATAAGAAAAAGTGAAAGGAAGAAACAGGTTCGGAAAGAAGATTGACCGCCGAGGGAGGTTTATATGGAAGAGGAGAGGTCAATGGAAGAGGAAAATACAAGACAGCACAATGGGGCAATCCGCTTTTAGTGGGAAAAAAATACAAAGTGGAATTTTCTCGGCAATAAAGAAAGCGACGGCAATCCCTCGTTATTATTTCGCTCTAACTATTGTATTGGCACTCATTCCGCTGTAAATAATGAGAAAAAAGCTGAGAAACAATTGACTCGTTAAAGTATGGAAGACTCAAAAGCTTCACGTAAAGGTATTATATCACTGGAAATCTGATCATCATTAAAATTTCCCAATACAATTCGAATTCTCTTAAACAACAGTAGCTTCGAAGTTGGAGCATCTTATTAATGAATCATTAAGTCACAATAGGCAGTTAACAATTGAAAGTTCAAAATATTAATTTTTATACAAATCTTGGTATTAATTTTTTAATAATAATAGCAATTACTGAATCGACTTGATGGTTTCTATTCAATAGAAAGTGTGTTATAATTGCCTATTTAACTGCCGCTAACGACCGCGGCTTTTGGCTGAAACGGGCATCTGGCTTTATAGCCACAGAAATTACCAAAATATCTACTTTTCAAGCGTGATAAAAATGTATTCAATCAAATCGTCCGTCATTAATTGATTATTATTTAAGTAATATAACAAAATGAAACAAAATCCTTGCATATGTGTTATATCGTTCCGTTTATTGAATATTAATTAATTTTCGTTTCTGTCTTTAACAATGCATTGTTTCTCCTCAAAATACTGTCATATTTTGGCGAGTTTTTTAACCCATACGAGGCGAACTTTACATCCCAATCAATCACTATTCACAACAATGCGAGATTGGTAACAATGCAATTCTCCATGACGACGGCGGGAAATTTTTCACTAAAATAAACGTCGAATTTCCACGTTCAAAACCAAATTTGTGGCATTATTCGCGAGTGGCGTATTAGAAAATCTACTGTAGAAACAATGAACCGTTATTCTTTTTGGCGTCCTTTATTTTGAGATGTAAACTTCACATGATTATTTAAGTAATTTTAAAATGCAAATAAAATATGCTGCCGTGCTCATTCCCATGTTAATGAAATGGAGAAATGAAAAGGACCTGGAATCGACCTCTGGTGGTAATCGCACACGTTTACATGTTACAGTAGTGTTGTAGATCACAAAACGGACCTACATAAAAATTTTGAAGATCCTATCCACTACGTAACTCGAGATGTAACGGATGTATGCGTTGAAAACAAACTAAAGTGAAGTTAACATTAAATTTGACTAAAAAGGAGAGGCGGAGGCATCGGAAAATGTATTTAGTTGCTTTAATACATTGAAAATAAATGGTTTGTCACACAGTCTCGATGTTTGGTTATTCTTTTTCTGTTCGTAAAGAAATCCACGATTTCGATGTTATTTTTAATTATTCGCAAATATCAAAATAAATAATCATTTAACGGTTTTCAAAATTTCCTGCAGTATAACTGTAGGGTCTCCTACTAGTCTATTCTAACATAAGTTGCCCATTCAAGGAAATGTGTAAACGAATATTTGCTAGAAGGAATTTTTATTTATGTGAAAACTTTATCGTAACTTTTCGAACGATAGAAGGCATTTTCAATTTAGCAACAAATGTTTAAATATACAACTCGTAGGCAAACAGGAAACCCATATTTACTAAAACAATTAAGAGTGTAGTGTATTAATAAATGTCACTGAAAATAAACAATATGGAAGTAAAAATAGGATAATATCAAATGTTATTTCTTAGTTCTGAATTTCTATTTAAAAAATTCATTTTTTGCTAGCAGTGGCGAATTTATTCAATTGTTCAATTAATAAAATAAACCGTTAAGTTCGATGATGAATATTTCCCAAAACACCTAAGTTCAATGATATAGTATCTTTACATTATCATGGAAAGACTGATAGCCGCGCAGACAGCACAAATGTAGCGGCGATTGGTTAAAGCAGGGGTGGGGAAACATTGGACGAGACGGGTCGCACTAGCCGTTGCGCATTAACAGATGAAAATGCTTCGGCGGGCCGCATTAGGGTACACATCGGAGATTATTTGATAGAATGCGAAGGTTTCTCTCTGCGAAAATTGGTAATTAATATTATTTTATGGTCTAATCTTCACAAGAAAAGGGTTTCCGGCCTTAATTTTAAACAAAAAATACGAAATTGTCTGTGTTACATTTCATGGTTCGTTTTCGTAATGATATCTCGGGCCTGATGTGGCCCGCGGGCCGTAGTTTCCCCACCTCTGAGTTAAAGAGAGATACGACAGAATTATAATTTCGACTCTGGAAAAAATACTATCGCTTCAGGGATGAATTCACCTGTAATTTTATGCTATAAGTGTTAATGCTAGCATGTAACATGAACCTCTCGTCATTTTGAGCATGTGATGACGATTGCAAGCGCCGCGTTTATATTTTGCAGGGTCCTCTGGTCTTAGCCTATGCCCTTGGGCCTTACGCCATTTCCGTCGTCCAAGGTCCCTTTATCTCTTTTGAAATGCACCGCACGCTCAACGCCTCTATTTTATTTCGCCTACACCAACCGAAACGCGAGACAGTTCTTTTCCTGGGCCACCTCTAAAAAGAAATCATTCCCATCGATGAGTATCCCCACCCCTTCCTTAATCCAACCCCCGCTCCTTCATCCCTTCCCTTTAACGATGTTTCATTCCATCTCTTCCGCAAACGCGAAACCCTTTTCCATATTGCTTTTTCTCATCATCGACACACTATCCTACTTCACCATAAATTCCATAAAATTATTTTTGCCTCTTTAGCGATTATCTGTGTTTCGTTGATCATTGAGGAAATAACAACAACATTTGAAAATATAATTCTTAAACGCATATATGTATGTCTCATGAAATTTTAATATTTTATTTTCTCATATGCGAAGTATGTTGAGAAAGTATTGTAATCGTGATAAAATTCGAACTGGAGATTTTGACGGAAATATACGTTTTTAGGTGTAGCTGAGTCCGAAAAAGTGGTTTTCGCAAGCCGCCTGTCTGTCTGTCTGTTTATTACTGGCTCTAGACCCTAAACGGTAGAGCAAAAATGAATGAAATCTCCTACTTGGGCATACAATCATACTGAGCAGAAGCTTTGAAGGAATGGTTGACATTGCTCAATAATTAAGGGAAGTTTATTCTACGCATTTTTAACAATAATTTGATTTTCGAAAAAACGGCTCGAGCGATTTTGATCGTGTTCCGTATCGTTAATTGAGTATATGTCTCTAATAATACCACATATTTCATTTTTCTCAATGAATGAATATAAGGCTAGTTTATTCTTTGGCAACTTTAACAAAAATTGGATTTTCTAAAAACAGGCTCATACGATTTTCATTTTCTAAAGATAACTAAACGACGCATATGAAAAAGTTTGTACAATGTATGTTGTACCCATTTTTTAAGGAGGGTTTTATCTACTGGCCAAAATCAAGAGCCTCATCGAATACGTACGCGGACTTGTTCACCCACGCGTTTCAACTCTTTACGTTCGATCTGAAATAATATATTTTTCTCTCATCAAGATATTTCATTCTGAAATGATTGGATGGGACGTGGCGTGATATTTCGTATGGTAGTTTGAAGATCGGTCTAGTGGAATTTTTTAATCGATCAATTCATTGAGAAAGAAAGGGATAATTTTCTGACTTAGGTGGAAGACCCAGTCTCTTATACGAATCTGATATTTCTCATATTTACCATATTTGTCATATTTGCCATATGCATCATATTTACCATATCTGTCATATTTACGATATCAATCACATAATCAATAATATTTAACGTTTCTTTCATATCCCTATCCTATAGTATACGTGGATAGCTACCGCCCATTCCGTACTGAATTTCATCATTTTTCTTCGTCATAATATACTAGATCTGTTATCTCTCTCCCCGATCGTTTTTCTAGTGCATATGCTCACTACTTGGATACCAAACCGCGATCGACAGCATTGTCGCGAGCACGACGTTCCTCAGAATCCGGTCACGTAGCGACGTGCTTGCAAGTAACGAAAGAGGAGGATTTCTCCCCAAGCGTCATGTAGATGCGATGCTTCCATTCACGGAGACCGCTCACGTAGACGATTCTGTCCGTGACACAGAATCGTCAAACCAACGAGTCGCTTGCGCAGACCCGCGGATTCCAAGAGATCCGGTTCGTTCTCATTTACCTCTGACCTGATTTCAGATAGCTTCCTTCGCAAAAATAAATGTGCCAAAACAAAGCGAGAGAGGAATTTAATTTCCTACGTGATCGAAAAAGCGACGAAGAGTTGGAAAAAAAAAGTCGAGTGAATTTCGTTTAGGCTGATTATCACGACTTGAAAGGTGTAAGTGACGTCAAAGTACAAATATCAGGATGTCAACCCAGAAAATAAAACGACAGGGAGAAAATTTTTGACGTCATTAAACATTCTAAACTCTTTCTTGGGATTTGTTTGATCAATCGGCCAAAAGAGTTTGTAATAAAATTCTGATATGCCTCGATGATTTTAATTAAAACGATACGATATACATTTCGTGGAACAATAAAATTTTATTTAATATATTGTAAATATTGTTCGACTTTCTCATCATTTAAATAGCATTCGGGGACGGGAGTAAAATAAATATGCGTCGTAAAATGGATCAAATTTCGGACTGTGCTAACTTATCGCAGTCATAAAATTTAATTCATGAATTTTCTGCATGATTTTTTTACGTTTAGTTCTCTTTAAATAAATGAGAGATTGGTATTAACTTACCGTTATATTCATCGATATATTATAGATGCACGTTTTCTAAAATAAAAGGCGAAAAATGTGCTTTTTTGTATGAGAGAAAGCAGAGTATTTATGCGTGTGAGAGAAATTTCTTTGGTGAATTACATATACTTATAGCACAATTGGTGTCGGTGGTGTACTGGGTAAGGCGCTGGCCTACCACACGACCGCTGTTCTGAAATTACAGCGGGCACGAATCCTGCGAAAGCAGGATTTTTTTGAGGTTATTTAGCCCTCTAATTCGTGTGTGTACGAACTAAGAGAACGAGGAAACGAAAAAATGAGAACACACAAATCAGCGCCCGTCCTTCGGAAGGGATGTAAACGACGCATTAGTATATGAGAAAGTTTTTACAATGCATGTTGTACCGAAATTTTTTATTACTTTCTCCATACGTAGTAATGGGAAAGTATTGTATTCATGAAAAAAATCGACTTCGAGATTTCAACGGAAATACATGTTTTGAGGTCCCTATAACACGTTTAGACTATTTTCGGAATGATGTCTGTGTGTGTATGTGTATGTTATTGTGGGCGCTCTAACTCAAAAAGTACATGCCACATCGTTACCAAACTTCATATATAACACTTTAACATAAGCACAAAGAACTGATTAGTTTTTGGACAATAACGGATAACCGAAAGTCGAGGTTTATTCGAAACCCGATTCGGTTTTTGCGATATTTCTTCGTTAAAACATCATTCATGTATATACACTTCTATATAAACGTTATAGAGAATGTAATTTCCTACAACTTTTATTTGAAACAATTTTCTATAGGAGTTATTGTTTAGGAGTTATTTATAAATAACCGGTTTTTCGGTTTCCGTTAAATATCTCCTTAAAAACATCGTTATTGGTAATCTTCGTGAGGACCAAAGTTGTAGAGAATAATATTTCTTCCAAGTTTTGTTTGAAACTAATTTTCGTAGAACCATCCATTTCGTATATATTTCGCTTTATCTTAATACCACTATACAGCGCCAACACCATGTAGCGGTGAATTCTGTAAACATTCAAAATATACGTAATTTACGGCAACAAGGACGTGTCTTCTTTTATGATACGAAATAATAATTTTGCCTAGTAATATTATTCATAATAATTTAAATATCTATACCCCAAATATGGAGAAAGTCATGTGTTAACCACATCAGATTTTTTTAAAGATTCGTGACCACTTGAAGACAATCTATAAATATTTTAGCATAGTATGCCGGCCGAATAAATCATGTTTTTCATAAATAAACCAACTAAAACTCGGTTAGATCACGTTTCCTCAAGCATCGAACTTTGCATATATTCAATTCCCCATTTTATAAAAACCGTTTCAGTAAAGGACATTTTTGGGGTGTTTATGGCTCTTAAGAGAGAATATGTGAGAATTGAGAGGAACCCATTGAAGTAAGACGTAAAAAGGGATGGCGCGAGGAAGAATAAGAGAAGAGGCCGAGAAGGACGAAGAGATAAAAGCTACCGGCAGAAGAATGAAGAGGATGTAAAGAGAGAGAGAGTGAAAGAGATAACGGGAAGGGATAGAGGGACCGAGAAAGAGGAAAGGAGTAAGAAGCCCGCACAGCTTCCCGCTCCAAGAGAACAAAAGGGGGACATTTTCCAGCCGAAGACACCGCAAAGTGGGGTCACGGAATGCGATATGGTTCTTGGAAAAGCCTAAGGTGCGGAAAAGGAGTGGTGGAATGGCGGCCGAAAAGAAAGGAGAGAGGGAGGAGGGGGGGAAGGGAATAGAAGTTTAAAGGAAGAACAAGAGTTGGGAAGGAGACGGGTGTTGAGGGAAGAGATATGGACGAGTGCTTAGGAGAGACTGAAAGAGAGGGAGAGAGGAGGAGGGGGGGGTGGGAGGGGAAGAAAGGAAGGAAGGGATAGGGGAAGGGGAGGGGAAGGGAAGAGCGGGAGAGAAGGGATTTTCTCCGGCTGAGAGGGTGGAGATAATGCGAGTGAGAGTTACGATGATAGGGTGGAAGAGAGCAGGAAGAGGGTAAAAATCGTGGTGTGTGACGCTCCGGAATGAGTAAAGTAATCTGAAATGCGTAAATATGCGTTTGCGAAAGAGAGAATAAAGAGAAAGAGAGAGGGAGAGAGAAAGAGAGAGAGAGAAAAAGAGAGGGAGAGAGAGAGGGAGAGAGAAAGAGAGAGAGAAAGAGATGGAGAGAGAGAGACCGACTGGACTCCAAAGAAGGCTCTCCCTTCGTACGGAGAATAGAGGAGATTTTTGCATTGAAACAGAGTGAAAAAACTGAAAAATACCATAACGAACCTTTAGATCTTGAATGTGCATTGAGTTTTTAATTCTATGAAGAACTATGAAGTTTGTAATATGGTTGAAAACAACTTCCAGAAGTATACACTGAAGAATCAAAACTTAAAACATTAAGTGCTTAACTTAGGAATATTAAATTTTTGATTTAAAAAACACAGAGCAAAGTAACCGAAATGTACATTTGGTTTTTCATCACCTTCATATGGTTAATTTTCCAAACTTTGATTATTGAGTACTTATTTTTTTGAAGTGGCTTCTTAATGAATGGCAGCAACAGTTTGTTTCAAACAAAACTTGGAAGAAATATTATTCACTACAACTTTGGTCCTCACGAAGATTACCAATGACGTTTTTAAGATAAGACGGAAACCGAAAAAACCGATTATTTATAAATAAATCCTAAACAATAACAGCTATGGAATATTATTTCAAATGAAAGTTGTAGGAAATTGCATTCTCTATAAAGTTTGTATAGAATTGTATATACAATATTGATGTTTTAACGGAGAAATATTGCAAAAACCGAATCGGGTTTCGAATGAAGCTCGACTTTCGGTTAACCGGTATTGTCCAAAAACTAATCAGTTCTTTGTACTCATGCTAAAGTGTTATATATGAAATTTGGTATTAATATGACAAGTACTTTTTGAATTAGAGTGCTCACAATCACATACACACAAAGACATCATTCCGAAAATAGTCTAAACGTGTTCTAGGGACCTCAAAACGTGTATTTCCGTTGAAATCTCACAGTCGATTTTTTTCGTAATCACAATACTTTCCCTATACTACGTATGGAGAAAGTAAAAATGCTTTAATGTAATGCTATATTGTATATTCTTTCGTATAAGTAAATGTATGATATGACTGCATGTGGAACACAATAGAAAATTTTAAGAGCGTTCCTATATATTTCAATTTATGATTTTAAAAAGTAATCTTCGTTTTTAAAATTCCATTTCTTGATATAGTGGTCCCTGATTTTATTCTCGCTCATGAAGGAGATGAGAATGTAGAATAAAAACTCCAGCTCTTAAACCAGTGGTTCTCAATCGGGGTGACATGACACCCCAGGGTAACGCGAATATTTGGTAAATTCGCTGTGTATCATATTCTGGCTTATAAATATAAATAATACCAGGAGAATAAACATTCGTGCTTATTTGAATGCCAGAAATTTAACCTTTTAAGTGCTAGAGAAAGCCAAATTTATCTTTAAATATGATTTAAAGAAAATGGAACTGTAAAGGGATTACGAAGCACTGAACATGAGATGACGAAGAAAAAAAAGGTTGAGAACCAATGTCTTAAACGAAAAAACACGTCGTAAGGAGCGAGGAAAGGTCGGAAGAAATGCGATTGAGGTAATTCCACGCCGGATCCTAAACGGCGCCTGATTATGAGGAAAGGGGGATTGGAAATCTGTAAGACGTGGATAATGGAACGGATTATGTGAAACAGACCGAAATAGGACGTCAGAGCGAAGCAATTGAGTGTAAGGAAAATAAAAATTTTAGCGGAAGGACTGGATAAGAAGGGGTGATATCACGGAGAGAATAATATAAGAAAATACGTGAGAGGAAGAGAACTGGCGATATGGACTATACGTGGGAGAAGTGAATGGAATCTGTAGTTGGGCGAAGTCGTGCGCTTAAAAAAAAAAAAAAAAGGATCGTTTGGGAAAGGAACGGGGGCGAAGACTGGCGGATTGCGCCTCTTCACGCGATACGCTTTGATATCCTGGATATTGCCCCTATTATGGGCGGTGTTTTACGGCTTAAGGTGAATGAGTAAACGCGGTATCGATTCGAGGCTTTGCTTGACGCCCATACAATTTGAAGCCATTCGATACCTGCTCCATGAACAAGCCACATAATTTATCTTTAAAGAAAACTCCGCCGTTGTGTACTCCACCGGCCTGTTCCGAATAAATTTTATCGGAAAATGAGCGAGCAAACAGAAAGCTGTTTTCGAGCAACTGCGCTTTAAAGCGCGGTTTAATAAATCACTACATTACTTCGTATGAAGTAAAAGTAGTGCAGCGAATATTATGAAATATTCTTATTTATTTCGCAGAATCAAGAATTTTTGACGCTATTATATAATTGTATTACAAATTATATAGCGAAATTTTTACGCCAAGATTGTGGCATCTTTTTGTGGAGGCATTAAAACTATTCTAGAGGAGACTGTGTCAAAATTGACGATAACTGAAATGAATGACCAGAATGAAATATTATACCTTATATATTTTACTTTATTTGGTAGTCCGTTTTCCTTTACCGTACTAATATAATCCGCCCTTAAAAGGATTTTTCTAATTTTATCCATAAGTTGGAAGGTGAGAAAGGAAGATTAACTCGAGAAAACACATTCGTGAAAGGGAACTGAAATCTGGAAATACATGTTATTTCCTAGAATATTGATGGCTCTGACATGCTTATCATGGAATGTTTTCACGAAAACGACCCAATTTATTCTGGTTCGCGTTCCCTCCCAATTCCCTCTTCCTTTTCCCTATGCTCCCTACGGCACTTCCCACGCATTCGTGCCATTCCGCAGTGCATCCGCCGATTTATGAAACACGCCTCGACCCGCGGTCCCTCTGGAGGTAACGTGAAAGGTGTTCAACGCGAGAGGAACGAGTGGGACACGGTAATTCATGCGGGACGCCAACCAAGAGCTGATGATTTGGAGCAGCAATATTTCCGAATTCTATTGGAGCGCGTACGGTAGGTGGAAGCACCGTCGCCAACTATCGAACCTGCACGTGCGAAAGGGGCTATGCGATTTTCATGTACGTGACGTGTATGGGTCGTCTTTTTTGCCAATACTTTTGAGGGAAGCGTGCGCCGACACTAAAGCGGAGAAGTATTAAAAGAGCATTAAAGCACGAAAAGCTAATTTTTCTGTGTTAAAATATTCAAGAACATATCACCGATAAATATGTTTAAAATATTTCACCGATAAATATATACGAAATTAAAATAAAATCTTGTTATTTTACACATTCTGGTTTTAAACAAAATATTTTGGAAAGAAAAAGAATAGTTCAGAGAAATTTGTCAGTGTAAATGATTTTTTTAAACCTAATTAACTCTGTGTCAATCTAAAAAACTAAAATATTTTTTCGGAAAGAAATTTTGTTTTACTCAGTTCCATCGCAACACTTAGGCGAATGAAAGAATAAACTGAGCCAAACGATGTTTCGACTGACTGAACTGTTGGTTTTGCACAGCTCTGACAGCCATAACGGCGACGAGCAGTTTTTCGTTTAACGCATATTCTAAAAAATCTGATGTGGCCAACACATGACTTTCTCCATATTTGGGGTCATCATCATCATAGGTAGTCTGTCCGTTGACAGGTCCATGATTATTCTAGGTTAAACTTGGTTCTCCATATACTCCTATTTTCCGCAGTTTTCTTCGTCTTGATAGCTCTTTCCCTTTCAAGTCGTCTACTAGCTGAAACCTTTTCCTACCTCTTTCTATTTTTCCATCCAGTTTTCCTTCTAGCACTTCTTTAATCATGCACACTCTCCTCAGGTAATGCCCATTCCAGTTCGCCTTCCTCTTTCTGATAGTCTGTATAATCGTTCGCTTCTCTCCTATTCATCGTAGTACTTCCCCATTTTTCACCCTATCTGTCCATTTTATCTTCAGCATTCTTCTCCATGTCCACATTTCGAAGCTTTCCAAGTATTTAATATCATTTTTCCTTAGGGTCCATGTTTCTGCTCCGTACAAAGCTATACTCCATACATAGCATTTTGTCAACCTCTTGCGGATTTCCTGTTTTATATTTCCCGTTAGTAGGAGTTTCTCTCTTCTGAAAGCGGCTTTTGCTTTTGTTATTCTAGTCCTGATTTCATCTGTACATTTTGCTTCTCTCGTTATGATGCTTCCAAGGCATTTATAATCTGAAACTTGTTCTAATGGTTTTCCTCCAATACTTATGTTCAAATTTTCTTCTTCTTTACTTGATATTCGCATAACCTTGGATTTTTCTGTATTAATTTCCATACCGTATTTTCTACCTGTTATCACTAGTCTATTTATCATTTTCTGGAGTTCTTTTTCCTTTCTTGCTAGAAGTACTTGATCAACCGCGTATTTCACTGTTCATATAATCCTTCCTCCGATGTTGAAATCTCCCGTGCCTTCTAACGCTTACTGCATTAGTCTCTCTCCATATATATTGAATAGAATCGGCGATAGACAGCAGCCCTGTCTTACTCCTCTACCGATATGTACTCCGCTGGTGTCCATATTCTCCAACCTGACTTGATTCACATATAGATTCCTGATCAGTCTCCTGTCTTTCCAGTCTACACCTATATCCTTTAATATCCTCATCAGCAGTACCCAATTTACTCTATCAAAGGCCTTCTGCCAGTCGACGAAACATACGCAGCAATCTTGACTGTTTGAGGTATAGATATTTAAATTATTATGAATAGCACTATGAGGCAAAATTCTCATTTCGTATCGTAAAAGAATACAATCGTCCTTATTTCCGTAAAATAGGTATATTTTGAATATGTTTACAGAATTCACCGCTACATGGTGGTGGCGCTGTATAATGGAAATTACGAAAAAGTTGAATATCTCCGAATGGATGGTTCTACGAAAATTTGTTTCAAACAAAACTTGGAAGAAATATTATTCTCCACAACTTTGGTCCTCACGAAGATTACCAATAACGACGTTTTTAAGGAGATATTTGACGGAAACCGAAAAAACCGATTATTTATAAATAAATCCTAAACAATAACAGCTATGGAATATTATTTCAAATGAAAGTTGTAGGAAATTACATTCTCTATAATCCTTGTATAGAACTGTATATACAAGAATGATGCTTTAACGGAGAAATATAGCAAAAACCTAATCGGGTTTCGAATAAGCCTCGACTTTCGGATAACCGTTATTGTCCAAAAACTAATCAGTTCTTTGTGCTCATGCTAAAGTGTTATATATGAAGTTTGGTAACGATGTGGCAAGTACTTTTTGAGTTAGAGCGCTCACAATCACATACACACACAAACATCATTCCGAAAATAGTCTAAACGTGTTCTAGGGACGTCAGAACGTGTATTTCCGTTGAAATCTCGAAGTCGATTTTTTTCGTGATCACGGTACTTTCCCATTACTACGTATGGAGAAAGTAAAAAGTAACCCTTTCGCACTTACTGCCATGAAATGGTTTTCTTGGAACACATCCAAGTCTAAAACAGCTCACTCCAATATAATCAGGGTGCTCTCGATCGCGGACAACAGTATTCTTATTGTGCGTCGCATGCGCTCACGTTTTCCCGTAACAAAAGGAAAACATTACTCATCCCGACATAAAATCACGGTGCAGTACTCCGAAACATCTGACATTTCATAAACAAGTACCAACCCCAAGCTTCCGTTTTCGAGCACCGGGAAATACCGCAGCTCTACGTATCACATGGTTTCAATTTGCAACTAATTCGCCATCTGGCGATCGCTTTACATAATTCGAAACTAAATTCCATGTCATGAAGATTGCTGCGAAATATTTCATGTTTTACGAGTTACCAGCAAAAAGTTTATTTTCGCATTGTTTTCTGGATATGCACACATTGGCGCAAACAAGGGGGTGGGGAGTGAGACAGCCGAGCATTTGTCGCCCTCAATGTCGCAAATAATTTGAGCTGCCACTGCTTCCGCATTAATTTCAAATTTAACATGAAAATGATTATATTTATTAAAACTGTTACTTTGCTTTAATTTAATAGCGATGTTTACGAGTCATCAGAAGTTATCAGAGTAAAATTTAAGGGTAATCTTCTTATGAAAAAATGCTTTTCGTTATTTGTCAGCCCAAAAGTTAATTCCTGGCTGAACTATCAAACTAGTTGAAGTATCTGGCGTTTTCCAGATAACTCCACGTATGACAAACTTTTACGTGATCTGTAATGCACAGACAAGAAAATTTATTGGGAGACAGCGCAGCATTTTCGTCAACGAGAGCTCATAATTACAACACGATTTCGTCGATATAAATTCAAAAGAGTTCCAAACACGCATTACGTATTTTTTTACATCGGTTGACACGAATATTTATTTGATGACCGCAAAAAAAACATTTTCCTCTTCCCAGATTTTATATTATCTGACAGGTAGCAATAAAAGAATTTATTCATAGAAGAAAATTCTAGAATTCCCCAATACTGCTTGTTAACGGAGTAAAAATTTCACCTGGACTCGAACCCCCTGATATACCGGAGAAAAAGTTATGCATATTTGCCCTTCAACCCGAAAGAAATAACCAAAGGGTACCAAATTTTGGCGCATTCGGTGGCTTCTGTGAGCGCCGAAGAATATAAAGGAACTAAGGGACTTAAGCTCATCATCTGACAACGCATAACTCTCCATGTAATGAATAGAGATGAAAATAATCAGCTTGTAAGAAACCTGATGGCGATTTTGACCCTATTACTTCTGAGAACCGAATGCGTCGCCATGCCACGTTTGGTGAAAATTGGTCAAATATTGTGAGAAGAGTTAGCGAACAGAAAAACATACGAATTCGCTTTAATATATATATATATAGGCATATGACAGGCAGTCCAATATTAAAAATAAAAAGCCGTAAGAGTAATCGAAATTTTAAAAAACTAAAACCAAACCCTACGTGGACATTTCATTTAATAAGGCACTGTTCTACTTTATCTCTCCACATTTATAGATATTTTAGCGCCAGTATTGTTTTGTGAATAATTGTTGGTGAAGAGATGATAAAATAACTACGGGTAACGGAGGGTAGTTACGGTCATTGAATTGATAATTGGTCATAATCCAACATACTTACTTAGTAAATTTTCATTCTTTAGATTATTAACATAACTTTGAATAAAATCGTTATAAAGCGATAAATACTTGATACTCATTAGGTCCTGATAAAATTATATATAAATTTAAATGTAAAAATTTGATTCATAGTTTTAAATAATTAATTGGTGACATGTGAGACATGCTTTTTTAAAAATATAAAACGTACTATTGAGGTCTTACAAAGTGGCGAAAATACAGATCTTATATCGCACGAAAAGAAATGCTCGACTACTGAAAACTAGAGATGAGAATATCTGTAAGCACAAAATGAACAAGGATATTTAGATAAATAAGGAAAGTGCAATGTTGATGAATCAATTATAGCGACAGCGGAGATATGTCTAAACAATTGGAACAATACGTTCAATCAAGATATGCGAAGCTAAAAAATCAAGAACACGGAAGGTGGAACTGCGCATCATAAAAATATTTGAAAAACTATTCTTAACCAAGACATGTCGAAAGACATCAGTCAAAAAAATTACCGTGATAATAATATGTACCCAGTATAATACGTACCCAGTATAATACGCACCCATGTTTTCACGAGTGGAATGTGAAAATTGTCTTATCACAATGTATAATGCGCACCTCATTTTTTGTAAAAATGATCGCAGTGATTTTTCACTTGGTTATTAGCCGTATCGAGACAGTTTTCACCTTGCCGACAAGCGAGATATGTGCGATAGATTTTACGATATAAACGCGGATTTTAAAAGTATAGCCCCACAAAACACATGGATGGTTCTGAAGACGACATTATATAGAAGGAGGATTTCATCCAGGTAGATGAAGATGACCTTCACGGCGACGCCACTGACGCAGACGATGAGAGAGAACTCGAGGTTGCCGACGAACTATTTGAGGACAGTGATAAAGAATTCAGACGCTTTAATGAGGACGACAGCTAGAAGTAATTAAATGATTATTATTAATTTTGGTTAAAAACATTTTAAAACAATGCTATCGTAATGCTGTTACAAGTACCATTTATAGTTAAAATTGCGTCCAAAATTATTTACAGACTGGAAAAAGTTGTATGCATGTTTCCATTACGTCCATTTTTCGTGAAAAAGTGCGTACTATATACGGAAAATTACGGTAATCAGTGAAAGAGTTTGACACTGAAAACACAGGTACACAACACATAAAACATGTGACAGGTATCGACGAATGACCTACATCGCCGGGAATTTTATCACCACGATCTATTTAATTAATGTAGAAAATTAGCTAGATTGTGAAAAATCCCGTTATGAATCAATAAACTCAAGCAAGAAGTTTTATAAATTGGATGTTTTTCAAAAGTTAAAAAAATAAACTTCATTTTTGCACCGGAGGCCGCACAATTCAATCCAGAGATGCGAAGGTCGAAAATCACAGCAATATTGATCGAGCGTGACATATATCATTCGTGTGAATTCAGTGGTGCCTTTATCTACAGTGGTGGAGAAACCGAGGCCGTTGGGAGAGCGTTGTACCTCGCCATTCTACGTGGAAGAACCCTTGGAAACGAGAGGAAAGAGAGCGGAGAGAGAGAGAGACGGTGTGGATGATAAAACAAGCAAAGACCATCACTTTTTCGCTGTATGTGCACAAATTCCCATGATAAACTGGGTCAAATGTCTATCACGCAGTAATTGCTCCCGCGTGTATCGTCGCATTCATTGCGGTGCTATTCGTAAATCAATTAAAGTATCACGCAAAAGCTTCATTTGTTTTTTTTTTTTTGTTTTTGGCGCGATCGTTCCTTTTTCGCTTTTAAAATTGGCGACGAAGTCTTCGAGCGAAAAAAAAGTCCACCATCTGATTTATGCAACAGTTTGACGTTTTTAAGGACAATATTGATTGATGCGATTCGCAAAAACTAATGCCTTTCATAACCGGAGTAAATATTAATGCAATACTATGTTACAGCAAGAGATTACGAAATACATTCATTAATGACGATGAGTTGCTTGCTCGTTCCATAAACCAATTTGAATGATAACATAAGCAGGCGACTGTTTTTCTGTGCTTGTACATTAAGGCGAACAACTTTTAAGGAAGCCAATAAGGGACATTTTCAAGTAGGTACCCAGTATTGGGAAGTACATATAACAGAGGCGTCTTTATGGTGCATTATTGATGGATCAGCTTTAGATATATAGTTGTAACAGATATCCAATAGCTTGATTTAACCAGTGAGGGTGTTCCGAGACAATTAGGGTTATTAAATAAACCGCGAGAAAAGGCAAGACATGTAGCAAAGCGGGACGAGTTATGAAAAGGAGGGACCGTCCCTTCAAATTTTGACAGTCTTGAAAGCCTTGTTCTACACACATGCTGTATATTTTATGTTACTCCAATTTTCAAAAGCCTGAGTTTTTTCCTCCAATTAAATTCTATTTATGGTGGCACGAATGCACGTCATCACGTGAAATTCCTTTCGAAACGGTCAAAAATATACAATTTTAACCAGCTTTATTACTGAAGAAAAGAAAAAATGAAATTATGAATTTGGTAAAAGCAAAAAGTATGAAGAGCACTCTGACGGCGTGCTAAGTATATTACCGTGTTTATGTCTTTCCAAATGATTCACGCGTGGGCTGGGACATATTTCACGGATGTCCTCGCGGATAAAAAGCACTCTCGACCCAGATTTTCCCGGAATATGAATGAAACTTTGCGAGAGGGAGAGGCTATAAGCAAAGACGACCAAGCCTTCTTAAGGGGAATGAGGAGAGAGAAACTTGCGCAGGCGCACGCGTGTATGCGTGCGTGTGCGCAAAAATGAATACTTAAAACGCGATTTTAAATTATATCATTTTAAGAGTAAGTGAAAGTTAAGCAGCGAGAAAAAATTCGTATATATTTTGCAAGGGTTTTTCAGGGGGCATGATCGTAAACTCTTAACTTAGTTAATTCACTAAAGAACATCGTTTCAACCGAAACACAGTTTTCAAGTCCCGAATTAAAAATGAAATGATAAAATTTAAGAGAATATCTTATTTCTCAAACGTGTTTCGGAATCCTAGCAACAGGTAATTGTTTAATAAAGTGGGATGAATCGTGAACTAAAAAACTTCCGTTTACACACAAACACTTTTTCCGGATTCAAATCCGCGGATAATAATTTTCACGCTTAAAAAAAAAAGAAACAAACAAACGGGCGTCGCGGTATTACTTAACGAAGATGTCTTTGTGAAAAATGGAAGCGAGAGGTGGAAAACCCCTCCCGTGACAGGATCCCCCGTTCTTCCATTAAATGGATGTTTACATTTCCTGATAGGAACAAGTGTCGTGCTCCATCACTCCCGCCTACCTATGTCTGTCTCTCCTTCCCTCTATCTCTCTCTCTCTCTCCCCCTATCAACCTTTTCTCCTCAATTTCCACCCACTTTTCCTGAACATAATCGTCATCATACCTCTTTCCCTCTCCTTCCTTCCTCTTTTTGTTATCCTCCCTCTCTTCCTTTCCTTTCACTCCGCCTCGTTTCCCCCCCTCCATCCATCCCCCTTCCTGCTTCCTCTCCGACCTCCTCCTCCTCCTTCCTATATCACTCCGCATTGAATATCCCATCTAATTCCCTCGCCATTCTGCCGGTTGCTGTCGTACGCTTTCAGGAAATAGCGCTCCACGTTCATCCTCTCTCCCATGAGAACTACCTTTTCCGTCGGTGCTCCAGAAAAAAAAACTGAAATTGTTTCCCGTAGAGGCGCGCGTACAGAAATTCATACATCTTTTGGCAAAAAAAAGCTTATGTTTAAACAAAACTGAAGAGGAAAAAGGAGAGAGAGAGAGGAGGGTAAGGGTGCCATAAATTTTTAGGGGGCGAAAGGAAAGTGGCGACATAATATATGTAAAAAAAAAGGAGCTGTTTTTTAAAGGCGATATTTGTTTTATTTTTTCGAGGGTAAGTTTGAGGATAAATTGGCTTGCCATAGGAAAAGATAAATGCTGTAAAGTCGAAACGAGTTGAAAAAATGTGATTTAATCGCTAAATTTAAGCATCTCTTTTGTTCGAGAGTTTTTGACGATTTTTGCGAAGGGCAGTTAAATGAAACACGTCAAAGTATTAACAGTTCCTGTTGAATTTCACTTGCTGCGAAAGCTTCAATTACTTAAACCTTTAGGATTCTGTTAGCGATGGATGAGCCTCGCAGCACCTTCTATATAAAAAGTCTTTATGTTCTAATTGCTTGTTTGACCGCGTTTGCCACACTTAAGAATGTTGCCTATCAGTCTGTGGTACCTAACGTAAATAATATCAGGACCGTTTAAGTTAAAAACAGAAAGCACAGAACACCACAATTTAAGTACATATTTATTTTAACGTTTGGCTTATTGTTAATCTCAATAACAATTACAAACTAAGAGTATAAACTGAAAACCGGTAATATTGCGACGATATGAAAAATAATTTCTAAGGCAGTGCCAGTTATTAACGCAAATGCACGATAGCTGTATACGAAAAAATGTACATATTGCAGGAAACTAAAAATTACCGTTGGTACCAGTCGCGTCGATATAACCAAATTTTCGGCGTTAAGTTTACTCATTATAATAAAAAATGCTTGTACCAATTTTGGTTGTCTAAGTTACCCCCGCTTTAGACTGTTGCCGAAATTAAAAAAAAAAACAAGCATTGTAGGGGATCTGAAATTCCAGGTGTTAAGAAGCAGACATTTACCAATCTGGTAATATGCATCGCTATGACCCACCGTGCTCAAATATCGCCAAAGCACTTAATCATCGATTGCGAAAAAAAATTGAATTTAAAAGACACAAATTTATATTTAATAAAATCCAAGGAATTTGGCTCAACTTTGCGGTGATACTCATATTTCAGAAAAGAATAACTATGTTAACTTCCACAATTTATTATTTATTTAACGTAACTAATGGTGAAATAAAAAAATTTCCGATGAAGTACATACATACAAACTTCTATTTATTTTATCTTCATTATAAAGTACTCACTGGCTTTCTTTTTTAAAAATATTTTAAACTAATTTAAATGTATTTTTGAAATCTCGTTCAATTTTAGCAGGAAGAAAAATACAACGACTTTTACAACTGCCCTGCATAAACACAGCAACTTAAGTTTTATGACACAAAATTGTCAGCTTAAAGCATGTTTTAATAAGAGGAACCACACAAGGAGAAAGCCAAAGGAGAATGGATAGAGACAGAGATGGATGCTTGGGGCGTGGATGGGGAAAGTATAGAGAGTAAATGCTGGAAAGACAGGAGCGCTCTCTATTGAGGGAGTTGACAGTCGAAGAAATTGAGGGAGTTTTGACGGAGGGAGAATGGGTGAAAAATGAAAGACAATAAATAATGCACCATTCAGATATTAAAACACACGTTTTAAAAATGTTATCCGACATATAGAAAGCATATGCTATTCATTAACGATCGAAATGAAGGCAAACACATTTTACGGATCCATATGATCTTCACCGTAGTACGGAGGCGATGAAAACCTACTATGCCCAATGAAAATCTATGCAATGAGTATACCTTTCATTAAAAATATCGAAGTATTCCGGCCCTTTAAAAGTAACTCTCGAACTAACACTAACATGATCACAGAAAGTTAGAGAAAATATACTTATAAAAATCTAAAAATCACAAAAATAAAAGAAACAAAGATGTACAATTTTAAGTTAATGAATAAAGCGACTGCAAGATGGATAAACGTCATTATTCAGGTGAACTTTAGATCATAAGATCCGCTCTTACATTTAATCCTACGTAAACAATATGTAACATAGAAATGGTAATAATTAACATTATAAAACACAAATAAATTTTCTTAAAAAATACAAATGAAAAATATCCTGAGGATCAATATTGTTTTTAGGGAAAAACAGTTAAGAATAGGCTAGATCTCCTTAGTAAAACCCACACAGGAAAACACCCACAGGGAAGGGGGGGGGGGTGAATATAACTGCGAAACGCCTTTATACAAGTGCATACCAAGAAATAATGTCTAGTAAAAGCAATCGTCTGAATGAATAAAAGATTTCTTGATTAAATAATAGGAAACTGCATAGGACAAACCCATTCTCGGTTTGGTAGACTGAAGCAGTCAGTGCCCGGTACCTAACTGAACATCCTATGGTTGTTGGTTTACCTCTGTTAAGCCGTTATTCTGGTGACTTTCCACAAACTTTCGCTCTGTGATGATGATTAACGGCGTACATTTTGACGCATTCTCCGGAGTTAATGTTGCGCAAGAGATGGTCAGATACACCCGGTTTATTTTAGAAGTGCGAAGAGAAAGAGAAAAAAAAAGCGGAGAGGTAAGCGTGGACAGCGCCACGTTTTCCACTCTTTGTTGTTTAATCCAGGACGCCGGAATTCTCTTCCGCTAAAAAAAATAACACCCGCACGGTATGGAGAGTGACACTTAGCAAGTGTATTAGCTGTGTTCGCAGCGGTGTTGATTAGCTGTTGGGCTAGCTTCTGACGCCTTGACAACATCTCTCTTCCTCTATTTCACCTTTCTCTTTTGTGTATTTCCTATCTCATCTCTCTCTCTGTCACTTTTTCCTACCTCCTCTTCAAACTTCGCCTACATTTTTCCCAACCCCAAAGGTGTTTTTTCTCCTAAACCCAACTCCCGCATTTGGAGCAAATGAGTTTAATTTCATAGTTTCATTTCTACATAAGTCATTTTCGTTTATAATACGCGCCTAATCCGTAACTTCTCATTCAATCAATTTCTACTTTTTGGTAATATAACATCACGCTAAAATAACCTATGGTTTATTTTAACCCGATATTTTATTACATAAAACGGTCATAACATAACATTTATCGCCTACCTGAAACTATTTTATAGATTTTTTTCGCATTTCCTATCGGTTGAAATTGCTAGTGATTTTGAAGATAAAGGTTATTTTCCCTCGGAAGCAAACACAAAGCAACATAAACATTCATTCACTCAATACTGTTTAATAGACTCATTCGAAAACATATTAATGCATCTATCTTACTAAATACGCCCATTTACCTCTCCATTGATCTCGTAATAGCCATTAAAATCTAATTACGTTTCACAAACACAATCTAACCGATTGCAATCAGGGCACTATTTACTAGTTATCACAAGCTCGAATTGTCAGATTGCCCAGTTAGTTACGTGCAGTATGTCTGTGTATACATATATATATGTACATACATAATGACTGGCATAAAAATATGTATTTTAACTTATAGCGTTTTATCAACTTCTTGATGAAAGATTTAATTCGAGCATTCGCCGAAGTAAACCAAAGGTAATATTCGGCGCACTCTTGAGTAGAGAACAAATCAAGGAGGATAAATTGCAACGGCGATTGGTTTTTAATCCCTTCCGTTTTCTGGAGCGAAAAGAGAACGAACAAATCTTCTCCAGCATCTGTTCAAAACATTCCGGAGAAATTCCCTCAATTAAATCTCGCCATCGTTCGCTTCGGATCGAATCGTTGTTTTTCCAGCGCAATCGCCTACGGGCAAGGATATTTTTGTCATAAACTCGGCGAAATTCCGGGGGGGGGGGAAATCGAGGCGCAGACAAGGAAATTGGACCAGGAGCAAACATTTAGGAGCAAGAGAAGAGTTTGAGGCGAGAGAAGAGATTAGGAGGGGAGCAAAAAGGTTCTAGAAAAGAAAAGAGTGGCTTGCCAAGGGGACTAGAAATGAAATATAAAAGATGGTTGTAGGAGGAAAGCAACGAGAAAACTCTCGAGACAAATGGAGCGAGGAAATAGGTTGCATGCATTTACGCGATTTTCGGTTCAATTTCAGCTGGCGAGAAAGAGATAAAGTAGGTATTCTTATAGGGCATACCGTGATATCTTGTTCATTCGCAGAGAAATGTGTTCGAGACATGGTGATAAAAAGAACGTTAACCTATTCGAAGGAGTTCGCTATTTTACTTCTCAGTCCTTCTCCTTCTCAATACCGCCCCCCGAGTTAACTTCTCGTGCAACGAACTCTCGACCTCCTCCCCCCCCCCCCCCCCCCCCCCGTTCTCTCCCTCCTTTATACGGCCTCCACAAAACATCTCCGATTCAACGAACTGTCAGACATCGGAACCGTTTAGTTTAGCATTCCTAGTAGGATTCTTATATATATATATAACTTCTGTTGCTTCTTATTTTCCTACTACAGTCAACAAACCGAACAAGGTGGAATGTAGGACATTTACAAAATAAGTATTAAAGAATCAACAATCGGAATATTGTCCTCAGATTTAAAAAATTAATTTTTTTATTAAGGTATTCTAAAATAAAATTCCTTTTGAGCCCTGCGCCCCCCTATATATTGCCCGAGCGATTAGTCGCAAGAAGAATCGTAACGCTAACAGAAAAAACAATACATAATACGTCTAAATGTAAAAAAAATAATTTATACCGAAGCTATGCAACAAATAAATTTCGTAAAGTTTGAAGAAGTGAACTTTTCAGTCGATGATTTTGATGCACATGCCTTCGCTTGCTGATTTGTGTGAACCGTTTTCGTAACAAATTATCGAGCACCCATTTTGACTATAATCCAATCAAAGAACTAGAAAAACTCTGAATGTTGATTTACTTTTTATCGCTACAGTAAATATGTAGATCACCGATTATAAAAAGAGATATTCATTTTTTTTAACAAAATTTTGCATTTTTTTTTAAATATTGAAATTTTAATTCGTGGTAGATTTTTTAAAAATCCTGGTTACAGTTTCAGCGTTTCATTTAACATCCTTAAGCCGTTAAATCCCGCCATTCCACCAGGTCAAATAATTAGCTGACATTCGCCCAAAACCTCATCCTCCTCCCTCCTCGACATATTGAAAACCGTCGGGAATCCATAATGATCACCTCCGTCGTCGGGACACTTCCTCCTCTCCATTGTTCCGCCATGACGCGAATGACAGACGCGTTCGGGGTTTATACAGCCCGTCATCGTGGGGCCATGGATTATGCAGAGGCGCGGATCGGTTCCGACTTAGCCCGTTTGGAGCGAGATCTCGATTTCGGGGATGCAGTAAAAAAAAATAAAAAATAAATTGTGGAAGAGGGAGTTTATCGGAAGATTTCGCGAGGAAAAGGGGATCGGAAGAGATATCTGACTTGACGTGCCACCTTGATCCCTCTTCATCATTGACGCGAGCAGAAGCCACGGGTTTGTGCCGGAGGCCGTTTCATTTCTCTTGTCCTTCACGGTGAGAGAGATTGATAGAGATAAAGGTGAAACGAGGAGGGAGAGAGAGAGGGAGAGAGAGAGAGAGAAAGGAGGTGACGGGAAAGAATGATGTATGAAGAGAAAGATGTGGTTTGAAGTAAACGGAGGGAAAAAAGGGAAAATTAACGTGGAACGAGAGAGAAAGATACAAAAGGAGAGGAGAGAAAGGAAAAATGGATGGGAAGGGAAAGATATAAATGGATAAGGAGAGGCGTTAAACAGTGAAGAAGGAGGAGAGAGAAACAAGAGAAGGATGAAATTGCAGGAGATATAAAATTTGAAGTGCTCAAATCTCTTGTTTTCCAAGACGACAATGATTGGATTGTGCAAAAAAAAAACTACCACCACCCTTAGCGGACGCAATAACTTCTTAATAAGAAAATTTTAAAGCGAAACGCATTCGAGCTCGTAAAAGAGATAAGCTTTCCTAAAGATGAAACTCGTAATTCGAAATTTTATGCTTCAAAAGGCCTTGATTTACGGTTTCAGAACAACATTAAATAAAAGATACTGCTTATCAGCATTCGAGAATTTATGTATTAGTTTGCATTTTCAAATGAAAATCTTTTCGCCTCTTGAGTTACTTATTGAATGAACCTCGTTAATATTAATATCTTCGCAGAGTGTCGAAAATGTAAATTAACTCTTGAAAAAGAAAGTCAAAATTTGTCCAAATGGTGACTAACAGCGAAGTATCCCGTCAATGATAAAACGTGACAATGTATTTCCCTAGCTATCTTATTCAAAAGATTATTATTAAAAGCAAAAAAAATGGGGGTTTTGATGAGTACGACGTGCGAGCGACCTTGAGACATCGAATCCGTTCCAAAATGAAGTAAGAGTATGAAGTTCGATTTATTTTCATGGCCCTGCGGCTTAAGAGGATTTATTCCATCTTCCCTCTCCATCGCTCCCCTTCCGCTAGTTTTATACCCTGCAATAAAACGTTAAGCACCGCCCATGGGTACTTGTAACTGACCCCCTTTCCCCTCTACACGTCTTATCTATCCTCGTTTTTATCTCTATACTATTATACTTCTCCTTTTTCCACTTTCTCTCTCTCTCTCTCCCTTCTTGGCCTTCGTATTTTCCACTCTCTCCAAATAATCTTCTACGTCCGTTTCCTTCTTCATCTCCTTACGTCATATTTCGCACTCACTTTTTTTTCGAACCATCAATTTTTCCTTCTCTTCTCTTTTATGTCTGTTCTCTATCAAAACAGAAGAACGGAGGAAAACCCGCTTTGCTATTCCGCTTCATCCTCATTTGGTTTTCGAATCTGCGCGTTCAACTAACTGTTTTTAATTTAGCTCGCGGCACGTCATCCATTTCAAATCTGAATTAAATGCCCAATTTAATTCTAAAGGCAAAGTAATAATACTGCGCCAAATGTCCTAATTTACTATGCGTGGCGCTTTTTTCAAACAGATACCAGATGTGAATTTTTTATTCACCGTATTGACCTAACTATGACTAACAAAAAAGCTCGAAAATTAAAGTTAACCATATTTCCTTTATAATAAAAAGAACTAAGTTTATCATTTTATTTCAATGTTTTAACTCATATTAATTTAGTTATAGTTTTACATTAACTCATTTTTATTATATCCTCCTATTAATTTTTGCTTTTATTATTATTCACAGAGTAATATAAAAACATTAATTAAATTATCTAAACAAACACGTATTCAAAATAAACAAAAACAACCTGCCTCACTGCTTTTATTTTAAACAGAACTGCTGTCACATGTATCTCCCATGCGCTTAAACTTTCACGGTTTCATCAGGATTTTAATTCTCAAACAAACACATTCCATTAACTAGCGGATAAAATAGGAAGCATGATATTAACACTTCGGTTTTATATCAATGAAATGAAAAACTGTGAACTCATCAAAATCGGTTTAAACGACTTCTGCCCGTTGTAAACAACGAGAATATTAAAATAAAAGCGGCATATAATGGAACCACAACTCTTCTATGTCAATACCGCAAATTTCTATTTCCCTTCACCCCCTGCAGTTTTCAATCCCTTCCCGTGAGTGGCGCCACCAGAGGCGTCTCTTTGCCACCCCATATTGTCATGACGACGGCTTATTCGCATCTTCTCTTCCGCTGTATTTTCTACGCGCATGGATGCAATCGGCCACTATTTTCGTACGTATCTCGAATATGACGTTTTAAGACTGTTATTCTTCTTTCTCCAAACGTCATCTTCTTCGTCTTTCATCACAGATGTGTTTCATGGGAAAATAGGCAAATCTAATATAACGACAGAATCGTAAATACTCCAGGGCGGTCATGGCCAACAGGCGGGCGGCAAGAGAATTCTTACCCAAGTTTCAAAAAACTTTAACAGGTACAATTAATTGTGAATACTTAAAGATGTCAATAATACATTTCATTTGGCAAAAATACTATAAAAATAGGAGCGTTAAGAAAGATATCGCGTCGACTGCATTGATTCGCTCCTAACTTTTATTAGAAAAATAAACGAAATTTCGAAATATAATGAAAGGGTAGTTGGATCACTCAAGATATATCAATAAATATATAAGCATATTCTATCACTTTTATCCTTAATGATTAATTATCGACATCATCCCACACTTTACATCGTAACAGGGCCGCAAAGACATCAAACACAATTTCCTCAGCCTATTTCAACTTCGACTGCTGCAAAAAAATTAACCCCTAATCGAACTTTTGACGGAGATAACATTTTCGAGCGATTATTAACATCATTTATCGTCATATCGAATGACTTTTATTACAAGTGCGAGGGAAACATTATCCGCTTCCGTCACGCGCCAAAAAAAAACGATCGTTTTATCCGCGGGCTATAAAGGAAGGAAGATTAACGGTTCGAAGTGTGCAAGACGGCCGTGTATGTAAGTCGACTGTACGCCATTCTTACTAGATCTAAATAAGAGCGAAAAACTCCGTGGCGTAGTTCCTTCTACAACCGAATTATGCTAACTAATAGGAATTCGGCAGCGGGAGGCGGTTAAATCCGAGAGTAGTGTTCCATATAGCGAAGAGCCTCCGCTGTCGCCGCGCCATTAACGGCAGAATGGGCGCCAAGACTGCAAATCCCAAAAGATGGGGGGCCTCGACTGAATCGCTTCCTCTTCCTCGACTCCCCATAAAAGAAAAGGAGAGAGAGAGAGAAGGGGGAGAGATTATGGTTCCATTATGTTACAGTTTCTGAGGAAATTGCTGAACGTAAATAGCGAGGGAACGGTGATTTAGCAGCGTAGAAAGACAACCGCGCCAGACAGCTTGATAGAGAGAGAAAGAGAGAAAGATGGTGGGAGCAAGGATTAGATTATGGCGGTTGATATAGGATGTGTTCAAGGTTCTTGATGATCAAGTATTATATATTTAACGTGTTACGTAACGAACTCTCGACGAAAATTACGCCAGCGATCTTACTTAGTCAGTTCGATACACTTTTGATGGAGGAAAAAGAATATTCAATCCCGTCACTTTTCGACTGATTTAAACTTCATTTTTTCTAACCGACACGACTACGTATTTGCTCGCCCGTTCATTCTAACTCTACATGCGAGAATTTTCCAGGTGAACAACGACATCCAAGGTTTATCGTGCTGTAAAATCCGTGGAGCGGACGTCAAATGCATCCTAACCGAGTAATTTCCCGTTGTTTTTTTTTCGTCCGTGTATTTTGGGGGAGCAAACGTCATATCGCGACCTCGTATTCTCGTTTAAAGAATGCCATCATCTACCCCGGCGTCCATTTACCTCCGCGCCCCCTCCCCTTCCCTTCAACAACCCCAAAAAAACCCCTCGCAACGGGAATTTCGCCGCAAATTCGAGTAATAAAAAGAAAGATTTTTATCTCCTTCATTTCGCCGGGAGAAAACAAAAAAAAAACGTTTAATCACGAAAGCCCGCGGTGGAGAAAATATATTCTTTTCCGAAATCGCGCCCCATAAACTTCTCTCCCTCTTGTGGCGACGACGCGAACCAGAAGCGAAGGTGTACGGATCCCCGGACCGCCATGTTTTTACGGGACACGAGGGAGATTCGGACCGCGTTTTGGCGAAATTTATTCTTCGCATTTGTTCCAATAGAGGACCTCATCGAAGTCTTTTTGTAAGCAAAGGAGAGAATAAACTTCGACGGAATTTAAAGTGGGAGAGAATGAAAATCTGCGCAAATGGCTCGGCGAAATGGTATTCGGAAATATTTTAATTCGCCGTCGTAATTACTTAACATTTGATATTTCTCCGAAAAAAATAATCCGGTGACAACTTTTGTATCCCAATCTGTAATTAACTTCATATGCATAAATTTTCCAATGACTTGTTTAATCAATTTATGCGCCATCATAATCATTCGTCATATTACACACTATCTACAAGAGGTTATATAGTTATAGTTTTACATTAACTCATTTTTATTATATTCTCCTATTAATTTTTCCTTTTATTATTATTCATAGAGTAATATAAAAACAATTAAATTATCTAAACAAACGTATTCAAAATAAACAAAAACAACCTGCCTCACTGCTTTTATTTTAAACAGAACTGCTGTCACATGTATCTCCCATGCGCTAAAAAATTTACGGTTTCATAAGGATTTTTTTTGTCTAAGAAAATTTTAATTCTCAAACACATTCCATTAATTAGCGGATAAAATAGAAAGCATGATATTAACACTTCAATTTTATATCAATGATATGAAACACTGCGAACTCATCAAAATCGGTTTAAACGACTTCTGCCCGTTGTAAACAACGAGAATATTTTAATAAAAGCGGCATATAATTTCATTTCATCTTTAAGGATGCATAATAATATGATTTTTCATGTAATAAAGCATCCGTTATTCTCAGGTTCCTTTCTAGATCTCCCATTACAATTTAATAGAACACCATATAAATGTAAACTTTAGAATATCAAATGCAACAAATCATTTAATAAAAATATGATAGCTTCAAAACATCATCCGCCCACTGAAAATTTCAAAGGCGTGTCGATATAAAAATATCTTTTTTCTCGTATGTAGAGAAAATTATGGTGGAACGCATGCCGTGGCATAAGCTGGAGGCTCTGAAACGTAAAATGGAAATGGAAATTGGAGGAGCTTATATAATTTAACCTGTAATGCAATTATGAAAAAGATAAGGCATTAAAGGGGATCAGGTGAAGGGGAAAGTGATGGAGAGCGAGAGAGATGGAGGGAGAGGGGGGGGGGAGGAGAAAGAGAAAAGGGGAGAGAGAAACAAAGAAAGGGAGAAACAGTGAGAGAAAAAAAGAAACTCGATGGGCAAAAAAACACCTAAAGTGAAGGGAAAAGTTTAATGCATGTGAGATCTGCTTGCGGCGGAGTGAAAGTATTAAGAGGAATATAAACTGAAATTTACGAGAGAAATTTGTACCCTTTGGAACAGAAATTGAACGAATTTTCCGAAATAAGTTATGTTGGTCACAATAAAGCCGGCCAAAGGAAAAAGTAAAAGATTTAAAGATTAATTAATTTTTTCGCTACTCATTTTTTACTCAACTTTAATTTAAAGATAAAAATCTTCATCAACATTAACATGTTACGTAAGGCGATTTGGAGAGAGAGAGAAAAGTAATCAAAACGACTTCATATGTTCCACGTTTGTATTTTTGAAAATCATATAAATAAAATAGAATGTGTGTGTGTGTGTGTTAACGCTGTAACTCCAAAACCAATAAACCTATAAAGCTGAAACTTGGCATACATATTAAGAGCACCCTGAGAGTGTGCACCTCAGGCTTATTTTTTATTTTTGACTTGGAACAGCACCATAAGTTTACACGGGATTTTCGATTTTTCAGAGTGCAAGGTTTTTCTTCTTTTTTCATCAAAATAAGTAAATTTGGACCGATTTTCTTTATTTTTACTTTATTCGACGGGTAAAACTCTACTATCTTATTCTTGCAATGTTTACATGTTATACTGTCAAAGTTTTCAGAAATACGCATTCTTTTCCGAAATTTTGCGGGTTTTTCGTACTCATTCCGGGCGTTACCAAGGCGACTATCATTGTTGTCTCCGATTCAATTACTGCCAATTAAACATTCAAATTGACGAAAGAAAAGCGTTGTTTGCTTAGAACTTTTGTTTAAGCATCGAAATTAATGACGCATAGCAACATAAATATTTAAAGATAATTATACTGTTGACTGCGTCTGGGAAGCGTTTATCAAGGCATTTCATCATTAATTGTATGCTGATACATTACCTTTTTGTAAGTAAAACTATTATATACATCTGTAATGCTTACTAACGCAAATAGGCTCACGCACAAATTTAAAATTAGTTGACAATAAGGACGTACGTTATTTTTTAAATAAATATTGATAGTTACATAGTTCTTTTCTCTTCGTAGCTACATTTACGCAGATAAAGTTGTACATTTTGATTTATCATGTAAATAAAAGAAAATGTGTTTGTTTGTGTGTTAACGCTCTAACTCCGAAACCAATAAACCTAGAAAGCTGAAACTTGGCATGTGTACTTAAGGAAACCTGAGGGTGTGCACCTCGGGCTTATATTTTTAATTTTTGGCTTTGAAGGGGGGAGGGGGGGGGGAGGATTAAAAAATTAAATTAACGGTCATAAAAACTGAAGAAATGAAATTTCGCATCGGGAACGGGCGCAGCATATTTTTCATTTGCATTTTAAAATTACTTAGAATCATCGTACGAATTTGGGACTTGGACGAAAGAACGCTTAAAAGAATAAAAATTCATTTTCTTGCTGTCGTTTTCTAAAACTCTCTCCAGAAATTAGTTTTGGCCCCAAATGAAAAAACGAGCAACATTGTATATCCTGAAGCTCTATATGAATAAAAATTATAGATGTTTCAAAAACTAATTACTGTAAACTTAAAAAAATAAATTAATATAGATTTTCGTGTTTTTTTAATTAGGTTATTTTTACACTGTTCTGAATCCCGGGCAACGCCGGGTAAACTATCGTAGTTTTTATTAAAAATGTCTCGGTTCTCAAAGGTAATCATTATGATGTTTCAAATACATATGTGTAATGTGTACTTCTGAACGAAACGTCAGTTATCCGATTAAAACTTTAAAAAATCGGTGCAACATACAATGTACAAACTTTCTCATATATTAATGCGTCGTTTACTTATGTTTGGAAAATGAAAATCGTATCAGCCTGTTTTTAGAAAATCCAATTTTTGTTGAAGTTGCCCAGGAATAAACTAGTCTTATATTAATTCCTTGAGAAAAATGAAATATGTAGTATTATTGCAGAAGTATACTCAAGTAGCGGTACGAAATATTATCAAAATCGTTAAGTATAGCCTTTTTTGAGAAAATCAAATTATTGTTAAAGTTGCCTAGAATAAACTAGCCTTATATTTACTTTTTGAGAAATATGAATTATGTAGTATTATTGAGGACGTAAACTCAAGTAACTGTACGAAATTTGATTAAAATCGTTAAGAGCCGTTTTTGAGAAAATCAAATTGATGTTAAAAATGCGTAGAATAAACTTCCCTTAATTATTAAGCAATGTCAACCATTTCTTCATATACTCTGCTCAGTATGATAAAATGCCTAAGTACGAGATTTCATTCATTTTCCCTCTACCGTTTAGGCTCTAAAGCCAGTAACAGACAGACAGACGGCATAGCGAAAACCACTTTTTCTGATTCAGCGAAACCTAAAACGTATATTTCCATAAAAATCTCCAGGTCGAATTTTTTCGCGATTACAATACTTTCTCAATATACTTCGTATATGAGAAATTAAAAATAAGTACCACTTGTTAATCACTCGAAATAATTAGCTTAATTCTTTCCAAAAGTGTAACAAACAGGTAATGTATTTCATAATTTCTTAGAACATTAATTGACGTTTAAATATTTGTTTAATGAGATTTATATTTTTCTTTATTTTAAGTTTAATTAATTTATTTTTGTTTAAATAGTATTTATTTTATTGAGTGGGAAGTCGTTAATTTAAATTCAGTTCTTGTGTGCAATTAATTCATCTAGATCAGGTGTCTCAAACCCGCGGCCCGCGCGATGCATTTGTGCGGCCCGCGAAGCAATTTACTTTATACTACGCGACCCGAACTCAAATCTATTTCTTATAAAATATTTCACGCAAATATTTCTAAATAATCTAAGAAGTGTATGAAATCATTCCAATATATATCAGCCTGCACGGTTGAGTTACTGAAGAATGTTTATCCCACTGTCAGCGAGTTTCTTGCGTATCATAAGGCAACCCTCGACGTTAAATTTAGCATTTTTGTAATGACTGCGAGTAAGACGCGTAATAGAGCGATTCCTTTCCTGTGGAAAGGGTGAGTGAATATGATACATAGACTATGAAAAGGTGTGAAGAATGGGAAAGCAAGGAATGCGACCCGCGGAACGTCAGAGAGCCGTCATGCGGCCCGTACACCGATGTGAGTTTGAGACCCCTGATCTAGATGGACAAAAGTAGTAGATGTAGATAGGTAACATAACTAAGGAAAGAGTTGGAAAATACTCCCCAAATTCCGTTAACACCACATTCTTTCGTAAATTGAATGTCGAATCAGTGAATCACATCACTTTCAGTGGCGTATTTATAATTAATGTTTCTGATTTTTGGATTTGTTTCCGAGACTGACGTTTTCGGAAAATGGCGCTCAGAATCCGTGGTAAAGCAGAGCGTTTCGCAACGTTGCAGCCAGCTCAAACGCATACAATCTTAGCCGTGGGTGTTGTTACAACAAGAGGCGAGACGCCCTTCACTTTCGCGCTGCCAAGAACGCTTTAGGGAGCATTTCATAGGTGGTAATATAATCAGAGGAGTATGTTTAGCTGTTGATGCTCGAGGTGAGGCGACGGAGATGTAATTGATTGCGGGAATGTTAGCGGAAAGGGGAAGCGAATGCGAGCACGTGTTTTAGTAAGGAGCTATAGGGTTGCGAACGGAAGGAGGACGAAAACAGAATATAAATAGAGAGAGAGAGACAAACGAAGGAGAATACAGGAAGGGAGAGAAGCATAGGTTGTGCAGAGATGAAATGAGAAACACAAGGAGAGAGTGAGAAATGAGACATTCTTAGAGCGAGACAGACGTATGACTTTATTAATGGCGAAATTGATACTATATATTCCCTTCTTACATTTAACTTTTCTTGCATGAGAAAGAGAATGAAGTAAGCAACGAAGTCAAGGGAAACAGATTGGAGATTATGTTATAATAATTCGTAATCAGAGAGATCTAAAGGAGCGAATAAATCAAAAGTATTCAGTTCTATGGCTATAACCTGGGAACTTAATAACGATACTAACGGATCTCGCATGCCCCTTGTATATAAAGAGAATAATACATCGAGAACATTTAAAAGCACACAAAAGATGCGTTGAAGAAAGAAAATTGTTTCCCATCCAATGCTATTTAAACAGAAAGTTTTATAGGTAAATTTTTATACGTTGTCCGCAAAAATTCCGGGCAGGATATATTAAACGTACTCAGCGCATCATGTGCCGTAACTTTCGAAAATTAACTTTTTTAAACAAACTAATGCCTAAAAAATCACCAAGCCTAACACTATAATTCGTTCTTGTCGAAAAGCGAGAAAAATTATAAGAAAAGCGTTTGAAATTAGAAGCACTTTAAACGTTAAATAATTAATTGAAGTGACACAAAATGTTCAATTATAGTCTGTTCACTATCTAAAGTCTCTTGGCCTTCAAAGAGCAAGTAGCCAATCACGAACATTTCCCCTTTCATCGCCCCTCACAACTTTCGCGCGGGAGGACAGATACCCAATCACGAACAGCAACAGCAAGGAAACGGCGGTAGAAATGGCAACGCAAACCGATGTGAACGCTTCGAAATCAAGAGTAACACTGAGTTCCCCCCACTATCTTCCCAAACGAACCGTCTCCTATTGGCTGCTGCTAAGTGGCGTCTTCAAGGCCAAGAGACTTTAGATGGTGAACAGACTATAGGCACGGATTACGATCGGTGGAAAAAACAAAACTAGGAAATTTCATGATGATGGAGAGTGTCTTAAACAATTCCTAAAGTTATGTTTTTAACCGAAAAAATTATTTTATAAATCGATATTGAGGATTATCCTTCGAATCAAAGCTAAAACAAGGAAAAATCCATTTTTCCATCGAATGTAATATTTTAAATTTCGCGTGAATAGCTATTTTATTATTTTTACCACCGTTACTGCAGATAAACCATAAATTTACTATTAATTTTATTCGCAGATAAACAAGTACATAAGAGCTTATCATAACGACAATCATCCGAAACACAAATTATTCAAGCGATGTTCGGTCTTAAAGGAATCAAATGCCGAGGTCGGCTGCTGTTACTGTAAAAATTTCGAGATATAGTCACAAAAGATTCACGCGTGGGTTATTACTACAATGTAGGTTATACAAAGCTAAAGTATAATTTATTTCCATATAACCCAAACAAATACTAGTTTCCAGAACAGCTTTCTACTACTGAACAGAGTACTCAACGGTGAAGTAGCACTTTAAATTAGGATTTTAAAGTTTATACTCACAAATTAAAATGCAATATCATCCTTCGGAAACATTCCAACTGTAGAGAAATCTCAGATGAAGAAGAGAATGTATTTTCAACTTACCTGTAAACAAAGATAAATATGAAAGTTAGTTATGCGACCAAGCGTTGGCATAGTCTTAATATATGACACAACCATTAAAACGAAAGAGATATTAAGCGACACCAAAGATCATATCAATCGCAACTTAAAAACTCTTAAAAATCGAGTCAATTTGCCGAATAATTCTGATAAAATATTTTTAATGAGGACCATTCATTTTCCAAATTTCATAAAAACTTTGTCAGAAATTAATTTTTAAATCCACTCGTGATTCAGAGATAAAACATTTACAAAAAATTTACAATTTTTTTCGAATTAATCGTAACACAAATTTACAACATACCGGACAATTAGCATTTAAAAACCGGCGCGATTCGTTGAAATTTCTTATTTTATTTACGCAAGCAGGCAGATAAATTTAAATATTTGATATCTGTAGGCATATTTAGAAAAAGGAGGAAAGGCAGTGAAGCAAAAAGCATCCCAGACATTTCCGGCCATTCCTTTCTCCCGTGACGTCACAAACACGCGCACCAACACCAATTCAGTTATTCTCCATTCCTAACAGGGAACGTGACTTATTTATCGCCAAACGCCTTTTATTCTCTCCATTCGTCAGACTCTTCCCTCTCACCTGACTTCTCCCTTTCATTCATCACCGGACGAATTCCGAGATGTACGGAGGAATAGAGTGAAAGGATGGCATTCCGAGTTACGTCCGCGCGCACAACGAATAAATAAAACTCGAATTGCCCGAGTCTACGCTGCCGAATTCTAGCGGAAACTTTAAAAAGATAAAATTAACGCCCGACATTTCTGTAGACATCCATTCCCACTTTCTCCCTGCCTTTCTTGGCTTACCACAAGATAACACCTCTCTCCCTCTCTCTCTCCCTCTCCCCCGCCCTCCATCTCTCCATTCATCTCCCTCTCTCTATCTCGCATATTTCATCGCCTAAACAGATTAAAACAGTACAATCGCTTCATCAACGCGCCTTTCCCTCTCTTTGAGATTCCTGCGAGTCGCGCTTCTCTCGAGAGATTAATGCCTCTTTGTGAGAAATAATCGAACGCCGTTTTCCCTATTTTCCAAGACATTATTCATCGCTATAATTCTCATTGAAACCTGTTTCTGTTTGAGATGAACCAAATTATTCGGATTCCTCGCTCCATTTGTCACAGTGGAAAAAACAATGAAATACGAAATTCGAGAACGTGTCGATGCATATAAAGACCACGTTCATTATCCAACGATATTGAATCAGTTTAATGAAAACAGCAAACTAATAAAAGTCACAAACTCATGGAATGAAAGATCAGAAGATCCTCATTCGACAGGCATAAGCTGGAATAATGGGGATTGTGGAAATAGATGAAAATATCTTATACGACCTGGAATCGAACCCGGGTCTTCCACTTGCCTGGCGGATAATCTACAACTGAACTACCGTAGCAGGCAAATTCTTCTGTTTTAGAAGGGAAATATTTTCTTAGGCTAGGGCCGGGTTAGCCATGCTAGTATCAACTAGCACCAACAGATATCCTTATGAGAAGTCATTTTAAAGAAAATCACGAATAGCAAAAGCTTTCATGCGTTATCTCTTTCAAATATTTACTGAAATTCGTAGGAAATTTTAATACATCCTTTTTTGAAAGATTATCACTATGTGTGTTCCGAATACGATTATGATGGCATGCGACCCTCCTTTTATGCACTTTTAGCGTCGGTGGGTGCTAAAGGGGCGCGGTCGTAACTTCAGAGTGGACATAAGAGTGCGCGCGCGACCCCTTTGCGCGAAAGTGGGCTAATGATGCCGTACGATGCGCCTCACCACCTCTCTCTCTCTCGCGACGGTAATGCGTCTTTCTCGAATCCGCTAATGGATTGGCGACGGGAAGAGCTTTTTGGACGTAAAACCACATCCATCAAAAGCGAGTCATCCGAGGCGAGGACAGTAAGAGAAACGCCGGAGAATCACTGAGATTTTTGGGATGGTTTTTTTGATTGCTAAAAATATTTCGGGGTTCCTTAAAAACCACTCTCCCAAAAAAAATTGATTATTTCGATCCGTGTTACAGATTTGGTGAAATACACACGACATCGCTGTGCCTATAACTGTGTGCCATATTTCGTATACTAGGGCAGGGGCGGGGAAACTTTGCGGTTACTTAGGTGGGCCGCATTAACAGATGAAAATGCTTCGGCGGGCCACATTAGGGTCCACATCGGAAGGTATCCGAGAGAATACGAAGGTTTATATCTGTGGAAATTGATAATTAATAACATTTTATCGTCTAATATTAACAAGAAAATAGTTTCCGACCCCAATTTTAATTTAAAAAATAAGAAATTGTCTGTGTTACATTTCATGGTTCATTTTCGTAATGATATATCGTGCCATATAAAATGCTCCCGCGGACCACATCAGGCCGTAGTTTTCGACCTCTGTACTATAGTCTGTTCACTATCTAAAGTCTCTTGGCGTACGTCACTTGGCAGCAGCCAATACGAGACGGTTCGTTTCAGAAGGTAGTGGGGGAAACTCAGTGTTACTCTTGATTTAGAAGCGTTCACATTGGTCTGCGTTGCCATTTCTACCGCCGTTTCCTTGCTGTTGCTGTTCGTGATTGGGCATCTGTCCTCCCTCGCGAAAGTTGTGAGGGGCGATGGAAGGGGAAACGTTCGTGATTGGCTACTTGCTCTATGAAGGCAAAGAGACTTTAGATAGTGAACAGACTATAATGCTTTGGGACAATCGTAATTTGGAAAATATCGCATTTTTAGATGGTATCAATTTGACTTTCGAATTATTTATTTTTCCTTAGGTTTGGAGAAGAATTATATTATAGTGGTTCCCTCCCTACGCGCTTCGCATTTAATCTCGCTAAGCAACTCGTCAGAAATGAGAAGCGATTGTGTAACTTTTTTAACAATATACAGCAATATATGTGGAAATAAAACGATAGAATAGCGAATCCTCCATCTATACTTCTCCCTCTGTCCATTTTTATCTCTCTCACTTCCTCTCCTTCACACCCTTGCCCTCACACTCCATCTTTCCTTATCCCAATCCAATTCAATGTAAGTAATTTCATGAATTGTGTGCAACAATGCAGGTTGCTCGTGACAACGAAAAGCCTTATTCTTTAAAAAGCTATAATATTCGTCTTCAAAACAATTTTGTGGACAGATTCGAATCGTTTTTGAAAATATGAAAATGTAGGGGAGAACGGGGTAATTGCGGTCACCTGAGCGAGATTTGGTATAACACGAGGGAAGATGGAGGAATATTGAAGTTGCTTAGTGAAATCGATAGGCTAAAATGTGTACTTTTTAAAACCATTATCAAAAATAATCTCAAAACTTTCTCCTCAAAGGAGACATCCCAAAAATAAAAAAGGTGATTCGACCGGTATTTCCCCTCTTAGCGGGTAATAGCGGTCATTGTGTTCCCCATATAAGTAAAATAGGAAAATTAGAAAATAATATAAAACACAATTTTTTCTAAAAACGAACTACATTTATTAGACAAGAGGAATGGTATCTGTTACATATGAAATGAAAAACCTAGATTAGGATATTGGTATTTAATGTTTCATAGAAAATATTAAGAAAATCCAATTTTGAAATCTGTGAAAACCTTTCATTTTAAATTGAAACAAATATAATAAAAGTTAAGCCTCCTGAATACGTAAAAACAAAAGTTTTACAAAATTAAAAGTTTGAAAAACCATAAATTTGTAAGTTTCGGTTGCATCGATCGCAACCGTAACCCTCTGCACTGTCCCAACCGGTACAAGCCTTGTTTGCCCAAAGTCCGCAAGAAGTACAGCGATACCAGAGCTCGCCGGTCACTTACTCGAGTGACCGTAAATACCCCACATCGACTGACCGCCATTACCCGAAACTCATGCTTCCACTTACAGGTTAGCCACGAGACGACGATGTTTTAAATCAGAAATACAACGAGTAGTTCTTAAACTAGACATTGTAGTGGTCCTGCAAAAAACAAAGATAATGGTCTACCATGCGAGAAAGTACCATGAATACTTTGAAGTGTGAGTTACTTCAAAAACTCAGGAAATATACATCCCACAGCAGAACAGCAACAAACACTGACAACATGGCGTGGCTTCCTGCGTAGGTTCATTAGCATCTCGAGATAGGGTAGCACCTATCAGAATTCATTTCTAACTCTCCAGCTCCGAGAAACTTCACAGACCGGAATTACCCGCTGACCGCCATTACCCCTTTCTCCCCTATATTGTCCTTTTAATGCGTGATTGAAACATTCTCACTAATTTTCAATCTTTAACCTAGTCAGAATGTCCGTTAAAACACGTTCAAAAAGCCTTTCGAGAGTGAAGGAAGAAGCGTTTTATATTGATAACATTATCGTATGGCTTGATTAACATCAATTTTTAAATTTAATTAATTTAAACATTTTTACCTCGTTCCAAGTAATTTTGTAGCAATATCGCGAAGGTTTTTCATTTATGCAAGATCTATAAACTGATATTTATCATTCTGAAAGGGAAATTATGCGCGAATCATTAATTTCCGTGAAAATATTTCGGGCGCCAGATTAATGTTCGCACACCAAAGTTTAAACTCGTAACAAATGGCACCACTGAGGAGATCCATAGTAGTATACAATATCCGGGAAACTTCCATTAATTGCTAACTGGGGAATCAGTAGAAAACTGTACGGAAAGTATTGGAAAAAGAAGAGAGCGAAAGTTCCTCCCGCAGTGCGTAGCGTACTAAAGGTCGATTTAAAGGTTTAATATGGATGAGATTCGAAGGGGGAAATGGAGGGTCATTTATTCCGAGAAAACCGAAATAATCGATAGTTTAAGAGAAATACCTGGACAGATTAACAATTTAAGTTTTCGTAGTTGGTGTTTCACCGCTGCCTAACCTATGAAATCGGAAAAGGTATGAAGCAGTAAGTGAAAATATGTTCCGTTGATGCGATAACAATGGGAATTCCAAAAAGGTTCAAGGAATTTCATCCTTATTCTTGACGTTTAGACAATATTATTATTGAGGTAAAAAAATAAATTTGGCATGAATGAAATAAATAGTAAATGAATCTTGAACAGAACTTTTAGCTATTCAAAATTATTCCAACACCGGAAGACAACAGCAAAATGTAGTATTTTTCTTTAAAGCAAGGGTTCTCAACCTGGTGCTCGCGAGCATGATGGTGCTTTTTTTTACAGCCTAAATGTGGTCTTCTATGTTGCTTAATATCCCCATTTCTTAGGATCAATGATTTTCTAGATTGATTTATTTTCCAAACGTATTCAAGACCATTAAGAATAACTTTTATGTTGGTTTGATTTTATTCATTATCATTACTACTCTTACGTAAATGTAGTTGTGTTCTTCCGATATTTTAGGATACAACTTGGTGTTTCGACACATTGAAATGTTTGGGAACCCCTGCTTTAATGTAATCTAAATGTGAGACTTGGGACGCTTTTTTTTTGTACACGGCTATGTTTGGTTAACGATGAAACTATATTTTAAAAAACATGAGCAAATTTATTCAGAATTTTGTAAAATGCTCGCTCGTCAGATCGTCTAATGTAAGAGACGACCAAATGTACTGCAGTAATATGAGCCAAGGTAGATGTTGTCGCTTTAAGAGCCTTTTCACACCTCCAATAATGTTAAGAAATAGCCCAGCTCGGAGAGGCAGGCACTTAATCGTCGAATAAAATGGCAGAATATGTACCTTTCCATGCAGTGGCATTTTCGCGGAGCAATTTATCCGCTTCCCTCGCTCCCTCCCCCACCACTCCGACAGACACTTAAGCCCTATCCGAGATTAAATTTCTTGCAGCGAAAACATTAATGTGATTGATTTATCTCCAGAGAAAACGGCTTCGTTTAAATTATCCGCTTCGGTGAGCGAAGGCGGATAAGAAAATCTTTCTCAGCAGTTTCAGTCAACCAAAAAAAAAATACGGCACTCATTAATTCTTCGGGGCAGCATATTTTATCTGGCGATGTATCATTAAAATATTCATTATAAAAATTCCCGATTAAAAATAATGTATAAAACGGTAAATAATTTACTTGGGCGTAGGAAGAAGAATCTTCGATTGAAATTTACGAGCATAAGATATTTCTCGCGATGTACGTACACGTAATCTTGAAAATTATTCTGGAGTGAACAAAAAATACGAAATTGAATGAGTTCCGACTCCTGTTGAAATTATGAATAGACTTTATTTAAGATTTATAAAATGTACTACTTAATGGGGTAGTAAAAAATTGGATGAAAAATACGCCCTTTTCAGCTGTAACACGTTCTCTTATTTCCTACGAGTTATATTTAAGTATATACAGATGGGCAAACATTTTACGATGCGGACCTCATTATAAATATTTCCCATCGGGAATTAGTTGACATGCTGCAGAATATCTTTAAATTGATGGAATAGATTGATAGTTATACGCAGGCCGGGGTAAGGTGGGAAGTTGGTAATAATTTTTGGAAAAGGAAAAACATTCTGCCATGACCGGGAATCGAACCCGGATCTTCCGCTTGTGGGGAAGATATTCTATCAATGAATTACCGTGGCAGGCTAATTATCCTGCTTATGAAGGCGGATGTTTTTAGTTAGCATATGTTGTCGGTAAAAATGAGTAAAAAATAATTTTTAGCGTCGTAATTTTACTAAAAAAACAACATAAATTACGTAAATATCCATATTTAATTTCAAGGTTTTCTTTCGTAATTTGTAATTGATAAACAGGCAAAGGCAAAAAGGAAGCTATTTTTCGCCGTTTTCCCAAGTGTTACGCCTTTCCTACGTAACGAATATACACTAATTTACGCCAATCCATAAAGGCGGCGACAAAAAGAACCCTGAAAGTTACAGGTCAATTTTTTCAACTTCATTACCGTGCATGATACTTGAGAATATAATCTTTAGATCTGCTACGCGCCATTTGGATAGTGTGGACTTTAGAAATAATTGAAGAACCTATGTATACATACGTAGAAATGATCGTGACGAAAAAATAAGTGAGATCGATCGTAGGACGGAGCGTTTACGAAGTTCTTCCTTTCCGAGGACAATAAAAGATCACAATAGGAAAGTGAAACCTGCGAAAGCTAACTTTTAGGTATGCAGTGTGCGTTTCACCCTATTCCACCCACCAAAGTGTGATTTACAGAGTAATGTGTAGCTGTAATGACTTCGTGGGTCACATAAAACTGCTCTTGCGGGTCATATTTTGCCTTATCCTGGTTTAAGGGTAAATATCGGTTAAACGACGAACGACGTCTCACTTATAAACAGCATAAAATCTTTAATTACCTTAAATAATTAATTATAGTAATAAATAAATAATTTGTTAAAACAATTTTTGTAACGTTTTCCTTATTACGTATTAAAATGACATTTAGAAAAGATGGATCTTAACAACTCGATAAAGTTCTGCTATCAAGGCTCTTCAAACCACGCTGAGAGACATGGACTCGTAAAATCCCCATCGTTTTTAAAGGCTATCCTACTTAAGCCTAATGTAGGTAACTTCTGGCGTTGGAACTCTTTCCAAGAATTCGTAAATTTCTCGTAAAACCATTAGAACTCATTCGGAATTGGCTCAGTGCAGATTCAAGGCGACTCGGAACTTTTAATGGCATTTCCTCTCTGTGGATTTACCGCCAATGGTGAAAGGGTTGAGGAACGGAATAAAATGTGCCTGCCGAGAAGCGTGGTGAGAAAGAAAGAAACGTAAGACAAATACAGATGGATGGAGATAATAAGGAGAGAAAGAGAGAATGGAGAGGCATAAAAGTAGAAAGAAGGGAAAATAAGTGATCGACATGTTGAAAAACGAGAATTCAAATGGTTCATTGGAATCAATTTTTCCGTCACAATAGAGCGAACGAGGTGAATGAAAACGCAAATGAACACCGTGCAATTTTTTGCGATACGGACCGCATTGATGCGTGACCTGAATTTGTTATATCTCTTGGCAAAAAAAAGAATAATTTCATTCGCGTATAACTCCGGCATTGAATCAGAAGCAATTATTTCAGTGTAAACCCGATTTCAGCTCAATCTGTTTGTAACCAAATAAAAATATTTATAATATCTCTTTTGTGTATTACTACAAAATTGGATGATTACATCGATGATAAAAATAAGAAATATATTAACCACTGAATAAAATTATTAAGAATCTCTCATGTATTTCGAAGTGTCTTAGCTTTTCACTCCATCTAACATTTAGACATGCTACGAAAAGATGAAACAAGAAATATGAAACGGAATGGTTTAAACGCAGTGATTTTGCTATGAAGCTCTGGTGAATTACTTACCAGGGTTTAAGATTTAGAGGAAAACGAAGCGGATGTTCAGGTTATAGTTCTGTTAATGAGAAGAAGAAAGAGAAGGGAGAAAGCATTGTAGATATTGAAAGCATTGTTTTTTACAGACAATTTTTAAAAAAAGATCTTAATGAGCACCCTTAAAGTTTTAAATTAAGTTTACAGAGTTACTTCAGAAACATTTGACAATTAGCGGTAATTGGGCCATAATTCAAAAGAAAGATCCCAATTATAATATAAATATCGAGAAGTGGTTTCCTGTTTATCTTAAATAAGTTTTCTACTTTTAATAATTCAAATGCTTGGAAATAATTAATCAGAGTATATATTTAAAAATTTATTTATAATAACTCGATGCATAAAATGAAATTTTTCAAGTAAATCGCACAAAATTCACATTAAATCCAGTACAGCTTACTATGAACAAACACGCACAGCTGAGCCGACAGCTTTCGCTGCTAAAAAAAAGAGCTAGTCCCCAATTCGTGAAAAACGTTCCATATCAGTTTAACGTTTTTGTGACTTCACTTATAGGCGTGCGACTATCCACTTAGGATTAATGTACATATTTGATGAGATACGTTTCGCTTCTGAAGTTTCTTGTTTCTTGTATCAACTGTGTGTTTTACCTCCCTTATACATGTTGTGCCAACGCAATTCACAGATATGACCATTAAAATATGGTGACAGAAATCGAATAACTAAAGCCACTGTTTTAATAGACGCATTCACGCTTCGCTCATATGATTTCCATATAAATGGTATTGTTGCACAGCATTCCACTTCATAAACTGGGCCAACTCTGGCACCGATCAACCGGAAAAAAAATTAAAATTCCACCCACGCCTCGAGTTCAGTTCTATATTTTGGGCCTTGAGATTAAAAAAAACCTATCGGAAGAGGTTTCGAATAAGCCAATAGGCAAACGAGAGGGAATACTGTGCCAGGTGGATAAAGGAAACGAGATGGGAGGAAGAAGGGGAGAGGAGATGGGCCGAGATAGCGGGTGAGGACTGGATGAGGGACGGGGTTGGCAAATAAAAGTGCCGGAGGGCGTTCGGAGAAGCGGCGGAGGTAGAGATGGGAGGAACAGGTTAGGCCGCAAAAGGATGAGATCTGGATTGGAACGATACGGAGAGGGGAAATGATGGGGGGAAAGGAGAAGGGGAAAGGTGGAGGGGAAGGATTTGGGAGGGATGGGGGGAGGGCGATTTTCCTCAAAATGAACGTGCTATTCCCCTGCGTACGCGGGAGGCGTCGCAGGAGTTTGGCGGAGATCGCTGCTCGTTAAAAATCCTCCGAATCAGAGAGCGAGAGAGAGAGAAATACCCTCGACTACCCCTTCCCTCGCCTCCCTATGCGGTCGAGTCGGTTGGATTGTGCGGAAATGAAGGAATCGAGGAGGGAGAGTGGGGGAGAAATTTGCGATGGATTTCGATCCAATGCTTCGCATTCGACCGTAAAAAAAAAGAGGAACTGCCCTTTGAAGAGGACTTTTCCCTCCCTCCATGACGTTCACCACAGCCGAAATCCCTGGGCTCTCTCTCTCTTCCTCTCTCTTCCTCTCTCCTCCTCTCTCTCCTTCTCTCCCCCCTCTCTCTCTCCCTCTCTCTCCCGATCTCTGCTCTGTTTCTCGAATATTTTCCTCCTCAAGCATGGTTAATACTTCCCTTACATACGAGGAATAAGCTTAAGAGCCATTCTCTATGCTATAGGGGAGGAATTTTCTTAATTAATAAACTCAAAGCTCTCTTAATATACTTTTTTATTTAGTAATTCATTATTTTAGTAGTGATTTTTCATAATTTATTTTATCCTAGTAGCTTAAATAGTAATCGATGAAATTAAATGAATTTTTTCTTAGAATTGAACCACCCTACAGTTCAAGAACCAAAAACTTCGATACATTCTCAATGATTTAGTGTTATGGCGGGCTAAACCAATAAGTAACCGTCAAAATTTTTACCACAATGTAATATTAGTTTTTCCTATAGAGTCATCTAGCCAATTGATCTGACGCTTTCGATCTCAAACTCATCAGCATATTTTCATCTAACCAAAAATCCACAGAATATTAACGTAAAAATAAAGTTTGAATCCATATTTACATTTTTACACAAACAGATTTCAAATTAACTAAGTAGTGTTCAGGATATATTTGCCAGTTTAGTATATGAGATTTAGAAATATGCTAACTCTTCGGAGAATTATATAATAGTATCCTGCAATACTGTCGGAAAAATAAGTCAAATTTGTAATAAATTGCCTTCAAAATCATATAAAATATTCGTTTTACAGAGGGCATTTAGCGTAGGCGAAAGCTGTTTTACCTGCATAAACTTACTATTCAAACACCATTTACCATTGCAGGTATTATGTAGATGTAACTAAAAAACTGAACAAAAATAAGCTTTTATTAATTAATTCACTCGTATTTTTCTTAAATTTTCATTAGTTTTCTATAAATAGAAGTCTCCGATGATTAAAGAGCTGCGACAGATTGAGTGAAAATCCCTTCATAGTGTACCATTTAATAATATGCTACCATTCCACTGCGACATTCAGCGAGCCTAACGACTGATGAAAACTGGCGAAGAAATACAAACAAAGGGAAAAATGCTGATCTCTCTTTCGAACTGTCCCTTTTTTTATATTACAGTCTCTGACGAATTAAGTCTATTTAAAACTCGGTATTCTCATTTTAAAAAATCCATTTTCTCCCTGACGGGAGGAAATCATTCTCCATGGTCAAACACCGCACCCTGTTACAACCCTCCTTTTCAACCCTTCCATCTCAACCCCTTCCTTCAAATCCTTTCCTCACAACCCCCCCCCATTCCTTACCTTTTCCCTCATTTTCCTTCTGGGCCTCTTTTCTTTATTTCCCTTTTTAACGACTGTATAATTTCAAGCTTTCGAAAATATTCATCATCGTCTTCGGCTCCTAATAACCTCCTTGGCGCTTTTATCCTGCTTGATGGGATGTATTTTCTCATTCGACTCTACTTCTGCCCGTCCTTTCTCTCTTTTTTTTGCAATCTTAATTAACTAAACGAGACCAGTCGTTCTTTATGGCACACGCCCACCTCGGTTTAATTCCCGGATTTGAATTGTTCTGGTAATTTTCTTTCATTTTCATGAATATGTTAACAAATTCTTGAAAGAGAATGCATCAAAACCGCGTATTTCTACTCCCTTCTCCCCAAGCTATTTTCGGCTCCACCACGTTTACCTCCATCTAAGAAAATCGGGTATTTAAAAGTAAAACAACCCATTTCTGTTTTCGTTAGAACTGAGCTACGTCATCCCCGAATGCAGCTACTTGATTGATCTTAAATTAAGTATATTTTTTCATAATAGAAATACGATATTAATCCATGTTCCCAATAAAACACATAACTAAATACCATCAATTGATTCACTTTCAGGTATAGTACATCCGCACTCTTATTTTTCACACGATCCACATGCACACAAAATCTCTTTCGATGCTGCTAATAATATTCACACTGATATGTAAACATTTAACCATAGTTTTACCGATACGTTTTTACTTTCTCATATACGAAGTATATTGTGAAAGTACTACAGGTAGGCCTCGATTTACGATGCTTTATTATACGCCGTTTCACATTAACGCCCTTTTAAAATTATAAAGAAAAAAATATAAAAAATTTTTAAAAAAATACATGGTGATTCAAAAGTAACTTGAGATTGAGATAATGGAGAAGATGGAGAAGTTATTAGTGCTGTGGATAGACGATTTAAACCAAAATAACATTCCTGTAACACAGGCAGTGGTTATGGACAAGGCTAGAAGCTTGTTTAAAGAAATTAATGCGGAATTGGGAGGGACTGAATCATTTTCGGCTAGCAGGGGCTGGTTTTTCCGGTTCAAAAACCGGACCACAATTCACAATGTGAAAATTACTGGTGAGGCTGCTAGCGCCGACATTGCAGGTGCTGAGGAATATCCGCTCATATTCCAAAAGTTAATGGACGGAGGCAGCTACGCCCCTGACTTGGTCTTTAATGTTGATGAAATGGGGCTATACTGGAAGAAGATGCCTGGTAGGACGTACATAGCCTGTGAAGAGAGGTCTGCCCCTGGTTTTAAGGCTGCAAAAGATCGACTTACATTACTTCTGGGTGGTAATGCATCAGGCACGTTTAAGTTAAAGCCGATGTTAGTGTACCATTCCGAGAATCCACATGTTATGAAGGGCATTGTGAAGACTCGACTTCCTGTTTTCTGGCGCTCTAATAAGAAGGCGTGGGTGACCCAAACCCTTTTTAGTGAATGGTACACTTCGTACTTTTGTCCAGAGGTGGCCCAATTTTGTGCAGCAAACAACTTGCCCAACAACGTTGTTTTAGTCCTCGACAATGCTCCAGGTCATCCAGCCAAACTTGAAGATATTCCTATCGACGTTCTGAATGTGATGGTCATTTATTTGCCACCCAACACCACCTCACTGTTGCAGCCAATGGATCAGGGCGTTATTGCGACCTTCAAGGCGTACTATTTACGTACGACCTTCAAAGGGATTGTTGAGGCAGTGCAGGCATCTGACTCAGTGACTGTGAGGGACTACTGGAGGTCCTACAGCATCCTTAAGGCCATTAGTAACATTGCTACAGCGTGGAAAGAAGTGTCACAATCATGCATGAATGGCGTTTGGAGGAAACTGTGGCCTGATGCGGTGTCTTACTTTCTTGAGTTTGAGCCAATTTCAGCTGTGGTTGAAGATGTCACTCGGATGGCTGAGGATGTTGGCCTTGGCAAGGTTGACATAGATGATGTCAGTGAGTTGCTACAAAGCCATGGTGAGCCTCTTTCAAAGGAGGACTTAGAGGAGCTGGCTGCACAACAGACTAAACAGAACTCTAAGGAGGAAGGGGAAGAGCAGGAGATTGTACCAATTAGAAGCCTCACCACAAAGACACTTCAATCAGCTTTGGCACAAATACAAACAGGCTGTGAAACTCTATGTGATAATGACCCAGACTGGGAACGCAGCTCTTCCATCCAAAGAGCTGTTACTAACATATTGAAGCCCTACTATAATATGTTAGAAGAGAGAAAGAGAAATACTCAGCAGACGTCATTACTGCAGTTCTTTTCTAAGGACAAAGGACCTGCAGAACCACTCGACCCAGACGACCCTCCACCATCCCATTAATCCACCACCACTGTCAAAGAACATAACAAAGGGGGCAGACAGTGGCGTTAATACATACTCCAAAGATGGCTCTACAGGACCGATGTAGTAAGTTAAATTTTTATTTTATTACTTACATTTAATCTAAAAATATTATTTATATCTCACAATTACAAAATAAAAACAAACATTTAAATAAAAAGCATTTATATTAATTCTTATGGTTCAATTTTCTTAGTGAAGGAACCTATCTCATTTAAATACATTATAATTATTCCTCGATTTACGCCGCTTCAGCTAACGACCCTGAGGTGGTGGAACGTAACCCCGGCGTAAATCGGGCCTACCTGTACTGTATTTGCGAAAAAATCCAATCTCGAGATTTTGATCGTAATATACGTTTTAGGTGTACCCGAGTCCGAAAAAGTGGTTTTCGCAATGCCGTCGGTCTGTCTGTTCTCCGCACTAGGGCCTAAACGTTAGAGCAAAACTGAATTGAATCTCGTACTTTGGAATTTTATCATACAGAGTAGAAGCTATGAAGAAATGGTTGACATTGCTCTATAATTAAGGGAAATTTATTCCACGCATTTTTAACAACAATTTCATATTCTCGAAAACGGCTCTAACAATTTTGATAAAATTTCGTACGTTTACTTGAGTTTACGTCATCAATAATACCAAACAGTTCATATTTCTCAAAAAATTAATATAAGGCTAGTTTATTTTAGGCATCTTTAACATCAATGTGATTTTCTTGAAAACTGCTGCAACGATTTTGATCAAATCACGTACCGTTACTTGAGTTTACGTCTGAAATAATATGACATATTTCACTTTTTTTAAGAATGAATATAAGACTAGTTTATTCTTGGGCAACTTTAATAACAATTGGATTTTCGAAATAACGGCTCATACGATTTTCATAAAATTTCGTATAGTTATTTAAGTTGATGTTTATAACGATTCTACATAGTTCATATTTTTCAAAAGATAACTAAACGACGCATTAGTATATGAGAAAGTTTGTACAATGTATGTTATACCGATTTTAAAATAGAAATCGTACTCTCTACGCCCAGTTACCCTAACTCACTACGTGTATACGCCCCTTTTTTTTACCGTCTACGCCTTTTTAACATTCTTCGCGTTTTCCGTCCCTCGCTCAATAAAGCCGCATTTCCTCAACCGCAAACCTCAACCGTGCGCATTGTAACGGGCGGATCAAAAGGTAGAACAAATGAAGATGTGCGGAGAAGAAAGAAGGCACGGTTATTCCATCGCCGTGAAATCGAGGGAAGAAATTAAAATTCAAAGATTTTTCTTAATTAAATCGAATTTTTAGGTGCAGAAAAAACTCTATCGACTACTTATAAAACGTCCCTAAATCTATAAATTTGATATGTAAAAATTACATTTCTCTCTACCTGTCTTTTCAGTTATTTATAGAAATTCTGTACAGAATTCAAATAACCTCTCTCATTTGTGAATTATTTATAGCTTGCATTTTAAAATAAATATATTGTTGCTTTTCAGGTTCTCGATTTAAATTATATTAACTTACTACGTTTAAAATCGCTTCGTGCTATATAGTTACAAGATTTCAGAAATTATTTACAAATACATACATATACAGGTATTCTTTACGTTGCCATTATAAAAGAAACGCGATACTCTAAATTTCTCAAGAAAAATAGTCTCATGCATAGGCGAAACTCAAGAGACAGTTTAAACGCCTTTCAAGCACGTAATACACAAAGTTTACTTCATCTCTGACGGGTAAGACCCATTTCCATTAATTTGAAATTTCTCCAAAATTCGGCTTAAATATCGAGCCAAAAAGGATTAAATTAATCACCTCTCTCGAAGTAAATATACTAAACACTATACATCACTGTTGAAGTTGGAAATATAATCGATATTTTAGGGTGGAAGTGATAAAAAAATAATATCAATTTTTTTTAAATATTGCATAGTCACATGTAAAAACTTAAACATGCAATTCTAAACTAATGTCAAGACAAATATTACGATTGAAAAATCCACAGTTTAACAACAACTAAAAATCTCGAAAGTAAGATTCCATGACCAGAGTAAAGTGCTTAAGAATTACAAGCGAATATTGTATTGACGCACATAATGTATGCAATGTTACAGATAGTGCACCTATATCAGTTTAATTTCTACATACTGTAGGTAATTCTGGAGATAAAATTACACATGGTTAAAATATAAGGGTGAAATATAAAGGCAACTTCCTTCAAATAGCGTGAATAAAGACGACAGTGTATGTGTGTGTGGGAGGACAAGAGAATATATCAGATAAAGAGGAAAAGAAAGGGTAGAGGAAGGAAAGGTCCTTAAGAGATCCTCGACGGCGCGTAAAGGCGGAAAATAGTTTTCCCACGAAGACGCCAGCCTCAGAGAGAGGAAGAGAGAGAGAGAGAGATAGTGTCCCTTACCGTTTTTGAAACCCGGCGCACGTGCGTGAAATGAATTATACGACCGCTCAAGAGCTTTCACTTGTTTTCTTCCTCCGCCACCCGAATAAGGAGAAGGAAAGAGGCGGATTGAAAAAAAAAGATACCCAGGAAGCTGCTACGAGGGTATTTGGAGGCTGAAGGACATCCAGGAGCCTCGCAAAATAGTTTTTTTAAATTACTATATTCCCGTGTTTATTTTCAGTCCCCGTGAGGGGTTTGGAAACTGAGGCTGGAACTAAAAAACAATGGCGGACAAAGAAAGAAAAAGAGAGAGAGAGAGAGGGGAGGGTTTTTTCCACGACTTCCCAGAACTCGGAGCAGAAAGGTGAGAATTTTTAACGAATTCTTATGCGAAAGTCGTACGATGCGAGAGCGTCTCGAGAATTCGCATTTCTAAGAGAGGCGACCGGAAGAACGAAAGTTCCCTTCGTAATGTCTACCTCCAACTCCTCACCCTACCACTCCTCTCGGCAACCCGCTCACCTTCTGTGTTTATATATGCCGTCTTAGGTCCGCGGAGGCGGAAGCATCCTAAGGCGGATTTTTTTTTCTTCAAATGGCGAAATTAAAGAGAGGGAGTGTTTAAAAAAAAAAACAATCGAGGGTAGAGGCGCGTGGAAGCAGAGATTTTGTTTTTCTTTTTTGAGGAATGCGCGATGCCACAGGCAGTGACCCACATACATGTCCATTGTCCGCTATCTCACCCGAGCGCCCGCTTCTCGCAAATGACAAAGCTGTGTAGAGATTGGCCGGTGCCATTAGAGGCTACGACACAGGCAAAGCATATTAAAAACCTCAGAGTTTGTTTTTATCTCGTGTCATGGCGAGAGGTTCGGGAAAAAAGAGAGAGAGGAAGCCGAATGCGCTGACGGAGTACATTCCTACCAACCGCGTTTTGTTTCAGGGACGAACGGAATTTTAATTTTTCCAGCGAGCTCGGAATGGAAGGCGAAAGAGATCAAATAATTCAAGTATTTTCATTTGCAACGGGGACTTCTTTAGCCCAGCCAGCGTTAATTCTGTCATATCTATTTCACGTTATGAAATACTATACCAAAAAGGAGTCATAGTTCTACGATGTACATAATATAACCTAATTAATTTAGTAATAATTATAAAAGACACAAATTATCTTGATTCGTGCAAACTACGCAGTTTTATCCCGTGACCATAGATAACTTTTAATGAAAGATGTTACAAATTTCATGTTAAACTTTAATATGTCAAAAAACTTAATTAAATACAGCCGCAAGCACAGATAGGATGTTCTCGTAACATTTGATTGGCCATATATTCAAATGGTATATTGGCTATAATTCTATTGACGAATGTGTTTCTAGTGTCCTATGGGCAATGGCCATCAACTCTGGTCGTATCCAGATCATGAACGGACAGCAGTGCACAACCATAAATGAAGAATAAACATACACATACATAGTACGTATTTTTTATAATTATTTAATATACATTAATTTGGTTATATTAAGTTCATCGTAGAATGTTGTGGTATGTACATTTAACTCGTTTTAAGGTTCAATTAATTTCTTTATTAATCTTTTATTTATTTATTAAACTATTTTAAAACAACCACTAAAACTTATTTAGACAAGCAAAGATTTTCTCCATTCCCTGCTTGGCCTCCCTACTGCAAAGATGAATTTAGCAATTTTCCTTAATTCCTTACGTGTGGGAAGGTTCAATCAAAATATGAAGGTATATATTTTCAGATTATAAATATCTTGGGAACATCATAACGAGAGAAGCAAATTGTAGGATGAATCCAGGACTAGAATAACAAAAGCAAAAGCCGCTTTCAGAAGAAAGAAACTCCTACACGGGAAATATTAAGGAGGAAATCTGCAAGAAGTTGATAAAATGTTATGTATGGAGTATAGTTTTGTATGGGGCAGAAACATGGACGCTAAGGAAAAATTATATTAAATAATTGGAAAGCTTCGAAATGTGGACATGGAGAAGAATGCTGAATATAAAATGGACAGATAGGGTAAAAAACGAGGAAGTACTACGAAGAATAGGAGAGAATCCAACGATTATACAGACTATCAGAAAGAGGAAGGCGAACTGGATTGGGCATTATCTGAGGAGAGAGTGCATGTTTAAAGAAGTGCTAGAAGGAAAACTGGATGGAAAAAGAGAAAGACCTAGGAAAAGGTTTCAGCTAGTAGAAGACTTGAAAGGGAAAGAGAGCTATCAAGACACGAAGAAAACTGCGGAAAATAGGAGTATATGGAGAACCAAGTTTAACCATGAATAATCACGGACCTGTCAACGGACAGAATACCCATGATGATGATGATGACATTACCATATTGCTAGATGTCGTATGAATCTCTTTCGGTATTTTTTATGCTCATCAAAGGGTGACATTTTTAAACCCAGCATTTTAAAAATAAAACATATTTTGTATAAAATTAATTGCTCGTGCTTCGACAAATAGAAGAGGAATGAAAAAACATCATATAAGAAAACAATATAACATCTGTGTTTGAGAGGTATTATATATAATGATTCTGTTCCTATAAAGCTCAAGTGATATAAATTTTCATGTATATGGAGTTTACAACCGTGATTCCAATTGGGGGACCTTGTGACTTCAAACGACTCCAGCGCTAGAAGGCTTCTCATTGTGTCTAAATCACAAAGCAAGGGAGGAGATAAACACGATGCCGGCATTAGCCTACTCTTAACGAGAAACACCAAGGGGACCAACGGCTTTACGTCCCTTCCGAAGGACGGGGCGCTGATTTGCGTGTTCTCCTCATAACCACGCAAATGGTGGGCCGGGCAACCCGGTTCGCACTGGTTCGCACCGAGTTTAAGCGTAGCAGGCCAGCGCCGGCACCACTACGCCACGGCTCCCCAGACAACAACAGTGAGATTAAATTATTTCCATTAAAATACTTTTAAAGCCACAAAATAAGAGAGATGGCCTTTAGGACTGAGAGATAAAAAGGCTCGTTTTTCCCTAGAACGATAGCTGAGCAGAACAGAATTTACGATAAGAAATCAGCCGACGTAGAGTGATACTATTCATTATTATGCGCTTTCCATTTGTGCTATTGCACCCCCTGCCACACAGGATTGAGTGGTGAACTGTAGAAATAGAAATAGAAAACATTTTAAATCCAATATATTTTTTAATTCAAATTTTCGCCAAGATGCTAACTACAGGTTACAAATGTATGCGTCATGCTTAGTATCAACGTAGTAAACTACGTATACAGAAACTATAATTTTTTTTAGCAATCAGTGAAAATAAAATATGCATGCTCGCACTCTTGATATCAAATTCCCTAAACTTTCATCTGGCTCGAGAAACGGAATTAGCCATCCGCACGACTGGCTAATGAGATATGCGAGTGATGAAAGGGATTTGACGGCGAGTTACTGGAACGGGAAAGTGAATCTCGAGAGAAAAAAACAGAAAATAAGATTTTTTTCGAGAGAGCCACATGGTCGGAGGGTGGATCCACCTCCTCCTACTCGAGCGAAAGTGAAGAGCGAACGGGTTTGCGCGAACAGAAATCTGCTTGCAACTGATCCATACCTCCCCCTCTCCACCTCCAAACCTATCTGGAAATCTGAAAAGTCTGCCCTTACTTTTTATAAATCGTCCTTTGGGATCCGAGAGCAATAAGGTACGCTTCGAGATAACTCTCCGAGGGACATTTTTATAACCCCTCAGGGGGCGCTTAACCGTCTCCGGCATTGGAATTCGTGGGAGGTGAAGTCCAGTCGGATTCTGTGTGTATGGGGGGAGTGGGAGGAAGACATTACTAGGTAGGTAACCCAACTCACGTGTATATCAACTATATACCTAAAAATCGTATACCGAAGACGCAGTGAAATAAAAAAAGCACTCGGTTAATTCCATAAAGTCGGGGGAAAGACATACGTGAAATTTTATATTCGAAGGGATCTCGAAGTCTGTCGCACGTGTAACGTTCTCGTTCGCAATCAAAGGTTGCGTAGCCAAGTTAGTTACTACTCGAATGCTATCAGGGAATTTCTTAATTTTACATTGATTCCATTTTTATCTCTCGACGATTCGTGCGTTTCTCCACGTTTTCTAATGAATATCATATTACCGCGAGCTGAAATTTGTTCATAAAATTCCTTTTATATTATGTTTTATTCTTAGAATAATATCAGTTTAATTCTCTACTGATCTGTTCACAATAATATTAAAACAAAAACGTCGAATACAATGCAAACTACAAGTAAAATCAATAAATGTTTTTCCAAGTATTAATTTTCTGTTGCTTTGTCCACAGTAACATTAAAAAAAACGACGAATACAATGCAAACCACGCATAAAAATAACATCTACACCCTCCTGGTTGGGCAATAACTATTATGAATCATACAGGCCCGAGTGCGCTCCAGGATTTACTGAAAATTTGTTTCCTATATTTTTCTGCTAAAGAACTTGTTCAGCTTGACGTTTTGGTAGATAGGTTGGCAAAATATGAGGCAGTTTAATACATGAAAAATACGCCCAATAAAATAAATATTCAACATAAATCAGCGTATAATTTTTCATGTTTCCAAGAGAACCTAAATGAGGTTTTTGGCGTGACACAGCATATTTTATAGCTACTCTAAAAAATTTATATTTTGTAATTTGCGTGGAACTATACGCTATACTTTTCAAGTCTGTAAGTCTTGTGCTATTCCTATTTGCCTCTTAATTAAAATACTATCATCCGTATTAATTCTATTCGTTACATGATTTTAGATAGAGAGTTCTTTATAGTTCACATTCCTCACATTACAAAGGTCTGATAAATCGTTTCCTTTCTTTACTCGATAAAAAATAATTGATTAACCTTCTATGTCAATGAGATTTAGCATAGAGATAATACTATTAATGTGGGTTCATAGTAGAGGCGGATCTAGATGTATAGCTTACAATTAGAGGGGGTAGTGATAAAAAAAATACATTTACTGATACATATTTATGTAACATAATGTCTCGTTACAGTAAATATACAGTGCACATTATATATTCTTTAGATATTTGCAAAATATTTCTAGAGTTCCAATACTATAAAAGTATGAATTAATTTTAATAAAGATTAGCAGTCATCTCCATTGGGAGTAATTACCCCATTACCCCCTTTATATCTATCGTTGGTACTGAGCCCCTTTTAAGTTTCCACAGACTATTGCGCCATTCCTATATATAGTAGAAGAGAATTCTCTTCTCTTCTCTTCTCTATCTCCAGAAATGTGAAATTCCAGCTGCATAATACGCAAAATGTAACTGTTTATCTTCGTCGAGTTGGATTCCCATGACTTTGCTTGCTTTCACAACTTTATTATTTTTCTTTAGTAATATGACGACAGTCGCGAGATATAAAGAGAATGAAAAAACACGAGGAATAAATGTGAAGTATATCTCGAGATGAAAAAATAAATATAGATATTACAGCTAGAGAGAGAGAGAGAGGCGTAGGTGAGAAAAGTGATTCATTTGCTTTCCTCCGCGACAGAAACAAGCGCCGAGTCGACTTCTGCGCAATTCAACAACTTCGGCTTCGAATTTTTTTTTTTAAAGTGACGAACATTTGTAGCGGTCTCTCCACGGTAAAAATATGCGCCTACCTTTTTCTTTTTTTTTTGAGAGATGCATTGCCTTTCTGGCGTCGTCATCTTTAATAAGAAAAGAGTTACTGCGAGATAATTTAAACACTTTAAAGAGGTGGCGAGAAGACAACAGGATGAGTTGGGGAGGTTGGAGAGTCCTCGGATTCTTGGAGAAATGAGTCGCGCGAGGCGAAACAAAGTTTTGAAATGCATTACAGGGACATCGAGTGGGGCGGGAGAGAGGAGAAGAAGAGGGGGAGGAGAATAGGGGAAGGCGGATGAAGGAACGGAGGGAGACGCGCCGTTTAATGGAATAATAGTGTGAGAGATAGGGGGGGGGAGGAGGAGGAGGTCCAGAGTACGTGACAGGTAAAGGGAGAGAAGTTCGGATCGAGGGGAAGTACGGGAGTAGGTAAAAAAATGGGAGGGGAGGGAATAATGGGGGAAGAAAGAAGGAAAAGGCAGAAAAGGGGACATTTTTATGGTGTAGGGAGAAGGTTATGCAGGAGAGCTGGGGGAGATGCAAGAGAAGAGCCTGTAAGAGGGGAGTGGAAAAAGAGAAACGCAGGCAAAGAAGGGAAGAGCCAAGTACGAAAAGATCTTTGAAAGGGATCGAGTTGGAGGATCTCGAATCGCTGCCTCACTTTGAAACTTTTAATCCGAGGAGCATTTTTTAAAATGGAAAACGTTTTTTTTGCTCTCCTAGCTGGAGTAATTCATTTCCACTCAGCAAAAAGGATTGTATTTGGTCTCTAGACAGCTTTTTGTAGGTAATTTGAAGTTTCTCGGGACAATTCGATGAATATAGTTTATATAACTTCTCCACCGAACGCAGGCTATCTTTTCGTAGCTACCTACTAAATTACAAATTTAGCCATACGCGAATGGTGTCATATTAAGGAGTTGTAAGGATGAAATTGATAAATGAATCAACATTCGCAACTACGAAACATGATCGAATTTTAAAAGTTTCATAAATATCATTCGACTCCAATATGTCTTTACATTCCTGTCTTTACTAAATTAAAGTTACAATTTTCCTTATTGCTTAAACAAAAATGTGATGTTTTTACTAGAACTTTTGAAAGTATCCTCGCGTTATGGCGTGAAAATCATAGTATTACATTAAATGTACCATAATTGACATTCGACCAGTGAGAAAAATGCATCGGTATCCGATAAAATAATTTCGTGAGAAGATGACGCCATCTAAATGGCATACGCCTAACCGATCAAATGGAACGATGTCAATTATATAAAAATTGCATCGCATCGATAGACACGGCCGCAAAGTCTTCACTAGTTATCAAACAATATGCCTCAGCTTCCGCAGGCGAAACGAGTTGTGTCGACGTTCTCTCGCGGGATCCTAGTTCATCGCTGATGAATTGGAGGATTCAGAACGTGTCTAACGCCAGTCGTTTTCTCCGAAACAAGTGCGGGCATTGTTCTGTCTAAACCATAGGGATTAATTCCAATCGTTCCATCGAAGAAGGCGACGAACTACATGTCAGATACATCTTGACATGTGCCAACTTGCCAATGTTTCGGGATTATAATAGGTACATGAAAAGAAAATGGAGATTTTTAGATGACTGCAATCAATTGCGATTAAACTTGATCAAATATGGATTAGCTGTTGCGTCTCTTTAGTCACTTTCAATACTGACCTGGATTCGAGGGAAGTGAAAGAAGTAGAGGAACGCGGTAAATCTCAAATAAGTGGATGAGATATTATTCTCCCTGTTTGTCACATTTCCCTGGACGATAAATGCTGATTTTTAATAAATACGGATTTTATTGTTAAAAAATTACGTTATATCAGTACATAAATGTTAATCAAACTCCTTGCAGACCTTTTTGAGCAAATCAATACCATACGAAATTCGACAAAAATAAGATACTAGCCATCGGTAAAGTTCATTTCACCACGGTTTTCATTTTCTTTGATATCTCGTATTTATACGAGATTTTTTCAGATTTTTTCTACAACCATTTAGTCCACAGAGTCACGAATACACGACAGTAGCAAAATCATAAAAAAGCACTTATTCGGGCTCCGAAGCACCTTGAACTAGTATTATCATCCAAGTCTTTAAGTAGATTTTTTCACAATCACAACACTTTCAAAATTAGTTTAAGATTATTTTTTAGATTTAAATTATCGATTATCCGGCATCTATAAGGCGATCTCGATGATTAAGTTTTATTTTATGAAAAATAGAAGTTAAATTAATCCGAAGAAAATTTCGTCGAATTCCATACCACAGCAGTGCAACAGTTTAGCGCAGGGGTGCCCATTACGTCTCCCATGGGCGACCGGTCGCCCTTTAGGAGGGTCTGTGTCGCCCACGCATCCATCCAGGCATTAAGCTTATATGCCTGAGTAAGTTCTATTTTCTAATATGAACTTAATTAAATCAAAAACCAGAAATGCTCTCACTAATGAACATCTCGAAGACTGTTTACTTCTCTTTGTTTCTAGTTACATGCCCAATTACCAATCATTAACTGAAGATATGCAGTGTAAACGTGCCCATAATCGCGCAAATCAAAATTAAATTAAATTAATCAGTTGTATAATTTTGTTTGATGTATAATGTATAACAAATGCATTTTCCGGTAAATTTGTAGTATAATTCATTCTTAAAATCACTTTTTTATAAATTGAAAAAATAGGTAGCCCGCAAGACAATTACCAGGATGAAAGTAGCCCATGACATGAAAAAGTTTGGGCACCCCTGGTTTACCGGGTTTCCAGAATCTTGCGAACAATTAGATAATAGATCTTTTCATTAATTTTCAATAAACTATTTTTTCCGAATAAAGTTAACTAAAAATGAAAATAATTCGACAATTTAAAAAATTATGTAAGATAACACACAAGGCATTACAAACATTCGTTACAGTCTAACGCTTCTGTATGGTGTTGAAAACGCATATAAGACAAATTATGATAAAATTTTAAAGTTAACTTTACTTTTGAACATATACGTGCATGTGAGGATATTTTTAACAGGTTCCAATTAATTGCCTCGCGTAATATGGATTTTGAGTCAGTCGAAATTCGTCAGGTTTCCGAGATGGAATAGAATTTACTTTTTTATAGTTTGTTTCGCTTGAATTACCAGTGAAAATTTAACTATTTCAATCCTAGTTTCCTAATATATTTTGCATATATATATTTTTTTTTCAAGACATGAAGACTGCGAAAAATAGGAGTATATGGAGAGCCAAGTTCAACAATGAATAAACACGGACCTGTCTACGGATAGACTACCAATGATATAAGGCAAAAATCTACGCGGGATAACCCGAAAACATATACAGCCTATGATGTAATTTACGAAAGAACCTGTTAGTGGCGGGCACGAAGAGTGAAACTATCTGCTTCGAGGGAATCGAGTTATATAAGTGCGCAACTGGAAGTGAAGTGAAACGCGTGCGTGGCGATTCCACACAGAATTCGACGAGTTTTCGCTGATGAAAAGAACTGGAAGAGGTACATTTCGGTTAAAAGGAGCAGAGGGCCTAGATCCATTCCCTGGAGGACCGCAGTCATGCCTCAAAGCTCGCCTTATTTCATCCCAGAAGAGTACGTGACTGGATGGCCAGAACCCAAGAAGCCTACGTGTACCAAAACTTCCTACACTGCCTTTACCATACTTTCAATTGCACAACATGAATGATATCACCTTCATCGCCTTTAAGTAATCGCTGTGCAATCATAGAGTCATTGAATTGGCTCAAAAAATAAAACCTACGCATCCCTCTTAATATTCGATACTTCATTGTTATTTCTAAGAAATTTTTTCACATAAGGAATAGTGAGAGATCCCAGCGAGTTTTAGTACATTTTTTAGTCTTTGGATTTACGCTCCATTTTATTAGCAATACATAATCGTAGTCCAGGAATGTTTATGCGCATTAGCTGATTTGCAATCAATGGCTTAGGGGCGGCAATGAAAACGGTAATTAAGCAGACATTTTTTGAATTAGACTATTATGATCCGCAGAATTACAAACCGATTTTAGGGAAAAAGCGTCTAAGAAAGAGGCGGAAAAATATTGATCTAGGGTTGGAAAATTACGCTTATTAAGCAATTTTACAACAAATTAATTCTTGTGTTATTGTGTTTTAAATGCGAATGTCTTTAAATTGATAATCGAAACCGATTTCGGCGATAATTACTATTTAATATCCTAAATCTTTAAAAATCTACCCAATAAGTTTTAAAAAAACGAATAATAATGTCTATGATAAATATGACCATGTAGCTCTCGATTGCAAGTATTCCGATGTGCCGCACTTTCGCAATGTTTACTGCCGGCAGAAAATCAATATTTATTTCGCATTCCAATAATTAAAATTGCGAATTTTTTCCCTTTACGGGTAATTTTTTTTAGTAGAACCAAGTGAAACGCACAGGATGAAAGGATTGAAGTTCCGACAAGATCACAGGCTAGTCCGAGTGAAGGAGCGAATGGAGTGGATCTTCTTCACGGCCGAATTCGAGTTGCAAGAGAATGGGTGGCGCGCGTTTCCTGGGCGCTGTGACGGGGAGATAAGAGGCAAGAAGGAAGCCGGTGGGTTGGAAAGGGGATTGGTAAAAGACAGCGGAATGCTGTGCTGGAGGATAACAATGGAAGGGTTAGGGATGGTAGAGACGCAAGGGCTAAAGGAGTCTAGCAGAGAGTTGCTCCAGGTCATTGGTCCCCAAATCATTCCAAATTAAACGAAAAGACAGCTTAAAAAAATAAAATTGGAGGGCATCATAACTCCTCTCTTAATGGATTAAAATAACATAACATCGTCAAACTTCAACCATTTTTATGCAGGCCGGAAGTTTTCTTCGAAACACCGAAAAGACGTAAACTTTAGAGAATCGAAATTAGTAACATAATTTTTATTTGTATTGGAAGAATTAAAATAAAAATGACTTTGTAAGATATTAAGGGAGAAATCTCACTTCAAACTGAGTATCTTTCATAAAGGGAACAAAAACGCGTAATTTAATATCTTCGCCGATAATATACTGTTTCAAAAATTCATGAAGGAATGTTTGTGGGTCTGAAAGAAAAAATATTTAAAAAAAAAACATTAAATTTCCCATGCCGGGAAGAAAATAAGGAACAATGAACGAAGAAATAGACACAAAAGAGAGAGAGAGAGAGAGAAAGAGATCGAAAAAGAGACAAAACAGATAGAGTGATATATAAATCGAAGGAAAAGTTCGAAGAAAAAAATCAGGAAACGGAAAACAACCAACGGGAGACGACAGCGAAAACCGGAAAGTGGGAAAGGCAAATAAAAGACGAGATTAAGAAAGAGAGAGAGAGAGAGAGTCCACAAAAAGCGAATGGGACAGGGAGCGCCGAATACACCGGAAGTAACATTGCTTTTTATTTTTATTTTATCCTAAAACTGAAAATGTTCAGAACTAAAACAAATTAAAGCTAGAAAACTTCGAATTGAAAATGACTATTCCAATATTTTTAATTGTCGTTTACTCGGTTTGTTAAAGCGTAATAACGATCTAACGTAATGGGTGGTAAATATTTCGATTGCGGCAAACGGTTGGAAAAACATGATGCGCATTCCGGCTAAAAGCAGGAATCTTTTGTTTGTGTTTCAATGATATTTATTTCTGAAAAGAACATGTAGGGAGGTCGGTTTTCATTTTCTGCATAGTTCTATTGAATCAGAATTCTCGAAAAACAATAGAATGGCTATGACAGCCAACATTTTTGCATAATTTAGATTAATCAGTTTGGTATTAGCTGTAAAAAGAACTCAATGATTCATTAAATGTCTAAATCTATTTATGACGCATTCCAACCATTCGTTGGCTATCAATTTCGTCATCAATGAAATTAATTTTGGAAAAACATCGAGCAACGAATAAACAACAAAGAGTAAAATAAGCAGCGCAAATAGTTTGATTACTAAACCCAACCCGAAATCAATTCGTCTGACGAAACAACTTTTATTGCAAATAAATTTGCAAATCGCAACTTACTTTTTACGTCGAATAGTAAACATGCATACAACAATATCAACAACACTAAATATGAATTAAATATCATGCAATCACGTACGTAAATTTACTGGCGTATTTATCTGTCCAAGGTAACCATCATTCATAAGATATACTTAGCTTAAATTACGTTTAATTTTTCACCTTTTTCTAGTTCGAAAATATTTAATTAACTTCAGGGATTAAAGCAAACGCTATATTACCGGAGTGGAGCTACAATTTGCATTGTTATAAGAAGCAGCAGCCAACCTTATTTCCAAACACCCACCAGCGGAAGCGGAATAAAAATAACTCGCGCGAAAGATAAGCAGATTAAATAAAGTAGCGGAAAAAAGATCGTCGAAAGCCATTTCGTTTATCTGGATTGCAGTAACACGAGGAAAAAAGGCAGAAGTAGGAGATAGAAAATAGGCTAGGATAATGAAAGAATAAAGAGACAAAAGGGGAGAAGAAGAAGCGTTAAGAGCAAAAGAATGGGTGCGAAGGAGTGTAAAACCTCCACGTTTCCTATGTGAAAGCGTCCAGAAGACAGATAAAGAAGAGGGAGAGCTGAGAAGAATCCTTTGAAAGAGGAAACGCGTGATATAAAAGAATGGCAAAGTCCAAGGGAAATGGATTCGGAGATGAAAATTTAGTGGCGAGTTGAGGAAAAGTGAGCATAACTCACTTTTTATGCGCGTGGGTGGGACGCGGAAGGACGCGGCAAGAAGTAAATGCGATGGGATTGAGGTAGTTGAGAGGGCCATGTAGATTTTCCCTAAATCAAGGGAGGATGGGTATTTTTTTTATGCGTTACATGAAATACAGGCACTCTAGCGGCCAGATGGGAAACCATTTTGCGAGGGACCGTCGACAGAAAGGGTAGATGAAATGATAAAATGTTATTGCCATACGAGCGTCTTTTTGCAATGTGAAAGCCTCTGATAAATCCTCCATCTTATCGTAAGATTATGTACGACCCAATGATTTGAGGCGTCCAATTCAGAAAAATGTTTGTGTCGTCGAATGTCTGCAAGTTCGCACGATATATATATGTACTTCGCATAGATAATACCTAATTAAAATCAAAATAATTGTAACGTTGTCCAACAGAGTTACGAGGTTCTCCAATCTTATAATCAAAGGACTACCATATTTGACATATGATACTAATATATTTCATAATAATGAGGAAATGTTTAATCTGTGAATTGTATTTCAGAAGTAACTATTATTATATTATTATTATTATTATCTCAAGAAACAGGCCAGATAGTTGTTTGCTGCAAGTCGTATCGTATCGCTACATGTCCCTTACAACGTCAGCTCAGTAGGTGACTTACATACTCCTGTCAGCTTCTATGAAACGTAAATAGAGCGAGCTGTTGTTTATCTTATCCATCATAGATTTTCGAGGTGAACTACGATATACGAGGTTTTAAGAGCGTTTGGAGAAACATTTGAAATGAAGAGAAGCACCTTTTAATTGGGATTTTTTATCCCAGTTGAGTTTTTGAGGAGCGCAAATGACTTATTGAGGTCTTTAATGTAAAATTGATGAACTCCGAAGCGGCTGATCTTTCACATCACCATCTAAACCAAAAGTCAAAGAACTGATAAAAAGTAAGCGTCGTATCATTTGAGAAAAATATTCGCAACTGTGTGCTGAAGTTATGTAGCGGTTTCCAGCGATTATTTAGGCAACAGATAGTTACAAACAAATGGATACAAAAAATCATAAACGATGGACAAATAGCTAAAAGAGTAGCATTCTGCTTTAGCTCTATGCTCTATCTACTTTAACTATTTTAATCGCGACCATAATACCACTTATACACCATATAAATTTTTGTAAATGCCTTTGCTAATTAGCATAACGAAATAATTTCCCCACTGGAAGTTCATCGTGTGCTTGTGTAAGGTGAGCCCCTTCAACTACAAGACAAACCAACCAACCAACTCTAGTTTTCCGCAGAAATACTTACCACTTAACGATCAATAAATCTACCCTGACCATACCAACTTACAGTTTTGCACCTGAAACGTAAACCATCAATATATATATGAAAATATCTCCGTAATTTCATGTCGCCCACCTGACAAAGTCTGCCCCTAAAACTCATACCACCAAACGTACACGGAATGACCCTATCGGTTATGCCATCCAACTTACAGAACGGCGCCCCTGATATGTATACCACCAAACTTACACCGAATGCCCCTATATGTTATGCCACCCAACTTACATCGTGTTGCCTCTAAATCCGGTGTCCCACGGTCAAATTTTTGAGTAAATAAAATTTGATAAAACATATGTTTTGACAAAAAGTACAATTTCATTTCACACAACACATTGTTTCATCAAAATTTTGGCTAAAATTCACGATAGTTATGCATTCCGTCGCCAGGGTCGCCAGGTTCTGCAAGCATAGCGGCTGCGATAACTTGTTCCAGGACGCAGAACCTCCCCTTCCTTCAGGATTTCTGCTAATGAATCCCTCCTGGAATTCCTGTTGTGGTAGAGTTTTGATTTTGTATTGTACAAATTAGCGTGTTCTGAAAAACTATCAATCAAAAGTGATTGAGCTTCTCTCGACCACGTTTTCGCCATTTTTCAACATGTGATTTCGAATGCGATGGATGACGGAAATAGACATCTTGAATTCAGCTTCTCCCTAATTGGCTGTTTGACCAAAAATATAGAAGCGTTTCTATTCCTTTTCAGCAAAGTTATTTTGCTCAAATGTTTGTAAGCATATTTGCTTAAATTTCATTTCTCTTCAAATTATTGATGTCACACGATACTTAAGATATTTTAACAAATTTTTTGTCAAAAAGTTTGACCGTGGGACACCGACTTAAGACGTATACCACCAAACTTGCAAACTGTGTCCTTAGTTTTTATGCCACCAACCTTACAATATTTGCTCCTAGATCAGGGATGGCAAGTGATGTATGAGTCGCGTGCCAAGAAAGTAATGTAGAACCATCAGAATTTTTATTCGAGTGCCACTAGTTTACTCTTTCTCTAAGAAACTTCATATTTTATATATAAAATTCAAGTTTACGAGTGCTGAGCAAAAATTGCTTGCGTGCCACGTGTTTGCCATCTCTGTCCTAGATAGTAACAATACCCAGGCTCTGGCGGCTCCTAAAACACATGCCAATCAACTTGCTCGGATCTCCCTGCAACGTAGGCACCCAGACTAACTAAGGCTTCTTCGATATTCAGTTTTTCTGTACAAAGTTATTGTGAAAAATCGCGAGTTGACCACGATGATCCTGAACTGACTTCATTATAAGAACTATACATCCGTAATACAATACATATGAGTTAAATAAAATCGCATCCATTAATCACGAGAACGAACTACAATATGGATCCTCTCTATGACAGCCTTCGCTCTAATAACCTACTGCCTAGTTCGAATGATAATCAATCTTTCTTAAATCAACCTCAAAATGTGAACCACAAAATGACAATCATAGATTACATTATGCAAAATTTGGGGCAGACTATCATTTGATGCTATGCTTATTGTAGAATATTCGTTTCAAACGTTACAAAACGCTCAGTGATTTTTTAAAAGAATTGGAGCAACGACAAATGATAATTCGTCACCTGCTCGTAGTAGTAGTAGTAATTATGTTTTTAGGTGCGTCGACAGCTAAGGTCATTTTGCACGGTCAAATTCTGTTAGAGAAAATCAACATACATCACAACATCCATGCCCGAAGCGAGATTCGAACCCGCGACCTTTGGGTTAGAAGGCAAGCGCACTGCCTACCAGTCTAACCCGGCCGGTCTCCTGCCCGTTGAAGAATTGTTACCAAGTAGTATTTGTTTACGAAAAGATGAAAATTTACGCTTTACTCAATAGCGACACGAGACTAAAAGTAGAAACCAGATAACGCAACGCATTAAAAAAAAAACTATGCTCAAAACGTCCGCAAAATTAATGAAAACTAAAGGAATACGCTTTTCCTCGGCCATAAATGCTGCTGCGAAGAAATAAACGGTTTTCGGCAGAAATCTAAAGGAATGAGGCACGATGGTCCCTTTCAGAAGAGGCGGCGCATAAGGTGGGAGATTCTGAAATGGAGATACATGTCTCTGACGACCCTTGAAAGGGAGTGTGAGAGAGGGAGACAAGAATGAGAGATGAAGAGGGAGGGAGAATCTGAGGGGAGGGGAGAATGTGAGAGAGGGAGCGGAAAGAAGAGTGGAAGGGAAAGGCACGAAGATACCTAGACGTGATCCTTGCGTTGGAATTTCTTAAACGGAGAGGAAGACGTTTTGCGGGTAAAGCGGAATGCCAAAGCTGAGGGAAAGGGTGGCTGTCCTTGCGAAGGAATTCATCCGAAGCAGAGGAAAGATCGTCGTGAAAGGAGTAAAACGCAGTCAGAAGACGAGCCTTAACAAAAGAGGATTGGATAATATCGATGGAACGAACAGACAATCACGACAATGCAAAGTACCGTTAACATCAATTGAACGATTTATAAATTACGCGAAGGTAATAAAACGCCAGAAATCCTTCATTGTTCCTTTGTTATTGTTATTTTATATTATGAAAATAAAATGAATGAACATGTTAACAGTTATGAATTTAATCCAATGCGAAACGGATATTCCGAGAATAAAGGTTCTTATAGCTTTACCAAGTTTATTCGTTATTTTTTCATAAAGTTTATTTTTCCTTTTTAGAAGCCATATTATGGATGAATTTACATACATGAAGATAAATACATATCGAAGGAAAATAATTCCTATTACAAGAATGAAATGAGATTAATTTTGTTTTTCTTGTACTTTGTTGAGAAGTGTTCATGTTTACAAATAACTCTCACGTGTCGTGAATTTCCATTTATTTGAGTAATTTATCCGGCGCTGGAATTATCGTGATCGAGTGTCTCCCCATATCGCAATATTATTTGTACGACTGAAAGCCGATACATGACCGATAACTGCACTAAAAAAATAATGAATGCAGTGTGTAAAGTGTGGTAAAGCAAACAGGCAAAGTTAGATTCTCTAATTACCATTGCTGAGCGCCATAAAGCTTTTCCGCAAACACTAACCGGAACCGAAATACTTTATACCTTCTCTGATTATAAATTTTTGGAGAGAAAAGTAACCGATCGACTTTTGAATGGCACACGTAAATTTGACGCTTTTTAAAGTACCTACTTGAAAAGTTTATATTTTGAAAAATTATTTTTCATTTGTATTAATTTTTTGTTTTCGGTTTTACAGAAACGTTAATGACAACTTTACAAACAATTAAGATTTTGGATTTTTTTATCGTGAATGCCGTCCATTGCGTCTATTATTAGTAGATAAAATTATACGGTGGAAGAAGTTTCAATATCAAATAGATGTGGCAGTAGTAGAGGCGTATAAAGAAAAAAATATTTCTGTAAAGTGATAGGAAGTGACTATATAAAACATATCTGCGGAAGCAAAAACCTTGAACCTTAGATGGTGCTGATTCTCGTTTAAAACTTTTGTGGGACGAAACATTTCTTTTGAAAAAGCATGAAATATTTCAGATCCTCGCCCGTATTCTTTCTCCAACACCGTCGACTTTTCATTCCCTTCTGTTGTTCTTTTTAGTTTCTCTTCTCGAGCAATACAAACATCATTCCCCTCGAAAACCGAGGCATTTCCTCGTATAGCTTAGAGCACCGAATATCGTCGCGGTTGCGAGACGGATATGCGACCCGCGAGGACTTATATCTCCCACCGCACTCCCATCCCCTTTCTCTCTTCCTCCCACTCCCTAACCAAAAGATAAAATGTGGTCAAAGCCCATGACCCGCAAATCTAAAAAAAACCGTGACCGTGTTGCCGGTCGCAAAAACCCCACCGCGGGATACTTTTGGCCCGGGTCCCCATATTTTCCTCGTATACGTCGGATTTGAAGTTGGGACGTAGCAAATATTTGGCATCCCTTTTGTAAGACAGAACACGAGGGAGACGGGGTTAGTTTGGCGAGAAGGAAGGGAAGAGCGGGACGTGGAAACGCGAGGCGGAAGACGGGAACGGAAAAAGAATTAAAAGGAGAGAAGACATATCCCATCCAGGAAGCGGGTAATGGAGATAAAACAGGAAGGATATCCCCGGTAGTAGTTCGGGGAAGAAGTTCACGATCTGCAGAGAAGCTTCAAAGGTTTTCAAAAATGAAAAAGAAAAAAAAAACGAAAGCCGACACGAAAAGATGAGATTCCCTCAAAGCGTTCAATATATTATTACTGAACGCGTGTATTAAGCCAGCATAAATTTCGTTAACATTGTTTAAGTCTATCTACCATGGAAATACTCTCCATAAACAGCCATGCGAAATTAAAAGAAATTAGGTAATTAAAAATATGAATCGGAAACAATAATTCGTATCATATCCGTCAACAGGTTAGAATCGAGCATTTGATAAAGGCAGGCCAATTTCTCCTGAAGCTGAAGAGACATCTTCATTAAATTAATCTATATTAGCTGTATTTTAACTACATATCTATGGCATTAATATCTACAGCGACATTAACTTTTGATATTTCACTCGGCATTAACTTAAAAGAGAAAATTTTGATATAACGAGAAAAATGGCGGCACTTTCTCTAAGTACTACATCTCCTTAAAGATATAATTGGAATGTACGATACTTGAAAATCACGGCCAGTTATTACTGACCTCGGCAAAACTGACCACAACCAGGTCATTTTCGAGCTGAAACGCGGCCTAAAGCAGATTTCGGGCAGTCTTAATAACGTACTATGTAACCATTCATTACGTTAAATTACACCAAGTTGACCTACATACACACACATATGCATATATATATATATATATGCAGTAAAACCTCGCTACACGTTGTTTCGCATATACGTCGCCAATCAATTACGGAACATGTTTCGTTATCAGTTGTGTCGCTTCGCATATACGTCGTTTGTGAAATGCTAAAAGCAAAATTTCAGAAATTCCAATTGCGGTACATAAATTATAACTGTAACAATAAAAACCCTCTATTCGCCTTTTAATTTCGTGTTTATTATTATTTATATGAATTAATTTAATTTCATGTTTATAAATTCGTGTAAAATCATACTCAGAATAAACATTTGCTGGCCATGTGTTTGAGAGATCGCGATGGGTTCCGGTGGTTCACAAGATACACGGGATAAAAGGGACTGTCCCAATTTTAATGACGATGTGTAAAAACCTTTTCCTGCGCTTTTGTGAACAGTTGTTTCTAACATTTTGTGCGTTTACGTTTGCGTTGATATCTCATGAGATATTGGATATACTTTGGATTGCGAAATCTGCTTGAAAAGTACTCTAAAGTGCGTATCAGTGTACGTGTAAGTAAAGAAAAAATTTTTGTGCTCCATCACATTATAGACAATTATTTTCGGTGATTTCTGAATGTATTATTGCAATTGGTTACTCGTTGTTACGATTAAATGTATATTAAACCCTAGTAGCAATGAGTGGTAAACACATAGTGGTAACATAGTATGTTCAATGTACTCAGGACCGGATTAAGAGACCCATGGGCCCCACGCAAAGCGCGTTTAAGACCCCACTGAAATCGTATTTTTTAAAAAAGTAACATTATGCAATATTTGTGATCTGAGCGGCAACACTTGGAAAGGGTTTCGGCAAGATGAGGTAGGGTCAACCTCGTTGTGCTCGCGTGTTTTGCATACCACCTAATCCGGCCCTGTAAACAAGTAGTAAGCTAGAAAAATCCAATTCTCAGGGACATCAAATTCGTCAACGGCCATACCACGATGAAAACACCGGTTCTCGTCCGATCACCGAAGTTAAGCATCATAGGGCCCGGATAGTACTTGGATGGGTGACCGCCTGTGAACACCAGGTGCCGTTGTCATTTTTGCAAAATTTTCTCTCGTGTTTTACGGATCCTGTCGGAACGATTGCTATTTTTCCGACTTACATCTTACTTTCTTTCCTTGAGTGCATTTTGTCGAACTGGATCCGAAAAACGTATATTCGATTTAAACAATCGACCTATATTTAATACTGGCAACTTTCTATTCTTTTAAATAAAAATCATGGTTATCAAACCTTTCTGGGGACGTTTAAACGTTAAAAAAATTGGTAATAAGCTCCGTTGAAAACCGCTATTCGGCTCACCGTGCACCCCATGCAATTGCGTGTTTTGCGTACCGCTTAATCCGGCCCTGAATGTACTGCATTGATATGTATTATTTGGAAAACAAATGTGTCACAAAATATCCGCTAGGAAGGTAACCCCTAACTTTTATCATAGTTCTTATGGTAATCTTTGTTTCGCTATATGTTGTTTTGTTATAAGTCGCATTTTTCAGGAACGCATCTCCGACGTACAGCGGGGTATTATTGTATGCGTGTATATATATATTCAAAATATATTACCGTTAAACTAATCTAAATCCAATAGTTACATGGTAGGAACGAAGAAACAGCGAGCAAAGAGGGGGGGAGTTTGCGAGCGCCAGCGAGCAGGGGGCTTGTCCCTTAGTGTGTATATATATATCCAAATCCAAGGTTATGCGAATATCAAGTAAAGAAGAAGAAAATTTGAATATAAGTATTGGAGGAAAGCCATTAGAACAAGTTTCAGATTATAAATACCTTGGAAGCATCATAACAAGAGAAGCAAAATGTACAGATGAAATCAGGACTAGAATAACAAAAGCAAAAGCCGCATTCAGAAGAAAGAAACTCCTGCTAACGGGAAATATAAAGCAGGAAATCCGCAAGAGGTTGATAATATGCTATGTATGGAGTATAGCTTTGTACGGAGCAGAAACATGGATGCTGAGGAAAAATGATATTAAATACTTGGAAAGCTTCGAAATGTGGACATGGAGAAGAATGCTGAAGATAAAATGGACAGATAGGGTGAAAAATGAGGAAGTACTACGAAGAATAGGAGAGAAGCGAACGATTATACAGACTATAAGAAAGAGGAAGGCGAACTGGATTGGGCATTACCTGAGGAGAGAGTGCATGATTAAAGAAGTGCTAGAAGGAAAACTGGATGGAAAAAGAGAAAGGTAGGAAAAGGTTTCAGCTAGTAGACGACTTGAAAGGGAAAGAGAGCTATCAAGTCATGAAGAAAACTGCGGAAAATAGGAGTATATGGAGAACCAAGTTTAACCTAGAATAATCACGGACCTGTCAATGGACAGACTACCTATGATGATATATACACACTCGTATTTTGAATATGAGTTTAATGAATATATTTTATAAGGGATGTATGTTTGGTTTTTAATAACAAATTATGAAAATTAATTGAATAACTCGATAAAAAATAAACTTAAGAGGGCTGAAATCCCCGGAGATTAAAAACGGCTGAGATACAGAGAGTTAAAGAGAGATAGAGACAACCAGAACTAGGATTTTAGTAATATAGATTAAAAATATAAAGAACATGAATACTGCATTTGATTCATTTGCATTCAATTCATATCTTCGGTCATTTCGAGCAAGTTTTAATCGTATTTTCGAGCTTTAAGCTTTTATTTCTCTCTATATTATATAATCGTAATGGTCATCATGATGCGTAACGCTCTAATTTTGTGAATAAATTAATTTGAAATAAACTTAGAAGCCTGAAATTTCTCAGGATTTCAGTGTTGATGAATCTTTGCGTAATGACTAAAAAATTTCAAAAAATGTCATGGGCTCGACTATAGAGGATGAATGTCGTTTCACACAAGATAAGACGTAAAAATCACCTTTTAGGTTTGAAGGCTTTCATTCTTTGACTCTTTAAAATATCTTAAACTTAAGTTATCGACATGAAATTTGCGATAACACACGTCAAAATTAATGAGAATTCTTATTCTTACCGTCGAATACTCAATCTCATTCGAATTCGCTAATATTTTGAATTTATACTCGAGCTTTGATAATTTTTTTAACATTTCAATAATTGTATTCCATGGTTACCGATATTATTGTCCTCGGTAATTAATATTAGAATAATAACATGGAACGCTGATCAATTATCAAGGATTAAATTCATGAAGCCGAATTTAACGTAGGAAAGAAATATGAATTTCGCCTGAAACGCTACTATCAATCCGTCAATCTCTACGATTTAAGTTACAGATATGCAATTAAATATTATGCAAAAATGAATAACCAAATTCGTCATTTGTTCGATTTTTTTCCCTCTAGCGATTTATGTTGTGACCGATTTATTTCCGCGTCCGAGCATTTTTCTCCTAGCGAGACATTAAGCGTAGGATGAGGTTAAGGTCGCAAAACTTTTTCGGAAGGATAAAAAGAGAAATTCGACGCAAATGATATCTTTGCCGTCCATTATTAAAGCGCATTTCAGGCGATTCGCATGCAAAGCAGTAATCACGGGATACTTTCCCGAACACGCGACGAAGAGCCTCTCCTTTTAAAGAGTGTGCCTTCCGCCCCATTATCCATTTTATCGTTTTATCTCAGAAGAGAGAATTCCTTAGCACAAGAAAATTTAATTTGCTCTTAACGGCGACTGCATGAATAATTCTTTCATAGATGTTTTAATTTCAGGTTCCAAAAACGTCAGTAAGTTGTTTAGCGTCCGATTTTTTCAGGGAAATTATACGAAACATAACGTAATGATATTTAAATCCGTTAAAAAGATAAGGATTTTTTTAAACTATAGAAGGCGTTTTATAAATCGTGTTGGACTAAACAATAATGGAGCGTTTCTCAAGAAAAATATTCCGCGACATCCTTTTCGCCCAAAATCAATCAGTGTGGTGACAAAGGGCTTTTTACGCGCCCGAGAAGCAATCCCATAAAACGTTCAAACCCACGTCTCGTGGAACGTTATCACCGCGAGGGGAAAGAAATTAACTACCCCGTTACTGCTGACAGTAAAATCCTAGCACTTGAGCATTCTAAACCACGAACCTTTAGGCCTTCGGAAAAGATTACTTCTTTCCCGAAGACACTTCGCCGCTCCGGAATAACCACCGATTCCTTCCCAAGGAGTCCTCCTCTTGAGAGGGAATCCATAAAATTGTTCGAATGGAACCACCGATCGATCGAGAAATAGATGGGAATTTTAAGCGATTTTGGAAATTGGTCCCCTTGCTCATTTGAGCGACGACCAAAATGACCGAGGAAGTCGGATTCCTGGAAAGGGGGTGGGGGGGGAAAAAGAAGGCGTGAAATTGCGGGTCATTATCGTGAGTGGCGGAGATGAGGTTGCAAGAGAATTTCGGTAAGAGGTTGATTAAACCTGGCTTCGCTCGGGCTCGGAAGAGAAAGTCTACTTTGCAATAAAGATTCCCAAAAGTTAACGAATGAATCCATGGCTCCTTGTTTCTCAAGACGTTTCCTCGAAATGAGTCAAATGGTGAATCCTTATTTTCTGTCTGTGCATATTAATGAGATATTTGCCCTGGATGCTTTTGAAAACCATTTGCCGTTTGTTATTAAGTCCACAAATAAGAGAGAAGTATCAGTATAAGATAGCTATTCTGATATTATGAGGCGGAAACATTAATTTGATTTTCCTTTCGAGTGAAATTGAGGAAAAAACGTACTTTCCGTTGTGCGGATATATTTCCCATTAAATATGAACGAGGCTTTTATTACCGGCTTAAATTTTGACCTTTTCTATAAATATTAAGAAAGGAAAAATGTTCGAGGGAATTTCTTAACCCTTGGAGATATCACAGAAATTCTGAAAATTTTATCAAGAAAAAAATGAAACATGTTTTCCGGTAAATGCAGTGGTACTTCATTGAATAGCGATGGCATACATATGAACACTTTTAAGCCATATTGTAAATGGGAAGACGCATCAACGGAAGTGAATATAATTAACCCAATTAGTACATATAGTCATTTCTTTTTATTTTAATTTCACTGTATTTTTAGTCCTGGGTGAGCTAAAAAACTAGCAGAATTTAGTCAAAGGCGCTTCCAATAAATTATAATACAACACTGTAGGAATAATAGAACTTATTTTCTTAAAATGACATTTTCGTCTGATCATTTGCACGGGTGAAGGTATTTTTTTCAATTATGCGTTAGTATAAATAAAACCCATTTATAAAGTATCATAGCGTATACGTTATTCTACAGCTTCAGAGTTCACTCGTGATAAATTGACATCATTAACTAAAAAATCACCCATCTGCCCAAAAGTGAAAAAAGTGTCGTGTGAAAATTTTTAAAATCCAAAAAACTCAAGGCAGCATAATTGGATTTCGAGGCAAATTCCATTCGATATTATTATCAGTAAAACAATAAAAAGTTATTAATACTATACCGTCCTATCGTCGCTAATCATCAAATATTACTACACATTTAACGATTTAAATTATATTTTCTCTAAAAGTAAAATCTAAATTACTAAATAACAGCATTTGACCTTAGTAGTATGTTAAAATACTTCAAAAACGATAGCCAATTATATACATTAATAATGAAATATGATAGTTAGTTATTTTTCACACGCTCACAAACAGCACTATACGGTCTTTTACAATTAGCGAAATAACAATAACATGGACGAACACATACGACCATTCCCTCGGCAGGATTCGAACCCGCGACCCCAACATTAGGAGAGAAACACGCCGACCATCCACCTACCGATACAGACTTTTATTAACCACTGACCCTCAATATTTTTAAAATGGCATTTGCGACAAATGAAGAGTTTAATCCAGTCCAATGGTTTAAGTCATTCACATTATATATAAAGAGGATACAATCAAAGCGACGAAACGCGTCACCGAATAGTTCATCAACCACGCAATGATTAACCCATTCGAAGGATTACGATTAAAACTCTTTGCCTTCTGCCTTGATGAAGGTTTATATCCTGTTTTGCAACAACTGCATATGACGATTCATATATATGGGATGAAGCAATTAACTCCATATCTCAACGCTCAGTACGTTGCACCGTGGATGCATATATTTGGATGGGTGGAATGCGACATATTAGAGATGCCTCTACCCTCATAGAACCTGCCGCTTTCAACAAAACCAAGCTTTAAGTCACATTTCCAATTCATCACACCCACCCCACCCTCTTCTTCATGCCTCACTCTCTATCACACACACACACACACATTCTCCTTCATCCGTGATGCTTAGTCATAGATAAGGCCAGATTCATTCAGAATTATATAATCCGATACAATTGCCTCGTAGTCGGATGAGAAGGGAGTCTTGAGAGAAGCAAGAGCTGGTTCGATAAGCGAAGTAAGCGGTTCTTTATAGAGAGGTGTAGGTTGGAGTTGTTATTGGAAAAGAACGTGTGTAAATGTGGTAGAGACGCCAAAAGAATTCATGGTGATCTCCGTAGCTTCCTAAAAGGTTGATGCGTGATAAATGTAGAAATGCCACGAGTTTTATGCTTGGTTTCAACAATTAATGTTCTGACTTGAAAATATTTTTCACTCTCTCCCGTAATCTACGTCAGGTACAATTTATAGGCCCACTGTATAAAAAACTCCAGCAATTCGACATGTTACCATTTAAAATAAAAAGGATGCGGTCTTTGTTGTAAGGTGATGGAGAATTACAGAGTTTGACGTCTGACAGACGTCGACCATGTCTCTCCCTATTACGATCGCTATAGCTGCGGTTATTCTTTTTTCCTTGCAGATGATCTACTTCACCTATAAAATGTATTTATACGTTTCCAAATGAAAAAAATCTGTCTAGAGTCAGGATTTCTTTGAAATCAATATTATAGCACCACACTTTCAGTCCAGCGGAAGGCATGCTGCGAGATCAAACTATCAAAAATATGCCCACTAAAAAGCGTGGGATTAAAACAGATAATTTTACATTACCTATTTCACAAAAACCTATAGTTTCACGATATATTCAATTTTAAGATATCGTGGTTATATTCAGACGACTCTCCATAAGCATACGTCTCCTTGGTGCACACTTCCGGTAGTCGTTGCTACACCTCTGCCCAACAAGATACTTTGGGTATAGGTAGGGCGAAAAAGGGGGAAAGGGAATGCGAGAAGACGTTAAAACTGAAACATGGAGATGAAAAAAATTTTACCTGAATATATGTTTTTTTCTTTTCTGTAAGTGCCGCAATGTATGTGCTTTTGAAACATATTTATATGTTTGTTGAAATAATTTATATATCAATTAAACCATGTTAATTAATACAAGGATTAATTAATTTATCAGAGATTTAAATCCTTCAGTTGGGATTCGAATAGGTAAGAAAAAGAACAGAGAATAGACACTTAAATGATAGGTAACCATAGAAAAGAAAGGGAAGACAGACGGAAGTTTATAGTTTCCGTTTCACAGACAGGCAAAGTGCGACCGAATTACCAACTCCATCTTTCATTCATCGTCCTAAGCTTTTCACTAAGGCTACAAAATCCAGGTCAGATAATTTTGAGGCTTCTAAATGGCTGTGTAGTAAGCTGATTTCAATGAGATTTAATTAAAGGGAGATCCGGTGCACAGGTAACTATGTATGAATGATTTAAACGAGAATGAGTACAGAAGAGGACTTATTTAGAAGCGGCTGCATGTGACAGTAACATGCTTGAAATACGAAAAATAGAACATCTTTTTACCCAAAGTATGGATTCCACACTCTTTCGGAAAGATAATTTATTTATCAATTATTTGAATAGACTTATTCACATTTAATCAGCCCCCTAAGTAATAAGATCATGCTCGCATGAATGTTAAAATAATTATACGTCTTGAGTAGTTTTGTTGTAACTGATGGTTAAGAACACTCTGCTTTTCATTTGTGAGCTGCCTAACCTTACATTTATGACTGCTTCAAATTAAAATAATACTGAACATTTTTAATTATTAATGTAGAATCACGGATGACATAATGTAAAAATAATTTTTTGCGAATAACACAAATTGGTGAAGGATAACAAATTTTTAACAAAATTAATTAGAGGTATTAATTACTTAGGAGCACTACTGCCATTTTAATTTTCAATGCGAAAAACCGTTGAAATCCTAACTTATACCAAAAGCAATCATATAATTTGCAAGCTTTGGCGTGCCTTAATTGACATATCAAATTCTGCGTGATGAATAACAAGTGGAAATAAATTCAAAGAATCTGGGATATATTGCTTTGACGCTGTCATGCCTGATGGAGGAAATAGGCTTATCGGATTTTGTTTACGGTAATGGGTTATTCGTGGCAAATTGACGTCAATCTTACGGGCGATTGTTTATAAAACCAGCGAAATAACAAACTTGAAGATAAAGCCATTTAAACTTCATTTTTGAGGTCTTTTAAAATACTACCTTAATAAAAATAATATTGGTTTAATTATTCTTTGACTTAATTGCCTCTCATCAAATTTCAATGCGTTCTTTGCATTCAGTATTCGTCCTTACCTTTCATTTCATAAATCACTCCATATATATTTATTAGATATTTTACGGAATAACAAAACTAAAATTTTACAATCGAAATTCATTTGGTCTAAAGAGAATATGTGTTATAATTCGAAGTGATTTTCGTATATTCTAAAAAAATTATACATTCTATTCACCCCGGCATGTAAGATACCTTTCCACGTTTGTTTCATAAATTAAAAAATCTATGACACAATAATCTTGAATTCTTATGATTTGCTGGACTTTCGAATACGCATATTAAGCATATAGGTATGTATAAAAATGTAACAATTGTTTATTACCTTCAATACTGATCAAAATTGTACTGTAACAATAAAATAATACCCATTGCAACTATCGTAATTGATTAACGTACCAACATTTTGTATTAAAAACGATCAGAACCTATAAATGAAAAAAAAAATTCGCAGGCATTGTTCCTTTGAGAATTTATGAGAATGAAACACGATAGTATCATGGTATACACATCACCGAAACTTGGAAACGGGAAGGAAAGAAATAGCGAAGGAAAATTGTAGGAAAGCACGTGATTTAGGCGACCTTGCGCGGAAGTAATGAAAGACGTTCGCTCGCTATCTAAAGATCGATCACGGAGCACAGCCTTAAAAGGACGAGGAGGCGTGACTCTTTTGAATACAACGCCTCGTTTTGTGAAGGATGTCATCCATTTACGTCTTTTTTCCCCCGCTTCGCGACCGTCTAATGATAAGTTAATACTCGACGTTCCTCTGACGGCGAGCTGCTCTCTTTATTGATTAACACGAAACACAAGCAACAAGGGTGAATCCAAATTCTCTCGTAAAAATAACACGCGGATGCAATATTTTATGATTTCGTTTTTTTTTTTGCTATTATTCCCTAACGCGATCTTTACGTGAGATTTGGTCGTGAAGGGAGGGAGGCGCAAGAAAAGGTCGGTAGGTGGCGTAATCGAGGAAACTGGAGTCATCAAGGAACGGATGATAAAAGGAGCAGAAATGTGAAATACTGTGATATCGGAAACGTGGAACACACTTTCCTACATTTATGGATAGACAGAGGAAGGGGGAAGAAAGAGAGAGGCTTTCAACAGGTCTTTGGATATTGGTTGGTAGAAATGAAGCGTCAAAAGGCAAAAGATAATGAAATGAAAAAGTAATCAAATTTCGGAAGGTCACAGGAATACTTACACATAATGATCGGTAATTATAGTAATGAGAAAGGCACACATCCTTTTCTTAAGGTAATGTATTTGCTAAACACTACGAATAATATTATTTACATTATTCTACTTTATAAAATGTATAGGACATACGAGTACCATTACGTAAGGCCACATATAACCTGTCTGGATTATTTCTAATTTATGTGATTTTCACAATAATATTTTTAAAGAGATCGTAATTTATAATGTAGGCGCAGGTGTGGCCTCTGAGATAAAAGGATAGAAACGAAATTAAGGCGACGGAGATTGGAGGAAGAGTAGAGAAACGGGACAAAACAATTCAGAGGATGAAGGGACTCTTATTTACACGCACTGTAATGAAAAAAGTTTTAAGTAGATAAATAAGGAGGTAAGCAAAATTTCTTTAAGGATTGAGGATTGTGTCAAAATAGTAGCAATAGAAAGATGGCGCCCACAGAGAGAATATTCAGATGAAAAATTGCGGTAAGGGATGTGAAATTCATGAACTTATTCTAAGATTTAAACCATTGAAATAATAATACAAGGCCATATAAAATACTTTAAACCAATTGTAAATCTCCGATGACAAGAATCGAAGCTGTAAGAAGAAAAATTGCGAATGCAAGTCTATAAAATTACCTGTGAGGAAATAGCTGAGGATTTTCCCATGTGGAGGGATTTCGAAAAGGCCATGGGAGGAAATGGGAGACATTTCGACCTTTCCGAACAGAGATTCTCAGAATTCTATCCTGAAATTCCCTTCGAAAAGGGTAATCCATTGCTTCCTTTTCATCCCATTAGCAACGATTTCATCTCTCCCTATTCTCCCATTTCAATTTTTTTGCGATTTCTTTCACACCAGGATCTTTTTTCACGTTATTCACTATTCAATCCGATAAAATTGCTTCTAAGGCGTCGTTTGCTTTAGAAAAAGATTTCCTTGTGACGCATTTATTACTACGTCCATATTCATTCTTCGAATATCTTCATTTATTATATGGGAACATTCTGAATTTTTTAAACTTTATTTGGTACTTACGTATTAAGGGGAAATCCGTTTTCAAATTATAATAACAATAATAATACCATTAAAATAATTATTTAATCATAAACAACAACATTAAATTAAACAAATTAACATTTTGAAAATGTTTTCAATAAAAATGGAAAAATAGTCACATTTTGACTTGTGGTACTTATGTATTAAGGGAGACCCAAGTTTAAATGTTAAAATTCCAAGAAAAATGGGTTCTCTTCGGTTATCCCGGACCCCCATTGAAAAATAATTTTTTGAGAAAAACCCTTTCACGTAAAATGAAAGCTTGCAAACCAATGACTGATCTGCCTGTGGCGACATTTACCCACCCGATCACCGGATAATGTGGAAGGATAGTTTCGTTCCAAAGAGGCAAAGGGCGCGATAGCGCCCGGAGACGGCTACACCCGATATAAAAGGCATTATAATCTAAAAAGTAAGCGAGCCGAAGGCTCGCCAATATCCCGTTAATACATAAGTACCCTTTATTTTTTCAGATTCATATTATTATTTATATTAACAAATTATATTGTAAAATGGATCAATCCTTTTCATTTATGCAAAATGTATATACACCACAAAAATACGGTATTTACTACTGTGTACCATATTTTATGGAAACTTCCCATGGGAGGGAGGCAATTTGGTCCTCTTAAGGGCTAAAAAGCAGCACCGGATTAAGTGCAGGGAAGATCCTAAAGAGTGTGTACAGAGATAGCGCCATTTTGATCCTCCTCCCTACCTTATATCTACATTTGAATAGTATAAGCGTAAAACCCTCCAACCATTGCGCTGAAAATATTGCATATTGTGGAAGATTCTACAAATAAATAATAGATCTCTCAGTGACTTCCATTGCATTCCCTCCGCATTGAAAAGTAAAGATGAAATATAATACCTCTGGAGATAAACGGAAAGTAACTTGTATACATAAAAATAAAAAATGTCCTGAAGCTAATGTTTGAAATACATTAGTAAGAAATTGAAATTTCATTTGCTGACACAACATGAAAAAGCGCGTTTTATTTATGGAAGTTTTTTTAATAATTGTGAGCTTAAACATCTTTATAAACTTAATGATATAATTATAATGCAGTAATTTATCTAATAACTAATTTCAAACTTTAAACTATCTATTTACTCAGAATATTAATTTGAAGTTCTTTGAGAACGTAATCTATGGCGTCATAGATCACATTTACCCTGCTAATTTCAGCCTTCTATCTGCTACCATTTATTTGTTATTTATATTTAATCGATTGCACATACGGGCAGAGTTAAACTATAATCGAGTTTGTAAAACAAAACGCTCTGAAAAGGGAAGTTATAACAAGAATTTTTTTCAAATAGTAATACCTATTTCAATTAAGGCATTATGCTCATTGGCACATCAGCGAGCGAATTTAAACGAGTTTCTCGCTCAACGATTAGGTTCTTTGAAACGCCAAAGCATATGCTACATCGCATTTAAAAAATTCGAATTACTTAGATTTATTCAATTAAGCATTTATTATATATTCTTCCATAATTAAGACCGGCTAGGCGTTCCTGCAATTACGAAAGTTGATATCACGATTCTTACGAAAAACGTTATTTCTACGTTTTCCACAGTATTTCACGCAGTGAGGCGATGGAGAAGGATTTTCCATTCCCTAAGTGGAAGGCATTTCCTAGAAAACCGTTCCAAATGTCCATCTCAACACCTCAATTTCTTCGCGCCGTGCCATATTATCCTTTCCCCTGCGGATTCCACCTCGTTCTTCCCGTTCCTCTTTCTAATCTCCCTTGCCTTTCACCTTTTCCAAATGTACATCTTCTAATTTATTTGATGTTATCGTTATGGCGAAAATTCTATGCATCTGTCGCAATTTCGTCGAAAATTCCATCTCATTTTCGGTGTGCGTTTGATACGAGTTTGAGGTTTACTCCGCCCGCAGCTATGTTATTATTCCAGGATTAAAATGGCCAGGCTATATACATGCACCATCTTATTGAAAATTCGTTTCCTTATCAAAGATTTGCTGACTGGTGCGGTGCGCATTTCTAAAAGTCATTCATATACATACTCCAACGGTCTTCTATGATACATTTTAGCGCTCTTTTTTTTTTACTAAGAATAATTCTTATGCACTGCGTTTGTCTGTATGAGCAACATCTCTGGAATCCTACAACTAGGTGAGGCCGAATTTTCACGACTGAGCGGACCGTATGAAGGCTAATCTTGGTAAAATTTCATTGTATTAGCTGATGGAGAGTTGACGATGTCTATTTCCAACCCCTTTGTGTCATTTCTACACCACAATCAAAACATAAATTCGGTGCAGTTCATTCCACATTTTCATTTAAATTAGTTAAAATTAAGACAAGTGCCAGAGACTTCTATAGTTGAAAGATAGGTTTATATTTCTCTAAAAAACAGAATTCATATCTGCGTCGAATGAGAGCGAACACTTGGTTTTAATTAAAAAAAAAAGAAGGGGAATTTTTCTGTTTTGAACAAGGGGACTATAAACTGTCAACGAGTCCATTGCTTTTAAATGAGAGAAGTACATTGTACTGATATCACGCTTTTAAAGGGAATTTATATAGTATGAGTAAATATGTATGAGGTCGTCGATCTCAACCAAAGATTTAATCTCATGACGGCGTCATAATCCTAAAACATTTAAAACAACACATTATGTAATTACCTCACTTGTTTCAAATTCTCCTCTTCTTGTTAACCCTAATTTCTCTTTACTTCTTCGTCCTTTGATAGCGATTTTCTCTCTCTCTCTCTCTTTCTCTCTCTCTCTTTCTCTCTCACACTATTCTTTCCCGATATTATTCCCCTTTTCTCGTCTTTCTCTCCATTTCCTATTCCTCTCTGTCTGCGCTTCTCCTCTTTATTCTCCTTCATCCTCCATCATCTTTCTACCTTTGTCGCCTTTCCTCTTGTGCCTCTTTTTCTATTCCATAACCCCTTCCTCTATCCTCCTTTCTCCTCCTTTCTCCATTTTCACTTTCATCTTCCTCCTCCGCTTCCTCTTTCTCTCTCTCTCCCTCTCTCTCTCTCTCTCTGCTTCTCCCACTCCGCTGACCTCCATCGCATAACACGAAGGCATTCCAACCGCAACTAACGGCAGGAAAGGAGACGCTCCCAATACTTTCAGCCCTCTCTTCAAGCTCTCTCTCTCTCTCTATCTTTTTCCCTGGGTAAAAAATCACTATATAAACGAATTCCGGGACATAGAGAATATTAAAAGAAAAATATATTAAATGGAGTGGAGTGCGGGGGATTATGAAAGAGAAAGTGCCGGCGAAAATAAAGCCAGCGCAGAAATTCTGTATGCAGGAAATCTTAAATTAAAAAAAACCGCTAATTCTTCCAGTCTTGACTATTTAGAATTGTTTTTTTTTTTCGTCCGAAATTAAATTTTAAGTATTTTAGCATTTCGGAAAATGTATGAAATAGCACAACCCGCAAATTTCCCGGTAACAAAAATAAATGAAATTCCTTCTCGCGCTTTAATTTGCTTCACGAATTACACTGTTATTTAAATAATTAAAAAATATTACGAATACACCATTTTATTTAACTTTCCCACTACTTATGTTACAGTTAATAATCCAAGAACAATAATTTACTTAATTTGATGAAATAGTTGAATTGCTTCATACCTATTCCACACTTTCTTACGCTTATATATTACAGCTACTAAGTTTCATATTCTCGCCTATTTCGAATCCACGACATCCATTATCAGTGTGACAAACGCACGCAGGTAAACTACAAAATTAATACATATAACTAACTCCTAGCTTGATAATCAAATAATATTTATGGCTAAAGAGACGACTTCATTTTTCATACTAAATACTCTTCAACGTCTAAGAAAATTTCCCTAAATAGAGAAGACAAAATTCACGAGGATAAATGCACAAAGTTCCTTATCACGTGCCTTAGACCGCGCTTCGAAGAGCGCCTACTTTTGCCTAATTTTATTTTCCCGGATAATTCGTTCCAATCATATACTATTAAGCTCAAGGTGGCGGGTGTATTTAGAGTCGACAGTCACGGCACGACGCGAGGAGTGTGGACGGCGATAACGAGTAGAGGGGAGATTTCCGCCGTTTTCGCGTGATGTTACTCTCTTTCTCTCCGTGGGTGGGGAGAAGCCAAATGAAACCCTCCGGGGGAAAAATATACTAGTATATAGAGAGAGAGCATTCCCCTCGCGATGGGATATGGAAATTTCCAGGCTCTTCCGCAAAAAAAAATATATTATACGTGTATAAGATGGAGGGTAAAGGAGGGCGTGAGTTGGCGGAAGTGGCTTTTTTTACCGCTGTGCGCCTGAGCGCGGGAGAGAAATATTGAAGAAGTGCTCTCCCGTTATGAGGCGCTTAACGGAATGACGTTTTATCCGCGCACCACGCGCGCCCGTGCAAGGATAAGTTTCGATTCAAACAAGTTCCGTATCCTGCATCCAGGAGTGGAAACTTTTAATACTGTGTCACTAAGCCTAGCCACCCGAGAAAGACACTAAAATTGCATACTGGAAGAGGAAATTTAATGGTTATATTTTTTTCCAAATTTCTTCTGTCGAACTGCGAAAAACTACGTGCGATTTTATTATATATTTTATTAACCGTAACGATAAAACGACTGAAACTTTCGTTTTGCGAACTTGGATTTCTGAGCTCTTCTGGCAGAGAAAATCACATTCTTCTTCGTGTATATTTATGTGCAGAATGTGATATACAATACATGCATTTTTTCCTCAGTTTTTATTTAATTTTATTTATTTAACAAAGTAATAAGGTAGATATTACATGGTTAAACTCTTCCACAAATTAGATTACATTGATTTTAAATTATTTTAATAATTTTTCCTAAAAATATTTAAGATATTTTTCATTTATGATTTTTATTTTTGAATCGTACTAAGATTTTCATAAGGACATCCTTAGGATAGCTTGATAATTCAAGCACTGGAAAAATAAAATGAAAACGCTCGAACTTTCTGAAGAAATGCAAATAATTTTTCAGTTACTTCTTATTTGTCTGCAGTAATTAACTGCTGAATCATTAATTGTAATTTAAGAGTTCACTGGAATCGCTGTTCGTGCATTTTTTTCGACCTCTCTCAACGATGTCCTGTGCTGTTGAAGGAGAAGTGGAGCAGAGTTTACTCGTTCCCTTCGCTAGCAGAGTTGAATCCAGACATCGCTCTAGTTACGCGCGCAGAGAGAGAGAGAAACAAATGAAAACTTTGGATTTATTCGCAGAAACAATGCCTAAATTATTAAAGTATGCAACAGACATCGAGCTATTTTTTTTTAAATTGAAGGTCGTGCGTTTCTCTTTTCAGTCGAGGAATTCTAAACAAAAATCAGTCGCAGAATGTCCACAGTATATCAATAGTGTATAGCGGAAAATACAAAAGAGAAATCCCCCTCTTCACCGAACCCTAGCGCATATTAAAAATCGCTGCCGACCGAGTCTCCATTTTATTTGCGCGTAACTGAGAAGGGAAGAGAAACAGACTAAAAAAGAATAACGTCGTGTTTGAATAAAGAAACAGGGAGGAAGGAAATGTATACAAAGATACGACTTTATTCGATTGAAAGAACATTTCGCGCGAATGAGAATAAAGATCCCGAGAAAAAGTCACCAAAATAGGAAAGGTGTAAAATTATGGCGATGGCTTACTTATAAATTAAGGTAAAAATATTAAAAGTGAGTAAATGAAAAAGTTGAAAAAAAATTTCCGATTGGTACGAAGCGATCGACCGTAAAAATAACGTGAATGAGGGGCCGTGAAAAAGGGGAGAAAGGGAAGGAAACTTAAAAGAGAATATAAGGCGAAAAAAGCCGTAGCATTATGTTTTTTTAATGTTAGTCAAAGTTAACTTCCCGAGCTAAAATATCGTTAATTTGTATATTTACGAACTCATCGCTCGTGTTTGACGGATTATGACCGTAGCGCACTGTGCTTCGAATTACGGCCATGAAAATACAGCTAAACCTTTTCGAAACACGATTCCGTCATTTCTAGTATTGTAGTTGCATATGGCGTGCACACGTCGAATTTGGATTTTTGGAAGCAATCATCAACCGCACCGTGAACGTAACAAAGTCGAACAACGCTCGCTATTTTCCAAAAAAAAAAAAGAGTGCATAAAATTTTAGAAAACTACAGCAACAAGCAATTGCGATGTCATACACGAAATGACGTGCGACCAACTTGCAAACAACTGCGCAGCGCAGAAACCGCGAAGAATGGAGGGCAATTTAGCGATGATGGAGGAGAGACGAAAAAAGGGCGCCGAAACAAGGAAATTAATACCCTGGTCGAAGTTGTCGTATTTGTTGTTGTTGCTGTTGTTGTTGATTTCAAAAGAATTTCGAGAAAAACCTTAGAAATCCTATAGGTATTCCAAAAAAATTACGCATTTCAACATTAACCTGTTTTGGTGTATGTAAGAGAATTTTAGCATTTGAGAGCTCAAAAACTTTATATGGAAGAAAACACCAGCAAAGGACAGCTTTAGAGGGAAGGAGAAGGGCTGGTCTCGATCAAAGAGAGATTCATCGCCATGGGGAAGGAGGCTACAAATAACCTAAAATCTGAGTAATGTGGAAACGTGAAAAAATCTGCTATGACCGAAATTGGAACCGGGTCTTCCACTTTCCGGGCAGATATTCTACCACTGAACTGAACCGTAGTAATGGTAGAATATTCGCCTGGAAATTGGATGACCCGGGTTCGATTCCCGGTCATAGTAGATGTTTTCACCCGTTTCCACATTTCCCATCATTACAGCTTATACCTGTCGCATTAGGATCTTCACATCACGCATTCCTTCCATTCTAAAATCTGAGTGTCATGACTGTCATCTGAAACCGAGTCACCAACTGAAAAACGACCACAGAGCTAGGAGTTCACGGATAAGAGGATTCAAATAGTTTATGTTTTGTCAAAATCAAACCCACGCAACCAAATTTACATTCAAAAACCTTTTTAAAAATGATTAAAATATCACAAGAAATCAGATAGATATGCTTCAACATATTTTTTTCATTGTTCTACGGCGCTTCGCTAAGATTAATAAAAAAAATTTCAAATAGCTAAGATGTCACATTTCACCGCATACAACGGGAAAATTGCAACTCTCGTGAAAATTTGAGCTCTAAAGGCATTTTTTTACAAGGATGTATTCCAAAATCTCATTCTTCTTTCCTAGTTCTACTTTGAAATCGGAGCCACAAAGATGGAAACTCCTTTAGTGCAGAAGTCAAATGTCGGCTGGCGATACGAGATCTCAATCCCTTTACTCTAAGACGGAATCTGCGCCATATCACGTAACTGGTGGTGTAACAATACGAAGAGGCACCGTGCTTTTACATCCTCGAAAAAAGTGCTGGAAAGGATTTTTTCGTTGAAATAGGTTTACGGATTTAAAATGTCTTCGCCTTCTTCTTTTAGATTCTCAGAAGCTTCCGTAACTTTTTCTGCGCATGCGCTCTTCTCCGAGACTTGTTTTTTCCATCAATGTTTCTCTGGTTCCTCCGCTCTCTTTTCCTCCATCTCTTCTTAACATCGAATCCCTCCAGCTTTATATCTATCGTCATCTTTTCTTCTACTTTTCACTCTTAAATCCGTTAAGTCCACTGTTAGCATCAATTATCTACGTGTTTCTTCTCAAAATATTCCTAGATCTTGTAGCCTAAATAACCAAAATTTAAAAGTTAATCATACATTAATATTTATGTACTGTATGTTCCAATATGCTACATATTTGCTCATACTATAACCTTACGTTACATGTTCTTTGAGGCTATGAGAATATTTACAATCTGAATGAATATTTCTACGCTAGCAATACTTAGGATAAAGCGGTAGTGTATAATCTCTCGTATAAATCGATAGAATAAAATTATTCAATCCCTTTCGCTTAACTTCATTCAGTTTTCAAGGCGTCAAGATTGTTATAATTAATATATCGTTTGCTTGATATTTCACGTGGTTGCGGATACGTTTCTCAATGTTAACGCAATATTGCGTTTATCTGAACTAAAAACTGAACAAGAGAAAGAGTTCACACTCCCGAAGTTTTTAGAAAATATTTTCCAGCATATATTTTAAACTTTGAGTTCTCTCACAATTGCGACTATAAATATAATAAATTAGTAAAATTTTCTCATGATAATCATAAACGCATTTAAAGCAATGTTTGGCACCATGTTCAATCCTCTTATTTCCATTTCTTCGTCACGAAAGATGAATGTTCATCTTGTTTTATCTTTCTAATGGGTAGTTATGGTTTAAAGTTTAAATTATTTCCCATATTTCATGACTGAATGAACCTATACGAGGCGGCAGACTTGACCCTGAAGACTTAGGCACAACTTGTTTCAGGAAAAAAATTATACTCCGTTATACTTTCAGTGAATGAATTGCGGAAGTTCCTGTTTTTTTTAGAATATTTATTCCTCGAAGAAGAATTTAAGAATGACTTTTTCCTCCTCTAGGCAAGAGAATAATCGTTTTCCCGGAAGAAGTCCAACAACAAAGCGCCGCTATTAGAGAAGTACTAATCTAGAAAATTTTTCATCAAAAACCTATTATGCGGCCAAAATAGAAGATAATACACTTATTCATGAATCAGTTAACGCTACAGGAAACATTATAAAGTGACGAAGATAAGCGGTACATTTCAGGCGATGTTAAATCATTTGTTAAATTTTAAGCCGCGCAGTCTCTCCAAGTTAAGGGGACCGGGTTATATGTTTTCTTTTGGAAGGATTTAATAGCGGAAAAAACACTCGAGTTTATTCGTCTCGAGGTAAGGGCCATCTTAGAAAGCTTTATTTAAAATGCCATATTTCAAGAATACCGAGGAGCAGATAAATATTTTCGGGATGGAGATTCTTCCCTTCCCATCTCTGCCCTCTATCCCTCTCCGGTTTCCTGTCTTCGGTAACAATAGGCCAGTCATCCAGACTCTCGGCTGAATCGTCGTTTGTCTTGAGTAGCGAGCCATTGTTTCGACAACAATGGGGGGCGTGACGTGGAAGGAGTGGATGATGAGTTGGAATAAAAGGGAGTGAATGGTATATAGGAGATAAGGTTAAAGGCCTCACAGATGGACGATGAGGGTCAACGAATCCACGCCAAAAAAACGACAGCACAAGGTATTCTACTGATTCCTCACGTTTGATTCAAACTTCAAAATCATTACGGGGCGCTTGAAATTGGAGTTCCAAAAAGTACCTCTTAAATGTTATTCGTCCTCAAAATAAACGGTAACAATTTGTTGCAAATAAAACATTTTTGACTGCAGTGAGATAGAATTGAAACTAATAATTTACTTCTGATTTGACAAAATGTTTAATAACGTCATTACTTCCCCATGTCTTCAGAGCAATTCTCATTTATTAAACACCGAGCGTCCCTATACTTACATACTTTTAAGGAAACGTAAAAATGTTGATATAGCGGTGATGATTTAAATTAATTTGCATGAGCACCGATAGCAGGCGTCAGTGTAAATCACATAATGGCACGCATAACTTTACGGACAATTGGTGAAGATTGCAATCGTTTGATTTTTGAGCAATGTAACGTGGTAGGTTTACGACTGGAAATCCTTTAACGCCGAAAGAGCTTAGGCATGAGATTTAATTAGCTTTCAGCAAAGTGTGTCACCCTGTATGCGTCGTTTTTAATGCGTGATGCAGATTGTGCAGTCGAGTCTATAAAATAAATGTAATTATTTGTCATATATATGCTTTATAAGTAAATATAATAGCGAATGAAATTTATTTACAAAAAAACGATTCACGGCAAAGGAATTTGATAAGATTTTAAGGCAAATGTAGTAAAATACATAACAACAGCGCATGTAATCCAGTGATATAAAGAAAAAAGACAAAATAGGTCCTAATTCCCGTAGGTTTGTTGTCGGAAAATGTACATAGCATCATCTGACGTAGAAATTTCTTCTTCACAATTTTTTACTCTTAAACATACATCATTACGATTTATTAACTACTGAAAACAGAGAGCAAAATATGTTTGGAACGTAACAAAATTTCAAGTGTGTGTGTGTGCACAGATTGAAATTTTGTGTATGTGTTTCTACTATAATATATTTTGAAGCGTGTGTTTGTTGGTTTGTGTGTTTGTTCATGGAACTCCTCCTAAACGATAAAAGCTAGAATAACCAAATTTGGTACGATTCTTCCTTACATTCTAACTTAGTTAAATGTCAAGGTTTGGGCAACCGGGATTAATCAGTGCTCCAATATTGGGGATTAACATTTTTCCATAAGATAACACGTATGGATCAATTTCTTGACTTGCAAGGTATTCTTCCTTCAAACAAAAAATACGTAAATATGGACCGATATTTTAGTTTTTGCTTTATTCGACGAATAAAACTCTATGCTATCTTATTCCCGCGAATTTTACATGTTACACGGTCGAAGTTTTCAGAAATAGGTTATTTGATTCGAGATTTTGTGGATTTTTCGTACTCTTTCCGGGCGTTGCCAATGCGGCCGTCATTGTTACCTCCGATTCAATTAGCTTCAATGAAGCTTATAAATAGACGAAAGTTAAGCGTTATTCGATTCGCACTTTTGTTTAAGCAACAAAACGATCGATGTTTATGAATAGCAACGTAAATAGACACCGATTATTATTCAGGAAGTGTTTATTGATGAAAGTAATTGAACCTTCTTTCGTCTATTGAATACTGGAATCTTACATTTTTTGTAAGTAAAATCATTATATTCTACATTATACTGTTTATTAACGTAAATAAGCTACATTTACCAGTCAGTGTTCATTCTTGGACAACTGTACGTTGCTTTTTCACGGGTTTCTTGCTTACATGACATAAATGTAAACATTTCATAGGCATAATTACACAAGAAATGAAGCTGGATTTGGCGAAAGTGATGTATATGATAGGAAATATAATTATCGTTATATTTGAATGCAATACGTTCGGAAACGGATTTTTACAAGCAAATATGATTAACTGTTAAGAAAAGCTAATTGTAAATTATAAAGTATCTACTATATATTTTAAAGAGTTTGTATGTTGTGCTGTAGTAACTTCTCTAAATCCGTTGAAATTCAACGGGAAAAAAATATATATATATATACATACATACACACACACATATTAATTCCACCTTATGATAACCCTAAATACCATGAATTATCTTTAAATTAATTCTACAGCTAGTAGTTCAGAATATATAGCTCAATAACGAGAACTTCACTGCCATATGTGCTGCTGGCGAAGTAATCTCCACGAACATCAAAATAATCCGAGGCACTCATTCAAATGCCATAGAAAAGATAAGAGCGCTGGAATCTCAAGAGTAGAATCTATTACGGGAGATTAATTTTAATAAAGCTTACTAAAGGACGGAGTTTCATGGGTTCCTGTCATTCGGATGACGGACAAAGATAATACAGAGGGAAGCAGGGCGCAGCGGCTTGTAAAAACGGGGGGAACGGATGCGAAAAGGACCCGAATGGAAAAATCGACTGAAAAGAGCGAAGCGAACACACACTGCAGATCAGGACAGAGTATAAAAGCTGGACGGCGGCAAGGAAAAGGGAATTTAATTGAAGCGAGGTGAAACTGACTGAAATTAAAAGGCAAAAGGATTGATGCCTTTAAAAGACGATTTTCTCTCTTTCTCTCTAAAAAAAAAAAGAAGGGATTATGTGCGATAAAAAGGAGTATGGAAGGGGGAACGAGGGAGATGGACAAAGATGGAATTTAAGCCGTGAAAAGAGCTCGTTCGGGGGAATGTTTAAGAGAAAATTTATGAAAATTTACCATTTGAGAGGGAAAGGGGGGGTGGGGGTGGGGAGTAGATAAAACAAATCACTCGGGCGGGATGAAGGTGAAGGACCCTTCGAAAGAGGAAAACACGTACAAAAGTAGAATAGGAGATAAATTTGCAATGGAGCACATCTTTCAATGGGATGGAATGCGATTGAATTCAGCAGGACGGCGTTTGTAATCTAAAGAGAGCAATGGGGAATATGAGAGAGGAAATGATGGATAAGTGCGAAAGAGAGGGGGGGAGAGAGAGATAAAAGAGACCGAATAGTATAGGAAAGTGTGGGAGAATGGAATGCGGTAGGGAAAGGGGGGGAGGGGAGGGGGGAGGGGGGGAAGGGGGAGAGTGATAGAAATTCTGGGATAAAGGATCCTCCTAAGATTTTAATCAGATCATCTGTTGATGGCGTCGGGAGATTGCCCTTTGTCATTCCAGGCGTCGAACCGCACCAAATACGACGGTACGAGAGAAAGGGTTGGATTGGACGACTTCCCGGAGTGTCTCGTGGAATTAGATAGACCTTGATAGAAGAACCTCGTAGGGATGGCAGTAATTTAAATGATTAAGCGTTTTAAAACGGTGGAAAGCGAGGCGGTGTTTGCCCTCGCTCATCAAACGCCATAAGGAAAATTTAAATTCCTAAAATAGGTTAAATTAGTCCAAGCGGAGGAAATTTCTACCTTTCATTTAATTGCTAAGTTTTCATTAGAGCAATTATCTGACGTCCTATGACATAAAATATGCAATTAAAACTTGTGTGATTCGCTTGTTCTAATAAACGATTGAGTGCTTTCTAAAGAAATTGATGCGGACTACAATAAATGTAGACAAAATGTGTTTAAGTTATGTAGGGGCGTCTATGACTGAATTTTAGCATAGAAAATTCCTCTTTTTTTATTTACCTCAGAAAGTTTCGCGTTAAGGGAAAATACGGTAAACTATCAAAAAAATGAAAAATAAAGAACAATATTAAAAGAAAAAAGATTTATTCCGCTATCTCTGCCCTAAACGACGACTAAATAAATTATATCAAACTTCATTGTAAAGTGTAAGTCATTACCAAGTACAATAAACGCACCTGGACAGTTTTTCAAATGTTTTAGCTGACATTGAGATTTCAATAACCCAAAGATTTTATCTTTGAATTTTCAAAATATTATCTTAATTTATAAGCTATTTTTTCCGACTATGAAGTTACATACTTATTTCACTCATATAATCAAAATTATAACGGCTGGAAAGTGCGTATTAAAATCCTTAGGCCGATTGAAATTCATCGAGGCGTACAGCAATCCTTATGCCATCCTCTGAAGCTAAGTCTACCTTTTGTATAATAGCAAAGATCCATGAGTAATCCTCTTAATGAATATAGATATGGACAAAAAGACAAGAATAGATGCTCAAGGGACGGGGTTTATGAAATAGAAGATTAAACGAAATACGTTTTGCCTTCATTCTTTCATGGGATGTTTTTAATATGGCAGAATTCATTTCAAAGTAAATGCGTCATCGCCATATTAAGCCGCTGTCATGCTTTCGTATAAAAAATTGTCCTCTCCAATGCAGCAAATGCTGCGATTTCTTTATTCATATCCTTATATCATTTATATTTTCATTGTGAAAGTGTAAAATTCCATAAATCATAGGCAATAAAACTGACGAAACTGTTCCGAAGACTGTATTCGTAAGTTCCATAACTTATGGGTTTAAATGCGGAAATTTCCAGATCATGAATAACGAATGCGCGAATCTCAAAATACGTAAGGTTTTAGAACCACGCAGGAAAATGTTTTACAAATTAATAATATAAATTCACAAATTGATAAATGAATACTATTTTCCGTTCTAACGAGTATGGGCAATAGCAAATTTACTGTAAGGAGCGTTTTGTCAGTCACTGTCAGTATTTGTTTCATATATATATATTTGTTATGGCATGAATATATAAGTTACAATTCATTTCACATCATTCGGAGATGTATAATTTCTAGCATCAGATCCCAACCCACACGAATACAACGAAACATTTTTATATAAAAAAGTGAGGAAATTGATAAATGTCGGTATTAAGCTTTTTAATAACTTGGAGCAACTTTTCTATTTCGTAAAAAATACAGAAATAATTCTAAGATATTTCTAATAAGAGGAATGGGTGTGATCTTTCCTAAGACTAATATTTGGGTATTGTTATGGAATCAAAATTTTTTTTTCCTCTTACTCTTCCAAAACCATGTCAACCAGTACTATAATTACATATTTGACGAAATATTAGGTACTTACTTAAATTAACTTTATTTTTATGACATACACACCATCAATAATTATAATCGAAATAAGTAAAAACATTAAAAATGATGCCTATGCTGAATACAGGCTTCATTAGCCTCTTCTGTATGGGAAATACATTTTTCCCAAGATATAGTATACGAAATTGAAACGACGACTCATTATATCCATCTGTTGTATTTGTATACGCTTCGTAAAGCCAGAGAAGCTATTATACACAGCGCGTAAAAGCAAGATGAAGGTGACTGAACTGCAGAGCACACGAATACAAATGGAAGACAGGGATTGGAATAAAATAAAACCTGTGATACAAAATTAAACATGATGAGAAGAAAATTTACAGGCATTGCAAATATAAAAATCTCTTTGCGTAACCATCTTCGTTTGAATAGTCGTACACATTTACTTATGCTTGTCTTTTAAATTCTGCAAATGTTTGCACAACAACTATAACAGATATATTGAATGAAGTAAAATGTTTCGCCGCAGAGCGGAAACAAAAATAGGTACCCAAAGCTTACCATCAACATTAAGGATAAATCTTTTTAATAATTATAATTTTTATAATGTAAGGAGAGAAAGGAGAAAACGGGGAGTGTGGGATAACATGATGATATCAAATGTCCTTATGACTAAAAGATGTAATGGCGGGAGAAGACCAAGGAAAGAACGAGGGAGGGAGAAAGTGTGTAGGGAATAGAAGGAAGATGATGGTGAGAGATGGGCGAGAGGTGGAAGGGAGGTGGATAGAGGGGCGGGATCTAGCGGAAGGAAAAGAAGTAGAAACGGGTAGGGAGGTCTGTAGTTTGGCGAATCTCCAAAGTTCATAGAGAGAGAGAGAGCTCGGTCTGGTGAAAAGTTTCAGTGGAAGTTTAGTGGGACAGAGAGAGAATTGGTAGAAGAGGAGAATAGCTGCCTTTAAAACGATACAGATACGAGCATTATGGGATAGGAGCATGGTAACCAATGAATATTTATTTAAGATACTAGACGAATGAGTCCGTTTAAAACGGCCTTTGAAAGCAAACAATATAAAAATAAAACCAACAAACAAATGATAAAATTATAATATTTGAATAAGATTGGAAAGGGTTACAAATGAAAACAAAGGAATAGTTTTCAAAAATTAAGAGGAAAACAGTCTTATACCTCAATAATATTATTTTAGCTATTCAGTAGCTCTGTTATAACGACGTTCCTTGTAAATACTCTTTCGTTTAACAGCAATTGCCCTTGATTATCTTTATCCTTAACCCAAAATTTAAAATTATGTTTGTCACGTGTTCATGTTATGGCTACATACAGCTGTCCATGTGAGAAGCAATATTTAGTAAGTAATCACAATCAATAGTTCAATTCCACTAAACAGCAGTTAAGAACAATCTCAATAGATAGGAATCTCAATACACACGCAATCAGCGCATATACCTTATTTATTTAGATAACAATGTAATCGTTGTTTGGTTGGTTACCCTATAATTGGATTGACGCGAATTAAAAATAAACAGCACGAAAAAAAATATTTTTGTAATATCTGTTCTATTCAGATAATGCGACGGCACAGCGCAAGCAACTGCCTTTAATATGCAGCAAGACTTCGATAAGAAAACGAAGGCACGTTAAAAAGTTGAATTATTTCAAACATTAGCATCTTTTAAATAGGTAATTTGCCACATTTATCCATCCAATTTACATAAACGAATATAGGTTTATCTACTATAATCTACCATAATCTACTATAAAATATTTTGAAGCGTGTGTTTGTGTGTTTGTTCATGGAACTCCTAAACGATAAAAGCTAGAATAACCAAATTTGGTACGATTCTTCCTTACATTCTAACTTTGTGAATGGTCATGGCTTGGTCAACCGGGATTAATCAGTACTGCTAATATAGGGGATTAACATTTTTCCATAAGATAACACGTATGAATCCATTTCTTGACGTGCAAGGTATTCTTCTTTCAAGTATAAAAATATGTAAATATGGACAGATTTTTTTCGTTTTTACTTTATTCGACGAATAAAACTCTATACTATCTTATTCCTTCGAATGTTACGTGTTACACGGTCGAAGATTTCTGAAATACGGTATTTGCTTCGACATTTTGTGAATTTTTCGTACTCTTTCCGGGCGTTGCCAGGGCGACCGTCATTGTTACCTCCGATTCAGTTAGCTTCAATGAAGCTTATACATAGGCGAAAGTTTAGCGTTATTCGCTTCACACTTTTGTTTAAGCGACGAAACGTTCGATGTTTATGGATAGCAACGTAAATAGATACTGATTATTATTCAGGAAGCGTTTATTGATGAAAGTAATTGAATTTTCTTTCGTCTATTAAATACTGGAATCTTACATTTTTTGTAAGTAAAATCATTATATTTTACATTATAATGTTTATTAACGTAAAAAAGCTCACGTATCTGGTGTACATTTACCGTAGTCAGTGTTCAATCATGGACAACTGTACGTTGCTTTTTCATGGGTTTCTTGCTCACAAGACATAAATGTAAATATTTCAGCGAGGCATAATTACACAAGAAATGAAGCTGAATTTGGCGAAAGTAATATGATAGGAAATAAAATTATCGTTACATTTGAATGCAATAGGCTCGGAAACAGATTGTTACAAGCAAATATGATTAATTGTTAAGAAAAGCTAATTGTAAATTATAAAGTATCTACTATATATTTTAAAGAGTTTGTATGTATTGCTGTAGTAACTTCACTAAATCCGTTGAAATTCAATGGGAAATTCTGCTAGTATGAGCATATATGGCTTGAAACAACAATGCCCGTTTCCAAGGCGATCATTGATTAAAATGAATGATTTTCTTACATCGGCGAATTTAAACGTAAAATTTGCAAAAGTTTTACCTATAGGTGAGAAAAGACGAACAAAATTAAACGGCCCGTTTATTTTCATTTAAAATGGTTCTAATTTGAAGGTCGTAGGTCAATTCTTTCTAATTTTAATTTCCAAAAGAGTAAAAGTCGGCACGTCGAAAATTGAATTTTAGCGTGTAAACTTATGGGCCGAGATATGAGATTCATAAGGAATGTAAAACATCTCCTTGCGTCGAACCCGGGACTTTTTTGAAATTTTTTTAAAGCATTCGCTTTTTGAACGTATTCATAGCAATCCTACCGAATTTGGCTGGACTGGCTGAAGAAATGGCTGAGATATGTTGGGACATTTATAAGTAACTGATGAGGCTGCATGGAGAGACACCGACAAAGATATTAAGCGTTTTCTTATAGGAGATGAACTCAACAATTGACAGAATTTATATAAGTAAACAGCTGTATAAAATAAACCCTAGTCGTAATAAGTCACATATTTTTACTTTCCCATATACGAAGTATATTAAGAAAGTATTGTCATCGCGAAAAAATTCGACCTCGAGATTTTGATGGAAGTAAACGTTTTAGGTGTACCTGAGTCCGAAAAAGTGATTTTCGCAAGGCAATCTGTCCGTCTGCCTGTTCGTCGCCCTACAGCCTAAATGGTAGAGCGAAAATGAATGAAATCTTGTGATTAGGAATTTTATCATACAGAATATAAGCTACAAATAAATGGCTGACATTGCTCAATAATTAATGAAAACTTATTCTGCGCATTTTAACAACAATTTTATTTCCTAGAAAACAGCTGTAACGATTTTGATCCAATTTCGTACAGTTACTTGAGCTTACGTCTTCAATAACACTACATAGTTCATATTTCTCAAAAAATTAATATAAGGCTGGTTTATTCTAAGCATCGGTACTATCCTGTTATCTCCCCCCAAAGGGTATTTCAATGTTATAATGACTTGGTTGACATTGCTATAATGCATTGTTATAATTTGCCAAATAATGAAGAAGATGCGGTAGCTTACCTAACCCATTACTGATTGACCGGTCACGAAATGTACAAACCCAATCACCGGACAACGGGGAGGGATACTTTGATTCCGGGCGAGACGAAGGGCGCGGTAGCGCCCGGAGACGACTACCCATTAAAACAAAGTGCGCCGAAGGCTCGTCAATATATCCTTCCATTTGCAGCGCAACAGTCAAGAGGATATAACATTGAAAGGATATGTTGACAAGCCTTCGGCTCGCTTTGTTTTAATGGATAGTCGTCTCCGGGCGCTACCGCGCCCTTCGCCTCGCCCGGAACCAAAGTAGGTATCCCTCCCCGTTGTCTGGTGATTGGGTTTTTAAATGCCGAGACCGGCCAATCAGTCACGGGAAGGATATTTAACGTTTCCTTAGCGACCTTAAAAATTAATAATTTTTTGGGGGAGATAAGAGGATAGTACCTAAGCATCTTTAACAACAATTTGATTTCCTAGAAAACAGCTGTAACGATTTTGATAAAATTTCTTGCAGTTACTTGAGTTTACGTCTTCAATAATACTACGTAGTTCATATTTCTCAAAAAATTAATATAAGGCTAGTTTATTCTAGGCATCTTGAACAACAATGTGATTTTCTTAAAAACGGCTGTAACGATTTTCATCAAATTTCGTATAGTTATTTAAGTTGATGTTTATACGATTCTATATAGTTCATATTTTTCAAAAGATAACTAAACGACGCATTAGTATATGAGAAAGTTTGTACAATGTATGTTGTACCGATTTTTTTGCAAAGTACTTATATTTTTTAAAGCTATTACCAATAGTTAATGTTAGTTATTGGGCTGAAAAATATCTACACACTGGCTACTGTAATTCGATATTATTTTTTGTGCACAGTAATAATATGTATATACAATGTAACCTTTCTCTTACATAGAAAACTAAATAGATATAACTTCAGGGTTATTTTATTTTTCATTTTTCAATTTCTTAAGTGCAGCCAGCAAATAAAATTTGACCGACATTTCGTAATGTTTTTATAGATATGGAAAAAAAACAATTCAGCTTTACTAGAATTTTACCAATGTCTCACTTTTGTACTCGAAGTTTGCATGGTTAAGAGTTAAATAATACAAAAACATTGTAAATATCCCATAAACGTAAAAAATACGAAATGACAACACTTCATTCCGATATGTTAAAATCAAAATTAATCATTAACAAATGCATTTATTGGCCTATCCCGTGAGGAGCGTATTTCTTTGGGTAATAAAAAGGCAAAAGTTCCGGAGAAAAAACTCAGGATTTCATGTTGATCCAACTGACTAAAACAGAACGAATGTGAACTCTCCAGAAAACAGTAAATAAAAAAATATAAGAATGGAATGTTTGGTGGGAGGCATTGAGCAATCTGTGTGTCCATATAAATAGAAACGGATGCCAAAAATTACATCGGTCATTCCAGAGAAATAAACACGACAAAGAATTAAATTCGAAGAGAGAGAGAAAACGCAATAGGAATGGGTAAAGAAAGAAATACACAGAGCGATAGCCTTCAACAATGAGTCCCGAGTGGGAACCCATATATCTGTAGAAAGAGTGAGAAGCAGAGAAAATGGCAGGCGAGTTAGACAAAGAAACAAAAGAAATTAAGGTCTAAGGCAGTTCCGTCCAAACAGATGAAGGTATCTGCGCGCGGTTCTCGCTTATGTGGGTGTGTGGAAAGAGAGAGAGAATGAGCGAGAGAAAGCGCTCGGAATAACGTGAGCGATGGCTTCTTTTTGTCCGAAAACGAAGGGATATAAGCTGAACCACAGCGAGAAGATTAAGCGACGAAAGGGAGATAAAAAGGATGAAATAAATGAAGACAGAGGGAGAGAGAGAGATTGGATGAGAGGTGAAAAGAAAAGGGGCGAGATAGATAGATAGTGAGAGAGAAAGAAAGAAAGAAGGCTGAGCGTGAGAAGAGTGATTCTGTTGAGTCCCAAAAGGAAAGTTCTGTTTGAGAGACGAGCTAAAAAAAATAGAAGGGCGAAGAAGTGGACGAGTTGAATATAATAAAAAAACGCAAAAGTCTTCGCCGCTCTTCACGTGAGAGAGGTAATTAGAGAGAGAGCGGCAAGAAATTAGGAAATGGACGGATTAAATGGAGTGTGAAGGAGGAAAAAATATATGAAGTCGATCTGTTTTGAGCGAAAAAATCCGGTGAGCGATGCTCGGATAAATGAGCCAGGAAGTCAAAGACGCGGTTGCTTGTTGAAGGTTAATAATAAAAAAAAGTAGTGTGTGACGAAAAAATGAGTGCGCTTTGCGCTAATTACAGGTTCGACCTTATTTAAGATTGATCTCTTCTCCGCTTAACTGTACTCTCAATCGCGAACCTAAAACTGCACCGTAGAGGCATTTTCAAGGACTATTTGTAGGAAAATCATCCATAATTGCACTCGGTTTTAAGGGCTTTTCACTGTTTGGCGGTCGGCGCCTTAGTTCGTCACTTCCGCATCACAAGCGAATGTTTATTGTGAAATTTTTTGCTTTTCTCAAATACTTATCGAAATACCTTTTATAAGTTTCTGATCCGCGAATCCACCAATTCTGATCAACTCGGATGGTTTAGGGTTAACACACAAAATTTTAATTAACCGCTAGTGTTTAAATGAGACAATACAGTTTATTTTCTTGGTAATTTTGTTTTATAGCACTAAAAATGCATCTCTCTAATTCTTAAAAATGTCTACAAACATTTAAGTTTTCTTAAAAACAGGAGTATTTACCTTTGCATTTTTAAATGAGGTTTATTATTGCATTAAACATCTTGCAACTTATTTGGATAGCGTCAATTTCCAAGGAGAACATTTTAAGCAAGAACCTGCTCCCTTAAACGCAACTCTTAGACTCTCACTAATAAAGATTGTTTACTCTTCCTCGAGATTTCCACCGATTCTCTTTACCTATACTGATGATGTCTTTGAATAATAAAAAATATAATTAACATTTAGATTTTATTGAAAACTTACTGAAATATAACTCCTTACTATAGCAATGAAAACATTCGTCTTTTAAACGATCTTCAACGTTTGATATTTAAAAAATAGTTATGTATCGTTTTTTAAATAATTAATACCATTTGCAGGGCAATAAATCTGGTTTTCTGTGAATTATTACGAGGAATAATTGTAATTAAAAATTATTGAATTGTTAATCCTGGATTGCATTGGTTTGAAACTTCAGTAAATTAGTATTCATAATCGTAATGTAGTGTGAATTATTTAGTATCGGCTTGATTTGAGTTTGTTTGACGTTTAAGTTGGTAATAACATCGGAAATAATTACGATTCATCTTAATCGAACTCGATCTCATGCAGTAGCTATTTGTGAATAAATCAAGCGCACAGTGAGAAACAGAATCCGTTAAACTGTTACTATATCCAAAAATGTTTATTTGAGTATATCCTTGCTCGCTACATACACGGAAAATTACGGAATATGTATAGCTCCATGTATAAATACCCGTTGGATGTCGGAATGCAGAGGATATTTATTTTGGCGCCCGAAAGTTAGGCAATATTCTTATTGACTTGCAGCGCTCAAAGTATAACCGACTTCTCAAAGGGGCTCAAATAATAACTGGCTGGAGCCTCGAGCCAAATTTTGAAAGTCACCATAAAGAGAAGCAGACAAAGATTCTTAGTTAAACATACCAGCGAATCAGAAATACCGAAATATTACTAGTAATAGGATGGCCAAAGACGCAAAATACAAGAGGAAATAATATGCTACATTTCTCTTATCACACACGAGTAGAAATATTATACACCATGTATAATGTTTATCTAATGAAATTGTATTTAGAATTGTGAAATGGTTTCCTTTGTAAACATGTAAATATACAGAAAGGCATTCTGGAGATGAAGTACGACTTTCTACACGGAAATAATCGCTTTCTTCTCAATTTCAAATATGTACATAACAGTGATTTCACCATTCAGTACGACCCAACCTATAATGGCACGTTTTCTCCATTACTCCGCCAAACAAATAGAAATAACGATAAATTTCCTTACTTAAATTGACTGACAGATTACATACGACAATAATGAATGAGATGGCGCAACATATCTTGTTACCATAAAAGACGAAGATTCATTATATATCATAAGTTGTAAAAAAAACACTACATATTTTTCCAAATCCCAATATACTGAGTGAAAAACGGGTAAAATCCATTATGTAGATGAGAGTGAATTGTAAATTAGAAAAATTATTACATAACTTCTAATTGTAATTATGGCATATTAGGTACAAATTTAAATAAACGGAGGGAACTGCACTTCATAGAGGAGAGCCAAAGCAACGTTATATATCTCACTACGGGATTGGAGCAGAGTGAGAAAGAGTGAGGTGTAGGTAGAGGATACACGAAACGGAAGAAGAGAGAAAGAGAGAAGATGGAGGACAGAAGGTCTCTAGGGGGAAAGAGAGGTCACAGGGAGGTGGATGGAAATGAAGGGAGAGGAAGGCGGTAGAGGAGAGTGAGGGTGGGTGAAAGAGTGAAGGAGGGAGGGAGGGAGGTGAGCGTGTGACAGAAGCGGAAGGGCGAGGTCAGAGAGGAGAGAATAAGGAAAGTGAGGGCGGCGGTGCGGAGGATGGCATGGACGAGAGAGAGAGAGAGGGAGCTATTTGCTAAGCGGATGGCATGTCAGAGAAACAGGAAAAGGGGAGTTCAGAGGTTTGGCGCGGCATAAAGACGCGGGACTTCCGTAATGGACGAGATCCAACGATGTCTCCCTTCACGAACTAGCACCTTCTGCCCTCTCCCTTCCCCCCAACCACTAGTGCGCCCTCTTAAAATGTCTCCAACGCCGCACTTTTCATTCCTTGGCGATTTTTATCCTCTTTATTCCTCTCCCTCTCCTTTGGGTTTCTTTAATGCCCATTTTAGTTCGCTTCTTCCTAATTAATTATTTGTTTTTAATTTTATTCTAAGGGTTTTAGGCAAAATAAGTTGGTGCTTGCCCATTTTCTCCATGTGAATATTTTTTAAAGAGATATTAAGGCAATTAATGCTTGTCTTCGTTTGCTCAATGCTTAGGTGATTGAGTACTTTGACACTGTAAAATAATTATTCATATTTTAGAGGCCATTCCATTTTTATTTACAAGGTTATAATTAGATACTGAATTAACAAGCCTCAATTAAATTTCTTATTCATATATAATATGTAATATTTAAATTTTAAATTTTATAAATACAAGCAACTTCTTTACATCAAATGGATAAATGCCGGTAACTGTGTTTAAAAATTATGTAAAATAGAGCAGCAATACAACTAAAGCTTTTACTTAACTATGAATGTAATACATACAGATCCATAAACGCAATTCCCCGCGGAAATTAACTCTTCAAATCACTTTCATCTGTATCCTTCAAGTTATGTCTAAGCAAACCTTCCAGTTCTCATCAAACTACTTAAAATAAATTTACAATCTGCATACGCGTTTTTAAATCATAAACTAATGTAATCAAATACATCGAGCCATAACATCAAAGCATTAATGAAATGCTAATTTGGTTTCATTTGTATTTATAAGATTTAACAAGCTCACAAATAGTACTTAAGAACTTCTTTGCAATAAATGTTTGAAGGATAACAAAGGCTATTACAAATTAACATTCCCTCGACGGGATTAGAACCCGCGATCGCATTATTGAGAGCCTCCACAAAGGATGGCACAGAAGTATTTTGGTACTGGGAATCGAATCCGAGCCTCTCAGGTGAGAGACGCGCATCCTAACCACTAGACTACACCGGATTTTGGTTATTTACTATTATATAAAAGATCAATTCATAATAGGTTGTAAATTTTTCTACAGCTTCTCCTACTATTGCTAAGAAAGAAAACTAGCTAAAAATTATCACAAAATAATGAACTACTCTCATGCTTTCTTCCAGGTAAAATTAATAGGTTTTTTCAGCAAATTCAACATACGCTCAGCAGTAAACGCTTGTTCAACGCGTTTCCCCAACGGAGATTTGATTATACGGAGTAAAATAAATTCAAAGCTTATTCGCCCAACGAGTGGAAAATTTAATTATACGCTGTCCGGAATTGGGCGCGCATCGCACTGTACTATTTATGTGACGAGGGAAAGCTTGTAGCCTATACGGACATGTGATTCATTGCGCCCGGTATTAAATTTGCGTAACGCGGTTTCACTCAACCTGAAAGTAACTCCAGACTGCGCGATGGATAGCTCTGGTGGAAATGTTTTGCCAATGAAGTATTTTTGTTGCCCTTAAAAAATCCATCGTCTAATTAATAAATTTCGTTCGTGACGTAATTTATTAGAATAAACGAAAATTCAAGACCATTTTTAAATTGCTGCTAACCCTTTCGTTCTTTACCGTCTCATTGGCTGGATCGACAATACTCCAATTCGCTCCTTAGTGTCCTTCCCATCTCATCCCCAACATTCACCGCAACTCCCATCGGCCTTCTTTGCTCTAGTCTTTCTCCAATCATAAAATATCTACAGAATCGCGCACCTCTACGGGTCCCATCTTACACGCTTTCCTATCTCTTTTCCGCCATCCATCCATATCCCTCTCGACAGCACAATTTACTCTGCCACTCGACTTATTCGCCTCGTATCTCAAACATGTGTGTATCCCTCTCTATATAGTTATCTATATGTGTATCTCTCGCGCCCAAGCTCCCTCCTCTTGCCTCATTCTAAAAGAAAAATCACTCTTTTATATCTCCGAGCCAGAGAGTGTCCACGAGTGTGTTAGAAAATTCGGGAGAAACTGAACGTTATCCACATAACGAGAAGCAAAGCTGACGGGAAGCAATATATAAAGAAAGAAAAAAGTTCTGGTTTTATCGCTTGAACATACGAACTAATGTTTATGAACTCGTTCCTAGAGAGTCTCAAATGTAAATAAAAAAAAATTAAAAAGGCACAGATGAACAAAATAATGAAAAAAAAATAGATCACTTTCCTTTTACGAGAAACGAGGAAAGCCAAATGTAATTATCAAAAAGTGTCTTCATTACCAAGCTTAAAAACAAATCATGGGTAAAATATTTATAACGTTCGTAAAAACATTTGCGAAATTAAATTGAAATCAAGACGACGGTGATGAAACTTAATTTTACGACTCAAAGAGAGAGAGAGAGACACGTAAAGCAAAGTTGAAAGCAGGTGAGGGATATGAAGAGAGAAATAGAAGAGAGAAAGAGAGAGTGATGCGAAAGAGAGAGAGAGCGCGGCGTTTGACAGAAGTGGTTAAAAGAGAAATAAAGAGATCGCACGCGCGAAATGGAGCCGGACAGCAGTTAAAAATTTTCCCGATACTTGACGTCCCAATCTCCGTCCGTTGCGGAGGGAGCCGTTTTATGGACGCCCGCATCTGCTTGCAGTAAAACGTTCCACGAGAATCTCGCTCCGAAATAACGATTTGTAAAATTTTGGAAATCGAGTCGCCGTAAATCAAACTCCCAATACCGTCCACTTCCTCCTCCAGCCGTTAAACGCCGCGAATGGTCGTAAGAAAATACTTTTAACGTTTTAGACCTGCGTTTATAGTGAGTTCGTCGGAAATTTCGCGTTATCTTTGGTTTAAATCCTCGTTTCGAGTAGTATTTTTTGTTTTTTCACGATTCTCATATTATACATTTTCACTTTCGACAATTTCGAACGGCATAATATTTACTCGCCTATATTATAGGATGCTAAACAAACTCCAAGTTCAAATGTATTCATATTTCAGTTCACAGTGAACATAATTAAATGATTAAGCCAACCGGTGTAACTTTAACGTTTCATTGGGTTATGAGAACTCTTTTCATTCAGCTTTAATTATGGTTATATTTATTCAGTCTATAAGCATGGTAAAAGATATTCATGTAATTCAGTGGACTTAAAGGTGGGCGATAGCGCCCACCAGTGGGCGGTTTTGGATTTTTGGTGGGCGTTAAAGAACTCACCAAATGCTTAAATAAAATAAAGAACTCAAGAAACACGGTGAAGACAAGGTGAATAAAATTGGAAATATTAACTCCAATTCACCGTAAAAGCGGTACTTACGTGGCAAGGCACGACCCTGGCCCTATCTCCCACTCCCCTTTATTTCAGTTAACGATCGATACACCTTTTCCTTTCCCCTCCCCTACTTCTCTAACAGTCAACAATAGTATAAATACTCCTTCCAACCTTACACACCTTGACATTGCTGAAGAAGACAGCGTTGCTGTCGAAACGCGTGTCCCGATTGATCCTGCGAGTCTTCTGTGCCTTGCCACGTAAGTACCGCCTTTACGGTGGAGTTAATATTTCCAATTTTATTCATCACCAAATGCTATTCTAATTTTTACATTGAAAAGGCTTCACGATACGCACACATATTCTGTACAACTATTTTTTGTACAACTATTACAGTTCGTTTGTCGTTAACTATAGTATCATGTCATACTATACTAGAGACAATGTATCCATGCTGCGGTAAAATCGAAAGGCCCATGAGGGTGGTTGGAATCTCTCGCAGAAGCAGCGAAGCGTTTAAGTTTAATTTTATCAAATATATAAAATAATAAATTTTTAAACACTGTTATTACCACTGAGACCGTATTCGGTAATCTCATCTAACGTCAATCCCACTAGTATTAGGGTTACCACACCTCTGTAAATCACTTTGCTACTGGGGGCGCAAAATTCTTCTTTGCCCCGGGCGCCAGAAACCCTCATTACGCCACTGGGGGGCGGGGTGGGGGGGGTGAACTTATTTCAAAGGACAACACATGGTAAAAGTGGGCGGTGACTCCAAAAAGGCTGAAGACCAGTGATGTAATTGGATAAACGTAAGATGAAGCTTCAATAAGGCAGAGAGTTTAAAAATGTTCTACTACTTCCTAAGATTTCAGTTTCTATAAAATTCGATAACTGACAAGCTCTAAAAATCTGCATGATGGAACCAAACAGAAACGTTTTCTGATAGTAAAGCTAGATAGTGCACTAAAAATGCTCAACTATAATGAAAACGAATAGATTCACTAACACATCTTCTATCGATGCCCCTTTTAATCAAACGTCTTTCACGTTCTGCATAGTTCGAATCAAAATGTTAAATTACTTTTTCAATTCTTTCGAGGATAACAACTAAATAAATTTTTACAAGTTTAAACAAATCTATGGAAAATCAAACCTGAGATCGGTAAGAAGTTATAATCCATCACTGAATACAAGAACCAAGATGCAGTATTTAATACTCCAAACTGTATGAAACAGGAGGCTTTTTTCATATTAGTATATCTTTAAATTGTCCATGAAAATGCCCTCCACTATCCGATTTTAATTAAAATCGGTATTTTAAAGACAAATTGGAATTAAAATGATACCTAGACTCCGAGATATGAAAATCGTATAAAAACAGGAATACTGAAAATATAGACAAAACTACTTACTACCTGATGTTTCCTTGAAAAGTGCTCAATGCGCAACTGTCTCCACGCGCTGAAACGCGAGTATTTCGACCTGAAAAATCGAAAAATTCAAAGAGGCTCTTTTCCAGCATCGTTCCACATGTTTCCCACGCTTCGCAAAATTCCCAATCTCACCCCTTCGCCTTCAAATCCCCATATCTCCTCCATAAGCGGCACTACATCTAATTTCTCGCCAACCCCTTTCTCGCATCGTTTTAACTCCAGATTCTGACGACCATCCCCTTTTCGAAAGTTTTACGACCACATCAAGGTTTCAGGGTCGGCCACCGTAAAATCCCATTCTCCCCTTCCTTCCAACCCTTATATCCTCCTCCCTCCCCCTACCTCCCGGGGCGGTCCTTCCGGCACCTTCCCCCTACATTCACCCCTTTCTCATCTACACCCCTCCATTTCTCCGTCTCTACGTTAAGAAATATCTCCCACTCCCAACTTCCGACAGCTGGGCATTTTTAATGCACGTCCCGTCGCGCCTCATCTCAGATTGCATGTCGAACACTTCAACCACGCATACACACACATTCTCGCGCGCCAGTTTCCCTTTCATACCTTCCCCTCCATTCATTGGGCCGTCGGTAAAATGGGGCGTGGAATTTAATGTTTGATGCTCACCGCACGGAGAGGCATTAGATTGAGATCGATCATAGCCGAGCGCTGAGCAGTGGAGTTTTATTTCGGTTAATTAAGTATCGAAGCTTTATTGCCGATAAATTACGGAAAAAATGTTCTAGCAGGAGCACTTTTTCTGAATTGACATTGGTCGTTTTAAATTGAATGCGTTCGGAAGCAAAAAAAATGTAGCCCGCAATATTCTAACCAAACGAAACGACACTAGACCCATAATGTGTGGCGACGATATTGGTGCACAAGACTCTAGTACAACTATTGGCTCTATAATGTCATCATATTTATGAGAAAAAATCTTACGCAGGATTTTCTAATATATCGTCCGATGTAACGATGAAAAGTTTATAGCCGCGTTAATGGATCCACTAATATCTTAAAATTTCATTTTAAAATATTCCATCTATTTAAATGTAATAAGGAATGGTTTCGTACGAAAAAGAAATACTAAATGATTCGGTAATCTTATATAATAAATTTTGCGTTCATAAATAAATACAATGTTATTTACTTGAAATAAAAAAGTAATGATGTCGAGAAACTAAATTATTCAGATAGTATTCTGTTGAATTACTATAAAAACAAGGTCTATAAGCGAGAAAAATAAATTATGGGTGTTGTGGTGAAAAATGTAGAATTACTACATCCTCTTAAATGAGTAATATACGTATTTATCATAAAAAGAATTAATTTAGTTGAATGAATTATCCTGCTGAACTTATGGAGTAACTATTTTTGTAAATGAAGGTTAACTCTTGGCCATTTCACGACTACAGGTTTTATCGTGTTTACTAGGAATATTATAAGTTCTAACTGCATATCAGCTATAGATATACGAGTACATGGGATTCCTTCAACTCTGGGACTCAGGAAAAACTGCTATTTTTTTTACATTTGATGAATTACATGATGATTATACTAATAATCCGGAAAGACTACCAGAAAATAGGAAATTTTTAGCCTCTTTTTCCTCCATTTTCTCGTATTATTTCTAAAAAATGTTATTATATAAATTATATTAATGCAATTAATATTAATTCTCACCGACAACGCCTCCGCCACCTGCAGGCACGTGTTTATTGTGTCAAATTAGAAAATCGGTCAAGCGTATAAGTTCTAATGACGAGGAAAAATGCTCATTAAAAAAACTGAGAAATCGGGTAATTCAGCATCATCTGGGTCCCGAGTGTCCTGAATTTATAAGAGGAAACCTATACTATACCAATTGAGAAGTTCATTCTTATTTCTAAAGCAATTCCAATAAAACATGATTTACGTAACACTAGCTAGTAAATATATGATTTACCGACTAATTTTCAGTCAATATTGAGTTTTACTTATTCAAAACATATTATAAAACTAATTAATTCGACTAATTCTTGATTTAAAAAAATTTCTGCGCCCTAAAATTAAAATTAATTTTTCAATATATATATATATAACTTTGTACCATAGCAGCCAGTGTGAGGCACTAAGATTTCAATAATAAGAGCGAAAACTTCTCATATTACTATATATTTATTTATATTCGAGCCGAATTTCCTAACCAACGAAATAAGCTTCATCATGCTTATTCATGGATTTTTTTACAGTTCTTCTCGGTCTATACCACCTGAAGGATGGATATTAATATGTATAAGCACACCTTTTGTCATGCGCATGCATTCATATATTCGCGCTAGACTTCACAAAGGAAAACGATATATAATTTGTCATTCTCGAAAAGGGAAGATTCTATAAAAAGGTGAACAATTCTAAAGCGGTAGATTAAAATCATTTATGCCACTTGATAACCCTAAGGAATCTGCGTTATGAATTTAAAATAATTTACTCGTGCAAAAATTTAAGCAGGAAGTACGAAAAATAGTCGAAGCTTCCAGAGAAGAATAATTCCGTGGATTAGACGATTGGCAAAGACCATTTTTTTTCGACCCTCAGTTTGAAAAATCCCGCGCTTGTGGGGAGTATATGCAAAATAAACAGATCCGTCGATCAAAAAAAAGAGATGACGTCAGATCTTGTTGAGCTTCACGCAAGGTTAATTGTGGTCCATCGCAGCGTTTACTTCCGCCGTGCGGATGTGCGCGTGGTTTGTGTGTGTGACAACTAATGAATGTATGTTGTGTCCACCGACTGTGGCCTGGACATCCGTTGCTAAAAATAGCGTAGAAACTCCTAAATATTTACGTTTAGGATAGTAAGAAATTGACAAATGTTTTAAATAAAGTAAAATAATTTAAAGCATATCGCATTGCGAGAAAATTACGACCGAAATTAATATGGAAAGCTAAATGTTTGCGGTTTTATAATATTTAAAACTTCTTTGACATTGACCACGAAATTGCTGTAAAATCTTTTTATAGCGATCAGAAAATTACAGTTGAAAAGCAAACAGAAAGAAATAATCCCAAGGACCGTCTTTACTTAGGGATGGAAAAGAAGATTTTTTTCAAACATGTTGCCTTTAGACAAGTTTCAAAAAGTTTACTACGGTTTTGAAAATTTAAAACAAATAAAACTATATTTTAATCTGTTTCGATTTATGTTACCACTTTTCATTAAGCAAATTTGAGAAATTCTGTATGAAGTAAGAGCTGCTCTTCTTGCAGGAATGATTTCAATATCTTTATTCCCTTCATTTGTGATTAAAATTGCACAACTACTTTTCGGTTTATCATTTCATTAATACACTTAGAATTATTCCAATAAATAGCTCGTTCCAAACGTATCACCAACTTATTAAGCAATCGCTTTTACTCGAAATCGCTACTAAGTTTAAACATCATGCACGGTAATCTAAATCGAGTCTCATTCAAATTAGATCCATTCACAGTACAGTAACTGTGGTAAGAATGCCCCATTTTATGAAAATTTATTAAAATTTCAAGTCTTTAATATTTATTACTTTTATTTCTTGACAAGAAATATTTATTTCAAAGCAATGCTCTGGAATTCATCTTTTTACTGTCGCAAAAAAAGACGGAGAGACATTACAATTGAATATAAAAAGTGAAAAATTATTAGTTTACACGATTCCTCTTAACTGAATAAAAACAAACGCAACACAGAAAAAGGGCTTATATATATATATAATATCTGCAAATGGAATTCAGGCGTTTTGTGTTGAATTTTAAGCTCCGTTGCATAAAAATACCGCAACCAGAACCTCAGGAACGCATGGCAATATAAAAATGCGGGGCCGGAATAAAATTTACATGGCTACCACATCGAATGGCACCATACCTTGCCACTCAGCCGAGATCCACATGTTTGGTGAAGAGAGAGGGAGAGAAAAAACCCCTAAGCACTGCCAATTACCATGCAGGTTCGCACCAAACAAGGGCAACATGAAAATTTTACGCTCTGGTGAAAACATAGCATTCGAATCTCGTATGCACGGGCGACGACGAGGCGCGAAAAGTCAAAAAGTTTAAATACCGCGTCATCCATCAAGGCAGGCGTAACCATTATGAAACAAGGCTGAATAACGAGAAGTGCGCAAACAGCGCCATTAAATGGCGTTATCGAGACACGGTCCTGCATACTATGTCCGCCTCTCCGTTTGCCCAAGCGTGCCCGGCAATAATGGAAAATTGCGGAAGAACGAGGATTCAATTCCAATTTTACAGTCTGCAATTTAACGAGCTCAAGGCTTCAAGTCTAACGCCCAAAATTAGAATTGAAGCGCGGAAAGGGGATAAAGGAGATTAAAAGGACTGAAATCAGGGAAAGATTTCACACTTTTACGTTCGCTGTAAAATAGTTTGCATTGGAACGAATTTTTTTTATTTTCCCAATTTATTCGTTTAACTGGACAGATTTTGGCTGGGACTCGTAGCATTTTAAGTGTTAGTTAACATAATATGACAAACTAAATGTTGCCATGACTACAAAATTCTGATACAGAAACTTTATTGGGAGTTGTTTCTAACGCAACGTAAATACATGAAATAATATACCGGATTCGGAGGATTTAAAATATAGACAATTTTATTTCATTCTAAGGGATTTACATAAATTACATTTATCGTATGCTTTTAAAAGATTTTGATCCATCGAAATTAACGTGTATTTAATGTTCGCTCTGTATACTTGAAGGAGCAAACATGCATTTATATAACGTTATTGATTCCATTACAGCTGACATACAGAAAGAACAGACTGGGAAAAAGAAATTCAAAATTTAAACGCGTTTATTCAAATGCGACAATAAAAAATGGAAAATGACTTTTTGAGCCAAAAAATGTATTGTTGTTGTAACATCTACATCTGCACCCTGCAAGCCACCGCAATGGTGTGTGGCAGGGGGTGCAATAGCACCTAGAGAAGCGCTTAATAATGAGGACGCATATCACCTTACATCGGCTGATTTTTTATCGTAACTTCTGTTCTGCTCAGCTATCGTTCTAGGGGGAAATGAGCCTTTGTACCTTTCTGTCCTACAGGCTATCTTTCTAATTTTACGAGAATGGTCCATTCTAGCAATATAAGTTGGCGCTCTTACTATTTCTTCGACGTCGTTGGAGAATGTATGCGTTCTAAACCTTTCAAGAAGTTTTAACCTAGAAAGTGATCGGCGCTCAGTTAGTGATTCCCATCCTAAGTCCTGTATCAAGCCTGTAACACTTTTATTTCTATCATAACAATTTTTGACGAATCTAGCGGCTTTTCGCTGCACTCTCTAACTCTGAGATTGATGCTTTCTCTTACGGATCCCATATGCTCGACACATACTCTAACAGCGGTCTTACTAAAGAGAAGTAACATGTCTCTGACCTTTTCCACACTTTTACCTACTATTCGTTTGATGAATCCTAGTTTCTGCATAGCCTTCCCAAAAATATTTCGTATTACTACCTCCCGTGGGATATGCACATACGAAATATTAAAGTAACGCCTAAGTATTCGACGGAATTGGCTAGTTTTAGCCGGACGCCTTCAACAATGTAATTCGTCGCGTTAATGTTTTTGTTTCTCCAGAATCTCATAAAGGAACATTTTCCTAAGTTGAATTCTAACTGCCACTCTTTACACCTCTCAATAATTGCATTTAAGTCGTTAGAAAGTAATTTTTGATCATTAGGACCGTTAATCTCTCTGTAAACTACTGTATCATCCGCGAATAACTTGGTTTTACTTTTAACAACCTTATCTAATTGTAAGTCTTTTATATATAAAAGGAATAGTATGGGGCCGATGACACTTCCCTGTGGAACGCCTGAGGCTACGCTGACTGAATCTGTTTTAAATCCATCTATAACTATTATTTCTTCACGCTTACTAAGAGAGTCCCTGATCCACTCGATTATCTTTCGATTTATTCCACAGTCATGTAATTTCCTCACTAGCTTACTACGAGGAACTTTATCGAAAGCCTTCTTGAAGTCAAGGAAAACCGCGTCTAACTGAGTCTTACGATCTCCTGATCTTAGTATATCATGAACGAACAGAGCGAGCTGTGTTTCACAAGATCTCGTCTTCCTGATTTACTTAGCAAGTTCTGGCTATCTAAGAAGTCCATCACGGAACTAACGATAATGTGCTCGAGAACCTTGCAAGATACTGAGGTAAGCGAAATTGACCTGTAATTTTCTCTATCGTCTTTTTTTCCACCTTTATGTAACGGCGTTATAAACGCTAATTTTCATTCCATAGGTACAACGCCATGACTAAGTGACTTACTGAAAACTATTTCGAGATAAGGTGCTATTTTCAGTACTAACACTTTCAGTACTCTAGCTGATATCTCTTCTGGACCCGGAGATTTATTTGCCTTGATATTTTTAAGCTGTTGAGCTATCCCTTTCGCTGATATGACTATATCGTTCATTTTTTCCTTGCCTGGTTCGGGCGACACGTCCTTCGCTCTCACATATTCGGTAGTAAACGCTCTGAAAAAATAAGTTTAACAAATTTCCTTTATCTGTGCTATCGTTAACTACCTCTCCTTTGTCGTTTCTTAAAGGTGCTACGGTTGGGCGTCGATCCTGAACTTCCCTAACATATGACCAATAGATTTTGGGATTTTCATTTAGATCTTCACAAAGAATCTTTTTCTTGAAGTCCATTAATGATTTGCGCATAACCTTTTTGGTCCTAGTCCGATAATCTTTGTACTTATTTGAAATTTAAATTACCTCCTCCTGTGACTTACAGTTTTTGATGCGTTTAAATTTGGAGTGAAGCTTTCTTTGGTGCCTGAGGGCAAACCTAACCTGCCGATTATACCACCTTGGTTCCCCATTATCGCTAATATATTTACTTGGTATATATGTATTAATACCCGTTCTAATACCTGATAGGAATGCTTTCCAAGTTTCCACAACGTTTTTCGTGCTTGTAGATTTGCTGAAATCGCCGTAATCCTTGAAGGGTTTCTCTTTGAAATCCTCAAAGTTAGCATTTTTATACACGTACACTTTTCGCTTAGGCTTTCGATACTTTGCGATAGCTATGTCCAAAAGTACTCGAACTGCTCGATGATCGCTGATTCCTTCTTCAACAGCTACATTGGAAACACGCTCGGGGATATTAAATGTTAGTAAATCTAATATATTGTCCTCTCTCGTGGGTTTTCTCATTACATGGATAAGGGAATGTTTATTTACTATGTCTATTAGTGCTTCGCATGACTCAAGATTTCTACCGGATGGTAAGAAGCTATAACTGTGCCAATTTATCGAGGGTAGATTCAAGTCTCCTACTATGATAAGGATTTTGCTATTTTTCTTCTTTAGTGAGTTTATTTGAGCCTCTAGATCGTATATTTCTTCTACGTCTGAAACTGGCGGCCTATAATATGCACATACGTGAATGTTTCCCAAACCTCCACTGTTTATAGTACACCAAGTGCTTTCTATATTGTTTTCCGCAAAAGTAACTGGAGAACTGATAAGTGTATTCTTCACCGCTATGAAAACCCCTCCACCGCTATGAAAACCCCTCCACCGCTCCTATTTGTCCTGTCTCGTCTATGAACGTTATATCTTAAGGGGAAAATTTCGCGATCGTGTATATTCGAGGTTAGCAAACTCTCTGTGCCTATCACTCTATCTGCCTCTGTTTGTTCTAGTAAATTCTGAAATTCCGCAGCCTTATTCCTGATACTCCGGCAGTTTACAGTTAAAATTGTTAAGGAGCCACTTTTGGGCCGCTTCGGAATTTTTTCAATGTTTTGGAAGGTGCATCCCTCATTTCTAATAGCGGCATTATTATTGCTAGTATTAAACATGGTTTATTGAGCCCTAAAGCCGACCTGTATATTAATCTATGGTCCGAGTTAATAAATTCATTGTGATAATTAGCGCAAGTCTTTGATTTCCCTACATATGACCTGCGCACTAACCTACTCTCTAATCTAAAAAAGCTCTACTATGCTCGCATATCCTACCACCTACCCTCTGTGCTGCCTCGGCGGTATAGTGAACTCCCGAGCGGTTAAGGAGTACCTTGCACGACTCGAGAACCGGCCCGAGGTCCACGAAATCTACTCCCATGCCCCCACAAAACTTCCAGAGTCACCGGTTCAAGCCGATCACTCGGCTCCAAGCCGTCGAACCCCGGTCGGTCCGCGGGACCATGCTGCATACGGTCAAGCGCTTGTCGATACCCATGACCCGCCGGTGTCGGTGGACTTCGGAGCATAGATCCCTGAAGGAATCCAATATCTCCTCAGAATCCCGATCCTGCGGGTCATTGGTGCCTACATGCACCATTATCCGCAGCTTGGAGCAGCCCGTGCCACTTGCCGCCGCCCGAACGGCCTTCGTCACCTGAGGTACTGTTCCGCCTGGGATAAACCAGGAGTGCACCGGCTCATCTCCCTCCCGACGGACCCTTTCCCTCACAGGTGCCACTAAACACCGGACTTTTGAGCTGCCTATTACTAAGATTCCCCCCGTCCCAACCCGACTTCCCCTAGATGCAGCGTCCCTCGAGGCGGAAGGAGCAGATGCAGCCACAGAATTCATTGCGCTATCCTCCGAGAGCGCTTCGAATCTGTTTTTGACGGGGATAGGGTCAGCTTCCACCTTCCCGTCTCCCCGCCATGGCCACCCCACTCCCCCGCGACCTCGGGTAGCCACCTTCCAACCGTCGGGTTTTAGCGATGAACGTGTCAAGGCGCAGCACTTGATATTATTTTGACACAAGTAAGAATTTTAAAAAAATTCAAAAATAAAATCTTTTTGCTTTATAAAATAGGCGACCTTAAAATAATAAAAGAAGAAAATTTTCAGATTATTTGTTCGTTATAAAAGATTTTGATGTCATATTCTTTTCATTATTCTTGCTTTACATATAATTTACGTAATAATTTCGCTTTGATAGGAGGTTTTCAAGGTTGAGCTTCATTAAATAATGTATTTTTCTATTAACTTTATATTCAAAATAAATTAACTCCAGCTTATGGAATGAGATTATCACGTAAATGATATGTAAAGTTATAGTAATGAAATGTAAATGACACCAAAATCTTTTATAACGAGCAAAAAATCTTAAAATTTTCTAGTTTTATTCTTTTAAGGTCGCCTATTTTATAAGGCAAAAAATTTTATCTTTGAATATTTTTTTAATCCTTACTTGTTTTCATCTTTTAAATGTGAAAATGAATAACATTCAATGAAAACTAACGAACGTAAATAATTTACCTCAATCGATTTCTTACAATGATTGATGTCAAAGTTCGTGATTTGTGGAACTTTGTGACTTCATACGACTCTAGCGCTAAATCACAAGGCTAATGGGAGGGAAGGCCCGGTGGGCTCGTCGGCTTAAATCACGGTGATGATGGCGGAGGGGCCCGGTACTGGCATTGGCCTGCTCTTGTCAAGGGGCACAATGGAGGACCAGGGGCTTTATGTCCTTTCCGAAGGGCGAAACGTTGATTCGCGTGATGCCCTCCAAGCATAGAAATGGTGGGCTGCAGAATCTGTTGAAAAATACCACTTTCGCAGGTTTTCAATAGCACAGCGTAGAAAGCCAACGCGCTCGCAACTACGCCACGGCACCATATTACGCAACTTTTGAAATTTCGAAGATACATTCTACCCAGAAGACATCTACCGCAGCGCGATGAATAAAAATACATTCTCAAATAAAACATCTACTGATTACGAGTTGTTAATTGTTTTATGAAAAAGTTCAAATTTTTAAAACCAATGGTGAACATTGTTGAGGTATAAAATGACATAATAGAAATAAGCTAATCTTTTGGTACAATTAAGCGTTTTAACTTCTCCCTCCATATATTGGTCAAAATGACAACTCACGTAGAAGTCTGTATTTCCCGCTATCATTTCTAACTTTGGGGCAAAGAATGATGTGCCTATGTAGTAGTTCAATTTCTTGCTACGGAAACGTCCCCCGCCTCGTGTGCAGCTCCACCGCAACGAGTTAGACATTTGGAAATTTTGAACATTCACAGTTTAACATCTAGATGAGATAAGAAATTGTAAGTGTGCTAAAAACCACCTGCACACCATAAGCTTTCAAATAATGTAACATTCTTTAGGATCCGATCATTCGTTCAACAGATATGAGGGAACAAAAAATGGTGTACCCAAAAAAATATATATGAATAAATAAATATCGGACGAACGCATATAAAAGATTTTATAAAAATAGCATGCCATAATCACTGCCAACGGATCACTTTTCTTTTTGACTACACTGCTTGGGCATGCATCCTCAGAAAGCCGGTTTTTTTTACATAAACTTTCAAGCAGCTTAGTTTGAATAAATACCGAGCAATAATGTTTCTTTTTTCATGGTATTTGGCTTCACCCTTGACGTTGATTATGGCCTCAGAATGTATTAATTAATCCGAACCTTCGCATACCTATACAACCCATTCATGTAAAACCAACTATTTCCAAACTGTCCAAGCATGCTAAATCCAAACAAGTCTTGTTACCTGTAAAATGCGCATCATCCATTCTGAGTGAAAGCAAGAGATAGAGTTTGATAGAAAAAATAAATTCACGAGAACATAATTGATCAAGCCATGGGCAATGAAATCCAATCGCTACGCGAGTCTTGTTTACCAGAAACATTGCTCCATAAAATCCGAGAGTGTTGTAAAAAAGTTCCTCCGTAATCCGAGACGGGTGGGTGTAGATTAAGGAACGATAATCGAGATTCCGTGTTTCTTCTAGTCACGGGATTATCTCTTTCGGCCCTATTTTACTCCCTCCTGTCCCGACGCCGATTCTTACGCCATCGTTACCTTTTTTTACTCCCCTGGTCCTTAAAGGAACAGGGTCCACAAAGATCTTTCCAGGAGGGTTGCACCTTTTCCTGGTATCAAATTGTCGGATAGGGAGGTCGTCGTAGGGTTACCCTTCTTCTGTAAATCAGGAAGAGCAATTCTAGGGTTTGATAAGGGTCGCTAAAAGCCCTCCGTTAACACCAAGCAGGCCATATTTTGGCTGCAGAGAAATTTTCGTCCCAACCTGCTAGATAAGTCTAAAGTTTCATCTCGTTAAATTATATTTCGCGATAACATTTAAATCAATCATATGGATAATTCTTTGCAAAACTGATAGTTTTTGCTCGTATGACTAACAGGAAATTATTATTCAACAAAACCTGATAGGCGTCTATATTTCATGTTTTATTCGTATTTCTTTAAATCATCGCTACGATATGTTTTTCAATACTGCTTCTAAAGCTTGATAAATTTTACATCACTATTGGGTGAGATTAATATTAATGGAAGATCTAATAAAAAAAGAAAAATCTAGGAAGGTAAAACTAGTATTTATAATCCTAATATCAGTATTTCACCGATAAATCAAAATTGCAATCTAAACTTCGATGATTAAATCAAGAAAATATCCTTTATACACCAATCGAGTCGTCCATAAAGTACTTTATACATTATTATGAAATTATAAGTAGGTACAAATATATATTGAAAATAACGCAAATGAGTTCGTTAACCGGAATTTGAAAATGCAGTACAGGCTGCGTTAATGATGTAAATACTTTGAATCGTCTATTTATAGGTTAAAAATCAACCTAAAGTCTTACATTCGTCATACGTTAAAGAAAACTTTTAAACTCAGTTTTGAAAAACTGAATACGTTCCTTACAGCACCTACGCCTAAATAGTGACGGTGATCTCGACGGAGTTTCAAATAAAGTGAGCGGGCGTTTGAAACGAAACGCCCGCCGTGTAAAACGTCGAAGAAAATGGGGAAACGCGAAATAACACGCCGTATTGGCAGAAGGAGGGGCTACAACGTATGAGGCCCAGAGAGGGTGAAACAAGGGGAGGAAAGGGAGGAGGCAAATTGGAATCATCAGTTATTAACTCGAGTCCGAAGGGAGAGAGGTTGGACGTAGAAAACAGAGGGAAGAGGAATAGGGAGCGAGGAAATAAATAAGGGAAGGGAAGAGCTGTGCAACGTCCGTGAAAGATAAGAGGTGAGGGATATAAAAAAGAGGGAAAGGGGATGCGTAAAAATAAAAGGATAGGAGAAAGTTTTATTTTTTATTTTTAAAAAGGAACCGATTGGGGGAGAAGGAGCGCGGTAGTGCCTCGAGGGGGAGGAAGTGGAAGGGGGAGGAAAATAGTAACGCGGTTCATAGAACTTGACACTTTAACGAGTGAGCATCTGGGGATTGAGAGGCATAGACGGACTGCCTCTCCGGGAGCAAGGGGTAGATTTAAAAGGGAGAGATTTCTGCGAATGGAGATAAAACGGGATCTGGGGGATGAATGGGAGGGGAGGGGGGAGGGAGGAGAAATGGGTGTAAAACGTAGGAATACGGAGGTGAAATAAGGGAGGAAATGGGAGGGTGAAAAAAGATGGAGAGATAAGGGTGTGCTGGAGTAGAAGGTAGAGAAGAAGGGGTGAGGGAAATAGCGAAATGGTAGAAGAGAGAAAGAGGGAAGAGTGAGAAGAAAAAGAGGAGGGGAGGGAGGGAGAGAGGGAGAGAGAGAGGCGAAAATACTATCGATAGGAAAGAACTACGTCCAAAGAAGGAACGGAATACGAGAGGGAGGGATATCTCTCACGAAGAAAGGCGAGACCGTCGGAGAGAATTAAAGTGAAATGTTTCTAATTCATAGCGAATTAATACGTAATTCACGGATTCCCCGTTTCAATTACTGCGCCGGATGGAAAAAGGATCCTTTAATACATGGCCGTTGGTAATTATCAAAAGGATAGGACGAGGAGTTTAATTTTTTTAAGAGGCTGCTTTTGTTTTATTCTTTTCAAATTTTAAGAAATAGATATATAATAGATATATTTTTACTTGAAGTTTTGTTTTTATCTCAACACAGGATTACTTAGCCTGAAGCCATATATCGATGCATTACGTTTTTAAAACCGTCAAGCAATTTTTTTTAATTATAAAATTACAGATGAGCGCGTACAATGAATGATTTATATTTCTAAAAATATTAATTTTTATTTCTACCTACGTCGTTAAACTTTTCATAATAATTCAGGCACACTCGCTTCATTTGTAACATTAAAACGACACCAAATAAAAAACATCATTGGCATTTGGCGTACATAACAGGCAGATTAATTTGATATATGCAAGTATCATTTGTCATTGATAATAAATAATAATCGCCTTTTTATTTCTATTGCAGTAATTTTCTTTAATTTACGCATTTTATTGAATCGATGAATATTTATAAGTATTTTTAATCGAGCCAGATTCGTTCCATTCTATTTTCTAAAACAAGGATTAAATACAAATAACTATAGTACGGAGTTAAAAGAGAAAAAAATTAATATTACGAATGATTACGTTTTAACATTTATTTTTAAATAAATCAAAATAATTACCATTTTATTATTTCGAAAGTTGCCATTTTTATACAAATGCGACTGCAACGGCGTCGCTTTTTAATAAAATGCGTTATTCGATTATTTTTATTGTTTTTTAAATTTTTACTTCCAATAAAGAACAATAGAAGTAAAAAGGCTTATTCCTTATTTTCACTGAGGTTAAAAGGTAAGGAATAAAACTCAAGCTACTAATGGTGAACTAATAAAATACCTTCCGTTTCTTAGGCAGACGTTTCTTACAAAATTATTTTTTCATCATATTTTTTTCAAGTGTTCTACGTCCTACGTAAGGTACACAATTTTTCTCAGAAAAAAAAGTAAATACGAGAAGAAAAGCAAGGAGAACTTCAATATGTTTCCTTGAATCACCACTTGGGACAGCATACGAGTCGAATTTTCTTTCTCTTCCTTGAAATCTTTTTCCTCCGAGGCAATTTCTCTGAATGCGATTCTTTGGGAAATCAATCTTCTGATCAATATAACCTGTACTATTAATTGGAAATGAACTCCCGCTCTCCCGAAAACATCTCAACCGCAATCGAAATCCATTTTGTCGATAAACAACTGATGTTTTAACTGCTTTATCCTACCTGTGCAAAAATTTATATTAAAAATTCCACAAATGAAGTTCAATTCCCTTTACATCAAACAGAATTTCATATTAACTATTTTTTAATTTAAAAATTGCCCATATTACATATTTTAGATATATTTATGTCAGCCTATGATTTAAGACGGGTCCTACTTTTCACATCTATGTAGCGTACCTTCTCGGATCAAATTATAACAATAATATAAAACAAAATAAATAATACTTCAAAATATTTTGTATTTCTGCCGATAAAAATCTTTGCAATAATTCTATACCGTGTCACATGAAATGATATTTTTTGCTATTCCGATATATTATCTTCAAACCGCTTTGTTAAAATAAGCAGATTCAAAAACACATTCAATTAACACGCTGATTTCTACATAAAATTATCTTCTTCAATTCATAATTTAAAATTTAACCTTTAAAAAAATATCTGCCTTCGCATAAATCCATCTAACCAAACACGAATTGTATTAAGCGAGTAATCTCGGTAACCCAACTTCTTCTCCAAGTAGAGAATTTTAAGTGAAAATATGATTACAAGTTGCAGTAAAACGACGAATTTCTGAAAGAACAACGATTTATATTAGGAAAAAGAGAAGAGAGTGAGAGAACAGAAGAAATTTCTTCTCTTTCCCTTACCTAACAATATCCCATTACAAAATGTTATAAGGTGTTTTCTTTTTCTTTTGTTTCTGCCTCATCTTTGTACCTTGCTATTTTAGTGCATAATCATGCTTAAACAATAAAAAATAAAAAAGTAAAATAGGCTCTGTTGAACAACATCTGTATACGTATGTCCTACGTAGATCAATATTACGCATAGTATTGATTAGCACAGGGAAGACTTTCATCGCTCCACGCGCACGCCATCTGTTCCTTCGCCAACCCTATTAATTAATGGACGCCCAATTATACCGGTCTGAATATGTCCCTCGCACGAGATCAAGAGAGGAGAGCATCATAAGGATCAAAGCGTCTTCCACGCCATTGCGGGCGAAATCAGCATAGAGACGAGAGACTGCGCGCACAAACAAATGTAAAGTAACACCTTATGCTTCGAGATATGAAGGAAAATAAACAAAACACATTTTCCTTAACAAATCCGACCGCCTCTTTTTTGTTCTTGCTCTGACCGCCACCTCCGACTTCATTTTTGTCAGAAATTTCTAATATCCCAAGGGCTTCGCCAGGCATCTGTACACACGCACAAACAAATGTAAAGTAACACCTTATGTTCCGAGAGATCAGAGAAAATAATAGCATCACGGACCTCCGTAAGTATTATGAGCATATTACCAAATTCTCAAATGATTTCGAAATGAATTTGCCTCACCTGAAGAAGACTATCTAAATTTTAAGATATAAAATATAAAAAACAGAAAATAAAATACTTTGAAAGTGGCTGTAGTAGCTCTATTTTAGTCTTTAAATTCATTATTTCAGTTCTGATGTTGGTGATTACAGGATTGTTTTTTTGATAAGGTATTTTTAGGCAGAATTTAATTTAATTTTTCCGACGTATACCTACTCTTTGGTTCCTCTAGAATACATTCTTTTGAGTCTTTTCTCTAGTTAAGGAAAAATTTTTGATAACGGCGAGTAATTTTACCTGAAAGATACGTCAAAAATTTTATTATAGAAAACTATTTTCCAGTTTTCGTAATCCAAATGTATATCCTAATGATTAACTTACATATGAACAAAGACATTTTTCCATGGCACAAAGTAAATGCGCGCCCGAATAATTCTGTACAAAGAACGAGATGAAATTTGTCAAAAGAGTTATGAAGCAAGTGAAACCGTATTTCGAGCACTGGATATCGTTGCCAGATTTATAAAAATGTATATGACCACATAAAAAATTTCGGTAGAGAAAGAAAATTTGCAAGGCGGAAGAATGGAAGAAATTAATTAACAGTCCGGATAATAATTTATGTTATCTATGAAAGAACAGAGGAAAATACACATCAGTATGCAACCAGCAGTGTAATATATCTAATTTCCATTGAGTTAATAATTGTAGTCTTTGAACATGATTTTCCTTTCTGGAAAGTGTAAGTACGCATGCATGCACATAGGTATGTGAATGCATCATCCATGCAGGCACGAATGAGCGCGCGACACACGCACACGCATATAAATATAAATCTATTACTTATATGATATTAATTTTCTCACCCTAAAACCTAATTTATAATCCTTTGTAAAAATGTCTTTACAGATATAGATCAGTAAAATATATAGTATACATCGCATAGAAACACAAATCAACGCCAAGCCATCTCGTGGCCGTTTTCAGCTCCTAAAAGTGGTTTCTAAATCCCATTGTGACCGCGCTATATTGCGTCTCCAGCCCCACGCTGTTTATTCTTCCTCCTTCCTCCATATACTGCCAACTTAATCAACTTTTATAAGGGACGCGCCTCAGACCTCCTTTCCTCCATATTACCCATCTATCATGGATAAAACCCGATTCGGCTGAGTTCTTGTTCGTGCTTCCTGGCCCCTTTTCCATAACAATCTTGGAGAACACTCAAGACGTCACATGATGTCTTTAACCAAGTTACCAGACCGAAAAAACAAACAGGGTAACAGTAGCTCTCACGTAAAAGAAACTCAAGGCTAAGGACGATACCCGATAAAAATTTTATTTCAATTTCACGTCCGAAGAAATTATTTTTAGTGTCTTTGTCGCATATGCTTTTTGAACGAGTTATGTATTTAATTAATGAAAGCGCAACGCACTTCAAACGCGCATCTATTCCAGATGAGTAGAAGTAGGCTTATGCTAAAAAAAACACTTAGGTGCAATTCGTGCTCTTACTCCTTACGAATAATTTCATCACTACCCTTCCTTATAAATCCCTTTCCGCCCATTTCTCCCAACACATCTCTTTTCTTTTTTTCCGGCCTTGTTAGAGCGGTGGTTAGCGTCTCTAGCTCCCAATGCAAGGTCCGCGGGTTCAAATCCTGCCGAGGGTATGGCACGTTTGTGCTTGTCTTAAAACTATTACAACGCATGTGATTGTAGAAACCTGTTTGTGTTAAATAAATTATCGTTATGATTACTTCCCAATATTCCCCGCCCTCTTCCCCGAATGGCACGCTGGCGATGTTTCCGGCCGCTGACATCGCAGCCTCGCCTTATCCATCCGCACAGACGATACTAACCGAGATAGAAAGAAAGAGAGCAGCGTGGATAAGGTTTAGCACTGTGGATCTTGCGTCGGCCTCCGGTTAAGAGAGTAATAGATAAGTAGATAAGGATTTGAGTAAACTGGGGCGGAGAGAGATGCCTGGGACGTGAATAAGAAAAGGATGGTCGGACTGAATTCGAAGCGAAGGATTTGTTGGAATGGTGTGAGTTTATGTGTGTTTGAAGTTTAACCATGGGGAGACGTGGGAATGGGACAAATACGTGCACGTGACGTTTAAAAAAAATGGCGCTAAGAGGCTTAGCTTTTTATAATAAAGTAGCTATTAAACCCAAATAGTGAGGATAGAGATAATGGAATTAAACCCAAATAGTGAGGATGGAGATAATGGAATTAAATATAGAGTGATGAGAATATTCGAAGAAAGATAAAAATATACCTTAATATGAAATTTTCATATGGATATACATCACCCTCGCTCTGTAAGCAAATCCATTAAATTTTCTGTAATTTCACACAAGAATAAGTGCTTCCTCGGAAAACTTAGTTTGACAAACAAGCACGTTATCGCGTGGCAACAATTAAAAGCTCATTCCTCTAAACTAAACATTTTAACTTAAGAAATAAGCCACGACGATTTCTGGTTTTTATCTTAAAGGTCACGTATCAACGTCTTCTTATTTGGTTTCATCATCACTTGACTCTGACTTCGCATAAAACATTTTTCATAACAATACCCCAGCCCTTCAAGAAAGGGACTGACAACAAGGTTTATAGTCCCCTCCCAAGGTGTAGGTAAATACGAACGAACGCAGAAACCCTCTTCACGCACGCACGAAAATTGAAACTGCTGTAGCTTTACAATTGAAGAGCATTACCGTCAACATGGCAGTAAAGCACAAAATGCCGGGAAACCGCAATGAGATTAACGCTCCGAGTCCTAAGGCTTTAACAGCACGATTAAGTTCTATCGCTCGCTCTCTCACAGGGCGACGAATGGGTAAGGAGATGGGGAATAGGGGCAAAGGGAGTTGGAAGGAGTGAGGGAGGGAGAGAAGAGAAAGGGAGGGAGAGGAGGGAAAGGGAGGGAGGGAGGAGATAGGGAGAGGGAGAGAAGGGGAAGCTTAAAGAGGAGCAAGAAAGGAACAAAACTTACGAATCCTGAAAAAGGGGTTTTCGTCGTGAAAACAAAGAACGCTATGTTGAGGGCGTGATGGGAAGGGAAAGAGGGTAAATGGGACGGAGAGCGAGAGAGAAGTAAAGAGATAAGATATATATGTGTGTGTATATATATATATATGAGATATATATAGAGAGAGAGAGGGATAATAGGAGAGAGGGTACGTGGAAGATGATTGGCTTTGGAAGATATCAAAGTAGATCCCTTTGGGAGACTGGTGGAGTGCTTCAGGCAGGAAAGGAGGAAGAAAAGAAAAGAGGAAATGGTATAGCAGAAGAGCGAGAGAGAGAAGCCGATGAAACCAGAACAAAAAAAACATTCTAGATAGGCAGAAATAGAAGAATCAAAATAAAAATATGGAGTCTTGAGAGCCTGGAGCGAGAAGATCAAACGAGAAATATGAACGCTGTCATCTATTATGCAATGGTCTCATTTGCCGTTCAGGAAATTAGCAATAAAAAATAGTTGTGTGGATATGTTTGTGCGTGTGTGTACATATAGGTACATACATGACGGGCACACACACACAACTGCTACCATAAAACGCCACAGGAGGAAGCAACGACATAACACAGAACAAAATATGAGTAAAATATTTTTCAATTTAGAAAATATGTACCTACATGCCGAAAAATCTACCTTTGACGACACGTTATGAAGAAATAAAATCGTAGATAACGACAGTTGAAATTCTCCTATAGTTTTCACTTGTTTCCTAAGACTAAATTCATGCCCATAAATTTGAACCTGCTACCGAAAATGCAAAAGAGATTACAAGGAAAATAATGTCGAAGGAGTGCATGGAGGAAACGAAGGGACAAAAAGAACTCCAGCTGAAAATGGAGGAATATAAAAAGGAAAAAAAAACGGCCCCGGTGAAAGCAGCCGTTCGGCGAGGACATTGTGTTTGCGTGTGTGTGTGTGTGCTTGTGTTGGACTCTGTCGTCAGCTTCCGGATCCATTACTACGCAGTGCTTCATTTTAGCAAGCGTCCGAAAGAGAGGAAACGGTCATTTTTTCTTTTTTCTCTCCCTTCTCGACCCGTTCGAATGGAATCCCGAGCTTTTATTGGCCTCCTTTAACGTTCGGATAGAAAACAACACTGATTCTCCGCAAAGATTCAATTGGAGCAGGAAATTCCTTTGCCATCGAGAAAAATCTGTGTTGTTTCGGGTAGATGAGTGTTCCATAAAGAATAAACGACTGGTTCACTGCTTTTTTTCCAGAAGATTACTTTCTGCGATGGCGATAAAATGTTTATCGATGGATGACCATGACATGTATTGCGAACAGAAATATCACTCGTAACCTATTTTCGTTTATTCCTTTTAAGAAAAGAGATTTTTCTTAACCCGTTACAATTTATAATATTATCGTAATTATTATTTGAATTTTTATTCCCACATCTTTTCTATCAGACGTAACTCTGAATACGACATTAATAGATGATGGTGGGTGCTTAAGTGATCAATAACATTCTGATGAACCCATTATTCTGTTATTTTAGATATTTTTACTCAATTGTATAGACTATGTTTTAAATAAATTATTTTCTCCCCTTCTATAAACCTTGTAATGATGGAAGGGGTACATGGAGATTCGTGATGTACGATAATATATTACGTTTATCTCATTCTTTAAATAACAAAATTAATGTAATTCATTTATCAAACTATTTCTAACAAAATGAAATGAATATTAAGAAATGAACTATTTCAATTTCCCTTCTTTAACTTGCAACTATGGCTTTTTTAAGGGGGGACCTTAACGTTGCATGTGGAGATTCGATTAGATCAGGGATGGCATATGCGTGCACGCGTGCCGGAAATGGCACGGGTGCGATTTTACCTGGCACGCGTAAGCTTGTATTTTCTGTACAAAATATGACGTTTCTTAGAGAAGGAGTAAACTAGTGGCACGCAAAAAATAATTTTGATGATTCACACACTACTTTCTTGGCACGCGACTCAAAAAATATTTGACATCCGTGGATTAGATAGTGCAGTGATGCTTATTACATATCTTACTTTTGGGATTGCGAATAAACGATTTCGTAGCTACAAAACTGCTATACAAGTAATACCGATTGTCTTTCTTTCGTTGGTAAACGGCGGGGTAGTTTGGAGACTTTAAGAAGGATTGAAAAAAGAAATCGGGAGAGAGAGAAAGATTGCAGTGGCAGACGGAGGCAGTATTGGAAAAATGACAGCTCCAATATAACGCCAAAAAGGACACCGAGCAACCACATAAACTTAAGATTTTTTTTCAGATGCCCAGGAAACAGAAAAATGATGACATATTGAAGCAATAGGAAAGTTAAATACTCATAAAAAAACTTGTCCTCGCAAGATGCGATAAAAACAGAGACGCAATTAAACTAGACGTGAAGCAATATAATGATTAATTCCAGCAATAAACGCTAGCGAGGAAAACCTAAAGTGAGCAGTAAAGAAATTAATGGTTACGATAGGAAAAACCATTAGAAAAATCGGTACAACATACATAGTAAAAAGTTTCTCATATACTAATGCGTTTATTTATATTTAAAAAATATGAACTGTGTAGAATTATTATAAACATCAACTTAAATAACTATAAGAAATTTGATTTAAATCTTTTGAGCCGTTTTTTAGAAAATCCAATTTTTGTTAAAGTTGCCCAAAAATAAACTAGCCTTATATACATTTTTTTGAGAATTATGAAGTATGTAGTATCATTGCAGATGTATACTTAAGTAATGGTATGAAATTTTATCAAAATTGTTGTAGCCGTTTTCGAGAAAATCAAATTATTGTTGAAGTTGTCTATAATAAACTAGCCTTATATTCATTTTTTTTTAGAAATACGAACTATTTTATATTATTGAAGATGTAAACTCAAGTAACTGTACGAAATTTGATCAAAATCATTAGAGCCGTTTTTGAGAAAAGCAAATTGTTGTTAAAAATGCGTAGAATAAAATACCCTTAATTATTGAGAAATATCAACCATTTCTTCAAAGCCTCTACTCTGTATGATAAAATGCCTAAATACGGGATTTCATTCATTTTCGCTCCACAGTTTAGGCTATAGAGGTAATAACAGACAAACAGACAGACGTACGGACAGGCAGACAGACGACATTGCGAAAACCACTTTTTCGGACTCAGGTACACCTAAAACGTATATTTCCATCAAAATCTCGAGGTCGAATTTTTTCGCGATAACAGTATTTTCTCAATATACTTCGTATATGAGAAAGTAAAAAAATATCTAAATAAAATAAACTTAACAAATTATAATTTTATTTGAATATTTGATGTTATCTTTAAAAATGCTTCAATTTTGTTGATTTCGAATATTTATTATCAATTCAAATGGATAAGGATACAAGAATATTATTTGCTTATTCCAATTACATATAATCTTTAGACGAAAATTTTCGTAAATAATAAGACATTCGGAGCAAAATTCTAAGCGGAAAATTTTTATTCATGGCTTGAAGTTGACTTTATAAACAAAATTTCGTCTTCGTCATTCTGTATATAATCGTGAAGCCAAAATACAATGTGTAAGGTAAAAATAATATTTCCTACTGAAATAAATCTTTGATATTTAGACACAAAATCCACTAAAAACCGTTTTCCAAATTTCTGCATAAATCGTAACAGAGAGCTGCAGCTAATGTAATACTAGGAAGAATTATCTTTAACGTTATTACAAATAATGTATTTATACAAATTCAATTGGTGGCACCACATGTGCATTTTCACCTATCTCAAATTATAATAAAAAAATTCGCCATTATAAATATAAAATCCAGAAAAATTAAAAATAGATGTCCGTTCTTAGCATTTTTAAAAAACATTTGTATTTTGTGTCATTCGAATAGATTTTTTTCGATCCAGACTTTTTAAACTTACATAAAACATCGTCATATTTTTATGTTCAATAATCACCGTATTAAAACGGTCCGTTAAAAATATTTCTTCGAAATACATTTTCTAGTTTTCATGTTACGATAATAGCAATAGGAAAGATAAACCCGCCTTGAGAGAGTCGCGGTCAAATATTTGTAAACTCACATTATAACGCAATCGGTGTTTTCACGAATCCCACCAGCAGCGCGCATCACGAAGCGTAAAACCGACGAAATAATTCTCCGATATGGGATTGAATCGATGAGTATTTGTCCAGGCGATCTCGAGATGCGGTTGTGAAGGGAAAGGGGGAGAAGAGGAGGCAAAGGAGCAAGATTCAATATCGCCCTATATCGAATCGCGTGAAGAAAGTTTGTCGGGATAGCGTGGGAGAATGTGCGTGCGCGCGCGTGTTTGGAAGAGAGAGAGAGAGAGTTTGCTTTGGAAGGTCGGATTAATAGCAAGAGGAGTGGAAGGAATAAGATGGGGAAGAAGACGGTGAGGAGGAGGGTTGAACGACTCTTGTTTGCTTCTGTTGAGAAAAGTTTGGTCCGCGGAGATCTTATCTCCTTTCTCTCTCTCTCTCTCCTTTTCCGACAGAGTTCGACAGTACGAAGCTGACATTAATCTTTGGTTTCCTTCGCGATAACAATAATGGGCCCCCGCAACAGCACCGGCTATTCTTTATACAACGACTTGGGCATAAAAGAAATCTCGCGGGTAGTATAAAACATAATATTTCGAATATTTAAGCACTCCCACGATTCTTTTCTGATATATCAGGGAGAAAGTATATTGACATAAACTATTATCGATTACGCTTTAGAAGGAATTCATTGGTAAAACTTCGCGCGCGCACACGCACACACACACACAGACACAAAGGCGTCCGCGCACACAGACCTACATACATATGCATTTATATGTATTATCGATATAGTTATGGAAAACTCGTTTATGACTCATTGATGGAACTCCGAAAAAATGTTTATACTGAATTCTAAAATTTTAAATTCATAAATTCTGACAATCCTGAATTTCATATATTGTAATCGTCCTAAACATCAAATGAGTATACATAATATATATAAATACACCTAACCAAATCAGGAAGAGTTTCATGCACGGTTGCCATTTCCGTTCATATAGTATATATTGAAAATGAAATATGACATACTGTGGAAGGCAAAGAAGCCAGAAGATATTATAAATATACCAATCTTTGCTCCAAATTAGAAAAAAAGTGTCAGCGCTCGATTAAAACGGTACGTTTTTATTAAAATACATCGTGTGATGCTCCAAAAAATATATCCCCCTCATGTATTTTTTCATCGTCTCAATTTATAAGTAACATATTCGTGATTATTATGCTTAAATTAAAAACTAAATGTTCAAAATTAAAATATTGCATAGGCAAAAACCGTGTAACGCATTCAAGGATTTAAATGAATAAAACTATCTTTATAAGAACATTATAAACTAAGTGGTATGTCTTACAACTCTAATGAGTTAACAAGCAGCAGGGACAGAAAGATACCTCGTTTAAACGCGCTGACGATGAAATTAACGCGCGAAAATGTCACTCTCCGAAGTTTTCATCACCGTCCATTATCAATGGCAGAACCGCAAAAAAAAAACATTAATAATAAAAGAAACAGAAGAGGTTTAAGTATGTATTCAATATGGAAAGCTGTTCCAAATCCGAAAGAGAATGAACGCGAGAGGATATCATTCACATTAGAATCTACTTCCGGGGAATCTCCAATAAAACGGCTGTTTTGTACCCGAGATGCAAATCTGATTTTTATAACATCGTTATGGTTATTGGAGAAACCTAAGAAAAGCAATTAGTTTATCATTTTTTAAAAATTCTGAAGTGGCTATTTTGGAATGGAGGTGAAATTATTTCGGATAAAATGTTAAAAAAGGAAGGAGAGAGAGAGAGAGAGAGAGAAACTTTTATTTCATAGAACGAGAATGAATCCCTCGCTGAGAGAGAGAGAGAAAGGGAGAGAAAGTGGTGTTTGGTACGTGGTGCGCATGCGTCTGTGTGCTCTCTCTCTCTCTCTCTAATAGATCAAATAAACGAGAAGGGCCACAAACAGGGCTGTGGGATAGGGAAGAATAACATAAGACTCCGCGCGCGGTGAAAGGAATTACGGAGAACGGAGAGGATGGCATTTAAGGGGGAAGGGAGGGATTTTGGGGGAAGTTGGAAACGTCTGGAGGCGGTTTTTGGGATGCCCTAGGGGTTAAAACGACTTTCGGGGAGAGCTGCGACGGATACCTGACGAAAGTGTTGAAAAGGGGAAAGTGAAAAATGGAATATCTCTCTCTCTTTCTCTCTCTCTCTCTCTACGCGTTGCCCTTTTACGGGAGGAAAAAAACCCGCAATTGCGTAGCGACGTTTGCACGGAAATACACCGCTCCCTGGTTATAACGCGGGGTATCGGGGTGGAGCTGCGACCCTCCTTATAAGACAACCGCGGTATAACCGAGGACACGACTTTTCATTTTTAAATTTCTTTAATTGCTACGAACAAACAACAAAATTAAAAGAAAAACATATACAATGAGTACAAGAAATTTATTTAATCTATTGTTAAAAACGTCGGTAATTTGTTGTTGTTTTTACTTTAACACTAAAAAAAGACAGGACTTTCCACGAAATGAGGAGGAAGGAAGACTCGCGGTATAACCGAATCCGCGGTAATTCCGACGGCGTTATAACCGGGGAGCGGTGTATATGAAGCTGAAGTTGAATCCACTTTCGGTTATTGCGAAGCGGCAAATGCACACACGAGGCAGATTTTAAATTGGCCAACCACCAACCCATTCAATATTCTTTATGTTTACTTTCAATCAGTACTTGATTCGACGTTTCTTTATTTAGAAAAAAGTTAAAAGTAGCTGATAAGACATCGGATGAGAAAAATGTACAAAAAAATTACGCAAATATGTCAAAGAAAACAGAATATCGAAGTCGCCTGAGTATATAAGATATCGCCTGTTTGATCGGTACCTCATTTTGTAAAATTATATAAAAATGTAGTAAATTATTAAATAAACTATTAATTCCAAAAACGCACTTCGCATACATATATTTAAATTTAGCTTAAATGTTTGAAGAACACAAAAGACTGCATTTATTACGTATGTATTTATTATGTATTATTCCTATTTCTCTATACAACTGCGTTCAAAAATACATAATAAAACGCTGCTTAATTGATTCTTATCGATTCGTATTTCGTTTATATTCGCTAACAAAAATTACGTTAATAAATTTCTAAGACTCACCAAATATTTTTCTTCACAATTGCTTCCTCTTAAAGGGCACAGAATGTGGTACTTACCTGAAAGAAAAGAAAAAATAAACATTAGATTGAAATAAACGCAAAAGATGTTTTATATAATGACTTAATTCAATGCATCAAATATGTCCACACTAAAATAAAGCGTTTCTTATATAATGATGTAATCACCGACGAATGCTTTTTAAACCCCTTCATGTTTAATTTCTCATATACGAAGTAAATTGAGAAAGTATTGTTATCGCGAAAAAATTCGACCTCGAGATTTTGATGGAAATAGGTATACGTTTTAGGTGTACCTGAGTCCGAAAAAGTGGTTTTCGCTATGCCGTCTGTCTGCCTGCCCGTCCGTCTGTCTGTTTGACTGTTATTAGCTCTAGAGCCTAAACTGTGCAGCGAAAATGAATGAAATCTCGTACTTAGACATTTTATCATGCACAATAGAAGCTATGAAGAAATGGTTGGCAATGCTCAATAATTAAGGGTATTTTATTCTACGCATTTTTAACAACAATTTGATTTTCTCAAAAACGGCTCTAATTTTGTAGAATGTATTTTTTTAAGTATAATTTTTTAAGTATAAGATCATCTCCAATTCCATTATATTCTCACGCCATTCCCCGTAATTTATTTCTAACATTGCCTAAATAAATTACGATTTCCTAAAGCTCCCAGCTAAATATAACAAAAGTGAATTGTTCTCAAATACACAAGCAATAAGTGAAGATTCACAGGAAATAAACTTGGGATAAAATTGTATCAATGCCTTTTTTTGCCTCAGAAACTTATCTCATAGACTTGCATAGGTTAACAGAATTTACCACCATTAAATATTTACAGTTAAAATAAATACGACATTAACTCAAAAAAATATTTTTTAATCCCTAAAAGCAAATTTAACATATTTTTTTATTTCGAATGATTAAATCGCTCAAAGAAGAACAATTCATTGAATTATCAATTCCAATAATCTCCCGATTTCGTTTCACCCCGTTTTGAAGTCGAACCTTTTTATTATATTTTAAATTTCAGTTATTTTCTTGGCCATACTATTGGATTCTTTATGTACATGGTATTGTAATGCACGTATCTGCATATCCCTTCTTGAATTTACATACTTCTACGAAAAAACTAAAGTACATTTTCGGGAAAATATGATAATTTGGATTTTTTAATGTTAATGACTTTATTACGACTTAGATTGATGTTTTAAATGTATATTCCATGAACATTTCATATCCTAGATTAATCGATATTATTATATCTATTATATATAGATAAAATATTTCGTAAAATCATTCATAAATATATTTTTCATCCTATTTATCATAATTTTTCTATTCGAAATGTTAAAAGGCGGTTGACTTTCTGAGTGTCTCGCTGAATCATAACCTTCCATTTCTGCGGTCGCCAAAATCTTCTCCTCAGATTTAAGGGACTCCCTTGACACGGAGAATCACGAGGAAGTCTCGAGGACCACTCATTGCCGGAGAGGAAAGACCCCTGGTCTCGAAAACTAAGGGACGGTTGTGCCAAGCATAAGGCGATGACAGAGTTCAATCCAAGCCCAAATCTAGTTAGCGGCCCTCCAAAGCCAACCCTTTCTCACGACTCGCCCAGATGCACGCCCCCTACATCCTCCTCCTTCCCCCACTCCCGCACCCTCTCTTTCGCCTCATATTCTGACTTCGCCCTAACTCCATCCCCACTGTACAATGCCATCTAGCGTTGTTGTACTCCTTTCTCACGCACCCCAATCCCTCTTTCTCCACGCCCATCCGTTTGATAACTTCATTTCCACTATATTCCCATCCACAACTTTACAAGAGAGTACGATAACGTTTCCTACGACGTCTCACATTCTCCCGTCTTTTTGTGACTTGTCTCCTCGAAATTGCGACGCTCGAAAGAGTTGAAGAAGGAAACGCTTAGAATGGCTATGACACGACCAAATTAATAGCAACAAAATGAGCCAATGAGTTTTGTGAGGCATATTCGGTGTCGAGTTTTCCAGTAGGAAAGAAATTGCTGTTGATTTTAACTTCGAGCCCTTCTAATTTCAACAAAGCCACGTCGAAATGAATATCGTCGATGATTCGCCGCCATTATCCTCTAACGTCTATTTTCAATTTCATATGAAGCAGTGATTCATTATGAATAATGAAGATGAAAATCGCTTCAAATATAAAGTAAATATTAAAGAGTCTATATCAACGCAGAAAGGATTTTTTTAATGTAAGTACAACATTAATAATATAAGAGCATAAACCTATAACATCTATAAAAAAAACTATTATTAAAAAATGAATACCAGCCATATTGCTAAAATCGGCACAAAATGAAACTAGTAGAGTGTTGTGCATGCATCTGGATAAAATATTACTTTTTTCTTCTATTATTAAATTTGGCAATATTTTGTATTTTATTTCGCTATAAATATTTCTTTATTAATCAAATTGACGATCTGAGAAGAATTTAGAATTTGAACACCTATGTACAAATTTATCTTATTACTTTCTCATACGAAGCATTGAGAAAGTATTGTTATCGCAAAAAAATTCGACCTCGAGATTTTTACGGAAATGTACGTTTTAGGTGTCGCTGAATCCGAAAAAGTGGTTTTTGCAATGCCGTCTGTCTGTCTGTATGTTACTGGCACTGAAGCCTAAACGGTAGACCTAAAATAAATGAAATATCGTAATTAGGCATATCATACAGAGCAGCAGATCTGAGGAAATGGTTTACATTGCTTAATAATTAAGGGTAGTTTATTCTACGACAATTCGATTTTCTCAAAAACGGCTCTAACGATTTTTATCAAATTTCGTACAGTTACTTGAGTATCTACAATAATACTACGTATTTCATTTTTCTCAATGAACGAATATAAGGCTAGTTTATTCTTAGGCAACTTGAACAAAAATTGAATTTTCTAAAAACCGGCTGATACGATTTTCATTTTCTAAAGATAACTAAACGACGCATTAGTATATGAGAAAGTTTGTACAATGTATGTTGTACCGATTTTTTTTATATGGTTACACAGTCACACATTCGGTCACTAGAGCCTCGTTTATATGCAGCATCAATGTGAAAAAAAGTATGTTCAAAATTTCAGCTTTCCATCTTTTATTTATTCGGAGATATATTTTTATCGCCATTAAAATTAACCTTGGCAAAGTAGACATCGCTATGCACAAATACAAAATATTGTCATCGTGACAGAAACAAGCGTGTCACTAAGTAACGTAATTATAAATGCAGACGAATAATCGAAATATCTCTTAAAGAATCCGTTACACGAAGAAATGTTTCATAATGGTTCTTGAATATATACCTATAGGTACTGTCTATAACATTGATAATAACAAACATTTACATCAATTAAATCACTAAGGAGATATTTGGAAAAAACGGAACAATGACAAGAGCAAGCCTTCACTTCCGGTTGACCAATGTTAGCTAAACTCTTATCAGATCTTGATTTTTTTAAATAAAAATGTAAAATACAAAGTCGTGTGCTGATTTAATTCGTGGTTTTGGAGTCGGAGCGCGCACAAAATTTCTATCGCAAAAACATAGGCACGCAGAAATCATCGATAAAATACCGAAAACATTAAATGCACCTGAAAACTTTTATTTCCATTTAAATCTCGGGTTCGATTATGTTTCGAAAAAAAAGATTACTTTCTCTATATGTACGTACTACGTATGGAGATAATACACACAGCCCATTCACCTCGCACCGCTCTCCGTGCACAAAACTGACGAAAGCTTCCTCCCAAGTTTAACCAAGTAAGATGGCCACCCTTATTTCCATCCTCCCTTTCCCCCACCTCCACCCTCCAGCCCATCGAAACACCCTTTGTGAGAGAGTTGGCGCTCGTGGCGCGCTCTCGAATACGTTTTGGTCCCTTCTACATAAGAGCCGCTGAGGCATTCATAGAGCGAGAGCTGAAATGAAGGACGGAGAGGGGGAGAAAAAGCCGATAACGTTCCGAATCTGTTACAACTCTTATCAGATCCAACAAAAAAGAAACGTCCGAAGAGGGAAGAAGTTGAAGAGAACGAGAAAAATGGAAGTGGCGATTTTAGATGAAGAATCAGGGTTTTTTTTATCGCCGCTGGATCTGTAAACGGCTATCTATATATATATATCATCATCATAGGTAGTCTGTCCATTGACAGGTCCGTGATTATTCTAGGTTAAACTTGGTTCTCCATATACTCCTATCTTCCGCAGTTTTCTTCATGTCTTGATAGCTCTCTTTCCCTTTCAAGTCGTCTACTAGCTGAAACCTTTTCCTACCTCTTTCTCTTTTTCCATCCAGTTTTCCTTCTAGCACTTCTTTAATCATGCTCTCTCTCCTCAGTTAATGCCCAGTCCAGTTCGCCTTCCTCTTTCTGATAGTCTGTATAATCGTTCGCTTCTCTCCTATTCTTCGTAGTACTTCCTCATTTTTCACCCTATCTGTCCATTTTATCTTCAGCATTCTTCTCCATGACCACAGCAGGAGTTTCTTTCTTCTGAAAGCGGCTTTTGCTTTTGTTATTCTAGTCCTAATGGATATATATATATATATATATATATATATATATATATATATATAAAATAAGAAATTGATTTTCTGTTGGAGTCATTCTAATTATCGAACGGGTAATGGCCCTAAGGCGAGCTCGATAATTAATTTCCAGGATTAAAAATGTACGAAGTGATAGAGCTGTATCTTTTTTTCTCTCTCGATATCTCTCCCATTTAATCGCTCTCTTTCTTCTTTTTCCCTTTATTTTTATCAGTATATTCTTCCCTTTCTCCTCAAAACCTATTCGTCAGCTAGGCGCGTCCATTTCTACTATTAAAAACGCTTCACGCTAAATGAATCGGCTCTAAATTTCTAACACCTTGACGTGAAGCATGAAGGAGCTTTTTACAACATCCCATTAGTACCTCGCCTGTAAATTAGCGAAGAGGACAGTCTGAAAACAAGCGAGCGTACCGAGGAAGATGAAGTACAGGAACGTTATGCATACGTCGCACTAGCTCTGATAAAAAAAAAGAAAATTTCGGAAGGGATAGAGAGACGGCCAAGAAATATAGGATAGAAAGGGAGAAAGAAGCGCGAGGAAAAGAAAAAAGAAATGCAAAACAAATACAAAGACGGAGAAAGAGATGCGGGGAATTTCATTCAGAAAAATGGATTACGTGAATGGGAACATGATCCTTTTCTGAGGAGAGCGGGAGCTGGCTGCTGGAAGAGGTAGAGGATGTGGGATGGGGAAGGAGGGGGAAAGAGGGGGGAGGGAAGGAGGGGGAGGGGTTAGAGGAGGGTAGGGGAGAGGGCGGAGGGAAAGGAGTGGAGGAAGGGGAGATAGAAAAGGAGGTAAAAAAGGGAGGAAAGAGCGGAAATATGCGAGTCGGAGGATGAGGCGGGTGGGAGAGAGGAGGGGAAATTTTAGAGAGGAAGCGTGAAAGAAATGGAAGGGTCACAGGGTATTTCCGCATGAATAATGCTTTTTTTCTAATTTTTATGAATTATTTTACCCTCCGACGCTTCGCGGAGAGGTATCAACTCGAAAGAATTTTACGACTTCAGGAATTCACAATGGGACGATGAGAATATATAATTGTTGGAAAGTCTTCCCGCTAAAGAAGAAAAAATCGTTGAAAATTTAAATAATCCAGAAGAGGAAAAAATATTCTCTCCCACAGAAGCTTTAAATCCTGATTTCGTTGGAGATCTTGATTAAACCAATATGAATTATTTTCTTGAATTCCTGTGGGCACTCGGCATAATACAATTAGTCAAAAGCATCTGAATGCATTAAAATACGTTATGCACTAGTAATATTGCTTGCACTTAAAGTTATAAGCTGTAAATGTGTAATCAACGTGAACGTACCAAAGGGTAAATCATGTTGTGAAATTTTGACTATCCATGCATATATCCCAGGCAGTTTCCAACATTATTAATAATAATACTAATCGTTTATTATGAAGGTTTACATTAAAACCATTTGAACTCGCCTCATTTATAAACGCTTAAACTAATGTTTAAAGCCTCTCGTTGCGTCGCCGGAAACGGTAATTTATTCAAATCCTAAAGAATTTAGAATAACTCGAAAACATCATAATCTATTTAAACCATTATTTCAATTTTAAATAGACCAGCATTTAACGACTCATGGGCAATCAAATTAACTCGTACTATAATGTGTTTTTTGATTTTTCTCGTTGGTCGACAAACCTATATGGAAATTAAGTCGTAACGCTATAGTATAGTGTGATATGTATATGGAACTTTTTATGCGTTACCTCGCGATTATAAATGCGTTTTTTCTCGTTTGAACTGAATTATTGCAAGACCTATACCACTTAAACCTATTGCATAAATCTCATTATTCAATCTTATTTGCAATTCTCTTCTACACAAACCGCCTCCATACTTTACCTTGACTTTTTCTTACTATAAATTTCGTTTGTTGGGAAGGGTAAGGGCGTTGTGCGCACCTGCTCAAATAAATCAGAAAAAAGGACTCTTCCGAAAATTCTATAGGAATCTGAAAACTTTCTCTCGAGAACTTATACCTGCGCCATAATTTTTCCATCGCGTCTACAAACATAAATTTACGATCAGCGGGAATCATATCGGAATTTTTACAACAAAAAGCGTGCCAAGCAGATGTGTCAACATATCTTTTCAGAAACACAAGTACCTATTGTCTTTGCAAAAACTCTAGATGCCCGAGTTTGAGGCGCTATATCTCACAAACAGCAGCACCAATTTTAATGGGATGAAAATTAGAGGGTAGAGCATTCATTTCAACGTTATTTGATGTGCATTTAAAATTTATATTTAAATATTTTTATATCGAGCTATATTTGAAAAAAAAAAGCATGGCTTTTATCCCTCTTGACCCGATATGACTATTATGAATGTTTATAACTCGAATGTTCTACACTGTATCAACTTGCAATTTTAACGAAATTTACCTAGAAATATTGGAAATAAGAATCCGGAAGCGTTATTTTATAAATGTAACATTAATACCCGATTTTTTATATTTCCATACTTCGGCTATCTTCGTCATTCCTGGGTTGTTTTCAAAGTTTGAGGCACCGTTTTCACCAGACGAAAGCCTACATTACTAATATGTAAAGAAAAACATCCGAAAATTACTTCCCAAAACGATACCGAATTTTGTTTCATCTTCATTTTGCCTCCGACTTATAGCTCGAGTTAAGACTTCCACGAGAAATTACCGTAAAGTGGGCTGAACTAGAACTGTCTTATCCCGCAGTTTTAAGTGTAATTATTTCGATAGCCGGGAATCATGTATTGCACAGTATTAACTGATTTTAAGGAAACCATAGTCCCTCATATCACAATTCTGGCGTTTTGTTCATATAAAATTATTTTCAACACAAATTGACGTAACTTTTGCCAAATTGTCCTTTGAAACCATATGCACGTGATTTTGGTCAAGAACATTTTTCTTTTATAAGCACAGTATTACCACAGTCGTAGAGCACGTTCGCATCGTATCAGAATTTCGTTGTCATCGAACGGATAAAATTAAATTTAATGCCCGCCTTCGCTATTTTAATTACTTTTCTTTTCTCTCAAATAAAATAATTCTTCTCGTTAGGTATATTCATGCGTCCACAACCCTTAAATTTCTCCTCTTCTCATCCGTTTCAAAACTCCTCCGTTCGCTCATTTAATTTATCATCGAGTACTTTTCCCTTAGGAATTTAAATGCATACCAGAGTCCTGCCTCTACTCGCTCCTTTCTATATCAATTGTCCCCATCACATACCTCTTTAATTCCTTATAACCATGTCCTCTCATTCCTTTCTCTCTCTCTCATACGCACACGCACATTTTCCTTTCCAAAACCCTCTCTATCTCCCTCTAACCCCAATCCACTCAAACGCATGCTTTCCGTACCACCTCATTCCTCTTCATCTCACATCCACTCTCATTCGACCGCCTTATCCATTTTCTCCTCTCTTTCTCTCTCTCTCTCTCCATCCCACACGCCCACCCACGCCTTTCCCATTTACTAGATATCAGCACTCCATTCCATAACAGGTCCCACCCTTCATCTCTCTCTCTCTCTCCCCCTAAATCTCTTTCCTCGTCCTTTCCCCCGCCCCACGGATCACTTATTCTCACCTCGCTCAAAAAAATCTCCCCGCCGCTCCTGTCCTTTTCTTCCAACTTTTTCGAACCCACGGACTCAAAAATCGGCGGCCGACACATGACACTGAATAATGGATGCCGCTCATCGAACCTCTTTTAACCGGCTCCGACTAGGTCCCCTCCCCCTTCCCCCCCTCTCCCGAACATCCCACATTCTCCATTTGGTCCTCACTTTGAAGGACTTTGGAAAATTCCGAGTTCCGGGGCTGAATTTCCAACTAGCACGGGGCTTGAACAACTGCTAAACTGCGCGCAATTGAATGCATAAAATCTTCTTAACGGGAATTAGGACACGATAGGTAATTACTTATGAAAAGGAGTTCGTGCACTAGACTCGGGGCTGGTTGGGTAGTGAAACCCCAACGGAATATTCATAGCTACTAAAATAGCCATTAAGTCAATCGAAACTAACTTTTTGTGTGTATATAATTTTTCTTAATTTTTCTGTCGGTGCGTAATTGGGAAAGTATGCGATTGAAAAAGCGAGATATACCGTGGAAATATGGCATATAACTGAATTTTAGTTTAAATTTTTATATTCAGACTACATAAATACTTCATCAAAATTAACTTAACTACTTAATAATCTCCACACTTTTAGAAACGAATGATTATTTTTTTTAAATTTAAAACAATTAGTTAAGCGTAAAATATGATTTTTTAAATAATTACAATAAGGAGAGATAGATTTTTCCTGCAACTGATTTTTATTTAATATACCTTTAGAAGATAAATCAACAGTCTTTGTTTAACACTAACAAAGAAAATTCAATACTTTTGGTATTTTATAACAGTTCAAAATAATATATCGTTATTACATCATCTCTGAGTAAAAACAGGATATGTCGGCTTGTACAAGTGCTGACCAGATCGACTAACTACGGGCGCAATGAAAATAGGCAGGTCTCTTGCACTTACTTCGCTTGAATAAGAGCACAATCACTCCGAATTTAATGTCATGAATCTAACACTCTATCTCGACACAATCTCTCCTATTGAAATATATTTTTCAGTTAGAATGATTACCAGATGCAAAGTTCGTCGTAACAATTGACGAATAAAGAAGCAAATATAACTTCCAAAGAAAATATCTTTAGGAACTCCGTCATCTTTTCCCGTCTATAAATTCCGAAAAATATCCAACCAACCCAAAAATTCCATCCTGAAAGACTGACCATCTTTCAGTTGAATCGCATACACGCATATTTACCCTCTGGCCTCTCCCGCCGATAAATTTTCCAACCCGATGACCTCCATGCCTCCTCGCAATCTACACCCAATGCCTTCCACAGACCGCATTTTAGGGACAATCCTGCCGTTAACCCCTTACTCCAAGACCATCTTCCGAGAGCAACCTAGCAACCGCCACTCAACCACACCAATGACGACGCGCTTCCGGTCCCTGCCCAAAACTCCCCTATTCACCCATTCTATTCCCTTGGAAAACCTCCTCTCGTTCTCACTTTCCTGTCCTCCTTTCTCCCGTTCCCTCTCTCTCTCCCCTCTCTCTCTCCCCTCTCTCTCTCTTTCTCTCACTCCCACTTTCCGGAACCTGATGGACCAGCATCGACTGGAGCCCTTCCAAAGGGACGTCATTCGCCAGAAAGCTAAAATGGCGGATCTTTCCCAAAGCTAACCGGCAAGAAGGTTAATGGGAAGAGTGACTCTCAAACGATCCCATTAGGCGCACACCTCTTTGACGAAATGTCCTCCTTGCCTCTCTCTCTCTATCTACCTCGCCTCCAGGCTAGAACAGTTGAAATTTTTCGTCATTTAGTTACTTCTATGACTGAGGAGCGAGATAGAGAGATGAGTGGAAAATCTACTTCATTTTTCTTCTTTTTAACGCCATTACTATCTCTGACGAGTCGGAAATAATGCATACCTCACGCGTAACAAGATTCACGAAATAGACCTAAGTTCGAGAGAAAAACCGCCGTTGGAACGAAAATCGTGAAAGTGTACAATGCCAATACTAAAATAAGATAGAGTAAAATAGCCTTTTCCATCTCTACTAAAGTGAAAAGCATTCATAGGCTTACTCTCGAGCCTTACAGCACCGTTTTATTTGAATGACCTATAAAAACTTATGCAATACAAGAGTGTAAGATCACCCACGACCCTTTCAACTTGAAAGACTCAAAAAACATTAAACTTCCATGTTATCTTCTATTACTCTCTCTCTCTCGAATAAGAAGTTATTCGACAAATATTAGGATAAAAATATAAGAAAAATCAACCAGCGAATTATAGATTCTACAGGCAGTGTAGCCATTCTATCCCATCGAATACGTGAGTGCCTCTTCTCCTTACTATCTCTCTTTGGCCCCACCCTTTACAGAGCCAAACGCGAAAGATTTCTGCCATTCTCCTGTGCAAGCGGATGCAGCAGCTGCTATCGTGATTATGTTCGCTCCCTGGCCGCATTAACCCAACGAGTCGTTCGCCTATCCTCATAACGCCTTTAATCGTTTGAAACGGTAAGGTTCTTTTTCTCCCCCAAACACTCTATGCAGTACCGTTTCTTGGCATGGCGTAAGAACCATTGAGACTCGCCTTCATTCATAAGAAAGGCGTTATGAGTTTGTTGTCCGCGCAGTAATACCATCCGAATCTCCATGCCTGCCTCCGAGATATTAAACATATCGACCAGAATAAAACGAAAACAAACATCTGAATCCACCTACAGTTCGAATCGGAAATCTCTAAAATTTCGTGAATCGCGATGGTAATGAAATTCACGAGTGTTTCCTTTTATTTATGTACGTCCGCTAATGAAATTTGTATTATAAATTAATTTTACGATAAAAAAGAAAATGTTATGAAAGTAACGCAATTGTCTCATCCATGCGAGACCAACTTCTGAAGATCGAGTATGATTAAAGTCGGAGTAAAACATTTTATTAAAATATTTTTGTCCAAAAAAGGTATACTTTTTGAATAAATACGTACACCTGCATATCCAGCATTACCTGTGGACGAAGGAGTGCTCAACAATTGCTACATCCATCTGATTTTTTTCAATGCAAACGAATATTTAACGAAATTATGGCCATCGGTTTGGGTCACGTCATATGAAAACAACATTAAAATAGATTGCAAATCCTTCTTCAATCGACTGGCCGTTGTAACTAGCGCCATGACCATAAAAAAAGGAACGGGGATATAATTCGGAATCCCATCTAAACTACAAACAAAATCCAATTTCGGGCGCTTTTTGCGGCACACCTCAGCTAAAAACATCGCCGCGATGCCCGGAAAAAGTAATTTCAAAAAAGGAAACGCCAAAGTCATCGTTTATTGCTCGCAGCAAATTCATTTCAATCACAGTTTTGGAAATAAAAACAAGGACGAAGGCGTAAAACACGCAAGTCACGCTCGAAAAAATGAATGACGATTCGCTGTTTTCATCGCCCTCAAATACGATTGCTTTTTTCGTGTATTATTTCAGGGAACAAGTGAATATGGCATAGGAGAGAGAAGTTTCAAAATCACGAGAGATTTATCAGAACATGAACTTTAAATGTTAACACATTTTCAGACTAATAAACAATATATTTATATTTATCGCAATAAATTTTAATGGCACGGCGCTCATTTTTGTAATTGATTTTAGAATGGATTCGTAATAATAAACCTGTATAATTTTTAATTTTTGAATCAGCGTCTAGCAACAAACGGATAGTTAAATTTATCAAAATTGAAAGACAATAAGTTACAATTAAAAGATAATACAAATTTAAATGAGTAATATTAAAGGTCCAATAATATTTTTACTACCTCTGGTTAGAGTATTTCGGAACTGAAAACATGTTTACCCACTGTCTCAATAAAAACGTGGTTTTTCAGCTGATTAGGATTTAAAATTACAATCATTTAAACTGTGCTATAATTTTTTACAAATTAATAGCAATGGCTGTAATATAGTAAGAGAGACTTGTTGCAGTATATTGGCTAATGACTTCATTACTAGTGATGCATAAATATTAAATAATAACCGGATTTCAATAAAAAGGTATGTAATACAGTAATAATATTACTAGCTTAAGACTACCGTAATTTTCCTTCAAAAATGTCGTGTTGGTATCCATGAAGTATCAAATAATTTAAATTAAAACATTTCCATATGTAGGCCTTAGCCAAGAGACAATTCAAATAACGGCGTAAATACACGAATTCATAGCTCATATTTAATATTTATCGATTTAAACAAAATAAACGTGAATTATAAGTATTATTATGGGGTACTGAATTGAAACGCATAGAAGATAAATTTATTAATTTTCAATCTGGAGTTAAACCTATATTGATACTATTGAACAAGATAGTTAAAATATATACAGGTGAGAAAGTGTTACTAAAATAAGGTCTGTTTCAAAGCAACCCATTTCGCAACATTTCCATATTCCCTATTCGCTCTCGTCGGGTTTTTACGCCCTTGGTAAGAGCACATCACCCGAAAATTCCTTTCGAACGCGAAATATTTACTTCCTATTTTCTATAGTGTATCTCTACCTCCAGTATAGCACTCATAGTTAACAAAATAAATTGGAAAATGTCGCTAAATCCAACCTAAAAATTAGATAAAAAAGTCGCTAAACCCAAAGAAAATGCCGCTAAAAAGTCGTTAAATATAAAATAGTGCATAAATATTTCAAATAATTTTTATTAACCTAATTAGTATGCTTATTATCTATTTTATAAATGAATATCAATTAAGATAATATTTAATTATTAGTGATAAGTAACGGAGAATTTTTGCAAGCCTTTTATTAACAAAAAATAGAATAGATACTATTAATATTTATAGGTAGAAAATTAAAAAACCGTAAATACCCGTGTATAAGATGCAGGGAGGTTTACTGCCTCATATTTAATGATTTTTTTTATATACCCGCGCATATGGGCGGCCCGAATAATTTAGGCGCTCTGGGCGAAATAGCACTCTAGCGTCCCCCTCAGTAAATGTTTGTTGAGATAATTACGAAGTAAATTTTAATGTATTCATCGCTCTCTAAAGATTATAGATAAAGGAAAAAAGAATGAATGTCATAAATATTTCAGCTTGCACGGCAAAAAAATCGGTATACAGTATTTATTCACCTGCAAGTAATGCATAGATCGATGGTCGAAATAGCGCCCCCAAGATTTTGGCGTCCCGGGCAGCCGCCTGGATCGCTGGTGCTTTTGGCCGGCCCTGCCCGCGCATGGCAAGCATTTGTTCCTAGTATTTGGTACAATCACTTATTTATCATTTAACGGCGAAAATGTTGCGTTGCTTTGTCAATATCATTGCGACACCATAAATCAATCTATAAAAACTTACATTCGTCCTCATTTTTAATAAGGAGAATAAAACTTTTGAATTTTCGGAATAATACCTTCTTTAATTTTTAATAGAAATAATTTTTTCTGTAATTTATCTGCGTTTTATGATGTATTCGTCAACGTAAATTATAATGAGATCTTTCAAAATTAGTCTTTCAAATATCATAACTGGGAAAGTAACTGTAGAAATATTTTAAGGATTATTAAAACTAGCTATCATAAAATTAATTTGTTTGGTTTATGTTTTATACTGAATGTATTTCTGCACACATAAAGCAATATGTAAATTTGTCTCTAGATTAGTAGAAAATCGCAAAGTTAGTGACATGTCGCTAAACACCAAAAAATGTCGCTAAAGGAAGTAAAAAGTCGCTAAATTGGCAACTATGAGTGCACTGTTTCGCTATTTTATACGCATTTTTATCCCTGTATATCTTTTAATCTACACGCATTGGTTCCTGTAAAACACTCATCCATGCTTGCCATATTTATAGGATCTTAAGATAATGTGGTACATAAATGAAACCACTCTGCTAAAGCTCCTTTCCTTTTTCTGCCAGCATACAGCTGGCCTCAGCTTCAGCTATCATTATACTCTCCCTTACACAATGCAGATCACGTATGAAGTTTAACACCTGCCGCATGGCTCATAGGAGGGCAATTTTTTTCTATACGCTTGATTTTAGGTTGACTGGCGTAGCGGTCAGATTGCGTGCGATATAACGCAGCGGAAAGATTACTCGCTTGGGAACATTTCAATGCAGCTGACGATCTCCCTGGCCTTTCCCTTTCACATGTGCGATATATATGGCGAACACGGGCGAGCGAAACGTCGGCAACTCGGTAATGGCCAATCTCTCGTAATTAGGGCCGGCTCGTGATATTTTTACGCCCTGGGAAAGCGACTATTCCAACGGAACCCCTTCCGTTTCGGTTAATTCCTATGACGATATTGTTAACGCTAATGATAATTTGTTTATTGCTGCTTTAAACACGTGCTAGAACTTGAAAAAATAACCTCGAAAAAAATGTTTTAAGCGTTATATTAGCTTTTTTATTTCTACACAAAATGAACAGAGCAGGTGAGCCAAGTTTGTTTAAAATAAAATGATTCTTTTTTAATCCATTAGCATGCGCCGAATAAACAATCTTGGAATTTAAAAAAACAATTTCATGTCTAATATTAAAATAACGTTTATTTATTGGTGGGATCGCGAAAGCATTTTTAAATCTTAACGTAATTATTAGGGGAGTGCTCTTGAAAAAGTCGAGCCCACTCGGTAATAACCAAGATTTTGACGCTTAGGAACTGTATAGATAAAACCTGTTTTTTATGTTGGTATTTACATCACGTATTTTTCATTCATCTTCAGATTATATTATTATAAAAACTTCGGGGTAAAAATGTTTATCGAAATAAATTATTATACGTGATTATAAACATGTACCCATTTCAACTTTAAACTTTCACGCGAAATATCACACTCTGCCCCCTTACCAATTTTACAAAACGAAATTAAATACACCTTACTGAGATTAGTAAAAATGCTTAATATCTGATCGAACATAAGGAGTGGAAACATCTCATTCGAAATGGCACAGTGCCTTTATAGGGAAAAAATAAAACTACGCAGCCATTCGTGTATATATCCATTTCCTAAAGCACCACACCTTCAATTTCAAAACAGAGTTTTTATGTTACGTTTCAGTCAATATTAGATGAGTAATAAAACTAAATTATTAGTTTGCTGAAATGGCAGATTTTTCAAAACTTCAAGAAACATTCAGTTGCGAGTCTGAGAAAAGGCCCATTATTCATGAATTGCTGCAAAAGATTTTTTTAAATTACCTTTTCAAAGATAGATCAACAATTTAATCATTTTTCTTTATTTGAATACATCAGCATGGTATGATGATGATTACTTCTACTAGTACTAGTAGACATAATAAGGAATCAAAATTTTAATGGGCGTATGTTCAGTATTTCCTACACCCTCTGAAGCACTGAACAATCTACTTTTATTTTCTCATTTAATCTATATATTATCTCCACCGTTTCTTTCTTCGGTATTATACCACCCTCCATAAAAAATGTTGCTCCTGGAGCACAATACCATTTGCTTACTAATCATTAGTTCGTAAACGGCACTTCACGGTTTCTTCAACGACAGTGACAAAGAATAACAAAAGCAATCACAAACGACCGTTCCAACAGCAGGATTCGAATCCGCGACTCCTGCCTTGAGAGCCAGACGCTAACCATCATTGTACCGTGGTCGGCATAAGTATATATACCTTTCTACCTACGATTTTATGCCTCTGAAACTTAAATCATACTTTTGGCATAGCTTTAAGTTAAGCACAAAGACGATAAGCAATAAACATTTATTTGAGACGCACGGTTTTGTAGGGGAAAAAATTATAAAATTTATTTTAAGAAAGCTTTTATATTTATGTAAAAAATTCAGAAAATGGAGTCATCTTATCTCCTAGGAAGCACACCTTATTCTAGGCAGAACTTGCTACTTAAAAGCACTTTTTAAAGCCCACTCTTCCATAAACGAGGATTCATTAGGTACCTTTATCCAAAAACCTTCCATTAGTGCCATTTTGCTTATACGCTTCCTCTCTTTCTACATTTTCCACTTCCATCATCGCTCAAGCCAACCTACTCCTGTTTGGGTCCCGTCTCCCGAAATCAACCCTCCCACTTCCCGCCTAACGCTCGACGAAGTCAATCAGGGAAGAATATTCTTAAAGGATTTCCGATAAGGACGCAAAAAAAAACCTGCGTTGTCTAAAAAGCCGTATAAAGTTACAAAATTTTCAGCTGCTGCGTTAAAGGTTATCAAGCTAAGTCCCCGATTTATCTCAATCTTAACCTCCTAATGGAGTCCACGATGCCTGAACGTTTTCTCTGCATTAATTTATTGATTGAGGAAGAATAAAGACGGATGAATCAACCAAGTGCGTCCGTGATAATACAAATGGAAACAAATTGTCGTTTATTTTAGGGGTGCGAGACCATAAAGGTGATAGTGGTTTGCGAGGCCTACGATTCGTAATTTCTGAAAACAAATGATCAATGAGGAAATAGGCTATCGATTTCTTCATCGTCGTAAAACGTATATAAAAGACAGTGTCACTTTGTCCCTTTGTCATGTAATGCTTTTTGAAGCTTAATATCTCGCAAACGAATGAACCGAATTTGATGAAATTTTCAGGATACCATTAGGATATAATAACAAAACGTTTTAATATATCGAACTCGAGATTAAAGGCCCGGGATCGGCTCCAGGGGATAATTTCCATTTCCCATAAGGCAATACGTAAAAATTGACATTTCGACGTGCAGGTTTTCATTATTTTTTAGATTAAAATTAGAAAGATTTGGCCTACAATCTTCGGATATAAACCATTTTAAAGAAAACATTATAAAGTTTCTTATTTTGTTTATCTTTTTTCGCCTACAAATCGCAATCATTCAATTTAAACGTTTAATTCACACAGTTTGAGGAAATCGTGCCATTTTAACGGGATGTTGCCTTGCCTACCAATTCCATTGTTAGGCCTCTGTATCATATTGTTAATTCAATCCTTATGGGTATAAACGTGCCTGGAATGTTTTTGATACGAAAGAGGGGGGAGGTATATGGGGGAGCGAGAGGGAGGTGGAGAGGGAGGGAAAGAGAGGCCACTATTTTAAGTTTAACTAAAGATAGCCCGTCAACAACAGAATGCCCACTAGAAATGTTGTATATGACGAAAGATTTCATATGTAAAACTGTGATATTAATTATTTAAAATGAAAATAATATTAATCTAATTATCTATCTATAATTCTTCCGTTGATGTTTCAACGGGCATTACACTAGTTTATGTATATAAATTCTTTAAATGTACCTGGTGGACTTTCGAGGTCAACCACTAATGAGGAACAACCTCTGTTGCGTCTCTAATTGCCGGGTTCCAAGAGGCGCTAAACCCCAAGAGACGCAAAGGTCCCTAGAGACGCGAGACCATAAGGCCTAGGCAATCGCTTGGCCATATATCCGCCTCAACCTCCAAATAACGCCTGCAATAATCCTGCAGCTATAAAATAGAACGAGGGTCTTCTCTGCAGTGTTTGATCAAGCAGAGAGTGTGTAGGGGAAGCGGCAATGCATGCTTGGGCAAACTGAGTAACACTACTGACCACTTCTCAAATAAATTTATTATATTCGCTGAAAGTTCCATACAAAGGATTCGGACAGTGAAAATTTAGGGGGTCATGAGTCATTACCAACAAAATGGAAATTTGTGTACGAACTGTAACCAACGAATAAGCAGGAAAAGAATTTATTTTGCAGTCGCGAATGAACGATTATTTACCAGACCAATGAGGGCAAAGAAAAATATCTTTCTGTCACCTTGTACATTTGTTTAAAAATTCACAAAGCCCTTGATGCTATTTAGATCTATAAAAATGCCATTTTTATAACTACGAGAATAGCTGCAACCTTGACCAGATACGACTTGCATAAAATCTTATATGTATTCTAATATCCAGGTGGCGCCCTAGATAACAATATAGTTAAAAACAATAAGCCGTCTAATAACGCGCAATCGTATTAATAAACACGCGCTACTAATAAAATTTGACACTAATTTCGCCCGAATTTAGGAAAAACATTTATGTTTCATACGAGAACGTTGAGAAAATAATAAACGCATACATTTTCCTCTCGTTACAATTATTAACCTCCTATATAATTTGCTTGGTGTAATGCTCAGAGCACCACCGTCGGCGTACGATCCAGGGGCATTACGGTAAACTGGGAGCTCCGCCCCTAATCGCTTTGCTCGCCTCCGCGAGATACGCTTTCTCGCACGCTTCGCGGGATCGTTAGCAGACTCTCGTGTGGGTCGAGAGGAAAGTGCGAAGAGGAGAAAAGAAACAAAAAACCACATAAACTCATTGACTCTTGATTGCAGCACTTCTTTGAACGCGATATTCGAAATCGTGTTCCCTTGGCCTGGTAGATCTTGACCCAGTCTTGATCGAGCTCGAGATAGGACCCCGTACAGTTGACTGTGGCCGAACAGGCATATCCTGATTCATCTACAGATCGACTCTCGAAAAGCTCTGACCCTGCGCCTTATTGATGTTCATCGCGAACGCAAGACGCACGCAGACATTCTGAGACCCTTGGCGCTATACTATTGGGGCCACTGGCGCTAAATTATTGGGGTCCCTGCAATTGTAGTATATACTGAAACCTCACCTAACGACTACCCCTTTATTTGACTCTCCGTTTCAACAAATTAAGTATCGCAGTGCAAAAAATAAGATTTTCGTTCATGGCTTTTAAAATGAGATACATAATATTCTGAGAATACACGAAATATTTTTTCGGGACCACATACCGCAAGGGTCCTCTGGCGCGTGATGTGCGACCCCCTCTTAAATCCGCCACTGGCCGTAAGGGGAACTGCCTCCTGTGCTGGACGAACAGCAATTTGATACGGGGTATGGCCGCGATCTCGCCTCGTCGAATTCCCGTCATTTCCTCGGTCAACAGTATCTTCCGTTCGATCTTGCGAACGACTTCGCTTCCGTGAAGCTTCCGAAGGACTGCGGTTGGGGGCTGGGTTTCAATAGCGAGCAGATATTGGTGCAGGCGGGAAAGGTGTGCGTGAAGTGGGGTCACTTATTGTTAGTGACGTAGGCTGTTTTCAAGGCCATGCGTCTGACTCGACCATCCGAAAATTTTTATTAGTATAGAGAGATATCACTCGACTCATAATTTCAGGATTTACTTAGCCTTACCCGTTTTAAATTTTTCGCTGCTCACCGTCTACATTGAAGACATGGGTTTCATTCTAGGAGCGTTATTTTCACCATTTGATCAACACTTGGATGGCCGCAGCACAGTAATAATTTGCATAATAAAGTTACACAACTTTTGAATGTCCATTGCTATTTTTACTTGCAGAAACATTCAGTTATGCGGATTTTATATTTATTGTTTGCTTTTTAATGTCTATAAAAGCTGGATTCTTTAATTTGAATTTCATTTTAACGTAATACTTTATTCACGCATGCCCGTCATTTTTGACGGGCAAATACGCTAGTCATATCATAATTATCATATCATTATTAGGATAAAATGTTATGTCGTCGTCCGTTAAAAAATGCTGGAAAATTTACAATAGCATAAATCGCTCGATCTCATCGTGTAAAAGAACGGATTGAAATCTACATGTTACAGTGCTTGTTTTGTGATGCTGACCTCAATATTTAATGCCTTCCTACAGTCGTTAATATTTTACGAGCAGTATTTCCAAATCCAAAGCTTAAGAACGATAAAAATTTTAAAACGAGAAGAAAGCACAGCGAGAATAATAATGTCCACCGGCATCTTAGAAAAATGAACCCACAAAGGGAATACATGAGTAGCGAGCATAAGTAGACGCAGCACACAATGGAAAACTTACGCCACAAAGCCCAGGCCCGAAATGATAAAACGAACGTAATTTCCGGTTTAGGCTGTCTTTTCCTTAGTCCGCTGAACGGAGACCAGAGGGGGACATTTTTTGAGGTCACAGGATCCCCGGGAAATTGATCTCCTATAATCCGACGCAGTGGCCAATTTTTATTTGCAAGGCCGTTATATGCCCTCGACGGATACTTTGCTTTCCATCATATAAATATACGACGGAAATTGCATAAAATACCGGAAGAAAGCACGAAAACGAAAGATGTTCTTTTTAAGTGCATGCATAATTATAAATTTTCATAAATATTGCAGAGCACACGCAATCGAAATGGCAGAAAAGAACCTTTAAATAGACCTATCGGAAAATAATATGTATAATATGCTGCATTGTGTAACTATCCCTATTATTTAGCCTGAAACTACAAAAATAAAGATGTTTTGTTTTATTTCGAAAACAAGTAGTTAAGAGGGCTAATTTTACTTACCAATCAAAAATGATTCCATTTACTCTTTAATCGTTAAAAATATTCGTTGACAAATAAGTTAATATAAACGGTTATCGCATGATAGTTTATAGATTAAAATGGTTTATTTAATCACCAGATTATCAGGAGTTTATATTATTAATATATATTTAATAATAGGTAGTTATTATACGAGATAAAATGTTAAAGAATGAAATTGCTAGAATCGATGAGGGAGAAATGTCAATTTGCAATTTACTGGCTTAGGGAATGTAAAAATAATTCAATAAAAGCCAAAACTACGCGAATTAGCAAATACACATCTTTCCGATAGAAACTAAAAAATCGGAAAAACCTTCTTTGCGTTTTAAACAAGAAATGTACTACAGGTGAACAACTAAATAAATTTCGAATAAAAAATCTTTCACCGATATTTCCCTGCATATTTATGTGCTGCATTTTTATCACAACCTAATTTTAATTCGCATTTAAAAAACAAATATTAAAAAATACTCCATGAAAAATGAAATGCCTACAAACTTTTAATTGCGACATACCACTCTGAAACTCGTCAGCATCATCAGGTGAGGCGAGACGATGAGAGCAGTACGATACACATGCTGCAACGATTATCGATCGCACGCCTAACTGCTCAGTCACTCCGTCTTGCGACGAAATTTGTAGTTATTTGTGTCATTAGTGCCTGGTTCAGGATCTCTGGACCATGATATTCCCTAACAACATTCTGTCGACGCTAGCGGCACAATAAGGGATACACCAACCTACAGTAGAAAACTGCGACGGGTGGAGTAACTTTTGATACGACATTGGAATTTAGGAGGGAAACTAACGAAAGAGGAGGAATAGGTGGAATTGAAGAAGCATAAATTCTTAAAAGGTCACGAAGTATACTGCTTGAAAAATATGTTATTCTACATTCCCATATCCCTTGATAATTAAAAAGCAATCATTCACTCTTACTTAGAATCATATTTATGACCAAAGCAATGCCGAAATACGTCATTTCTTTTAATTTTTAATAAAGCAAAGAGGTACATAATACAATATTAGGATTCCGCAATTTTTAATTTAAAAATAAAATATGTAGGTTCCATCAAATCGGATAAAATAACTCATATGATAATGGAAAACGATATAATAACAAAGAGGAATATCCAACCATTTTTTCAAGGTTAAGCAGTGGCGGATTTAGAAATTCTGAGGCCCCCGGCGCTAAACTATTGGAGGACCTTGGCGCTAAATTATTGGGGGCCCTGCAATCTAAGTATACTATGAAAACTCACCTAACGACTACCCCTTTGTTTGACTCTAGGTTTCAATAAATTAAGTATCGCCGTGCAAAAAAATAAAATTTCCTTCATGACTTTTAAAATGAGATTTAATATTCTGAGATTATAGATGCAAACATTTTTTCGTCACTCCTTTCTTCAAGGGGTCCCCATGGCGCACGCCATGAGCCACCTCCCTTATATCCGCCACTCAGCTTAACTATTCTTTACGGCGTTTATTTTATGAGTTTTAAAAATAAAAAATCAATCTTGGTGCCGTAGAATCATGATAAAATTTTTAAACGTCTTAAAACGGATTACAAGGCTTACACTTTCCCTACCTCGATTACGATACCCTTTGAACCGTATTACGAGTATTCGTTCAAAAAAGCATGGCATCAAGCGTAAATGTCTGGTCGAAATCATTATGGAAAAAATACCTGATTTAATATGAATTAAGATGGCACAATTTCAACCTGAATAATATTTTATATTCTAGCTCAAATTATGCTGACATATTTTACTTCGTGAAATAATGGTATTCCACAAAGTTACTTCCGAATTTAATGTAGTGCATATAATTACAGCAACGACAGCCGAGTCGATTTCAAAATTTACCACCTAACAGCAATATTTTTATTTCTTCTCCACGTTTTTAATTTTTAAATATGAATTTAGTTCGCTCCTACATATATTAAGTCCTGTTTCCTCCTTCAAGTAATTCTAAAATTACTCTTTCATTTTGGCTTTTTAAAAGTTACCCGAGAATATTATCACTTGGGAAATTATGTTTACAAACTATAATCTGCAAAACGAAAAAAAAATTTTAGTCACACGATGTTACAACGTGTACAATACAGGAATTCTCAAAAGAATTAAGTTTCGAGCTGAAACTTACTCTAAGGTTAATACAACGCGTTCATAAAAATTTCATTGAAATGCACCTGGAAATTAACATTCTGATAATACGCCTACAGATTAGCATACACACGAACGAATCAGAAGTAGTTGACGCCTTTTACTTCACGAAATCCCCCAAAATTTGATCCGGCGATTACGTTTTAATGGGAGTTGTAAAACAAGTTATTTTTGGCAAATAAAAAAATAAGTGGTAAGAAAAGTATACTCATAAGAAAGTATGCCAAATAATACAGTTTGATATTATGTGTGCTCGTAATATAGAAAAACTGATAGAATAATCGACGATTGAATGTGCTTAAATTACCTTAACCAAGATGATAGTTTTTCGTAATCAGTTATCATTTACATTTCATCCTAGATGTGAAAATATAGGGAGAATTTAGCTGGTAAACATTGCGTGATATCTTAAAAGTTTATTTCCAATAATAATAAATTACCGAGAAAAATATTCTTTTAAATAAACTGGAAAACGCTTTCAGTAAGAAACGCCGAAACAAGAGCACGGATTTTGAAAAAATAAACATCTGGAATATTCGTTAATGCGTAAAGGAAACAACACGAAAGTCGAAAGTGAACGCTGAGCGAAAAAAACGTGGCATTAGGTAGGTAATTGCAAACGGAAGGAGTTTTTTTTTCTCGGAAATACGGACGCCGAAGGCTTACAAATTCCCGGTAGCATTCTCTGCTCCCGAACCCAATCAACGAATAAAATTGAAAAGCGGCTCTCCAATCACGATATTTTTCCTTGCAAACTTTTGGAAGTAACAAAGAAAAAAGGGAAAAATTTGTTGTTGGCGGTGGAAGGAAAGGAGAGAGGCAAACGCGGCGTTAGGAATCAGGAGGGAGAGAGAGGTTGTTGACGATGGCTTGCTGATTCGGCGTTCTGCGAGAAAATGGGAGGGGGGGGGCACCCAATCCCATAAAGTAAACGCGTTTTCCGCCCAACCAACTCGACGGGATGCGATTCCTCCATGCGGTCCCCTTTTCCCTCTCCCTGCCGGCGTTGTTAAGCTACAGGAAACTGATATTCGATCTCTTCCAGCCACACAAAAAGGTAACGCTTACTCTACTATACGCCCTCTTCATTTCCTCGCAAAAATAATAATTTCGTTCCTACATTTTTACGCGAGCGTCTATCTCAAATAAGCCTATTTTAAAGACCAGTCAAACAAGCAAAACTACAAGGAAATTTATTTAACTTTTTTAAGGTCATAGAAGACATGAATCTAGATAGACTCGTACATAAAGCCACTGCTCTTAATTATAAAATTACGTTATAAATTTTAATCGAAAACTAAACGGCAAATGTATAATATTTAAAATGCAATACAGGTATGTTCGTGTTTAGGATAGTTTGGTTGTATTTCTCTATAACTATGACCATAACCAATCACGAAATTTCCTAATATTATTAATCCTCATAAGTACGGCAGAAGTGGATTTAGCAGGTGCGAGGTACTTAGCCGATAGTGGTTTGCGAGGCCCATAACACGCGATTTCTGAAAATATGCGAATAAATTTTATGGAGGAAATAAGGCAATCAAATCTTTTATAATTTATCTTAATGTATATTACCATATAGCAGGTCGATGTAAACCGCAACTCAATAAATTGAATAAAAAATAATTATTATTTTTTCAATGATACCCATGAGTTTAGAATCTTTTTCACCCTCTGTCGTTTACGTTGATCGTCGTCCTCATTTAGGATTATATATTACAGCTTCTTTCATTGTGCTGAGAATTTTTATATTGAATGTACACATTTCTTTACTTTTCGTAGGTGTTCGTCATAGTTTCGGTCTGATTTTGGCACACTCAAACCGCTTTATTGACAAAATAAATTTAAGGGTGGCACGCACGGAGGATTACAGCTTATGAATATCGATAAAGAGTGTCACCCAAAAGAAAAACACTTGCTGACCCCTGCTCTAGGCGCGAGATCCTTGGTGGTCGCCTAGATAACCTATGCTCATATGAACTGAGTCAACGATCCCCATAAATAGGACGAAGTTTCGCATCAATGAAATCAGGCTAAACTTTGTGGATTTTACTCATGATTTACAGAATAAAAAACGTTTTACCTTCGTCTAGTGGAAGATGCAAAATTTATTATTCTGTGTATCAAGGTATTTTTTCTCCGCCCACTCCCCTATATTTTGTGAGGATGGAATAGCGATATCTTGAACCACGATTTAAGGCACCGTCCCGGACTGGCCGGGACAGTCCCGGAATCTAACTCTGTGTCCAAAATCCCGGGTCCCGGAATTCGAGAATAAAAAAATATTATTGGAAAAAACACTGATATTTACCGCTTTACCGTTTAAATGTTTTTCCCTCTAGAATATAAGAAAATATACTCTGTTACTCCTGAAGTAACTAGAATAATATACCTTGTATCACCAAAGATTTTTAAAATAAACCATCATTTTAAACTACGTAACCCTTTTTTTAGTAACCAATCTCAACCCCCCGCTCTGAGGAATATGTCCCGTAATTATGTCCGAAAAAGTTGGCAACCCTACTTAGGGCACCATTATCTCTGCTCCCACATATGAATAACTCTATAGCATCAATAAATAAAAAGTACACCCTTCTTCCTTCTCTTGTTTACGCTCACATCTGCGAAATATTTTGTGCGATGCCAATCTGATCATTCCGAAGAAGCGACATTTTCCAACTTTAAGTTTATTGGGACAAATCCACACTTCATTTACGTGCTAGCCTTTACCGCGACGCGTTTCGCGGAGAGCTTTGAATACTCGCAAGTCCAACTCATGCAGCAGTAAAAGAGGATAGATGGATGCATACACGTAAGACAAAATAATACCCTTCTCTGATAAAAATGGCAGAGCGACTGATTCCTAAAGAAAACTTTTCGCCTTTTGGACAGAAGCGGAAATGATTTAGAATTATATCCTGACCTCAAAGGCGATTGATTACCTCTTCTTTGCGGGTATGAGTCGAGAAGAATAAGAAAGTTCCGTCCGTTCTGAGAAATCCGGCCCCAACACTCCCTCCACCTCCACCTTCCCTTGTTGGGAAACTTATGACACAACTCCTGGCCTGGCAAAGACGAAAAGGGGCTAAGAGCAGAGGTCACCGCAACACTTCTTGTTGGTTCTCCGGCACGTGTGACGCCACCATTAGGTGCGTCCACCTCAGAGAGGCAGGAACAGGAAGTGGAACGGCCGAGAGTTTGGAAGCTTTGCTGCCGGCATCTTTATTGATGAGAAGCAAGGGAGTTGAGAGTCCACCCTTCTTGCTGACGTTCCTTATCCCTCATATCCCTCGTGTCCCTTGGAATTAGAGCGACGCGGAATGACAAATGGCCTGCGCTAGCATTCGTGTGGCAGATTCAGAAGTTGCGAGGTCATCCCACTGCTCTCCCTTATGTCTACCCTAATCGAAAACTCAACTGTTTAAATTTAAGCTGAAGTTACCTGTTAATGTTACCTAGTTTAATGCTTTTGATTAACGTCTTATCACGCATGCCTATTTCTTGCACCGACTTGGTAGTAATAATTCTAAGACCATAAAAATATCGCTGATAACAGACTATAGAATTATACGTGAAATACATTAGACGCATCCTAATCTAAAATAATGCCCTTCAAAAAATATATGTTATTGTTTCCACGGGACGTATATTATAAAGTAAATTAACTACATTTCCCTATTCTATGTTTAACAGAATTATGTATTGAATGTGAATTACCATAAATAACTTCATTCACTAGATCAGTGGTTTTCAACTGGGGTGCCATGAAGTGTTCTGAGGGGTGCCGCAAAAATTATTGTTTTCCCATTTTTAGCCTCATTTTCATAGTCGGCTTTCAAAAATCCAAACCAGAGTTAAGACGAACTTCATTTCCTCGCAAAGGCACTTCGAAATGAAAGGAGATATGGAGAAAGGGGTTATTATTATGATTATTACTGATGGTGGATAAGGAGGGGTGCCGCCAAATTCTGAAAAGTCACTTAAGGGTGCTTTATCGAGCTCGTATAAATTTGAGAATAAGAACTTTAAAGTACTTATCTTGTTATGGCTATTGGAGATACCTAAGAAAAGTGGTTAATTTTTGTATTTTTTATAATTAAACACTTAACCTGAATAAAATGACTTTCCATGATTTTTATGTGGGCGTTTATGTTTGTACGAGCTCCTGTATATGTGTACCAATTGAAAATAAGTGGAAAAATTGTTCAAAAATATAAACGACCAGTCTAATGTCTTATAAATTATTCGGCGATGGTAAGAGTCAAGAATCAAATAAAAATGACGTTTCACGAGAGATCGCTGAAGATAATACTTTGAGATGTTTTTTATAGCATTATTAATCTTTTCGCTGCATTAATGCTCTTGAAACTGAACGACCCCAAGCTGTCGTAATAATAAGGCAAGACCCTAAATGGATATTTTATAGTGCTCGCTCAATGTGAACGATTTATTTCCTTAGTTTCCTAGGGACTCATTTCCCATGGTCCTCTTTTATCCCATTATATTACAATAATATATTCATGTAAATAAATCTCTTTATATAAAAATCTTGACATAAAAACGGGAGTAAAAATGAAAACGAGAGACTCTAATAGAGCGTTATTGGCATTCACTTTTGTTTCTTTTCCTCTCACACAATTTAATAATTTAACTCTCTTTCCATCAGAGTATTCGACAGAGACTTCTTTCGGTTTCATTTTCAAAAGGTACCGGTATTTCATCCAGTCTAAAAGTAACAGCAGTTAAACGCCGTTCGTAAAAAAAAGTTGCTCTATAATTCCATTTTTTATGGGAGAAAAGATTTGAGAATTTATTGCAAATTACTCGAAACTTTTGAGTTTCTCTTCCGTGAAACTTCGTGAGAAAATTTATCACCATTTTCGTATTTAGAGACAATATTCATATCATTAAAATGTTTCGTAAGTTTCTCTGTGAACTGAATTAAATTTTCTAGAAATTTATGTCGAAAGTCAAAAGACCGATTGAATTTTTTCGACAGAAAATAACAAGATGATTTTCTCGGATTTTACTTTTACTGGTGCGTCGTTCCTAGAACCCTTTTATCTCATTTTCGATTAATGGTTCTTCGCTCTGTAAAATAAAGTTTGATATGCCAAGTATTTTCCTAATCCAGGTGTAATTTGTCGGAGAAAGGATCCCAAGACCTTTCGATTCGCTCTCTGTACATTCACGCCTATCTAAAAAAAACATTTTTCTCAAATAAAAAGTATTTTTTTTATCACTGAATGAAACACGCCGAACTTGAAATTGCATTAAAAAAACAAGGATTATTTCGACCAAATGCTAAATTAAAGATCGTCATTTTTCTCCTAAATACAACTTATAAAACAGAAACAATTTTATTACCTAAGCAAGTTTCGCGTTTTTTCTTTAATCGATATTTCCTAAGGTTCGCGGCATGGGTCGATGTAACGTATTCTATATGCGCGTTAAAATGTTCATTATTCAATTAAACTTCTATCAACAGAAAGTAATGCAGGCATTTATTTAAATTGTGAAGCTTAACCTCGAATTTGTGCTGATTTTCCTCATTTATCCAGATATAATTCTCGCAAATATCCCGATCTTCCCAGGAAGGCAAATGCTAATTGATTTTAGGTCGAAGTAAAATTGTAATCTTATTCTTAATGCATAAGTCGGTGATATGTTTATATTTTTAGAATAGGTGTAAAAATCTCATAATGACAACTAGTGATCCTTCTGCTTTCATCATAAAAAAATTAAAAAATCACTCCATTGCTAATGAACCCGCAAATTCAAAAAGATAGAAGTTTGACCACCTTTCTCTATACTTTATTAATTATGAGTTCTTTATTAAAACTTTTATCGATAGATAATTAAAAACGCTAAAGTACTTATAGACGAAGAAGACACGCCTGGATAATTCTGCGGTAACTAAATCTAATTTAGAGAAAGACAGAAGTAATGCAACCAATAAAAACAAAATATCTTGGAATATAAATCCAGCACAGATGATATCAGTGATTTTAACCAGTTCAGCAAATACCTTGACGTCAAAATCGCATTCACTATTGATATGGAGAACAACGACCAACCTGGATGTCTTTAAAACGCTAACCGAACAATTCCGGAATAAACTGATATATAAAACGTATTTAATTACGCAAGATAAGTCATAAATTGTATTGTACTTCACAGTAACTTAATTGAAGTTCTTTTCACAACAATTGGCATATCCAATTTGACAATAAGGTACAGCGAAATTTTATCGAGTGTAATTCCGAGTAAGAATCATTGAAACGCTCCACCCTCGTATTAAACTATCCCAAAATAGAATTCCCAAGGAAATAAAAAGTCAAAGCCGAAGAAAATTTAGTTTCTACGCGAAAAGTTTTTGCACAACACTGATGACCTATATCTCTCGCGCTATATATTATAGGACTCCCACATCACACTTCCGCCTTCAAATTCTAATCCATCGCCATCTTGCCAACGCTAAACACTTCCCCTCTGCTGGCCGCCTCTACAAATCGTCTGTCAAACGCGGAATGAAAGTTTGCCTGGAAAGTCAAATGGTGCGTGGAACACGCCAAACCCAATACCCAAGACCCTTGTTGTTCTCTCATCTCATCGTTCGAATCTCTTTTTTATGCATGACGACAAGGGTAAATACCCTAGGGCGCAAACGAGTCATCGGAAGCCGTGTCCCTCCATTTCCTGATCGCGCTTCATCTCTCCCATTCCCTTCCTCCCTTTCCGTCCTCTATATTCTCTCTCCCTCTCTCTCCTCTCCAATGCCTTTCTTTCCATTTCTGACTTCCATTCCTCTACTGTTCTCCCTCTACAGCTATTATCACAACATTCCCTTTGTGCTCTTCCTATTGCTTCCCCCCCATCCTAATCGCTACCTATTTATCAGGCTGTCTTTCTCCTTCCATTCGCAATCCTCTCCTCAATTTCTCTTTAATGCACATTTCCTCAATTTTTCTATCGTCTCCTACCCTCATTCTCCTTTTGGCTTCTTGGCACGCAATAATAGCGCCTCTTTTAATCATGGACGCAACATGCATTTCAACTATTTCTGTTTTAATTATCCTATGTCACCCGTTATCCCTTTGCTGAAAATTACCATCCGCACAGCCACGTATCGTTTTTCCTTCGTTGTTTCGATATGTTATTACATAATAAATAGATACATTGAGAGCATGTTTGTTTTTACTCTGACCAAAAATTCCTTTTCATTTCATCCTTGTTTTACTCATTTTCCATTAATACAAACATATTTTTAAAACACTAGGCAATATATGTTAAAATGATAAATGCATTGGCATCATGGAATAAATTTAAATTCCATGGAAGAGATCAAAATTTGGAGGAGAACAAACACATCGTTGGCCATCCTAAATACAATATTATCGAATGATGATATTCCCAAAGCATATTTAAAAAATTGTTCCAGTTATCTTTCAGTTTTTCACGGTAATCATTTTTAAAAAATTTTAGAGTCATTCAGCGATAATCCGGTAATTTGGTATTTTTACAAAAATTATGTTAATGTCAATGAGACTATAAGCGTAGGTTTTAATAATTTACGACAGCCACGAATTAGTAAATAATAATTTATACATAATTTTCAGCTCAACACAAAAGTTCGACCGAAATTATCGTCTCAAAAATTGTCCTTTTCTCGGTTCGCTGACATTTTAAACGAAATACGCGTACCATTTCTTTTGTTAAATTTCGTCAAGTTATTCACATGAGCGATTCGAAAAGATATGAATTTCTCCACTTTAAATCCCCCAACCACAGAATGCGATTCACTTCGCACGTGACTTTAATATAAGAACGAAAACTGGATTCGGAAATGAGACGCCGAAATCCTCAAGAGCACCATTTTTAATCTTTCCGGATCCTTATTTCGATGCTGGAATTATACAGCTGGACGGATATCACCCAAAATTTTAAGGATGCGATTTAACATCACCTCCTCGCCAGTTCCTCTTCCGTCTCTTGTTATTAGGTTAATATTTCCTCGCGTAAAGCGAACCTATCCGTCTCTGCCTTTCAGGGGGTTAAAAAAAGAAAAAGAGGCTGCTTTAACCATTTCCCCGCGCAAACCTCTGTTATCAGTCATTCCCTTACATTTCTCTCCGAAACGCCTCATTCTTTTAACCTACCCACCTTCACTTCCCCTTATCTTCCCCATACCCACAAGCACTTTCGTTCCACATCCCCACCCACCTCTTCTCCTCTCCTAATTTCTCTTTTCTCTTTCCTCTGATATCCTCCACCTCGCTCTTCTTCGCATCAATCTTGTACCGGATTGCTTCCTCCCCTCTAACCCCTAATCCCCCCTCCCCCTCCCTCCCTCCCCCCCCCACCCAACCTCCACCGACCTTGAAAAATCTCTTTCCTTCCTATTCCACTCCCAATTACGCTATTTGCCGTTCAAATTTCTCCCGGCCAAATTTTCCAGATAAATTCGAGGAAAGATGCGGGAGACAGACAGACAGACAAACGACTTTATTGAGGGCGAGAGAGAGAGGAGAAAATAGGTTTCGATTGCTTTAAAAATCCATGAACACATTTCGGTTGAGTAATGTCGGGCAATCTACGTCTCCAATTCGGCTATCGAATTGTATTTTCCATTTGCGCACCCAAAAAAAAAAATATTCTTCATTGCCGTCGGAATGGCATTTATTTTCCTTCGCTTTTGATTACACTTTTATTGCGCTCCTATCTACTCCGGAGCTACATTACTCATTTTGGGAGCTTTTTTTTCCTAGGCCATTCCTTTCTCTCGCATGTTACGTCCTTTAAAACGATCATAACGAGTACAGTGCAAAAAACCGGGACATTTGGGAAGAAAAGACAGACGGGACATCCTTCACGAAGAATCACGACATTTCAGATACCGTCGTCAAAAATCATTAATCGTTTTTCTCCAATTGCCGAAAATAGCATCCCGGTTTATTTAACTCAAAATAAATACACCGCAATGTGAAAAGGAAAAGGGTTATTTTTACACAAAAATTTAAATCGGATTCGCATTATGATTCGTACCATCAATTGTTTATAGCAGTGGTGATCAACCTTTTCTATTCCTCTGTGGGCCACAATCCAATTTGTCAATGCTTCGGCGGGCCAGATTAGACTTCAAATCTGACGTTAAATAGAGAGTCTGAGGTATCATAACAGTGACAATGAAGTCTAAATTAGGTTTCATGTGCTAAAACTTCAATATCAACTATTTTGTTGTCGTAGCTTGAATGTATATCTCTCTATATTATAAAATCGTGATGGTCATCATGATGCGTAACGCTCTAATTTTGTGAATAACTCGATTAGAAACAAACTTAGAAGCCTGGAATTTCTCAGGATTTCAGTGTTGATGAATCTTTACGTCATGACTAAAAAAGTTTCCAGAAAGGTCACGGGTTAGACTCCGGAGGATGAATGTCGTTTCTCCTAATATGTGTATAACACGAAAAATCACCTTTTTGGTTTGAAGGCTTTCATTCTTTTACTCTTTCAAATATCTTAAAATTAACTTGTCGACGCAAAATTTGCGCTAGAACACGCCAAAATGAATTAGGATTCTTATTCTTACCGTCAAATACTCAATATCATTCGAATTTGCACAAATATTGAATTTATACTCGAGTTTTGATAATTTTTTTAACATTTCAATAATAAGATTCCATGGTTACCGGTATTGTAAGTAAAACTTGGAAAATAAACATAATTACACTTTTAAAGGCAATTACATATATAAAAAATACATGAAAATCTTTTTATTTTTTCATTCTCACTTGAAAAAATTTCCATTTGAAAACAATTTATAGCAACTAAATAAATAAATTTCATCTCTAGGTATTTTTTGCCCTGTAGAAGTTGTTTCATAATAATAATCTACACTGAAAGATCTACTGTTTTTCAGTCTTTCGGAAAAGGCACGTTCGGTTTGCAGGATCCACTGCTCAAATAATTGTTTTTATTTTGGGATAATCAATAGTTTCAGAAAATTTTCCTCTATCCGAAGGATAAACTGTCAAACCGATTTATCAAAACGTTTTCACTAGGAATACTACTAGAGCTACTTATTATTAAACTAGTTGCATCACTACACTGTACATTACCCAGTCTTGCATACATCTTTAGTGTCACTGCGATTTTTTATTCCCGAAAACAAGATAGAGCCGGCCGCTGGCGGACTGCTTTTTGTTTGAAAAAAAACTTGTCAATAATTTCGCATTCTTTTGAACGGAACGTTCACATTCTCTTTTAAATTTACATTTTTGAGCACTACTTAGATGAGTTGACTTAGACGTCCTAAATTATAAAGGTCACCAAATTTTATATTCTAATATAAAACGGAAAAAAATCACTAAGACACGCTTTAATTAATCCACAGCACACAATTACACTGCTTAACTTACGAGCAAGAATGAGAAAATCACACATCAACGCAGACTAACTTTTTCTATTTTGCTGATGCCTTGGTAACGCTCAAACTCACTAAATGCAACTACTGGAATAAAAGGGCAGCGAAGTCCGTAACAAGCAAAGTTTTCGCTAAGACTGAATGCAGGGACGTTAGTAGAGTCTCCACTCCCTCACTCACTCCAAGTCTTCTCTCATAACATTGGTCAATATCTTTGGGAATGTTGCTTGTACACTTATATTACGTGGCATATACGTTCATTAAAAACCGAGTGTAACATAAAGAAGCTTTATGCAAACGGTTCTGCTCTACGTATAGCATTCTGTAAACAGACCGCAGGCGTGGGTCGTCGGCGTGTTTATTCGTCGTCTTAATTACTAACAGCCCAAACGGCTCTTCCTCAATAGAGCAGCATTATCAATTGGTTCTGTTCATAGGAGGAAAAACAAAGGTGTCCCTATACTCTGCATCTTTTCTTTTCTCCCTCTTAACATTTCTCTTCCTTGGCGCCCTTTGCCCGTGAGGCCATTTAGCCGCGGTTCACTTTGTGCCCCCCTCGGCCCTGGGCACCGACCCCACGCGGGGGCTACGGGGGTGTCCGCTACGCCACTGCTATAGTACTAAAATCCTATTTCTGGTTGTCACTCTCTCTATTTAACTTTCTATACCTCAGCCATTTTTAATCTCCGGGAATTTCAGCCCTCTTAAGTTTATTTTCAGTTATTCAACTAATTTTCTTAACTTGTTATTAAAAACCAAACATACATCCCTTATAAAATATATTCATTAAACTCACATTCCCGTTAAACAAATCTAAATCCAATAGGTACAAGGTAGGAACAAATAAACAGCGAGTAAGGGGGAGGGGGGGTGGGTTGGCGAGTTTCAGCGAGCAGGGGGCTTGCCCCCTAGTTATATAACTTTGTGTTAAATCTCTTTTGAATCGTAGCTTCGTGGGCCGCATAAAATGCTCTCGAGGGCCACATGCGGGCCGCGGGTTGGTTTCCACTGGTTTACAGCCTCGAAGGTAATGCTCGAGCAACATTGCACCACGGATATAGGTATCGGCACGTGTGCTCACGCGTTACGGAAACGCTACGATAAATTAATTAAATACAGGGTGGTGCACGAAATGATCTCCTATGTGTTTTTACAATGAAACTGCAACTATGATACGGAAGGAGACTGAATCGCATGGGTGAATCCACTAGTTTGTGGAGATACCGCCAGGAGGCATGTGAGTCCCGCGTAGCTAACACGAGGATGGGTAGCGCGAGTTTTCCCGCCAGTACGCAAGATGGTAGATTCTGTTCAAGGTTTTAATAGGGGATCATTTCATAAACGATGAAGTTTATTTAACAATGAATCATTGAGCTGGTCTAAATTGCTCGAATACAAGACAACTCTTTCAGCCATAAAAAGGCTGAATGCATCGTATTTTCATTTTGTCTATTCATTTATTTGTTAAATATTATTTTTTTAATTAACGACTGGCAACATTATAATGGGAATTTTGTTTACCCAACTATTTCGTGGCCGTATAAACACGAGTAAGAAATTTCAATTAACGCAGGCCGCCAACTTAAGTGATACAATACCTTATCTAACAGTGGCAGCTTAGCGAGTGATTAGCGCATAAATTGATATAATCCAATGGAAACGTACCGTATGAGGTCGGGCCCAACGGACAATAATGACTCAATCTGCGTCACATCGGCGTTGCCAGCTAATCATTTATCGAAACAAATAGAGCGCGTTCCACTTTTGTTGCGTGCAAATCATGTTTTGGCTTTGTTTATATGCAGTAAACTTATATTAAGCATCAATTACGACCAATATTTTAATATTTATTAATGCTGTATAGTGCATACAGAAACCTGGTGAACTCTTCCTCACACTGTTAAAGAAGCAAATTCTTCACCGCTCTTTTATCTATGTGCCACGAACACGCATTCACGCGCAAGTATGGATGAGCCCGGCATCAAGGACTAAATCGCCCAAATGATTAAACTCAAAACGGATAAACGAAACAGCAAATCGGACGAAAACATTTTGGCCAATTGTAAAAGTCGCGTCAAACTACTGCCCTGGTCGTTCATGCCATGTCGCCGACAAGCCTGATCGCTTTTAAAATCAACTGCAATGTTACTCAAGTGAGGGGCCTCTCCAATATCATCCAGAAATTCGGGAAATAACACAAATACCTTTCGGTACAATAAAGCGCCATAATCGAAATGGATCTTTCGATCCGAATAATTGTAATCATGCACAACAATGGAGCCGGAAAGCGGGAAGCAGGAGGCACTTAATCTGGAAAGGCGATTCGCTGAAACATCCACTGGTTTAAATATATGGGGTATTCCGAAATGTCTTCGCTGTTTTAATCAAGCGGCATAATTAATAACTCTTCGGGTCCTTTCTTTCCCGAATACCAGGTACAGCAATCAACCTGCTGGGAATGGATACCTCGCTTTACCACACTCCCTCCTTACCTTTGCGCCCTTATTCCCATTCACCATTCCTCCCATCCATAACCCCTTTCCTCTCTTCTGCCACTCCACTCACGCTAGTTTCCCCCATCTCCACACCTATCCTCTCCTGTAACACACTCTTCCCTCCTTCCTCTTTGACCGATCTCGGTCTATCACTATTCCTCTCTCTCTCTCTCTCTCTCCCCCCCTCTCTTTCTCTCCTGCGTCTGGTGTTCTCAGCCGCAAAACACTTTCCGTTATTTATGGGCTTCTTAGCACTTCCCTAATTAGGCAGGATGGCATTGGGTATTTATGAGGATTCTTGCAAATGACGTAGGAAGTCCTCAAATGTTTTGGAAGAGGAAACACGTGTGCGCACGAAGGTAGGGAAAGTTGGAAAACGTGTAATCTGGGAATTGATCCATTTTTAAAATCCGCGGCGATTAACGCTCGTAAAGATTTTCGCGAGAAAATTCTGTTTTCGAATATTCTTGGATGAAATGGCTGATGGATTAAAAACTGAACGATGCTGAAAAGGTATCAGATCTGTTAAAGCTAGGCAAAATGCCTATGTTTATTTCAGGTAGATTACGAGATATTTCGCAAAACTGACAGCATCGCACTTCCGCTAGATGAAGAGGCAATCAACTACCTTAAGAGAATTAGGTAAGAAAGAAAATACAAGCAGGGAATTTCTTCATATGCCTTTTTGCAAAAAATGGTTCCTATTTTATTTAAAACTAGCTGAATTTCCCGTTCAATTTCAACGGATGTAGTGAAGCTACTAAAGCACAACATATGATACAAACTCTTTAAAATATATAGTAGATACTTTTCAAAAATACAATGAGCTTTTCTTAACAATTAATCATATTTGCCTGTAACAATCCGTTTCCGAGCCTACTAGATACAAATATAACGATAATTTTATTTCCTATAATATTACTTTCGCCAAATCCAGCTTCATTTCTTGTGTAATTATGCCTCGCTGAAATATTTAGTTTTATGTCTTGAAAAAGCAACGTACAGTTGTCCATGATTGAACACTGACTGGTAAATCTACACCAGATACCTACGTGAGCCTATTTACGATAATAAACATTATAATGTAGAATATAATTATTTTACTTACAAAAAATGTGATTCCAGTATTCAGTAGATTACAAAAGGTTCAGTTACTTTCATCAATAAACGCTTCCTGAACAATAATCAGTATCTATTAACGTTGCTATATATAAACATCGATGGTTTCGTTGATTTAACAAAAGTGCGAATCGAATAACGCTAAACTTTCGTCTATTTGTAAGCTTCATTGAAGCTAATTGAATCGGAGGTAACAATGACGGCCGCCTTGGCAACGCCCGGAAAGAGTACGAAAAATCCACAAAATTTCGAATCAAATAGCGTATTTCTGAAAACTTCGACCATGTAACATGTAAAATTCGCAGGAATAAGATAGCGCAGAGTTTTATTCGTCGAAAAAGCAAAAACGAAAAAAATCGGTCCATATTTACATATTTTTTTGCTTGAAGGAAGAATACCTTGCAAGTCAAGAAATGGATTCATACGTGTAATCTTATGGAAAAATTCTAATCCCCTATATTGGCAGCACTGATTAATCCTGGTTGACCAAACCTTGACAATTCACTAAGTTAGGATGAAAGGAAGAATCGTACCAAATTTGGTTATACTAGCTTTTATCGTTTAGGAGGAGTTCCATGAACAAACACACGCTTCAAAATATATTATAGTAGACAGTTGCGCTTAAGTTTTTTTGGTACACCACAATTAAAAACATTTTTCTCTCCCTGACATTTATATGATCTTTTATGGTTCGGTTCAAAAGAACTCCGGACATACGACAGAATTCGCCAGAAAATATTCAGCGAGAGCACGAAAATACGGCTCATAGTTTAGATGATAAAAACTCGAGAGATTCAAAAATAAAAACCGCAATATAAATTAGTTTATTTAAGCACTAGGTAACTATTACACATAGTTTTAAATGCTTTATTAATATGTTCTTCCTTGTTATATATTTCTTCAGTTATAATAACCCTGCATTAAAATTTTTTAAATATTTTACCCTCATATTATTCTTGGTAAACGTTTTGCACCCTGAAGTTACGTTACAAGGATACCATACAAAATTCTATTTTCGGAGCTACGCAGCGAAAACTATTCTAACGAACGCCTGCCTGCACTTTCGATTCCAACATCTGCGCTAACTATCCGATAGACTTCTCGCGCTACTTTACTGCCTAATCCGGAAATACTAATCTATATGCAGATTAGCGCGTAGAACCAATTATCTCATTCTGAAACTTCTCCCTATACTCCGCCTCTCTCCCGGTCTACGTTTTGTCTATTATTTATCTACCCAGGGTTCGTCCACTATCCTTGTTTCTTTAACATGACTGGAGTACCGCACAGAGCATTTCTCTTCCGATTTCCCACTTCGTCCCTTCGTCATTCCGAACAGCCACAAAGGAAGATATACTACGCGCAAATTCTCTCCTCGCCTTTCTATCTGTGAATTATCGCTCTGTTAGAGAGTGATGATGATTGGCAAAGCTTGCCTTCAAACGGGAAACTTTTTTTCAAAAGGTTTCCTTTGTAAGAAAATTAGGTGAATTATTTATAATAATGAGCAGGATATCAGTGGTTTCGCGAAGAAACTCGTAACTTAACTCTTCCAGTAGACGGTAACAAAATGAAGAGCATTTCTCCTCAAACAACGTGGGAAACGTGGAAAAAGGTGAAAAGGTTTGCTATGACCGTGATTCAAACCCGGGTCTTCCAGGCGTATATTCTGCCGCTGAAATACCGTAGAAGACAAATTTTCCTGTTTCAGAACAGGAATATTTTCTTATGTTGGGACTGGGGCATAGCTATGTTAGTATCAACCAGCCCCGACGGATGCCCTGATATGCGTGAATCCGTCGATCATAGCTTTTTTTCTATGATTTTTTAATATCGTGGTAGCATACCCAGCATACACACCATGTATTTACTCGTTCCATACAAGTGAGTGAATTTAAGATAAAAATATACACCCTCGGTTAGATTTTTTCTGTCCATTTGCCTTTTCCCCATATTTCCTTAAGTCGATGGAGGAGGCTTGTTTGTATTCTATCAAAGTGGATTGAGAGCACTTTGATTCGAAATATCAGTCGTAAGTGAAGACCAATATTTGTTTTTAATTTGCTTTGAATTTTGTCCGACAGCCTAAAAATTGATTAAAAATAATAATCCCGACCACGCCTTTGAGTTTCAAAACGCTTGCTTGTATTTATTTATTATCCTAACGCGGTTTCAGTTGCCTTTAGCACAATTTCTCTAATATAAACTCTGTAGTTTAATTATATGTTTACGTGCATTTACCCGAAGAGGAAAAAATTGCTGGATGTAGTCGTTAAATAACTAAATTTTGTCGTATATGACGACAATTTATCCAATGTTGGGAAGGACTTCATCCGCGGCATCCTCCACAGCTTTTTTTTTGGCGCATGTACTCTTATCCTATGCGGTACTTTTAATTAGTTCCATTCTTCCTCCGACAATTCTTTTCCAAGAGTTTTCTCCAAAAATATCTTAATTTCTTCCTCAACCTCTATATACTATCTCTCCTTTCCCAAATCTTTAACATTCACATCTCCCTCGACTCTCGAACCGATCGAGACGTTCCGCTTCCAAACCAACTTTCCTTTCAAACGCGTTAAATCCCATACCAACCTCGCTTTTCAACACAACCTCTCACCGAAATCATTTTCCGATTCCCACGCATCTTCTTCTCCTCCTCCTCCTCCTCCACTACATTGCCATTTTCCGCTGCAACCACATCACTCTCGTGATTTCCTTTCGTTTAACCCGAAATTTTTTTCCCCAATAACCTCCCCTCATCCACCCGTTTCCTCAAAGAATCCTTACTCTGCATCTTCCTCCTTCAACCAACCGCCTTCCCTCCCCCCTCCCTCTCTCTCACTCACTCTCTCTCCCTCCCCCTTCCCCTTTCCCTCTCCGTCTCCCTCCCTCTCTCTCCCTCTCTCTCCCCCTCTCTCTCTCCCCTTCTCCCTCTCTCACTCTCCCTCCCTCTCCCACCCCCTCTCTCTCTTCCTCTCCCTCTCTCTTTCCCCCTCTCTCTTTCCCCCTCTCTCTTTCCCCCTCCCTCTCTCCAGGGCCGGCTTCAGACATTTGGCTGCCCTGAAGCGGGAAAAATATTGCCGCCGCTCTCCCCCCTCCCCCCTGCAAGCTTTGTGGGTCACCAATTCATCATCATCTAGGAATTTGATGGGTACAGTTTATATAAGGATTTTTAAAATCTGTACTCGGAAAATATGTTGCATATTTTTATTTACGTACTAGCTGAACGTACCCGGTGATGCCCGGGTTATGTCAGACGTCTTTGGCGAAGAATATTATGTATTATATGGTAATACAATCATTTCTCCGTTTGCGCACCCCAAAACGCGTATTTCCGTTGAAATCTCGATTTAGAATTTCTTCTTGAAAACAATACTTTATACTACGTATATTGGAGAAACTAAAAACTAATTCTGAGACTAATTTCTCGATTCTATGACAAAAACGACGTCGGTGGCCCTTTCGGCAGATAGCCCCACGTATTTGCTGGCACACTGGCGTGCCGTTCGGCAGATAAAGGTTAATAGCGGTCTTATGCCGCCCTCTCCTTCGGCCGCCCCTCTTGGGGCGGCTCTGCTTACAATTAGGCGGAATCCTACACGAGTTGAGTTTCCCGGTATGGACTTGGCGCCGCCGCCACCTTGACTGTGCGCCCTGAGGCGGCTGCTTCACTTGCTTACCGTCTTAAGCCGGCCCTGCCTCTCCCTTCCTCTCCCTCTCACTCTCTCCCTCTCTCTCTCTCTCCCTCTCTCTCTCTCTCTCCCTTTGCTTAACGCATCTCTCAAAACTCCTCCGACACTTTAATCTTTCCTTTAACCTCCAACCGTCAAGCCCAAATTCTCTATCCTCTATTTTTTTACTCTTCTGCGCGAAAACTTCATCTCGCTTTTCCTCTCCTTTAAAACTCCCTTCCGCCTTAATTGCCTCCTCCTTCCCCGCACTTCGCACCTTTAACCCCTTCCCTTACTTTCTTAATTCTCTCCCATTCTCCATCTCTTTTTCCACCTCCTGTCGTTTCTCGCGATCTTCGCAAGTTTATGACATTTTACGCCGTTATGCTCAGCTCCTCTCTCCTCAAATCTTTTCATCCCCCTTTCACCTCTCTCTATCTCACTCTCTCTCTCATCTTTTCTCCTCCTCATACGAGGAAAAATGACAAATGAGTTGCTGGAGGGTTTACGCAGTCCCGCTTACGCCTATTTCTGATGGGGAACGATATAATGTTGTTTGTTTTTGCGCATTCGCTACGATTTGAGATTAACTCCTTAAACTTCTAGGCGAAAATCTGTCTTTGATGACATTTTATCTTCAATGATTTATTTCTTACTCTCGCTACTAAATTAAAACTTTGGCATTACGCTACAGTACGTATATAATGCCTATATAATACTGCATATTAATGTATAAACGGGATTTACATCGGTCTTATCAAATCGAACCGGCAGATTTTAAGCACTTTATATAAAGTATAATCTGTATCTACTGCTAGTGTCCAAGAAATAGTTTAAGATAACACGATTCCATAGAATATATTACTTCATTTAATAATGCAATATTAATTCTATTTTTCAATACAAACATCCAAATTGTACATTTTCAATATACTCTATGTTTTAATTATTTGTTTTTAGCAAAAAACAAGTGAAACTTGAGGAAAGTAAAAATCTTATGAAGATGAACACTTCCGCGAAAGATAGAAAACAGCTAAGTAATATAGGTTGTTAAGAACATAAAATGCAAGTACGGCTATTTAGTTGACGGGAATTCTTATGCACTCGAAGACATACGACAGACTGGAAGAATTTCTCGAAAGCAGGAGAAAACTTCTGCCTTGATCAAGAATCGAACCCGAGTGAATGCCATCTGCAGACGGAATATACGCCCGAAAATCGGAAATTTCCCCTGCATTTCTCGGTAAATACAGCATTTTTCTCCTGCTATCTCTTTATTTTTAACACTCGACGCCAGTTATGCTCTTTCTAAATTAGTGAATAAATTCTTAAGGAAACAAACTTTTATATTCCGGTAAATATTGACAGGTATGAAGAAATAATTAAAACATATCTCGATAATGAGAAGAAAAAGAAGAAACTCGGTGGAGCGCATCAAGAATCATTAAATAATCCAGCTGAAATTCGATTTGAGGAAACGCAGGAAAAATGGCAAACCACAGAATCACGAACATTAAGTTTAAAAGAACTGTGAAGAAATTACACATGGGGAGAACATACTTATCTCATGGAAGGAGGAAATTTAGTTTTGGAATCCAGGAAAACATAGCCTGCCAAAATAAAAGACTGGTGATAGAAAAAATAAAAGCAAACGCTGCTTAAGTATATTACCAAGATCCGCGGCATCCTCCACAGCTCTTTTTGGAAGATGGCGCATGTACTCTTACCCTATGCAGTACCTTTAATTAGTTCCATTCTTCCTCCTACAGTTCTTTTCCGAGAGCTTTCTCCAAAAATCTCTTAATTTCTTCTTTAATGCATGCAAATAATTGACTCAAACTCCATGTTTTGGTATTTAATATGTAATTTTTCCAAGTATTGGTAAATGTGTTAACAGCATCTGAATGCTATAATCAATGAGTGGAAATTTTATTTTCTTTATAAATATCATTGAGTAGTTAAAGCAACCTTAAGGAAAATTTCCGACCTTACAGTAACTTGATAGCGGATATTTTTTTGTCGAACCAGCGTGATTGAAATTTATATTTATACTGCATGAACCTTCGGAAAACGGAATTCAAATGTATCGTGATACGAAATGAATAAAGTACAAATTAATAAAAATGTCTTGCGAACAGTATTAGTCTTGCACTAACAGTTCATTGAAATCCGGTTCATGTCCACCATTTGTGAAAAATATTGAAATTTATTCATAGAGGCAGCATTGTCAAAAAGAGGGGAAATACTAGAGCGATATGAGAAAGAAAAGGACAGAAGGGGTAAATTTGTTAAATAAGAAAGTAACCATGTGTATCGCCAATAGAAGGATCCGGAAGTGCTTACGTCTAAGAAATGACAAGTAGTTTAACCACTACTGGAAGCGGCGCCAACTCCGGCAACCTCAAAGGGCAAACTTTAAGATGATGTGCGGAGAAGTCGGGTAATGACAGCGGTTACCTATTCCAAGAGAATTACAAGAGGAAGTTGAAGAGACAGTTGAGTCAAGAGATGCGACGCACATCCTTCTGCTTCTACTCCCACCCAACGCTTACCTTACTCACCCTAAACTTCTCCTTCCTCCATCTCGCCCGTGCGCTACACTATTCCCTCCTTCCCCTATTTCTTTCATACCACTCGCAATACGGATAAAAAGAACGGCGCGAAGGCCAGTAACTAGCTCTTCCGAACGAATCCTTTAAGAGTCTCAAAGCCGAACAAAAACAGGTGTGATTTGCAAGTTCAAATCGAATGTGTTTTTTTTTACCGGCACGTTTAAATTTTCTTCCATACAAGACTATAGTTCCTCGGACTTGTTTATGTTGTGCTTCAATTATTTTCCATCCTCGACACATCTACACACGCTCGTTCCTTCATTACTGTGTATCCGAAACAGTGCAATTTTAACTGTACCACTCTCTTGCTTCCAAACTAATTGGTTAAAAAAGGCGTGAAAAAGATAAAGATTACGAACTACGTGATTAATGTGGAACGAGTAATGGATGCAATTTTCAATAAATTGAAGCGAAATTAGCACGTGTTACATGACACTGCCAAAACTTTCAGAATAAATTATGGAAGTAATGCTTGCCTCACCAGACTAAAAAAAAGAGCGTTTTGCAATTCGGTCACGTTTCTGCGCAGAGCATTACCGTTTGAGACAACGAGTTAAGATTTGCGCCACTTAATACGCGGCTGGTGTAAAGCTCATTTGCTCAGGTTCCGCCATTTCCGTCACGTCAGAGTCGCAACTTTTTATCCCGCACACTTGGCGCGCATGTACATCCGCCCCACTATGTCCTTCAGGATTAAAAACCTCGCCTGGAGCGGGGCCACAGGTGCTCGGCAACTCGACACATGCCCACGTTTGGACTAGCGCCAAAGTAGAATTCCATAAGGTCGAAGCAGAATGCATCGCATTGAGCCCTCAATTTTTACGGTTACGATTTTCGCTCCCACGCCTTTACACGTGAGTAGGTGGGAGAAAGTCCTCTGGCGGAAAAGTATGTAACTACTGCCGAGAAATAGATTTTCTTCAATCTGTTCAACGAGAGAATGCCATGCGCAAAATACCAAAATCGGACCGGCTCCCCCACCAACTACCCCACAATAAACCACCATTGGAAAGATTGAGTAGGAGAAAAATTCTGAACTTGACGGGGGATCCGAACCCGGGTCTCCCACATGCCGGGCAGGTGCTCTAACCACTAAGCTATCAAGCCAGACTAAATCTCCAATCTCGAATTGGGGTATTTATGGTGAAGGAAGAGCTAACTCGGTAAATTTTCCGACACTAGATGTCCTCACGGAGGCACAGCGGAAAACACCCCACACTTACCTCAATTCGAGATTGCAGATTTACTCCGGCTTGATAGCTTAGTGGTTAGAGCATCTGCCCGGCATGTGGGAGACCCGGGTTCAGATCCCCGGTCAAGTTCAGAATTTTTCTCCTTCTCAATCTTTACATTTGTGATCAGTACTAGGTATGCACTCATCACGCATATAAGTTAACTTCCACCATTTAACTCTTATTATTTCACACCACCATTGGCTGTACACTTTAAGCCAGTGTTCTTCAAAGTACGGGTCGCGACCCATTACTGGGTCGCGAGGCTCATGAGGAAAATGTACTCAATGCACAACCAGCTGAAACGTGTCAAAAATTACAAAAATGCTCTTATTATATTATAAATGCCAATATTTTAGTATGATTTACTTTTTATGGAGAGTCAATGAAAACTCAGTTAAGAACGTATTTTTCTTCATGTTGCCTTCCGATCCACTGGGTCGCGAAACATTCTACTGGGTCTCGATGAAAAAAGTTTGAAGAACACTGCTCTAAGCCACGCCTACGCCTACTTCGTCCGCCTGCACGGCCTGACTCATGTCAAAACGTGTTTCAACTTGAATCCCAGCAACTGAGCGAGAATTGGTATTCTCTCGCTGAACAGAGTATAGAATGAAAAACTCTGTAACAGTTTCTATAAATAATGAATACATGCATGTCATAGCTTTAGTCTGTACTTTTATAGTATACAATGCATAACCGAGCGAATTAGCAACTGTAGTATGCTAGAGGAAGGTCAAATTGCGAGAGTTTTGTAGGAAAGAATAAAGAATTTACGAGTGGAAAATTTTTGAGAATTCGACTGAGCTTTTGACAGAAGTTGGGTCATCGCCGCCATCTCAAACCGCTAAGGAGATTAAACGGTTGTCAACTGAGAGTTCCGGATTACGGAATGGAGGACGTCAATATTTGAAATTCTCCGTAGAAGCGAGAGATTATATATTAATGTTTACTACGATCAGTGTTGGATTTACGATTGTGCAAAAGTTACACACGTGTGACTGGATTTTCTAAGGCGGCAGAATAGCGGATTTACAGGCTCAAAAACTTCCAACTACGCGAACCTAATATTTTTAAAGCTATAATGGCATAATAATAAATCTTATAACTTTAATACCAAATAATAATTCTTTTTCAGTAATTCCTCTTTAAAAAAAACACCGAATTCAAATGATATCTAATTCGTGAGTTAAAATCACGAACTGTCGGTTCCAGAAGATAAGCACATTAGCACGATCAGTTTCGGAGAAAAAAAAGACGTAGTTTTATTTTCTTCTTCAGAAAAAAAAACATAAGAACCAATTAGCCCCAAAATCAGCAGCAGTAAGCAAAGAAGAAGAAAATTTTAAGCTCTTATCAACTTTAATGAAATAGTTGTCCGAGAAGAAAATCAGGAAGTATTGTGAAAAGTTAAAAAAGCCGAGCTTAAAAACTCCTTTGGCGCTGCTCGTAAAACTCAAAATTAACAGCCGATTCTTACGGGTAGAGAGTTCTATTTCCACGCTTCCCGTTCCGCCCACTACACGAAGGCCAGCGGATAGGGAACGGATAGGAAAAAAATGGGAAAGAGGAGCGGATCGGGATGCGCATCTACGGAGCAGGAGACTTTTTGAGTTTAACGCGAGGGAGCGGACGAGCATCAATCAAAGGGCAAGGAACAAGGGAGAGGAATCAGAAAAGTAGAGAAGAAAGAGGCGAAAAATAACCCAAAGACAGACGAAGAGGGAGAAAGAGAAGAGCGGATGAAATGAGACAGAAGTTATTGAATGGAGGGGCGAGTAGAGGAAAGGGGTTAAGAGAGAGAGAGGGAGAGAGAGAGAAGAGGAAAAGGGAGGAAAGAGATAAGCCGGTTGAAGCTTATGAGAGAAGTTGTGTTCTCGTGTTCTAGGAAGGGGAAGCGTAAGAACAGGGAAGCTTATAAAAGATTGCGGGGGTGGGATGGAGAGAGAGAGAGAGAGGACGGAATATCTAGACAAGCGTGAAGAGGAGTTTCTGAAGGGGAAGGAGATTGGATTGGAGGTGAAAGAACGTGAGGAAACGGGAGAAAGAAAGAGGGAAAAGCGGAGATGAAGTACAAGGACGGACAAGATTTTTATTTCGGGAAAAGGATGATTAATCGTTCGGAGATGGAAATAGAATGTTCAAAATAACTTGTTTGCGGAGCCGTGTATTTGGAGGATTTAGAAAATTTCGGAAAGAAAAAGATTTTGATTCCTTTATTAATATATTTTTAAATCTTAGAATTAATTTATATATCGTATGTATCTATTATTGGTTAATATTGCATTACTCGCAAACCGATCAGTTTTAAAGTTCTGTGCACAATGTCAATAAATAAAAATATTACTGTTACGTCTACCAACACTAAAACATCGTAACATGCACAATACAACGAACAAATGCAATACGTCTATGATACAGAGGCGTGAATACGGCAAGGCATTACCTTAAGAGTCTCGGCCCCTGGGGGGGGGGGGGGGGGGGTCTAAAGAAAGCAAAAAAATTATTTAATATTATTGTAATGTGAAATAAGTCGAAAATGTTATAATTTTCAAATTTCTAAAATGTAAAATAAAAATTTAAACTATATGTATAAATATTTAATTCTGCTATGGGGACCTCATTTTAATTATTTGCCTTGGGGCCCAAAACTGATGTTACGCCTTTGCTATGATATGTAAGTTATCTTAATACGGGGTTATTTAAGGGAAATTTTCCGAAAAATTGAGGGCGAGGCAAAATAAATTTAAGCAGACGCACGTATTCAGAAAAATAATAAGCTGTGTAATGAAACTGAAGTTCCTCGGAGACTTAAAGAAATATTGAAGGCAATAATCGAATGCAATCCTCGCGACACGAATCCGCCAACATAGGTACTTTTATTGTGACTTTTTCTAGGATTAAAATTTAAGACTACGCCCATATTATTTCATGCAGCCCAATATAATACAAAAATCAGGGGTGAAGAATACACGCCAACGAATAACTTTCCTGATTGATATTTGCTAAAAACGCTTTCTCACGATTGTGCTTTTATTTGATATTTTCTATTTATTTAATCCAGGAAAAACTACTGTTTGAATAATGAGATATGTACTGAATGAATATTCACTGAAAACTCTTTACTTTTCTCTCTTCCTGTCTCTTTTTCATTCTCTACTAATTTTTCTATCCATTTCAACCTGATCTGTCATCGCCCTCCTTTCATCACTTCACTTGCCTTGCCATTGGATCTCTTTCTCCATCTCATATTACTTTTTTTCTAACCAGTTACAAACCTCGCAATTTCGATACTCTTTCCCAATTTTCTGAAATATTTCTCCGATTGCATCTCAATTTTTTGACTGAATTATAAATACGATATCAAACATAAATATAGAACCTTTTAACAGAATTCCAGTTATCCGTAAATCCAGTTAACTGGCTATTTTTAAGAAAATAATGCGTTTCTAAAATTTTCTAGGAGGAAGAAATTAAAATTTAAAGCTTCGATAGGAATTTGGGTGCGCTCCGGTGAACAAGTGAACAGGTAATTTGGAAGAGAACAAGGAATTTATAATGGAAAGTACCCGATTACATGAGCCGGCCAGGAAAATCGCGGGGCCCGGTGCAAAGTGTGCGCGTGATAGCAACGAACTCCGTACCTACGTGTGACGTCAGGTCGGAGTGATACTTCACCTATGTGTACGGCGCTAGGAAGGGTGGAACTATTTACTCGCCGCGGGACAAGGTCATACCTAGAAGCCCGAGAAGCGATTCCTCTACAGCAGACGTTGCCCAGCCATCAACGTGTGACCTATGGGTTTCGCACTTGCGTCATTCGCAACCTGAGAATTGAGAATTAAAGGTGTTGATAATTATTTCCTTTCTGTTTATTTAATAGTAGATATAACACGCGCGGGACCTCTTACGCGTCAAACATCTTTAATATTAAATTTTAATAAATAAAACAATCTCTCTCGCCAGGATACTTCGATATTTTTCAGATTTTCTTTAAAAATGCGCGTACTTTATAAGTACGACAAATATTTTTTTAAAATGCTTTTTTAAGTGCTTCACCTGGTGCAGTTGCACGGTTCGCACCGCCATCAAGCCTACCCTGTCGATTACTGTAGTATTATTATTACTGTAGAGTACAGGCAGTGATGAGCTGGAATAAAATAAAGAACCGGCTCTCTAAGAAAGGAAAAAGTCAAGGAAATTAGGATAAGGATGGCAGGGGAGGTCTACATGCCAGGGGCACCAGATCTCTCTCTAGGTTAGTAATACCGTTATGTCAGCTTAACAACTGTCCTGTTCGTCATATACTCCATTTCGTACACTGTCGGTAATCGAATGCCAGACAGGGAAAAAGGAATTTGAAAGGACAAAATCAATAAATTTTCATATTTTCTAAAAAGTTAACAAACGGCTCGCAAATTCAGAGAAAAATTAACAGCCGGCTTCAGCCCATCACTGAGTACAGCTATGTATTGTAATAGTGCTCGAATCGGAAAGTATTGCGAAACGGAACGCATGTTCTAGTAGTGGAACTGGAAGCAGTGGATGCAAAATGACTGGTAGAACATTTACAATCGAGTTAAATTTTGATTTATTCCTCATGTACTACGATGAAGAAAAGCAACGAAAAATTTTTTTATATTATTTTTATTAAATGAAGTTAACAAAACGGTATTACTAAATGTTTGACGAGACGGAACGATATTATCGACACATGCGACGGACCAGAACACAGTTCCTGTGAGTTGTAGCTCTTTCCGAGCATTGTAATGAGTATATTCCAGATAACCGGGAATTTCAGATAACCGTCGATCCCCATGTGCCAAGCTTACCGGATAAAAGGTTCTGTACTGTGTGTGTGTGTGTGTATATATATATATATATACTATATATATATTATATATATATTATATATATATATATATATACTATATATATTTATATTTATTTATTTATATGCCCTTATATGTTATTTACTGTAAATTTTAATGTAACTGACAAATAATTTTTATAATTTTCGAGTAAATAGAGATTATAAAAGAAATTTATGCACTATATCACCTTCTACGGTGGTAGTTTTCGTGTTCTTAATTTTCATTTGCGTTCATGGTAAAACCAGTAAGGATGCTTTCTGTTATTTTTTATATACAGTCATGCCTCGTTTAGCGCATGCTTGTTTAGCGCAATTTCGATATAGCGCAATTGGAATCCCGTGGTATACATTTTTATTTATTCTTTAATAAAATAAATACTGTTATGTGTGGTACGTACTGCAAAATGAAAATACTGTTCACGGTGCGCATTTTTGCTGGTTTTTGTTTGCTTAAAAAAATAAAGGAAAGCTGTTTTCACGTAATCAGTTCCAATGACATATTTGTGGCGTTTTGTTTAATACCATATTTACTCATGTAAACCGCGAGCTTCTATTTTTGGGCCGCTTCGGAGGGGAAAAAATTAATTTGAACCAGAATAAGTTTTTTTTTAAGTCACCGAATCCCACTCCCTGAAACAAGTTCCGCTCAAGTTAAGTATCTTCTCCCTTCTACGTGACGCAATTTATTGGATGATCTCTTTATGACGATACTAGCAGAAATCTCCTCACCGATAGTCCTCTTTTGTTAATCCCTTAACTGTTTTTGTTGTATTATTACGCAACTTCGCCCCCGCTTCTGTTTTTGACGTAATATTACAAACAGATGTTGAGCATCACGAACTATTTGTTCATCTATGAACGGGAACTTCCTTAGGTGGATGTGGAGTTTTTCGCGTGTGGTCTCGTGAGTAAATACTGGAAGGTTACAAACAAACGAGTCCAAACACTTGAGATGTGGATTTCCGTCTTCCTTTCGAACGATGAAATCTTTCATTCACAAAAACATTTCACCACTCCGAATTCCTTGAAGTGGATGAGGGAAAAGGACCAAACTGGAACCTACCTATTTTCAAGTCAGCAAACCCTTAGTAGTCATTGAACTATAGTTATCGGTTAGTCGGCGTATTCTTTCCGCCTACTTTTGCGAGTTTTTGCCTGCAGCGCGGGCGTAACATACATGTTTCCCTGGTCGCATAAATACGCATATACTTCGTAGAATTCGACGTCTTTTACGAATATAAACGTAGACGCAAGCATATTGCAGAGAATTTACTTACTATCGATACTCCCTTTTTTCCCCGGCGTTTCAGGAAAAAATGTGCGCGGGGTACACGAATAAATACGGTATCTATGGCAAAATAACATTTTAACGGTAAATAGGGGGAAATAATTTCAGTAAATCATGGCGATCATGGCAGAAAGGAGAAAATTGAGTAAAGGCAATCAAAGTGTAGAAAATAATCCTAAATTACCAAGGAAAACATAAATCTTGAGGAATAACTTAGTGTGATTCAGTGTTTTGAACAAGGTGAGCGTCAGAGCAATATTGCATGTAAGTTTAACTTCACAACTTCTACAATTCATACAATTTTGTTAAATAAAGACAAAATAAAAAGTTCTATTGAAGCAGTCAGTGCAGTAACTGCGAAGAAACTCACACGATCACTTACTGTTAGTAATATGCTTGAAAAAATAGAGAAACTGCTAGTGTTGTGGATTGATTCTAAGCGTTCTAATGAACACATACCCCTTAGTCAAGCAATCATTTGCAGTAAAGCACTTTCCCTGTTTGAATGTGTAAAGCAAGAAGAGGGTGGAGATTCTTCAGAAACATTTCATGCCAGTTCCGGTTGGTTTCAAAATTTTAAACGCCGCGCAAATATACATAGCGTTCCTTTTAAAGGTGAATCAGCAAGCGCTGATAAAGACGCAGCTATAAAGTTTCCTGACGAATTTCAAGCAATTATTGAAAATGGTGAATACCCCCACACATACATACAATAAGTAATTTACGCGTAGATTGGAGCGCTGCAGTGACGAAAATGATAACTCGCAGAACCTAGCGATCTATGTATAAATGCGAGCACCGCTGTAAAAGATTTAAAATTGTATTAATATTGATTTTTAATGGTAATTAATATTAAATAAATAAAAAAGTAACGTTAGCGAACCTTGCAATTTCGGGAACTGATCACTATTAAGTACATGTTATAATCGGTTTGTTTAGCGCAAATTTGGTTATCGCAAAGACCGTTCGGAACGTATCCTTTGCGCTAAACGAGGCATGACTGTACCGCCAAACTAATTTACTCCAAAAAGACAAATCCATGCAATCTAATTAGATATTAGACCACTTACAGTGATTTTAATTCTGTTATAAAACCATACGGTAAACGCAAAGCATCTAATGAGCGTGATTCGTAAAGAAACTTAAAAAAGGTCAGCACCGGAATAACGTTGATTCAACAAACATCGCAACGAGAAAACTTTTAACAAGTACGAGTTTAAAGTAGCAGGAATACTACTAAACGGTCAATAAAAGTCCGCGTCATGCAAAAGGTAAGAGGAGACACAAGTTGTTTATTCACGCTCTTCGTATTTCATTCCCGTGCCATTCACACACTCCTCTCTTAATCTCGTACATTTTCCCTTCCAACTCTTTTTCTCGCACTACCTACTTTAATTCTATCCTATTTCTTCCCACAGCTCCTTCTCATTCATCTTTCCTCTATTTCGCACTACTTGCCTCCAAAAACCATCATCCTCTTCATTTCCTGCCTCAATCTTTCTCTCCATAGACCCAACTCTTTCCTCGCCTCCACACAATCCAAACTAAACTAGACCCCAACCAAAACCTTCCTCTTCTTATGGATCCAAACGAAATCCTTTTTTCGCAAGCCTTTTCTCGCTCTGTCCCTAAACTTTCCTTTCAGAACCCCTCCAATACCTCTTCATTTTCTTCTTCCATCCCTAGTTTCTCTTCTCCTCTCCACCTCCTCCTCTTCACTTTCCTCCTTATTTCCCCTTCCCCTTCCCCCCCCCCCCCTCCTCCCCCACCCTACCTTCCCTATTCCACAATCTGGTCTCGTCCGTTGCCAGAGAGGGAGAGCGTAATCAATCTCGACTCTCGATGGAAAAAGCCGTCTGAGGCTTAAAAATAAGCGTTGCTTTGGCTTTTTTGGAATTTCGTAGCCCTGACGATGATCGACTCAATAAAAGGATGTACATTTCTGAGTAAACGGACGTAACCTGCCCCGGCATTTCGATTTGATGTCCACTTTTATTCGAGATCACGATCGTCGAGCATAAGTCGATCGTTTCCGATTTAACCCGTGAAGGGTCAGATCTTACGTGAAATAAACAATGACAGAGGGAGGTGACATTTTTAAATAAAATATCATATTTCCCGTAGCGGACGACCTTTTTTTATTACCGGTTGAAAGATTTAAAGTGTTATAAAATGTTTTTAAGACGATAGTTACTCAGCTCAATACATGATCAAAGTAACGCCTGAGGGGAAAACACTCTTGAGTTTACTCAACCGTTTTATGGATATGGAATTTATTTATATAATCTATCGTAAGAAATGTCAAACTAAGCATTAAATAAATTTCATTGTAAAGCTAAATTAAATTTAGCTTCAAACGCCAGAAAAAAAAATTAATGTACAAAGGAAAAAGAAACGTTATTAAGTGGTCACATTTTCGACTTTTAATGTAATGAGCTGATTAAAAGCATTTTCTGGTAGTACTTAAAAAACTTAAGCCTTTTTCAGATAAGCTTTTAAAAGAGAAGGGTGGTTAAATATGTTACCATTAATTGGGATAAATTAATGAAAAAATTCACCAAAGGAATCATTTACTTGAACTTAACCTTTCGATTTAAAAATAAATATTTAGCCTTGGAATCTATCAGTCGAAGAAAACAATTATTTTTAAAATCCTGTTTTTTTTCATGTACTCTCCGTAATTAAGAATGCATTTTCTCACATTACCATCAGCCTTCGTAGTAGTTTTGGCGCGGATGAAAAAGGAACGTTTGCAAATACACACACAACTCCGAAGCTCACTTCAAGTAGTATTTACCGAGCATACTACAGCATAAATTGGTGTTTCTATCCTTCTAGTCGCGAAATGAAAGCGCAAAGCGGCAAAAAAAAATCACGAGAGAAAGTTCATAAACTAAGGATCGCGATTAATAACCTCGAGGCTGGAATTCCAGCGACAACACGTAATGACGGGACATTGGAATCAGAAAAAAATTTTAAAAAATAAAAAAAAGAGGGCGTCCGTTTTTGACGGCCACGTTCCCTTTTGCGGACGACTAAATGTAGATGTCCGGCCCAAAAGGACGGGTCCGTTTCCTTGGGATACACCAGGGAGATGGAGAGATGAAAGCGAGTGAGTTTTAATATCGAGGCATAAATGAGAGGGAACGAAATAGAGGACCTCACCCTCTTCCGCCCCCCCCCCCCCTCTCCCCCTCCCATCACCCTCCGTCTCTTTATCTATCTACTCTCGTTAGGGAGTGGTGCGTACCAGACGGACATCGAGACGTCGGAGGAGGCGGAGGGAGGACAAAGGGAGATGGAGAGAAAGTATTTAAGGCCTCGGTAATGAAAATACAGAGATTTCAGACGCGATTAAAATTGACTTTACTTTCGTTTTTAATAATGATGTGTGATGAGCAGCAAAGGAACTCAATTCAGGACGCTATGTACTTTATATTTTCAATTTTATTCATTTAAAATCTGAACTAATTAAATTAAAGCCTGATGCGTTCTTTGAGTTAACTATTCGCGGAGATTCGGGAGAGTTTTTTTTTACGAATTCTGTATACAAGTTTTGATCAAAAGATGCGACACGCTCCAAAGTTCTAGATTGCCGAAGGTCATCATACGTACATTTATCTATAATATATTGATACTTCTGACATAGGATATAGGAGAAGGATAATGAGGAGGATGCATATTATGAGGCACTTCCACATGAGTTGTAAATTTGGCGTAGGTAGGTCTAGTGGCAAAACCGACAAGAAAAATGAAAAATTACAAAAGGGTTTATTTTTTTGGCCGTTAAAATAATTTTAACAATTACGTATTTCATTGCTTAGATATTTCTAAATCTGACAATGCTGACAAATTTCTAACGGTAGAATGCATTAATTAGTGGAGACGTATAATCCGCTGCAATATTTTTTACTATTGATAAGAGGCTATTCGCTTGATTTCTCTCTAAGGGAGCGGCGGTGGAGTGGTTTGAGTACTGACTTTCCACGAAGCGAGCGCGGGTTCGAATCTTCTCATTGTGAACCCTTGGTACTTCCCTTAATGAGTAGGTTAATGTCGGCACTGGATTTCCTTCCTCCCTTATACACGTATGCTTGTGTGTATAGACTGAATAGGCCGTGGGCTGAACAGTTGTAAATAGCTTACCTACGTCTTGGATAGACAGCCATATTTTCAAAAGCGGTTTTAGTTTGATTCATGCACATAAATATTCATAATATATTTATGATTGCCTAATTCATGTACTGCATGTAATGCAATTCTTACGTCATAGAGAAACTGTACTTAAATATAACTTCTTATAAAACTTAATGAATTTAATAACAATGTAGTTAAGAAGAAGGAAGGCTATTCATTCATTCAAGGAGAAAATCGCTTAGACAATCGAGAATATTAATGCACCATACTGATCAAAATGAATCCTTTTTATAGACAAGTAGGTTTAATTTCAACTATGAGATGTTGAATAAAAAATATACGTATGACGTCATCCCTTGGCATGCAACTAAATACCCTGTCATTTCATTTTTAAATTTTATTGAGTTACTACAATAATAACCCGTCATATGACGGATAACATTAAAAATTATAAAATATGACTTGATTAATTAATAACAAAACAATACAGGTTGCATAGCAACTCATGCTAGATTAATTAAGCGTTAAAATCACAAAAAATATGCACTTTTTTGTATTTTCTAAATTTTAAAGAGCAAAATACAATAAAAGACCACTACAATAAAATAATTTAGAATTTCGTTCGTCTTTTAGTTTTTCATTGAAGTTTATAAGTTAAAATCACAAAAAATATGCACTTTTTTGTATTTTCTAAATTTTAAAGAGCAAGATACAATAAAAGACCACTACAATAAAATAATTTAGAATTTCATTCGTCTTTTAGTTTTTCATTGAAGTTTATAAGTTAATATTTAGGTATTTTAATGAGCAAAAGAAAAAATGTCTGCACAGTCAAAATCGTTTTTTCCCGTGCTTTTAAATGGCAATACGAAAGAATATCTGGAGTCGAACCTAAGACACTTTATGTAAATCTAATAACATTTTCTAGTATTTGATGTGGTCATCTAATAACACACCAAATTTCACATCTCCAGCTGCTTCCAGTACTGAGATATACTGAAAGATTCTAAGAGCGTTATACACAGAAAGAAAGACAGAATTGGAAAACTATATGAGAGATTTGTGCGATAAGAGCGACAAAAACTTCGTATTATGTAATGGGCCGTCTTGCATGAAAATGCTTTCCTTAACTACGCATCCCATAAAATCCCACATTTTTTGCATGCCATTTGCGTTTAGTCCAACGTTTCTTGATCCTCCCTCCATTTCCCTCAACACCGCCTGCATTTGTCCCTCGAGACTCAAATAAATAAATAAAATCGTCCTCCCGCAGAGATGAATGGCGGAAATTCGACCGCATAAGGTCTCCTCCCCCCCTACACACACACACATCTCCTTGTCCTCCGCCACACCCCTCCTCTGCCTCCGCCTCTCTCCTTGGCGCACCTCCGCGCCCTCTCCTCCACAACACCCGAAAGAGAGAAACTTTACGAGGAGATGGGTGAGGATGACGCGTAGAAACGAGGGAATAAGTCAAGCGACATAGACGAGGAAAAAATGGGAGGGAGAAGACGGCATTGCGGCTAGACGAGACGGGCGAGAAAGATGGATGAAAGAGCGAGTACTTGAAGAAATGGAAGGAAATGCGACAGCACTGACATACAAACTGACGTACAAACTGACGTGAATGACGTTTTTGCTTAAATTTATCTCCGAAGCCCTTCAGAGATGACGCGAGGTTAGGTATGTCAAGTATATTACAAACCTTTTTTCGTGTCTAAGGTGTTTTAAGTTCGATTTTTATCAAAAGCAGTTACTTTTTGTATGTTAAAAGAATTTAAAATATTGAAGTTCAAAATGGAGGTATCTATTACATAGCAAACTTTTAGTCCAATACGCTTTAAACATAAAAAAAATACCCTCGAATGCGTAATGAGGGACTTTTCTCCGCTAGGCAAATATTGATCGAAAACCGTATTTATCCTCGACCCTCAATTACGCCTTTTATTAATAAAATATTTTTAATTCGAAAATGACTGCTTAAGTTACAAAATTTGTCCTTTAGAATAAAATTCATAAAGTAGCTGGTTAATTTTCACCTAACCAGGAACTCACATTAAGAGAATCGGATAAACATAAATATGAATGTCTCAAAAAGTAGAAACGTGAAATCGATTGAAATACAGTAGGTTATATTACGAGCTACAGTAAACACAATAGATAACCTGAACATTCTGTTTAAAAAGTAAACTATTTCAATCATTAAAGACGTTCTCTAAATTAAATCTCTTTATAAAAATTAGCTAATTTACCTCGTATTTTCTTTATTTTCTAATTCTTTAGCACACATCCTTCCCGTTCTCTAATAGTCATCCAAAACTAATTTTAATACCTTCCACATGACCATAAAATTAACTCGGTATACATATCGATAAAATAATTACTAACAGTTGAAATTAATTAGATGAAAGAGCATTGCTTACATTCCGTCGAATTCTCTGAAATCTTGAACTCAGAAATCGGATCTCGAACTTACCTGAAAATATACAAAAAAAATCATTTACTATATACGATTATATAAGGTAAAAACGTAATTTCTGAAATATAAATTCATCCGTAAAACTTTACATTGTCATAGACACATTTCCGTATTTCCTCGATTCCTTTAAAGAATCAAATTGGCAGGTCAAAAACATTCCTTAATCTCCCTTAATTACCCAAAAACTCATCAAGTCTCCCTCCCAGACTGCGAGCCTCCTTTCAACTTAATTATAATTCCTTTAGATATTTCATCGGCCTTCTCTCTGAATCTTCAGACAGGCTTCTCGGGCATTTATTCCTCTTGAAAGAGCCTTAAAGAATCACTAACCTCTCCATCTCTTTCTCTCTCTCTCTCTTTATATCTCCCTTTAATTAAGAGTCAAATATATTATGGCGATGTGCGTGTTTGCCTTCCGAAAGCAAGCAAATATTATCCCTCGCCCGAGTATCGCACTCTTTACGGTAAAAATGTTCGCTTACGTCTGGGAATTTGAAACCTTTTGTTGTCACGACCGGGGACAAGACCGCGTTCGACGCACAAATTTGCACTTTCTCGTGTCTGCCGTGCAACGATGCCTTCACTTAATCACGGACGAGGATGCAATTTTGATACATGAGCGCTGCGCTCGGCAGACCGAGTCGCTCGTTTAATTAATACAAAGCTGCGAGGAGGGGAAAAACGCGCCTTCCGCGAGAGTGAAAGATAGCAATTACTGCGTTAAACGCGCCAAAAGTCATTTCAAACGATGTTGGAGAAAAAGGAAATTACCCTTAATTCGCGATATCAGCCTAATTTGCCTATAATTACAATAGGTTACGATGAACTAAACCCTTGGCATTAAGCCTGAATAGGAACTTGTTACGAATGGTCTGATAAACGAGTTACTTTGCGGGAAATGTGGAAACGGGTGAAAAAATTCGCTATGACCGAGAATCTAACCAGGGTCTACCACTTCCACATTCTACCACTGAACTACCGTAGCGGACAAATTCCCCTGTTTCGCAACGAGAATATTTTTTTAGCTTGGGACCGGACTAGCCATATCAAACAGCCCCGACGGATGCCCTCAAGGAGATACATACAAGAAAACCTCTAACCTCTCAAATGGTGAGAATGACTATATTATAAATTGTCGGAAAACACACAAAATGGGTAACTCTAATGCAAATAAAAGCATGGTATGATTTCTATAAACAACACAAGTGTTATGAGTAGAAGGAGGAGTGAAAAACGTTTCATACCGTTAAGACCTTTGAATTTATCAATGTACGGAATTAATGGTTGGAACGTATTCCTAAGAGGGTAACATTTTATTTTAATAAAGTTCAGTGGAGCAGCTAGCTTTCCTTAGAAATATTTCAATTACAGTAATACCTCGATATAGGAATACTCGATATACGAAGTTTCGCTATAACGAACTTGGTATTTATGACAATCGAGCCGATTCAATCAACGCCTACAATGTTAGTGTACATGATGATGGAATAACTTCTGGCTCAGAACTAATGAGAACATGATCTTACATTAGTTACGCAGTGAATATCAGATTCAATGCAAAGCAGTACATCTACTTTTCTCCAGTTTTGACCGTTTCGTCAAGCGTTCCATAGTATTGACTGTTTTCAAGTTATCTTCGTAACGTCATCTTTTTTGTAAGAATTCTGATATTGTGTTGTTTTTCGACACGATAAAGTTTTTAATTTGCAAAAAGTGACTGTTGTTAACCGAAGAATGTTATTTTACCTCAAAATGCCGAAACTAATGAAGCCATGTGCAGATGTTGTTGGAGCAGTCATAAAATAACGCAAAGTTATCTCGTTAGCACAAAAGCAGTGTTGTAAGTGAAATTTTAAGTACACTTCTTACTTCTAATAGTGTAAGTTATCGTGATTACAATGTATGTACAATAAAGAGTATAATACTATTTTAAAATACAATCTTTTAAAAATGCGATTAATACTTATTAAAGAGCTTTATGTTATAAGATTTTAAATTATTAAGGTTGGTATCGCATCCTATTAAATTAATGTTATTCGATATACGAAGTTTCAATATACGAATTAAGTTTCAGAAACGCATCTACTTCGTATATCGAGGTATTACTGTATGTACATTAGTATTATTCTTATCGCTTGTACGTCTATCCGTCAGCCTGTCTGTACACTTGCTTAAATTGAAATTAGTGTATAGATTCCTGTACTGCTGTTATTGGTTTTTATTTAGATATGAGTCTTGAAAAATACACAGAGTCGGATAGAGGTCAATTATTCTTTCTTATATCTGCGAATGTATATAAGATGGAAGGCTGACATTTTTAGCGCGCATTTCCTCATTGATGTCACTTACAATCGAGGCTCCAATGACTGAATATGCAGCGGGGCAACCAAATAATTTTATCCATGATCGTGGACAACACTATTTGTTTAGAGTAGTAAGAGTATGGCAAATATATTGATTAAAAGCAAGGACTTCGACGTTGAGATTTAATTCATCGCTGCAAATGGAGGCACTATGCACTATAAAATATCTTTATGTTTGAGCATGCATTTCAAATTATTGAACACCAGTAACATCAAAGAATATCTAAATAAATTACGGATAGAAGTTCTGATTGCCTAAAAATAAGCAACGACTAACGTTTTCAGTGAAAACGAGCAACAGAACGAAATGCCCGTCAAAAATTTTATGAAATGGAATTTTAACGAGTTTTTCTATTTTTTGCTTTTTTGTAAATAGAAAGACTAAAATTCTTTCTAAAATAAAAACTTTTATGAAAATGAAAAATAACGATCAAATGTCTATATTTTTAAATGCTGTTCATGTAAACCTCCCCTCTCTTTCTCTCTCTCTATTCCTATATCTCGCCCTCCAACTCCTCTTATTATCCCTCTTCTCTCTCTGTCTCTCTCTCTCTCTCTCTCTCTCTCTCTCTCTCTCTCTCTCTCTCTCTCTCTCTCTCTCTCTCTCTCTCTCTCTCTCTCTCTCTCTTCTCTCCCTCCCTCCCTCCTCCTGCTCCTCTCTCTCTCTCTACCCTCCATATCCCTCCCTCTTGCTCTTAAATTTGGATTTCTCTATTTTGGTTAGCGAAATCGAAGAAGCTTTAACTGAGATGCCTCATTTTAAGTGCATCGAGAGGATCCACTCGAGGTCTAACGTTACATTCTTAACGTATGTACTCTCACTGTAACAACATTTGGTTTCAAGGATCACGTAACGTCTTCTTAGAGGATCCTAAATTTACATTGAGTGGAGAGTTTGATCTACGTGTTTGGGGCCAAAGGGGTCCTTGGAATGAGCCGCATGCAAAAACTCTTTGGAATCGGCCAAAGAAATGTGCCCTAGGATACTATAGGCAAACAGACGCCAGTTTAATAAATTTTATAGGGGCTTTAATCCTTTGCAAATTTATTTCCAAAATTCTTTAGGGATGATAGAATGATGAATGATGAATGAAGTACAAAATAATTTAAATTTACTCTTTTTACTTTCTCATACGAAGTATCGAGAAAATATTGTTATCGCGAAAAAATTCGACCTCGAGATTTTTAGGGAAATATACGTTTTAGGTGTCGCTGAATCCGAAAAAGTGGTTTTAGGTTTAGGTCTGTTACTGGCTCTGGAGCCTAGACGGTAGAGCAAAAATGAATGAAATCTCGTACTTAGGTATTTTATCATACTGAGCAGAGTATACATAGAAATAGTTGACATTGCTTAATAATTAAGAGTAGTTTATTCTACGCATTTTTAACAACAATCCGATTTTCTCAAATTTCGTACAGTTACTTAAGTTTACGTCTTCAATAATACTGTATAGTTCATATTTCTCAAAAAATGAATATAAGGCTAGTTTATTCTAGGCAACTTTAACAACAATTCCATTTTCTCAAAAATGGCTCAATGAATGAATATAAGGCTAGTTTATTCTTGGGCAACTTTAACAAAAATTGGATTTTCTAAAAACAGGCTCATACGATTTTCATTTTCTAAAGATAACTAAACGACGCATTAGTAAATAAGAAAGTTTGTACAATGTATGTTGTACCGATTTTTTAACATCGCATTATGAGTGGGAATGCTGAGTGTAGCGTAAAATTAAAATAAGAACGTTTATTCTGGAGTCTTAAGAAATTAATAAAAATATGTTACAATAATTTTCAATAATAAAATACCCGTTCCTTACATTTAATTCTTTAGATTTATCGTCCGCATTAATTATATTTTATTGGTTTTTCATAAATAACGCAATATCGATTTTGATAAATTGTTAGGATACTTTCAAAAATTGCTCAATAGTAATCAACGAAATGCATATTAGCGGCCACTGTTCAACTCTCCTAAACGTATCCTCTAATTCGCGATTACATGGAAAGTGACAAAAATAACAAAAATTAAAGTAGGTATAAATTCTTATCATTTAGATTGATTCTTCCCAATTTCTATCCATCTTCACGACTTCTTATTACAAATAGAATTTTTCTTCACATATCCGTAACGTCTATTCTTTCCAATAATAATATATTTTTTTCAGAATGTCGGCGACCCACCACTCGGAAGGAACTGTACGAGTTGTTGCGTGCAAAATGTAACACAAGTTTATTAAGCGGTGACTGTGAACAAATTCTATTATGTTACGTCAAAGAACAGATGAATTTCGTGCAGACGATATTTCACAAATAAGGAGGGCTTTTACAGGTGAAGAAGCTCTATCTTTTATAGTTAATAGATGAGGACACACGCGAAAGTCATCTCGAAAAAATACAAACTATGACCTGTTGCATGTATTACTAGTCTCTTCCGATCCAGTTATTTCGAGCCTTGGAAGTGGTTCCTAGAAAGAAAACTAGCAAACATTCTAACAAAGTTTTGTCTTTATTGTCCGCACCCAATGTAACGCCCAATATAATGCCTTCTCCAGGTTCCTACAGCGATACTACAAGCGATAATGAATAGAACTGTATTGTAATACCCACTTAATTATATTATTGTTATTAATTTCCACAGAATTTGATTTAATTTGCTTTGTTAATATTCATTGTTAATACAATTATTGGTTATAGTATTAATATCGTTAATAAGTATGGAAGCGTATGGAAATTAAGTCGATAATAATGAATTAATGTAAGTAATGTTGTTTTACTTCCAAAAATATATACAAAATATTGTTAATTTCACTTTTAGCTTGTAATAAAATATCTTCCTATTGTTTAAAATGAAATATTTATCTTTTAAAACCTTTGTCCCGCTAAAATCCCACCCTGGCCCACCGTGCGACGTTCTGAAAAAAATATATTATTATTACAGACGCACTCGGACGCAGTTAAATCATATGGCAACTTAAAGAGGAAGAACAACGAGACATGCATAAAATGATATCTCTGTGCAGCGACGTAAGATGCGTTTTAAAAGTCTTATGCAAAAAAGAATAAAACTAAAAAACCCTATATTATTTTAGTGTCATTAATTATATGCATAAACAATTTACCGATATGAGTTTGTATTATATAAATAGGTCAAAATAAAGTGCATACCCGGCTCTACAATATTAATTGTAAAGTAAATATTTATAACTTAAAAATACTGCACGTACGTCTGTTTAAAGTGGGCGCACGAACAATACTGACGTGCGGTTATGCCGCCCGCTATTAGGTCTAGGGGAATTTCAAGGTGGCCACATCGTATTAGTAGCGTTAAGTCGCGTTTCGAGCTCAAATATATACCATATGGATATGCAATAACAAGAATTTAAAAGTAATGAACAGTTTGATAAAATTAAGAAATTTGCATTTTGTTCCGCTAAAATCCTACCCTGGCCCACTGCGCAACGTCGGGATAAAAAATGGCATTGAGGAATGCGCCACTCCACTCCAATATACCTCCCTCAACCCTTCCTCCTTCCCCCTCTCTCTCTCTCTTACTAACCGATGGGATAGAGAAACCTACGCGTTACTATTCGGGATAAAAAGGAAACGGAAAAGAGATAGGGAAATGGCGCTTGGGAAACAAAACTGCTAAGCGATGTAGAGCATAACCAACGGGACCAAAGCGTACTGTTTTTTTTTAGCATTGCTATGGTTACGAGTTGGGTGAGACATTGCGAGAGATTAAGATCGCGAGGGATTACATGGAACTACGCCCACTGTTTGTGCGAGGGCTTGGATGAGAATATATGGATTTGAGATATGATGCCGGTTTTGTACGCATTCTGATGCAATGAGGGTAGTATTTTGTATTTAGCAGTGTACATTTCAGAATTTTCTGGGAATGATAAAGTTAATGGTTCATATTGTGCGGAAAAAAAATCAACCGTCATCTTGCCCAAAATTATTGTTCAGACTCTTTTATAGTAGGCGATCCACTGTAGACACGACATTTATGCTTTATGATTCCAAAATACCGGAAAGAATATATTCGAAGAATATCTTCGTCTCGATTTATGACAAAAGACATACAAAAGCGACTTTATTCCAAATCTATTTGAGTGAGAATTCATAAATAATTCGTAACTACTCTATTCCCATGCACATACCTATATCATGCAAATGTTTATGCATACTGAACACTATGCAAACTAAACACGGTAAGGAATCGTAAATAGTTAAGTTTTGTACATGGGACCTTTCTGCAAAAAAATATGTGGCCTCCACTATCAAATTACAGCAAATACGATTCCGAGTGTGTCCACTGCCTCCCCGCACTGCAAAGGGGGACTTCGTTCGTCGCTTGTTAGTGTTAAGAACATTACAAGCTTGAAGTCCATGTTATATATATATATAATTATCTTGGCAATTATTATTTACAAAGCCGCTAGTCCACAGTGAGAATGAAATCCATCTATTTGTCTTTCATATTCCAACTTGAGACCCAATTTTAAGAATGTTATGAAAATCTTTTTGAAGACACTTCACCAATGAAAGAAATCATTTCCAAGGAATGGCAACTCAAATTATTCTTAATATCAGTTCAGCTATTCATTATCATCAGCCAGTATATAAAGATCTTATTTTTTGTAAACGGAAACTTTTACCTATTAAAAACTTTCCCATTAAATACTTTTCCATATTCTGTTAACTATTGATCCACTCACGGATTATTATTCACGTCAATATGATTGCATCACTAAGATCTTCATATGTTTCAATGAATGAAATAAGCAACACATTTCGGAAATGTCTATTGATAAATTAATTTTCTTGCTTTTATATTTTACTATAACTACTATTATACTTATAATCATTTAAATATGCACATTTTCTTCACTGCCATCATTTACTTCCGTTTTCCTCTAGAATATTTGTTTAAAGAATGTGGACGAATTAAAATTTATAGAAAAAATAGAATCAATTTCAAAAACAAGCAGCGATATATATTAACCTCTTTAAAAACAGTAAAAAATATCACAAGCAATTTACGATATTAAAAAATATAATCATATACAGTAACTGAAATATCTATCAGAAAGAAGTCCTGAAATTTCCTGTATTTTTAATACGCACCATTAAACAATTTTCTTTATATTCCCAAAATAGATAATATTATTCTTTCACGAAACGAAATGTTTTTTTTTCAACAACCTAATTTTTCTCTATTGCGATTAATTCTTTGGCAAACAGAAATACAATAACTGAATATCACGCAAATTTCTTGAATAATTTATTCGGACATTATTAACCCATTCCCTAATTTTTCAAGTTTAACAAAAATATAATACAATAAATAGTGATTGCTTGTATGCATAATTGGACTTTTATTTAACGATTTATATTAATTATCCGCATTCGTACTTCGAGCTGTTTCCAATTTAACATGTGGATTAAAAAAATACAGGGAAGAGGAAAAAAACAGCAGAACTAAACCCATTCTTGGTTCCTTTAACCGAGTCCTTTTCGCGCGATGTAAATAACCCCTTTTCGAACCTTGCGCGTCGATATTAACCCTGTCTTCATTCACGCAACACGCATAGCTGAACCTCCGCTGATATTAAGAAGGCCGCGAGAAGATGTTCTCGAAATTTGACGGGAGTGGTATTACAAGAGGTTATAGGGCCTAACTTCGACAATCGAACCCATTCATTAATTCGAAAGGAGTTGAGGTTAAAGGCAAGTAGATACGACGGTGGAGGAGTAGGAGGAGGGGATGACATTGCAGGTAAAGTACGGATTGAGATAGATAGGCGGATGGACTGGGAGAGCCTCTGACCAGGCGCGGGCATTAATCTCACCATCACGCTTTTGTTTCCTCTTACTTTTCACGGAGAGACGATTCCGAACCCGAATTTAACCGTACATATCCGAGAGGTGTATCTCACGTAGTTATAACATTTTACAGGTCTCATCAATACGCGTTATTTTTACTCTCGATTACCACAGGATTAGTTTAATGTAAATCATGCAAATTCCAAAGGAAGCTGCTCTAGCAAATAATTTCCCCTTACTATAACCTACAGAACTAACATGAAAAACTTACTAAAATCTTACTTCTAGTTATCCCGAGTTTGTCGTAGACTGCTAAATTTTAAGACGAACATGGATGGAATTCAGAACAAAAAAGTCTTTTTCCTGAGCCCATATTTTAAAACTTGCTGTTCGTTTTCATAAATATTGAGACAGCCTACAATTCAGACGACTCGAGAGAACGGTTTTTTCAGTCAGCTTTCGGATTTTTAACAAAATCGGGCACAGACCGAAATTATCCGAGGATGTGCGGCGTTTTCTAAAGCTGCGAACATTAACCGCAGAAGTTCCTTCTTTTCATTTAAGAGGGCCTTCTCGCGAGTCTTGACTTCAGAAGGGAATCTCTTCGTAGCTAACTTAGCATGAACCTCTCTCTTTCTCTGTCTCCCACCTTTTCATCTACCTTTTCATCCCGTCTCACGAAAATTTCCTCTCTCCATCTAATCCTCCAGCCCTTTATTTCTTTCCTCCCCACCCCCTTTCTACCTACCTATATATATATATATATACACACACACACACACATATACGTACGTACATACGTCAGCCCGAAAGCTCCATTTGTGTTGTTTTTGTATTTTTCGTGTGTCTTCAGTACCCCCAGCGGCTCTCCAATTTTGGTAAGTGTCCACTGGGCTTCCTCCAACACCTTGTTGCCACCTTTATTATTACCTTTCCTTTTATTTAAGCATATATATATATATATATATACATATATATACATATATATATATACACACACACACACACAAACACGTAAATTTATATCTTTATATATCTTAACTGTGACTAGCTTTCATAGCTCGAATCCATGGAGAAACCTATTAGGTAGTGTTCGAGGGGTTGATTGTAAAGATGCGTATGCTAAATTAAATGAAGTCTACTATTTCGCACGCGAGATTGCTGTGTAATCCTAGAAAAATAATCCCTTTATTGCACAATTTACGCTATGTAAACCAATATTACCTGCATGATTTAAAAAAATATCATATAGTATTCCTCCTCTCTGACCCTCTTCATTTAATTTTTAGATGAAAAACTTCGAATTCCAATTGACTTTGATTTACAATAATTTTTGCTCGTCAGAAAAAACTAAACAAGAAAAATTTAGATTCCTCACAACTATGTAGTGAAAACCTACAGGAAAATGTATTCAGTTCGTCATTTCCGTACCTGATAATTATATTTATAAAAAAATACAGAATAGTTTCATTCGTGTTAAAAATTAAACACTGCTCGCTTTATCAATCGATATAGAAAATAACCTCCATTAAAAATTAAACCATAGATATAAACAAATTTTTCAAAAATAAACACTTTAAGCGAAAAGAATAAAAGACCTTTGCTAAGCATCTTCTCTTAGCAAACCTCTGTTATCATTCAGGGTCACGTAAAAGATATAAATGACAGAGATGTCACACGTTTTTTGGTCTACCCAAGATGGAAAAATTGGAAAGTCTCGTTCCTAAGGGAAATGCCGCGCGCGATCGAATTCCTTCCGACCGCGTCGAATGGAACGAAGGAGGAAAAATAAAAGTCGTTTTGATGCTTTGGACCTTTCGACAGATCCCATTACAGTCGGAGCCAACTCCCAGATCTACCACAGGCATGCCTAGCGTCATCCAATCCCTCTTTTCGCTATGCGACTCGCATCTCCTAATACAGTTCACCTCTCTCCCTCCCTCTTTTCCCCTTACTTATTCTGGCCATCCTCGTTCCTCATTCCGTCAATCCTTCAATTCTGTCAGGATATTGTCGCATTCTTATTTCCAAAACTACTCTAACTCGTCAAAAATAATTTGTTTTTCGACAGTTTCTTCATCTCCTCGGTTACTCGAAACTCGGCTTTCTTCCACCGTCGTATTGCTCGTTTAATCTATTTCTGTTCCGCCAAAATTCGCGCACGGAAATAACTTTAAATATTTCGGCGATAAACTATTCAGGCTGGATCATTGTTATTTAATCAGTAAAGTGACAGAACCAGGGACGGGAGGACAGAGTTGGGTGTAACAATATGCATGGATTTTAAATAAAAAAGATTTACATTTACCTTACTACCCCGCGATCGAGTTTGACATGGGGTGTCTTTACACCTAACAGACGAATGGCCTGTAAAAAATGATCTGTAGTATCTCTCGGCTCTAGCAACTATTTCGACGTATTTTCTCAGATCTAACCCGACGCTCACAAGCACTTTTGGATATATACTCGTACAACTATGCCGCGCACGTCCTCAATGAAGTCGAAGCTATTAAACTTTTCAAGTAGTTTCCGCTTGTATTCCACTCTTCTACACTTCGATGACTTCCATCTCAAGTCTTACAAAAAGTCCTGAAACGACTGCGTCGTATAGATGCTCGCCCTTTACAAATCGAGCCATTCTACGCTGCGACGTTTCGATGTCGTCTCCTGCTAGAGCCTTCTCAAAAGGACAGTCTGACATTTATATTTTTTTTAAATATCGTCGCTTAAATGTTTCAATAAAAATAGTTTATAACGAAAAAATAACTTCAAAAATAAAGAAGCTCGAGTAAGCACAATGTTCCAGTTGCAGTATTGGCGTGGCACTGCGTTTTGTTCTGAATCTACTCGTTATAGCCGCAACCAGTGGCAGATTAAAATCCTCTGGGGCCCTAGGCACAGGCCCTCCTCGTAGTTTGTCATGGTATAAAGGAAACTTTGATGTATTGAAAAACGTTTTATTAACAAAATAATGTTACCTTACTTTTTCTTTTTCAAAGAAAGAAACACGAAAATAAGCCTCGCAAATTCATCTTCCGAAATTTTGACGCAGCAAATGTCTGAATCAATAAAGAAAATCTATTTTTTAAAAACAAAATCATGTCCTATGCATATTAGACTCAATGCATTTAGACGTTATTGACGCATTGTTTTTTTTTGTCATTTTTTACCTAAGAAACTTTTAAAAAGGATCCCTCTCCTTCAATTTTTTTATTAAATTTTCTTTTTGTTTTCAATAATATTGCCTATATAACAATCAACCCATGGGGTGGGAATCCCCCTAAGCTTAGGGCCCCTAGGCACTTGCCTACTGTGCCTATTGGGTAATCCGGCACTGGCCGCAACATGCAAATACAGCTTTACTTAAACTTATATGTGGCCATCAAGGATTCTATATTGGCTATACACCAATTAAGTATAAAACTACAAATAAGATAAATCACAAGAGCAAAATTCTTAAATTTGCATCTATTAAAAGGAAACAATTTTAATTAATATGCTGTTTGCATTTGGTCGTTTTCTTATAAATTTTCTATGCAAAATTAACTAACAATTATTATAAAGTATCAGAAACCTACATAAGATAGGAATACGGGGTAAAGTACTGGATTGGTTTGTGAGCTACTTGCGGAATCGGTTGATGACTGTAAAAATTGATGGTATATACAGTGAATTTAAGGATATTAAATCTGGTGTGCCACAAGGCTCCATATTGGGGCCGATGTTATTCAATATATTTATAAATACTATTTTTGATGTTGTAGGTAATTGTGAAATATTTGTATATGCAGATGATGTAGCCCTTATAGCTTCACACAAATCAATTCACAAGGCAGAAAAATACCTACAAGATGATTTTACTAATATACAAAAGTGGAGTCATGCCAAGTCATTAGTGATTAATGGGATGAAAACTAATGTAATGCATATAAGTACAGTTAAGATACTTAGAGAGTCAGTATCAATTAAACTGCATAACCATAAATGTTTGCATTCTAAAGACATAAATAATTGTATGTGTGACATAGTAGCACAAAAATCTAATGTTAATTATTTAGGACTAGTTATAGATGATAAGTTCAAATTCAGTGGCCATTTAAATAAACTTAATGCAAAATTAAGAATACTGGCCTGTAAAATTTACCATGTTAAACATTATATGCCACATAATGTATTATTAATAATTTATAAAAGTTTAGTAGATTCCATTTTAAGATATGGATTAACTATTTGGGGTAGTAGCCCAAACTGTTATCTTAACTTAGTTAAAAAACTGCAAGATAAAATTGTTAAGACAATAGTGGACTTCGATAGAGGAGAAAATATTCTAGTTTGTTACAAGAAATTAAATGTTTTACCTGTTAAATTTCTCTATTTATATATAATTATCAAATTTTATTTTGACAATAAGTACAAAACTGTTAAGGAATTGTCCCATACTATTAATTTAAGGAAAACGCATACATATATGATACCACGATATAACAATGATTATGGAAGGAGGGAGTTGAAATACCTTATACCAAAGTTGATGAATAACTTACCACCTGAACTAAGAAATGTTACTAAAATTGCACAACTTAAAAGGGATCTGAAATCATGGTTACTAGCAGATGTAGACAATTATGTAAAATTGTTAAGGTAATCTAATATATATAATAAGCACAAATTTTTATTGGATAGTACTATGTGATAACATATTTGTTTAATATAGGAATCTGCTGACAAGCCATGAGGCTGAGCAGGACCTAAATGAAATATAACATCTGATAATATATATGAAGTGATATGTTTGATGAAATTTTAAAAGATAGATATTATTATAGAATCAGACTATGGAACATTCTTCTTTTACTAATTATATCTTACATAAGCAGTTTGGGATAATCACCCATGAAATACAGCCTTGGACTAAAAAGTAACACGTCCCAGTACTGGTTAGGGCTTGTTAAAACTTCAGCAATAAAAAGCCTTGCGAGTAGCGCACAAAGCGTAATACATACGGCGCTTGCTCCTCGCGCTTCTTGGAAATAAAAGAGGAACGCAGGAAGGGAAAAAATGGATAACACAGACGATAAACGGGATAAAGGGAAGAGGTTAGTGCGAGAACGAAAGGGAGAAGGGGGGCGGGGGGAGGTGAGGGGGAAGAGAGAGAGGAAAGGGAGTGAGAGGGAAGAAAATGGCGCGATAGAAGGAGATAGAAAGAGAGAGCGAGGAAGAAGAAGTGGAGTGGAATGAGAGTCGAGAATGGAAAGTCCTTAGGACGCGCTCGATCATCCAACGTCGTTAGCGCACTCACCCAAAGAAGCCCCATTGTGATCCGCAGAGTGGAGGAAGAGGTAGAAAGGGTGACGAAGGAGGCAGAGGAGGGGGGAATAGGGGGGTGAGGAGAGATGGAGAGGGGTGTGAGGGGGAAGAGAGAGAGGGAGGAGGGTCGGATAGATAAAGGAAGAGAAGGGGGAAAGATAGGAAGGAGGCAGCGAAGAAAAGGTTAAGGTCCCGAGAGGAGTTTCGAAAGAGAGGTTTTAAGAAGCGTAGAATGGCGAAAGCGAGGTAAGATAATTCTTGCGGGAGAAAGGAGGGGAGGAAATGGGGAGGATGGAGTAGAGGGTGAAAAGGGGGGATATAAAAGGGGGGGGGAGAGTAAACGGCGGCAAAGGAAACGCAACGGTAAGGGGTTGGCGGGAGGAGAGAGGAAGTGCGCATGGCGTGTCACACGAAAAAGGAAGAATAGGAGAGAGTGCTGGGAGAAGGAAGGAAGGAAGGAGGGAGGGCGAGAGAGGGAGAGAGAGGGAAGGAGGGGTGTGAATTCATGGAAGAAGAAGCCTGGGAAAATATAGAAGAAAAGAGTATTTGTGGGAGGTGGAAAAAGGAGTTTAAAGAATGCATCATAAAAAATTTACAGCAAAGAGCCTTTACATGAATGTTACATGCTGCATTTATAAACTTTATAGTCCTATTAGTTTTTAATTTGTGGGCATTATCCGCAAGCTACGGCAATCCGACAAGCATGGGTCAGAATTATTTTTCGATGCTATTTAAGTATATAAAAATATAGGAAGTGTTACCATAGTAACTACTGATTTCACCGCAGATTTCGAGGGAAGCGCGGAGAACCGCATTAAACGGCGGCTCCTGCTGTATAACCCAGCACATCGTCTCTTAGATCTAATACAGAATGTGCATAAAAACTTAGAAATTTTTTAAATCAAATCTGTTATCTTTGCTAAAAAACGAATCTAACGCTGATATCGGCTTATGGAGCGTTTTCAAGTTCGTACAGAAATTTAATGAACCGCGAGATCATTTCTGAACTTATTTCAAATCAAACTGCTCAAAAACTCTTACAATTAATTATACTAATGCCATTTTTATCCAGAAAAAAGGTTAATGCTACGACTGTCGCATTTAAACTTTAAAAGTAAACGCGCTAAACTCTCTCAGCACGTTAAGGTTACATAAACCATACCCATATTCTTTTATTCCCTCAAATTCTCGCTTTATTATTCACCATACCTTGTGATGATTGAAGCTGGCGTCGCGGTTCCCGCGGAATTCAATATATTCCTCGACATGAAAGATGGGGAAAAAAGCTATGCCCTATTTTTTTTTTGCAAACAGTTTGCAATCTGAGGAAGGAAAATGAATGAATTTTTTTCCTCCCCACGGTGACTTTCCGTTGGCATGGCGAAATTTGCACTCCTTCTCCCCTGCCTCAAAAAGCTCTTTGTTTTTACCCTTCTGGCTCTTCACACGCGTCCCACTCCTATCCACCCTTCCCTCTTTTGTATAGCGCATGCATCCCTCTCTACGTTTACAATAACACTCTCCACGATCTCCACTCCACTATTCTGTCCCGGTCCAACAGGAGTCGAGGGTTTATAACGGGCATTCACGATTTCATTGCTCCAGTTTATTTTTTATTTAGGATTTTTAATTCTAACCTAAACGAACGAGAAACGCATGGACTGTAGGTCTCCTCTCTTTTTCATTTCAAAAAATCCTCATATTTCCATCATTCCATACGAACCCCTTCCGGTTGGTGGATTCCGGGCTACAAATGTCGAGGGAAGATCCCCCTCCCAAGCAAACAAGAGTTTTGAATCTAATCTCGCGCGTTAATCAAACATACAAACTTATTAGTATCAGAAAAGGTAGGAAAAGTGGTCAAAAAATTCCATAATTTAACTTTGAATGTAAATTTCAAAATCGAATGTTAAATGGCGCTTTGAAATTTCACAGAAAGAATAACAATTTTTCGATTTATTTGTTCAACGGGAAGAATTTATTTGTCATAGCTGCGTTTCGTAATAAAAGACAATTTTTAAATGGATTTCGTTCCAATTAAAGACACTTAATTGTAGAACTACATTTATTAGTACCGATTTCAATTCATGATATTTCTTTTTAAAAAATGCCCTACCTAACGCAGTAACGTCGCCATTACATTATAGCATTGTTACGTTCAAATATACCCTATTATGTGTCGGTTCTTTCATTAAGTAAATATAATTTTATCTTCTAGCATTTTTAGGCAGAATGTTATGTAACACTTTACGCTTTCTGGCTTTATGATTGAGAAATTTGGTCTCAGTAATGAAAACATAAAAATATGAGGAGTTCATTAAATAACAACAGAAAATGACATTGAGCGTTGCGATTCTACCTCAACCAGGAGGATTACCAAAAAGTAATGCGCTTATAGTAAATGGTATATATTGAATTTTAGAAAAATTGCATTTTCACTTCTTTTATGAAATCGCTTAAGATTAATACACCTTACATTAAATGAACTAAAGATATTGTCGTAACTAGTGATTTTTACAAAGATATAAATAATAATATTTTTCCATTATCGATATATCCTACATTGCGCGTATTTATAAGTCCTATAATTTTACATCTTTGTGTAATGTATTTAAGACACATAACTACAGACAAATTTCAAACATTCTATTAAAACTGATAAAAACAAAAAGGAAACAACAATGCAGCGCCGGGAAAAATGTTGGTTATTGTGTCTTCTATACAATTTAAATTTGTTAAATTATATCCCTGAAACTGAAGTGTTTTAAAGAATTTTTATAATATAATGACCAATATTTCAGAGTAACTTCATTTCTCCCCATCTAAAGAATAAAATTACATTCTAGGAATAATAACTCTTTACCAAAAACCATGCTTTTTTTAAACGACTCATTTATCATAAATTAATTCAAATCAGAATCTCGTAATAAGGGACAGCATCGATTTCACTACATTAAAGCACCATTACAACAATGCATGTTAAAATAACGCATCTTGCATGAAATTCCGCATTACCCCATTATGCATTCACATGACCTTGCGTATAAGCCACAGAGCCACACACACTTGTAAGATAAAAAAAGACGTAAGCGAGCGTGTGGGCAGAGAATAGAGATCGCTCTATCAAAAAGAAATCTGCGTGCTTTGGTGAAAATCCGCAGAGGAAGCCAGATTCGTGATAAACCCTGAGGGACCTATAAAGGTCACTAGCTCCTCACCGAAAGGAAGGTTGCGGGAGACAATTTAGCTCTGGCTTTGTCCGAAGACGTCGCATGTGAATGGGGACTGAATGACAGTCCCTAGGGAAAGTTTGCGGAGACCTGCTGCTGCAGGGAGGAGGCGTCTAGGGAAGCGGGTTAACGCAGTAAAGAATTAGGATTAGCGAGGTAGCAGGGGGAGGGCAGGGAGAGGTGGAGAAGGAACGAAAGGGTTGAAGGATGAATGGGGCTGCAGGCGGGCGTGGGACGGCTGCAAGAGTAGATGGGAGGACAAAGGAAACTTAAAAGAGGACCAACTCCGCGGGGTTGACTTCCTTAGCGAGCTCACCGTCGCTGCGCCCTCTTGCGACCACTCCAAGTAACTTTGGACCTTCGGAGGAGTTCCATCCCGCCCTCTTGTTAGATCCATCCGCCCCTCCGTTCCTTCACTTAGCCAATACCGTTTCTCCCCCATCCGCTTTTCAATTTGACCCCGCACCTTACACCCCCACAATCTATTCCGTCATCCCCTTCCATTCAGAGCTTATCAGAAGAAAAAGTAACAAATCCCGAAGACGGGCGTTCGTTCCTCCGATGAAGGATCAAAAATTTAATCAAACAACTCCCACTTCCGCCTCTTCCATACTTTCCCTTGGTCTCCCTCTCCCTCCCATCCTCCGAGGTAAAACCTTCAAGGAGGCAACGTTGAGAAAACTGTGCCGTGTCCACCCCCGTAAAAAACAGTCTAGGAATTCGATCGTACGAGGTTCGGCCGAGGACATAAAAGGCCCTTAAGAATTTCCTCCCTTCTTCCCGAATTCTCATATATCTCTCTCTCTCCTCCTCGCCCTCTAATCCTCTCCCATTCAGCCTTCTCTTGGAGCGTAAAAAAATAAGATTAAGAATTTTTTTCTCAAATACATTTTTTTATGCCTGCATATAAAAACGATAAGAAAGATTTTCCAGAGATATGACGTGATTTCTGGTTAATTGCTGAAACGCGATCTCAATGATGCTTTCGACGATGCTACCTCGGGGGAATTGGGGCGTAAGGAATCCGGGACTGTTTGTAATCCGAGCTGGAGGATGACATTTAGTCCCAATTACAGCGGCGCTCGAGATACATGGCTACGTACCTATCAATAATGATGGCAAGTTTTTGTGATTATTTAGGAATGAGTTTCTCCTTTAAAAAGATACAAGAAAAACGCAATCAAAAACTAATTAAAATAGTAATTGTGAAAATATGTCCGTAGACAGGTCCGTGATTATTCATGGTTAAACTTGGTTCTCCATCTACTCCAATTTTCTGCAGTCTTCTTCATATCTTCAACGCTCTCTTTCCCTTTCAAGTCGTCTATCAGCTGAAACCTCTTCCTACCTCTTCCTCTTTTTCCATCCAAGTTTCCCTCTAGCACTTCTTTAATCATGCTCTCTCTTCTCAGGCAATGTCCAATCCAGTTAGTCTTCCTCTTTTTGATAGTCCACATTTCGAAGTTTTCCAAGTATTTTCACATCATTTTTCCTTAGCGTCCATGTTTCTGCCCCATATAAAGCTATACTCCATACATAGAATTTTATCAACTTCTTGCGGATATTCTCCTTTATACTCCCCGTTAGTAGGAGTTTCTTTCTTCTGAAAGCGGATTTTGTTTTCTTTATTCTAGTACTGATTTCATCGGTACGTTTTGCTTCTCTCGTTATGATGCTTTCAAGGTATTTATAATTTGAAACTTGTTCTAATGGCTTTCCTCCAATACTTGTTCAAATTTTCTTCTTCTTTACTTGATATTCACATTACCTTGGATTTTTCTGTATTTATTTCCTTACTGTATTTTCTACCTGTTATCACTAGTCTATCATTTTATGGAGTTCCTTTTCCTTTCTTGCTAGAAGTACTTGATCATCCGCGTATTTCACCATTATAATCCTTCCTCCAATTTTGAAATCTCCTGTGCCTTCTAACGCTTCCTGCATTAGCCTCTCTCCAAATACATATATTGAATAGGATCGGCGATAGACCGATATTTACTCCGCTGGTGTCCGCATTCTCCAACCTGACCTTTACCACTTGATTCAAATATAGATTCCTAATCAGTCTCCTGTCTTTCCAGACTACACCTATAAACTTTAATATCCTCATCAGCAATACCCAATTTATTCTATCAAAGGCCTCCTGCCAGACGCCGAAACATATAAATACCTTATTCACCTTAATTTCCTTCTGAAACCTAAACTTAATAAGAGTTTTATACGTACTCTTGCAAATGAGTCAGCCCAATAATATATCATAATGGTGCGAGACCAATTAAAATTTTGAGAGCAAGTTTTACATAAAATTAATCGTTCCTAAAAAAAACATGTGAACAATTGCGAATCTTTTCGCGCACTCGGATGAATAAACATCTCTCGAGACTTTCTCGATGAGTCGCTCCAAGTTGGTGCACCGTTTTTTAATTTACTAGTGCTCTCGTATCGTTCCCATTCTTCTTGCGACCATGCCAGAGCGAAACCACTATTCTCCGAGTGCGCAGACGCGAGACAATGGTTGAGTCGTCGGAGTGCACTCCCGAAAGGAATAAATAAAAGATTCTCCCTCGCATTTTACCCGTACCCTTCAAATCCACTCTTCCGTGTGAGTGCTAAACTTCTCATTTTCTCTCTCTCTCTCTCTCTCTAAGTCGGATCCATAGGCTTCGTACGTACACGGAGGGCAAATAAAGAGACCGGTTCAGGTAGAATTTTTAAGGGCGGTGCAGTGCGGAGTTTAAAAGTATGAATGAAGGGAAATTCCGGCAGGAAAGTAATGCTATACGTTTGACAATCTGCTACAGAATAAGAGGATCGAACCACATTGAAGGGCATTATGATGATACGAACAAATTGCGGGTAGAGAAGTGGAGAGGGAGAGTAAAGAGTGAGCCTGGAGATTTGAAATAAAAGAAATAATAATATAACCTCTTATGTTAAGCATAAATTAAAATATTTTTTATTTTGGATTCTCAGGATTTTGATGGAAAAGAAAATTGAAAATTAGATGGAAAAAAATTAATGTAAGGTATAAGGGTATCGCCATACAGAATTTAAGCTCCATTCAAAGGAAACTAATTTAACTCGAGTGCCGAATTGAGCGATCACTGATGCACGAGATAAACACGTTTTGCGTCATTTTACATTTGCATAGATCGCAAAGAAAAACCAATAGGGTTTTATGACAATTATGCGAATAATTTCTCAATAAATTGAATTTTTCTGAAAATCACAATGCCTAATTCTCTTCTTGACGGACACAAAAACATTCTATGAATAAAAAGTTCGATGCTATTTACCACCAATTACGGACGGAAAGCCGACACCTTCTTAAGCAAATAATACTCTAAGTCTATGTTACCCTAAGAAAAATTCCGAACGTCAAAGAACGATTTGTGGGACCTTCAAACGATTCTAGCGCTAGTAGGCTTCTCAACCTAAACCACAAAGCAAGTGAGAGCAAAGCAAGTGAGGAAAGAAACCAGGCGCCGACATTAGCCTACTCTTAACGAGAAACACCAATGGGACCAACGGATTTTACGTCCCTTCCGAAGGACGGGAGAGCTGATTCGCGTGCTCTCCTCTAATCACTCAAATAGGGAGCCGCTAAACCTCCGAAAAAATCCTACTTTCGCAAGATTCGTGCCAGATTAGCACCGGGTTAGCCCAGTCTAGCAAACCAACGCCCTCGCCACCACGCCACGTCACCCCCAACGTTAAAGAAAATTATTAGTGGCTTTACACACCACCTTTCCTGCGCTCCATACGGCGATTATCGCGAGGGAAACGTCAAAAAAACAATAAAATAAAGAACAGCGAGACGCTTGCGGACGGATAACGGGTGGAGATTGAACCTAATGAGCGGAGAACGGGGAAAGGAACGCGAAAATTGTAGGGGATGAAAAAGATGTCAGGATGGAGATCGGAGAAAAGCGAAGAGAAGGAGGGGTAAATGGAACGAGAATGTAATGGGTGAGAAAGAATGGAGGGGTGGACGCGGATGGGGAAACGGCCGGAGAAGAACGGAGGGGAATAAGTAAAAAAAAAAAGGGATGCAAAGAACGACGACGTTAAGGAAGGTGCAAGGGGCGGAATAAGGAAGCGGAATGCAATATGGGGTGGAAAGAGGGCGAAATGGAGAAGGAAGCAGTAATTGGCGGGGGAGAATATGGGTTGGAAACGAATGAGGAGGAAAAGAAAGAGGGGAAGGAAAGGAACGTGTGGGGGTTAAGGCTGAGGAAAGGTTGCCGAGGGTTAAAGGAAGGCTGAAAGGGAAGTTTAGAGAATGGGGATAGGAAATGAAGGCAAGGGAATGAAGGCAGTGGCGGATTTCGGTACCATTCCTGCGGTCTCGTTGGCGGAGTTGTTTAACGAAGCGGCAACAGACAGAGTAGCAGGATGTAAGATGAGGAGGAGGTTGGGAGGGAGAGAGAATGGGATGGAGGAGAGGGTGTTGCGGAGGGGAATGAGGGAGGAGGAAGGAGGAGGAGGATTTGGAAAGGAGGGAAGAGACGGATACTTATGTAAAGGAAATTGAAGGATCTCCTCCCAAAGCTCTTCGACCCAGAAAAGGAACAAAATGTCAGTCATTTTTAATATCCGTACCTCGTTGAATCTTCATTTTTTCCATTTATTCGTGGACGAAGAAGCGACCGAGGAAAATAAAATTTACATTTATGTGAGTAACGAGATAAAGGGAGGGGGAGGGGGGGGGAGAAGAGGAGGCAGGAGGATCAAGTATTTCTCCGTCCTACATTCCGTGCCCACATTCTATAGTTTGCCCTTGCATTAAGGCAGCAGTGGATCGCGTCTTAGGCCTTCCTTTTTGCTTTCCTTCCTTTGCCTTCGTTAAGCAATTTCCCCTTCCCAAGATATTTTATTCCGCTCTGATATCCTCCCGTCCGTAATCCCCTTCAATAATCTTCTTCTTTTTTTTCCTTTTCATCTAATTTTTGAGATTTTTCCTTCTTGTAAAAATGTTTCTCGTGTCTATATGTCTATCCTACATAATTTCTGAGTAAAAAAAATATCATCGTTACATATTATCCATCTATCTATAGTATATAGATCTATAGATATCTATAAAGTAAAGTGTTTGTATGTGTGTATATAGGTATGTTTTTTATAACTCAGCAACTACAGCGCGTAGAAACAAGAAGGTGTCATTTTAACAGGAATAAAGTGTTTTAATACCGATTTGATTGACCTTTATAATTTTAAAAAATATTTTCTTTTTTCATTCTCTCCATTTGAATAATATAGGTATGAGTGCAACTTATTTTGCCTAAACAGAGCGAAAATGAATGAAAACTCATATTTAGGCATTGTATCGTACAAAATAAAGTCTATGAAGAAATGGTTGGCATTACACAATAATTAAGAGCAGTTTATTCTAAGAAAATTTAACAACAATTAGATTTTCTTAAAAACGGCTAAAAACGATTTCGATCAAATTTCGTACAGTTAGTTGAGTTTACGCCTTCAATAATACCAAATAGTTCATATTTCTTAAAAAATGAATATAAGGCTAGTTTATTCTAGGCAACTTTAACAAAAATTGGATTTTCTAGAAAATGGCTCATACGATTTTCACCAAATTTCGTATACCGTATATATTCGTGTATATGCCGACTCCATCCATAGTACGACCCCTGATTGTTTGGTGAACAAACCTGATTTTTTCATATATGTATCTCGTTCATAGTACGGCCCCAGCTTTCCACCAGGGTCGATATATTTCGTTTCGATAGCTCGATGGTTACGAGCGAGATATATCGAACGACCTTGATTTTCCACACCACCATAGAATAGACCGTAAATGTTGTAAATAGTATTTCTTGCGAGTACACTAAAATTCGGATAAGTTAAACATTTTACTCCTAAAACATTTAATAAAAAGTGATATGAATCATGATTGCACAAGATGAAATAAAATCGTTTCAATTCTAGTACGTCTGGATTACGTTCCGCGTACGTAATGGTTCCACTCGCTCATCTACTTAATAGGTAGGGATAACGGATAAAAAGAAATTACTTTGTAATATTCCACAGTCTTTATTGTTTCTTCACACTGACCGGTTTCCACTACAAAATCATTCTAATGGTGTTACTAACCGACCTAACACCTTTAGAATGACTTTGTAGTGGAAACCGATCGGTGTGTGATTGAAGAAACAATAAAGACTTGAATATTACAAAGTAATTTCTTTTTTCCAAGATGTCGAAATTCCAAAAAGTTACGCCGCCTACGATACTTTTAGTCCAACACGTTCCAATCCATCCCTTGTAAAAAGACGCAAACAAAGATGTACATATATAAAATTCAAGAAAGGAAGTGCCCGTAAATCTTCACTTATATCAAGTATTTGTGAATTTGAAGCTGTATATATGAAAAATATTCTACTCTTCACGAAGCAACATAACAACGATAAAGGAATGCGGGTGGCATAACTTCACCGAAAATGCCCGTGAAGATACATGAATTTTAAATCCTCAAATGCATTACTCGTGTATAGTACGATCCCCAATTTTTGCAATAAAAATTTGGTCGTAAAGACTCGTACTATACACGAGTATATACGGTAGTTATTTAAGTTGATGTTTATAATAATTGTACATAGTTCATATTTTTCCAAAGATAACTAAACGACGCATTGGTAGGTATATGAGAAAGTTTGTACAATGAATATTGTACCGATTTTTTTCTTGGAATTACAAATGATTCCCTGATTTTTTCAACAGCATAGTGACGAACACTTTTTTTAGTTATACTCGAATTTTCATCGATTGTTAAGGAGAGGTTGGATTTGTATTCTAAAATTTCTTGCTATATTCTCTGCAGGAAACTTTGTTTGGGCATTGTAGAAGATTCTTGAGCGTATTTATACTGATTATGTGATTAAGACAAGTCTACAGCGTCCTCTTTTTATGCAGAGGAACTACAAACTACATCTTGGTGGCTTCTGATTGAAAGATCAAAGTGATATTTGAAACCGTTTCACGACACAATAAAGAAAATATGTTAGTTTTAACTTAACTTCGACAGATTAAAATGTCATAATCACAGATATATTTTAGGCGCGTTTTAGGAGAAAAAGCGATATTTGAAGAGGAGAAAGATGTGTTCGATAATGATGTTTCATAAAAAGTTAAGATAACACATCAACTTATGGAGATAAGGATTTCAAACTCCGGTATTTTTTAAATTTTAAAGCACAAATAATGTTCAAAATATAAATCACAAAAGTCAAGGAAATTGATGAAATAGTGCTAAAATGTAAAATGATTGTTCATTGTTTAGTCCTACAAATCTCCAAAGAATAGTTTGGAAAAGAGAAAGGAAGAATTCGGGGACGCAATGCAAGAGAGGGATCGGAATAAATCGAAGACCGAAAGTAATCAGCAGTTAGTTGTTGGGAGATGAGGGTTCTCCAGTAAGAATTACAGCAGAAGACTTCTTCCGGCTGGATTGAAAGACTTTGAAGGGAGCGAACTTTAGTGGAGTTGATAAAAGTTATGGTTCGATAGAGTTCCAAGACCGAAGAAGTGTTTGACCTCATTCGTGGAACGGAAAACCCCGGATTGATAATTAATTCGGTGGAAGTAGACCTAATTAGATTAGATGATGCTTTTCCACGTGTTGCAAAAAACACCGAATCTATACGAATGTAAGGCGACCCACTTTAACTCAAACCAGGACTTGTAGCGATTTTCTTTCTGACTTCACAAAATGATATATGAGCGGAAACGACGAACATGAGTTTTTTTCGCCCCACTTTGAAGTCGTTAAGTCATTAACGACGAATTTCCGAGTCTCGTCGCAGTTCACTTCTTCACAGTGTTTTATAAATCGAACCGCTGCGACGCACGTACATTAAATCTGCATCCGATTTGGATGGTTCTGACTTCTTTCAGGAATAAAGGACTAATTTTCACACATTTCCACATTTCTGGCGCTGAAATACACTACATTACTATATGTACATTTTGTCTCTCTTCTGCTGACGAAGGGATCATCCCGAAAGCTCCAATAACTTTTACAAATGTCTCTCTCCAACACCCCAGCGGCTCTCCTTCCGGTAAGTGCTCACTGGGTTCCTTCAACATATAGTTGCCCTAAATATCCTCATTTACCTTTCCTCTTCCGCATGTATTACTACATTATTATATAATATATATTATTATAATATGATATATATTATTATTATGTACACTAGTCCTCATAATAATCTTAACTTTTGCATTACTTTAGGAAAGAACGTCGCATGTCATCACCGAAGCGAATGCCTTGGCGTAAAAAAACGACCCTCGAGGGATTATTTAATATCACTTGTTTGTAGGAAGACTCCTGGTAACTCAAAATTTAAAATGTTCTTATGGTAAATAATGTGCATGTACATTCGCAGCTCAAACTAATAAACAAAACCATTCGCCTGCGCTAATAAATTTAGAATATGGTCGAACAACATTGATATTTCTATATTTTATATCCTCTTAACTGGTTTTAGGATCTAGGCAAAGAAGAGAGCTTATCAAACTTTAAACAATCTTGTTATAACATGACAAATGTTTCATAACCTATGCAGTATCGCTATCTCTTTAAAAATATATTTCCGGAAGTTTCATCGGATCTTGTGGGTTATATTCCAATTGTCAAAAACAACTGTTTTAATTTACCTAGTAACCGAGGATATTGGCGAGCCTTCGGCTCGCTTTGTTTTTAGATTATAATGCCTTTTATATCGGTGTAACCGTCTCCGGGCGTTATCGCGCCCTTCGCCTCTCTGGAACGAAACTATCCCTCACCATTGGCCGGTGATCGGGTAGGTAAACGTTGCCATAGGAAGATCCGTCATGGTTTGCTAGCTTTCGTTTATGTGAAATTTATTAAATCTAAGCAATTAACAAATATGAAAACCAGCAAAAATAGCATATTTAGTATAAGAATTCAATTTCATTTCACGCACTATTTATAAAAAAACATTCACCAAGTTAAAAGCTAGAATAGAGCCTGGGGGACAAATACTGCAAAAGGTACCAATCCACTACCAACCCAACACCAACCCAACCCTCCAAACACCAGCCTATCTAACGGTGTTATTCCCTCTAATATACCTATAACTTGCTCATTACTCATTCCCGCCTAGATTAATTACATATGACCGACATTTTGAAATGGATTACCTCCATATTTTTTTGCTCCTTACCTCGTGCTTAGCGTTCCGAATTTTTTTTGAGAGCATACGGGACCTTCGAGTACTTAAAAGAAGGTCATGGAATCGAAAACTTAGAATAACATTTTCTTTCCATTTATCACTCTTTTGTCAATAATGAGGAATTCGGCACTGAATCTGCTTCCAAAGTTTAAATTCCTCAGTTTTTGCACGTCCTTTTATAAGAGAACTCTCGGCGAAGAAGAGGAGTTCTCGAAGGTGGAAATGCATCTGCGAATGACTCCAACGTTACCTATTCCCACTCCCCAGCGTTCGGTTATTCAAAATCTAATTTTAGGTAAATTTAGGCAGTTTCAGAAGTCTTTCTCAACTTTTACGGCCTTCATCTCGCGAAATTCCGAGGTCGTTGCAGCAAAAAATAATGAAGGAATGGCTACCTTTAGTCACTAAATTCGCTAAAAGAAATGATTCATGCTAATTGTTCTGAATTATTCCAGGAAATCTATGCTAATGACGACTTTTAAATACGCGACGGATAGATCACACGATTAAATTATAAAGAGTTACAACTATGTTGAGAAGAGAACCATTTTTTAAATTTTTATGACCTCCCACACAGGGTCATAATTAAAATTAATTGTAAGAATAAAACTTTAACGGGGTTCCCGAGCTTTTTTCCCCAACTTTTAGAGAGGTGACCTACTGAGACACATTATGAATAGGCGCTCCTTGGGTAATTGTTTGAGAGAAATCCGTGAGCGGCGGTTGCGAGCTGCTTTTTTTATTTCGTCAAAAACACGGGTCTGCCATTGATCCTGTAATTTCTGATTCGGTGAGAAGCGGAAAAAGTTTGACGGGGAGAGATGCAAATAAATGCGAAGTAAGAGAGGGATACAATTCAAGGGTTCTAAGGGACGAGGGAAGAAGCGAAGGAGAAAGGAAATATTGGAAGATGGTATTTCTAAGTTGCGATTAGAAAATAAACGGAAATGAGAAATGTATGAAGAGAAAGCAAAAATTCCCATATACATCTTGAAAATGTGTATCCTCAGATAAATAAGCGTTATAATAGGGAAGTCAATAGGGAAATTAAGCTATAAAAACATTTTCCAATATCAGGATCAAAATTCAAGTTTACAAGTGCAAGAAGAAAAAACCATGGCATTAAATGGCAATTGGATTTGAACTCGCGTTTAAATGGGAATCGTACCAATTTGTGTATCAATTGCACGATATTTTATAAAGTTTGTCACATTAAGTTATACGCTTTAAGTTGATCAGAAAGACTATTCCGTATATGTTTCTTTAATTTCATAAATCATATAGCAAAATTACCAGGAAAATATATGCGTAAAAAAGTTATTCGTAGACTTTTTCGAAGGAATCTATATCTGTAGACACCCATCTATATTACCAAACCCCAATTTCAGCTGTGTGCACCTTGTGGTTAGGGACCGCTTTGCGAGTAGCTAAATGTTATCGTGGTGTAACGAATGTATTGATTTATGTTTATATCACGATTATTTTTACATTGCGTTCTGTTACTAACCAAATGTTATACTTTCGGAATAAATACTGAAATGCAATAAAAACATTGGTAATGCGTATACTGTTGGTACGAAATACGTATTTACATGAACTGTACTTCAGTCCCTTTAAAAATATTTTTTTATTAGTTAATATACGGACCTCTTTATTGCAAACTATGAAAGCTTACGCTAAGACAACACAATAATTTGCATTTAAAATTAAAATTAATATTATTCCCTTAATCAGTTACCATAGTATATTAGAAAGGAAACCAGATTAGGTGTTTTAAAGAAAGAATTGGTAACATGGTTGATGGATAAGAGAGTATAGAAATGATGAGACTATGTCTTAATTATATGTTTTTGTGATAATCGTTGAAGGATGCACTGTAGGTTTTATACAAATGTTTTAAACTATGTAATTTGGTTATAACTATTGAATGAAAGTTGATTTAAGGTAATCATTAAGGTAACCGTAGTTCTAATTATCTTTGCAATAAATGTAAGGTTTGAAGTAAAATTTACACGTAAGTGTAATTTATCAGTACAATTTTGTCAAAACTTATATATTTTGATAACTAATAGTGTGTTAGAAGGTTTTATAGGAAAAATTAAAATTATTTTCCTGTATTTTCTTTTGTATTTTTTAATAGTATTATGAGTAACAACGACTATGTTACAATATTGGCACTTGCAGACAGGTCCTATGTGGACTTTGCAAGACCCGGCTTTTGACTTATGAGCTTATAACTTTATATTATGAAATTATGGTTATATGAATGTTTTTATAACTTATGATCTTATGTTTTACCTAGATGAATGCAAAATATTCTGTAATTATTATATAATGCATCGTGACAATAACTGTAATTATTTTTATTGTATGACCCTTGTGATTGTATAATTTTATCTTCTGTAATTCAATTTTTGTAATTTATTATTTTTGTAATAAAAAAATTAACTATTATTAATACTTTTAAAAAACACAAAAATATCAAGTAAAGATTATTTAATCGGGGTTCGCGTCGAAGGCAATAATTAAAACGTGGGCCGCCATAAAAGTAATATTGCTGACCACTGCCGTAATCCACTAACCTAAGAGTCCTGCTAGCGTAAATCGCACCAGGCAGACTGCTGAAGCATTTAAACGGAACCATTGGTCGATCCCGCATCTCCCTCGACCGATCTCGGATCCCGTCGTGTATAGGGGTTCTCTCTCTCTCTCTCTCTATCTCAATCGCTAGTCGGAATTCCACAACGCCAGCGAGAGAGAGAGAGAGAGAGATAGGGGGGAGAGGATGAAGGGGGGAGAGGGCGTTTGGACTGGGTTAGATTGCCACCGGCAGCCCAATTTCAATGCCATGCACTCGCGCATTGCCCCTCTCTCCCTCTTCGTCTCTCGGGAAAAGGCGAATACCTCGGTTTAGCCCCTCCCGCCATCAGTAGAGAGCCCTTAGAATACCATGGAAACCCTAAAGACCTCGTGCCAACCGGGAAGGAACATGCTCACAGGTATACTATCTCTCAACTTCCGCCTCTCTCTCTCTCTCCAATTCCCTTCCAGCCTTTCTCCTTCCCTCTCTATTTTATTCTCCCTCCCTCTCTCTATCTCTATCGCTCACTTACCACAACCACCCTTTCCAACCATCTTCCCCCTCCCACTCGTCCCGCCTCGCCAACTCTCTCCACAAACGCTGTTCCACCATTCGGCCGTCCAGCCCTAAGCGGGCATTTTAATTAAAGCGTTCCCAACTCAGTTTCCCGACCATACGTCCCCTAAAGAGAACTCAAGCCTCCTCCTCCTACTCCTTCTCCAGCCACCTCCCCACCTCTCCTAGTACAGTCAACTAGCGGTCATAAATAGAGGCCGAGGGAAAGAGGGAAGAGGGGGAGGAGAAGCAGGGAAGCCGGCTGGAAGGATTACGTGGGTGGGTGTGAGGGGGTAAAAGGAGTGATGGTGGTGGAATGGGGGGAATGATGTTGTGTGGAAGGCGGAGGATGGAGAGAGAGAGAGGCTGTGAAGGAGTCGGAACCAAAAAGGAAAGGAGGCTCCGGAGAGCCAGCGATAGCAAGTAGTTGAATGAGGATTCGAGTGGAGAATCTGAAGTTGCGGACGTGATTATGGGACGGAAATCGTGATTACGAAACTAATACGTGCCAGGAACCGACCGACAAGGAATGTTATTCGACGTTAAAATTAGAGCACGGCGGATGTTTTCGAGATAGGTGCGCCTTCAAATGAGGAAAGGGGCGAAATCTGGAGGTGAGAGTCGGCGAGGTGGAATTTCCGCAATTTGTCTGGCGGTACTAATTGAGGAAGAAAAACATGTGTAGATAGATTTGTAATTTTTCTTTTTGATAAAACTTTTTCGTCTCGAAATTATGCAATTTGAAAAATTCGTGCGATTTCACATACTTTTAATCAATGAAATTGGTGGAAACTAAATTTGAACGTCTATTTCTAAACTTGCGATTAAGAAATGCCACCTTAGCGAATGACTCGAAAGATGAAAAGGAGTTTTATTACTAATTTCACCACGATTCAAAGGATATCTGCCGATGACGTAGACAAAGAAATTACATTTCCAGCAATTTATTCCATTTTTATAACGAAAGGAAAAGGAAACATTTACGCGGAGGATTCCACCCTCTATCACTGAACCATGGGAGTGAAGACAGAAAAAGGATTCCAGAAAAAAAGGACGGCTTGCTAAAACCGGCATTTTTGGCGAAAGCCTCGGAGAGATTAAACATGAGGAAAGAGAAATACAGGCTGAGAGACGATTAAAACAAGCTTCGAACGACGCGTTCAATTTACTGCGTTGTCGATTAAAGAGATTTTTATAGCGCCACAAGCGTCCGAAAATGGGTTACTGTGCCAAAACTCTCTTATCCCCTTTCCTTCTCCTCCTCCTCCTTTTTATATACGAGCGAATGTTTAAAGGGGAGGGATTAGTTTCATGAAAGACAGCACAACCTTTTTTAAATTTATTTTTCAAAAGCTCATCGGAATACTAACGTTAGATTAGGGCAAAGGGAGGGAATGAGGAGGGGCGGGCGAGGGTTTGGAATGAAGAACGCCGTTTCTAAACGACCAAGTGCCACTTGTAGCCCTAGATTTCCCCTCGGAAACGGGCGATTGTTAAGTCCGAAATTAGGAAACTCGCCATCTTGTGGAAGACGAACGACCGAAATTCACTCTCCTTAATTCCATCCCCCTTGGATAATGGACGTTGGGGAAGGGGTAGCCTCTCTAAAGTCGGCCATGTTCCTGCGAATTTCGCCGCCGATTCTACGTTTTGAAACTGTTAACGTTTTTTCTCCTGGTTCGTCTCTCGCGCATGACGCAATTAATTTTGCGACAGTTGCGCTTTTGTAGCCTAAAAAAACCAATTTTCGAATCTGGGGGAACTTGCTGCGAGTTTTTATCATTAAAAAAACAAGCAAATGCGTGATCTCGCGTGAAACAAAGATTTAAAACTATGAGGTGCGCTGGATGAAAAAAGAAACCATGTAATTCATGCTTACCAATTTCAAAGAAAACCTTCCTCTTGCATAATTAAGAAAGAAAAAGCCTAAAAAATTCTATGTCGAGCTAACTTCGTGACTTTAGTCCAACAGACCAGTGGTTTTCAACCGGGGGTCCGTATCTTGTCTCCAAGGGGTCCGCGAGTTGATTTTCGTACCTTTTAGCATATTAAAAAGATGCATGATTTCACTTAAGGTTCATTTTCACCGTTTAGAGTGGTCGGATAACGTTTGAGAATGTCTTAAAAGAAAGGTCTCATAGCATATATTACATTCTTTATAACGTTAAGTAAGATCTCGGCTCCTATCCAATGGATTGTACAAGTTTTGAGTAGATGGGCGGAGAGGAGATTAATGAATGAAAAATATCCAAGAGCAAAAATCCCATGCGCCATCTAGATATGTAATTTTAGAGTGTGCGTGTGTGTTTTTAAAAGAGTAGAAACCGAAGGTACTATCTGCTGTAAACTGAATTTGCGATCCTCTCTCGTAGAAATATTATTTGCCAAGACTACTACATTTCATGGACAGATCAGGTCTGTGCCCCAACCAAGACAATTGTAGTTCTCGTTGTTGCTAAAAACTAAAAGGCATTATTCACGTTCAAGTAATGGAAGCACATCGGCTGTGAGTACATTCACGAGTGCTGAGAGAAGCTGAATATCAAGATTGGTTACCCCCGTAAGTTAGTTATTCTATTTTTCGCTTAAATTTTAATAAATTTGAATTTTGGTTCTTTTTCATATTTATATTCAATGTGAAAAACTTAAGCTTTTACTCTATTTAAACAGCATTGCTGAGCTTTTAATGGGAAGGGGGTCCGCGGCTCCTGAAAGGTTGACGACCATTGCAACAGACGATATAAGTAACTTCTGGCGCGCTGTATTTGCGCATATGCATAACTACATGCATGCATAAATACATACACATGTAACAATAATGTAATAAAGTGCGGAACAAGTTCCACGTGGAGCGTAAAGTGTATGCAGATTTAATTAAGAATGAACAACTGCGCGTTCAAATTATATGAAATTTCACTGTAACGGCAGACGTTGAATTTATTCCTTTCCTACGGGTCCATTAAAAGCATTTAAAGCAATACATGCATAACATTTGAATAGCTTAGCATTTAGTGGTTTGGCTTTGCACATCCCAAAATATTTTTTAATTCCGGTCTGCCGATTCATTTCCTACCAATAATCCAGCGGATGCAATTTTTACAACCTAATATGTTTTAATCTCAGAACTAGCTGTTCCACTTCCTCTGTTCTCACCGCGGATAACTATTTGCTTTAATCACGCTGTAATGGTTCTCGGAAATCCATTACGTGGCACACGAACCGCGCCTCAATGAGCATTGAATAAATTAAAGCAATATACGTTACCGCGACCGACTTCTCTCCCTTCCTCATATTTAACATATCATGTCTCCTCCCCTTCCAAAAGCCCTTCGTTTCTCACCCATATCTAATTATGCTCCTTCCTTTTCCTGGCCCATTTATCTCGCGCGCCTTCCCATACTTACACATATATCCCACCAATCTACCCCTCTTCCTTCCCTTCATAACTTCTCCAGTCTCCCTTATCTCCTTCCTTCCTCGTGCGAACACCGAAATTCCTCCTTCTAAATACGGAAGGTGGGGAGCAGTGGCGTGGTAACTAGAACGCTTTTCTTGGACTTTTGGATTGAATCTCCGCAGTCGCAAAATCCGAACCTGCTCTCAGACCGTCCCACGTGTTTCCTCCTCTATAATCCAATATCAATTGCATTTTAGTTCGTGGTATCTCTCGGTTTCACATCCTTCGCTGTTAGCTGGGCCGGATAGATTCAAGTTTAAGTATTGGGAGCCGCCTTTACTGACGCAATATAAAAACAACGCGTTGTATTTATTGAATATTATTTAGAATTTAAGCTTCACATTCTTTATAAACTTCTTCAATTTATTCAATGATTAATTTTTAATTTTAATCGTTTTATCTTTAACCGTTTGCTCAGAATCTTCATTTGAAATTTTTAGGGCACCCCCTGACGCCCACCGATTTCTCCAAACATATACTTTTGGCACCGTAACAAATGGCACCATTGAATACATACGCCCTACAAATTTCTGCCTTATAATTCTTACCGTTCACTTGCTATCTCGTTTAATCGATTGCACAGGCGGACAGACAGAGCGAAAACATGAGTTCGTTTATATAAAAGAAAACGCGATATGTGTTCCACGCATAGACCGGCGATATCGAAATCTTTACACCCAAGGTTAAACTGTGATCCAAAACGCAAAATATTCCAATCACGCCGCAGGTTTTATCGAGTTACGCAAAGTTACGTCGAGATTTCGTTGTTGTGTGGCTATCATCCGCTACCAACATGTGATTAATATGTATTGTTAAAGTAATGTTTCGGTCTCGTTAAAAGTGTGTTAAGCGCTTCTGGCTCCCAATGCTGTGGATGGTCGCCAATCCGAATTTTCCTGATGGCATGATAGCATTGCTCGTCTTTCTTTCCTTGTTAAAAAGCCTTTTCAGTGCTACTTATGAGCTAGTTAAAAATAAATAAGTGATAAAATAAAAATTTTAATAAGGAATTTAAAAAAATTTATTTATTTGTCTACAACGATAAATACAAATCCCTTATTTTTTTAAACTTAATACAATGCGGAGGCTTCAAATACAACTTTTTATTGGACAATGAACAATAAGAAAGTCAGTCGCATTAGTTTTAAACCCCCATCATGAATTTTTAGAAAATGTTTTCCTTTGCATTATAAAAGCGTCATTAGCCATATAATTTTATTCTCAACGGACACGATATTTAGATCACATAATACTGCAAACAAATACTGGTTAATTATAAGGATATTATGTTATTTTTTTTGAAAAAATCGAAGTCATCATGCAGAATAACAAGTATTTCAGATACAAACGAAAAGATTTCGCTGCCTCCCAATGTGCCCAATGCTTCTAAGCAAACTGCAACTGAGAGAAGACGATGAAAAGCGATGAGCGAGAGATAAATGTAGAGGGTAGGATGGAGAATGGCTGGAAATTATGCAACGCATCAGCTACGACGTTAATCCTTCGTAGCGCATGCGCATGGGGAAACTACGACACAAGCACCCTGGTAATTAGATTACTACGAGCCAATTTTTCGTTCTTGCAAAAGACTAGTAGCGTTGCATTTCTTTTTCTTTCGGTCCTTATCGTAGGTTTGGTACCGCTCGTAACACGAAGAGAATATTAACTAAGATAAGGCGACCATCTTAAAAAGGATTACTGGATCTAGTTTCCAAGGAGATTATTTTCGAATCCTCCGGTGTTTATGACGGGAACAATGAGATCGCCCAAGAGGAAGGCTGCTCTTCATCCCTACTTCTCGCTTTGCAGCTTTCCCCTTCCCTCCCATATCCCTTTGTCCCATAAAATCCTCCTTCCCCGTTACCCCCCCCCTCCCCCGAACGGTGCAACGTTACCTCGTGAGTTGAGGCGGCGCCATCCCGATGCAGCGGGCGCTGCTGATGAGCCATGCGCTTAATGAGATAATGCGATCATTTCCGTTTGTCTCGAGAAGCGAAATTAAAGGGAAATAGGAACTTATGTAATTAACCGCAGACGCTTTCAAAAAGAATAACAATTTCCCGCCCGCCCCCAGCAAATGACGCCTAATCCAATTATATCACTTCGGAGTAATATAGGTTTATATTTCCGCAAATAGACTCGTTTTAACGTCCGACACGCAGTCTTTTCATTGTTTTTATTTTCATCTAGTACGTGAAAACAGTTTCAGCAACACCGATAATTGTTCTGGGTATTATGAAACCTTTATATTCAACGGACTCAAAGGAAAAATGTACCTATAATCACACACACGTAGATTTTAAGAATATCTTATTAATTGGAGAAACTTCAATCGTAAATTGTTCAACCGATCGGTATGTTAATCCTGCTTCTGTTGCTTTCAATGAAGGACTTTCAAATTATAGCACTTGTTTTAAAGGTTTCATTAACCATTGGCTTTGCATATCATAATGAATAGACTGCATTTATACACTAATGCGATCATTTTCCTGTGTTAATTTTAATAATGATAAATTCTTTTTAGTCCTTAACAACCCTGAATTTGCAAAAATAAAATCTCTTAGATAAATAAGCATCGCGTTCGGTCTATCAAACGCCAACAATATTAAGCAATTGTCTTTCATTTTGATATTTAAAGTACAATTAACTGAAACAGGTTCTTTGAGAAATTTTAAGCATGAGCACACGAAAAACATAATTATGAATTAATGAAAAACTTAACAACTTAGACACTACTAGTTACTTTTCAGTTAAAATGCCGATTTACTTTTTTGTTTATTGAACCTTGCTTGACAAATTCGTTCAAATCAAGTAAATGATGGGGACCTCATAAATACAGCCAGAACCCTTTCAAAATAATTCAGGACAGAGTGTTGCCAGGCACCGTCGTCTCCTATTGAAGTTGCCACGTGGAAGATATCGACAGACTCCCGAGGCCATCTATTCTCTGCTTTAAAGACAGGATTTAAACAGTTCACGGGATTTCTGCGCTAACAAGACACGTATGTACCTCTCCTAGTCATGACAATGCTCATAACATTATAAATTAGGAGCGTTTTAAAAGGATAAATGTGTCTCGAAATCGCTAGTGTTCACAATATATCTCCATAACAGAATATCCCCTTTTTAATTAACAAAAAAATTAAGATAAGACTATAATTGATATTTTTGTGGACTGCTTAATAACAGGACTTGATGACGCTTGTCTTCGGTGGAACATAAAATTAAAATTAAAAATTTTAACTTTTCGCGAATGAAACTTAACACTTATGATCTGCCACTTCAAAAATAAAAGATGGGAGGTTGACTGTTTAAATAAATATTTTCCAAATTTAATAAAATATCTTGATAATAGTTTCTATGCATTATTCAAGAAAATTGATTCGCTGGTATAATATTCATTAGCAAGCAACAAATAAACCAAATATAATTTTGCTTTAGATTGCGCTTACTTTTATCAACTAGTAATATATTCCCTTTTATTCCCTACCATGATAACGTAAGATCGCTTCACCATCTTACACTGAGATATTTACCACGGTATGTCATAAATCACATCCCACAATTAAATTCCGCGTCCACCTGAATGCATTTTTATTAACAGAGTCGAAAAAAATCAAGAGACCGCCATCCTGGCAATTATGTCTTAAAGCCATAACGATTACGTCATAAATCTGCTAAGAAATGGCGATCCAAAGTCCAAGCTGTTCACTCGAGATTTATCGAACCCTAGAAGCATTGCAACTAATTTATCAACGTCTTAACCTCGAACACCTCCTGCGTTCCTTCCTTCCTTCTCTTTCCCTTGAGCGAGGCGCGTTCTAGCCCTCTAGCCAGGTGGCGCCGCCTCTGCTCCCTCTCCTCTCCCTCCCTCTCCCTCCCTCCCCCTCCCTCTTCCCCTTTTCGTCCTCACCCAACACACAATGCTTCCCTTTCCTGCGCACTCAACTCTATCGCCTATTTTTTTTCCGCCTAGCATTTCATTCGTCTCTCTCTCACTTTCCATATTAATTTCTACTCCTCCTCCATCCATCTTTTATTCTATTCCCCCAATACCTTCGTTTTTTCCACCCCTTTTTTCCCCGAGTTGCTTTCACGAAAGTTTAACTCTCCTTCACGTCTATCCCACCCCCTTTAACCCCTCCCTCCCTCCCATAATTCATCTGCGCACCTCCCTTCCCTTTTCATTCTCTTCCTTTTCCATCCCATTCCCGTTTCTTTCTCTCTCTCTCTCTCACACACACCTACGCAAACTTATAGACTTTAGAAGAGGCTGTTTTTTTCTCTCTCCCCCTCTAATTACCTCCTTTCGAGCAAAATATCTCTCTCTCCCCCTCCCTCTCTCTCTCTCTCTCGCTCCCATGTCCTCCTCCTCCGTCTCTTTCTTCTCGGAGCTCAAGATTTTCCTATCTCGAATAGAGACGGAAATCTCACAATAAAGAAGACAAAAATGGAGACAGAAGTCGCGCGAGGGCGAAAAAATTGTCGTAAAACAAAGCGATAAAAAAATTACCGGGCTTAAGGAACGAATAATAAAGAGATCGCATGGGATCTCACGTTAGTTGCATGCAATTTTATTTTATCTTTTCTTACGAATACGGCATAAACTCGGATAGCTTCCCATTTTACGGAGCATAAAAAACAACAAAAAAGTCTTTGTGCGAAATCTCTCATTAGGTAATTTCGCCAGTATGTAATGAATAAGTTAAGGAAAGACCGCCACCGAAATCAGTACAGCTATAATGGAAATAATTCCTCCTCAGCCGCAATTATAGCTAAGGAAAAATGCTCCCCACTATGAACAAAGTCTCTGCATTGATTATAATCAATAATTATAATACATAATATATAATAATAATTATTAGCCTATCCACGTACATGTATTTCATTCTCCTTTGAATTTCATAGCTAAAATTATTATGTAACATCTAGACGGGAAACAGTGGATCTAATTATGATATTACGACGGAGCCAAATTTGAATCATTTGTTATTTAAGTGATAACTGGTCACATACTTATTTTCCGAATTATTAGAGCTTAATTTTCTGTTTTCAAGCACCGAGAGCGTCTCATACCGTCTAGTTAGCCGCGCCGCTGCAGTGCAAACCACGCGGGAACTATTTCCTGTTATATAAAATAAAAATAACGTTTGGTACAGAATACAGATGAGTTTCCGTGTTAATTTTTATAAAAACTTTGTGGGGAGAATATCACCCGCGTAAAAGTTGTCCGTGGGAAAGTAGTTTTCGTTATGCGTTATTTCGACATACGTACTTATTTTTGGTAACTGCCGGCTTTTGTAAATAGGGAATCCCGTGTTGTGAGCGATGTTGCGAGAAATCTACGTCTACTTCCATCGGCCAACCGTGGTGCAACGAGTGAGGAAGAAAAGAAAGTAAACGAAGACAGCGTAAGAGGCTCTCGATGATTCACAGGTGTAAAGGAAGGTCTCAATAAAGTTTTTTTAAAAAAAAAAGGATAATAGGTCGGCGAATGAGATGATAAGGTAGATGAATGGTATTAGGGTGGATAGATGGCAGCAGGGCGAGGAAGGGGTTAGATAGAGAAAGGGATAGAGGGGGAAGGGTTTAGATTGGGGCAATCTACAGAGCACAAAGATAAGGTGTGTGAAGCGTGAATAGGGACTGCGATGAGAGAAGGGGGGGAGGATATTGAAGAGGGAGAGAGAGAGGGGGGGGGGGCTTTGGTTGGGAGCGGTAAGGAGTGGGCGTAGATGAGAATGGATTCTCAAGTGGCAGCTGCGTTGGACACGACCCGGTGCGAATAGGGGGTAAGAATATCCTCGAGGCTTTTCAGGTCCCACTCTCTCCTGTCGAATGCTTGGTGCCAAAATCTCGGAATGGACAATGGCTTCTCCCTTTCCCTCTTCTGCCTCTCATCCCCACCTCCTACACTGTCCTCCTCCCCTACTTCATTCCTCTCCCTATGTCTCTCTTAACCTCTCATCCCTCGCCTTCATCTCCCACCCCTCCCCTCTCTCTCTCATATTTCTTACCCATGCAAATGATAGCACTCACTTATTTTCACCCGTTTCGATAAACATCAGCTCCTTATTCCTCGTTACCCTATCTGCGAAATTTCCCCTTTCCCTCTCATTTCCGCCCAAACACTGATAAACGTGTGACTGGATTTACGAAACTGCTTCTCTCGTTGGTTAAGGAGGTAGATCCATTTCAGAGCGATATTGACACCCGTCTAATTTCGGCATATTTTTATTTTTTTATTATTTAAAACCTAAAGTAATAAACGGGTTCTATAAATGTTAAACATTTTGATTTTAATTATCAACTTTGTTATTAAAAGTTCATCAAAAATTCAGTAGAGAAGGGGGAAGAGGCTGCAGGAAGAGGTGGACGGAGGTGGGAGTACCGGCACCTCTTTTTCAACGAAAACAGCAATGTGTGTGTATATATATATATATATGAGAGAGAGAGAAAGGAAGAGAAGCGAACGATTATACAGACTATCAGAAAGAGGAAGGCTAACTGGATTGGGCATTGCCTGAGTAGAGAGAGCATGATTAAAGAAGTGCTAGAGGGAAACTTGGATGGAAAAAGAGGAAGAGGTAGGAAGAGGTTTCAGCTGATAGACGACTTGAAAGGGAAAGAGAGCTATGAAGATATGAAGAAGACTGCAGAAAATTTGAGTATATGGATAACTCAAGTTTAACTATGAATAATCACGGACCTGTCTATGATGATGATAACTTTCACTTGTTTCGTACCATCTGGGAGCCCTCACACACATTCTTAAAGAACTTTCTTTGATGACACTTTCAAAAGAACTTCAATAAGTTTCTTTTAATAAAAACAGTGCAACAAGAATCAAAGTGGCGGGATTCGTTTATAGAGAAAGACATTTCTTCACGTAATTTTCGAATTAAACGCTACGATTCTGCGCATTCTGCTTTCAAACACGAAAACCAACCGTTCCGTATGATTTGTCTTGATGAGATGCAGGTTAATTACTTCTTTTCAGATTCCGTTTCCAAACATCAACTATATGCTGTTATTAACAGCATGGCTGATTTACCAATGTGTGAAAGTTTCATTCTTCCTGTCTTTCTCAGACTATATGAAGAGAGATTTAAAATGGATGTAAAAAGACAAAGTATCTCTCAGCGCAGGCAGTACAGTTTCCTTCATATCTTTTTCGGATTTTATAATCTCTCCTACGATACCTCTTTCAAATCCTCCGAGAATTTAGGCATGATGCACGGTAGTCCATGTATAAATTACCTCGTATTATCCTTCCGTTCCATTAAGCTCAATTAATACTTAGTACCTTGCCAAACCGGATGATAAAATTATTGCCTGAATATATTACACTAATATTTCTATCTCAGCTCATTCATTACATTCAATATTGAGTTCCTGACATATATAAATTGTTGCTACAAAGAAAGTAATGCCAAACATTATGAATTATAATTCAAATTAAATAGAAGACTCGATTACGTTCAAAGGGAAATATATAAGAGCTGAAATGTATTGAAGTGGGTGAATGTAAATTTGCAGTTCGTTTAACTAAAACGAAGCTGATGGGAAAAATCACACTGTTAAATCTTTAAATTTTTAAGCCTAGTTTTTATAATCGTAATCCAGCTTATGCTCTTTACGATATAAAACTGAAATTTTCATTTTATGAAGAAATCAGAGTGCATTAGTGTGATTTTCGCAAACGACTGATCACTGAAAAAACAAAAATTCTCTTTACACAACATAAAAGAATTTTTTGTGAATCGTAAAACGTGTAGGAATACTATGTGCATCATCACTCGATATATATTTTTATTTGTTCATTAAACGAGAAGTTCCAAAGATCAAGCTCCAATAAAATTATTCCATATAAGCGGATGTTAAGCCTGCAATCCACGGTAAAATATAGTATAACGATATCGACGAGATGAACGTGTGCTATTGAGAATTAAACTTTTACTGTGCTTCAGCTTGCAACGACGAGTTTGATAAAATAACTTCAGGGTTATAAAACAAGTGAAGGAAATATATAACATATGGCCAACTGAATCAGCGGAAGTGCATTGCTGATCCCAGTTTGAACGGAGTACAACGAGCATCTAGCATTATTTTATTTGAAAAATAAACGGATGTTCTTCTTAGCTTAATAGCAACATATCCGCCTTAAAAAAACGTCAGTACTTTCCACAGAGATGAAAGAATTCAAAGAAACTTTTGGCTTTTTTTCGGGAGTGATTAAAACCCGACACAAAGGTACAAGAAACAGAGGAATGTTCTCGGCAGAGTGGAATAAAAGGGAACGACAAATCCTGCAAATAAATCCGATCAACACAGGGTTCGCACTATACGCGATCTGTCATAGAATGAATCGATAAATGAAAATTTTGGGCGCGTAACGCAGCATACGGCGATGTTTAGCATTCAAACCTATATTACAATCACAGTTCCAAAGATTGCGATACATTAATTAATTTATTCGTTATACTTTCAGAAGTGACAAAGTATTAATGGCGTTTTAATTCATTTTTAATTGTATAAGAATATAAATTCATATTTAGGCGCCAAAAACGAATAATCCTCTTAATATTCAAAGTGAATTTTTAGTATAATTTTCACCATCTCGTGTATAATTTTCACTATCTCGTTGTTATGCGAATAAAATACAAAACGGTGAAGGTGAAAGTGTGTAAAGACGCAGTAAATCTCCTGTTTCTTTTTACGAAGGCATAATTTCCTCTTTCCCTGGACTATCATTTTCACATGCACCGTCCCCCCGTTTCCCTCTTCCGATTTTTCACCTCCTGTAACGTATTTGTATTTTCACGATATCATCATTCTTTCATAAAAATATGACAGCCGGCTGCACTCAACGAGACTAAGCTTCTTCCATGTGAAACCGTAAGCTAAGCAAACTTCCCGCTGCTGGAAAAAGGGATGCGACTCCAAAGTCGATAGCGTCTCTTTTAACCATAAGACCAGGAGGAGATTTACGCAAGCTAAAGCTTTAAGGAGGAGGATATAAAAGAACTTCGCCCATTGATACTGTAGTGGAGAACGCCATCATTGGAGTGCGAGAGGAGATGTTATGAGACGAAGTATTTTCTTTCCTGTGAAACAATGCGTGCAGGATTTTTTAAAAGTATTTTTGATGTGTTATTTCCTCCAACATTCGTGCTACAACGGTTAAGCTAGGGGATATGAAGTTAAAATTTATTATTTCGAAATTATTTTTTTAAAAAAGCATGTTGGCACTGCATTCCTTTAATTTGGATTGTTTATTTTGACACATTTCCTTTAATTCTAATTCTGTATTTTGGCATATTGCATCAGAACATTCATTCAATTCAAGTTACAAATAAACAGTAGTGTTACGGATTTATATTGGTATTCCGTCAATTTGGCCACAGTAGATATACGTGTGTGTGTATATATAATATCTGGGCACGGCCCTGTGTGTGTATATACATATATATATATATATATATATATATATATATATATATGTATATATATACAGGGCCGTGCCCAGACATTTTGCCGCTTGAGGCGAGATATAATATGGCGCCCCCTTAATTTCTTTACTAAGTAATTTTATTATATGTTAGTCGAAAACGATAGGAAATAATAAAAATCTATTTATTCAAATCCATAATCTCTTATATTTATGAAAAATCTCAACTATACATAGTTTAATTTTCATAGAATTTGAGTCAGAATCTATTTTTAAAATTTCTTTGGGATCAATGAAAAAATTATTTTCTTCGTGATCTAATTGCTTATGCATATGCCGTACTCTTAGTCTTTCTTCTGCAACAAACACTGGATCAATTTTTAGTTCTTCCGCGATTTTTTCTGCTGCAACTATTATGTCGTTGAATCCTGTCGTGCGACAATCTTTTTAAAAAATCAATAGTTTGATCAATGGCTTTAATACATTCTGAAAGGTCAAGTTTAGGGCTTTTTAGTAATTTTGAGACAATTTTTTTTTGCCTTTCTTTTGTGATATTCAACACAGATAATTTTTTATGGCAAACCATCTTCCGCATTAAAAATTTGTAAAATAGTAAGGTATGGCCTCTTAACTTTTTATAAGAGTAATATTGAAAATATACTAACACTAACAATTATTTATAGTATTTATTGATATTTGTACAACAAAATACATTTACTCCGTATTTTTGTGGGCTGTCTTAATTTAAAAGGGAAGATATAATTTTGAAGTTATACAACTACATCTTTCAATCTACTATTTTCAACAATAAAATAACATAAAATATTAATACGCAAAGGTTTCCAATTAGCTCATAATCAAGAAACCCGAAACTCGAAAAGAATAAATCTATTTAATTGAAATGCAATTTAGCCCATAAAATAACGCAAGTTGACAGGACTCAGATCTTCTGTTCGATTTATAAACATAAAAAACATGATGTTAGTCAGTCGCGCATTAAAAATTAATCTTTGCACCACCACCTATCAAGTAAAATTGTTTTATTTTTCAGTTTTTGTGGTGATTTTACCGAAAATATAATTAATAAATATGGATTTAAAGTATAAATGATTTTACTGCAAAAATAACTGAAAATGGTTTTCCTACGTCTCTCAATAAATGTTTAATATAATATGAAATACTGGCATCTTTATAAACCCTGTTCCTTTCAGTAAAAGGTATTTCGTTGATCTGCTAGTAGAAAACGTGGAACGTATCACTTTCCTTCCTTCTTGGAATCGCACAAAATATTTATATCGAACTAATTTAAGACACAGGCCAACAGAGTGTCACCTAGCTCTTTCGCATTACTAAGTGAGAATGGTGAGAATGCAGCATAGGGCGCGCTTCATAGCAGATTGATATTCACCAGAATGGTAAAGCATTTTGAATATTCCAAGAAAAAACAATGAAACAGAAATATAAGCCACGGAGGGACGAGAAGCCCTGCCGGGAGTTTTTGCCGTCTTGATGAAAGTAGCCCTCGCCTCTACCAATATTTCTTGCCGACGGTCTCTTCGTTTTGCGCCCCAGAGGATATTCCCTCGGGGGCAATGCACTCTTTGACCATAGTTAGGCGCGGGATGGATGAGAGGCATACATTTCCTTGGAGAGTGTGAGAAAGTTGATTAGGAAAGGAGAGGCGGGAAAGGGAAACGGGCATCACCCCCGCCGCCCTCGCCCTAAGACTCGAAAGCTGATCAGTGGGCATAATTTACAAGGGTTTCCCAAGATTAAAGAGTCTTTGGAACCGGGTCAGATTTTCCAATCCCTTCTCCGCTTGTGTAAGGCGTTGTTTTTCCAAATGGTATCTCCGGAAGTCTTCGCATCGTTGTTACCCACTGAACAGTGTTTTGAGGTCGCATTTTTACTTATATTTTCCAGAAGAAAACACTAACCATATCTATCGAAACAAAATTATGTAGATATTTTCCAAATATTTGTGACTCAAATTTTCCGCCCCAAAAAATTAGGCGCCCAAAGGGGTCGCTTGGTCTGTTTGTATGGTTGAGCCGGCCCTGGGCTTAGAAAGTAAATTAAAAAGTTAGGAAAGTCTATAACGAATCACAAATGGGCGCGTTTCGTGCAATGGAGTATTAGGAAGAAATGATATACCTATACGTAAGGGTAATAGCGTTTCAAGTTCATTTCTTCATCATAAATAATCCATTTTCTTCCTATTTTAAAATATTGCATACACATGTAAGGAAAATAAACGTTTCTTTGTGAGGTTGTTTATGTTAGGAACAATGAAGAAGTAACCATGAAAGAAATTTGCAAAGTTCAACTCGAATTAAAACATTCTGGTTTGATTTTCTTGATAACGGCAACTCCTACGATAAAAATATATTGGAAAAGAAATACTCTAATTTAATAGTTCTTCAAGTTTTATTGGAAAAATATTTTGATATGAGAATTACTTTGAGATATGACTGAAAGTCCATTTTTGTCACCAGTAAAGTGGTACCCCTGAATGTTTTACGCCATTAATTTTTGCGATTTTCTTATCAACTTTGATTTTAAGCCCTTAATATCAAATTTCATGAAAATCCGTTGGGTAGAAGTCGAGAACGTACATGCGGACGGACGGACAAACAAACAGACAGGGACGGACAGGCCGACGACAATAGGTGCTCACGCTGGAAGCGAAACGCACTTAAAAAGATGAACAGAATAAGAAACTTTATAATTTCTTCTTCAAAATGGTTCATATCCGAAGATTGTACGTACATAGTTTCTTTCTAATTTTAATCTAAATAAAAAAGAATGAAAGCCTGCATGTCAAAAAGTCCATTTTTAAGTGTTACTTTATGGAAAATGTAAATGTCTTCCTTTGAGTCAAACCCAGGACTTTTTCGAGATTTATTTTCGTCATCACCTTAAAATATGTAAATCGAGCATTCCTATCAAATTCCTGGCAGTAGAGTAGGTGACGTAGCACTGGTCTGCAAGTTTGACTCGTCCCATCCCTTTGCTGCAGTCAACACTCATTAGAGGTTTAATTTTTTCCAGCTAAAATGTCAATAATTTCAATATTAACCAAAGATTTCCGCTTTTTAGAAGAAAGCCTAATACTCCTAAAAGCGATATCTCTGTGCAAAATCAACATGATCACTGAGAATACCTAATATTTTTGTAGGAAAAAGTTCAAGCATACATCAGATAATACAACTCGGACAGCTATAGGTGTTAATATGTAATAGGTAAGTTTAACCTGTGTAACCGGTTAGAGTAACCAGCTGAGAGCAAAAAAAAACACACTACGAAGCTTAAAAGCAGTTCACAAGCATCCATAGAAAACACAGGTTCACGAGTATAAGTGTTCGACGCAGTTAAGAGGTAAAGTGTCTGTCAACCAGCTTACCCTAAATAAAATGTCGCCGCACGAAACTGATTGTGAGTTGAACTCATTTAATCGGTGCGGGGATATAGTTGGCGAATCGTCTTTTACTTGCTATAATTAAACCCATTCGTCCATATTTAACGAAGGCTTACACTCACTCAACCCATTTATAATTACGTCATATCCAAATTGAAAATTTGGGCACACTAATTTTCGTATCAATCGGATACCTTTGCCTGCGACGACCTAAACGCCAGTCAACCAGAACTGAAATTAAAGGGAGATATGGAAGACTTTATTCCTTAGATGAGAGGTACGAACTTTCCTAGCTTTGCTGTGGTTTAAAAGTTCCAGCGGTGGAAGAAGAAATAAATCCCTTTCCTCCAGCGATGAAAAAAATTCCTCACACTCAAATATACAAGGCACTTCCTCACAGAATGACCATTACACTACACAGGGACGTGCAAAAGGGGCTAAATGAAAACCACTTTGGGGTTGACGAATGAAATAAAGGGTAAACGTTTGATATTGGAAATTGGTGGGAATCACAATTCCGTATCACCTGTAATGGCAAAAGAAAAAAGTTCACTGGTACTACCTGAACACGACAGGAGATGCGTCTTCGTGTAGCTTATATTGCAATAATTCTCCGTAGACAGCATGAAACTGCTTTGATTCTCGCAAGAATTTAAAAATTATATTATAATTGTACAAAAAGAACATATATTTAAGATTTTTGATTGCTTTCATTCTCTCGAGAATTTAAAAATTTTATTATAATTTTACCAAAAGAGCATTTATTTAAGAATATATATTGCCTTAATTCAGCGAATAAATTGGCCAAACATTCATAAAATACATATCTTTAGAGACTGCATGGCCTTCTCTTCGAAAGGAGACCACCAAACTTCCTTCGTCACATCCGAACACTTTCACATCTCAAAGTAGACTGACCAAATCGATAGAAAACTTCCCGCCAATATCAGAAGAGGTCACGACGACGTCACTTTGGACTGTTAAATAATCAATAATGAAGTGCTGGGAGATGGGGGAAATGGGAAAAATGCCTTTTCTATGAACATAAAAGGTATCAGAGTAGACGAGGAAGTCGGAATGCCCTCAACGAAACCGCCACAGTGCAATTGCTATACCAATCGTAACAATCTAATATAACTGCGAATTTTACTTGTTACGCTAGTTTTTATCTTTAAAAATGAGTATTTACGCAGTGAAATTAATTAGGGGTGGTTTGGTGTGCCGCGATGTCCTTAAGCATGCATGAAGGTGTGCCGTGTAGCAAAAAAGGTTGAGAAGCACTGCCCTAGAGCACCACACGCATTTTCAGGAAACGAGAGAACATCTCCTATTTTTTTTTACTTTCTCATATACGTAGTATATAAAGAGAGTATTGTAACCAAGAAAAAATCGACTTCGAGATTTTGACGGAAATACCCGTTTTTAGGTGTCCAAAAACGTTTTTTTCACCATACCGTCTGCCTGTCTATCTGTGAGTGGCTCTAGAGCCAAATGGCCCAACGAAATCGAATGATAGCTCGTATTTAGGCATAATATTATCCACTGCAAAAACTAAGAAGAGATGAACGATAAAGCGCAACAATGAAGGATAGTATATTCTAGATAGTTGATTTTCACAGAAATTCGATTTATACAAAAATGGCTTTATCGATTTTGATTAAAATTTACTCAGTTATAGAAAATGGAGTCTCAAACAGTTCGGCGTAGTTCATGTTTCTCAAGAATGACTATGTAGCGACATTATAATATAAAGATTTTGATGACCAGTCAGCACCCAGCTCTCCCCCGGTTCCTTCGTAAATCTTCGTCCAGCAGTAATACATCAGTGCCTGTATGGCTTCGTCAATCCACCAAATACATGATATTTATGTGTGGTATAACAATTTTGGTTTTCACACGTAGGAGGTTAACAATATAATAATCCATTTACGCGCAGAAAACATTTTCCGCGGCGGTGTTTTTGTAGCAGTAGGACGTAGGACGCATACGTATATGTAAAATTTTGGTACAAAGTATGTTGTACCGATTTTTTTAATACTTCCTTTCGTTCGCCACACTTTGATCATACGAATTAATTTGAAATTTTTTTATACGTATTTCCTATAAGCAGATAAAAGAGAGGCTCTCATGGCAACTGAAAAGGGAAACTGACTATGAGACTACATTACGTCTCAGAGGCATAAATTCCCGAAAAATTCAATTTTTTCCTTTCTGCCTCTTTACGAATTAATCAAGCCGAGTTTCTGAAACTCCAATTATTGTTGATTAATTATTTTCTTTTGAAATAACAAATCTGTCAATCCCTCCCACTTTTCGCTGTTCTTTTTTTATCCCAAAAGAAATTCGGTTCCCTTAAATGGGTTCCTTTCATCCCTTCTTTTAAAAAGAAAAATATTCCTCGCTCTCTCTCCCCCCCCCCCTCTCTCTCTCTTTCTACGTTCTGTGAGTTTTTCAAAAACAACTACCTACTACCGTCTCCAACGGGATTAATCCCCACAAAGCCCAAATTACTGACGTATACGTCCTAATTAAAGGCACAAAGCATTGAAAATTAGTTTTTAGGCGATGTCACAACCGACGAATCCCGATTTTCATCGCTGGAAAAAAATCATTGGAAAGGAAATGACTGACTAAAAAAATACAGTAAATGAGTTCGTCAGGGTTGATAAAAGTGAGCCCCTTTAACTATTCACTTGTCAGTTTCATTTTACTCTAAATATTGAGATACATTCATGAACGTTCGTCAATGCGACGAAGCTTTTTTTACAATTCTAAAATAAATTTTAGAGCGGCATTAAAAATTAATTTTAAAGGAATTTAAAAAGTTTTATTTTTCCCAGCTGGTGGTTAAAGATAGGTTCCCCTGTGGAATTCATGCGGGTATATAATATCTTAGCGTAATCAAGTGTAAAGTATTTCATTTTTTCCAAAATTTTACAAACTAGCTGTATGAATTTTATCGATATATTACTTAAAAAGATTTCATTCAGACAACATGTTGATCTCAGCAGTTTAACATTTCAATTTCATCGTGTGGTGCTTTTTAACAACCCAAACAATATATCAAGGAAGTGTATATATTTAAAGTTTCTCTAATAGCATAGGTTTGCACCTTGGCACACGACCCAGCTTCGGATTATTTTCAAAAGCTTAAACTTCTCGCAGATTCAAAAGTCCCTGTACGTGAGCTGCTCTTTGCGCACCTTCAATTCACTGAGTAATTTCTAAGCTTTACACTGAAATTCTCCTCCTAAATCAGCTCCGAGGCAAAGCGAAATTTAGCTCGCGCTTGGAGACCCAAATTTTATTTTACACGTGAGAAGTCACCCTAGCCGGCGACTTTCATCCGGCACACATATTTTTATATTTTAATTAGATTTATCCATTAAATTTAATTAATAAGATATACAAAAGCAGGACGAATGAAGGTTCGTTACAAGGGAAACTACTCCCATCTCGCGGGAAGAGGATTAGCCGTACATTTCTAACGCATAAATCATACCTTCTCGTTATGCCCTTCCAGATAACCGCCCTTGCCCCATATCTGCGCCACCAAACGGTATAATTCAACGTTTAAAAGGAAATTAAGATTCCCGCTCTCCAGAGTTCATAAATTCAGACCTCCCTCATTTAGTCGAGGCGGCGGCCTTATGGGAGAAGACCAGGGCCAACGACCAACCCATTCTCCCCTTTCTCCTACACTTTCCCTCCTATCTCTTCTTCACACCTCTCTCTCTCTCTCTCACGTTTTTCCTTTCTCTCCTAATCCCTTTCCGCCTCTTCCCCTTTTCCCTATTCCTACTCTCTCTCTTCTGTTTTTTCCTTACTTCACCCCATTCTTAATCAGGTATATTCCCTTGAAAAAATATAATATCCCTTCTCGACTTCGCGGACTTTTTTAATGGATTCCATTCAAGGAGTCACCGTGATTGATTCCGTTCCAAAAGTTTTTTCCCCGAAAGAGGTCGCTCACCTACGCGGTCGCATTGGCTGACACTCCCGACAAGGACTTAAAGCTCGTCTTTTTACCTTCGAATAATCACAAAGAAAAAATTGTCCCATTGCTCTTGATGTACGATCGTGAAAATAAATACATCCATTTCAACCCCAACATCCAGCAGGAATGAAATTCTTGATTCTATGAGTTTTTAAACAGCTTATTCAAACTTTTTCCCAGAAGAATTGTGGTGTTTTTAGCCACTGCATAGTAAATTTCCTTTTTTTGGAATATTACCTCAAATCGGTAGAAGTGCTTCAAAGTTCCGTAGAACTTGAGGGCTACACTGGCTTAGGAGTATGCTCCTGGTAGGGTCACCCATTCCAGTAGTTAGGGATAAGATTAAGAGTAGTCCACGCAGCGTTTGTACCTCGGTGAGGTGGCTGCAAAAGGCCTCTGTACCCAGTTACTCGGCCTAATTAAGTGATTGTGTCACGTTAAATACTCTTGAGGAAGGCAACGGGAGGCAACCTCAACTAATATCCTAAGCATTATGGCATATATGAATTACAATTTCATTCACGTGTACGGAACCATGTCCATTAGAGCTAGTGTCGCGTCCGGCAGTGACAGAAGTAGCCTCGGTCGTCACCCCATGAAATCCTTGCACAGCTCATGCTAACGGATCGACAAAGAAAAAGAAGACCTCGGAAATAAGGATAGGAACTTGGAACGTAAGGGTGATGCTTAAAAAAGGCAATATAAAATATAAAACTAGAAATTAAAGGAGGTAAGATAAATATCTTAGGCTCGGGGGAAGTTAGATGAAAATAAAATGGAGATTTTTGGAGTGGTGTTTTAAATGTAATATATAGTGGGGGAAAGTAGAACTAGAAAGGAGTTGCCATAGTTTTAGACAAGGAAGCAGAGCAAAGAGTCATTACCATGCAACAGATATGCGGCCGTTTAACGTTAGTCGAGGTCAAGGCAGAATCAGTCAACACAGTGATTATACATGTATATATGCCCATAAACGATCCCATTGAGGAGGAATTGGACGAGTTGCACGATAAATTCGAGGAAATTGTGAGAGTAGTAAAGGCCAGAGAGGTAATCACGAGAGATTGAAGCGCCAAGCAAGGACCTTAGCGAGGTTGGGAATTTTGTCGTAAGAAAGAGGAATGAAAGAGGGTAAAAATTGCAAACTTTTGTAAAAGAAACAAACTGATAGTTGCGAATACGTAGTTTAAGCGTCACAACAATTGACGATACACGTTGAAAATGCCGGGAGGCATAGTACATATGTATCAGAGTAATTATATCATGGTCAGACAAAAATATAAGAATAATGTATTGAACTCGCATAGTTTTTCCAGTGGTAGATGCAGACTCCGTTCACAAATTGGTAGATTTGAAAATAACAAAATATATTTCATAACTTTTGTGAATTGAAAAAATTGGTACTTAAACATAGAAAACTATGCGATAATTTCTCTTTGGGATTTTTTTATAAATTAATATATCTTAAACAACTCGGTGATGCATTAAGAAGCAATTTTATCCATACACATATTTATGTGTTGTTTAAGATATTCACATATACTATGAAGTTAACATCACATATATTCTTCACTTTCAGACCACATTCTCCATTTAATAACAAAATAAAAAATTAATAAGGAACTCTTCCAATTAGGAAGCAGTTATTGGAGGTATATGTGTCGTTAGTCCTTCATCTATCAGCTACTCAATAAATAGAATGCTGATGATATAACGACATTCCCTCAGAATACATTTTCCTATTAACCATCCGCATTAATTTCTTTTCCCCGTATACCAATATTAACAAATCTTGTCCCCGTAATCAAAATCATCGTTTGCTTAATTGATGGCACCAGTAATCTTCTAGACACTATTTGCTGATTATATGGACTTTTCCACCAATATGGTATCCCAAAATATCCAAATTTACCTAACTCCGCAAATTTCCCTTTCCATCAAAAGCTGCTATTCGCATGTTTTGGCGTATATCAGTAATAATCCACTAAACTTGAATTGACACAACATTGTGACACTTGCCCCTTTTTCGTTCATTCTGTGCAATAATAAATTCTATATATGTGAAATTGTGCAAGATAAGAAATAATTGCTTAAATGGAAAGCAGATATAAATATCAGAAAGAGAATTTTTTTGGTTTTCCTCATGATCAAAACCACGTGCCTTCGAAGGCACGATGGAAATAAAAGACTTACTTCTCTTAAGATAGGTAGTCTCTAGGTAGTCTGTTTTTTTCCTCCCTTAGATATAGCCGAGTGCCTTGCTTTCACTATTATCCACGCAAGGCAACTCGTGATGTCTACTCTCGAGAACACCCTTTGAAATCCCCGAGGATCGCTTCACTCTCCCGGTCCAAAAAGTAGTAATCTCCCGCTCACCCAAAAGGGGGAACCTCAAAAAGCTTCCCTCCTTTACGCAACGACGAAGTTGCGGTCTCCTGAGAGAGGTCATAGAGCTTTCTGATTAATTAGTGCCTTCCTGGAGCGGCATCGGTCGCCTCCAGAATTCTACATGGTAGCCGCTTTTTCGAAGGGCGGCGGGAGGGGAGATGAGAAGGGCAACCAATTAAGTTTCGCAAACCTGGGCAAGAAAGGCTACAATTACCGTTTGGGTTGCCGGGTTGTGAAGGAGGAGAGGGAGAAGGGGGGCTTATAAGGTGGGAGGAGGAGGATGGTGTGTGGTGAGTTTGGACGCCGTGATGGTTTGATGCCTTGTTTGACACACCGCTGCAATCACCATACAAATCCGCCGACTCCACGCCGACGCAGCCTCAAATCCTTGTCTTTGACTAGGAGGAATTTGGGCCGAGATCGTGCCAAATGGGAATACGCGTCAGATGTATTTCAATACTAGTATAAAATACAAGAATAAATTTCCTGAATGGTGATTATTTATTCTGTAACACAGTTTTCTTGACCTAGAAGTCGATAGTGAAAATCCGTTCCGGTTCTAAAAAAAACTGACGTTTTGTCAACACGTAAAAGAAATAACCAGCTCTTAATTAAAAATGAAGTTTAAACAGCAATTTCCATGAGATATTTTGCAGCTGTTGGTCCATTATACTTCACATCAAATTTTATTTTAATCGAATCTCGCCCACAAATAGAATAAATTAAGTGGATGAATACGAAAATACCACTACACAAGAATTATAAGCTGTCATCACACTGAATAAAATCTCGTGCTAGTCTCATTTCACTTCCTTGGCATTTTAAATTGAAATAATTTAAAATTTTTATTGAATTGTGCACACGAATAAGCAGTATTAAATTCGAAGAATTTTTTTTAAATTGTGATAATTATGACATATCCCCAAACTTTCAATTTGCAAAAAAATTGCCATTCGAAGCAACGATAAGCATTGACTCATTTGTGCTCCAGTCTACAAATGATACTTAATCACCCAATCAAATATCAACAATAATAAAAAAAGGAATGAAGTATTTCTGAACAGACTCTTGGGCTAATTGATGATTCACGGCATAATCCGAATAAATCGAAAATCCCATACAGCCATTTTTCTAAATTTGATTCAATTTTATCATACAGGCCAATAATTTCCTGCATTAAAAAAACACCCCTTTATGTGAAACTTCTGCGGTTGCTAATAACATTACGATGATCCTATTGTAAATATTTCTGCTTGCACTTTACCGCTTCCGGTATTGAATTGACTTTTTTAAATGCAGAACTGACATTTAACGATTTCAACTATTTTACGCATGAGGCACAAAGGTCTTTTCTCTCTCTCTTTTATTCTTCATTTATTTCGCAAAATTTATTGTGTAAAACAGCTGGGATTATACGAAACAACGCCGTGGCCAAAATGTAAGCAAATACCAGAGAGCAGTTCCTTTCTATGTTTCGATATTTAAAGCACCGCACCTGATCTCATCAAGGTCAAAAACTATCCAATGAACGACTCGATCTAAAGTGAATACCGTTAAACACGTACAATCGTAAGGACATTAACCTGCGAGAAGTATCACCTTGATATTCGCCCGGGTTGCTACTCATAGGGGACTCCATAACTCGAAGTAATTTGCCGCTACAATTTTGAATATATTTTTTATATTTGAAAAGTATGCATAAATTGTTTATAAGAATAATAAGTACGAGATTTTAAATTAAATAACATATTCCTTCCCGTCATATTGACGGGCTTATATAATAGTTTCAATATAAATCTTTAAAAATCCATCTCTTCGGGTTGGCATTTGCGTCAGAGGCGAAAACGAGCTTGTTTGCGGAAGTTTCTTTCTCTGAGGTTCTAATAATTATCATCTGGCTCTCTCCTATCTCTCCCCCTTCCCCTCTGACCACCCACGTGGGCGTGATTTATAGACGCTCGCCTGTTTCCCATCGCGTGCTTTCAACTGCGGCTGCCACCAGAATTCATTTCCACGAGCCAGAGAGACGTACGTTAAGTCTAAGGTTGGTTGATATGGGTTGTTTCTAGAGCGATAATGCCCTCCAAAATTGAATGCACATGCATAACACATGCACAACACATACATAACATAAAGTGAGATCTCTTAGTTTTAACTTTAACTTGGTTAAATCTAACAAAATTTATATTAAGGCGTTTTACTTCACTCAATGCAAAATCTTCAGAAAAAATAATCGATAAGTACATTACAAACGCAATATAACCCATTGATGTTGTAGATCATCACAGCGATTACTATTTAATCACATTTATATTAATAATAAAGTTAATAATTACATATTAAATGCGTGTAATAAACTTTTCGTTAACTTTAAAAGAGATGTTGTGCTGGGTAAAATGGAAAAACACAAGCCCACAAGAATATTCGACTTTGCTGCCTAAGTACCAATCAAGAAGCATTCACGCTACACATCCCCCGTCCGTCTGCGTTTATTGCATGGCTTCTCAAACGTCACTGAATACAGTAATTACTCTGTGCGTCTACGCCTAGTGAAAAGATTGATACTTTTTATCTTCATAAATTTAACGTCTATTTTGTATATTTGATAATGTAAGGTATTTCACTTGCTAAATAAATCGATATTATTAAAATGATTTAATTTATTAAGTCTATAACGAATACCTACACCCTCATATCTACCACTTTAGTTTACTTGGTTCAGCGACTTATAGCAAATTTTAAATTCAAAACTATAATTTTAAAGTATGTAAAATTAATTTGTCCGGTCGAATATGAAACCATGATAGAAGAGAGATTAAATTATTTAACCATATTATCAATTGAAAGTGATATAACAAAATCGCTAACATATTATAACGTAATTAGAGACTATGCCACTGTAAAGTGCAGGAGATTAATTAATTAAAATGTAGAATGTAGTGATTTTTTAATATATATATATATACATATAAGTACAAATGTTAATTTTTGGTTTGTAATTAGATATTAATATAATGTACCGTCTCTTTTCTTTATGTATTGTAATTCTTTTGTTGTAATAAAATATATAATATCAATATTACATTTTGTTTATATTTTTATAACTTTTTTAGGCGCCCCTAAAAATTATTAGCCCAGAGTCCCAAAACTTGAGTGTTCAGCACTGCTTATGACTGACGAACACATCGGCCAATCATTAATAAAATAGAATGTATATTATCGATGAAAATCAAAGAGAAACAATTCTACTGACGGTGGCTGCCAATGATTATTATTGGAACAAACAAAATCAGCATTTAGTTTTTTAAAACCTTTAATCGGCCATTGGAGATATCTGAGATGTTTTTTTTTCAATTTTCATTTTTGAAATATAAATACATTATACCGCTAAATAAACTTAATCTATACAAAGATATTATATTTATGTGCCTTAATTCGACTTAACGAAAATCGTGTATGGACATAGAAAACTTCGGAAAAGTTTTTCAGATATCGAAAGCAATCAACCTCTATTCTTTCGTACCGATTTAAGACTATCTCCGACCGTCGTCCGCCGAAGGAACTACAAAAAAAAAGAACCATCCTTCAATCATCGGACCAGAGCTCTGAACCTTACACGTCCTTGGTGTATAAGGGGTGGACGATCTTCCAAGGCCTTATGAAACTGACACAAGGAGGTGAGACGAAAGAGGATGGGAGGAGGGAGACCGCAGCGGCAATTTAGATGCTAATGAACATTGGTCAGTAGCAAGGAGGGAGAATCTGAAGGAAGATGACGGGACGAACAGGAGGGGGAAGAGATGCAGACGTAGGGGGGCAGCGAAGGGAGAGAATGAGGGAAGAGAGGAGGTGATAAGAGGGATGAGAGGGAATGGGGTTTGAAGAAACCCTTCGCCGATGGCAAGTTCCGCAGCATCCAGACCAGGGATTGTGTCGCCGCATGCGGGATTCCAGACGAAAGTGTTGGTGCGATGGGATAGGGAGGGCGGAAAGTCGAAAAGGGGCGAGGTGTCGGGGGATTTAAGTGGAGGAAACGGGATGAAATGACGAGAGAGAAATGGACGAGGAAAGACAAGGAAATTTCCTCTCTCCTCGTTTCTCCGCCATATACCGTTCTAATACCCTCGATATTAACTTCAAACTCCTTCACCTTAAATGTCCGATATTTTTTCTAATCAGTTTTCCGGTCTTCCTTTTAAAAAAATAAAATAACGTTCCTTACTTTTGACATATTTCCCGAAACGTCTTTAAAGCAATATTTGCAGGTGCGGGGCCGAGAATTTGCTATGATTTCGACTATGGAAGCGGTTACATAATTTTTAAATTTAATTCGTTTAATTTGCTGTCATTTTACCACCTATTTTCTATCAATTCGTATTAAATAGCTAAACTAATAATTATTCTAAACGTGCCTTGTTGTTAGCACCACGTCAGCCTCCCCCCCCCCCCCCCCCCATTCCCTCTCATCTCCTAGTTTCCTTCTCTTCACCTCCCATTCTCCTCCAGCACTGCTACTTTACTTCCTTCCGCTTGACAAGGAGGAAGTTGGCGCAAGCAACCGCACACGAATTCTGGGCGTTAAGATTGATGGAACCCTTATGAACGAGAAGGGAAGAAGGCATAGGCGAGATAAATAAGAAGAGGTAGGATTAGAGAGAGAGAGCGAGAGAAGGGATTTTAGAAGTCAAAGGTTGTGTAAGAAACCAAGGAGAAAACGGGAGAGTTTATGGGCGTAATGACGAAGAAATCATCGGAGAAGAAACGGGTTGAGACAGAATAATGGAAAGTGAGAATAAAACGCAATGTGTGGATGAAAGAGGTGAGGAAAAGTGAAGGTGTACAAGGAGAGAACGACTAAAGGATAAGGAATATAAGAAACGGGAGAAGGAGAGAGAGAGAGAGAGACAGTGGCTGCGAGAAAGGTTTAGAGAAAAAAAAAGGTCGAATAAGAAGGAATGAGAGTGCAGTGAATGACGAGGTTGCAGGATTAGAGAGGGAGAGAGAGAGAGAGGGGAGTATTTTCGGGTGTTAAAAACGAAGACGGGACGACGCCTCATGCTTCAGCGCCCTCGCCTACTTCTCCCGGTTACTCACAGCCACCTCCTCCGAGCTTAAACACCGAAGTGTTTCATCATGCCCCATGTAACCGCCTTCCATCACACAGTCCTCCTCCTCCGAATCCTTCCTTTCTCCTTCCCTTATCCTACTCTCCCTCCCTCCTCACTCACCTCTCTCCCGCACCTCTCCAACCTCCACCACCCCCCCTCGTCGTCTCCTCATACCTCCTTCCCCCTTCAACTCCTCGCCTTAAGCGACCCCAATCCGACGTTCTCTCCAAGGTTCGTCTCAAGGGCAAGCGATTTTCATCTCGCGTACTACTCCCAAAGTCTGAGATCTGACAAGCCAATCGAGAAAGAAAGAGTGGCGTCCGAGATTTCTTGCCTTGAGAAATTCGCAAAGGACGAACCAGAGGAAAGTGCTTATGACGTCTCAAATATATATATATATATATATAAACCGAGAAATTGTCGTTTTTACTTGAGTTTGTCACAAAGCTATAATTGGCGTTTTTTTTTTACCGTGACTGTTCCATTAATTCGCGCGTTTATACTTGTAACATAAATAACAGTAATTAAATTTTATTTATTCCTCATATTTCGAATCTTATTGGTTTCCCAATCCAACCCTCCCCCCCTTGTTGAAATTATTCTTTCAATAAACCATAACCCACAAGATCCTGATTCTTTACGTAACCCTAAATTGTCAAACGACGTATTTCGTTGGTTACAAAGCGAGGGTACATTAAATCACTAATTAATGCCTTTACTATTCTAATTTTCCATATTTTTTTTATAAATGGGACAACATTTCAATATCTGAACTTCATTAGCTGAATTTAACATGATATTGTTAGTTCTATATGAATTATGATCACGATAATCACGAGCTAATTAACACGGAACATTCGTGACTTTCAATTTGTATAAATATTTCATTCGATTTGAGATGCAAATGGAAGCGGTTGATTCCATTACTTTGTGTCCACAGAAGCGTATCGCTTTCGGTTCATTATGCATAGATCCATTTAGTTCCGTCCAATTTCGTCCTGCTTAAATACTGAACAGCTGAGTTCTACTAAAGTATAGAAACTTTATTCCTGCAGCTTTATCGTTTTTATACGGCGTTTTGCGTCTTTAAAAAAAACACGAATTAGCCTGCCATTACACAATTTCCAGGTCAGAGATCTAAATCTCGAAGCCATTGGAGGAGAAGATTATTTTTTTTTTTTTAGAGGCACTCTTTACGTGGAAAGAAAATTTTTCATCAGGCCGAACTTAATAGGTGGATGAGGTACATCCTATGATGACGGATGAGTTTCCTCTTCAAAATTAGCTATGCATCCAAGCATCAGTTCGCCATTTCGGATGCATCGCATTGTGATTACGGCCTGGATACTCCCTCGTAGGACTCGCCCCGAGGGAACATGCAGCGACAGGGGATGAAACTGCTTTACGAACTGAGATAGAGAGCGAGAGAGAGAGAGTAAGAGATGAGGTGAGTAAGAAGTGGATGAAGTGAGGAGTGTTGGTAAATTGTGAAACCGAGGAGTAGGAGATTAGGGTTTGAATGGTGAGTAAGGTTTAGAGGTAAGGAAGAGAGAGAGATTGGAGTCGAGAGGCAGGAATTGAGAGAAAAAGAGAGAGGGATGGAATGGAGAGAGAGAGCAACGCCATATTGGTCGTTGAGCGATGGTGGCATGTCGAGAAGGGGGTGGAGAAGAGAGAGAGAGAGAGGTATCTCAGACCGCTGACCCAAAATGAATGTTCTCTTGGTCCATTACGGCGGAAAGGGGAGTAAGGGAGAAGCACGGGGAGGCGACGGGGCGGCGAGGGAGTCTCCTGAGTGGACGTAAGGACTAGCATGATAACCTGAGGTTATGGAACAAAGAAAAACGCCCTAAAATAATACGAGGCATCTTCTGCTAGATCTTGCGCGAAACGTCATCTCGTGTGTCCTAGATACGACCTGCGAGATTGCTGTCCATAAAAAAAATGCACTCATTGAATTTCAGATTTGTTCAACACTTGAGGATGTTTTCGTATTTCAACGTCCCCCGTTTACGTAGAAATTTTTAGATTACCTTATTAACAAATAATGAAAAAAACTAAGACAATTTAAGACGCGCTTTCATTATATTAGAGATAGAACCAAGTTTTAAAAAAAGAGATAATCATCCATTTTAATGGACATTTCTACTCGAAATTTTTTAAAACTAACTTTTCAAATTAGAAAACTCTTCTAATTTAACTTAACTTTGTGTTTTTAAAATTCTCAATTAAAATGTATTAATGTACAACTTAAAACTGCTTGACGTAGTTCATTGTTTACATTTAGCTATTCGTTTTTAAGTATTAACAATGATACGCATGTAACGCCATAGTCCCAAGAATTATAATGATCATTCTAAAATATCATGTGCAAGATTTTAATTCTACTGCAATCATAAATCACAACATTTTCAAAATTAACCGTTACCATTTTACGGTTAAAATAAAATATAATTCCACGTCTGCATCACTGGTTCTTACGAGAAATACTGGAATCAGGGATATGTAAGAAGACAAAGATGGTGATGAAATAACAATGACGCCAATGACCATTGCCAAGGGGATTAAGAATCTCATTTGAGGTGGAACCATCACAACGACAATCATCGTCATCACACGAGAGAGGTCTTGGATTTTAGACCTTCTGCTTCTTGGAAAACCGTCCTGTTTGGGCCAAGGCCAATCCGAAGGAAGAGACGTGCGGTTAACATCAAGTGGTTGTAAATTAAAATAAATGAAAGTCAAAATAAAAATTATGATATCCTTTCCTAGATTAAAATAATCTAAAATGTATCTTTTTGATGAAATTATATTTCAAGCAATAGCTCAATATAACTATACTTATTTTTCCGTTATAATTTACACAATCGTAGGATGGATATTTATACATTTAAAAATCTACTGTTAGATCAACATGCATAGAGTTAGCAAATTATTGTAATTATAAAATTGTATTCCAAAAAAGTAGACTAGGTATATGATATATTTTCAATGCGAACTTTTTAGAGATGATTTGCATTTAAAATTAACGCTTTTTAAATTAGGGACAGGAGTAAACGTAAGCTTTTAATCGCCCTAATACGAGTATTTGTTTCTGAATAGAGGATTCTTTTCAAATCTTCACAATTCAAAGTTAATATGGAATTTCAGCTATGAAATTCAGAAAAAATCTGTTTCTCTCAGTTACCACAAATTTTATTTTAGTAATATAAGCAATGTTTAGCTATACAATTTTGAACCATGTGACGACAGGATATTTCTAAACGTTTATTGGTTTAAATAAAATAATTGAACCAAACATATATACCAGTCTGTATGAGACCTACGCAACATTAAAAACTGTTATTTAGACAGAGAATTATAGCTATTGGAGAAACCTGAGAGAATAATTTTTAACTGATTGTTCTTGAAAAACTGTCGCGCTGAGTTTGTCATATGAAAATGAAATTACAAAAAAATGTATATATACAAATCTGACCGTCACGAAACAATATCACATCGGATGCATAAAGCATGCTTAGACAACATTAAAATTTATCGCACCCATATTCTTCGCAATATTAATGGCAACAAGGTTTCCATTTTATGAACGCCGTACGTCGCGCGGCGTAAAAAAGCCGCCTCCGAGGAATATATTCATGGACTGAAGAAAAAAAATGACCGATATCGCAATACGTTCGGAGAAATAGCGTTTCGTCTCACGTACCGAAATAAAGGCCGAGGGAAACAATAAATGAAATAGCCGAAGCGTCGCCCCTGCGACTGCGAGGAGGAAGCGAGGAGAGAAGAAAGAAAGGACGGGGAAATATCGCGCGATGGACACGCCGGAATGGAGGCCATCTTTTTTGAGCCAGCTCAGTTTCAGGTGGTATGGCGTATCGTAGTGGATCTGGAATTTGGGGTGGGAGGGGAGGAGTTGGCGGATATGAAAGGAAAAGACAGAGAGAGAGACGGCGGCGAATGTAGGAGGAAAGAAAAGACATGAAAAGGAGAGATGACAAAAGATAGACATACAGATCGTGGAAAAGAGAGAGAGAGGAGAATAGGAAATCTTTGAAGTAGGAAGAAAATAGGGAGAATGCGCCTCGGGAAAGAAGCGGGGGACAAACAAGAACCGATCACGTCAACAGTCAAGACAAAGAAAGAAAGAGAGGGAGAGATAATAGAAGAAATAAAATTTGAGCAAATGAGAAAGTAATAAGAGATAGGGTGAAAGAGAGAGAGAGAATTAGATAGTGAGGAAGGGAGACAATTGAGTTGGACGTAATTCGATTCTCCCACGTTCGTTTCGGAATAGGGACGCATTACCCCGCAGTTCCTCTCTCTCTCTCCTTTCACCCTCTCCTCCCCCCCCTCTCTCTCTCTCCCCCCCTTTTTCTCTCTACCTCCGCTCCCATCTTTCCCCCTTTTCCGAGTCCCTTTAAGGGCAAAGGAAAAGCGGTCGTAAATCCTCGCGAACCCCACTAGAGAGTGTGTGCACGGGCGCGCGAGGGTGGAGCAAAGCAGGACGCCGTGCTGCTTAAAGCCTTCCCGGCACACTAGCTCCTTCCACCAGAGCCAAAGAAAAGAGAGAACCCTCCCTTGTACGCTTTCTCTCCCTCTCTCCCTCCCTCTCTCTGCGACAATGTGTTTCTTTCTCCCTGGAGTGCCCTTTTCCCTCTTGTTCTCTCCGACCTCTTCTTCTCTACCCTCCTTACAGCATCCCTCTCATCTTCCTTCCTCTCTTTTCCCCAGCACTACCTCTTTACCTCATCCCTTCCACTGTGCTTTTCCCCACTCCCTCACTTCCTCTCTCTCTCTCTCGCGACTCCTTATGTGTTTTCGTTCCACTCATAAGGGGATCTATACCCCTTTTTCCTACTCATCTCTCTCCCACTCTCCCTCCCTCCTCCTTTCCCTTTCCCCCTTCTTTCCCTTCCCTCCCCTCTTGTTTTACGGCCTAACTCAGCAAATTCTTACTTCCTCGCCTTCCAGGAATATCTCCTCGCCTCGCGTGCATCGCGCAACGACTGCGATCTCCCCTCCGACGCCAAATGGCGCGTCGATTAAAGGTTCGGTAACTGCGAAGGTGATGACTGTGCAAACAAAAGTAACCCTACACAGTACAAACGTACAAATTAATTATCTTTTATGGATAAGTGAAATATAATCTTCAATCCGATGTCAGCAAAAATATTTGTATCTGTAACACGATTACAAAAAATATAAGAAAAAATTATTTTTGTTTTTAAGTGTATCACGCCTCTTCCTGCACCTTATTTATTTATTGAAATGCTCATGTGATTCAAATTTTCCTTCCTTTTTACCAATCATTTATCGTTAATCCGGAATCATCGTTGAGAAAGGGCTCTTTTTAATTAACTCTACAGTCATTTCCAACCTCTAATGCAGCAGATCCCAACCTGTGGGTCGCGACTCTCTGGGAGGGTCGCGAAAGGTTGGTAAGAGGACCAAGAGAACGGAACGATGTATATGAAAAAGTTAAAATATTTTATTTTCTGAGTTTCATAAGTTTATTTAGTGTTTTAATGGCATCATCAGATTCTTTAAAAATGTGCTGTACGAATTATTCAGGATTATAATGTAACCAATGTTATAGTGTTTCTAGATAGATGTAAAGATGTTATGGGGTAGCGACAGGGTCGGCTGTCTTAACAGGGGGTCGCGGATGCATAAATGTTGGGAACCGCTGCTCTCATGGTTTAAGTGTATAGATCCATGTTCGTTCCATTGTAAAACAACAAACCGTAAAGAAAACCTATCAGCATAAAAAAAAACAGAGAAGCAAAAAGATAATTCGTTTAAGGGCGTCATTTGTAAATGACTATTTCCATAGACCGTTTCGTTTTTTTTTCTCTTTCCTTTTCCGCGTGCGCTTGGGGAATCATTTTTTTGCTTTGCGTGACCGCTCCGCGATGATTTTCGAAGCAAAATCGTTCCGCTCCCAAAGTGGTCGCTGACCGCGAATCGCAATTTCCGTCTGGCGCCGCGCGCGCGCGCCTAAGCCGTACGGAACTAGCAAACGAGCGAACGAGGTCCGAGTTTCATTTCCATAGTGATGGATGGGTTCCGAAAGAGATAAATGGTGGCGCCACAGACCTTAAACGCTTTAATTTCGTTCTTCGTTTTTTTTCAAATCCCTGACTTGCAATAGAATAATAAAAAATTAAATCATCGCTCAAAATTCGGTAATGTATGCATACAAATTGTTTGACCAGAATATACTAATGAGAAATAGTTTGAGCAAAATAACATCAAAATTTTTCCTGTTGATTCTAACCGTTCATTAAGGACTGATTTTACCAAACAAAACTTCAATTTGCTTGGCACAAGTAATATCCTTAAAATCTCGCTAATTTAAGAAGGGCGTCAACTAAAGACGAATATATGCGCTGAATAGAATAAATATATAGTTTTTTGCACTAAATGGATTACGCTCAAATTTATTTAAATAAGAATTTATAAAAACCTGTTTTACCTTTGAATTCCTCTCCTTACGTCCTTAATTTTTTTCTCTATTTATGAGTCATCGATAAAAGTAAACTTGTAATAAAAGTCAATATATATTCGACCGTGACGGAGTAAATGAAGATCAAATTATACTAATCTCCTATAGTTGTCTTTCAGATACAATTTAACAGAAAGACGAAAAATTATAATTCACTAATGTGATATTATTTTCCATTTCTACAACGATTTCGGTTCGCAATAAAAAAATAATATTTCATAGGATATTTATCTACATATAGATGCATATAATATTCTTACATGAGAATCCGGCCTATTTAGTTTTGTTTAAAACAATTTTCTTACCTCGAACGTCATTAAAAATCCATTAAATATGACAGAATTGATGAAACAACCTTACGTTCAGATTTATTCATCGAGTTTTTTTATTTCATCCTTTTGCATTCTTAAACGAATATCGGAACAGAACAGCAATTGAATTTATTGCAGTAGAGCGTGTAATCGTTATATAAAAACATCCTAAACGTGCTCCCTATCTCAAGAAAAATGATTCTAAGAGTCCTTGTGGTAGCTGTGCATTCTGAGACATCTTAGCTCTTTTATTATTAAGGAAAATATTCCTTTAAAAAATTTCAGTAGCATACAGAATTTCGGCACGTATACCTAAAGTCGTCTGCGCTGCATTTTCAGGAAAAGAAACATTTCGCGTTCGTATTTTTTATTTACGCCGGGGAGTTATTTTAACAAGTAATTTCCTTTGAGTGAAAAATAAAAGGATGAGCCATGTGCGCGGCAGCAGAACAGAAAGAAAAAGAGACGTATAACAGAGAAGGCAATCTTCTCGTTCCGAGCAGCAGTTGCTACGGAAGAGTGGTTGCGAGGGAGTCCAGAAGAAAGCGATATAAATTGCGTGGGTGGAGCGGACCGGTGGAGACGGAGGGGAGGAGGGTTACAGGGGGAGAGAGAGAGAGGGTGGAGGGGAGGGAGGGTTAAGAGGGAGGGAATATCAACGGGCCGTGTGTGCAATAATGGGGGCGGGTTGGTATATGGGGAGTAAGGGGCAGCACATGTCCCGCGATATGATTGGTTGCCAAGGGATTTGTGTAGTGTTTCGGAAAGACACCTTTTATACTACTTTTTTCTTTTTTTCTTTATCTGTCTCACTCCACCCCTTACACCTTCTACTTCTAGCATTATTATCTCCTCTAAATAGTTTCTGTATACACGTCAAAATATCTTCGCTTATAAGAAACGGAAATTTAATTTTTCTCTTACGTATTGTAAAGTAAATTACGTTATTTTTTCCAAGCAATACGACAAAAAATTGCCTAAATGTAAGTTACAAAAGCCTGAATTATTTTCTTCGATCGATCAGTAAATTAATAATAAGTGTGATGCTATAAAATAATATATCAATAACATAATGGATACTGCTATTCAAACGTTAGAATAAGCGGATGAAATTCCGGTGAATTTACTTGCGAATAAATATTTATATACACATTTAAATTTGGCTTTTTTGCAAATCGACAAAAATACTGTTAAGTGCAACCAACTCTCGCGAGATTTATTCATACCGCACCAATCTCCTCTTGTCATATGACGGACATTTCCCACGAATTGATATGGCCGCAGATACAAAAAATATAACGAAATGCGTCGTTGAAACGAAAACTTTCGCCAAATATCTAATTAATTTTAGCTTAATAGTTCATGTCTTACCAGGGATTAACTAGCGACGAATTACTTTGGAGAGGCTTTCCTTATTTAATTATAACCTGCGCGTCTCTATTTATTGCATTAATTTATAAGACACTTTGATGAAACGAAGGGATTTATTAAGATATTAGTTCAAGCCTTCCAACCCCTGCGGAAAACCTAATCAAAATTTGCGACCCTCTAAATTCGTCGTGGCAAAACATGAAGTTATTGAAGAATTTTGCATCTATTTCCCTCGAAACTCCTGAATGCATGTGCGATTCCTGTATAAATTACTAATTCGCGACTTACTAGGAGATTAAAAACAAGCGTTACAAATACCAGCTCTAATTAAAATCAGCACAACTCTGGAATCCTCTTCAGGACTCGCAGAATATTTTCCACGTTCTGAAACATCTCGTTAATATTTTTCGCGTTTCGACTCTTTAATTTTCTTTCGTCAGTCGTCATTAAAAGCCGCTTAATTATTTATTCAAATTGAATCTCATATCACATACGGAATGCTGATTACATTTGCTAGAATAATTTAGATATATGTATGCTCCTATGAGAATTCGGTTAAGTTACATATAAATAAAAATCAAGCATATCAGACTCTGCATAAAATGATACGTTTGAGAATTCATCCTTATATAAAATTAGAAAGTACATAGCTTATATGTGAACTTCTCTTTCATAAATGTAATTAGAGATCGTCTATCTTTCTTATTTTAATTAAATCTGATTGATGCAAATAATAATTACAAAGTGAACATTCATTAAACGCATGCAACGATATTTTGGTCAAACCTTAAACAACCCGTGTATTTATGGAAGAGTATATCGTAGTTAAAATCAATTATTCGCTGTAAGAGAAGTTAAATGCAATCATTTCCTCTCCATAAAATTCAATAAATAGACCTTTTATTCTGTAATACAGATTTAGTTTTGTTATTTCTTAATTTTATTTAAACCTAGAAAATAGAGTATAACATTGAAGAATTTTAAAGAGAAAAAACTATACTTTAGCGGTGTAAGCAAAGTCTTCCGTACCTTACTTATCCCGCCAATGCCGTGTCATTCATAAAGAAGGCCATTTCCTCACGTTTCACTTCTTCTTATTTCACTTCTAGCTTCACCACTCTTTTCCAAGATACATAATACTCTTTTCTAAGGTCTATCCTTGAACTTTTTCCTCACCACCTAAATTGAAATGATTTTCCCGGGAATCCTTTATATATGTGCCGTCTTCATTGTAAGCAGAAGTCGTCGCTATTATTTTGCTAAGAGATTATTCAAAAAGATACTCAGGTAGCAGTTTTAGCGACAGAATTTTTTATCAAACCTATCGTCCTGCCAAAATTAATTTCTAGTTAGGACATTAATATAACATTGCAATATCGAAAATATGCGAAAATAGAGAAATATGACGTTCTATTAACCATTTAATTGGTTTCGGCCGATAGGATTAACACTAGGGGTACCGGGGTCAGCCGCCTGCCTGCAAGTACCGGGTACCGTCAATTGACGGGTGGATGAATTCCTCGCTTTCGACGCCTATTTTTAATATAAATGTGTTGGTTTTCTATAAATAAGATGTATTTTTATGAGTTTCATCCATTTGAGACGTCTTACCGCATTAGAGCCTATTTTTTGGGCAGAGAAGGTACAATGCAAGAAAAACGGAGAGTTTACAGTAAAAGAAACAAATTTATTTTTCTCGTGGCAAAGAACACATGAGACCCATTCAGAATGATAAAATTACAATTTTCTTGCTTTTATCATATATTCTGAGATATTATTTGCTTAGATAACATCCAAATACGCAAATAAAAGGTCACGCTCTCATCCTCCCGCCCAGAAGAGTTCCCCTCGATACTGCCTTGCTCTAGCTTTGCATAAAAAAGCCGAATTACGCACTACCCGTTCACATGAGCACTATTCCAACTGAGGTTTCGTATCGCATATATGAAATAAAACCATTTGAAAAGACACCTTTATTAGTCATAATAACGCGAGATACGTCATTTTTAGAGTCAAATACGATTTTTTTGCATACCAAAATACGTTATGGAACATTGTCAGATGGTGAACAATGTTCAAGCGTCCAAATTCCTCCATAAAAAGGCAAAAAGGTAGAAAAATCGCCTACCCGTCAATTGACGTGTCGTGGTACTAGTAGGTAAAACATCCTATTATAAAGAATCTAAAGCGGAGAAAAAATTACAACACAGCGCAAAAAGAACATTAGCCTAAAATATTAAAAGTCTGAAAATTTAAGAAATCTACGACCAATCGCCGCCCGGTACTCCTAGTGTTAAACGCTAAATATTAAAAATATTCGAAATACGAGTCCAAGTTAAGCGTGGACATATATTTATAAAATGTTTATATCGCAATCAGTTCATATGAATGTTGAAGTTGGAACCATTATTTTGCTCTACTAATTCGTATATATATATATATATCAACTATCAAGAACAATAATTTGAACTAAAGAAATGCTCTCCGTTAAAAAACACACAAACAATGCGTTATCCTTATACAAACTTCTTTATATTGATAAAATAAAATAATAATTCATTGAACGATTTCTACATAACTGAAATACTTCCAGTTTAAAAAGATCGCTTCAGCCAATGACGTTTTTGTCAAGCAATAATATCTTCAAAAGAGATAGGCCGGCTTCTCTAGAATCCAAAGCGCTAATTAACGGTCTGTGTAATTCTGTAAATGCGGCGAACGAGGGTTTTCTCGGTTACGAGCTGAGGTCACCCGTAAAAGAAGATCTGCGGGGTCAGAGGGCGGCGGGTGTGGGCGTTTGGCCGATTACTGCGCCCGTGGGGTTCTCCATTTCCTGAGCGCATTCCCGATGACGTGCCACCAGGCGATCTCGACCGGCAATTTTCATCCGAAAGTAAAGGAAATTATGCGAAAACTTAATTTCGTGCCGTCGCTTCGGCCGAAAGGTTTTTAATTGCCATTATTTTTTCGATATTCGGTGCCACGTGTTCCATCATTTGCTCCATTTTCACAGAGGAGATTGTAATTATATTTTGGAGTGAAATTTCTAAGGTAAAACGCATTATGGAGACGCATATCGGCACGCATCCCGTTCCACTCGCTTTCAATTTCCTCCGCCATAATTGTCGGAGTCAGAAATGCAAAAATATAGAATGAGAACAGCAGAAGAGGATGCAAAAGCGTGAAAGTGATTCGTTTGTAACCATATTATTATATCTTTGACGAACGTGGGAAGATTAGCCGCAAGAAAATGACTAGAGAGCAGATCTGTTTAATGTGATATTTACCCACTTCACAGTCTTGAAAAAAGCATTTTTGAAACATTAAATTTATCGAAAATATCTTAATATGTGGTACTAATTAACCTATGAATTGAACAACATTAAATGGATGATAACGGAGAACATTAATCAATAACGTAATAATGCCCAGGAAAATTGGCCGAGATATCTCACTTAATGGTTCTTCCAATAAGACAGCGGTTCCCAAATTTTTTCGGTTCTCAAAGCCCTTTAATTAATGGATATTCTTTTCGCGAACCCTCTTCTAAAATGCTCTGAAATTGCGATTTGACGAAGCCAAAAGTATAGAATGGCTTCAGCTTTAACTGAAAATTGATATAAACCCTAAACCTAGAAGTATAGTTTTCATGGATTTGTATGTCTTTAAATGAAAATTACACTTTTAAATTATATTGAATGAAAAGATTAATTTTATATTTGCAAGCTATCAAAAAATATTCGCAGTGAATTTCTTTATTATTATCAATCAACTGAAGAGACAGAAGTTTATTTCTTTTTCCAATATCCCAAAGACTGATGTTTTACGCGCTACCACGTCCATTTAAAGTAGAATATCGTAAATAAAAATCCTCCGCTAAGCCTTCTCACGGCGAACTCCCAAGAGATTAGAACAGTGGTTCTCAAATTTTTTTTTATCCGCGTCACCCTTGTTCAGTTATGCGTCACCCCGTTTACAGTTCCATTATCTTCAAGTCACCTTTAAAGATAAATTGGACTTTCTGTAACACATAAAGATAAAACTGGCATTTAAATAAGCACGCGTGATTATTCTTCTGGTTTTATTTATTTTTTTAAGCCAGAATATGACACAATGAAATTTGTCAAATATTCGCGTCACCCTTCAATAACCATCGCGTCACCCTGGGGTGCCATGTCACTACGGTTGAGAACCACTGGATTAAAATGTAACTGGGTAAATCAAGGTTCTACGAAGAGGTGAATTCCCCTATAGTGTGCCATACTTTTTCTATAATTACATAGACCAACATTAATTAGATTGGAGGCGATAAAACTAAGAAGAAAAAATCTGATGTGGCCAACACATGACTTTTTCCATACTTGCGGTATAGATATTTAAATTATTCTGAATAGCAGTATAAGACAAAATTATTATTTCATATTGTAAAAGAATACAGTCGTCCTTATTGCGTTAAATTAGGTATATTTGAAATAGCTACGTTTACAGAATTAACCGTTCCATGGTGGTGGCGCTGTATACTGGAAATTACGGAAAAGTATAGTGGTATTAAGATAAAGCGAAATATATCCGAAATGGATGGTTCTACGAAAATTTGTTTCAAACAAAACCTGGAAGAAATATTATTATCTACAACTTTGGTCCTCACGAAGATTACCAATAACGATGTTTTTAAGGAGAAAACCGGAAAACCGGTTATTTATAAATAACTCCTAAACAATAACTACAATAGAAAATTGTTTCAAATGAAAGTTGTAGGAAATTACATTCTCTATAACTTTTGTATAGAATTGTAAATACAATAATGATATTTTAACGAAGAAATATCGCAAAAACCGAATCGGGTTTCGAATAAACCTCGACTTCCGGTTACCCGTTATTGTCCAAAAACTAATCAGTTCTTTGTGCTCATGCTAAAGTGTTATAATTGAAGTTTGGTAACGATATGGCACGTACTTTTTGAGTTAGAGCGCCCACAATAACACACACGCACGCATACACACACACAGACATCATTCCGAAAATAGTCTAAACGTGTTCTAGGGACCTTAAAACGTGTATTTCCGTTAAAATGTCGAAGTCGATTTTTTCGTGAATACAATACTTTCCCATTACTACGTATGGAGAAAGTAAAAAGGAATAGAAAGGATTGAGAGCACGGTTTAAGCATATGTTTGCAGTAAAAGTTAGGAGTAAACTTAAGTTGGTCAGAATGGGAACTGCACATTGCAAAATTTATTACACGAGTTGACCTCGTGCCTTGCAGCAATAACCTAGAAAACTCTGGAAACTTTCCAAACAGAAACCATGAATGGTCATTTTAAAGCATTAGCAACACACGACCCAAGAACGTTTAGCGTTAAATCAATATTTCCCTGTAGAATGATTTCACATTAAACTATAAAAATCACTGAAATTCTATTAATATAAAGTTTCGATAATAAGTTAATTTAGTAATAAATATACCAAATTTACAAGCAAGTAACAGGTAATCACCTGCAATATTTAATATAATTTCATAACATTAAAGCTTTCAATCAGCACATTTAATCTCAGCTTTCAATCATTTAAATAGCAAACATGTAATTCAAAATTTTAGCCAATTTTCTGACAGCCAAAAAAATTTTATTTTTTTAATTCAACACCAATAACTTTCTAGCAATGACTGTTCGACATTTAATTGAACTATTGGCACCGAAAGAACTTGACGCATGAAATTAAATTCTACACATTTCGTATGATTCGTTTTTACTTTCTCCATGCTTAGTAATGGGAAAGTATTGTGATCACGAAAAAATCGACTTCGAGATTTCAACGGAAATACACGTTTTGAGGTCCCTAGAACATGTTTAGACTTTTCGGAATGATGTATGTATGTGTGTGTGTGATTGTGGGCGCTATAACTCAAAAATTACTTGCCATATCGTTACCAAACTTCATATATATCACTTTAGCATGAGCACAAAGAACTGATTACTTTTTGGACAATAACGGTTAACCGGAAGTCGAGGTTTGTTCGAAACCTTATTCGGTTTTTGCGATATTTCTCCGATAATACGTCATTATTGTATACATTGACCATTACAGAAAAAGTAGAAAATATATTTCCGACATATTTATTTCAAACAATTTTCCATAGCAGTTATTGTTTAAGAATTATTTATAAAAAATAATCGGTTTTTTCGGTTTTCGCCAAATATCTCCTTAACCCTCCAAGGACTGACGACTCCATCTGGGAACGGCTTCAGCCCTTTGTTCTAGGAGACCTAACGGATTCCAGCTATCTGAAAAGGGTCGTAATATACTATTTCTGGATGATGGAGGTCTGAGGTTTAGTTTGGTTCCGACCGTACAGCGGTTACGTTCAGTGAAGTATTTTTTGCGATTTTTCAAAAGCAGGACAATTTTCGAGATGGATCCTTCTGGATGGTAAGTACTATATCTCTTGGTCTTTTACAGTTTCGGCGGTTTTGTCACTTGATATTTTTAATATAATGTTGCTGCTCTCTATAATTGTAAAAAATTGCAGAATTGATTACTTCCCGTGGTCACAATTGCGTTGTTTATCGCAGCGTTCCCGTATTGGAACGTCAGTCCTTCCCAGTGCTATGTTCCTTTTTTTCGATGACATTCAAGAAATATTATCTACCGTATTTTTTCGAACATATAGCGACGTACTTTTCTAATAACTAATTTATTAAAGTAGAATTTGCATTGCATTTAATTGCTAGCTATTCTAATTCACCGTAAAATCTTACGTTTCGTAAAATAAAACGTAAATATCACGCGTTTTCGTAAGATATTAGATAATTGTAACACTGTAGACGTGTGAGCGGACACATTATATTGTATTCGAAATTATTATTTCTGCTTGAAATGCAATGGAATAGATTTACAAATTTAGATGCGTAAATGCATCGAAGGCGGGAACAGACTAAGGTCAGTTACCGCCGATCTTCACGTTCGTGTTCTGCAGCCGTAACTTCTCGATATTCAATGAACTGCAGCTGCGGATCGCTCTATTCCTTTTCTTTAGCGGGTATATCTTTACAAATAATTAATTTGTGCAGAAGTATGTAATGCGTTTACAATTTACAAATAATCCCATATATGTAATATATATAGAGGAACCTAAAAAAATCTCTTGTATTCTTTTCTATGTTTTTCTCTAGAAAAGCTTAGAAAACGTGAAGCGTTTCGTTATAATTGGACAAATGCGGTGTATCATGAATTCCTTTTGTGGGAATTTACTCCATTTCATATAAGCGATGAAAAGATATGTTAACAATTTGATTTTTCAGGTATAAGAGGGCGTAAATGGTGATGGCTAATTTTTACTTGTCTCTTAGACGTAGCAATAAAGAATGAGTGGATTTTGAAGAAAAAAAATCCTCGGAGCAGAGGACGAAGCTGGAGTTTCGAAGAGAAATAGCGCAGGTGTACCTAACGCAATACAAAACGCCACTAAAATCACCTGAAGGACAAATGAGCAGGGCATCCACCTCAAAAGGTGGTTATACTGAAGTAATAAGATATGATAGGTTGGCGCATTATATAACAGAAATTCCAGGGAAAAAGAGGATGCAATGTGCAAATGAGGATTGTTCATCACGCGGAAGAACCATGCGCGAGAAGTGCGATGTGGGACTTTGTTTAAAATGTTTTAAAAATTATCATATGAAGCAATTTGAAAATAATATATTTTAAAGTATATAAATTGTTAAATAAATCAAGATTTCTTTGAAAAGTAACTTTTATTCATTTCTTTCTGTCTTTCGTAATGGTAGTAGTGGGAAGGACTGACGTTCCTAAATGGGAACGGGCGTTTTTGAAGACCCCGTGATTATTATAATTTTTAAAATAATTTTTCCTTATACAAATAGTCCATCTGAAGAAAAAACTACTAAAAATAAGATTTTTTAAAACAAATAATTCTCGTCCTTGGAGGGTGAAAAACGTCGTAACTGTTCATCTTCATAAGGACCAAAGTTGTAGAGAATAATATTTCTTCCAAATTTTTTTTAAACAAATTTTCTAGAACCATCCATTACGGAGATATTGCTTATTCGTAAATTTTCAATATACAGCGCCACCACCATGTAGCGGTTAATTCTGTAAACATATTCAAAATATAATTTACGGCAATAAGGACGTCTGTATTCATTTACGATACGAAGTAATAATTTTTCCTTATAATGCTATTCATAATAATTTAAATATCTATACCCCAAATATGGAGAAAGTCATGTGTCGGCCACATCAGATTTTTTCTATTCAGTCAAATCTAGACTTAATACAACCAGATTTTTAGGATGCGATAGGACATCCAGGAAAAACGAGACGCACCGCCTATATACCAATCGAAATTTCCCATTATAAAAAAGCACATACTACTTTAGGAAAAATATACTCCCATAAAAACTCTCCCCTCTAAGGTTAATTTTTAGTACCGGAGCTAAAATCGATTCAACTTGAGGAGTGAGCGTAGGCGTTGCGCAAACTTCAAAGGCTAAAGGATTCTGAAAGAGGCACTGGGAAATAAGGAAGCGGTTTGAAGAAAGGAAGAAGGGGAGAGTAGGAGGTCCAGAGAGGGAGGGAATGTAAGGAGGGTATTAAGGATAGGCCCCACTTTCAGGTGGTGGCAGTTATTAAATTCCTGTGGGATGGGAAAAATCTCCCTGTGTTAGCGCAAGGCATCCACGTAAAGGGAAGAAAGGAGATTTATTTTCAAGAGTGGTGGAAGGAGTGAATAGTGATAAAGTCGATAGGCACTGTTTGATAAAAGACAAGAAGTGAAAGGTGGGTGACGTATTAAAGGAAGGGAGACACCTGCCAGTATAAGGGGAGAGTGGCGTGCTCTCTGTCGGATGGAAAATGAACGCTAAGGTTTAACCTCACGTCTTAGGGGTTTAATACGGAGTCAGAAAGTTTGTAGAGTGACGTCAATCCCCAATCGATTGAATAGAATGAAATTGACGTGTGCCTCAAGAGAACGCAAAATGTTTGAAACTATTGTAAAATTACGGGCATATTACATCAATCCCTCAAAAGTTTTCTATTTCTAATGTCAATCGTGTGTTATTTACATACACTTACAGTATGAAATAGGTTTTCAGCTCTTTTACGATCCTTTCTCATCATAATAAAGTATTGGACTAACATTCTAGTTGATTTTTTCACAATATTCATTAGTAAAGTCGATTAATCCAAATCAACAATATTACGACTATGAACAATTAAGAAGATATGTTTAAAGTATTAAGTTTTATCTTTTACTATAAATACATCATAAGTACACTATATGTTCGTTATTCTTACATTCCACGTTGGTTAACTACCGATAAATGGCATAATTTATCCACAATTCAACGCAAACTTCAATAAATTGACAAATTATCGAAACTGGAACAGCAAAGGCCGATCCTCAGAATTGAATTGGGACTCTGTGGCCTCAAACGACGACCAGCGTTAATAGGCTTCTCAGTATAAATCATAAAGCAAGTGAGGAGAGAAACCCGGTAGCGCCATTAGCCTACTCTTAATGAGAAGCACCAAGGGGGTCAACGGATTTACGTCCTTTCCGAAGGACGGAGCGCTGATTTTCTTTTTATCCTCTTAACCACGCAAATATAGGGACAGGAAGTCTCAGAAAAAACTACTTTCTCAGGATTCGTACCCGGTTCACACTGGGTCGGAAAAGAACAGTTCGGCTAGACCGATTCGGCATGACCGGTTCGGCGACGGGACCATTCGGCGATGGGATTATTCGGCAATGGACACCGGCGCCAGCCGTTTTCCGCGCGGCACAATTCCAATATGTTTTGGAGGGAATGGCCTCATGATAATATTAATATTGCAACTACTAAGTTACCGAATCTGTTATGTAGAAAGAAAAATGACTATATTTAAAGGAAAATAGATTTAAATTAACTTTCGTGAGAAAAAGTACACGATAAAAATTATACGACGAAAAATCACGAGTTGATATCATCTGGTGATTTTGCACAATTAATTAATTACATTAATGTTAATTTAATACAAATTTTACTTTCAAGTTAAAGCTGACTTGATTTCATCGAACCAATACTGTTTAAATAAAAATGATTATATTTTTAAAGAATTAATTTTCAAATATACTTTCGTGAGAAAAAGTTACAATATACAACAATGGAGTTAACGCGGCTGATTTGACTTCACCGAACCAATAACGATCGAATAAACATGGCTATATTTAAAACAGCTTAACTTTTAAATCAATTTACGTGAGGAAATTTGTAATGTATTAAGTTAAACAATAGTATTTCTATAAATGACAACATTTTAAAGTAATTTTCTCTCTAATAATAGTAAAAAACAATCGTAAAAGATAAAACTATTTAAACACAGTAGACAGCCAAAGTTAAACTTGCAGCTACAAAATCTAACTTTAAATTTAATGTCCTATGTAGATATTTATAATTTTATATAAAACTTTAAATATGAACTATCCCTTTTTATAAGACATAAAAACCTCAATACTTAAATATATGCTGAGATATGCGGAGCTCCTCCGACTAAAGTTGATTGAAAAAATTTTATAGAAAAATAGCACAAATGAAAGAGCCCATGGTTCTTAGATATATCATCCGGTGATTTTTCGTCGTATAATTTTTATCGTGTACTTTTTCTCGCGAAAGTTAATTTAAATCTATTTTCCTTTAAATATAGTCATTTTTATTTCTACGTAATAGATTCGGTAACTTAATAGTTGCAATATTAATATTATCACGACGCCATTCCCTCCAAAATATATTGGAATTGTGCCGTGCGGAACACGGCTGGCGCCGAACTGTCCGGTGCCGAATAATCCCATCACCGAATGGTCCCGTCGCCGAACCGGTCTTGTCGAATCAGTCCTGCCGAACTGTCCTAAACCCCACACCGGTCATGCTCAGCGAAGCAGGCAAACGCCCTAACCACCACGCCACGGCACCCCATCTATTCTTCGATAACTCTAGAAGAAAGATATCGATTCTAAACCTAGAGACACACAGACAAGGACACAGTGTCATCACTCGCCCCTTCGGATTTTACGGCGCGAATCGATGAGACAGAGAAGAACCAAGTTCCAGAGAGAGAGGAACGAGTATCATCGCTTCTGGTGGAAACGTCGTGTCCCTTTGAAACTTTTATTCGAGCCCCAAGTGTAAGAGTGCATCGAGATCCTATGTCTCTGGGAATATATAAACAACCAAACACTACGGGAAGCATCGGGTAAGACAGAAGTACACTAAATATTAGATGCACATAAAAATTCGCGGGAAAACGGAAACAAACACCTCAATTCCTTTGCCTGTAACGCTTGGCGTTCCTATCTTCTGACAACTTTACGATCGCACGACTCTTTTTTCTGCCTCTGCCAGGAGGGTATATATATGTATACATCATCCCAAAAACATATTAAATTTGAGCGAAAAGAAATACCTCGTCGAAGTAGTTCGAACGTATAACAACGAAAACCAAAGGTAAGACTACGCGCATTCAAATTATTCTTTCATTTTCAGTTCTGCTGGAATTTTATTACTAAATTTCTCTCCGAAAATCGCTAAAGAATGTCTGATTTTTTAATGCAAATTTCAAACAATCTTTTGTTTTCCATTTACGTATTCTTTTTTAAACTACGTACTAGAGAAATTTGAAGTCCATTAATTCAAATCAGATTTCCCTCACAAATTTCAGCCCCCATAAATTTTAAAAACATTATCCTTCGAAAGTATAAGAAAATAAGTCAGGGAAATATTCACACTAAGACGCACACTACTTATCTTATTTGAGTGTATTCTGTGATATCTCAAAGAATTAGTTTTTTGTTAAGAGGCTGTGAACGGAATGAAACATACGCTTCGGGATAAATTATACAAAATTTATAATTAATCAAGATAAAAATAATAGACCAATATATCACTGTTCTCAAATGGAGCGCACACGTTTTAACAAAGCAACATCACTTTTTCAAAAAATATATATATGCACCTTTCCTCTCTCTTTTAATATATTACACATGCAATAAAAATGGAAGTATTTGTTTATTTAATATTTCATAGAGTTTAGATTGAAGCTGCAAATTTTTCATTGACAAAATGTCAGCTCAGGAGATAAATAAACCAATAAGGTAGTGAATTTTAAAGAACTCAAATTAAATTTGAATAAAACAGTGACAACATACCACCAGAAGCAGCAGGTATTTCTCCATCAATTTCCCTCTGGAAAGTTAAATTCCGTGACCGGGAGCGACTTTTCACTTACCTGTAAATAAAAGTTAGTCATTTAGTCATTTTTGTAACGAAAAATATATTTATTTCATGTTTAAATAACTTATTTAAAATTGAATTCTAATCGGCATGCTAAAATAGCATGTGATGGAATAGCTTTGTCCGAATAGAGACTTTTTCGGTGAATTCTTCATGCTAAGTCAAAGGAATTTCCCTCTTGCATCAGCCTCTGCTTTTCATAAATTTTGGCAATTTGCAGAAACGTATAAATGCATTGACATAAATAAAACAAATCTCTTCGTCCTTTCGTTACTTATATTTCTCTGAAAATTTGCTAAAAATATTTCGTTTAATTAAACAATGCACACCGAAAGTCTGCATGCGACGTATTCTCAAATAAATGGAAGAATCGATGAAATTCTCCGCATAAATTTCATCATAGGATATTTGAAGGTCAACACCAAGTTTAACTGTAAATTTTTTATGAAATAAAAACTGTTCACGGAATTTTCCCCTCTCGGTATTCTCATATATTTTCCGTAATCTCTTCGCGAAAATCGAGAAAATGAACGCTGTCATGTTTTATTTTTTTTGACACGAAAGTCATGAGAACGCAGAGATTACATCTCAGCCCCGGAAATTCCTTCTTAACGAAGCGGGCCTTATAATCAGGCCTCCTCCAAGCACGTAGCAATCATTTTACGTCATAAACATTTCCGAGGCATCGTATGGGCGTACCTACTTCATCCACCTCCGCTACCCGTGGAATAAACTGAGAAATTAGCTCCGATAGTCGTGAAAGTAAAGGATGAGAAGAGCCATAGTTCATACTGATCTTCATCTCTGGATAGGAGCGCTGACTTTCAGAGACAGAGAGAGAGAGCAGGAGAAAGGGAGAAGACTGAGAACTCCTCCATTTCCTCATCATGTCCTGCACGATCCGTCACCATCCCACCCCCCCCCCCCCCCCCACGACAAGCTAGCCGCCTCCTCTCTCAAGCTCATCCGTCTTTCTCTTCTTTCTCTACCTCTCTCCTACTTAAGAAATGGATAGTGGCGGCGTAATCCTGAGACGGTATCGCGGCTCGGCTCAAAGCGTCGGAATTTCTCGCCGGCCGCAACTACGTCATACGTTCCAAGTAATCCGTGTGAGGCATGCGGAGCGTTTATCTCGAAGACGTAGGAGAAAGGGTTAAGAGAAAGTTTAAAAGGGGTGGAGTGTAAGAGAAAGGAGAGGAATGTCGGTTCTGAAAAATAATTAAAAATTTAATAGAAACAAAGGGAGTAACGATAGTCCGCGTTATAAATAAAGAGAAAGAACGATTAAAAGGAGGAAAATAGCGGTGAAAGGAATAAATGAGACATTATTACATGCGTCTATACTTGATAACAGCACATATTAAAATACGAAATGGTTTTTCCGGATACACCTATGCTCCCGACCCATTTAAACCATGTAAATTTGTGAGTAACTTTATGTAGTACATAAGTACATGCAAAAATAATTTGGTAACAACATCACTTTACAATATCTCTATGCCGCAACACTCTTCTTCCAATAAAATCTGACGTGGCGTGCAGTTCAAAAATGATAGAATGACTTCGAAATAAATGTAGATACTATAAAATTAATATAGAACATTTTATAGAACGTCAGAAGCCAAGTATTTAGTTCGTGGAGCTGTTTTAAAATATTAAACGATGTTCCAAACAATTTCCTCATTTCGCTTTAGCTTATAAAAATGTTTCATTACAAAAGAAACCTTCACGGTCATTTCCTTCCTAATTATTCTTGCTTTATCGTCGTATGTTATCCGTTCAGTTGCAGAGTATATGACGAACTAATCACTTCCGCTCGCTCCGTCGTCGCAACGACCTTCTCTTGTCCTTCACAAGCACACTATCTTTTCTTTCGCTCCCTTTTTTAAATGTCTCGCCTCATTCCCCGTGTAACTTCAGATTTAAAAAAACAAGCACGGCACGCAAGTTTTCTCATAACCTTTCATCTATTTCAAGGCCATTAGTTAAATCGCTTTCCGCGACAGTGGCAATGAATGAGCGAATGAAATATGCATTCTATTTTTGGAACTTTTGCCCGACTTCCCGCGAGTGATTTACACATTGATAACATTTTCTCTTTCCTTCCTCCATCAAACATCGTACAAACTTCATAATGACACCTGCAGTTATTGCGTCAACAACGGGACCGAGAACTTACTATGTCGAAAAGTTCGAATAACTTCTCTAAAACTTTAATTTATGGAATCTCTATAAGTAAATCCCTTTGAAATTATCAATATAGGATGGCATCGTAATTCTTCCTCAAACGAAATCTTCTGTTTGTGGATAAAGAACAGAAAAGTTTCCATTTTATTGGTAAGTTTAATTTTTAATTATTCGATTTTTGATGATTGCGTCAAAAATTACCAGGAAGGAATATTATATAATCGATTCCTTCCTCGTATAATCTAATACTCCTGAGCATCCATCTTGGTTTGGTGTGAAAGATACGGAGGTGAAAATTCGTAGAGCGTGGATACGCCCTCCGCTGCAATGCCGCTTTAATGATGTTTCCCAGATGACCTTGTTTCCCAACTCTACCGGGCACATTCCTCGTCTTTGTGCAGAGAAGCTACTAGGTTTACCAAAATTATGCCCCTAATTTTGGGAATCTTTTGTAATAACTCTGGAAGAGAGCCTTGTTACATTCTTAATATGCGTCAAATTTCCCCAAGCCTCTTCAATTTGGTCAAATTCCCAAGTGAAACGAAGGAAGGTTTCCATTTCATTTCCTACAAAATTTTATTTCTTAGGAAGTTTTTTTTTCGCTATCCGCTGTGATTTTCACGGGATCCATTGATTTGAGCTCAAATTCCAAACTATTTTTCTTTGAGATATTGTTGGAAAGTTATTGCTAAAAGAAACAAAACCAGATCGAGTACTTCACGATCATAGCGCCACTCGTTTTTCCACGGATTCAGTTTTATTGCGGGTCTCCATTACTGCCTCAACTTCTGCTTTCGACTGATCATAAATCTATAAAATCAATAAATGTTTATGTCATTATTTTTTGGTCTTATGCTGCTTCTTGCCGTTGTAAAATTTATACTTAAAATGTTACATGTATGTAATTTATTGGGCCAATATAAAATTGCATCTAACAGTTTACATATTATTAACGAGACTTGAGAGTAAGATACCTTGCATGCTGTTTATTCGAATGTGTAATATTTGAAGTGAACCGATTTTTATTCGTTGCTTCTATGTCAAAAAAACAAAATTTTCGGAACTCCTCAGGGGAACTAAAGAATAGTTCCCTCGGCGAAAATTAAAACTCTAAGCTCCCAAGGTTAAGTATCTATATTTTATAAAAATTGTATATTGTATAGAAAAAATGCATGGTATTGTATGGTACAAAATATAATAAGTCAGTAACCTTGCCACCGGGCCAGGCGCCCAATTGCATTGTAAAAGAAATAATAATAATTGAGACACTGCGAGATTTTTCGGCCGAAAACTGCACTAATATATAGCGCGACGTACCCAGGTATTCAACGTTTATGATTTCATTTAGGAAAACCTAACGATATGCTAACCACGAAGGGACCTCTTCCTGTGGAAATAATGAATTACTTTTTACGCTAATAAAAGAAATTAATTGGATTCCCGAGCAAACTTTCCCTCGCACTGCTGTGAATATTTAACGCAAATCTTCTCGGTGCGTTTTTAAACAATTTGGAAGATCATCTCTGCTGAATTTTTAAACACATAATCACACATATTTGGGTTATAAGGACGCGTAAAAAATTTATCCCAATTCCCAAGACAAATCACGAAGGACCCCTCGGGCTATTCATCGGAATTTTATGGTAGAGGCCGGGAGAGAGTATTCACATTCAACCACGGGAGAACGGTAAGCGTGACGAAAAAATGGATGAATGCATTACGATGACGCGGGGGAAATGAAGAGGAAGCGAGGAGAGAAAGCCGTGGCAAATGGAAAGGGAAAACGGAGAGTTAACATTGACAAGACGCTGAATTGTTTGAAGACACGAGCTCAATACAATGAATTCTGAAACGAACTACTCTTGATTTCTTGTAATTTACGTCAGATCCGGAACAATAAACGTTAATGAAATTTTTTAAAAGGCGAAAAATGCATTCGCAGAAGTTTGTTTAAATTAGTTAATTTTTTCAAACTGATAAAACAAGTAACGGCAAACAAAATACGTCAATGACATAAATTTGTCCTGACTCTCAATTTACCTATGAAGGAAAAAAATAAATGTATCATTAATCACTTAGTTGTCCATGTCATTCCTCAGAAGTAGTATTATTCATTCCATTTAATCGTTAATCGTTCTTCAATTATTTTTTGGAAAATTTTCCAAATTTTATTTTTTTTAATGGTTTACCGGAGTAAACTCATTGGAATAAATGTATATCTACCAAAGTAGAATTTAATAAACAATTTATCAAGATTCACCCTTATCATAAGAACAAAAATTATTCTTTAAACTGAAACAACCCAAAATTAATAATTTGGCCATGAAACTATATTTCAGTTCCCATCTTACGACTAACGAACTACCGTATTGTTATCAATAGTTTCTCAACGATAATTTCGACTACCTTACCAGCCGCCTAAGTGCCTACGCCTCAATCCAATCCTGCTTCTACGAATTCGATACGTCCGAACACCTTACGCCGTCTCGCGGCATCTAATTTATTAGCACCCCCCCCCCACTCCCTCTCTCTTCCTCCCACCCACATACACACACAAACTACATCCCCTCCTTCCGTCCTTAAATCACGCCCGCGTCTCACTTGAAGCCTTCTCCTCATCCTCGCTCATTAGCTTAGCAGCTGCTCTCTTCTTCCTTCCGATTCGCCTTCCTTAATATTTGCCATACGTCTTCTCCCAGTTCCTGGATCCCGCGTCGTCATGTTAAACCTTCTCCTCCTATCCACCATTATTTCCTTCCTCTCCTTCTATCCCCTGCCGTGACGGTGGTCCATTTTTAACTCCCTTAGAATGTTATAATTCCAATAAACAATATCTTGACAGCGGTGGATCAGGAAAAAAATCAATCGATACGGTTTTTTGTCTAAATTCTCACTTTCACGTGATTCTTCCTTGCAGTCACAACGCGTACTTTTTCGTGCGAAAAATAATTTGACACTTATTCATTGACTTTCAAGTTTCTCAGACCTGAGACTAGATCTGTTTCATAATGCTTTCCAAAAAGAAGTAATCGAGCTCGACTTACGGTTAAATTTAACTTCATAGACTGTCTCTCTCCAATAGCCATAAAAAACTTGGGAAAATCGCATACACGCATCCCTCGAATAGTACGGTTTCGATTTACGTGTTTTCGGTTCAACAAGATTTTTTCAGAAAACCGCTTTAAATGGCACGATCATCAATTTTGATTTAGCATAGCTTTGTTGAAAAGCAAAAATGTTTCAGGTCAACACAGAGGTTATAAAAAGGAAAGAACAAAAAAGCAATGCTATATACATTATGACAAATGAAGCATGTTGACCTCAAGGCGACGCTCAAATGCAACCTTATGTATTTCTATGGCATAACCTACTTACTTTTCACGGTTTCGCTTTACAGGGTCTTACCCAGGATCTCATACATATTGCAAAGCGAGGAACGTATATAGTATATACGTATTTCATTTACAAAGCAGCAGTTAGCAGCGGTCATTCGTATTCGAAAGCGCATCAGTTTTCCTACATTATTTTATGGTTCCCGTAGAAGCATAGTCAAAGCAATGAATCAAATTTAATAGAATACCCTTGCTGATTAAAATGTTTACTAGGAACAACATAATGAAACCGCGAGAAGGATCTCTGAAAATATTCAACATGTCCCACATTTTGTCCTTAACGTTACCAATTTACTAATTTCGGAAGAATGGTACCCTCCATTCGACCTCCACCCCTCGCGACCGCCCTCCTCAGGCAAGATAAGGCACGGATATCGCAGCGAGAGAGGAAGAGAAGGGGCGTGAGGACCGGATAGGCTCTCCCCTCCGTTTTGAGGCCGGAGCATAAGCCGCGTCATCCATCAAAGCGTAATCCCGGAAGAGAGTGGGAGAAGCTGGAATGCCCCATCTCCTGCTCCCCTCTCTTTCCTGACGTCCTCCCCTTTCTCGTGACCTCCGCCATTCCTGTGCCCCTCCCCTTCCCGTTTTCCCCCCTCCCTCCTTCATCTCCATCCCTAGGGCATCGGTGCCTCCGTCCGACAAAAATCCCTCGCGGTATTTTTATTGCCTCTTCCACATCCTCCTCACGAGGGTCCATAGCCAATGACCCGGATACGGACCTAGGGAGCAGGAAACGTGCGGGAGAAAGCAATTGAGTGGCAAGTGTCCCGCAGGAAAGGGTTTAAGGGGGAACGTCACTCGACGGAGTTGGTCGTTGGTGCGACCCACGGGCGCATGCATTATTGCCGCATCGATTTTCTAAGGAAACCGATTCGGCGATTGAGACAAAAATTTATAAAATAACGAACGAAAAGGGGTTGGAATGAATCAAATTATTTATTTGTTAGACCCATATATTGGAATTGACAATAAATTTACCAAAACAAAGATTATGCCTAATTCTAAAATAACTGTATATTACATGGTTAGATAATTATTATAATACGGGCTCTTATAACAGAACTAATTGGAGACTGACCACATTCGGATAATCAAAGAGTTATTGTATCGAACAACCGAACAAGACGCACATACGTAGTTGGCTTTTTGACAATGCTGTAGAGTAAAAATAAATTAAAATGAATAATTTTGAGACATTTTATTCAAAATTATAATTGATTTTAATTGATGGATATATTTTGCAGTTAAATATCGAATTTTCTAAATTTAGAACATCTGAGCCCTATATTATTCCAAAGCGCTGTTAAATCCACACAATAAGAGTACTAAAAGTACTAAAAATTCAATCTTTCTCGTTGTGGTAACAAAGATTTCCCATTAGGATTCGCATTTCATGTACTACGTGAAATATAATTAACCTATTTTAAAATTTTACTTTTAAGATAAAAATATTTTTGTATAATTGAGGTTGGATTATCGGAAGTCTTCTGTATAAGAAAATAAGCTGTAAAATAAGTATATTGAATTATACCCCCTTGCAACGAATTATAGCGATGGTCCTCTTAGAGAAATACCTTTCAATACTATTATATGACTGATTATGGCCTCGTTACAATGTTTTATATTCTCATAACCTAAATACATCTGAAGGAAGCATTTTATAGAGAACTTATTCAGCGTCTCACAAACAGTTGTCCATTATGTAAATCTAATCTATAACGCAATTAATAATTTCTAAAAATATGGCCAGAAAGGAATGGGACGATGCTCACGGATTTGGTATTGTTCCTTAATGCGTTTAATGAATTTGGTGTTGAACTTTCTTGCTGCTTGCAACGAAATGAGTATGAGACCAGAGTGATAGCAACTAAAATGTAACTATTACCATATCACTGAGCACAACATGACTAACGGAAAACTATTATCCAATACAGATTTTCAATTAAAAAAGTAATTTGAATTTTCTATCAATTACTAAATTTAAATAAATAAGTAATAAACGTATTACGCACGAATAAAATAGCACTATTTGTGTCCTAAATCTATACAACCCTGTGAGTTCATTGTTTCCTATTGTCCGCGATGATGTAGGCTACAGAAATATGACAGCCAAGTGGATATTGAAAATGAACCAAAAGTAAATAGTGGCATTTTGCCTTAACTCTAAACAATATCTGCTTCAGCTATTTTGATCGCGACCATAATGCAATTTTCACAGCCTAATTTTTTGCTAATGATATTGCTGCATAGTATATCAAAAATTTTACCCAGCAGTAAGTTCATCGTATGCTTGTGTTATGTGAGCATCTAGTTTTCCTCATAAATATATACAACCACACTAACAATAAATCTTTATTTAAACCAACAAACTTAAATCATCCCTGAAACGCACACCTTCAAACATGTCTGATATACTCCCGTAATTGCATGTCTTTCATCTTACAAAGATTTTACCTAAGACGTATACCACCTAACGTACATTGAATTCCCCCAAGTTTATGCCACCCAATTGAGAGCAGGTTGCCCCTGATACGTATACAACCAGACTTCCGTAATTGGCCCCTTGATCTTATGCCACCCAACTTACACTACGGTCCCTTAAATGTATGCCACCAAACGTACACCTAATGCCCCAAATCTTTATGCCACCCAACTGACAAAACTACGTAACAACATACAGACAGTGACGGCCCCTAAAACGTTTATATCATACAACCTAACCGGATGGCCCTACAACATATACACCCCAACTACCCCTTGGAAGTAAAAATTTTTTTCGATATTCAACGTTATTGTATAAATTTGTTACTTGTGACAAGCCGTGATTTTATCACTACAATCCTAAACTAACTTAATTGATTTTAAGAGCAGTAAATCCATAATATAATACAGATAAAATTTATTAAATATGTAGCTTAACGCAACATTTACAGTTTTGGTATAAGTTCTGAACTGAAATGTCTAATGATAGAATTATTTTGTTGTGTTAGATATAATAGGAATATTAAATTTATATAACGCTCGATAATATATTCAGGAGGAAGTTGGAAAGAAAGAGTAGAGATGTAATGAGGAATAAAATAGTAAAAAATATAACAATATTCTTAAAATTGATATTGATATGCTCCTAATAATATAAGGTGATAAAATACCACAGGATAAGGGAAATAGTATCATTATCGAAGTTTATGAAAGTATATTTGAAGAAGCTGCACACCAGATATTTGGAAATCATCTTAACTTAGAATGATAACTATACAAAATAAATGAGCTAAAACAAGTATGGCAGCAACTTTTATTTTTTGGTCAGCAACAGATCGATTAGAGAAGGTTTAATAGAAATTACTATTGTTCGGCCTATCCATAATAACGCGTCCAGAAAAACCGATACCACCGTCCTTCCGCGCCCTCGAGGCATTTTGAAGTCGTTAGGGATAAAATGAAATTTTAAAAACATTTCTCCCATTTCGGTCTTAATTAGAGTTTCTCTACCATTTAGACCGTCTGCATAGGTTAGAACCAGAAAGAAGGAAACATAATACAAAAGAACATATGAAAACATACGAAGGGATTTCAGAAGACTCTTTCAAACATTTAAATTATGCTCGACATTATACCATTATTCATATCTGATTAATTATGTAAGCATTAAAAGGAAAATAAGTACTGTTAACAGTATAAGTTTAAATGTACGTAATTAAAATTTAACTGAATCATTAGGACAATATTTGTCGTTAAACTTTAATAATTGTATAGAATTCGGCTTGGAAAATATGAATCACCATTCAGAAAATACTTTAATGCACAATTTCAATTCAGAAAAATACATGGAGTATTTTACAGAGCAAAAATTAACGATCTTTAAGATAGATTACTAGGAGAGAAAGTGTTTTATAATTGTGAGGAAAAGAAACATTTTTTGTTATCACCCTTTTATAGAACGAGCTGAGTCAATCTAATTATAATAAGTTGAGTTAGGACTACATTCTTATTTTCATGAGTGATCTAATTAACTCTCGTATCAGACAAATTTTGAGTACACCAGATTTACCTTCAAACCCCTAAAAAAAAGACCCTCCTCAATGCCAAATTAATTAATTACCGTTGAGCGGCGCAGGGAGAACGATTGATTAAATTACATAAAATCATGAAGATCACCTTGTGAATCCGAATTATCAGCAGAAAATTACCTCCGCATATGTATTATGTTCGTCAATGATTCCGCTTCGTCGCTACGTTAAAGGCTTCTAAGATGAGAAGGATAGTATAATCAGAAATGAAGGAGCGCATAAGGGTTGTAAAAATCGACTATGAGCATGAACAACGAAAACATGGGTAGCGTTTGAAAATTATTACTTCTAAGAAAACGTTATACTATACGAAAAGAAAGCAATAATGTTTTCCATCGATATTTAGTGTTCCAATCAAGTCACCTGGATTTAACAATCACTATCGCAAATTTATCTCTAAAGAACCTTCTAAGGATTCTACCCAAATTAGTTTTCCAGCCCGGCAGAGGTTTTTGTAGGAGATTTTCAAATTCTTAAGACCAAAATTGCACCTTATCCATTAAGCAAGAAGGATTGGTTTTCAACGTAAAAGCTTTTACTCGCACGTCAAGTGTGGGATTAAAAGCGTAACGAAGAAAAGGTGGTTGAAAAATCAAGAGGAGCCATATGAGGATTAAAATTCCAAACAGGCGTAAAAATTGGAGATGAATGGAAATAAAAAGGGAAAATGTTGAAGACGTGGAAAGAGAGATTAGGGTACGATTAAAGATGACGGTTGACGAGCGAGATATACAAACGAGGATGAGCGATGTTTCGAGATTGGCGAGAGGCGCGTGTGGATTCAAATAAGAGCAGACGGAAGCCGTTTAAAAGTTTTAAAAAAACGCCGTCTGACGACGAGGAAAGTATACACGGGACGGAATAAGATTACGGGAAGAGCATAAGAGAAATTATGTGTAAATAAAAAGTGGATATAAATGAGCGGTAAACAGTAGGGGAGAAAAGAAGAATGTTATCTGTAACATAGTAGGGAAATATAGAAAAGAAAAAAACAAGAAGGAAAAGTAATCCAAACGAAAATAATAGATTTATATTGGATGTATGAGGAAATGGAATAGAGACATGAGTAACGGGTAAGAAAATGCCAGCGTAAAAAAGAAAGTGCGAAATTGGTTGAAACGGAATGAATAGGAAAGGGACGTTAAAAAGAGGAAAGGAAGAGGAATCGGATTGGAGAAAGAAGGACCCCTTCCCCTCAACGAGAATAAGGAATGAGTGAGTGGGTGGGAGAGAGAGAGAGAGAGAGCTTAAGGAGGTGTAAGAATGCGATAAGGGGGAAGGAAGGAGGAGATGGAGGGAGTGGATTTTAACACCAAAAAGGAATGACGTTAGTAATGCGCCACAGCAAGCTTCCGCTCTAACACCCGACAGGCAAAGAAGGCTCTCCAGAAAGAAGAAATTGCTATTTCAGGCGACGAAAATGGCTCCCGATTTTAAAGCCCTCGGTGAGATTTTTTTTCTAGGGATAATCGAGATATCCTCGTCACTCGATCGAAAAATCGTAGCATAACGGATTTTTCCCGAGTGCTTTATTTCAATACGCACACACGTAGTACGCCTATGAGCCTTTGAAATTATTACCTGTGACTAATTTTTAAAAATTCTGTACTGCTGCTGCTGCGACTTATTTTACTGGTTTTACTCCTGCAAATAAAACTCTCGAAATACGAACTAAACGTTATGTAAGCTTTGACTGCTAAACATGGTCTCTTAACGGTTCTACTGCTTGCAATTTAACGTACACAATTTTTAAATGATAATATAGCATGAAACACAAGAAAAGCATCTCACTAATTTATATAATTTAATCAAGTATCAATGCTTAATTTCACTGAAAATAGTACAGAATAATTTTAAAGGATTCCCACGAGCCATACAAAAAACAAACGCTTTGTTTATATTTTTATTAAATTTAACTTAAGCCGAAAATAAGGATAAAATACTAAAGAATGTTTTCAATTAAATTTTTATTTTAAGTTATAATAAATACTATCCGGCAATGTATTAAACGATATTTTTCGAGCGAGAGATAACGGCGTAGTGATACATTTCACGAAAGGTTTGAAACGTACGAAACGTTGACAGCCTCTGTAATGTCATAGTTCAAAGAAATTTTCTCGAAGTGGGTGCAATAGGAGCGGAGTTGAACGTTGTGTTCCTCATATTGCGCCCCCTTCCTCCTCGCGTCTTTTTCGTTTCTAACCCATCGATCGTGAATTGACGTCAAGAGTAAGCTGCGAGTGGCACAACAACTCGCAGTACCCCGCCTATTTCTTTTTTCATCATTTTTTCCCGCCACCTATTTCTCCTCTTTTTATCCCTCTTCCTTCTATCTCTCTATTTCTCTCTCTATATCCACCTTTATTTCTATCCGCCTCCCTTTCCTCCATCTCCCATCCAAATTTCAAAATCCCCACATCTCCCCCAATAAAATTTAACGTTTCTCTCGCTCTCCAGTGATCAAATTCGTACTGCGTGCCAAATTCCGAAGGTATTGGTTTTTGGCTTTTCAGTTCGTTCCCGCCCAATGCGTTCACTATGAAAAACAACATCAGGAAAAACGGAAAAGTAGCCTGCTCTCTCTCTCTCTCTCTCTCTCCCAAAAACTTCAATTTCGCTCACGTAACTGTTGCTTACTCTACGTGTAGAGAATATTTTCATGATTGGCATTCAAAAAAATTCAGTTTTTCATCTTTACTCACATTTTGCTGAATTTATACCCGAATTTTCATCTTCTTAAAGCTAATTGCTTTTAAAATATCAGTTAAACAATCAATAAAACCGATCACGATTTATTGGGATATAGACTGTATGCAGAGGTGGAGAGTGAAAATAATGAATTCTAATCACAGCATTACTTCTGCAATGACACGGAACGAGTTAAGTCATCAGCTGATGACTGTTTATGGATGGGCGCTCTGTAAACAAACAATGGCGTGTCCACATCCCTCTATGAATTAACGTTAATCCGTAGGATCAGTGGTATTCGTTAAGCTTTTTATGCATCGGAACGCATGTTTTCCTGCTTTCATTGATGCTACTTTGCCGAGAGCAGTTCGCGAGTAAACAACAGGATTTATTCTAGGACTGATATGTTTATGTGCTTATGAAATAGATTTTCCTCGTAGATTGAAAGGTTCATTCGCTCTGCTAAAAGTCTAAACAGAGAGAGGGAGAGAATATTTCCATGGATATTTATGTTTTCGTGGCGATGTTCCGATCTCATTTTCCAAAATTTCGCTCCACAAACTGTTGTGTCGTACTATGATAAGGTTTTTTAAATAGCTTACTTATTTAATAACAAATTACAAAATTTTGACATTAAATCCATCAATGAATTTATATATATTCATTATTACTGCAGATGACTCACAAATGAACCACACCTTTAAAGTAGCATTGAAATAGGTTAAGTAGAAAAACAGTATGCTTCATTATAAATATTAAATTGAAATAATTAGAGGGGTAATAATTTCCAATAAATCGCACAATCTTTAAATTGGCAGTAAATTTAAGTACTGCTCTTTAAGGACGAGGAACGCAAAAAAATACGTGATTTTTCCACCAAAAGCGCCATGAGAGCTATCCTCCATTTTTTTCATTTAAATCTGTATTAAGTTTGGTTTTTCTCTAAAAAACCACTTTCTGAATGAAATAATAACGCAATAAATCCAGCGGTATGGAGGAAGTTATTTCACGTGTGCATCACTTGTATATTCGTCGATTAAGTCATATCAAGATAAATAAAAAATAAAAAGCCATAATTAAGTTTCTTCCTTTTATCAGATGCATGCTAATGGGACGTCAAAACGATAATGCTATTCTTTTTTGACGATTTAATTATTTTTTCTTTAAAATGCGCAAAAGGCCATATATAAATCTCGGAACCTTTTAAACGGTCAAAAATTCTTCATAAATTCGCATCTTCTTGGGTTTCACATAATATATAAAGGATAATAAACCGGTTCAAAATTTTCCATAACAGTGTCTTCGCTCGAAAGTAAACTTCCCTTTGTTTCAAAATTGAATACATTAATATGTTTCGTGACATTTTTCATTTGAACCTATTGGAAATCCTTCTTAACCAAAGTAACAGATCGATTCTACCTTTGTATATAACTACAACAGTAAAATCAAACCCCCTCCTCCATCAAATAATATTTCCAAAGTAAAACATTAAATGGGGTAGCGATAACCATTTAAACGATTTAATATTTTGACGCCTATTTAAATTCTCTATCTCTCTCTCTCTCTCCCTCCCCCTTATAAAAAAAAACATGCGATCAACTTAACCGTCTTCGTCTTCATCCTTAATTTTAAACTTAAGTCCCTTCTATTAGAGCTGAAATTCTCTTCTCTCTCTCTCTTCATTTCCTTCACTCTCTTTCAGTCTCAATTTCTTTTCCTTCCATTGCTCCCTCTCCATCAACCTGCTTTCCCTCTCTCTCTGTCGCTCCAATGCCACAGCTCTTAAAGGGCACTCCGTTATCAATCAACCCAACCCCTTCACTCTCTTGCCAACGCTTTTCCTCCCAGCCCTCACCTCACTATCCTTTTCTCACCCGGATCCTCCTCCTCTTCTCCCTTGCCTCCTCACTCCCCTATCATTCCTCTCCCAACTTCAAAAACCTTTCCCCTCTCTCACTCTACCTCCCTTCCTCCCTCCCCCTCAGATCTCTCTTCCTTCACCATCCCTACCCAACGCTTCCAAATTCTCCCTGTTCCATCCTATAAACCCACTCATCTCCTATCCAACTTCTTTCCCAATACCTCCTCCATCAATGTTCTCCTCCCTCCCTCCTTCCCTCACTCCCTTTCCGCTCGTTAATTGCAAAGGGTCCTCCCCTCTTTTTCCTCCTCTCCTCCTCCGTCCCCCTCTTCTGCTGACGGAATCACCTGTTACTCGCCCCACCCTATTTACTTCCCTATCCCTTCGCCTCCCCGCTTCGATGGTATGCAGCCTTCGGGAACAATAGGATTTACAGACCCTTGTGCTTCTCCGACTCTCCCCCTCCCCCCCCCCTTCCCTTCCTCCTCTCACCTATCCTTCCGCCCCTCCGCCTCCCCGCCACTCTTCTGAATTTCCTCTTATTTTTTTCCATTATCGCGGTCGAGATTTTTCCGCCCCCGTCGATATTCGCCGCCATTGTGGCTTGAGATTTATTGCAACGGCGAGAGATTTACACGGGAAATTGCGCTATTATGGGGGGGTCTGTCGATTGGGCGTGAAAGAACGCAACTGGAACAAAAAAAAATAAGTTGAATAACGATTCCGTATGAATATCGATTTTCTTTCTTTCTTAACGAAAAATTTCGCTTCCAGAGGTCTCTTTGTCTCCTAAGAGTGAATCGTGTTATGTTTCGCTACCGTTCTGCGGCTATTGGCATTTTCTCTAACAGCAAAACATTATGTCAACAGGTAAACCTCTTTCTACATTTACATAAAGATAAAGTTGGAAATTTTCCTATTTTTCATTTCATACATTGATAGCTTGAGCTGTAAGTTCAATTTCACTGAACCTGAAGAAGTTCAAATTAATCTTTAAGATTTTTATAGTTTCGAATGACATAACAACGAAAAACATACGCGATTTTGGCAAATTTTCACAGCTTGTTGATGATTTATAAATGATCCCGTCGACCAAAATGAACCCAAATAAATCGCCTCTTCTTTAAAACTTAACGTATCCCGAAAAACACCGAATGTGAACAGATAACTCACGAACTCACAAACGCTCTCTCTCTCTCTATATATATATATATATATATATATAAGGCGGAAATAACAAACATGAATCCGGAAGACGTGAGTTTTCCCCGAGGATAAGGTGACCAGATTAGTCTTCTTAAGAATTGAACGGAATCTCAGTCAGTCTTCATCACGTACATTAAAAGTATACGCATATACTCATCGGATAAAACCACCGCGCACATAATTTTCGATATTGTTTACACTCATTCACACAATTATTAATATTTTATACAGTTATGGAAAGCGACTGATTTTGATTTTCGGGAGTGAAAACCAACTTTTCTCCGACGGGACATTCATTTCGCCCACGAAAACGACATTTAGATAAGGGAGAAACTTATCAAACGAGAGAGAGAGACAGGGTAAATGAGGAGAGATAAATCCCGAGACATCCCAGCGGCAGAAGTTATCTAGAAGAGAGAGAGAGAGAGAGATGAAACGAGAATTTCCGGAGAAGAGGTGAGATTCTTCGAAAGAGCGAGAATTAAAGAGGAAGTTCGAAAGCGACAGAGGAAAAAGATGACGTAGTAAACGATAAATAACCTACGCACAAAAAAGATAAAAGTGCAAAATAAAATTAACTTTCGCACGACCGAAACAGAGCGATATAAGCACATTGCACGAAAAACTGATTCAAATACATTCTTCCGAATACCGATAAAACCCGTCCAACTTACGCTCTAACAACTCCTTTGAAATATACCCATGAAATTTAAACAAGTGAGAGAAGAATTGCAGAGAAAATTACGTAAGGCTTATTTTTTCACAGAGTGCTATCTGTTCATTGGAGTAAAAAAAAATAACATATGTGATGTATTGCTGATTGCCTACATTTGTAGTACGTGCACTTGTTAGTGATTTTCTTCTCCCCAGCAACCAACTTAGGATCTGCCAAATTTATACCAAAATAGTCCTAATATATATCTAGCGATCCTGGAACTTTGGCATTTTTAACTGTCATTTTCAGTTATTTTGTACACGGACAGATATACAGATGAACCGAATACATACGCGATTTTTTAAAGGGCTAAAAATTAGTGTTTTCATCTCGTTTCCTTGAAACGCATTAAATAATGTTGAAATTGAATCTGGTTGTCATAGTGACATCGGTTCAATTTCCAACTCCGATTCAGCTTAATTTAAGTGCACGAATTCGGACTTAAGGATTTCATATCCGGCTAGAACAAGCGAAACGAAATGTGCTCGAAATTGAATAGGCCATATCCAAAGAAAGTTCAAATCGTGATATCTCTAGTAAAGTTCCCGAAATGTTTCCTCTAAAAGATGTCTCTTATCCACCCCACGTTAAGGCACGACCTCCACCCTCGTCCTATTTTCCTGTCTCTTTCGTGTCCCGTCACCGCTTCAACGGTGATGAAAATTTATCACTGGAACCTTAACATCGGTGCGGATGTGCAGGAAAAAGGAAACGAACGTTGGGAATTATCTCGAGAGAAGAGCCCCACCAGATTAAAAAGTAGGATGTTTTGATAAGAGCAGGTGAAGGGTAAAAGGTAATCAAATTTTATGTAAATCAGGTGGAAAAACGTGCCTAAAAAGTTATGAATAGACATTTTTACTGTTTGAACAATAAACGGAAATTTTTCAGAGTTTTTTCACCAACTTTTTCAAATGCATAAAAATTTATGCACATATATTTCACTTGTACGCATCTAATTTTTTAGTCTCCTTTTTCAAAGCCCTGGTAATGGTTCTCCATAAATTGTTGTGCAGCACTGGACAAAGTGTATTCATCGCAACTACGCAAAGATAATTCTTTTCTTGTGAACATTTAGGTGTATTTAGTCTGTTATAACGACAATAAATTGTTTTTAACGCTGATAAGATATATTTTTTTAAAGCTCCGATCTTGTTGTATGGCGAAATTGCGTAATTACTTCAATAGCTTCGATAATATATAAGTAAATTTTACGCGAAACTTTACTTGGGAAATATGCTAAAGCGAGAATATTTGTTAGAGTAGTTATCGTCGTCATTGTGCTCTATGTATATGAAGATTATGGTGTAAAATAATACTGATGCTATATGCTGTTTACGCTGCAAAATATCTTACATGAAAAGAAGAGCAAAGAGCATATAATTCGTAAATGTAGCGTAGAAAATCTTCAAAAATCGATTGAATGTAGAGGCCGTGCAAATATGTTTGCTCTATTGAGGTCAATAAAAAATTAACGTAAAAGAAAATAATCCTTTGTGTGCGCAGAATACCATCTTTGATAGTCGAGAAAAAATTCCCCGATTGTGTGTAACATCAGTTTGGTAAAAGGATGGAAAATTACTCCGCCGCATAAGATAAAATAAGAGCTAAAATTAACCCCATCAATATTTCCGAAGCAAACTCAATATGGGCATTAAGTATTCGAAGATATAAACACAAGCATTTCGTTATTTTCTCAAAATTTCTGTTAGTTTGAATGTGATTTGATAATGTTATTCAGAATTACCTAATTTTTAGTCGAAATCTTTGAAATCCTAATCGAGCAAAAGTATACTCAAGTTTTTATTCCGAAATGTTCATTGAAGTATTTTTTTTTTAGTTTTAATAATTCTCAAATGAACAAAATAAGGTACACTTCTAAAAACATATCAAACTTATATTTATCATTTTCAATTAATCCGTGATTTGGATAAAATTCCATGGAGGGCTGGAAGAATGAATACGGAATCATTCATCTTCTCATATCAGAGGAAAAAATCTCTTTTAAAAGAATTGCCTAAAAAGATAGGTTTTACTTGTTTCGCAAGAGTCGCGGGAAGACTTATTGCCTGCGCAACGAGCGGATTGTCCGAACGTTAAATCGTGTTAAGCAGGCGGTGGGCGTCCCAGTGGGGCAATACGTTACAAGGGGAGAGAGAGAGAGAGTCCATTCTACGTCAGAACATTCCTTGCGATACCGTTACGGACGCTTACGTGCTTCAGTTCCATTTTGCTAATGTCTCCTCCCGCCATTTTCAGTTTTTCCCCGTCCTATCCTCCAGGCATTCTAGGTGGACGTGATTTTATTATTCTGTTCTCTGCGGGGTGACGGATCACGTTATGTTCTTACTTTCCCAAAAAAAACAGAGTCGCAACAGAAAAAAGAACGGCCGAGGCTGAGGAATTACGAAAGTTCCATAAAACATTTTTACCGAGCTGAAAATAACGGCACATTAAAAGCAGGCGGCAACAGTGATGACGTTGAAAAAAACTCTTTGTGCTTGAAAAACTGGCCCAACCAAAAAAGCAAACTTTATGAGTACATTATGCGCACAAAAATATTTATACTACTTTAGTCAACAAGAAAGATTGGAGATTCCATGATAACTTAAATAATTACGAAAAGAAATATCCGGAGAAAATACCTACATGAATATAAAACAAGTTAGGAAAGCATACAACGTATCACAAATGGGCGCGTTTCGTGCAATGTAGTACATATTACAAAGAAATTATATACCTGTACGTAAGGGAAATTGCTATTTAAAGTTCTTTCCTTCATCATAAATAATCCATTTTCTTCCTATTTAATAATATTGCATGCACGCGTAAGGAAATTAAACGTTTGTTTGTGAGATTCCTTATGTTAGCAACAATGAAGAAGTAACCATGCAAGAAATTTTTTAAGTTCAACTCGAATTAAGATATTTTACTTTGGTTTTCTCCATAACGGCTACTCCTACGATAAAAATGTATAGGAAAATAAATACTCTTCTTTACTAGTTCTACAACTTTTATTTGAAAATTATTTTGATATGACCAATATTTTAAGAAATATGACGAAAATTTAATTTTTTGTCTCCAGTAAAATGGTATCCCTGATTGGCGTACGTGATTCATTTATGCGATTTTCTTTCTTTTATATTTGATTTTAAGTCCTTAATATAAAATTTCATGAAAATCCGTTTGGTAGAAGCCGAGAACGAACATGCGGACGGACGGACAGACCGACGATAATAGACGCTCACGCTGGAAGCGAAATGCGCCTAAAAATAAGAATAAAAACGGATAATAACGTACATAACAAGAATGAAATTGTTACGAATGAGGGATAAAGCGAGAAATACGGATGTTACATTGAGATAACCGAAAGATGAAGAATTGTTTTAAAGTGTGCGAGGCTTTAAGTAAAAAAAACATAAATAGAGAAGTAAATAAAGGCATATGCACTCAATAAATAGATAAAAAGCGTATGAAAAGCGAGGAATACCTCACCCACGAGATAAGAAAGTATTAAAAATGTCTGAGATGGATTCCAACAGATCAAATCCCGAGAGAAAAGATTTTTCCACTGGAAAACAAATGAAGAGTGGATGAGTATATCTAGTAGCCGAAAGGGAAAAAAGAATCAAAGCAAAAGAGATAGAGAGAGAGAGAGGGAGAGACAGAGAGAGTGATTTTAGATATACAGAAAAGCCCATTCCCCAATGGGAACGAAATTAAGTTTTGCGAGCGAATTGAAGGCTTGCTAGAAGAATAAAATGGATTTGGAACGTAAAGGAGAAAGACAAGAGGATGGATGTCACAAAGAGCTTTCTCTCCCTCACTTGATGTATAAAATACATAAATTATAGAAGATGGTCGGGTCGAAGGAGTGATACCTTTAAAAGAAAAAAATCGACAAATGATGCCAGAAAGGAAAAACGAGGAGAAAGTTATATGAATGAAACCTTTGTAAGTTGGAAGGAAAAAAACTCATCAGTTCATCCGAGTTTTCATTTCGTTTCCATTCTCATTTTTATCTTTAGTGCTTCCTGAAAACTGTTTCCTAATTACGGATTGTTTTGAAAGAAAACAGTAGGCGACTTCATTTCGCCTTCCCGCTCCTTTCACCTGTCGTTTTCTTTCTAAGACTTGGTTTAAGAAGGACGCCCTATGTACCACATACGTGTGCTGCGAAAAACTGTCACTTAAATAAACCGTAGGAAGCATTGATACGTTTTTGGGTAATAACTTCTTCAGGTACTATAATAGTGACCTAGTAGTGTCAACATTTGAATTCGTGTATGAGTTATATGTAATATATCCGTATGGATGTATATACGTACATGCTAAGCCAAATTAGAATCCGACTATCGCGACATTCTCTTCAACTTCCGTTGGTATAGTAGTAGTAGTATTATAATCGTTTTATGTAAACACTGGCAGAGATGGGTTAAATTTCCTAAGAATTCTGAGGCGGGGATATAATCCAATAGCATTTACGTTAAGTTTCTTCAAGTGCGTTTGCATGTATGTGTGCCTGTAGTGCACTTACTGAAATTGAAATGGAGGCTGAAGAAGAATTTTAATAACGTCAAAACAAAACGCTACTGATATTCCTTTCAACGAATTTTTAAATATGTTTCATGTGATTTATGTTAGAAACCTCCTTAACGCATTCGTTATTCGCAATTCCAGCAAAGGTATACGCCAACTGGTGGCGAAAGTCGTAACTAGCATTGGTAAGCGTAGTCTCGCAACGTGTGTTGAAGTTTCTTACTGCGTTATCAACGTTCAATCGGTTCTTTTCACCATTTTCATATTATTTAATCAGTTCTTTTCATAACTATCATTCATTTCATTCATTATTCATCAATTCAGAACAGTTCTTTTGAGAACTCCTCATCAAAACCACTCTTCATTCTATTCATTTCTTCACCTCCATTCTTTTCATATCTTGTTCATTTACTTTCATCCTTCGTTCACACGACTTATAGTCCTTTTAAGAACTTCATCAGTATCATTGTGTGGTACAGTTAGCTTATTTGCTAACGGAAATAATTATGGAAAAGACCGGGGGTTAAATTCTCACCGAGAAAAACTTCGGCGGAGCGAAACTGTTGTGTTCCATAATGTTCGTCGAAAGCCTGGTCGAACCCTGATCTCCGGTTCCATAGTTTTCCTCGGGAAGGCGAATTCGTTTTTTTAACAAATAAATGGAACATACGAGAAAGGTGCGACAGAAGGAAGGCTTGGATAAGGCTGTTGAAGATTGGGAAGCCGATAACCAAGAACGTGTTTGTGTGCTCGCTTCATTTCATATTTAAATAAAAATTAATAAACATTTTAAAATTGTTTTACGACTTAATATTATTTATTAACATTTAACTGAGTGTAAAACATATCAATTGTAATAATAGGCTTCTGTCAGGTGTACTAGCGTTCCGCTTTCTGCGTCGCTACGCCTGCATGCGAAGTAAAAATATTATGTTCTGAAAGTACAAAATACAACAAACCGCCGATAATGCGTCCGCCATATTGCAAAATGACGTCACTGATTGCAGCGCCTCTGTAGTTGATTTGAGTCTCCACATATGTCAGTTTTGGAATAAATACTTCCCAAAAAAAGTGAGTGCGAGATGATGGCAAATGACCAGTAATGATGCAAGTTAAATTATCACAAATTTCGTCGCCATTCCTATCTTTTCGGTGTTTGTTTATGGTGAATTTTCTCTGCCACCTTATATCGGCAGTAATGGATAATAAACAACGTGTAGAGGAATCCCTGATGTCAGCTTACAAAAAATATATCGAAAGGTGCGTGTAATTCGTTAAATTTTAAAATGACATAATGAAATAAAATACCTCGGAATATTTCGAAGTGTAGAATATAAAACATGGGAGTAGCCATATACGATACAGACAGCTCATGAATTAAGATACACGGCGCATCTGATTTTTCTCGTATCTCTAGAGAAATCGCGGCACAATTTTACGTGACACCGACAGGATTGACTAACCTGAAACCTAATTGTGCGTGGCAGAGATGTTTTTTTTCGGAAAGCGAAGGTGTCAGATCTACAATCATTTTCGACTCCAATCTCACCAAGAGGATATTCTGATGGATGTTTTCATCTCACTCGGATACTCGAGATGCGAATGGCAAGTTATGCAGCCTATTTTTCTGGTAGACATGAACCTTTTTCACCGAAAAATTATACAAGCGTAATATACTGAGTAAGATATCTTGAGCGAGCTACAAGGCTGTTTATTTTGAATTCCAGAAATGTGCTAAGGATAACGTAATCTTAGGATGTTTTTTCCTGTGAACAAAAATTAGTGTAAGGTACTACTTGGCTACTTCCGTGCGTGAATGAAGCGCTTATAAATCATTATGGCTAAGTTCAATGTTTAGCAACAAATAAGCATGATAGAACTGAAATTTTTTAAGACGTCTAATAGAGAATAGCCGCAAAAAGAAGGATAGAAAAAATCTTGCTTTTTTACGAAATTATAAGGAAAAATAAGTCAAAAAGATGATTATACGGTATGGGATTAAAAGAAACCGTTAGCGGAGCCAGCGTGTTTTGTATGAACGGGAGGCTTAAGAAGAAGATTAAATGAAGAGTAAGCACAAATGAAGATAAAGGCGGGTGCTCTAGGAAGAATTTGAAACGAGCTGCCTCGAAAAGAAACTCAAAATGGTGGTGTAATATGTTGTCCTAAGAGCTTACAATGATAAATGTCATGAAATCCGAGTGTGGCAAATCCAGCGCAAATTTTAGATGCGATATACGGCAACAGAGATGGAGAGACACTCGGATGAAAAGATTTTCTAGTCTCACAAGATCCAAGCGACGGAAAGAGAGAATAATGACAATCCTACATTTCTCCTATTTGAGCGATATAGTACAAAGTCCGGAAATCAGCTGTCCAAACACCGGCATTATTCGAAAACCGGACTTTTGTAAAGCTAAACGGATATTAATTCTCCTTAAAATTCAAGAAAAAATCATTTCATAAAATCCCTAAGGCATAAGACGACTGAAATCACGTGGCTTTCAAAAACTCAGTAAAAGTAGCACAAAAAATCTTCCAATTTCTGAAGTCTAGCAGGAGGAAGCAGCTCAACCTATGAGAAGTATATTTTCATCGCACAGCACATGCCTGTATATATTACACGTTGCAGGTGAAGAAAAATGTTTTTTGCAAGAAATAAAACAAAAATTTTTCTTTATTGTCATACTTTATACTGTTTTCCTTACTCCGTATAAAATATATAAGATAATTCATGGTTACGGTTTACACAAATATATACCGAATTATACCGAAAAAAATCAAAAAACCGGCAACCTGTGAAGGTTAGCATTTTTTGGACTTTGTGTTGTATTATTTCAAAATATGTTAAATTTATGAAACTAGAATAACCTCGACCCAATACATATCTCCTGATTCCATTTAATATATGAATAAAATTTCGAAAGAATTAAGAATCTAGTGAATCGCACATCAAATACAACGACTAAAATTGTAGTTATTTTCGTTTTAAATGTATTTTTTTAGATCTATAAACGCCGCGCAGGAAGTGTAACCAATCCCGGCCTTCGATGAGGAGTAGAATCAACCACAAGAACAAACCGAGTGATATTGCGAGTCTTATTTCAAAAACTAAGAGCCATATACAGCATAACCTCGTTTGTACAAAGTTCGAGGGACTTCAATTTTCATGATTCGTACTGAAGAGGTTGGTAATGACGAGGTAGTTATAACAAGAAATATATAGCTTTGTATTCGAAGGAAGTTGGAGTACACCTTTTATAAACGAACGTTTTGTATAAACCGATTATGTATTATTGAGGTCTCACTGTACAATCTTTATGAAATCATAGCCCGAAAAACTATCCGCAGTGGATTTAACACCTACGTTAAACATAGAGTTTGATTCGCATTATAATTTTTACATTTAGAACACTGTCATACGAAACTATTAAAACATTTTGCAATAAAACTTCGACATTTTTCTATCTTTAAACAAAATAATATATACAAACAAATACGAATGCTTTTGTAGCTAAATAAACTAAACGTTTTGCAAGAGCGATTCATTGGCACCCTTAGGTATAATGAAATGCCACCACAATCCTAATATTTAAAAAATACTGCTGAATAGCGGTTTCCTTTCCTAATTTTACGCAAGACGCTCCGGAAAAAATTCCGAATTATTTTCGAATTGCATGAAAGTTTTCCTTATCTGAGGGACTCTTCAATCAATTCTGAGGGTATATATATGTACCTATATATATATATAAGGTGTATATATATATATATATATATATATATATATATATATGTACCTATATATATATATACACATATATACTAAGCTACAATTGTGACACGTCTCAAAATGCGCAAATGTTTTTAAATAGGTGCACGCAAGAAAAAAATGAAGACGCACTTGGAAAAACGTTGGAAGAGAAGAAGAAGAAGAGAGAGAGAGAGAGAGGATGATGTAGAGATAGTGAAAAAAGATGAAAATTTGAAAAGGAGCGAAAAATTATTCGTGAAAATGAAATTTTGGAGACAGAGACATGGAGGAGGAGGAGAAGGAGCACCTTGTTTATCCGCATTCGAATTCTCCAGTTCCCCACCCCACCCTGCTACTTCTACTTCCCTCCCCAAAATGCCATCTCATCTAGAGACCGAGAGGAATTAATGGGATCGCGCACTCGAAGCACGAGCCAACCCGTAACGGAGACGGTTTCTTCCGTCGCGTTAAAACAAGAGCACGTCGGATCCCTCGATAAGCCTTCGTCCGTAGTCTCCCTCAACCAAAGGTCACCTTTATCTCTTCGCGCAGAGTTATTAACAAAAGATGTTACGATTCTTCTCTTTCGAGAAATGTTTTTTTTTCGCGTTCGCCGAAATCTCCTTCGCGTTTCGAGCGGTCTTCATCACTTTCTCTCGTCGTGCATCATTCGAAAATCTTAACAATGACGAGCGTGATTTTGGTAAACGTTTTCAACATTTTCGAAATCTCTATTCCAACCAAAAACTCCCTCGGACAGGCGAAAAGATACTTTCATTTAAATTAGATTCAATTCCGGAATACGGAAAGGACTTATGAGATCTATTTCTGTTGCGGAGAAGTCTATCCGTGCATATATTTATTGAAAAATATAACTTGATTCCAGATTCATATGTCGCCTCCCTTTAAGACTTTTATCATACGCTCTCACGTCAATCTACTCTCTAATTGGTTAAGCAAATGTAAATGGTAAATTCTTTAACACAAATTAGTAGTTAGTCAATCATTTAAGATACATATTTCGCTTATTTAAATTTCATAATTTTTAAAATATCGTATAATTAAAATGCTAAGAACTATTAAAATATCTTTAAACCTGATAAACTGTTTCAACAGTCAATTTCATTAACTATGGCCAGAGACCATACTGCATACTTATAAAAGTCAATATTAAATCACTAATAACTAGTAATCTGAGCATTTACTTATCCACTTCAGGATCTATTAAAACAAGTTTAAAGTTTAAATTCATTGAAAAAACAATTTGGACGCTAATAAAACTTTGAAGAAAAAGAATTTTCATTCATTACATTATGAAACTAGTTCAATCTATTAGTTTTCCCCGGCTTTTGTATTTGTCAAACTAACAGACATTAGAGAATAGGCAAAAAATTGCACTTAAAATATTTTCCTGACTTTTCCACCCGTTTTTTTTACTTAACGGTTGAATTTACTTCTCTCCATGAAAACGAAACTATAAAGACTATGATTAACAAATTAGCTGGCAACGTTTGATATATCAAGTTTTAAGACTTCTGAAATTAAATGTAACACGGATTATATTTTGCAACGTGCTTCCAATGAAGTTGAAGATTTTCTGTCTTAAACGCCTAAAAAAATTTGCAATCATTTTCAGAATACATTTGCTGGCATGTGAATAAAAATATGACTAACATTTTATATTTTTTTAATTTTATAGTAACTATCTTATTTAAGAAACAAAAAAATCCAAGCTCATCAAATCGACTTCTTTCCGCTATAACCGAAAACTGAAGATTATATGAATCATTCCGATTTTTTATCTCCTTTTACATGAATCTCATCCTTTAATAACCAATTTCTAATAAATAATTCATGTTTCTCTTTCCACTTTTCCTCTCGCAATTTATATATCGGACCTACTGAGAAATGTTCGTTCAAATTACTTTTTCAGTTCTACACCCAATCGTTCTTATCTAGCGATGAGAGGTAATAGACGAAACGTAATTACGTGAAAACATGTCTAACGCGTGTATTACACAGGTATGCGTAAAAAATAACTGTAAACCTTTCGAATGCTTTTAAGGAGAGCTCTCCGTTACGAAATAATCTCCTCTCCAAGCTATTTTTTTAAGATGAAATTCGAATTAAAAGCCAAACGTAAGACGTTAATGCTGTTTAGTTAGGCGAGGCGCGACAAAAACCCTCTCCTGTCATAAGCAAACATAAACACGAAGGGTAAATAAATTTCCGAAACCACTCTCCACACCCCTTCTTAAAAATAGGCCCTTAAGAGTTGCTACCCTCATTCAAGCGCTAGAATTCCAATCGAGTCTTACGGTTCCCCATTCCTCCCCACCTCTCCTTCCTTACCCATCAGGGAACTCCCTTTACCCTTTGCCAGAATTTTTTTTCAAATTTCTCTGTCTCTCTCTCTCTTATCCGCGGGACTTGACGTGGCTCACCCTACCATTTGCAGAGTTTTCGATTCGGATTCATTTTCTGAATGAAAAATAAAAATATCCATTTTTTAACCTCTACCGTCTGCTAACTCATCATTCCACTTTATATGATGATGTGAAGGAAGAATAAAAAGATTTCGAAGGATGGTGTGGGGGAAGAAAGATGGCGTTTGAGAGAGGGGGAGAGAGTATGGGAAGGTAAAACGATGTGGGATATATTCATTAGAGTAGAAATGGGAGGGTTTGCTAAGGTGAACAAATTTACATTTGCTAAATAAGGCTCAGGATCAATTTTTTTAAATTAAATGTATTCCTTTCCTTGAAAAGTGGACGCATTGGGAACATGTTATGAATACTTCTAAACGCAGACATGGAGACAAATTATTATAAGAAATCGAATTAGTAATCGTAGAAAACTTTAAGGACAAAACAGGGAGCGAATGGAATAGGTTTCAACTGATAAACGACTTGAGGAGGGGAAAAAAGTTACCATGAAAAGAGGTTTCGGTGTACAAAAATAATGCGGTGACAACTTTTCTTACCTATAATCCTGGATCTTTCTAAGGTAAGGGTAGTAAATATTGTGGCTCATTACGTTGCCTGCCATAAACAATAAGTGAAAGTTTTATCTCGATACGATTGAAAAGGACAGAAAAGGAACAAATCTGCTACATGATATTGAAACTTTAATGAAGACCTTATTGAGAGATGAACATGAAGTAGAGAAAGGATGAGCGAACGTTACAATAATCCAGGTAGAAGTAGTTAAAAGAGAGATGGGAAAATAGAAAAGTGGAAGGAAGAAGGGCTTTAAATACTTTTGATTAAAACATTTTTCAGAAAACTCATTTAGTTTATCTATAAAAATTCTACACAATTTCCTAATTAAATGACGAATAACATGAACCGTTTCGACATATTCTCTCTCTGTCGCTGACGAAGGGCTTCAGCCCGAAAAGCTTTCGAATTTTTGTTTTCGTGTGATTTCAGCACCCCCAGCGGCTCTCCAATTCTATTATATATATATATATATATATATATATATATATATATATATATATATATATAACCTAGAATAATCACGGACCTGTCAATGGACAGACTACCTATGATGATGATGATATATATATATAAAACCGGATGACACACCCGCCCCCCTACTTCGACAGTGGGAGTTAGCCTACATCTTTCTCCTTGACTCTTTCTCCCCCCTGGTCTTAACCTCCGATAACCCGCCTCCTCCTATCCCCGAACTCCTCTCATTACCCCTCTCCACCTCCCCATATCCTCCCCAGTGCGTCACTTTAAACAGTATATGTCTCTCCGTCGCTGAAGAAGGGCGTCAGCCAGAAATCTCCGTATTTGTATCGTTTTTGTTTTTTTGCGTTTTTCCTGTGTCCTCAGCAGTGCTGAGGACAAATGAAGAGCCGCTGGGGGTGCTGAATCAGCACCCCCAGCGGCTCTTCAATCTAGGTAAGTGTCCACTGGGCTTCCTCCAACACCTTGTTACCACCTTTATATATATATACAGGGCCGTGCCCAGACATTTTGCCGCCTGAGGCGAGAGATAATATGGCGCCCCCTGGTCTCGCTGGCCTTATGAATTTATTTTGGTAGGTTTTCATTTTTGTCAAATTTTGGCGCTCCCCTTCGAGAGGCGCCTGAGGCGGTTGCCTTGCCGCCTCACCCATCGGCACGGCCCTGTATATATATATCATCATAGGTAGTCTGTCCGTTGACAGTTCCGTGATTATTCTAGGTTAAACTCCTATTTTCCGCAGTTTTCTTCATGTCTTGATAGCTCTCTTTCCCTTTCAAGTCGTCTACTAGCTGAAACCTTTTCTTACCTCTTATATATATACACATGTATGTATGTATGTAAACAATATAGGCTTGGGTAATGGATACAACACCGAAAGACGAGTACCGAGGTGCAAAAGAACTAAGAGTAAGGAGAGACATAAGCAAGAGAGAGGAGTGGAAGTTTTTATCAAGGAAGTTCCGGTCGTGTGCGGAGATGCGGCGAATCTCTCTCTCTCTCGGCGGTGTTAAGACAGAGGCGTGAGTAAAGCGGCTTCTCGGACGCTGCAGAGGCGGCAGAGGAGATAATTTAGTCACGCGAAAGATGTCAGATGTGCCAGGAAGGGGAGAAACTCAATTATGCCATCGCAACCATTTACTACTTCTGACGTGCTCCTCCTACACGGCAAACTCGGTCGCCTCGCGCCTCACCCTTTCCCCTCGTATATACGCACCCTTCCTCAGCCCGAGAGAGACTCCTCACCGAGGGCGCTTTACTAAATGGGCCCCTATTAACAAAGCCCCATCCCCGCGTCCACGCACCGCTTCTGAATCTCCGAAGACGCCACCCTCTTCTTCCTCCTCTGGCAATAATTCGCGCCGATGTCACACGCTTCGCTCTTATGGCCTACAATTCCCGATCCGCTGCCTCCATCTAGAAGAATCTAAAGGGCCTTCTCTTATTGTACCCCCTTCTCCGAAAACCTCCGACCTCCTCTTGTCTCCTCCGTGTAAATATTTTTAAATCGATAATGACCGTGAATTACCGTAGAAACTTCGCAACCCCCGACTGGGTGACTATATACAGCATCACTTGTGAGGCGATCAAATAATCTAATAGCAAGACGATGCGTCAGCCGAATAAACTGTCTTTCAAACGCACTTATTATCTCTAAACTATCTCTCAAATGTATTAGTTGTCTCACTTGGTAGTTATAATCATTCTAAAAAAATTTGACATTAAAATTTAATATCTGTAATGGCTTACATCCCGTTATTTTAAATTCCAATGTTATTTTAATCTCCTCATTCCCAAATAAGTGTTGACATGTGCATCATTTTTTTATTTATTTTTTCTTTCTAAGCGGGGGAATTGAAATCATTAAGGGAGGCATACACGACTACTTTTACGCTAATGGAATGCAACCTTGTTTCGTGAGTTTCAGTGGATAACGTCAGCACTGTGCGCAAATCAAATTAGCAAGTTCAACACGAAACCTCGCTATAACCATACCCACGTGTCAGAATGTCGAGACGTTTGAAAGCCTTTGCTAAAACTTTATATTCAACGCGTAAATGATAGCTTACATTATATTCACGTGATCTTTGTGGGACAGAGAGCAATGGTTGCAAATACGTCTGCTACGATCGGTAGTAGAATTCGTACAGTTCGATTCTCGGAGAGAATGCTTTACCAGTTCCAAATTTCTGTGTTAACATTATACATTATACTACAACAGTTTTGTCTAAGGGAAAATTTCACAGCCATGAACCCACTGATGTGGTAATTGTGATAAAGTTAATCGTGAAAAGTTTTTTTAATCATGCTAAATCTGGTTTTTTTGTAGCTTAATGTGCTTCCTGCTGATTTAATTCTACGTTGTGACAGAGAAATGCCGAAGTTGTAAGTGCAGTATGGCTACAATAGGGAATCATAGATACGGTAATCCTAAAAAATCATTTATGATTTGAACAACTTAAACACCACCTTAAAAATTATCAAATTCAAGCTTTTAGGTCTTCAAAGAATATCTTTCGGTGAATGATATATCTTACGACTTTTCGACAAATTTTCATTCAAAACCTTCTGCAAGCTAAATTTGAAGAAATATTTGAAGTGTTTTTGAACGACTGTACTTGGAATTAATCAGGATTAAAAAGAATGTAAATTGATCTCAAATTATTGAATTGAAACATCGTAAATCTGGATAATAATTCTGTGCACGAATCCATAATTGTGACAGGATATTCAGAAAAGGAATAAGGCAAGCTGTCGATACAATTTTGAGGAAGGAAAAGGTACGTTGGGATGAGGAGAAGAGATAAGGAGCCGTCGTGACTGAGAGAGATACATACAGATGAGCAGAAAGGTGGAGGGAGGAGCCTTCAAAAACATCCGCACCTTCCTAATGTAAATTATTCCACCCGTCGAACAAATAAAAAGGATATAATGGAGAGACAAGGAGGTATGTGAGTTTCAGCGCGTTAGGTTTTGTGATTTTTATATCGAGAATTACGTCGAAATTACGAATCTTACCAAGCGATATGAAAGGTGCGTAAATAAATAGGCATTCGTTTGACTGACAAGTTACCTTATGCGGAATTTTATCTTTTTAAATTGCCATCAACAAACAAAACAGGAAATAAAATGTTCAACGTTCTCACTTCAGATGGAAAAACTTTCTACGATGGCGGTGATAATCATTAAATTCGTTCAAAGTGAAAAATCATGAATGCCAAATTGATTGATACGATGTTCGAGTTCCTCTGCTTCAATGTCAGATTTGAACGCTTGAATCATTTAATGGGATACTTCACTTTCGACATAATCTGACGAGTTAAGCAGAATTATACGAATAGCTTTGCATTCAACCAACAAACCTCAATGAGATCATAGATCATGAGAACTAAATAATATGCCAAATTAACATTAAACGTATATTTGAATCCGTTGAAACAAGTCCAGAAAAATTTAATTGTGAATGACTTCGGCATGATTCAGGCGCATTTTTATAAGTTGGATATTACGTAAAGGAAATAAAATATAAATGAGTGGTTCTGAAAAGTACGCTTTCGGAAAGTGTTTAATCAGTTACTGTTGCAAAGGTTGTATAAATTAACCAAAGCTTTCCCGCGATAAAAAGCACTGAGAAGATGTAAGAACAAAGTCATTTTATTTTCAGTATAAATATTTTGATTCAAGCAATCTGTTAATCTTACTTTCAAAATTAATTAGTACGCACGCAATATAGTCCCCGCAATTTTTTTATTTCTACACTATATTAATATAACCTTACGTTAGACATGTCTACTACGGGAGTGTGCATATTATCAATCCGTCTATTTAGTCTTCAACTCTTAAAATAGGTTTGAAGATGAAAATTTATCAATCATTTCATAATTTTCCTTATCTTCAATAATCTTGACGGATAAATCGAAATGTTGCTACAAAACATTTCCGAATTCCATCTTTCAAAAACTGCATTTCCCGTCATCACATTTAGAGAAATACATTTCTCAAATGAAAATAAAGGGGTGTTAAATATACATGAAATTGTATTTAACACCTTTATTTTAGAACACGATAAAAATCTAGCAACAAAATCACGTCAACCAAACACTAGGCAGTGTTTCTAACACGGCTAACGCAGTCGCCCATTAATTGCACTTTGAATAGTATATGGCTACTTCAAGGAAATAGAAAGTGTACTTTCATCTCCCGCTCCGCTTCATCCTCTCTCTCTCTCACTTTTGCTCAGTTTTCCACTCTTCTCAACTAAAAAGAGAAAGGTCCCATCACGACATCTAAAATTCCACTCCTCTCTCTCTTTTTTACTTTCTCTTTTTCGAGTGTACGACAAAAGAGCAGGTCCCAGAAGAGCAAGCGACATATGAGCTAGTGCACAAAAGAGCAAGTGGACATTAGAGCAAGTGGACATAAGAGCAAGTGGACATTAGAGCAAGTGGACATACGAGCAAGTGGACATAAGAGCAAGTGGACATAACAGCAAGCGATATAAGAGAAATTGGAAAAAAGAGCTAGTGGAAAAAATTGAAACGATTAATGTAAATTAACCGAAGGAGGGAGGAGGGGGAGAGATGTGCGAAAAAAAGATGAAAATGGAGGGGATAGTAGGAGGGGAAGGGATGGAGGGGGCGTAACTAAGAGTTCTAAAACAATTACGGATATGAAGCGAAAAATATATGGAGGAGGAGGGAAGGGGGGCGTAAGAATTCATAAGGAAACACAGTCGACTATGATATCAATCAACTAAGGATTTTATAACAGTTACGAATATGCAGCAAAAAATGAAAATGGAGGGGAGAGGTAGAAGGAGATGGAAGGAATGACGTAAGAATTTTTAAGGAGAAACAGTCGACATTGATATCAATGAACTAAGAATTTCATAGTAATTACGAATATGTAGCAAAAATGAACTTCAACAATGGTTCCGTTTACATGCCTGCGAATCAGAGCTGGAAAGTTCCGGCTCTGTTCCGAACGTTCCGGATCCGACCTTAAATTTTCCAACTCGTTCCGTTACGTGTTCGGTTCGGAATGATTAAAAGAAGGTTCCGAAACCGTTCCTAGTTCTAAAATATTGTGTTTTTTATTTATAAAATTTTACATGAATTACAACGTTTTTCAATTACATGAAAAATTGATGAAAGTGTCTTAAAAGTAGTGTGACCATAGGTCATCTTTTAACGAAAATTTCCCTTTTTACTTTTTCATACGTAGTGTATGTGAAAGTATTGTATTCGTGAAAATTATCTAATTCGATATTTCAGTGGAAATACACGTTTTAAGGTCCCCTAGTATGTTTGATGGTTTTATCCATGCTGCCTGTGTGTGTAAATAAAAGTGGAATTAACCGTTGATAATTTTTCATTATTGCTATATCACCACCCGCAAATAAGAACAAGCTTTTAACAAATTTAAAAAAATAGAATATATACTGACATTAAACTAACGACTTGGCAAATAGTATTCGTCAAAAACTAAGTATTTAATACTATATCACGAATATCGCCGTTTCCACTGCTAAGAGAAGACAAATCATCTTAAAAATTTATCTGGATAAGAGGTGGGGGAGGGATTGAAGTCGGTTGCCCTCTGGTGAAGGAATTCACCATTCATCTACAGTACTTGACGATAACCCTTTTGGCGGAATGAAGACTATATCTCTCTCGAAGAAGCGCACTCCATGGTGAGGGTTGTTCGGAAAATATAAGAAGAATTCACTGCTTAATTTTTCGCCCCATATTCATAGAAGTTTCTTCTGGTCATTGAAGTGTACAATAGATTTTATCTTACTAGAGACAAAACGACGGCTCATGGGGTGAAATGGATGGGAAAGAACCGTTGTCCTCAAGAGTAGCGAGGGCGAGAAGTGAGGGTGAAGGAAACATTTCCTCTACCTCAGCGATTAGCGGCGCGGATGCTCAGTCTGAAACTATGTATTTGAGCCTAGATAGAATGTGTGTGCTTTTCTTTTCCAACACTTGCAAAGAAAAAATATATTTTCAATGTCAACATCGACTGTATTTTATTTCCGCTAGAGTGGGAGTGTATCATATGGATTTAACCAACCCTTCTCTCTTTGTTCCCCAACTTTAACATTTATCAGCTAATTAGTTACACCATGCATCATTTACAGCCACGGTTACTTTCAAACAGTTCGCCACCTTGAAGTTAGACCGCCCTCTGCCCAAGCTTGCAGTTCATGACATGATTTATGGATGACCCTTTTGGTTCTTTACGGGATGAATACAAACACTGCACGAGAAAATTTTATTTCTATGATTAAGATATAGTTTTATCTTATAGACAGCATCAAGACGTTGGATTTATATCTTCGTTTTCAAATCCACAAAGCGTTTCTTGAATGATCGTCTTTAAAATACATCTATGATCAATTACACAACAAATTCAACTTCTGAATAGTATTCTTCAGATGCGTTCCTTTCTTTCGATTACGGATGATGTTCAACTATCAAGAAACGACTAATTTTCTAAGCCCGCAATTTCATTGTAGAGAATATCGTTTTATGACTATGCAAAGAAAGATGATAAAATTGATTGGAAATTGAGCTCTTACAATATATTCGAGTAGATAACTCAAAGTCACTTGTTATTCCCTGCTTTATGTAATCCTTGAACAGCTAATTATCAGAACCTATCTATGCAAAATATCGAAACTAAATGTAGATGGATTAGATACTAATGTCCAAACACTAGATCCAACATAACAATGAAGAAGAATAATCAGAGAAAGTATACATTTTCAATTTTGTATAAAAAATATAATAGTAGAAATGAAAAAGTTTGCTTTAATTAAAAAAGTAAAAATATTAATAATAATTTATTCATTTTAAAAGAGAACTATTCCGGAGCCGTTCCGGAACCAAAATTGTCCTGCCAAATTTTTGATCCTCTGAGTGCACCCTCGAATGAGTTGTCCGAATTTCTACAGCGTGATACACGGAACAAACAAATAACCAGTCAAAGAGCCATCCAATTAATATTGCCTTTTATTATACTTAAAATCTTGTACATGGGCAGACGGACGAACAAGCTGAAAATAAAAGTTTAAAAAATAACACGAAATAACAAGTCCAAAATCTAATAAATCGGAATTACAAGGTGGTCATAAGGTAAGTATGCACTTCCATTTTCGAAGACGCAAACATAAATGAACAGAAAATGAAACCTACACTTAGTAATTTCCTTCCTTTCTGTAGAGGCAGGGATAAAGAAACTGATTTACGTTCAAAATCCTCAGGGATCTCAGGCTAATTTACTTTCATAAGTTTCTAGATAATTTTTATGATAAAGTTAGAAAGTTAGTTAATTTTAAAAATGAAAACTGTATAGATAAAATATGTAATTAGATTCTAGCTGGTTTAGCAACGATGAGCCGCTTCATTAAAGCAAAAACTTTTATGGAATTGAAGACACAATGGACACAATGGAAGACCATATAACCATTGCTCCTGAATACACAAGAGATTGAAATACGGAGTGAGCCAAATAAAGCGAAGCTTTTTACGGGACGGTCTTTTGGACAGCAAAAGGGCGAAATGCAGAAGGACCACGTGCCCTTCCATTTTGCCATTATTAGAAGAAGTTTTATGGAGTGCGGGTGGGTGGGAACCGCAAACCCATATTTTTAAACAAAGCATTCAGTTGGATACGTAGTCTTAGGCGGCTTTAAGGGCAAAGGGATCCGCCAAGACGGCACGCCTAGCCGTAAACCGCGGGTAGCAAGAGGACCCCAAAGCTGGTAATAAAAATTCCGACATTCGAAATGAGAGGAGAGAATGAAGCGAAGGAAGAGAGAATTAAAACTAGGACTTTAAAGAAAAAGAGGAAAGCATAGAGACAGAATGACGGAAATAGGTTTACTATATTTCTATCTTGTAATGTTAGTCTTTATTAGACTAATTTTATAAATAATAAATATGCAGATCCAAATCAACGTTGTGTCAATAAGCAGAAATCATGTCTAGATGTAATTCAGCAACGGTGTTGCAAAAGTCAGGTATATAGATAAAATAATTTACCTAATGTAAATGAAAAAAATCACAGAGTGGTCAATGGAGTTGCAAAAGACTATCGATGCTTCTTCGATGTAAGGCAAACAACTAAGGAGGAAGAGATTTGAAAATTGGAAATCGGAAGGAAAATTCTACTATCGTTTATGTGATCAGAATGATGGGAATGATGGCGAATCCACAGAATATGATAAGATGGCTTTCGATAAAGTGAAAGGATCATTTAAGGGAAACATACCAAAATTTCGTTTGTGCACGATTCGTGCATCAGAACAGTTATATATCGCCATAAAAAAAGAGAATTTAATTTATTTTCATGTCCCCACGAATCCGCTACTAAACAAAATTGCCTCTCCCGTACCATTATTTTCTTCTCAAGCGCAGGGGCCCCATTCGTCAAATTTATAGTCTTAGTGACCTCATGGAGATACAAAGGAGAGCGATGGTGTAGGAAGGCGATGTATTTAAGAGGGGTGGGGAAAGAGCCCCTGGGAGAATAAGAAGCGCCAAGTGCCTACCCCCTTTTATTATCGGTCGCTGTGGTAGGTAGAAACTAGATGCTTGCACCGATACCGATTTTCGTATTCACTTCTACACTTTACCCTCGGCATATTTTTTTCCGTTTCCGATGGCTATGAATATGTTGTCTGATTTCAACGACAATGAGTTATAGGACAAACGCAATTTGGCCGACTACAAAACCAACTCATTTTCCGCACCCAGAGAGAGAAGCCTCAGTTAAAGAAAAATAAAAGCATTACCTTTTATTGCGCTAATAAAAATTTTATTCTAGCAGAATACCACAAGAATCGCAGCTTGTTTGGAGTTTCAGATAAACCATCTTCTACCATAATATACTCGACATATTTTATAGCCTGCTATACCAGTTGGTGCAATCAACATGGGATAAATTTATAAAATAAATCAATTAGAATACATCAAATGTCCATCATTTTTGTATATATCAACATCCCAAAAGTCAAACATTCCTGTAGATATTTGATCAGCTGATTTAGCCACACAAATTTTATATTAAGGTGCGTTCAAATTTCGTTAATAAGAATTCTAACACTAGATACGTTATTTTTGAAATTTAAGAATCAATCACAAAAGATGGCGCCCCATATCAAAATTTAATTAATTTGTAGGTTTTCAATGAACTTAATATGAAAATGGATAACGTAAAAAAGCAATTTTTATTTCATTTATTTTTAGATTTAAATACTTCCTAAAAGACAATTCATTGAGGGAGGGAGGTAAACTCTCACCCTCACCATCCCTCGCCTTCCACCTTCTCTCTTTCCCACCCTCAATTTTCATTTTTTCTGCATGTTCCTAATTGTTATACAAACCTCAGTTGAATGATACCAACGTCGACTATGTTTCCTTAGGAATTCTTACGCCCCCCCCTTCCCTCCCCCTCCTTCTACCCCCACCATTTTCATTTTTTGTTGCGTATTCGTAATTGTCATAAAATCATTAGTTGATTGATATCATAGTCGACTGCGTTTCCTTATGAATTCTTACGCCCCCCCCTTCCCTCCCCCTCCTTTCAGTTTTTGCTTCATACCCGTAATTGTTCTAAAAAATCTTGCTCTTTTTCACTACATATCTCTCTGTCTTTCTCTCATTAGTCCTTGTACCCTTGACTGTCTTCCCTTTTCTATTTTCTTTCACTCCCCCATCTCTTATTCTACGTCTTTTGCTTTCCCACTGCCTTATTGTGTACTCTAATTAGCTCTTTCTCCTTTCCATCCTCCCCCGTGGCTTAAGCCTGAGGAACATTCCGGCCATATACTTCTGCTCCACATCATCCCTTTTCCCCTCTCCCCCCTTCTTTTCCGTCCTCCTCATCCACATTTTCTCTCAACCCCCTTCCATAACATCCCCACTCCATCCTTCCTTTCCTGTCCCTTCCCCTAATCACCCTGGTTTTCTCGAAATCGTATTCCCCCGTCCTCTCTCTCTCTTTCTTTCTCTCCTTCTGCTATAGTGTAGCTCCTAAGTCCATGTCTCTCTCTCTCCACATATACTCTATTTTCTCATCTCTGAGGGCTCATTTCCCTCGCGGCGCCAGTCCCTAATTTTCAAATTTTCCGTCCCATCAGTGTGACCCTTCCAACCCCCACCTCAAATCCATTCGCCATCCTCTAAAACTAACCTTTAGTTTTGTGATGCGATTTTTATTGTAGTGCCAGCGCTTTCTAATTATTTTAACGGATTGGGACAATAATAATCCGCCGAGGGAATTTAAAGCTGTCCATAGCAAACTGATAAGATAATATTATGTACGGCGATTTAGGTTAAACAATTGTTAGAAACGCATAATACACAGAAATTGAATACATAGAAATTATGAATGATAGAGAAACGAACTAGGATCCTCTTCTTAATGGGGCCAGCCATTAAGCTATCAAATTACCTCTTGACTTTTGCTAAATGATATATTCTATGGGAATCATTGGATTTTGTTCGATTAGTATGTATAATATGAATTCCAATCGTTCCAGTTCATGCGTGTATATATGTACGTGATTTTTTTAATCTCAAACTCATCAACAGTATATCGAAAAAGGTTTTGGTTCAGAAGGAGTGAATAAAAATGCAGAGAGTTAGGAGCATAAGTAAGATGCAATTCGTTGGAATACCCTAATAAAAATTAAATTCTACAAGGAATATTTTTTATGATTATTCAGTCGATGGTTCACTCATAATAAGGCACTTGTCAGACCGTAGAATTATTTTTAAATTTATACCCTGGAGAATAAAAGAGCGTTGAAAATTTTTGTGGTAGAGATATCAAGCGTTTTCCTAATGCGATAATTAAAGAAAATCGATATTACAGGTAGCAGGTGGCATCAATCCGGATTCCACCGACTTTTCACTCTCACCTTCCAAGAACCTTGAGCACTATTCCGTGATAAAATCTTTCTAAATTCACATCCACCATCTTAGCGTCCTCGTGGCTGGATTTGGGACATAAAAATGCCTCTCGTTGCAATGAAAAACACGACACTCATTAAACGGATTCAGATTCTCCCCTAAAAAATTATTTTCCGACCTTACCTATATATAATAAATCTCAAATGTCCGTCTGTCTGAAACGGTATATGCATCACCGGTGGCATAAGATATAGGGGCATATTCAGTCTCTATCGCGGAGACCGAGAAAAAGAGAAGAGAAGACTTAAGAGGGAGAGAGGGAAAAGAATGAGAGAGAGGGACAGAAAAAGTAAGAGTGAGAGAGAGTGTAGAAAGAGTTTTAAGTCATAGCTATTCATCATATTCCACTATAAATTCAAAATTCTTAAAATATTTTTCTTCTAGTTCTTTAAACGGGTATTCAACTACACTTATTTCCTATTCTTCTTATTTCATTTGTTTCTAATCCGTCATCACAACAATTATCGGATGCCGCATACCTCATCAAGCCTATTTATTAAGTTTCTTGAATATTGAGTTTCGTCGGTCCATCTTGCCATGTTCGCCTATGTCTTTAATTCCGTTAATTGTCTCATTAATTAAAACGTCCCTATCCCATTTCGCTGACAAAATTTCATCCCGTTCATACAAAAAAACACGCTCACGCCTCCATCTTTTAATAAACCTCTTTGCATCCACGACGAATTTCTTAAGGGCTAACGTGACGTGGCGTGACCAAACCATTATTTTTTTAAACGCGCAATTATCCAACATTTCGACATTAATTCTCCTTAATGAGGGAAGATGTCATTCAGAAGATTTTTCTCGCCTTGTTACACAAGGTAAATATCATATTGTGTTTTTCTTATTTTTTTTTAGTTTTCGAAACAAGTCTCGCCCGAAATGCGCCTTTCTACCTTTTCAACCCTTTCATTCGCGGAAGCCGTACACGCCAGCGGCGTTCACTTTCTCCTCGACTGTCTCTCTCTCTCTCCCCCTCCTCCTTTCCCACTCCCAAAGGCGCCTCAATCTCCAGACTCCTCATTCCCTCTCTCTTTCTCCAGCCTATGTTACAACGTCATCCCTAATAGACCACAATTTCCCATTTTCCCTGAACGCCACCCGCCTTAAAAACGTTCAGGTGCGTCACAAAAGATTCAGTCCTTTTCGTCTTTTCAAACCCCGCTACTGCCTTTCCATCCCAATGTCAATTATCCAGGAGGAAAAAAACGTTTTTTTGTCGTTTTTTTTTGCTCGCGTCGAAATTAAAATCCATTCCTCGCCCTCCAACCCAACTTATTCAATGGCTGCTGCACTTCCTCGCCATCGCACTTCTTTTATTTAAAAAAATGAGTCGATTTGCTAAAGAGCGTTTCATTCATTTCCCTCTCTTTTATTTCGATGTAAATTCCCGTTCGAGCGTTAAACTTTGCGCGAATGAATTAAATCGGTTTTTTTTAATACTTTCGCTTTCAATTTTGATTGGGAAAAAATCTACACCGATTATGTCGAATGCGTCTTATGCTTTAAATAATTTAAGCCACTAAACATACAAATAAAATAAATGATAATTTTATTCTTCTCTCTCAAACTAACGTAGCGATATAGTTAAAAATGGAATAGTTTATTCTACTAGAAGCAAAAGTTACGCATAGCAAGGCGTCTGAATTTAAAAAATGCCCTAAATACATCAAATCATACATTTCACATATAAAAAGGAAAAAAATGGCCGAATGCTTATAGGAATATATTTCTTCTAATATGTCTATCATCCCTATAAGAGAATTTACAACGCAATTATTATTTTATTTTCTGTGGTGCCACATTCTTAATCCGCTCTTACCTTTTTTACCCTAGCGCTCAATTTTAGTCCAAGTAACAAAAATTAATGACACTCTTGACAGGATACATCTCCTATTATCAGCAGAATTCGCATTTCCTTTCTACGTTGTGAGAAAAAATGACTCCGAAGATAAAACAACGACAATGATCGAAATGCTCGCATACTCTTTAACATTCCCTTACATTAAAGATTTAATTTCAGCTCAAATCCCAAAGAGTGCAGAGTTTCAACATTCCCACGAGAAATTCCGCATTCATATTTTTCCTACGTGAATAACGTCACGCGTTAATATATTACAAGTCCTCAGCTTTGCGGAGGACGTCGGTTGAATGTATCTACAAAAAAAATCTTGCATCTGTTCGCAGTAAGTTCTCGGCGGAAAATGTCCTCCATTTATTACCAGCCTATTTATTTTCATACGCGAGATATATCGCGCACGACCTCAATTTTTTCTCAAAGTCTCCGTTTATGTAGAGGAAATTGATGCGATTTGTATTCCGAGGGAGCGAGCGGTGATAAAGCGAAGGAAGGTGGGACGGGAATTCGGTGAAAGAAACGCGCGATTGCGGCGTCTGTATGGGAGACAGAAAGGGTAATACACTTTCATTTAGAAGGAAGAAAGGACATACGCGATTCATATGGTTCCATATGGTTTCCGGTATTCTACCGGAATAAAGGAAGAGAGAGAAAGATCCGCTACGCGATTTCAAAATGGACAGCGTCTACGTTTCATTGAAACCCGAATTCCCTTTCCTCATTGGTCCTCTCCCAATAAGGTACTTTCACATTTTTTAAAATATCTTCCGAAGCATTATTTTACCCTCGTTACGAATCTGAAATCAAGAATTGTTATACGATTATTGCTTTATGAGAAAAAAATGTTAACGTTAAACATTTATATCGAACTACGGAAAGCGATATAATCGAAAGTCGATAGTTCGTGCCGTCACTAGCCGATAGACAGCAGCGGAAGCAATTTCTGAGAGTACGCGTCAAGTAAACACATCTGATAGTTACATTGCAAAACTACATACATTTCTCATCTTTGATGGAAATATTATTTTTAGGACGGTTGTAATTATATTATTTTCTTAAAATATGGTGGATTTAAGGAAACAGAATAAAAAATACAAATGTTGCTTTGTTCCGTTGTGCACAAATACGAGTATAAAAACTCCTGATAAACTACGTAACATATACTGTAAATTATTTGATAAATATAAAAATCTAAGATATAGATATCACTAAGGCGCAAAATTCCCTTCGCATTCACAAAACAAGTACAGAATAAAAACCGCTTGACATACACGAAGAGCTCGAGAAATACCGGATCGTGACGTCACGTAGCAGAAGCGAGTCAGAAACGATGAATCGATCCGACCAACATTTTAAAAATAAAAAAAAAATATAAACAATTTCTTTTACTTTTCTTTGCAACAGAATATTCCTTTTTATATATAGGTAGTTCTATCCTAAAGTGTCTTCACGAAAATTAAAATTTTGTGAAAGTACCTCATTTTCACCCACTTCGACCAGAAAACGTTTGTATTTCACACTGTGACCTATCAATTTTGTTTCATTCTTTTTCCCTCGGGAAACAATCGCGTCAATAAATATTACTTTTAAAAGTAACGAAAAAATCCACTATAAATTCCAAGGTAATTTATTTTCGACTCTGATTTCGTCACATTAGCTTCTAGGTGCAAATTTAGATTTACTTTTGATTATTGAAACTGTAAATTCAATTTGGACGTAATATAATATTGTAATATTTAGGAAGGATTTGGGTAAATGTGGTGTGGTATGTTGGAAAAATATTTCTTAATGTATCAATATGTAACGTTTTCACCTGGTCTAATGGCCAAATTGTAACCTCTATGTAACAATAATAATAAATACGGGCATATCCAAACTTGGCCAGCGGTTGGGTTAATCCCTAAGGGTACATCCAAACTCGGCCAGCGGTCAGAAAGGCACCCAGGAAGGAACATCCAAACTCGGCCAGGATATCTTGAACCACACGTACTTTCACTACGCACTTTCGCCAATTTTTACTCTGAACAAGCTACGAAAAATGTAATGTCTTACGCACATCATTTTCTTTATTATAACAGGGAAATTATAATAGGGAATTCGTTGTTTTTCCATTTCTGTTCAAGCTTTTCCCATTTTAAAATCTGCAAACTTATTCATTAAGTACATGTTAAAAGTGCATTTCAGGAATTTCTGTGAAAATTCCAGCCAATAAGAGATCGTATATTTCTATTGGCTACTAAGCCAATAGTATATTTCTATTGGCTAAGGACACATGTTTGAAAGGGGCCTAGACCTTCCTCCCCCTAAACCACAAAAATATATCTGAAAAGGATAGTAAGTAAATGAATAACTCTGGTTTTCCCTAGAGTGAGAACCACTTTCACATTTCACCAACCTTAGAGGTTCCTCGGAGTGTAACCGCTGGCCGAGTTTGGATGTTCCTTTCCGCTACCTGAAAAGGTCTACCTCTTTCCCACTGACCGCTGGCCGAGTGTGGATACGCCCATAAATACTATTATAACTCATCCATTGTAATACGGTAATAATAATCAGGGATTTCACTTGACCGTCGTGCGCTGCAAATTCTTTTCTTTAAAATTAAATGAGTTGCAATTTTTTATTTGCATTTATTGCTGTAAAAATGATTTTCTGGCGAATATTTTTGCTCTAAATCTACTTCAAATTACCACAAAAAAGTTTTCCACTTTTCCCCTTAGGAAACGCACCAATAAGTATACCAACAGAATTAATTGCAGGGAATATAATATTTCATGAAAATAAATCGCTGAAAAAAATATTTCCTTGGTACGGCAGATTAACTCGAGGATGAAATTTATGAAATACATTTATGATTGTCATTAACATAAAAAGGTTTACACAGAAGTCTCGGGAAGTTTATCAAGCTTAATTAATTTTCTGCGGAACTTAAAAAAATCGCCTCCGTTCGCAGTTTTATATTTTAGCCTATTTTCCCCATTCCAGACAATCACATGTGTAAATGAGAAATGTTTCCATAAAGCAGAAAATTCGGAATGATAACTCACCTTCATTTGATGATCAGTCAGCATTTAATGCGTGCAAAATTTACTTTTCTTTTAAATTAACTTTTCTCGTTTGTAATAAAAAGCGAAATGCTTAATCGACTGTTTCAGTGTCAGTATCACTATAATTCTGTAATAACCTAACGCGAACATTTATTGTAGAAAAACACATGTCGATAGAAATGAATGTTACATTATATGAATAATTTAAAAAATTACTTTGTTTTCACATATTCACTACGTTTTGCAGAATTGTGAGAAAAAAATCAGTCATGGGATGGATATTTGTGATTTTTATCTCCTACACTATAAATAATAGGATGGGGCGAGCAAAAATCGATATATAGCAAAGTGGAGATAATGACTGTTGGCAGAGTAATCCCCTTCACACTTCCTTCTCTCTCTCTCTCTCTCTCTCTCTCACCATCCAATGAACCCGAAAATTTTAAAGTGGAAACTCACAGTGAAATGTTCATTTCAGTTGCAACGCACTACGATCAACAATTAGCAAAAAATATTACTCGAATTCTTGGCAATGATATTCATTTATACACAGTTTTTAAAAATATTTTAAATACAATAAAAAATGGACGATAAGGATAAAATATTGGCTTTATTTCAATTATAGACAGAATAAAGCACAAAGCTAATTGTGTTTATCTTAGTTTACCCATTTTATTCGTAGAAATGTCTGAAAACTAAAACCCGGTCTGCAGTTTAGTGGTAAACCCCTAGTAGATTCAAATATTGTACGCATTGAGCTACTTTCTTCGTGATATTACCTCGCAAATCAAATCGCTTTTCATGAATTCCATTCGCGTTTATCATGAATTCGCCTTATCTAAACCGGTGGCAAACACATGCAATAAACGCGCAAACAAAATAATGACAAACATCCAGTACAGCGGCAGAGTAAAAGTGATCCGCTGGAATGGCCGCCCGATGACAGACTCGCGGTGGCAGAGAAGTTGAGGAAAATTAATGGACCCGTCGGCGGTTACACCGTGTAATTAATGTCCTCACCCGGAAGTGACTTCCCCTTGCCACTTAGGCCACCAACACGACGATTATTCATTTCACTCTCGGCGAAAGCGCCACACGGACATTTTTCACCAGAAGATCATTTTCTCTCTCCCGGAAGAAAGAAATCGGGCGAACGAAAAAAAACTTTCGGAAAAGGAGGCGCAGAAGCAAGGAGGAAAAGATCGAAAAGGGAACGCCGTCTAATTGCTTCGGAGCTTTCAAAAACATAGGACGTATTGCCCTCCTTTCATTTAAAAACGCGTATCGACCGGTCGCGAGAAATTCGATTTCGCTCCGCGTCATATCCCACGCGTTTTATTCTGTAAAAACGGTCTGCCAAGGGTTGATGAAAACTCGCGATCCCTAATCCGTGAAAAGAATTTACGGCTCAGCCGTAAAAAAAAAAAGTACGCGGGTCAGATGCCGGCGCGGTCGGAACGACAGAGGATTTATGGATCCGAGACGAGATCTTCGGACTTGTGCGAATCCCCTTGAAGGAAAAAAAAGGAGACAGAGAGTGGGAAAGGAGGGGGAACGGGGGAGTGGCAGGAAAGGAAACTGGGAACTGAGAAAAGAACCGGACAACGTGAAAAGAAAAGTGAGCGAAATTTAGAAGAAAGGACGATAAAAGAAAAGGGGAAATAAAGTAGAAGAGAGAGGAGAGGGTCGGAAAGAATGAAAAAGAGAGAATAATAGGGCAGAATACCAGAGCTACTTAGCCAAACGTTCCAGATGAACAAGGGGTTAAATTTTCCACCTGACAAGTTGAGACACGGAATGCGACGTAGAGTTTTTGGACGGGGTGGGAGAGAGAATTGTGTAAAAAAAACAAGGGAGTGGAGAGAGAGAGAGAGAAATAGAAGGGAAGACACGAAAGGAGGTAGGCGGATGTGTGAGGAAGCAGGGGAATGGATAAGAAAAGCAGAAAAACGGATGCGCGAATTCGAGAGAAAAGAACTTGGCGGCAGAGAAATGGTACGAAGGGATGGGGTGAATACGGTTATAATGGAAGAGAGGAGAGATAGGGAGAGAGATAGAGAGAGAGAGAAAGGGGAAGTAGCGGAGAAACGGTTTCGTATTATGGGAAGGAGAATAAGAGAAGGGCATGTAAGTGCTCCCGAAGGAGAAACAAAGATGGGAATAGACATAAGTAATCTCCAGGCATGGAAGATTCGACCGCAGACAAGGCAGAGCGAGCGTGTGTTTTGGGTATGGAGAGGGAAAAAGGCAAGGTTTTTGGTCGCGCATGGAAAACTAAACAAGGAGAACAACTAATAGCATTGTTTTGCAAAAACTTATCCTCGTTTATAAGAGGTAAAAATAAGGTTGTCCGCGTATTACACCCGGTATAGAGGGAAAAACGATGACCACATAAGTATATTGGCAATGTTACACTTTCCATCAATAACACCTTAACAAAAGGGACATTAACATAGTTGATTTTCTAAGTCAGGAAAGATCCGAAATAACGAGTTGCGCTCTTCGCCGAACTGCAGAGATTGTAAATCGTAATAATGAAGAGCCATTATAAATTTCCAGAACACAATCCTACAGTTTATACTAGATCTAAACATTGCTCCAATCTTATTTTTCAGAAGAATTTTAAGAGGATTTTTCTCTATTTTTACTATCATAAACTAGATTGAATGAAAAAAGTGGACAGAAAACTATAAAATTTATATATAAACAACACTAATACAACACAAAATAAAGTTGTTATATAAATAAACGGAGAGTAAAATAATTAAGTATTAACCTCCATCGCCATAAATTTGTCATTTGCATCGCGCCATAGTTATTAACTGAAAGGAAAGAATGCGTTGATTTATTCGGTAAAATTCCCAAAGGAAAGCATTACTATATAGGATCCATAACAGTCAAAGATTTTGATCGATACTTCTGTAACACTACTCTGAAGAGATTTTATATTATTTTTCTAATAAATAATTCAAAATTAACTTGCTAAGAAAACTTTATCGTATATATAGAGCATTTAAAACATTTCCATAGAGTAAAATGGAAGTGTTTAATCAAGCCATTAAAAAATGTTGAAGATACGAACAATTTATTTATTTTTATTTGTTCGAATTGTTTATCAAATTACAGTTACTACGATACATTAACCTCTTGATTCGGCATGGTTCATGTATGCATCAGCGTAAATACCACTTTTGACGGGCATGCCGCATATTTTCATTGCAATATTTCCATTACTCCCTGGATTCGCCAAATATGTGCGCAATTTTTGTCTTGTAGAGATATTCAAATCAACATATATAAGCTAATAAAATAAAAAATGCATTCCAAATTTAAAATTCTTAAATTAGGATTACGCTCAGGGATGAAACATCATCCGGTAAAGAGATTAACAGACGCAATCGAACCGATTAAATACCGAACGTTAAGCACCATTTTAAATTGTTTGATAGCACAAGGAACGTTCAACACTTACATGATTAGAGTCGGTTTATAATAAAATCAAAATATTCATTACCTTTCGTGTACGCAAAAAGAACCACGAACCAAAAATTGAAATTTTTTCCAAATAACCATTTTATCGATCCGGTTCCAATTCTTATGAAATTCACTGATATAGGCAAATCCTTAATGCTTAGGAATGAAAGCATTCGGTCGAAAAGAGCGAAGGTGAATCTTATTGGATAAATTGGAAAGCTATAATTGGCCATTTTCCCCGTTTCGCGCACTATATCTCTTCTAATCTCTTACAAAGCGATTTAGCGGTAAATACAATTCCCGTTTGAGGGGGTTTCTACAGAAACGGAGATGGTAGAAAGGACCCAAAGAGGCAAAGGATTGAGGGAAAAAATGACGACTAATAAAAGATAACTCGTAAAAGCAAAAACGTAAAAATGCTCAAAAATCCGAATTCTCCTTAAAAGGTTAACCAAAATTATCTTGCGCAAACTTCAGAGAAAAATACTTCTATTTCTTTGAATCATATGGTTTGATCGGTACCAAATGTTTGATTTTCAACATGGTGGTCTCCAAAAGTTATTTTAAAAAAAAGCCTGGCAAACAAGAAGCGTATTTCTGATACAAAACTGCTTTCACCGGTGATTCACCGAAAAATGAATCTAAAAATCTTTTCTATATAACAGGTCGAAATGGTGGTACCGATTTCCTCGGCGAACCAAATTGAAAGTTTCCAATGATTCGGCGAGCCAGATTAGAGTTTAAATCAAAAAATTACCCAAAGATTCCGAAATATATGTACGGAAATAAAGTCTAATCATTATACTGTCGGTTCAATGCTCCAAGTTTTAACCATAATTATAGTTATAAATATGATTTTTTTGTTTAATTCTACGAACCGTTTTTAATTGTGGCATCGCGGGCCACATAAAATATTCTCTGGGAGATTCATACTCTCTCCGGACCATTAATTGCCCGTCTCTGGCCTAAGAGAATAGCAAAGATTATAGGCTATTTGAAATATTTTGATTACTCATATAATAGTGGTTTTAATGCGATGATAAAGCAATATTTAAAATCTCTATTAAAATGGCAACACGTTGTATAAACACTTATATAAACACTACCGATTGAGAGAAATTTTATAAGCCGCAATTTCTCCCGTCACTATTTACTCCAACGATAAGAATTAAATAAAATGCTTCTCGTTTATTAAGCTTCCCAATATAAATATTCATATAAATATTCACATAAAATATAAAATTGCCCACTTAAAAATTTTAACAATTAATTGATATTTTGGTTCCCATCAGATAATATTATGATTATTCACATAAAATATTTAAAAGCCGATTTTCATCGATACGACAGGTATTTTAATAAAATAATTTTAATACATTACGGCTAAGGGATGTGAGGATTAAGAAAATGGGACTATATAGAGGAAATAATGAACAGGAGGTTTTTGGGAGATGAGGACTAGCAATCTTTAGCATAATTTACTATCCGTGAGAAATAGAGGGAGTAACGGAGAATTAAATTAAACGTTAAGAGAACAGTGAAGACATAAGACATTGGATTAAATGGATAAGCACGCAAGTTGAACGGACAATTCCAAGTGGACCGGTTCGATGCAACAAAGGAAAGCGCAATTGGAGTGGGATACAGACGTACACTCGTATATGTACGATGTCGTATGATACTACTATACGGATGATGATCGCAAGGAGTAGAAAGGGGATTGGAGAGGATCCGCTGCATGAAAAGCAGCAGCCTTGGGGCAGGCGAACTTTGATCTTGGATGTGATTACCTTTCGTAGATAACAGCAACTTTGAGAGGAAGGGTGTACACACATTGATTCAAATTATTCGGAAGAAGCCTAATTGGCGCTACGCGTAATGCATTTATACCTGTAGATACGACCACGTACATTTACACGAAGAAAGGAAATACACTTAGGAGGTATTTGGGGGTATTTCGTACATGCACGTTTAATGAAGAGTAAAAATATGCACAAAAATATGAGAAGGGAACGTTGTTGAGCATTGTGAACACGAGCGGCCCGAAAATATCGAAATAATTTTCCCGAGCATACAGTGTGTAATTATAAAGTAGAATATTTATATGCAATCAAATGGAGTAGAGTTCACTATGTTCACATCCTTTTCATCCCAAAATTTTTTGAATGTTTTTATTTATTACGCTTTTGTAGTACAAAAAAGTAAAAATGCAGAAAATAAAAACCGCGCAAAATCCAAACAAAGCGATAAAAATCGAGGTAGTTCAGATAAATATGTAAAACCATTCGAGGAACTAGAATTGTAAAATCTCATTTTATAGGTTGACTAAGATATATCCTAGAGCAGCGGTGCCCAACCTGCGGCCCACCGCCAGTGTTTCATAGTTTTCATTTATTTTAAATAACTACCAAATATTATTTTCCATGTAGCAAAACCTGTTAAGATATCTAACGTTAAATTGCGACCTCTTAGAAAATATTTCTCAATTCATATGTTATTTTTAATGCTGTTTTTGATTTATTTCTCAAAGATATTTCTAAGATTTAATTCACCATTATTTTTTATATTAATATTTTAACCCTAAAAAAGCTAATTCTAACTTTATTTCCACGCATATGGCACCTAAGAATCTCTAGGTAACTTATGATTTAACTATAATCCATTGACAAATTCAAATGCGGCCCACCGAAGGATTCACTGCCGCCAATGCGGCCCACCATGCAGAAAAGGTTGCCCACCACTGTTCTAGAGCAAACACCGAGTAATCAATACGAAAGAATTTTTCCAAGGAAGTTTAAATTTTCTCCAACTGGATCGTTCAAATATTACTTTGTGTATTTTGTGTTGGTGTGTGTGTGTGTATTATCGTTTCTAAAAGTATTTTTGAGGAGTCATTTGGATTTTTTATTTGCATATTAATAAATTAATAGTTTGGCTTTGTAACATTACATGATAACCAGATTTTGAGCATGAAATAAACTCTAGCGATCTCTCGATCATCCCAAACTAAATAATGCGGCAAAGCATTGAAACGTAATAACATAATTATCCATTAAAAGTTATTTTTTCTATGACACAGCGTGAGAGTAGCAGTTATTGAACGATTTGAAACGAAATACTCATATCAATAATAAAACGGCTGCCATATAAACTCGTGATCGAAATAAAAAATAGGATGGAAACCTATTCCTTGCCTCCTCCCTCTCTACAATACATCTCCATTTCCATTCGTTGCAAGATGAGCCGCCGAGGCAGATACGGGCAGCTACGCCGTGTATCCTTCAATTTATGGAACAACCATCGATTTAGGATCGTCTAAGAAGAGGGGCAGAGAGAGGTGCGGAATATCCCATATCAAACGTGTCAGAGCCGCAAATGCTTCCGGTCCATAACGAAGCTTCTGCCAGTTAGATGGCCATTTTCCACCTAGAACCGCGCCGTGTCCAATCCGAAGACGAGCCGGGACCGGCTTTTGGCGTCCGCCTCGACCAAATCCCTCTCCGACGCAACCGCCGCTCATGCAAACCAGCCATTCCAAACTGTCAATCAATCTAGTTTAGAGAATGCTTGCGCGCGTCTGACGTGCAGCTGTTGCTTTTCGAATTCCCCTTATGACGTAGATAGCTTCAGGTGATACCGCACCGCGTTCCGAAACATTACACAAGCACTCTTTACAAGTATAAACTTTTATAAATCTAATTTTTTATTCCTGTTGAATTACATTGGATCGATACGGAAATGCACAACTTGACATTCAAGATGAGAGAGATTTAAATATGTATCATTCCCATTACAAAGCAGAAAAATTAACACATTAACACTTTTAAAAGTGTTAAAAATATGATAATTTTGGAAATAATACTAATTTATTAATACGTATATCTCTGATAAGGGAAAAACAAAACAAGAAAAGTAATGTAATCATCCACGGACTCTGTAAAAATACTGCATTATAGTACCCACCTGTGCAAAATATTTATTATTTTAACCAATTATTATAGTCTTTTCAAATAAAACTAAATTCACACCACTGACAACAATTTTAAATACGTACGTATATTTCTTTCATATGAACAATTTCATAAACTGTATGCTTTCAAACTTGGGTAAACTATTAAATATATATCCGAATAATTTCAGCACTTTTCATAAAAAAGAGAAATATTCCTTTCTATTAATTCGCCAATATAAATTTTAACGCACGGCGTAAAACATTTTCGATTGATACTTTTAGATAATACGGTTTATCATTATCTATAGCTTACTTGTAATTTAAATATTTAGTTCCGACCTGTAATTTTGAGCTGAGAAAAAAGGAGACGCATTATATATTTTGATTTCCTATAGTTAACTGAGAAAACGCCTCTCTCTCTCTCTTTTACAAGTGGCATATGCGCCCTCCTCTCTTCTTTCGTTTGCCTCCTTTCAGGCACGCTTCCCCTCTCATCGTATCCTGCAGATGTTCGGGAATTGGCGCTGTTTTTTTTGTCCGTCGCCCTTTTGAGTGTTCCTATTTTAGTGCTTTTTTTCCTCCTCTCCCTCGCGGAGAAAAGTCTCTCAAACGTTCTCGTTTAAAGCATGCAGGAGAATTTATAAGGAGCCTTTTCACGAGGTAAAGTATTTTTAGTCAAGATAAAGGCAATGAGGGCAGATTTAAAAAATAAAACATGTCGACCGTCGTGAGATTTCAAAGAAAAAGTGTGGGTTCAATGCGGGTTGACATCGGAAAAGAGTAATTAAATAAAAAACTGTTTTAAGAAATGCGAAACAGGATGAGAGGCTATAAGAGTTAATATTCTTATTTTAAGCTTAAGTTATGCAACTACCGGGTCAAGTATTCCCCTGGCTCCGGAAAAAAAATTTCAATTTAAAATTAATCAAATATTAAATACTTTCCGTCCCGATAAATTGTATTTATAATTACTCTACGGGCAATGTTTTACGGATTTTTACTCAACAACCTCTCATCATGTTAAACCAAACGATAGAGTTGATTTAATGGGAATTATAAATAATGCTAGCGTTACTGCCACAGTTTTATGTGAAAATTCAATTGACAGAACTATTAGACGTGGCCTTTATATAATTTTATTTTTTTATTTTTTCCTAGAGGATTTCAGGGTCAATATATTTAATTCTTTTTTAATTAACGAGTTTAATTTCCAATTTTATCTCCCGAACACACAGTTATAAATAACTATCACTAGTTTACGAGTAATCATTGCAGTTAAATGGAGGATGAACTGAAAATCAATTCACTTTTCGCGAAATTAAAATTGAACTACACATACTACTCGAAATTGGAAACAACTGCAAGAAAAATCCTCTAAAAAGTCTAGGAAGATTATAATCGAATATCTAATAAATGCAATACGTGAGATTTTTAAAAATGGAGGCGAAATGCCCTTTGAGTTTTTCAAGGAGGGGTCAAAATACAGAAGGTGCCGCACTAGGCGGAAACAATATTAAGTTTAGTGTAAGCCCCCCCTCCCCCCGAGAAGACGCACAAAATTCATTTAACTCTCTTATTTAAAATTAATTTATCCCTAAAGAACATTCCCAAAGTAATAGCGATTGTTTCAGCTCTCTTCAGCACGTAGATCTGATTTAAGATTCTCTACATAGTATCCCTAAATGAAATTTTATATCAACATGCCGCGGCACAAAATGTCCTATTTATTCTGATTGCAATGTTACTTCCATTAGTTCGTCAAATTTACCGGCAGATTTTCTTGTGAGGTTTCGTGCAATTCAAAAACATTTATCGATCGAAAATATGCATGGATATCAACACGCTAACACAATAAAAACATTCATTTTTAATTTCATTAGATTAATTTTCTTCTAGTTGAGGTCAGCAAAGAGTAATCCAAGCAACAACAATTTCCCCTTGAATATAACCCGTTTCCAGAATATGTACCTGAATCCATTAGGCAAATATTTTATCCTTTCTATATGCAATAACCATTACGATGGGATTTTAATCTTCACACAATACAGTAAATGATCAAACTTCCTCTACATAAATTTATTTTTAAATACACTATATTTTCAAGTATTTAAAGTATGATTTCTTCTGGCGTGATACTTTATTTTAAAATGAGTCGCCTAACATGTCCACTGCGGAGGACGCCCTTCATTACAAACCGGCCGCTGAAAAAATGCACCTCCGTTAATCACAGGTATAAAAAAACCTTAATACGTTTTATCAGGTAACATAAAAAAACCTAGGTTCTCGTCCAACCGAAGGAGAACACGACGGGAACTCACCAAACAGGAAACGTGGGCAGGGCCGGCTCAACAATACAAGCAGACAAAGCGACCGCTTGGGGCACCAAATTTTCCTGACAAAATTTTTTTGGAAATTACTTTATTTTTTCCATCGATATTTTTACTGTTTGTAGCTAGCGAATAAGTGTGAAAATGTGACTTCAAATTAATGTTCAGGGGCAATAACCGGACTCTACTCCGAATGGTAAAATGGTATTTCCGAAAGCGGCTTCCGAGAATACAACCGAATACAAATGGCTGGATGTGGTTTTTCCAACATTTTATTGCTGTGTTACACGCCGGGGATCTTTGCTGACCGGATGAAAGCAGTTCTCACCGCCCCTAATATTTATAACTGATTCCCTCTTTGATTTGCCGCCCCCCAGGGATTCTGTCCGGGTGTCCGGGCCTGAAGAAAGAAGCATTCCCTTAGGTTGGAGGGAGGGGGGAGAAGAATGATTAAGAAAGGTCATGCCTCTAAAGGAAACTAGGCATCGCCCTCGCCGTATAGCCTGCTGCAGTCTAAGATGTTGGTCAGCGGGAGACATTTGCAAGGGTGCCCAAGAGCGACTATCTTTATAAAGTCAGAGGAGGATACGGGATATCCCGAAACCCTCCCTCCTACGATTCCTCTTTGTTTTCACGTGCATTCAATCTGGCACGTTCAAAATTCTCGTATTATTGGTTGCGCCTCTTGTTTGAGGACAAAACATATCTTTTGGGGTTCTTTTACTGCTTCTTCATAATTACTATACTGTGTTAGGTCGCATTGAGGACGGGGTGTATATTCTAACACCAGTTTTCAACCCCTTCTCCTTTAAAATTTCCTCCTCCCTCGCATTTCGTATCGGTGACATCGAAAAAGAGCAGCCTGTCAGCATTAGTTCCAATACATCTATCGCTGTGGAAACATCAGTCGAGTGGTGTGCGTCTTTTAGTGTTTGAATAATCTGTTATCAAGCTATTGCAGGTTAGTTTACTTGGGAATAATTGATGTGATTTTGTCTTTGTTCAAGAAGTGACGTCAATATTTAGTGTAGACATTATTCATTTGTAAAAGCAGGTTTTTGACCCTGAGATTTGGAGATATACCTAGTCTACGATCAATGGAGATTTTCTGAACCGGGAAGTTAGTAAATATTTTTATTCGATCTTTATATATATATATATATAACGTTGTAATTAAAAAATTTAAAAAATTTAAAAAATTATAAATACTCCTTAACCGTACAAGGTAAGGACCGAAATAAACGGTAAAATTAAAGAGGGTAAGGAAAGACACAAAGGAACAAACAAAAAATTTTACACTTTCAGGTTTACGGGGAAAACTCCTCGCTGGTGGCCTGGTGTCAAACGTTCATGCACTCATTCCCTCCCAAAAGAACTAATCCTGTCAGGAGAACACTCACTCACACAGGCACTCACGCAAAAACGGGAATCTCTAAATATTCAAAGGAACACTAAAGCGTACTTCGAGCACGACGTGTTCATCATCAGAAGGTGATGTGGAATGAGTGCATGAACGTTTGACACCAAGCCACCAGCGAGGAGTTCTCCCCGTAAACCTGAAAGCGTAAAATTTTTTGTTTGTTCCTTTGTGTCTTTCCTTACCCTCTTTAATTTTACCGTTTATTTCGTCTCTAAATATTCTTACCTCGTACGGTTAAGGAGTACTTATAATTTTTTTATTTTTTAAATATCCATCTCGCCGTAGGCTCCAATTGCTTTTAAATTATCACGTTGTATGGTTAAATTGCATTTTAGTTTCATCCAAATACGTTTGTTGCTATTATACTCTTTCTTGAACCAACCTTTGCTAAGATGTTTAGTGTAGAGGTTTTTATCTTTAAAATTTGAGGTAATAAATCTATTATTGGGCAATTTTATTTTCTTTTAAGATATTCACCCTGAAGGTCATTTTCAATTTTCAATTTTCAATTGGTAACAAATTCGTAAGCTATTCCTGTTAACTAAAGTAATGATTCAAAGTAATAGATGATGTTCATCTTGCTCGTAATCAGTCATGAAGTTGGAGTCTCATTTATTCATGATATAGCCCGCTATTCATTCCAACCCATATTTTTTAATATTCTTTATCGGAACGTCTTTCCAAGATCCCTTCTAAGATAAGGTTTTGGTTACATTCGTTTCGTCGCTTCTTTTTTCCCTGCATCCTTTATAGACTCCCAAGTGCAAGCAAGTTTTACAACCATTGTTTGAGCCCCATTTGTGCATACATCGATGCAATAGTTCCAATCAATCTCATTGTCATTGAAATAAGTACCGCACAATTTATAATTTCTTTGTGACCTTTCAAATTTATTTTTCTGTGAATAAATTTTTGTTTTTTATCAAACCGTTTAATCATAAAAATACACAAAATATCAAAATAATTATATTCTATTAAACTACCGAATTTTAATGCAGTCGATGTGGCGCAATGATTGAAATCTGCTTGGGGCGTCAAAATGTCTTGAGCCAGCCCTGAACGTGGGTAACGGCGTTTTGTGCGGCCCGCGGCCGCTTACGTAAACTTCTAAAATTTAAAAAAATTGACAGGTTTTTTTTATAGTTTCGGGGAACTAACCCAATTTGTATAGGATCATCCATAACTTACGTTACGCTCTAAGAAAGAGGGTGGGGGATTTCTTGTCTCGAGTCTCGGAAAATTTTCATTCGAGACTTTTTTTAAATTGGATTTTTTTGTATTTAAACCCCGAAGTGGGCCTCAAGCCGGCATGATTCATACACGCTGAACTGCAGAAATAACGAACCCTATGACTGTAGGGTCGACCAAGCCTTATAATCAGGGCCAGCTCTAGGCGGTAAGCGAGGTAAGCAAGGCATCGGGGCGCCGAAAATCAAGAGGCGCTCAACAGATTGTCGGCGGTTCTCCCATTTTCCCTTTGAATCGAAAAATTATGCGTGTTGAGTGAGTCCCCTAGCTATTCAAGTAATACCTACTAGGACCTAATAGGTTTTATTTGAGAGAAATAAAAACACAAACGTGTTGTAGGTTTCGCTTGCGAGGTATACAGGTATAAATATATTCAATTAATTTCCGCCCACCGTGTACCAGTCCCGGCGATCGTTTGAAAGTCATCCTCTTTCACTCCGAGATGCACCCTTTGACCTATTTGGTACACTTTCCAGAATTTACGCCGCAGATTAGTTTTCCTGAGAAAGGCAAACAAATTTTGCAAGGCGAGATATGCCCAAATCGTTGCAAGTTGCGTATCTGAGAGGAATAAAACCTATCGCCCCTGTCTCGAAATTTTTCTGTTTCCGCCCTCGGAGGTGAAGATACTCTTTGAGTTCTGTAAACATATTATGGAAACAAACAATTGACGTCAATTCCTACCCAAGAATGGGGGACATGTGGAATACTGGAATCTGAAGAAACCCCTCCATGACAGGGATGGTTAACCTTTCTGTATTAGGATCCAAATCATCTGTAATATTACTCTACAAAATCCGCATGTTGTCTTTCCTTACGATTTAGGATGTATGGGAAATACCCTTATGATTCTTCTGGACTGATCAACTACTCACAATTAGTATGCGGGAACTCATTAAAGAATTGTGAGTGCAAGTAGCGACTCGCTACTCGTGTCCGCGTTCAGCAATTCTGCAACCGCAGTGGTCATTAACGGTCTTACGATGAGGATTTAATTTTTTGTAGTAATATTGAGGTATGTTGAACAAATAAAATATTGTTATAATTTATAACTTTTTATTTTGTGTTTATATAGTAGTTCTTTTGACTTATTTTTTAATAAATAAGACTCATAAATTATATTTCCTGTTTGATTGAATTTGAAAACTCATTAAATTTCTCGAGTCCCTGGAATTTTCAGAATGTATGTCTCGAATCCCGCGAAATGAAAAGCAGACAAAAATCAAATTCTCTAGACCAGGTTCAAAACTCTCACCCATAACTATAATAGTTAGTGAGCTGAAGTTTGGTACGCGGGTTCATGTTTACATATAAAGTTGAGGAAACCCGAACTTTTCAGTTTAGGTAGCCCAAAGAAATTCATAAATCCCGAAAACTCATTTGTCATTTCATTTTTCTGCTGAATGTTGGAAGCACGTCTCACAATCAGAGGGAAAATTAAGGTTTTGAGACTTATAAGCTCTCTCGCGTGTTTCTTTATCCTCCCCACTGCTTTGGTATGTATAAAACTACCAAACGTGAAGTCAGTCTCCCCTCTTCTTGAGCCCCGCATTCCATGACAAATGTTATCTATAACATAAACCTAAATTTGCGGTTTATGGTCTACTTTCTTTCTGTTTCTTCTATTTTTGCTTATGAATACGGAACTTTTTTATATTCGTTCATTCATTTAATTTAATACTACCTGCCCGTTTATCTCCTAAATCGGAGTTCTATTGCAGAATTATGGTAAGCAGGCTCTCCGCTGCCCTATCCGCGCACCCTGAGTTCTACGTTATGGCATTAATTATGCGCGCCTTTACGCTCCCGAAGAACTGAATCTCGGAGCCCTAATCAATCTACCCGCAGGACCTCCTTCCGCCCCGCGTGTTTACTTCCCCTCCACTTGCCCTCAAGCGTGGCTGATTTAAAATGGAAGAGAAGATTTTACTTACGAAATGGGTACGATTTCAGTATTCAAATTGAACTGCTTTGGCCAATACTTTTACTTATATAATAATCATTTAAGTCGCTGACGCCGCGGCGAACTGAGGCTCGGAGTCCTATTCCAGATACCAGCAGACCCTTCCTTGCGCCCCGCGCATTACCTTCCCCTCCACTTCCACCCAAGCGTGGCTGAGTGAAAGTGGAGGTGAAGCTTTGCTTTGGGTTGTGACGGACACGACCTACCCTTACTCAATTAATATATACGTTGATTTGGCAGTTGCCCCAATTAACTTCCTTAAAATGACTAGTACATGGAAAACGAAGAAACGAACCCTAGAAGAAGAAAAAATCTGATGTGGCCAACACATGACTTTCTCCATATTTGGGGTATAGATATTTAAATTATTATGAATAGCATTATAAGGCAAAATTATTTCTTATCGTAAAAGAATACAGTCGTCCTTATTGCCGTAAATTATATTTTGAATATGTTTACAGAATTCACCGCTACATGGTTACGAAAAAGTTAAATATCTCCGAAATGGATGGTTCTACGAAAATTTGTTCAAACAAAACATGGAAGAAATATTATTTTCTACAACTTTGGTCCTCACGAAGATTACAAATAACGACGTTTTTAAGGAGATATTTGACGGAAACCGAAAAAACCGATTGTTTATAAATAATTCTTAAACAATAACTGCTATGGAAAATTGTTTGGAATAAAAGATGTAGGAAATTATAGTCTCTATAATATTTGTATATAGTTGTATATACAATAATGATGTTTTAACGGAGAAATATCGCAAAAACCGAATCGAATTTCGAATAAACCTCGACTTTCGTTTAACCATTATCGTCCAAAAACGAATCAGTTCTTTATGCTCATGCTAAAGTGTTACATATGAAATTTGGTATTAATATGACAAGTACTTTTTGAGTTAGAGCGCCCACAATCACATACATCCACACACACACATTCCGAAAATAGTCTAAACGTGTTCTAGGGACCTCAAAACGTGTACTATATCCGTTGAAATCTCGAAGTCGATTTTTTCGTGATCACAATACTTACCCTATACTACGTATGGAGAAAGTAATAAGTGTTGGAGACTATGGCGAGGTGGATATTTCAAAAATTAAGAACTCCTTAACCGTACAAAGAATATTTAGAGACAATACAAACGCTAAAAATTAAACACGGTGATGAAAGAAAAACAGTGAAACAAACAAAAAAAACAGATTACACATTACACATTTAAAATACAATAGTTTTAATAAGTGTAGCAACACACATAGAAGAATACATCAACATCGAAAATTTATCACTTTTTAAAACGGGACATAATGATTACAAACCAGACGCCTACGAAAGCATGCTCATTGAAAAACATAAACAAACCGTTATGAATAACGACCGCGGCCCTCTCCCCCATTCCCCTCTCTACAGTTTAACGATCAACCCTCCCCCTCCTTTCACTTCCATACAAACACTCCACCATATATAAATTTCCCAAACCACACGCCACACCTTCATTCCACATCAGCTTCTGACGATGAGGGCTTTGCTCTCGAAATACGTATCTAGTGTCCCACTGAATATTTAGAGATTCCCGTTTGTTGCTTGAGTGCGTGTGTGAGTGAGTGTTCTTCTGACAGGATTAGTTCTTTTGGGAATGAATGAGTGCTAGTGTTCCCTGTGTTGTTTAATAGTTTCCCGTTTGCTGTTTGAGTGCGTGTGTGAGTGTTCTTCTGACAGGAATAGTTCTTTTGGGAGGGAATGAGTGCATGAACGTTTGACACTAGGTCACCAGCAAGGAGTTATCTCCGTAAACCTGTAAGTGTAAATTGTTTTGTTTGTTTCTCTGTTTTTCATTCATTACCCTGTTTAATTTTAACCGTTTGTAATTTCTCTAAATATTCTACTTTGTACGGTTAAGGAGTTCTTAATTTTTGAAATATTACACCAGATATTAAGCGTTTAACAACGGTAATGCTGGCTCAACGATCGCATTGAGGCAAATTAAATTCACTTTAAAACAGAAAGGTTGATTGATCCTATTTTCTATTAATTTTGTGTCAGAGATTTTTTATTTAAATTAAAAGTTTAATTTATGCAGAAAATTAAGTTGTGGTAATTATTTAAAACCATCATTATTTAATAAAAAAATTTAAATCCCCTAAAATGTCATAAAATAAATTTTAATTCAGATTTGCCTTAAATTTATATATTCAACATAATTTTCTCTCATAATGCGGCCCGCGAACTCGGAGAAAATGTGTAATGCGACCCTTTGACAGAAAAAGGTTGTGCACCACTGATCTAGGGGTTGGAGGAAGAGAAACCATGGAGACAAAAGGAGAACGGATGAAAGTAGAAAGAGAGAGATTTAAAAAAGAACGTTAAAGGAGGAAGGATGGCCGGAAGATAACAAGGAACCAAGGGGTAAAAAGAAGAGGAAGTATGAGGCAGAAGAAAGAGGCGAGTGGGGGAGGAGGGGGAGAAGAAGGAAGGGGAGGGAGGAGGGGGTGTGTACCACTCCTTATTAAGGCGCGCACCAAGTATGAATTCGCTTCTCGACGAAGGAACAACGGAAGCAGTGTTATTTAGCATGTGCGTCAGCTATGCTCGCGAGTGAGAGAGGAACTAAGTGCTGCCCCCCCTCTCTCTCTCTCTCTTCATTGCGGAAACTCCCTCTTTCTCCATTATATCTCTCTTTCCTCTCTCTCTCACTCTCTTCCACCACTCCCATGTACCGTTACGGTCGAAACGAATGAGAACAGCTAATGGAAGTAAAATTTCGCATTTTGCAAACCTTGAGCCTAATGTCCATTAAGTTAATGTGTTTTCGGTTTAGTGCAGCGGTATCTTTTCCAGAAAATTTAATAGGGCATAAGAGGTTGTATCGAGGAACAATAAATAATCCAGAGTATCACCGCGTTGACTTCCATTACGCGTTCGCTTGTTAAATTAAAGTCCTTCTCGAGAGAACCGTATTGTTTGAAGGTATTCACTCGTTAAGTCGCAATAAAAAAAACATTTAATTGGTTTTGATGAAAAATGCTTAACGGTGACACATAAAAAATGTTCAAAAGAACTGTTATTTTTTATTGAACAAACGTGTGCTTATTTATGTTGCTATGCCAAAGGCATGTCGCCTGTCTTCGTAAGAAATAAGGACACAATCTGGAGAAGAAAGAGGGATAACGAGGGATATTTATATTGATTACGAACTGGACATCTAAGATAAAAAAACCTAAAATAAAAGCATCATACGCCAAAGAGAAAGTTATTTTCTTCTCTCTAGCGCCCAAAGAGGGCAAGATATTTGGATGAAGCGATGAAAAATAGTTCTTTTAGTGATTGAAAAAATGTGCACCTTTGGCATTAGACACTTTACTACCTTGAACAAAATGATAAAAAATCACTTGGTATTAAATTCCACCTTATTGAAAAAAGATACGACTGGTTTCGACTAATATTTAGTCATCACCTGATGATGACTAGATATTAGTCGAAATTGGTCGTATCTTTTTTCAATAAAGTGGAACTTAATACCAAGTGATTTTTTATCATTTTATTCATGATGGAGTTCCACCAAGTAAAGGCTTCTTCCGTTGAATTTACTGCCTTCTTTGCTCATCGACCATTTTATAACTTATTGATTAATAGGCATGCGATCTAAATGTTCTGGTAATCCTATTACCAATGACATTTGAAAATAGTAAGAGTTCTGTTTTCATAACTGCGCTGTGCACGATTACTAGCTTTAATGTCAAAAATTTGATTTAAAGAATCACGTGTATTTATAAGAAGGCGAACATTTATAAATATATTGACTATATAAGCGGTTCTCATCCGAAGAGTTGAGAGGTGTGTCGCCGAAATCTTGAATAATGGCTAGTAAAAAGTGAAGTGAACTTCCTTAAGCAGAATTTTGTCTTTCTCTTGCGTCATTTTTGCAACAATAAAAGCCATGTTTAAGTTCAAAATATTCGTTATCACTCACTACTCCTTTTTTTTAGTCCGGCAAAATGCTGTGTACGCACGTTGAATGTCGACCGCCATGTGTGTCACGACTGACAAAGGTTGAGAACCGCTGCTCTAGATAAATGGAAACACGGTTAACTTAACGAGGTAGTTCATTTTATTCTAAATATTTCTTTGAATATAACATTAACTTACACAATTATGCTTATAAAATAAAATATGCTCATGTCCACTAAGCGATACATCAAGGAAAACGCCTGTCAAATAGAGCGTTGAAAAAGAAATAAATTATAGTTTGACGACAATAAAAATTTCAAATTAATGAAATTTGTGTTGAAAAGACATGATTAAGTGTGTGATAAAATTTTAACGCAATATGCTTCACGCTTATCAGTTCTAAGGTATTCTTAAATGAGACAGAGGAATAAAATTATTTTTAATTGCGTGTCTCCGTGAAACGTGAAATAGAACCTCTGTTTTTAAATTGAGTTCGTATCCTTCGACTTAAACTCGACGACTATCACCCTCCATTTCATGCAACTCTTGAGTAGACATTCTATCCTTATTAGAGATTGATATTCTTCAGGAATTTTAAATTATACTGGGATAAAATTTTTTAAACATGTGAACAGAATATAGATTACGCTAATCGCCCGAAAAGTATACGAATACCAATACTGTAGAATGAATTTTAAAATACGAACTGTGAGAAGTAATACAGCGTAGTTCTGCGACTATTGAAGAATGCCAATGATTCAAAACGAACGAAGAGTTAAAATGAATTTATCTAAGGAAATGTATTGCGAATGACAAGAGAAAATGGTTGAAAGATAAAGGAACAGAAGGTAGAATCGAAAAAGAAAAGGACTGAAAGTCAGGATATATCCAATTGGATGTAGGAGCATTCAAAAATATAAAAAAATAAGAGATCAGAAAAAAGCTACTCCGTAGTTCGCAAGGATCGAGTTGCAAAAAAAAAAAGAAACGATATAAAGAAAATGGCAGGGACATTCTGGGCGGCCTTGTGACTGTTTTCACGTCCTTGGGAGTCTACTATGATGCACGCCCCCACTCCCTCGCCCCAGACAGTAAAGGCATCAAAAGACGTCAACTGCAAATGACTTTCTCTACACCCCTACTCCCAATCACTTCTCTCCCTCTCCCTTTCTCTTCCCTTTTCTCCGCTTTCCTTCCACCCTGCCCATCGCAGCCTCCCTATATCCTTTCCAAAACGTCTTTCTCACTCTCCGCCGTCCCTTATTCCCTCTCCTTTGCCACCTTTCTCTCTTTCCCAGCCTCTCTTTCGCCATCTAAACTTTCTATCTATCTCGTTTCCGCTTACAATTTCTCTGAATCGCTTCCCCTTTCAGCCCATCTCTCGTCCGTCTATTCCTCGCAATTATTTCGGTTCTTCCCACTTCTCTAGCTTCCTTCCCTAACTTTTCATCTATATAAAAGCTAGTCGATTTTTGCCGGTTTATTCGTTCCAAAATGTGCATCTGCCAATTTGCGACTGCCTTAACGCATTTAAGTGGCCTCAATCTACCGGAATATTTTCTTTTCATTTTCATGTCAATTTCAGAAATGTTTTCCCCGCCCACAATTACTCATGTTTTATTCAGTGGAAAATAAATCAGAGTAAAGTGCACAAGTGTAAAAAAAATTCGATTATCCTACGTTTGATCTTTAAATTGAGATATATCTCAAAATTTCATTTTGTAAAGCAATTACGGTTAAAACGAATATTTTTAGATAATCCAGTTTCCTACAAACAATGAAACTAAAGTTATTAACGCTAGTATTTTATAAATTCACTTACGCAACACAAATCAATAAAATTTTAGCTACTTCACATGAATCCGACAGTGATTTAGAGCGGCGATCTTCAAGCGGGTGTACTCGTACCCTTGAGGGTACATTTAGAGTTATATAAGGGTACGCAAAAGTTATAGAGGTTATAATTTTTCTTCTAACTTCAGCTTTCGCACATGATTTAGGGAATGAAGGCTATTATTTTAAGACTGCGAATAACATTTTCTTAAACGCTGTAGGCACGATTTTACTGACAAAGAGGAATTTGGAAAGAAATAGCATATCTATTTAAAGAAGCCTGCTTAATAGTTCGTAAATTATTGTGAAGCCTTTTTTACGAATTCGTTATGAAAATTATATTAAAAACGAATTAACCACGTTATTTTTAATAATTCACTTTTGTAAACACGTTTTATGCTTTTTATTGTAGGTGATATTCATTTCATTTTCACACTGGTATACGCAACAACTTAAGAAATGCTGAAAAAATGCAAATAAACGTCGAAGAGCACTGATTTATAAACAACAACAACGAAGAATGAAAGTCGTAAATAAACCTTAGTAATGAGGAAACAAATAAACTCCATAAAACATATTATAATTAAAACTGTAAAAGAGATAATTCGATACAAATAAAACTCGCGCGTATCAATATATTCGCAGTATTATAATTATCGACTCGTAATTTTATAGAAATCGTTTCTAAATTCTCATTTGCATATAGAGTATCGGCAATCTTAACCTTGTTAAGTGGACACAAAATTTTAAGTGATATATTGATAAAATACTTAATAAATTTTCCTACTCGATGAAAATATGGACTTAAGGGTGATAAGAACTCGAAGGTTGTTATCGTTTTCGTCAGCGGTTTAAGAAAACATACGGCCCAAAGGCCGGTTTCAGCAGTTACAAATATTTAATCGGTCCGCTGAAGAGTAATCAACGATAAATCTTTCCCAACGGTAGCGCTGTTATAAATTATTAGACTTCGCAAGGACTCCTGAGGGAAAAAGTAAAGTTCATCGAATTGCAGGTTACGCGGCAATAAACTTTATCGGATTGAAGGAATTGCTCGTTGGAAATAAAACTTCAGTCGCCAGGTCTCAGTTGCAGAAATTACTAGAATTTATACCTCTCGCTACATTTTGGCCTTATTTCAAAGATGATTGTTAACGTGTTATAATAACGTTAATATCCATGGCAACATTTTGTGTGAGGTAAGCAAGTAGATATGGCTATAACATAATAAGTGTGACAAGTGATGCACCAGTATAATTAATTCATTGGTTACATAAATAACTATCACTAATTTCGTTATAATGCCAAGTTAATCCCTCCAATATATCGCTTTTTTGTTTAACTTGTGTTTGTACAGGTAATTTGTTTCAGATTAAGTGAATTGCGCAATCCTCACTCAACTTTGGTTTAGCCAGACCTCCTATAATAGAATTAATTATTCTTTAAACCTCCGTTAGTTAAAATTATACTGATTGAATAAAGGTTGATGAGATTCTTATAATTACTTCTGTCTTTCTCATAAAACACCGCAGATAAAAGACAAATTTGTTCGTATATTCAGTATTACGGATCTCTTATAATAACAAGAAAGTTGGGTCTGTCTTAACCGTTCTGATTCTTGATTCACTAAGCACTGTTTTTGGATGCTGAGCTACAATGTTTAACATTTGAAATACCTAAAAGACCGAGAAGTGCTCCCATATTGTAGAATGAAAAAGTCATGAAAACAACGGATGCGCACGATCACGTGTATTTGTCATCTGAAGTACATCAATTCTGGAATTTACTTAATTATAAAAGAATATGATTAACGGATTAAAAGAGTGATAAGATTAGAAATATCATTTCCATTTTTTATTGCTGTTTCATAAGAAAAGTACAGGCATTGCATTGGTATACGAATGGTGTTTCAAGACGTAACATATACATTAACATGGAGAATACTATATCTCCGATTGATTTACTGCCTATTCATTTTATAAAAGTGAAGAAAAAAATTTCTTTATTGGCTTTATCACAATATGCAATCATTTATTAACACTTTGTAACAATCATCGCACTAAAAGAGAACTAATAAATTGAAATTAAGCATTAATAAATAATATTCTTCCGTCAACTTTTTTTGTAAAATGAACATGAAAGCAAGTAATTGAAGTGACAGTATTCCTCCTGCTATTCGCTATTTGCGTTTTGAAACTGTGCAACCAGTATGTACCTTTTTTATATTTTACTGCAAATGTCTTGAGGGTTTCAGATAGTTTAAATAGTTGTAAAAGCAAACTTCCAACAGCTTTAACAGAGTATATTACCTTTCAAATGTAAAACAACATAGAAATATAACATGTCAGCATATTTTAGACAGTATTTAAAGCAATTATTAGCGATTACCATCCTTGGTAAACGTGTCTGGTTCGCAGGGTTCGAATCCTGTCGAGGGCATGAATTTCAGTGCCGGTCTTTGCTACCGTTGTAACGCTCAACTGTAAAAGGCCTTTAACGACCGTTTTTTGAACCAGCTTAAATGCAATTAAAAATACATAAACACAGATGCGCTACAGAACGATAAAGAAAAATAAAAAACTAACGTTGAGATTTAAACATGAGATGCGATGGAGGGAGTAGGAGGAGGAATCGACTAGAGCTATTTCACTTGTCTCTCTCTAACAACCCATTGGTTTCTTGCGGCTTCCACGGACTACGGAAGCGTTCTTAAATAATCGGAGCTCTGATGCGCGAGGCGCATGCCTCTTATGATACTTCAGTGCACATCCAACCACCACTACATCCTACATGAAAATACATTTGATACCGCGCGCCCCGAAGAGCATTGAGAAAATCGTCCTCTCGTATATATCGTATAAGAAAAAGGAGAATCTCCCCCGGCATTTCAGTCCCATTACGCTCTTCAACCAAAGAAATCTGGTACGTAAAAGGGACTAGAAAGCTCTTTAAAGTGGGGGAATATGTAGAGAGATAATAAGATATATCTATATATATATATACACATATATACAGGGCCGTGCCCAGAATTTTGCCGCCTGAGTCGAGATATAATATGGCGCCCCCTTAATTTTTTTACTAAGTAATTTTATTATATGTTAGTCAAAAACGATAGGAAATAATAAAAATCTATTTATTCAAATCCATAATCACTTATATTTATGAAAAATCTCAACTATACATAGTTTAATTTTCGTAGAATTTGAGTCAGAATCTATTTATAATTTTCTTTGGGATCAATGAAAAAATTATTCTTCTTCGCGATCGAATTGCTTATGCATATGCCGTACTCTTAGTCTTTATTCTGTAACAAACACTGGATCAATTTCTAGTTCTTCCGCGATTCTTTCTGCTGCTACTATTACGTCGTTCAATCCTGTCGTGCGATAATCTTAAAAAAAATCAATAGTTTGATCAATGGCTTTAATACATTCTGAAAGGTCAGGTTTTAAAGTTTTGAAAATTGGCCTTTCCTTTGTGAGATTCAACACCAGATAATTTTTTATGGCCAAACATCGTCCGCTTTAAAAACTGTAAAATAGTAAGGTATGGCCTCTTAACTTTTTATAAGAGTAATATTGAAAATATACTAACACTAACAATTATTTATAGTATTAATTGATATTTGTACAACAAAATACATTTACTCCGTATTTTTGTGGGCTGTCTTAATTAAAAAGGGAAGGTATAATTTTGAAGTTATACAACTATATCTTTCAATCTACTATTTTCAACAATAAAATAACATAAAATATTAACACGCAAAGGTTTCCAATTAGCCCATAATCATGAAACCCGAAACTCGATAAGAATAAATCTACTTAATTGAAATGCAATTTAGCTCATAAAATAACGCAAGTTGACAGGACTCAGATCTTCTGTTCGATTTATGAACATAAAAAACATGATGTTAGTCAGTCGCGCATTAAAAATTAATCTTTGCACCACCACCTATCAAGCAAAATTGTTTTATTTTTCAGTTTTTGTGGTGATTTTACCGAAAATAAAATTAATAAATATAGATTTAAAGTATACATGATTTTACTGCAAAAATAAATGAAAATGGTTATCCTACGTCTCTCAATAAATGTTTAATATAATATGAAATACTGACACCTTTATAAACCCTGTTCCTTTCAGTAAAAGGTATTTCGTTGATCCGCTAGTAGAAAACGTGGAACGTATCACTTTCCTTCCTTCTTGGAATCGCACAAAATATTTATATCGAACTAATTTAAGACACAGTCCAACAGAGTGTCACCTAGCTCTTTCGCATTACTAAGTGAGAATGGTGAGAATGCAGCATAGGGCGCGCTTCATAGCAGATTGATATTCCCCAGAATGGTTAAGCATTTTGAATATTCCAAGAAAAAACAATGAAACAGAAATATAAGACAGGGAGGGACGCGAAGCCCTGCCGGGGGTTTTTGCCGCTTTGATGACAGTAGACTCATCCCTTTGCTGCAGTCAACACTCGTTAGAGGTTTAATTTTTTCCAGCTAAAATGTCAACAATGTCAATATTGACCAAAGATTTCCGCTTTTTAGTAGAAAGCCTAATACTCCTAAAAGCGATATCTCTGTGTAAAATCAACACGATCACGGAGAATACCTAATATTTCTGTAGGAAAAAGTTCAAGCATACATCAGATAATACAACTCGGACAGCAATAGGTGTTAATATGTAATAGGTAAGTTTAACCAGTGTAACCGATTAGAGTAACCAGCTGAGAGCAAAAGAATTACACTACGAAGCTTAAAAGCAGTTCACAAGCATCCATTGAAAACACAGGTTTACGAGTATAAGCGGTCGACGCAGTTAAGAGGTAAAGCGTCTGTCAACCAGCTTACCCCAAGTTAAATGTCGCCGCACGAAACTGATGGTGAGTTGAAGTCATTTAATTCGGTGCGGGGGCGAATCGTCTTTTACTTGCTATAATTAAACCCATTCGTCCATATTTAACGAAAGGCTTACACTCACTCAACCTATTTATAATTACGTCATATCCAAATTGAAAATTCTGGGGACACTAATTTTCGTATCAGTCGGATACCTTTGCCTGGGACGACCTAAACGCCAGTCAACCAGACCTGAAATTAAAGGGAGATATGGAGGACTTTATTCCTTAGATGAGAGGTACGAACTTACCTACCTTTGCTGTGTTGTCAACGTTCCAGCGGTGGAAGAAGAAATAAATCCCTTTCCTCCAGCGATGAGAAAAATTCCTCACACTCAAATATACACGGCACTTCTTCACAGAATGACCATTACACTACACAGGGACGTGCAAAAGGGGGTAAATGAAAAGCACTTTGGGGTTGACGAATGAAATAAAGGGTAAAGGTTTGATATTGGAAATTGAAGAAATTGGTGGGAATCACAATTCCATATCACCTGTCATGGCAAGACAAAAAAATTCAATTGTACTACCTAAACACGATAGAAGATGCGACTTAAATAGACTTAAGGCTAGGAAAACCATTCATGTAGCTTATATTGCAATAACTCTCCGTAGACACCATGAAACTGCTTTTATTCTCGCGAGAATTTAAAAATTATATTATAATTTTACCAAAAGAACATTTATTTAGGATTATATATTGCCTTAATTCGGCGAATAAATTTGCCAAACGTTCATAAATAACTTACATATCTTTAGAGACTCCATGGCCTTCTCTTCGAAAGGATATCACGGAAATTTCTTCGTCACATCCGAACACTTTCACGTCTCAAAGTAGACTGAACAAATCGATAGAAAACTTCCCGCCAATATCAGAATACGTCACGACGACGTCACTTTGGACGGCTAAATAATCAATAACGAAGTGCTGGGAGGTGGGGGATATGGGAAAAATACCTTTTCCATGACCATAAAAGGTATCAGCGCAGACGAGGAACTCGGAATGCCTCCACGAAACCTCCAAAGTGCACAGAGGCACGCACTGGCTTACTCACAAGAAATTCCTTTCAAAAAAGTCCTCCCAAAATCTGGGAGGTGGGGGGAAATGCCTTTCCTTTGGTTCTTTAATTTTACACCGTCAAATGTAGACAGATAGGTTTATTTGAATGGCATTTCTTGTGAGTAGGCCAGTGCGTGCCCCTGTTGCACTGTCGTACCTCTCATCTAAGGAATAAAATCCTCCATATCTCCCTTTAATTTCAGGTCTGGTTGACTGGCGTTTAGGTCGTCTCAGGCAAAGGTATCCGACTGATAGGAAAATTAGTGTCCCCAGAATTTTCAATTTGGATATGACGTAATTATAAATGGGTTGAGTGAGTGTAAGCCTTTCGTTAAATATGGACGAATGGGTTTAATTATAGCAAGTAAAAGACGATTCGCCCCCGCACCGAATTAAATGACTTCAACTCACCATCAGTTTCGTGCGGCGACATTTAACTTGGGGTAAGCTGGTTGACAGACGCTTTACCTCTTAACTGCGTCGACCGCTTATACTCGTAAACCTGTGTTTTCAATGGATGCTTGTGAACTGCTTTTAAGCTTCGTAGTGTAATTCTTTTGCTCTCAGCTGGTTACTCTAATCGGTTACACTGGTTAAACTTACCTATTACATATTAACACCTATTGCTGTCCGAGTTGTATTATCTGATGTATGCTTGAACTTTTTCCTACAGAAATATTAGGTATTCTCCGTGATCGTGTTGATTTTACACAGAGATATCGCTTTTAGGAGTATTAGGCTTTCTTCTAAAAAGCGGAAATCTTTGGTTAATATTGACATTGTTGACATTTTAGCTGGAAAAAATTAAACCTCTAATGAGTGTTGACTGCAGCAAAGGGATGAGTCTACTGTCATCAAAGCGGCAAAAACCCCCGGCAGGGCTTCGCGTCCCTCCCTGTCTTATATTTCTGTTTCATTGTTTTTTCTTGGAATATTCAAAATGCTTAACCATTCTGGGGAATATCAATCTGCTATGAAGCGCGCCCTATGCTGCATTCTCACCATTCTCACTTAGTAATGCGAAAGAGCTAGGTGACACTCTGTTGGACTGTGTCTTAAATTAGTTCGATATAAATATTTTGTGCGATTCCAAGAAGGAAGGAAAGTGATACGTTCCACGTTTTCTACTAGCGGATCAACGAAATACCTTTTACTGAAAGGAACAGGGTTTATAAAGGTGTCAGTATTTCATATTATATTAAACATTTATTGAGAGACGTAGGATAACCATTTTCATTTATTTTTGCAGTAAAATCATGTATACTTTAAATCCATATTTATTAATTTTATTTTCGGTAAAATCACCACAAAAACTGAAAAATAAAACAATTTTGCTTGATAGGTGGTGGTGCAAAGATTAATTTTTAATGCGCGACTGACTAACATCATGTTTTTTATGTTCATAAATCGAACAGAAGATCTGAGTCCTGTCAACTTGCGTTATTTTATGAGCTAAATTGCATTTCAATTAAGTAGATTTATTCTTATCGAGTTTCGGGTTTCATGATTATGGGCTAATTGGAAACCTTTGCGTGTTAATATTTTATGTTATTTTATTGTTGAAAATAGTAGATTGAAAGATATAGTTGTATAACTTCAAAATTATACCTTCCCTTTTTAATTAAGACAGCCCACAAAAATACGGAGTAAATGTATTTTGTTGTACAAATATCAATTAATACTATAAATAATTGTTAGTGTTAGTATATTTTCAATATTACTCTTATAAAAAGTTAAGAGGCCATACCTTACTATTTTACAGTTTTTAAAGCGGACGATGTTTGGCCATAAAAAATTATCTGGTGTTGAATCTCACAAAGGAAAGGCCAATTTTTAAAACTTTAAAACTTGACCTTTCAGAATGTATTAAAGCCATTGATCAAACAATTGATTTTTTAAGATTATCGCACGACAGGATTCAACGACATAATAGTACAGTTACTTGAGTTCACACCTTCAATAATACTACATATGTAGTTCATATTTCTCAAAAAATGAATATAAGGCTAGTTTATTCTAGGCAACTTTAACAATAATTTGATTTTCTCAAAATTGGCTCTGACGATTTGTTAAAATTTCATAACGTTACTTGAGTATAGGTCTGCAATAATACTTCAATTGCCTTTTTCTCAATGAATGTATATAAGGCTAGTTTATTCTTGGGCAACTTTAACAAAAATTGGATTTTTTAAAAACCGGCTCATACGACGCATTATTATATGAGAAAGTTTGTACAATGTATGTTGTACCGATTTTTTTATCTTCGTAGGAAGGTTGGCAGAATTTATTTCATAAGAGACGAGATATATTGTGCCTTTATTTTTGGAACAAAGTCGTTCATGCATGGTTAGCCTAAGGGTTTTTTCTACGAATATGCTATTGTCCAACTCATGGTCAACTCAATATAGAAACGAGTTTTTGCAGCATTGTTTGAAAAGGAATAAACGATATCGAAAATATCATTAATATACATTGTCAGCTCGAGTTATCATGTTTTGACGCCCGGCCTTTTGCATATAAAAATTTCACAAACATACCGTTAATTTTTATGTTCAACTATACGCCTTGTTGTAATAAATACGAAGTTGCCGCATCGTTAAAATGTGATTCACTTTGGAATACAAAAGAGAAATTTGCAATAATGGATAGATATATAAAAGTCGTTTAAATTCTATAACTATATTGACGCCTCGGGCGCGGGCTGGCCTTATGAATTTATTTTTGTAGGTTTTCATTTTTGTCAAATTTTGGCGCCCCCCTTCGAGAGGCACCAGAGGCGGTTGACTCGCCGCATCACCCATCGGCACGGCCCTGTGTATATATATGCTTAGTACTGGCGAAATTGAGACAAATATGCCACCCGCTGACACTTCCATTCAATTGAGTAATAGCCATAAAATGGATAGAAAATTTAAAGAAATTGGTTGACAATTAACTTAACGCTTAATACGTCTGACAGTTCCATAAATCATGCACCCTATTAATCGACAGCAGTATCAAAAACAGAGAAACGTTACCGTATATATTTAAAATAACTATTTCATCTTAGGAAATAATATGATTTCGTTCAATAAAGTTGCGCGGAGAAAATAAAATGGTAAGTATTAATTATTAAAAATTTTGGCAGGAGAAGAATTTTTATCTATAAATTAAAATAAAATAAAACGACCTCAAAAAAGTTAGCACATTTAGAGTGGAAGAGAATAAAGGAAATGACATGCCCTTGACTTACTGTAAGATATTGTGTATAAACATGGAAAATGTAATTCTCTTCCAATGATCTGTATGAGAATATATTATTGTTTTAAATTAAAGAAATTAATAATTATTTAAATAATTCTGAATCATATTTCTCGATTGCAGAACAGCGAAAATTCGACCTCTTATTGGAAACCATTTTTATTTATAGATTTTTGGGCTAATTAAAAGACGTCCAATGCATGGGCATACGAACAGAGTATTATAATAACATTAGCCGCAAATGCCGAAATGATAGTTGATTACAATTTTTGTTTCTAATGAAATATACATAAATTTACTTACAAACGAAGCGAAAATAACTTGATCCAGAGAATGTCATAAGTAAATGGAGAGATCCAATCCAACTTACCTGAAATTAGATAAAAAATATAATTAGTACGTTGTCACATAAGGCGCATATATCTAATTAAATATTTCGATAAATGTTAAAATTCTTTATTTTCAAGAACTCATCATGTTTTCTGTAAAGTTTATTGTACTAAAATATGAAACTAGAAGATTAATCAGAATTGAACGAAAAATTAAGATATGAATTATGCCAAAAAACTGAACCTTTAAAGATGACAAAATATGAACTAATTTTCTTTAAAGTACACTCTTAATGTAAAATACACAAGTGACTTTAACTTTATAAACTACGCCACAACCAGGAATATTCTCCTGTTACGAAATGCATTCTTCATTGAATTGGACTAATATGACTTGATTGGAAAGTGTAAAAAAATCGGTACAACATACATTGTATAAACTTTCTCATATACGAATGCGTTTAGTAATCTTTAAAAAATATGAACTATATAGAATTATTATAAATATCAACTTAACTATACGAACTTTGATGAAAATCGTATTAGCCGTTCTTTAGAAAATCCAATTGTTGTTAAACTTGCCCTACAATAAACTAGCCTTATATTCACTTTTTGAGGAAAATAAAATATGTAGTATTATTGCAGACGTAAACTTAAATAACTGTACGAAATTTTATCAAAATCGTTTGAGCCGTTTTTGAGAAAATCAAATTATTGTTAAAGTTACCTAGAATAAACTAGCCTTATATTCATTTTTTGAAAAATATGAACTATGTAGTATTATTGAAAACGTAAACTCAAGTAACCGTACGAAATTTGATCAAAATCTTTATAGCTATTTTTGAGAAAATCAAATTGTTGTTAAAAAGGCGTAGAATAAACTTCCCTTAATTACTGAGCAACGTCAACCATTTTTTCAAAACTTCTATTTTATATGGTATAATTCCTAAAAACGAAATTTCATTCATTTTTGCTCTACCGTTTAGGGTCTACAGCCAATAACAGGCAGACAGACGGCATTGCGTAAACCACTTTTTCAGACTCAAGTACATCTAAAACATATTTCCGTCAAAATCTCGAGGTCGAAGTTTTTCGCGATAACAATACGTTCTCAATATAGTTCGTATATGAGAAAGTAATAAATAAATATTGTTCCGGACTTAGCTATACATGCATTAATTTTTCATCATGTAAAAGCATAGATAAATAATAAATATAATTCACTGTATTTATATTTGGGCATATATCAATTTAAATTGTTGATATTAAGCCATAAAGATAGGGAAAATGGTGAAATTTTGAGAAATAATAACTATTTCGTAATAATACTTTCGTTAACGCTGCGGTGTAAGCAAGCTAAAATCAGCGAAGGAGATGGAAAACGGTGAAATGATCTTTCACAGATAATAATGATAAAAGCGACCATTCTGTTTTATTGTCAAAGTTCTTCCTTCGAATCTGCGAAAAATCGTTGCGCTATAATCACAACCGCTTTAGGAATGCCTATTAGTGTTTCAATAACATTAACAATCAGATTCCATTCAGAGAGCGAAACAACTTCTCGTCGAGCAGAAAACTTTCTCCGGTGGGCTATTCTGTGGCTGTAATTGGCTGCTTTATCAGCGGCATTCTTCGGTCTTTTCCGCAAGTCTCCGCTTCACCCGATTCCGCATTTCCCTATTCTTCCACTGTATTCTCGAGCTCCGCCACGACCGCGTTTTGAACACGGACATGGGATTTGAAAGAGAGAGGGATAATTTCCCCTCGTTAGAGAGGGAGAGAAATGCGTCTTGTCTTCTTTTGAACCCAATCTCCCTTCATCTCCAATAGCTACCAAGATAAAACAAGCCGAAACAATAAGACCAATAACAAATTCCCTTTATAATCTCGTCGTCCTTTCCCTTTTTACCTCACATTTATTTCGCCGGATAAAATTAATTCCTCCTTTAGGGAAAAAGCCAAAGTAACTACAGGCAAATCCTCTCGACGTTCCTTTGTTCTAGTTTTCTCTCGGTCACGTGTACCTTTCGTGTATATTTCAAGTTAAGCAACCGACCATTTTATTTCTGAAAATACACTCATATATAAGTAGCACTACTATTACTTTCAAAATTATTACTTATAGAAGATCACAATACACGTCTTAACAGATAGTACGGAAAGTGAAAAAAATTACTTGTTCGCAAAATTTATAAATATATATATTTTTCAGGCTGCTATTCATATAAATTAAATAATTCTGTAAAATTACATCAAGTTTGGCCAACGAAAAACGATTATTCATGCTATTTCGTAATAATTCTCAAATGCGACGAACTGACTTCGCTTCCATTACAGTGGCGTGCGCTTGATTCCTAATTTTATTTTTCTAATTGCTCTGGTTGAAAACATAAAATTAAAAAATTACTCAAACATACGTGTTGGAATTTGTTCTACTTTGAAAGACTAATATTGACCCAACTACAGTTTTACTATTGTTTATCAATTGATGTTGCAATATCATAAAGACTATAACGATATTTGCATCTCAATTGATTAAAAATTTTACCAGTATCAAAACCTGAAACGGACATTATTCTAACTGAAATATAAAGAAAAAGTATTCATCCTGAGAGAACAATGATTTTTGATAGGATAGATTAGACTTGATGCTATACGGTGTTTCACTATAAAGCATTCTATGTGACACTGCAGATAACTGACAGAATTCTGCTAAACCATTAACGAAAAAGTTTGATATTCGAATTTTAATTATTGTAACATTAAATTAAATTTTCCATTACACCAGACGTTCATTCGTTAACAAAACCTTCAACATGACAACAGTGATCTGCTACCTTAACAGAAATCCTAAAACGAAAAAAGTTCCTTCTAATACCTCTTTCTGGGTTCTTTCCCAGTGAGTGGGAGCGGGTGGAAGTTATGGCCGAAGGCACCATGATTGAGTAGGAATCACGGAGAGTGGAGTCCGGAAACCATTAAATTCCATCCACGCCATCAGCCACGAAGAGGTCTTGATCAAATCAGATTACGAAGGATAGGGAGATGGCGGCGCTTCCTCGTTAGCGACGGAATTCAACTCGTTTCAGATAACACAAAATTGGACCACCTCGTTCCATGACAAGCTATGTTATTACTTTCTCCATATACGTAGTATAGAGAAAGTATTGTTTTTATGAGAAAAATCGACTTCGAGATTTCAACGGAAATACGTTTTGAGGTCCCTAGAACACGTTTAGACTATTTTCGGAATGATGTCTGTGTGTGTATGTGATTGTGGGCGCTCTAACTCGAAAAGTACTTGCCATATCATTACCAAATTTCATATATATAACATTTTGGTATGAGCACAAAGAGCTGATTAGTTTTTGGAAAATACCGGTTAACCGAAAGTCGAAGTTTATTAGCAACCCGATTCGGTTTCGGAGAAATATCTCCGTTAAAACATCATTATTATATATACAGTTTGATACAAAAGTTATAGAGAATGTACTTTCCTACAACATTCATTTGAATCAATTTTCCATAGCAGTAATGGTTAAGGAATTATCTACTATAATATATTTTGAAGCGTGAGTTTGTGTTTGTTCATGGAACTCCTCCTAAACGATAAAAGCTACAATAATCAAATTTGGTACGATTCTTCCTTACATCCTACCTTAGTGAATGGTCAAGGTTTAGTCAAACGGGATTAATAACTGCTTCCAATATAGGGGATTAACTTTCTTCCATATGATAACACGTATGATTCCATTTCTTGACTTGCAAGGTATTCTTCCTTCAAGCATAAAAATATGTAAATATGGACCGATTTTTTTCGTTTTTGCTTTATTCAACGAATAAAACTCTATTCTATCTTATTCCTGCGAAATTTTTATGTTACACGGTCGAAGTTTTCAGAACTACGCTATTTGTTTCCAAATTTTGTGGATTTTTCGTACTCTTCCCAGGCGTTGCCAAGGCGGCCGTCATTGTTACCTACGATTCAATTACCTTCAATGAAGCTTATAAATAGACGAAAGTTTAGCGTTATTCGATTCGCACTTTTGTTAAAGCAACGAAACGATCGATGTTTATGGATAGCAACATAAATAGATACTGATTAATATTCAGGAAGCGTTTATTGATAAAAATAATTGAGCCTTCTTTCTTCTATTGAATACTGGAATCTTACATTTTTTGTAAGTAAAATTATTATATTTTATCGTTATATCTGAATGCAGAAGGCTCGGAAACGGATTGCTACAAGCAAATATGATTAATTGTTAAGAAAAGCTAATTGTAAGTTTAAAAGTATCTACTAAATATTTTAAAGAGTTTGTATGTTGTGCTGTAGTAGCTTCACTAAATCCGTTGAAATTCAACAGGAAATTCTGCTAGTTTATAAATAACCAGTTTTTTCGGTTTCCGTAAAATTTATCCTTAAAAACGTCGTTATTGGTAATATTCGTGAGGACCAAAGTCTTATAGAATAATATTTATTCCAAGTTTTGTTTGAAACGAATTTTCGTAGAACCTTCCATTTAGTAGATAATTAATTTATTCGTAAATTTGCAGTATACAGCGCCACCATCGAGCGATGAATTCTGTAAACATATTCAAAATATAATTTACTGTATTCTTTTACGATACGAAATAATAAGTCTGCCTCATAATGCTATTCATAATAAATTAAATATCTATACCCCAAATATGGAGAAAGTCATTTGTTGGCCACATCAGATTTTTTTGTAATATATGACCTTTTTTACATAACTTACATCCATAGATAATAAAAAACGTCCTCACCTTTAGTGAATGATAAACCAAACTCATTCGTAAATCAGTATCAGAAAAATCTCAAAAGCTGCATGGTATTTCATACGAATATATCTTAGTTTCCCGCTCGGTAACCATTGCAAATAATTTTGTTTCCCCGATATTTGGGAATTATATCTAATTCTCTATCCCCGACGAAAAGGAGGGGCTGAAGATTAACTGCGCGGACAGACAGCACAGAGGCGCGATAAAGGAAGCGAGGATATGGAGGGGCGGAAAATACATTCGCTTTCAACAATAGCAATACTACTTCGACACTTATAAATCGTACGTTCCTTGAGAAAATGTTGGTTTTATTCATTCAGGTGCAATAAAAACTAAACTATATATATATATATTGGAGTGTTTTCTTTGCTTTGCTTTGCATCTTCACTTACACTGAGCAGGGAGACCCGTCAAGGGAGATGTTTAATGTGAACTCAATGCGACCTCACTAAATTCACATGTTCACTAACGCTGTCACCGACTCTTCCCGCAGGTTCGCGAAATGCCACAATAAAACGTTAATGCTGACAATGAGTCAGAAAGATAAAGAACAGGTAATAAGACGGAAATGTCTTCGCGACCGTGCACACAAAATTAAAAAATGGAAAAAGGGAAAACATGACAAATACTTATTCAACATGATCATGAAACAATAAATGAGACACTTCTACACTTTCGATTCTGCCACCGTAATGGCACAAATATTGCTACTGATGCAACGTTATTTTGATGAATTAAAATGTCTACCTATGTATAGTGTAGAATGTTATGAATGCCTTATGGATCACATCGTCAATGATCCGCTCAGCGTAATTAAGGAGGACATGCAATTCTCGATATTCCCATATGCACGCAGAATAATTACCAAGATACGATTGCAACGGTCAAGAAATTAGGTAAACTTGATTTATTTGCGACTAAGTTGCGACCTAAGTTGGCTAGAAATTTCCCCTAATGTATGTATAATTCCTAGAACTAAAACGGCTTCTGATATTCCACTGATTATAGCACGAGTTTTCTATTTAAAATATAAAAGATTTAGCGACAGAAATCAATATCGGCACGACGTTCTGAACAGCTGTAGCATTAGTCTACACAGTCCAATTCCAAAAGCGAGGGCTACACCATGCGCATGTGCTGTTTACGTTGATTCCTTCATGTAAATTACTAGGACCAGATCAAAATAAAATTATTCATTCACTCGAACAAAACTAACTACACGCATATTTGACGTCTTAAACATTAACGAAATTTATTCAAAAAAATGTAACATATTTAGCACAGATGAAGCGCAGGCTGTATGTACCAAGCTTGTTATGAATACGCCCAGCTGAAAAAAGAATATCTTAATTCCAATTAAAAAGTTTTTAAATTGTTTATTTTCCTCTCGCTTCCACGTGCGCTTAATTTTCCGGTGGTGGATTTGCCATCGCATGCCCTTCATGATTGGTGGTACTAATGGTACATATTAAAAATTTAGGGCAGACTCCAATTATTAAAATGTATAGGATTAAATTAACTCAATATTGGCCTTTAGATGATTTATATTTCATGGACGCCAGTGGTTAGGTGAATTCAAAAGGACGTTATTGGTCGGTTTCGGAGGATATCGCTACCGCAATTACTCTAACGGCTGTAATTCGATTGATCGAAATAATTTCGAAATTTTTGTGTGTGTCGCAGCAATGCGGTTGAATCTATTAGTTTCTTCGAATCGGTCTGACCGTCCGCTTTTTTCGTGAGCAAATAGTATAACCGGTATGGTCAGATCAATTTTGTTGAAATTTGATAATAGAGAATCGTTCGTAAAATTCCCTAGCCAAAGTCAATTTCGTTCGACATTGCATCACTTGAACTAACGCATCACATGAGATTTTAATTTCGTACTTTCTGTATTTTTCGCCTTTATAAAGTATTAATTTAATAAAAACGGTTTTCCAGTAAATTTTCAGTGCACTTGATCCGGCAGACTAATTTCCATAATGGTCGCCAGCAATTATTACGACATCATCTTAAATTTATTAAACTAACTTTAAAATGATTTACCATCGAATAAACTAAAAACGAGCTAAACTATAATGCCCATCAAAAGGGATAGGCATTCTCATGTTAAAAATTCGTTTAATACAAAACGCGGTTACTATGTATTACAAAGTCAATGTTTGCTCCATGGATAGTATAACCATACTTTTCAGTAAGGTTATTATAATGTATGCCGATCACACCGCGATGCCTATCTGTCAAGGTCACTTGTCATTTGCGGAGAGGAGAGTCAGAGCCGTCAGTTTCAGTGTGAAATACGAGGCGAGCTGAAACACGAGTCGCATAATTCGCTGAGCTGTGAGCATCGGCGTAATATGTAGATCAGTGTAAATGTTTTCAAACATCGAGTTATTCTGTGCATATTTAATAAAACCAGTAAGAACCGTAAAACAATAAAACGGTAGAAACTATAAAAACAACTGATAAAAGTTCCACAAAGTATAAAGTGAAATATATAGACAAGCGGAAGGGGGGTAAAACGGAGTAGGAGAGGGAAGGTAGGGGTAAGAGACGAATGTGGTAACAAGGAAGATTCTGTGCAAGTGAGATTTTCACGTTTTGAACCACTTTTATTTTTTAGTGAAGTAAACATTCGGTTTGCGTCAAAAGTGAAAATAACCGCTGTTCAACATGGTTAAAAAGCGAAAACGAAACGAGTTACGCTTAGATACTAAACACAAAATCATTGAAGGAATTGATAAACGCTTCTGAAGCTGGAATGGCCCTAAAAAGAGGAAAACGTGTACGTGGTGCAAATCATAAAGTTCTTGAACAAAGGCTATTGGAATGGTTCCACCAGATGCGGGCATCAAATTTACCAGTATCGAGTCCCCTACTGCAAGAAAAGGCTGATTGTTGGCAATGCGCCCTGGTATCAGTGATTTTAAGTGTAGCAATGGTTGGCTGCAGCGCTTTAAAGAGCGAAACAACTTAGTCTCGCTTGATATCTGCGGTAAATCCAGAGGAGTTGACAAGGAGAAAAACCTAGATTGGTTGGAGTCTGTGCAACCAATTCTTGGTGTATATGAAACAAAGACATTTTCAACATGGAGGAGACAGGAGTGTTTTACAATTGGCTTCCCAATAAAACACTTGCTGTTCGTGGTGAAACCTGCCATGGGGGAAAATTGAGCAAACAGAGAGTGACTGTGCTGTTATGTACCAATGCAGATGGCAGTACAAAGCTTCACCCCCTAGTCATCGGCAAGTCTTCTCGGCCAAGATGTTTTAAAGGACTAACCACTCTCCCTTGTGAGTACGAATCAAACAAAACAGATTCGCTTCCTGCTAAAAATTTTCAATCATGGATTCTAAAATTGGATAGAAGAATGCTCATGCAGAAAATGAAAATTTTGATGATCCTGGATCGCTGTGCTGCACATTCTGTTGGGGCGTTGAAGTTGTCAAATATTATATTGCTCTTTCTGATTCCAAACACCATGAGTTTCATGCAGCCACTTGACCAGGGCATCATTCATAACTTGAATAAAGCCTACAGATCCTGCCTCGTGCGTTATTTGATCCGCCACCTGGAAGGTGAAACAGCCTTGCCCCAAAAATGGATGCCCTTCGTAACTTTGTGATTGCTTGGGATAGCATTTCTCCTAATGTCGTAATAAACTGCTATGCCAAATGTGGCTTTGGGAAGAATGATGTAGACCCTCTTCTAGAAGATGAATCTATCAAGTGAATGAATGGGAGGAATTGAGGGAACACATGAACCTCGAGGATGAATTTTAAGACTATGTTCATGTAGATGACTCTGTTACCACCACAGCTACACCATCAGAAGAAGATCAACTAAATAGTCAGTATGTTGACAATAGTGAAGATTATAATAAAGAGGTTGTACAAGAAGATGATGAAAAAGCACACATTACCTAACAAATCCGATACCCGAAATGCAATGAATGTTTTTGAAAATGTACTGGCTTGCAGTGATGTTAGCAGTGAGGTGCTAGTAGTCTTTGATCAGATCTGTGCTATTGTTAAGAACAGTTATAAAACAAAAAGTGTTCAGAAGAAGTTGGATTGTTTTTTAAGACAGTGTAAATCTCTTGAGTTAAATTAATTTAATGTTGAAGCATATAAATTAACCAGTGTATTAACCCATGAACAAGTATTGGTACGATTTTTTCATTAATTTCTAAACTAATCTTTATTGTTTATAATTCAAAATTATAATAGTACCTTTTATTGCTTGTTTAATCCTTCGTTAAATCCTACATTTATTATGAATCCTTAATGTCTATTGTAGAAAACCTTTAAAATTTTTTTTTGTGTAGTCCTTGTTAATTGTGAAATCAAGTGATTTTCATTATTTCATAATGAAGTTGTTTTTCCTTTACTTTTATATTCTTGAATATATTAATTTTATGTAAAAACGTGTAAAATGGCAAATTCAAATTTAATTAGAGTAAATTATGAAACCAAATTATAAAGCTGATTTTGAAATGTTCATTTCACAAACCTCTTTATTACAAAGTGAGTGAACTTAGGTCCCTTCAAGTTTGTATTAACGAGGTTTTCCTGTGTGTGTGTATAATTATACATATATATATATATATATATATATATATATATATAACTTTTAGACAAATCTCGACTAATGTTAGATTAAAGTTAATAAAGCTTTAAAAAAATATCGGCTATCTTATCTATCCCATAAAACTGGAATTTTTAGTAATATTATAATATATCCTAAGGTAAATGCGGTTTTCGCGGTTAAAATACTTTATTAACATAATATGATACCTACTAATTCATCCAATCAATACAAACCTAGTATTTTCTAGAATACTGAAATATGTACATGGCATTTCATTTCTCTTTGCTTCTGAACTTCTCCGGATATAAGAAAAAGAATCGTGAACACAATATTAGCAATAAAGCTAAATTAAACCACAAAGAAAAGAGCAATATTTTTTTATAATACTAGGAACTTTGGAAAGGATAACCTGAGCATATGGTACAAATGAGAGAAGTTTTAAAATATCCGGTATATGAAAAATAAATAAGAATTGAGCAAATAGAAAATAATGATAGGTGAAAGGACTGAATGACAGATGAACGATCGAGGTAAGACGCGCGCGATTTGAGAGAAAACGAGGTAAATTAAGGTAGATGAATTTACGAAAGCTTTCTGGAAGATCACAGGATAAATGCGAGGAGAAAGAAATAAGTTACACCTGCTGGAGACAATGGAGGGGTGCGCACATAGTAAAATAAAAAGATCGGCTAGAATAATTTTACGATCTCAGAAGAAGAAAGAATATCGCGATTACCGCGGATTCTAAGCTTCAACGTGAGAAGGAAACGATTCATTCAAACGTAACATTTTCTTAAGAAGCGCTTTAAGTGATACAATGCTCCCCTTCTCACTTTTAAAACACTGATGATATAACAGGAAATGCCCTACTGAGTAAGTAATCTTTTCCACATGCAAAAGACCCATTTATAGTACTTCTTATAAAAGAAAGTCATTTAGATCAAAACATTCATGAATTATTAGTAAAATTAATTGAAAGTTCTATATTACTTGCAGATTAAATGGCTATTTTAACATATCAACCTCCTGATAAATATATATATACTGAGGTTACGCTTTATAACAATCATAATCCTTCCTGATGGATAACGTCCTAGATAAAGCAGTGTCCAAATCTTCAATTATCAACCAAATGAAAACTGTAAATCATTCTAAATCTAAATGTTTAAATCATTCATGCACCATAGCTCAATGAACTGAATGGGCAAGCATAAAACTCAATAACTGAAGAAATAACGTTTATGGTATAGGTATAGTATATTCAGGATACGTTTCCACTTAGGCCAGAGGTTATTTAATAATAATTGAATAACTATTTTCGAAAAATAGCCCATAATACTTCTCTCTTCCAATAAAATAATACATACATTTCAAAGGTTAGGAAATATATGAAAAATTGAAACCGTTGGTAATGCAACACTTGAAACGAAAACGTGAAAAACTTAAAGAAAGGGGAGATAAATTACCAGTCGTTCTTCATTCCTTCCATCGCAACCACCAATGGTATGGAGGAGGAGGAGAGGAAAAGAATAGAAAAAATGGCCTTAATCGCGTGGGATGCCTAACGATGTGGCAGTCCAGTGAAAGGGACGCAAGTTCCACGCATATGGAACAGTGAATGATGACAGGAACGCTAAAGGATTAGAGGGGGAATTTGTCCTTACCACGCGGGAAAATGTGGATATCGGTAGGAATCTTGCTCGCTGAGTCTCCTTGTATCCTGGCCAGCGACTCTAAAGCACCGTCTTTTTTATTCCCATTCAAAAAAAAATTCGGCCGGAGGACATTGAAGGACTCCCGGGGAAACATTTTTCTCTCTTTTACTCGCACCCTCACTCACCCCTCACTGCCTCGACACCCCTCCCTCCCTCCCTCCCGACCGCACACTCACTCGTCACATATGGCGATTGCCTATCACCGATATTGGAAAAGACTGGACGGATTTTTCGACGATATTCACCAAAGCTCTCTTTTTAGAACCACTCGCGCGCTGACTTTCCGGAGTGATAAATCCGATTCTAAACGGATAGCACTCTTTTTATGACAAATTATTCAAGGAAAAACGTTATCGAATATTGTAAAATTCAAACCTTAAAAAGAAAAACACTCGAATTCCATCCTGGAATTTTGAGGTGATCCATATCTTTTGCGTTGATTAGTAACCGATCAAAAGTTGTGGTTTAACGCGCTGATGAGAAGACTACACTTTTTAATCACATAGCAATGCCAGAACAAGAATTCCATGATGCTCGAAATCAGACTGTATTAAGATATCTCTTCAACAAAGTTAATATTTGGAAAAAAAATCAAAACTTTCACGTTCTATACCTTATTAGACCTAGCAACTGAAACGAAATTCGGAGATATGGCAGAACTTTTTTAATCCGGAAATTTGTGATCCGGAAACATCCCTGGTTCTGTATGGATCCGGAATTTTGACTAATTCGGATAAAGATTCTTGGTTCGGAAATTGGCGTGAATGGCGTATCGATTTTCCACAGTCTAAGGCAAGGATGGGGAATCTTTTCCACATGGCGGGCCGCGTAAGTGGTGGCGAATCATTCGGGGGGCCGTATTGGAAGTCGCCAATACTTTGCCGGGCTTGATTAGAGTTTAAATCGAAGTATCATAGGAGTGGAAATCATTTCTAAATTAGAGTATTTAGAATTAACAGTTCACTATTAAATGCTTTATTATCATTATTCGGATTTAAATATATGAGTTTATGTGTTAAATTTTACGGATCTCTTTTTCACCACTGCTTCGCGTGCCGCACAAAACGCTCTAGAGGGCAGCATGCGGCCCGGAGTTTCACCACCCATGGTCTAAGAAATAATTTCTAAAATGTTAAAAACTTCCGCGTCAGGAGGTTCTACTCGTCATCTATAACGATATTCTAATTACAGTTCTCAGAAGATGGTTATAATAATTTAGACAAATTTTCCTGATTAAATGGAAATTAAATTCCCATAAATTAGGTAAATAACTTATTTTAGAATAGATTACAAAATAGCTGTACAACTGTTTATTTTTATATTTATTTTCTATATTAATTTTTCTATTCGTATTGTATATTATTTAATACCTGCCCATACTTTATTTAATTAAATCTTTATATAAAAAATAAAACTGTGGATTAGTGTGCATAGTAAAAATACAGTCATTATACTAATCCTGTGATTCGGGAAATTTTATACGTACCCAGAAAGGCCTCCGGTAACGATTTTTCCGGATTAGAGAGGTTCAACCTGTTCCATCCTTTACAAAATGTTTATCATCTAATCACACACCGATTTTGAGCAGAAATTAAGTTGACCGTTGATACACTATTATAAAAAACTTATTTTGTAAATTGTGTTATATTTAATAATTCATCGAATAGGTTCCTCATTTTGCATATTTAAACAAAAAACATAACGACCGAAAGCTCGCATAATCAAAATTAGGTTTAAAAATTTAAGGAATATATCAATCGATATTTTATTACTTTATTTGAATATATTCGCTATAAAATATTTTCCCCTGAGGAATATTTCAAAATTACATGGCACGAATACTAATCAAGCACACGCACTCATTCGAACAATTTTAATATACTTTCTCTCACGTTATCGCAAAAATAGAAGAAATTTGGTCGGATGTCTCATTCCGAGTGTTTTTGCTTCCTTTTATGACAATTGGAATTTATACATGGGAGTCACGAATTCCAAATATAAAAATATAAGCATTAGTCTCAAAATGGAAGAACTATGTTTAAGAGTTGAAATAGATTGCAACTAAATAAAACGCCACCTGGGACAGAAGTGAACGAAATACAAATATGGAAGAGAAAAATAACCGGGAGAAACGGGTGTGAGTAGGGGTGTTCGTAAATTAACAGGAACGAATTTCTATCTAAAGAGTCAGGCCAGATAGTGGTTTACTGCAAGTCGTAAAATATCAATTTGTCTCACGCATTATCAGTTTAATAATCGTCTAATATTCTTGTCAGGTTTTACACAGCATTCATGGAGTTAAGTAATGCTTAACATACACATCATGAATTTACAAAAAGAACTACGACATCTTATATTTTTCTATTCGTATAGCTAAAAGACGCAAAGGAATTTTTGAAATGATGAAAAGTGCATATAAAATGGATTGTTTTCCTCGCCATAGAGTGTTACAGATGAATAAATGCTTTTCTGAGGGATGTTAATGAATGGATGATTAACCTCGAAGTGGTCGACCATGGTTCCTAATCAAAATGTAATCGAATCGATCAATTTATAAGGATTAACAGTCCTTTCAGCTTGAGAAAATTATGAGCTACTGTGAGCATTATTTACGGAATGTAACATGGTATTGCTTACGATGATTTTGGCAACGGGAAGATGATAGCAAAGTGGACACGATTAATCATGCGCGATGAACGAAAATCGAATCAAGAGATGTTTTGCAATAATTCTAAGATCTACGTTCAGCTAATTTGATTGCGACCAGAACACCCCGTCAATATTTCTGAAAACGCCTTTGATGGATAGCAGATCGTTATTATTGCAATGGTGGGCGCTCCTCGTACGTGTGTATCTGGGACCCTGAAACAAATACATTATAAAGCTATTCTAGTTTGTCCTAAATATGCTGCCAAATCTTCCCGGAAACCGACCAACTCACAATTTTACTTTTGTAACGTATACCAGCAAACTTACGCTACTTGCTCCTAGAAGACATACTACCAGACTTTCACTAATTGCCCCGTGATTTTATGCAACTAAACATACACTCACCTGCCCCAGAGGGCATGCCACCAAACTTACGCAAATCGCTCCGTGATTTTATGCAACCCAACTTACAAGAGACTGCCCTGTTAAAGTATGACACCAGCATTTATCTAAGAACCCCTTGCATCTTTGCAACCAGCTTACGTATGATTGCCCCTACAATATATGCCACCAAACTTGCTCCATATTCTCCCTAATTGTACGCATGCCACTCTACTTACACCCACTTACTCCCTAAAACGTATACCATCAATCCTAAATCAAATTCCTCCCTAATATTATGCTGTCCATTTCTCACGTGTTTGCCCCAGAATCATACCACCACGCGTACACAGAAGCCTCTTTACCAACAAACCTATCCCATGCTTCTATAACGTATACACCCCGAGTAATATACGTAAAACTTCTACGAGAGCGAATGATTTTGGACAATGTTCTAAGTCAGTGATGGCGAACTTTCTATTGCCCGCGTGCGAATATTACTGAAATTTCCGCCTCGCGTGCCACAGAAAAGTCCTTGATTTTTTTCTGAGTGCCAAATAAATGAAATTCGTGATCCAGACATAAGAGATTGAAATTTGTAATCGTAAAACTAATGTTTACAATAGTTAACTAAATAACACAAATGTTTTGCGGCACTAAATCAGTACGATATAAATGCTTTGATTGGTTTTCGACTTCCGTTGGCGTGCCAACCAAAATCGTCTTGCGTGCCACTTATGGCAGGCGTGCCATAGGTTAGCCATCACTGTAATCTAAATAGCGACGATTCGTGATTTTTACCACTATTATTCTGAGCTGAAGTCCTCACGGAGTTCATGACCTCAGAAGAGGAAGGTTTGTCAAAGTCATGAATCCTGTTTTATTTGAGAAAATAGGAGAATGTATTATCAGTACTAAGAGGTCAACGAGTAAACGGCGTGTACTATTCCAATTTGCTGATAGGCTCGCTATTAAGAGTAGCTGAAGATAAAAAAATCCTCCCCATCGTGTTGAACACGATTGGATCTTACGGCACGATAACGTACCTCAGGTTTGCTAACAAAGCACCCAATTGGGATGGGCTGGATGATGGTTTATTCATCGCATTTGCCATAACTAGTGCAGTAAGATTTTCTCCTCTTCTCTGAAGTTAAAAATAAATTAAGAGGTAGCTATTTTGAGATCGATAGTGAGCAAAATAATGGTGTTGTTAGTAAACTATGAAACTGACGTTTTACATCTTTTATAATTGGAACAGAAGATGGAAATAAGTGCCCCACCACGGAAGGGCAGTGAATAAATTTATTAAAAGGACTTATCTTCAATTAAATTTTCCTCTCAGTCCTGTTTCTTTCCTACATATATATACATACACACTTTTAAAAGTTTAAAATCTATATTCCGGCTGAGACGAATAATTAACAATACATTGCATATATTCTACATATGGAGCAAGTAGTTTGGCATGTACGTTTTCTGTGTACAGAAACGCACGCACATTAAAACTTCCCGTATTAAGCCATTAACAGTAGTACCAAAGTTAAACGGTCGTGTTGATGATCGATCCCTAAATTATCAATGAAATTATATTTTAAACAATCTGGTAGGTTTCAGCATATACAATGATTCAAAATCCATTATTTACATGAGATCACCGATCTCTTTTAATTGTGTAAAAGATTGTTAGCACAATGTTTTCTTTGATTCTTTTTAATGATATATAAATTCCAAAATAGAAAACTGATTTTTTTCCTTTGCTTCAATGGTGCTATATAGCCACTAGACAGGCTACCGTGGAAACCAATCATTTCATGAAAATCAAACACCAATTTCACAGACGGCACACGCGTCACGACTGCATTCGCACCAGTTATACGATTTGGAGATGCACACACGGACAGAAGTCGATCCATTCTGACCATCTCTCTCTCACACACACGAAGTATCTGCGTAAATAGCCAAAGTGATCCATTCGATCGCACGAGAGCATTTGAGGAGGAGCAAAGAGAAGGAGACGGGCGTCTCACGCTCTCTCTCTATCTCTATTTAGTAGAGCGAGGCACGCGCGTGCTCTATCTAGACGTGCGTGTGATTCGTTCGGGTGCGTTTGCAAGTGACTAAGCAAGGGACTAGTCCCGCGTACCCAGCGCGGGAGCAATTTGTCTGTTTGCCTTCCAAATAATCAAATCAGAATCCTCATCTCAGATTCAAGGAAAATACGAAACTCGATTTTCCAGAGCAAGAAGATAGTCTTTGAGCAAATGTTGACTGTATTTAACCGACTGCATGCTACTTACATGTTAGCGAATGCACATCACCACGTGAACTTTTTTGGCTAGGTTTCGTAAAATACAGGAAGAAATATTTTACTCTGAGAGGGAATGAACCATATGGAAACTATAATATTTTGGTACCGGTAATGAGGATTGTGTTGTCACTGCAATGCTAAATTAATTTAATAAATTTACAGAAATCGAAGTAAAATACATCTAAACGGAATTCGTTCTGCAACCAGACATACCACTATACAGATTTTATGGGTTTGGATTTCACGTTAACGTACTTATGATTCTTAGCGAAAGACTAAGAAATAAAAATAAACATATAACATGTGATTAAAAATGTTTCGAGAGCGCAAAACATAAACTAATGTGAACTTCTATTTTGAAAACGTTTTCCTTTCGAAGGATTTATTACCTCCAACTTTAAAAGAATAATACAAAACTTTAGCAAAAATACACTGCGTCTATTTTATCAAAACTAGAACAGGTTTCTACAGTGAAATTCAAGGAAGGGTATTTTTAAACCTTTACGAAATTCACGTAAGATCTTAAAAGAACATCGAAGTTTCAAACTAACACATCGCATTCAGGAGAAATTATTAAAAATTACGAAACTAAGGTAGAAGGTAGATGTGAAAAGAAACGGACAAATTAACGAAATATTAAAATGAATTGGAAGAAAGGCTTCATAAAATGAACAATCTAACCGAAATATATAGCAACCGATCTCGATACTAAATCAATTTTTAAAACCAGGATGCGACAAAAACTCGACCATTATTTCACGCATCATAAAATACGTACACAAGTTTTCATGATGACTTTCACATTAATAATATTGAATCTGAGACAGGACTCTTAATCAACGCCCACAAAATTTCTGTCACACACACACACGGACGTACAGACACACATACATCGAGAAAAGGGTCAAAACGTGTTCAGGGGACCTCAAAACGTGTATTTCCGTTGAAATCTCGAATTCGAACTTTTTCATGAAACAATACTTTCTCTATACAAGGTATACGGAGAAAGTAAAAAACTCTCGCAAAACCACGTTTCCCAAAACAATAAAACAACAGGAAATATGAGACCAGGGTCTTTGAACTCAGAATTCATGCGAATTAATTGGGAAAATTTTGCTAGAAACTTAAGTGCGTAAAATGGACGTCACCTTGCCTACCGTTAATAATCATTCAAGCCTGTTGAAAAAAAATTTGAACGCAAATGAGTCTACTGCCGGTTTTTCGCTAAAATTCCCTCCGGGAAAGGAAATATCGAGTGCTGCTGGAGAACGCCGGATAGTCACGTGACACGTGGAACACAGGGAAAGTCCGTTTGAGTACTCGGAAGGGAGGCGTGGCTTACTGACCACGTCAATTAACAAGCGCGACATACATTATTTAACACCCGACGTCAGTTTAACAGCACAACAGAAAATAGCCCTTTCACTATAGATGTGCATTGCGGTGACCGCCAAAGGGTAAGCGAGGAAATCGTTGTTTCCGTATTCATTAATATTTACACCACACACTAAGCAGTATTTTCAAGACGCAGCTAAATTTGAACAATTTGTGGAGCGTGCATACGTATCTCTCGGTGAAACATTTTAAAGTGATAATATAATTGACTATACGAATGAAATTCTCGGTATTTCTTTCATGTAGCTGTTTTGTATTCGGAGTTCCCGCCATTTACAGCTCGCGTGAAAATGAATTTTCAAACCACGTCTTCGGTGAACGGCCACCACAGCATGCATGAGTGTATGCACGTATGTGTGTATGAATGTATTACCGCTCCCTGAGGCCGGGACGTGCAAAGTCGTACGTACTACGCCTTATTGAGCGCTACGGTAATGACGCACTTCGGAAAAACGGGGCAAAAGGACCAAATGAAGAGCGAGGAACGCAAATAAGGGAGACGAGAGAGAGAGAGAAGAATACGAAGGTCGATTCTGGAAACGAATCGCGGGGAAAGATTCTGGCGACGGATCGAGATAAATAGAGAGAGAGAGGTTCGGGTTTCTTTCGCAAGTGAAGCCGAAACGGATTGAAGGAAAGAGGAAACGAGCGGGAATCAAACATCTTCGCAAATCGAGCGAGGAAAGCGATTCCTCCGATGCTGTCTATTTCGAGAATGCCTGAGATACAATTCTGCGGATTCGGATCCGAGTTAAAAAAAAAATGACGCGTTGAGTACACTCGATGGAATTCCTTCTTCATGGTATGCGAGAAGGAAAGGAGAAAAACCAATTCCGGGACTGAATGATCGTTATCCAAAGCTCGCAGCATTCCAATTTCGTTCAAATTCCGGAATTTCGGCTTCTTGTGTGAAAATATATTAATTCGCATTAATGAAGATGTTAGTGACAAGAAGAGCGGTTTTTGCAAAAAAAAAAAATAACGGAAATTTCTCCATGGCATGTTGTAATTTATTTGCGTCATCTCATACTTGGAATTCGTTTCAACGCAATTGGTTTGCGTAAAACAAATAAAATATTTTTAATTATCCTGCATCGCAATATAAATAGATGGAACTGTGTGATTCGAAAATTTTCCAGAGAAATATCATGCTCCTTTAATTAAAGAAAATCTTGAAGGCACCGACGTAATAAAATAGAGATATTAACGTAATATTCGAAAGATGAAACCTAAAGCTGTTCGATTAACTTGAGCGCTAAGGATGGTTATGCATATGAAGTGCTATAGAAAATTCACTTCCATTGCTAATTACTACGTGCGCACCAAAACGGGAATTTTTTCAGCAGGTCATGATTACCGTATTTTTATTCCGCAACTTCACATGCGCTACGAGTTAATTACGCAGAAGTGAATACGTATTTTTGTATTAATGGAAGTACACATGTGTCACGGCTTAAATCCCACGTGTGACTAATGAAGATATTATCCGACTAATGCCGACATTTAAACACTGCATCTGTAATACTGCTTATTAAGATTCGCAAGTCTTAAAAGTATGACTCTTACAATATCTTTGCACTGCACTTTCATACTGCTCATTTTCAATGAAATTTCCACCTGTAAAGAAACTATAACCCCTGAGTTTGATAGCTTTAGCTATTTTTTTGGAGTTAAAGCACGTTGAAGTAAGTAGAAACTCAATAAAACTGATATTCATAATTATTTATATCGGTCTTAATAACATGCGATTACTTATTTTTCTATTTGAATCAAAAAAGTATTTTCTGTTTGATTTTCCTATTGTTTTATTTCAAAACTTAAATAGGTTTTAGGGTATCTGGTTATGTTTGACTAATAATACTCCTCAATTCGATATTTGCTTCAATTGCGTGTATAACGTTGATTTTAACCTGTTTCAGATATTAGTCTCAATATAAACATAAAATTTTACGTAATATCTCAAATATTCCGTTAACTCGTTAATTAGAAAAATTAAAACCTTGGAAAGTAAGTCATTTAAGCAAATATCCAACATTTACTTTAACGGAGTGATTTCGAAAAGTCAACCTCGTAATTAATCTACCTTCGCCTCTGCTGAACTCGAGCGATCACAAGTGAAGGGTTTACGATTTGATCAAATGAAGCTCTACGTTTGGAAGCATCGAGAAGGTAATTATATTTCTCCTGCGATCGAATTAAGGCGGAAAAATAACATTAGCACCTCATTTCGAGTGATCAACGTCCATATAGTCAGTTTGTAGGGGGGAGGAGGGGGATATAAACTTCGAACTTATAGGAGGAGGGGGGGGGGGGGAGAAAAAAAGTGCGCGTGAATTGGAAAGGTTTGCTTGCGCCACACCAAGAGAGGGAAAAAAAGGGTTCAAGTACCTTACACACAAGAGAAAGAGAGCGAAAAAGTCTCCAGGATTGGATGGGTCATTAGGTTTTTCGACTACTGAAGGACGAATGAGGAGGAAAACATTTTCAAAACACGAGCGAAGAAAATAAATATATACATACTTTAGAATATTCTACGGGCTGCCAAGTTGTTTTATCGAGCAGAGCACCGGCGTCATAAAGGCACAAACAATGATGGTTTTTGAGGCATAAAAAACAGTTGCCACATGTCAAGAGAGGGAAAAAATGAAGGCGACAGAGACGCAATCGTGGAAAATATACAGAAACAAGCGACGCTCTCAGCGAAGTAGTAAAACTCCTACGGTGAGAGCGTCGCTTGAGGAGGAGGAGGAGGCCATAAAAAATTCGACTCGCTTTGATGTTCATGAAAAGAAACAAAATTGGTCAATAAAAAGACCACATGAAAAAGTTGGAAACAAAGAGATAGACAAGTAATGTAAAATGGAGGGGAAAGAAAAATGCGTTAAAAATATACATGAGTAGAGAGTGAATAAGTTGGGATCGAAACGAATTGTGATAGAATCGAAAATAAATTGGAAACAGAGAAAAATGAATGCTTACAAATTTAAAAATGGGCGAAAGAGAGCAATCATTGAAGAGCGTGGATAGTGGATGTGATAGAGGGAGATAGAGAGAGACGAAGAGGAAAGGAGGAACACAGCGACGATGGCGAAGGTGATGGCCCTCCTGTTGAATGTTGGGATGTTTGCTTTTAACGGAAAGAAAGAAAGAAAAAAGAACCAACACGTGGGACAGCGACGCCTCTTTCCACCCTCACCTCAACCCCACGCCCTCCTCTAGCAGATTGAAGGCTAGTGAAAGGCTGGAGAGGATGCCGCGGAATATAAATAGGTGAAGTAGAATGAGGGAAAGTAATTCTTCCTCCTCTCCTGTCCGTAATTCCCTTTCGAAGGAATGCGAAAGAGAATGGTGTAACAAGGGCATTCAACGCACGGACGTACCGAGTTTTTTTTTCAGTGGAATTTGTCGCAATCAAAGGAAAAGTTGCCGATGCTCGCTGGAAAAAAAATCGGTACAACATACATTGTACAAACTTTCTCATACACGAATGCGTCGTTTAGTTATTTTTAGAAAAATATGAACTATGTAGAATTGCTATAAACATCAACTTAAATAACTATGCCAAATGTGATGAAAATCGTATTAGCCTGTTTTTAAAAAATCCAATTTATGTCAAAGTTGCCCAAGAATAAACTTGCCTTATATTCATTCATTGAGAAAAATGAAATATGTAGTATTATTGCGGACGTATACTCAAGTAAATGGATGAAATTTGATCAAAACCGTTAGAGCCGTTTTTAAGAAAATCAAATTGTTGTCAAAAATGCGTAGAATAAACTTTCCTTAATTATTGAGCAACGGCAACCATTTCTTTACAACTTCTGCTCTGTATGATAAAATGCCTAAGTACGAGATTTTATTCATTCTTGCTTTACCGTTTAGGCTCTAGAGTCAGTAACAGGCAGACAGACGGCATTGCGAAAACCACTTTTTCGGACTCAGTTTCACCTAAAACGTATATTTTCGTCAAAATCTCGAAGTCGAATTTTTTCGCGATTACAATACTTTCTCAATATACTTCGTATATGAGGAAGTAAAAGGGTTGTGGTGCTAGGTACTGAAAAGAGAAAGAAATTGGAAGATCGCATTACCTCGTTAAAATCGTTCATTTGGTAGACCCGAACGGGAAAATTATGCGTTTCCATTGAATAAATCTGACCTCTGAAGTTAAAAAGCATTGAATTTTTAAACATAAACATAAAATAGGCTCTCCTCCATAGAAAAAATGAATAAGCGTGTAATTTCTTGATCATAAGCATTGTGGTTTTATGGGTTTTCTTTTAACCCATTAAATGTTAAAATTTTTAAACTCCTAAGAGCTGCTTGGTAGCAATTTTATGTACAATGCCATAATATTAACTGCAAATTATCAAACTAATTAAATTTATTTGTGATGGAAAAATGTGAAAAGCAAATACACGCAAAAATAGGCCACATTGTTTTACCCTATTCATAATTGGGTTTACAATCCAGCTTGATGTGATAAATACGATAAAAATTATAAACAGATACAAATATAGAGATGTGAAATTCGAATACTGAATGTGAATAAAGAAAAATAATATAGAAATGCACCAAAAACTCTAATTGGATGTCATTTTGTGAGGAATTTTCAAGAAATATTTCATTTTTTTCGCCAAGTTATCGAATCAAACGCGTTTCCGCGACATATTTCGAGTTTTTCAACGGTAAGCAGATTGTCTACCTCGAAGTATTTCTGGTATTCCACTATATGGATTTACTAATTTCTTCAAAATTTCATCCGAGCAATATGCATCAAATACAGGTACAAACCTCTCTCATTAAGAGACTTATCCAAATAATTTCTGCTATTTAAAATGCACGGAATATTTAAGAGATTCTCAGGATAATTCATTCATCCCCTATTTATTAAATTTCTATGGCACTGAAGAGGTTAATACATTTCATTGCGGAAGCGCTCTATTTTTGAGATTTAATAAATAGAGTTTTATTTCGCATTTGCGACACTAATATTGGTGTAAAAATTTTAAGTGCGTATATTCCTAAAATAATAAAAATATTCTGTGAAATGATTTAAAACTCTCTCTTCTTTACAAATAATCCTCTTGAAGTATAATTCTATTTATCGCCAGAATAATTCCATCCGTTTTTATGCACGTTGATTTTTATATCACAGCAAAAATAAGAATTCTTTCTTTATCTTCCATTCCTTCGAGCTGCAAAAAATCATAGTTTTATTACGGCGAGACATTTTTTCATTGAGAGCCGGGTGCGCGATGTGCTCAAGACACCATTTCTTTCTAATCTCAACACTAAAAAGTTCGCACAGTACAGAAAAATTATGGGATTCAAAAGCATAAACCTCTGCGAATATCTACAAGATGGCGCCACTGCAAAGTTTTTTTTTTTTTTAATGGACGAGGCATTCGAAAGGTTGTACGGTTCAAGCGGCCGCGATAAAAAAGAAAAGCGAAAATTTTCCTCCCCGACTCTCTTTTTGTCGAGAGCTTCTTTGTGAGAGAAAATACGCTGGGCAGAAAGTCTCCGTTTCCTTGGTGAAGGAGCACAAGAGAAGACTGCTCGATTCTTATAAAGAGTGTTTAAGGAGACCCAGACGAAAAGGGTATCATCCAGAGAACCCTTTAGCAAGAGGACAGAGAGAGAGAGACGTAGGTAATAAGTAAAAAGAAGTCTGGTGAGGGAATGGAACGGCAAATGGTTCCAAGGGAGAGAGGAATGTGTGTGTGTGTACGACTTAGAATCCCTTGGAAGGGCAGAAAGAGTTACAGAGCGTTATAATATAAACGGGAGTTCTCGCGAAGATAAAGGAGATGTCTTGAACGGAGGGATTCGAAATAAACGGATCCTGTTTCTACCCTTAAAGGTCAATCGTACCTACAAATACGTTGTCTAAGGCATAAAAAAGTTCTCCCGATACATTTATTAATGATCCATTTGTTTCGTTATGCGCATTTTAAAGGGTCTATCTAAATTTAAAGAGTTTGGAATAGTTGCAAATAAAGAGTTTTGATATTAATACGGAAAGAGGTGACCCAAAACAAATTTTCATTTATTTATTGACTGGCCGAATTTCGTGTTGAATTTCAACGGATTTAATGAAGCTACTACAGAACAACATACAAACTCTTTAAAATATTTAGTAGATACTTTTAAACTTACAATTAGCTTTTCTTAACAATTAATCATATTTGCTTGTAGCAATCCGTTTCCGAGCCTTCTGCATTCAAATATAACGATAAAACATAATAATTTTACTTACAAAAAATGTAAGATTCCAGTATTCAATAGATGAAAGAAGGTTCTATTACTTTTATCAATCGTTATAAACGTTTTCTGAATAATAATCAGCATCTATTTACGTTGCTATCCATAAACATCGATGGTTTCGTTGCTTAAACAAACGTGCGAAGCGAGTAACGCTAAACTTTCGTCTATTTATAAGCTTCATTGAAGCTAATTGAATCGGAGGTAACAATGACGGCCGCCTTGGCAACGCCCGAAAAGACTACGAAAAATACACAGAATTTCGAATCAAATAGCGTATTTCCAAAAACTTCGACCGTGTAACATGAAACTTGGCAGGAATAAGATAGTATAGAGTTTTATTCGTCGAATAAAGCAAAAACAAAAAAATCGGTCAATATTTACAGATTTTTATGCTTGAAGGAAGAATACCTTGCAAGTCAAGAAATGGAATCATACGTGTTATCCTATGGAAAAAAGTTAATCCCCTATATTGGAAGCACTTATTAATCCCGTTTGACTAAACCTTGACCATTCACTAAGTTAGGATGTAAGGATTTGGTTATTGTAGCTTTTATCGTTTAGGAGGAGTTCCATGAACAAACACACAAACACACGCTTCAAATATATTGTAGATGAGATATCAATCCAAATCATAAACATATACGAGTGAAAGTGAGTGATGTATATACATTACCAATGTAATGACGCAAATTTGTTTTCCAACGCATCTAACCTAGAAGTTCTGCTCAAACTAGCGAAATAGCAGCAAATCTTTTCAGGTCTGCTGCTTGAAATGACCCATGATCCTCGGCTTCAATTAAGTAGCTCAAACATCCTAATCTAAATACGTTCAATAGTACAACATTTTCCTTTTCTCACCCTGCACATATAATATTTTCGTCTCTATATCCATATTAACATCACGGACAATTTTGGAGTTCCACAAACTGCCGAAAGAAGTTTCCTTTTAGTGAATTTGCCAGGATAAAAAAGTTTTCAAAGTACGGAGGAGTAAGAATAAATTTTTCAAAATTAAAAATGTCGCTCCACCGACGAATCCGAAACTTTAGCAACTGACGCACAAACCAATCGCACGAAACCCCGAGATAAGGTAGAAATTTATTGAGCGGCGTTTCATCTCTATTTATCATCAGAGGGTAAAAAAACAAACACTTTGGTTAGAATCGTATCTTGTATTCCGAGTCAGAATTTACATTTGCTCTCCCTTCGCGGAAAATGTTATGTAGCTCTCTTGCATAGGCAAATTAATGGAGATCTGATAAAACACCTGTAGGTCATCTTTCAATAGGAAAAAACTGTAAGATAAATAAGAAATCAAGCTCGAGGAAGTAAATATTTACCATGTGAGGGGCACGGCAGTAGCACAACATTATATTCGAAGGAAGGAAACTAACAGATGAAAGGCAAATAAAAATTTAAAGAGAAAGTAAAGATATCCAATATAAATAGTAATGGGAGATTGGGACAGAGGTTGAAGAAGTGATAGATAAAAACATAGAAAAGAGAAGAGGGATAGAAAAAAGGGAATATGGTTGGAATAGTCATGGTTCCGGAAACGTGATCCCCATTTCGAAAAACGACGTGAACCTATTACATTATCCAATGATTTCGGAAGTAAAGCTTAAGAGCATTGCCCTTCAGGGTATATCCTGAATAGAATGTTAAAGTATGCATGACGCCTTTCCCTTCGAATCGGCGATTGTGCATGAATGGTCATAACTACTTGGCGCCAAACCTTAAAAGGACGAATAAAACTTAACGTGAAGGTATTTTTATGGAAATTCCTAGGACTATTAGGTAAAGATGTGAGACGCTGAGCATTACAAAGTCAAGAGGGAAAGGAAGATAGGATTGTATCTACAGTTTCTCAGGCACGGATCTCAAAGTAATTTTAACTTTGACTAATCCTCGATATCAATTAACCGAATATAAGCGTTTAAATTAAGGAATCAGCTGCATTTCTTCCGAAATAAAAGAAATTCATTCGTCATATCTTTCATAAATTTTACTTGCGTAAAAATTATGAGCTCAGGAAGTACCCCATTCATAATAATAGGAAAATGCTCCTACCGTGGGCAACTTATCTTGAAGTCAAGCATGGACTTGTTAAACTTGAATAGGTCTCATTGAAAGAGATTATTTCAAACTAACTGGAAAAAATCCGCAATACTTAAAAATAAATATTTTGATCGCTGCTTAGCGAAATTCAAAGTGACAACCTGTTATCCAGATAATCAACTGAGACCTATACTTGCAGTTTCTTGTCATTTTAAGTGTACAAAATAAAGAGTATACTGGAAAAGTATGCATCGTCGCTTATTAAGCGAAATTCAAGAGTAGAGTTTTCTTTTTAGCTATTTTTTGCTATATAAGGAACAATCAAAGGAACCATATAGACATACCAAATGCATTATGTTCAAACTCCAATATAAAAACCATTTTGTAACGTTTTTGGACGCCTAGCATTATAATTCTCAAACAATTCGTCCAAAAAATACATAAAGTGAAAAGATTGACATTTTTAATTTTACGTACGGATAATTATGAAGAAAATCTCAACAATATTCACGACGTGGTATACGTTAAAAGCGAGGCTGAGGCATTCCTACACGACTCGTAATCGAAAAAGAACCTCTAAAGAAAGGTTACTCCAACCAATTTCGTTGTCAGGGAGGCATCCCCTAGATCCTATTTCCTGTTTAAAGACCTTCTAAAGGTAGATTTGTATAGATGAGACAGCATCCTCCTTCCCCACAAAAAGGTAACCGATACGAGTATCCAGGATCCATTAAAGCCAAGCCCTTAAACCGAAGATAACCTTTAAAAAAAGAGGGCTACAAGATATCCTACTACTTTGATAGGTAAAAGCAGCCGAGGAGTATTTAAGACCGAATGCTGGCCAATGACCTTCTGCAATAAATTCGCCTTTTCACTTTATGAATTGACGGTTCTGTGAGAGGCTCACACAGATTATTTTAGCAAAATGTATTCCATTTCGCCTAGCAGAAAATTAGACAAATCCTAACAACGACTAAAATCAGGCTCCCATCTATTGAATATAGTCAATTAAAGATTTTATTAGCCGAACCAAAATAAAATATCGTTAAAAAATGTTAAATGATTTTGAATCCCTCTTCATAGTAAATACAATTTTCACAAATATTGTACACATCGCTTTTTATCTTTGATTGCAACCGAACTGAGATCGTTCTGCCTAAATAAAGACGACAAAATAATACGTTTATTATTATGTATAATAATTCTAAAACGGGATCAATTTATGCATTCCGACGCTTCACACTCAAATTCGAGTACTGAAATTAACATTTACACAGAGACTCCTTCACCGGTAAGGCATTCAAAATTTCTATGCCAGTCTTTTGAAGATAGTTATTTTAATCGCAAAAGAGATATAAATGATGGTTTAGTTGTTACACCTGAAAAAAATTCCCTTTGGAAGTCTCTTATTGCTATCATATGTTGACCCGTATCGACAAAATAAATAGGTATGTTGTCGCCTGTTATATGTATTCGAGGCAGGACGTATTTACGAAAAGACAACATTTCTCCTTCAAAATTGTGGCAACAAGAATACCACACCGTAAATAAGTCAAATAAATAACTTTATAATGATGTTGCTGAATGGTAAAAAAAATCCGTCTTTCCAGCTGAACAAATCTAAGATAGGAAAGGTGGAATAGCAACAAAACTGAAGAGAAATTAAAGTAATTTTCTTTGGAAATGATTGAACAAAGAGGTATTATTATAACAGTTTGCATACAATTTATAAAGGTGGGCTATGGCATAATTCATGCAAAATATCATTATAAAAATGTCTCCGGATTTTTTATAACTTCATTTTAACTCCAGATTAAGTATTAAAAAAGTGCTTTAGGCATGAAACGAGAAATATGCACGCCTGGAGGATTATAATCTACCGCCACTTGTCGTTTTGTAGTGGAAACAAATGCCCTAAGACTCGCAGAGTCGATTACTAATCCCATTTAAAGTGGGAGAAGAACACAAAACAGCAGTGAAAAGTGCAAACACTTCGTTAAAATACAGTAATGCTTATTTCAACGAAATATCAAATAAATATGAATAGCTTAAATGGATCAGTGAAGGCAAACAGGTGGCAGAAAAAATTATTTGGAGCTACATCATAATCGTAACGTAAAATCCTCATAAACAATTTTTTTAAAAAAAGTAGTCTATGTTTGCAGAAGAAACCATTCGTGGGACACGAAAAAACATGCACACAGTCCACAAACAGAGAGCAATTTTCAAGAGGGAATAATTCCGCGAAATAGAATTAATTCATTTTAATCGTGCAAAAACTATGCGTAAAAAGTTCGCGTTCGTCGGACATGTTATGCAATAGCTGCAGGTCGGGAATAGTTTAAATATTAGGCAACAGCTTTCAAAACTGGCCCGATACATACATTCAAAATAGTTAATGTTCTTTTAGATTTTGTAATTTACGATTGCATCGATATTAAGAGCAATGTACATATTTTGGACTTTAATTACATTAGTAACTGAAATTATCGATAAATACATATTTAAACATTTTAATGATTAGGTTAAAGTTTTTTGCCATTAATTCGTCTCCGCGTTTTCTAAACTGCGGATTGGGGTTATATTCATGCATGTTCGTAGAATCGGAGGTAATCCAAAAATTTCCGGAATACGGGAAATCGTTCGTGCCTCTTCGGAATTTTGCCAATACCAAAAACACTATAATGCAAACCCGCAGGCATCGGTTGGTAGAAATGCATTTTCTTCCAAAAACTGAGAGGAAGAACATTCCATTCAATAATTAAAGAAATAATTTTGTCATGCATCTCAATTTTTCATTTTTGTTTTGATAATCCTAATTGCCGGAATACGGGTAATCGTTCGTGCCTCTTCGGAATTTTGCCAATAGCAAAAACACTACAATGCAAACCCGCAGGGATTGGTTGGTAGAAATGCATTTTCTTCCGAATACTGAGAGGAAGAACATTCCATTTTAATTATTAGCGAAATAATTTTGTCATACATCTCAACTTTTCATTTTTGTTTTGATAATCCTAGGCTACCAACTAATTTCCTATTTACATACACGATTAATATTTGGATTTTTATGACCGTTATTATTCATACACGATAATTTTTATAAGCCCACTAAACATATAAATAATGCAAAGACTATTATATTAAACGATTCATAAATTATATCATATTCAAATAATATACGAATCGCATCCTTATAATTCGGATTACATTATGCAAATATAATCCTAACTTTACTAAGGATGCGAAACCGGCCAACATTTTTATTATTTTTTCATCAATTGAAACAGAATTTATAAAAACATAAATTTTGCTTATACGACAAATATACGATAAATAAGTTTTATTACGCCAATCTAAATAGCAAAATGCTGTGAGGAAACCGTGATAACTAAAATTTCCCACCGTTAAAGAGTATTTTTTCGGATTAATAACCGATATTCCGCTAAATTTGAAACATATCTGAATTTTATCGCCAACAAGAATCAACTTCATTCTTTCGGGCAGAGAACCATTTAGTTCCCGATTCCACATCTCAATCCTAACTTAAACTAAGTTTTATAATGTTGTACTGAATCAATTCCACATTAGTCTTGTAAAGGCCGTTTAATTGAAACGGTGAATGGTAATCTCAATTCTCAAACGAAACGAGTTCCCTTACCATGAGATTCGTAAGAAAGAATGCTTTGACAGTTAGGATTATCTTATATCCTGAATGCGCTTGTGGAAATGTTTCACGCGGTAGCTGATAAAATGTGAGCATCCATCGAAAAAGTGGATCTTGGATTTTTTATCTCTAACACTCACACTTGCAATATGGTATCGATTCGTGCAACAGGAGATAATAAATAACAACAAAATATTCTCCGAGCTCAAAGATTGTAAATTCCTTTGAAGATTACCCGGTCCATTATCCCCTCTAACTCGCACAGGTATACATATTTTGCGAATTTGTAAGCTCCGCGTATTTCGGGGTGCACGATTCAGGCAAGGATCCATATGTCTGTTCAACATCGGATAAGAAGAAGGGTAATACTCGGTCCCTTTCCCGCCGCCTTTGCGCTCCTCCAGGCCCCCCGACTATGAAGGGTAAAAGCGCGCGAGTAATTGGACGTGACACAAGAGACAAATGCAGGCATATCCTACGGTTAGTTGGCGGCAGCACAGGCGGAGTTCACGGAGACGAGCTAAACGCGCGAGCGGACACGGACCTTTCGCACACGTAAATAAAATATCTGATGTGGCCAACACATGACTTTCTCCATATTTGGGGTATAGATATTTAAATTATTATGAGTAGCATTATAAGGCAAAATTATTATTTCGTATCGTAAAAGAAGACACGTCGTTGCCGTAAATTACGTATATTTTGAATGTTTACAGAATTCACCGCTACATGGTGTTGGCGCTGTAGGCTGGTATTAAGAAAAAGCGAAATATATCCGAAATGGATGGTTCTACGAAAATTAGTTTCAAACAAAACTTGGAAGAAATATTACTCTCTACAACTTTGGTCCTTATGAAGATTACCAATAACGATGTTTTTAAGGAGATATTTAACGGAAACCGAAAAACCGGTTATTTATAAATAACTCCTAAACAATAACTCCTATAGAAAATTGTTTCAAATGAAAACTGTAGGAAATTACATTCTCTATAACTTTTGTATAGAATTGTAAATACAAAAATGATATTTTAACCAAGAAATATCGCAAAAACCGAATCGGGTTTCGAATAAACCTGACTTCCGTTTAACCGTTATTGTCCAAAAACTAATCAGTTCTTTGTTCTCATGTAAGAGTGTTAGATATGAAGTTTGGTAACGATATGGCACGTACTTTTTGAGTTAGAGCGCCCACACTAACATACACACACACACACACAGACATCATTCCGAAAATAGTCTAAACGTGTTCTAGGGACCTCAAAACATGTATTTCCGTTGAAATCTCGAAGTCGATTTTTTTCATGAATACAATACTTTCCCATTACTACGTATGGAGAAAGTAAAAAAGACTCTCTCTCTCCCCGCACCTGAAACCGGCGTAACCCACAACGGGGCTTAGCAGAGGTCGGACGGTTGATTAACCCACGGATCGTGAAGCGACGACCACGGTATATATGTAGATTTGGGAGAGAGAGAGCGCGAGAGAGGACATGTATTCCACTCCGCACCACGAAACATTACAGACGCCGCGCCGTTCTCGTGACCTACGACCCTCCACTTTCCCCGACGTCCCGCATTCCCCCATGCCACGCCCCCCTCTACCCTCTCCCTCCTCCTCTTTCCATCCATCTCCGTCCTCGCCGTGTTGCTACATCAGACCTCTCTCTCTATCCATCTCCGGCGCCGCCTACGAAATATAACCCGATAAATCGAATCCAATTGAATTGCCCGCGAGACTGGTGGGAGAGGTGATTGTGTTGTGTGGGGGGAAGGAGGCGTTATGAAAGGAAGGAGAGGTGGGATCGGAAACGGTGGAGGAATATATGCCGGGCGAAGGGAAGAAGGTGAGAGTTAATTGAAAAGGAAGACATTGGCGTCGTCGTTATTATTGGAAAAGAAGACATTTCGCGGGGAGGAAGAAAACTGGATTAATTCCAGCTCATCACGGGCGTTTTGCAGGCTATTGCTACGTCTATTACGGTAGGTCGATCCATTTAACGGGAAAGCGCAACTTGCCCTCGCATATACATACCTAGTATAAGTCATCAATCGATCTACGGACTGTTGAATCTAAAATCAAAATCGGTGTGCATTTCACCAATTATGGATTTTTCGACACTTATTTATGAGACCTTATGAAAATCGTATGGTTAAAAAATTGCTGTGAAAATGTGAAATATAAAGGCGGATTAATTGAGATTTTTTTAAACTCCGCCATCAAAAATTTACAGAAAACGCTTCTTTTTGCGGCGAAAAATTCGATATCCTTCGAAGTTCTTTTATCCAACACGGTAACATATTTTAAAAATCTCAACAGTCACATCAGCTGCCGATGACTGCCTCTCCCCCTTCTACGATACGCCGTGAAAGAATAAAATTTTTTAAGCCTTCTTCCAGTCAGACATTTTACCGAAGCCAAATTATGCCATTCCAGAAGTTTTTTTTATGAGCAATCTTGCGATGAAGACGAAAACAAGATAAAAGCGATATAAAAACGAGGCGCAGAAAAAAAAAAGAAACGAAAGCCAGAAGCTCCTAACTTTGATTGGAAAAGTATGAGCTCGTAATTATGAGGGAGTAAATAAAAGCAAACGTTCACCCATGTCGGATATATGGTGTCAAAAAATACGCCGACAAACCCATCGCGAAAGAAAATAAAACGGAAAGTATTTTGAGAAAAGTGGAGGAGGATACCTGAAATTAATGCGATACTCCTCGTTTCACCGGCGCAGACCAAGTCTTCTTGAAAGAAGACGCCTTTTCTCCTTTCTCCTCGTGTTATTACAAAAAATATGAAAGCTTTCCTTCTGATAGCCACTCTCTTACACCAAGATTACCTTTTTTTTATGCCCTATCATACAATCGGAATTTCGATCCATCCTCCAGACATTATCCCTGTGTCACTCCCTATTCCCTACTTTTGTCGCTATTTCAACGAGGGATATCCCTGGATTTTTTCGACGTTCCATTATTAATGATGATTCTCCGCTCCATTTATTTTCCCGTTAACCACTACGGGTTCAAAGATATTCTTTCGGCGTGTCCTCGCGTCAATTCCTTTGTCGCCGAGATTCTTCTAGTAGCTCAGGATAACATTCCTCCGCTAATCCCCGTTAAACCTTTATCCATATCCTTTTCCTTGGATACTTTGCCATTTACTATGTTTACGACAACGTAGAAACCACCTCCGATAATCTCAGGAATACACCTTTCATCTTCCAATCCGGCATTCGCTCAAATCATAATTCCACGCTCAGTGTGATGAGATTTCTATAACAAACAGACATTTAAAATTGAAAATTACTTCATTATAAAGAACCTAAATTACAACTTAAACTTACTGCGCAGTATTTTCATTTTTACGTAATATGGATATCCTTTAATATATATATATTATAAAATCGTAATGGCCATCATGATGCGTACCGCTCTAATTTTGTGAATAACTCGATTGGAAATAAACTCAGAAGCCTGAAATTTCTCATAATTTTGGTGTTGAAGAATCGTTAAGTTATGACTAAAACATTTCGAAGAAGGTCACGGGTTCGACTCCAGAGAATGAATGTAGTTTCCCATAAGATAACACGTAAAAATCACCGTTTTTTCTTTTCCTCTTTCAAATATCTTAAAATTAAGTTATCGCCGCGAAATTTTCGCTAAAACACGCCGAAATGAATGAGGATTCTTATTCTTACCGTCGAATTCTCAATCTCATTCGAATTCGCGCTTATTTTGAATTTATACTCGAGTTTTGGCAAACTTTTTAACATTTCAATAATAACATTCATTGGTTACCAGCAGGGGTGATATTCAAAATATTTAACAACCGGTACGCTAACATAAATTAATATAGGTATGAGTTAAAACTAAAAAAGAATATTTGTGCGTGCATGCGTAAGGAATGAATATACGTGAAATTTCTCTTTTATTTTCTAAATAAGCCTTATTATTATAAAACTATTTACTTACCAATTGAAATAAATTGTAGCTCAAATTATTCCAGGAATTTCCAAATCATTTTTTGATTTTGAGAAATTGTTGGCGTCATCTTTTGTTTGACGCGGCTGTCGCTAGCTAAATGATGCCCCTGTCTGAGCCATGATTTGACATAGGGAACCGCATCAAACTCTTCCAACGATTTTCGCATTAAATTGATGCTCATTAAGTGACTTGTGGTCTCAATAAGTAGAGAATTTCTTTTAACATCAACGATATTGTTCATGGTGCTGAATCCTCTCTCAGCTTCTGCTGAACTAACGGCAATTACATTCAAAATATTTTTAGCCCTTATGATACTGTCTGGGACTTTTATGTATTCAATATCTCTATTATCAATAAAGTCACGAAAATCGTTTATTGAAATGTCATATTTAATTATTTGACTTAATTTCGTTAATTTATGTTCACCTTCAATCCAAGGAGCTTCACAAACGTCATTTGGCCAAGTTTCAGGATTTAATAAATTGAAATAACTTAGAAGTTCATTGTATTTTTCACTTTTGTCATCAAACAGCAAGCGCGTTTTCAGATGATTTATTAGGCAATCTAATAGTTTTTCTCTTGGAATTGATACTTTCCTTTGTTTTGTTTCAAATGGTATATTATATTTCTTCGTTTCTATAATAACTTCCACTTCTTTTTCATAGTTTCCTTTATTTAATTTTATATGTTCAATTACTTTTATCGTTCGTCGAATTAATCTGTCTGCTTTCAGTACTGAAACATCTCTTTCTTGTAAAGCTTTAGAAAGTATTGACATATCTGTTAGAATGTCGTTTATTAAAGCCAAATCTCTAATAAAATGTTCATTTCTCAAATGTTTAACTATTCCCACTTCACAGTTTCTATTACAGTGAATATACAAAGCTTGATATGATTTCCAAACTGCTTTTGCAGCTCTAGAACTACAGGCTGCCCATCGCGGTCCATATATTCTTCCAATTTTCATTATTTCAATTCCAAGCTCTTCAGATATATTATTTAATTCTCTCTGATGCTTGTTTGATGTATGATAATAAACATAAAGTTTATCGAGAAATGTTTGAAAATAATTTACTTGATTTACATCTTTTATTGCATCATCCACAGATAATTGTATACGGTGACTTAGACAATGCCAAATTAAAACATCCGGAAATTTTTCTAAAAGTTTGGCTGAAACTCCCGACTTTCTCCCTAACATTACACTGGCACCGTCTGTACAACATCCAGTAAGGTTTTCATGTAAATATTTCTCATTGAAACCATTTTTCTCTAGTATTGACAATAAAGTTTGATAAATTACTTCAGATGTTGTGCCTTCCAGCACCACGAGATCAACAAAAACTATTAAACTATCTTCAAAGTCTTGAATTTCGCATTTTAAGTAAATGATTAAAACACTTTTATGTGAAACAGTTGATGCTTCATCGATAATGATTGAAATTTTACTGCCTTGATTTATAAGTTTTCCAAAAAGTTGTTTTCTCATTTCAATAGATATATGTTTTGCAACAAGCGGGACCATAAATCTAGAATGCAATGATACGCTCATATCAATATCATTCTTTTTTTGAAGTTCTATTAAATACTTCATGTCTTTAAATGGTCTATTATTTTTAATTATACAATAGATAGTGTTAAAGATTTTAATAGTACTTTCCATATATTTTTCGTTAGCTTCATCGACACTCTTTGATATAATATTTTTGTCGGAAGTTTTTATTATTTCAAATGCTTTACTGTGTGAAACTGATTCATGATGTTCTTTTAATTTTTTCCTCGTTGATGATTGCAAATTTATTATATTTGAACCATGGGCCTTAACAGAACATGATTTCCATTCTGATGAAATATGCAAGTGTTTGGTACTTTCAACATTTAAAGACACAACTTTTGAGCACCATCGGCATCCAACATTTACATCACTAGCAATAATAAGCCACTCATATTTTCTTTTGTAGTAATCAAGTTGTTTTTCATTCCAGAAATATCAGTTATTTGTTTTATTTTGTACTGATTCTTGTACGGTACCGTAAGAAGTTCCAGGTTGTTCTAATATTTGCACAACATCAGAAGATATTCCAGGTTGCGGCTCGTTATTGTTATCTTTTCTTCTTTGTTCTCCCGCAGATTTAGCAGATTCATGTTTTTGAGATTTAGAAGGAACGTTAAAAAACTTAGCCAAACTTTGCTGTCTCTTCATTCTGGGGGTTTTATTTTTAATATCTTATTAGAAATTCAGAATTTATAAATATAAAAACACTGCACACTTACTTTACCGCTCACATTTACAGAAGGTGTAAAACGCATTAACAAAGCCAATGTAAAAACTAAACTATATGAAAATTTGATGGTATCGATTATAGATAAATGAAGAATGAAATGTGTAGTTCACATTTATGCTACGCTTCGCATGTTTTGGCAGCTTATCTACAAAACAATTACAAAACAAGCCGCCACGATTGTTGTTTATTATTATTAGTAATTGGAACTTCGTCCGCTTGGAGCGCTAACGAAAGGCTTTACTTGCCTTGAATCTTCAACTAACGAGTTTATAATAGAATTTATATTACTTATAATTTTACCGCTTACCGCAATTATTATTATAACATTTAACAACCGGTACGGAAGTATTTCCATATTTTAACAACCGGTACGGCCGTACCGGTGCGTACCGTCTGAATATCAGCCCTGGTTACCAGTACTGTTGTGCATATGCACTTAAAGAATTAAAGATCAAAAATAAGATTAAAACTTGCTCGAAATGACCGAAGATATGAATTTAATGCAAATAAATCGAACACAGTCATTTATATTTCTTATCTATATTACTAAAATCCTGTTTCTCTCGCTCTCTCTCTCGCTCTCTCTCTCTCTCTCTCTCTCTAACTCTCTATACCTCAGCCATTTTTAGTCTCCGGGAATTTCAGCCCTCAAAGTTTATTTTTTATCGAGTTATTCAACTAATTTTCTTAATTTGTTATTAAAAACCAAACATACATACCTTATAAAATATATTCATTAAACTCATATTCAAACCATATTCCCGTTAAACTAATTTAAATCCAATAGGTACATGGTAGGAACGAAGAAACAGCGAGCAAAGGGGGAGGGGGTTTGGCGAAAGTCAGCGAGCAGGGGGTTTGCCCTCTAGTGTGTGTGTGTGTATTTACACACATATATATGTATGTATGCATATGTATATGTATATATATGGAAGAGGAAATGTAAATAAGGATATTTAGGGCAACTAGGTGTTGAAGGAAACCCAGTGAGCAATTACCGGAAGGAGAGAGGCTGGGATGTCGGAGAGACACATTTGTAGACGTTGTTGGAGCTTTCGGGATGATCCCTTCGTCAGCACAACTGATATGGTATCCTTCAACACCTAGTTGCCCTATACATACATAACTATATGAATCTATGAAACTAGTTCCGAAGATCGGATCATAAGCCTTTTAATATAATAAAAAGTGAGAGTGGTTCTTCGTCTCTGCGTCCCTCTTCAACCCTTCCCCCTCTCCGAAATCGATCCGTGCGACACTAAAAAAAAAATTCTCCGCCCGACACTCCTTACATAAGGCGTAATATTTTACGATTTTTCCTCACGCGCCCCTGTAAAATTTCATCGTTCGTTTATTTCCCTCCTTTAACTTCTCATACTCGGCATCAATCTTCAGTCGTCCTAGTTTCCAAAGTGTCAAAAAAAAGGCCGATTTTCGCCCGAAAGCATCCTTCCGGGAAAAAAATTGCCCGTGGAAAGAGCAGTCTCTCTCAAAAAATTAGAGTTTCATGGAGAGAGAAAGAGATTTGGGATTGAATGAGGTCGCTCGGAATTTCGAGAGGAGCGCATACTTCAAAGTGGGCGTTTAGGCATCGATAAGCCGTCAAAAAGAGAGTATTTTCTGTGCTTTCCTCGTTTTCGAATCGTTTCACGTATCCTCTAGTTTATGCGCCGAATTTTTATCACTCCTTTCCCAAATATTCAAGATGGGAAAGAAAAATTTTACTACTCCCCCAAATGGCGAAACTTTGCAAAACCTTGGATTATGCAAAGGATAAGTTTTTTTCTCTCTCCATGTTGGCCTTACATAAAATCTTGCTTAGATTTTGATTAACACTCAAATCTTAAAACGATAAATCTGACATTTTTGCAATGTTGGAACTGAAAATGTTTCCGTTTTAGATGGCATTTTAAAACTAAAAAGATCTTTATCGGCGCATTTTACTCTAAAAATGTTTCGTAATATGTACCTTTTCAGGAGGGAATCACAGTTTCATACCTAAGCCAATGAACTCAATAATGCTGACAAAGAGATTGAACCAGTTTATGTTAGTAAATACAAATTAATCATAAACCATGTGATTTTAGGAGTCGCCAAGTAACTGCTAAAACATGGATGAAGAGACGCAATACGATACCGAGAAAGCCAGATCGTTTGCAGCACAGAACCACGGTAAAACTTTCCTCTCATCATATAGCATGTAATGAACGTGAAAGGGTAAGAAAAATAATCGATATCGAGGAAAGTGGATTAGTTTATATCATGGTTTTGAAAAAAGAGAAATTTAGAGAAGATTCACAATAATTATTTCCTATTGACGGAAATTCTTTGACCTTTAAACTCCTCTGCGCGCAAGGTAACTCGATACTTTCTTATTATCTTCCTCCACTTTTCTCTATCTGATTTCTCATCTTTCCATTTCCTTTCTCGCTTCTGTCCTTCCTTGCTACAATGTGAACACCCGTAATTTCATTTGTCCTTAATTCCAAAAAGCCTCAAAAAGCCAAAAAGCCTCAAAAGCATTGTCTTAACTTGGCCGAAAGTAAAATTTGGTGTCACAATGGATACTAAAAATAACTTCATTAATAACCATGGCTTGATGACGTTTCCTACAATTAAAAGTTCATACCACTGAAGTAGAAAAAATTTACAGATTTAACATAATAATGGAACAAAAGTACAGAAACGGGGAGAAAATTGAATTAACTTTGTATTTTTTTTACGTATTTGAAGGCGAACGATCATCAAAACGTTTGTTGATATTCCATTGGTTATTCATTGTTAATCTACTATAATATATTTTGAAGCGTGTGTTAGTTGGTTTGTGTGTTTGTTCATGGAACTCCTCCTAAACGATAAAAGCTACAATAACCAAATCCTTACATCCTAACTTAGTGATTGGTCAAGGTTTAGACAAACGGGATTAATAAGTGCTTCCAATATAGGGGATTAACTTTTTTCCATAGGATAACACCTATGATTCCATTTCTTGACTTGCAAGGTATTCTTCCTTCAAGCATTAAAATATGTAAATATGGACCGATTTTTTTCGTTTTTGCTTTATTCAACGAATAAAACTCTACACTATCTTATTCCTGCCAAGTTTACATGTTACACGGTCGAAGTTTTTGGAAATACGTAATATGTTTCGAAATTCTGTGGATTTTTCCTAGTCTTTTCGGGCGTTGCCAAGGCGGCCGTCATTGTTACCTCCGATTCAATTAGCTTCAATGAAGTTTACAAATAGAAGAAAGTTTAGCGTTATTCGATTCGCACTTTTATTTAAGCAACGAAACGATCGATATTTATAGATAGCAACGTAAATAGATACTGATTATTATTCAGGAAGCATTTATAACGATTGATGAAAGTAATTGAACCTTCTGTCGTCTATTGAATACTGGAATCTTACATTTTTTGTAAGTAAAATCATTATGTTCTACATTATAATGTTTATTAACGTAAATAAGCTCACGTATCTGGTGTACATTTACCAGTCAGTGTTCAGTCATGGACAACTGTACGTTGCTTTTTCAAGCCATAAAAGTAAATATTTCAGCGAGGCATAATTACACAAGAAATGAAGCTGGATTTGGCGATAGTGATATGATGGGAAATACAATTATCGTTATATTTGAATGCAATAGGCTCGGAAACGGATTGTTACAAGCAAATATGATTAATTGTTAAGAAAAGCTAATTGTAATTTTAAAAGTATCTACTATATAGGTGTTTTAAAGAGTTTGTATGTTGTGCTGTAGTAGCTTCACTAAATCCGTTGAAATTCAACAGGAAATTCTGCTAGTATTCTATATTTTATATCTTCCACAGTAGTAATAAGGTAGGTAATTGAATGATTTTGCCAACAGCACAAGTAGACTACAATGAAGAGAATTCCCATCTCTACCAACATGTACGACTTTGAATTTTGTTCCCTCCCAACTATAAATCAACTAATGGCAAACAACACGTTATGCGACATAATACGTTAACAATTGCCGACAGAAAATTAAAACAAATAACAACACCAAAAAATAAAACTTTATTGCATCATAACAACGGAATAAATTAATACCATTTGTGTAACTGATTCGACTCTTCCTCGAATCCGAAATATATACATCAAATGTTATTCCAGTTTAACTTTGTTTAAATAACAAAAACTATACAAATACCTATTCATACCGCTTATATTTCTAGTATCGAAGTATTTACAAATTCTAAACATTCTCTAATGAAAGCTAAAGCGTAAACTGTCATTCCCATTCTAATTTCGCTTTGTGAAGTGGTTTTAAGAAATCTGAGTATTTTCTCATATCAACATAAACATATTCTCGCACGTTCGACAATGGTTCAAATTCTATCTCAAATGCGAATGAAATGTTTTTTTTTTTTTCAGGTGTAACAACATCCGCTCCCAGTTCTTGGCTCGATTATGATCCATTTTAAATGAACGAAATAAAATAAAAAACCTTTTTATAATGGTGTATACAACTTTTATATTAAAGGTACTAAAAACCTAAAAATATACTAAATTACGACACGGAGTGAGTGTCATCAGTTGTGATAGATTCTCATATTTCCATATTAATAACATATCTATAGTGCGTTTCCCGAAGTCGTACTGGTCAGATTCGCAGTATTCCGTCCTCATTCGGGTTATTTCGCTTAGGCTACGACCCAATGTTGCCACATTTCGAATTTCACTCATTTCAACAGCAGCTGTGGACGAGTGAAGTTCTGAGAGCAATCGTGTCAACAGCGCTCGTCAAGAATTTTTGAAAGGCGTGGGAAATTTAAGACCTCTTATTGGCTGACACTTTCTCTCCCTCACCCTACAAGTCTAACCGTAGACACGCCTCACCCGTACGATCTCTGGAAACGCAGTATAGTGTTAGGATACTATTTAACAACATTTGAACGTATCTTAATATAAAAGTTGTGTGGCTAATCAGCTGATCTTAAACCTACAGGAGCGTTTGGCCCTTGGGATGTTGATGTTTGTTGTTACGATTTTCATGCTTTAGTATTTAATTTCTTGATCCAGCAGGTCAAATTTTAAAAAGCCACACAACTTCTATATTAAGATGCGTTCAAATTTCGTTAACACTATATATGTTATTAATATGGAAATTTGAGAATCTATGTGATAAAAATGCCCCAAAACGCAGTGCTAGTGACAACGCTGCTAAAAGGTTCAGAAATGTGACATCCCTGCTAAAAAAAAACTATAAGTGAATGAATGAAAATGACGCACAGTCTATAATTTCCAGTAAACCAAGGCCTAAAAATTCAGTTTCATATGATGCCGGTAAGGTCTTTTGAACGAATTACTGACTTATGACATTGTTTCTATGGGCAAGTCGGGCAAATCTGTTTCGACTATCGTCGTTTCGCTAATCGTCGGGGTTTCCAGGAACCAATTAGCGACTTTTATCGAGATCCTACTGTGCAATATTTGACTCTCCTTGACATTGCCGGTTTTTTGTTTTAGACGAATAATTTTATTATTTTTAATACATTTTTTTAAAATTCATTTAAAATCGCGTTAACGCAAAATTCGTGCAAGTCGAAATCGCGTAAGTCGGAGGATACCCGTACATACATACCGGTCAAGTTAGTATAAAAGATGTATAATAAAATTGTACTACACTCAAACATAAAGTTTCAGAGTCCATATCGTTGATATATACATGTATGTTATATATTTTTTATTATTCTACTTGTAAAAAATATCCTTATACACGTCAAATGATAAAATTTCGTTTTTTGCGTCCTTACTAGATTTAGCTGAAAGGTGAAATGTCCCTTTGGAATAACTAACTCCGGAAATTTTAAATTTCCACAAAGAATATAAAATCCAAAACGCTTTGTTGGGTAATGAGATGGCGCTGCCCTGCTATTCTCCATACATGAACACATTTCCATTCCGCCTCAACAGCATCCCTTCGCAACAATGGCCTAGTTATTCGGACCTTTCGTTGATTGCTCGTTTGTCTTGGGGCAGCGTGGTATTGTTTCGACAACAATGGTGAGAAAGAATGGACTATGATAACTTTTTTAAAAAACGAGAGTGGGGGGGGGGGGGGGGAGATACAACTATTTCGCAAGATAAAAGGGAATTTAACGGGTCAAAATTCTAATACACCTGGAAACAATGCCAGTATTTCATAACCAAAGAGAGCTCTATGGAAGCGAACAATATCCTTCATTAAAATTACTTGAAGATACAGGGACGAAGAAATAATATTTGTGATGAAAATTCCCTTTTGTAGCTAGGAAACATTCTTTCCCAGGTCTAAATTGGACTAATTAACGTTGTAATACTACGTTTTAGTAAACTTTGCTCCTTATAATGAGTTATACTTTAATTTGCGACAGAAAATAAATATTGTATGACGATAAAAAATAGCAAAATAATTAATATAAATTTTTTTCACAACATAATGACACGCTGCAAAGGTATGCGTGCAATAAGATAGCAGCCTCCTCCTTAGCGGCACCTTAATGATTTTTAAATGATTGAACGACGGCATTGACTGAAAATAGATGAAGATTGGTGTGGTAACTTAAAATCTGGTTCGTAACTGCGAATGAACCATTGGCATATGCATTGTGTTATCTCTACGCCTAAAAAAATACGTCGTATTGACTACCAAAGCATCGATAAGGCAAAACGATTGCCAAATGCCTCATACTACTGCTGACAACGGGTCAGTTAGAATTCAATCGAGAAAAAAAACGATTCAACCAATTCCTGAAAAGGATTTTAACTCAGAAGATCACTTGATTCCGCTTTACTCCTATCACATTAAGTTTTTAATCCTCAAAAATCGAACACCCAAATAAAAATACAATTAATACATTGACAGTAAAAATTATTCACATCCATTTCCGTTTCAAACACAATACACACATCAAAAACAAGGATGTACCTACCCTAAAATAGAAAACATCCTGTTTAAAATTAAAGCGAAACGGAATAGCTCCAAAACTAAATCTTTCACAAACGTTTTCACACTCGAAACTTTACCACGAACAAGAAAAGATAGTAATACGAAGAACGAAAAATGTTTCAATTAGACGACGTTTATTATTTCCCTTGATGACGCGACAGCATCGCGATAACGAACCAAGCTTCAAAGCGACGCCATCCGAAACAGGAGACCGAAGTTTTCAGGAAAATCCGCCGCCAATTAAGTTCGCACGGGACGAGGATAAAAGGGTTCAAAAGGGGGAAAGATGACACAGAAAACAAAGGAAAAGCGCCGCGATCATTAAGTCGCAAGGAGACTCATCTTAAAGTCAGGTGAAAACCGATCTGGTCCGTGGAAGTAACATGCACGGCGTCGGAGTAGATGCAGTCATGTACCACTTCCCTCAGCAAGGGAGGGTGTGTCCAGGGCGCGCGGAGCTGGATGGATGGGTAATTCCACCCCTTTGAATTAATGAGGACATTTGCAGACAATAGAGTTCGGATTGAGGCACTCCGGGGGAGGGGGGGTGGGGTGGTACTACCGACTGCCACTCAGACTGACAGACGCAGAGGAATGGAGGCGAGAGGACAAATCAATGACGTGGGGAGAAAGGAAAGGGGGAAAGGAAGGGGAGAGGAGGGGGGAGAGAAGGGAAAGGAGGGGATGGGGAGGAATTGGGGGAGAAAAGAGGGGGAGGACATTGGGAAAGGAAGGGACACGGGGATAAATGGGGAATGGAACGAGGATCCAAATGAAGAGAGAACACAGGTGGAGAAAGGGACGAATTTGAGAGAGGTGTAGAATAGAGGTGGCGAGAATAAATTAGGGAAGGGGAAGGAGGAGACCAAGAGTGGGGGGGAGGGGGGGAATCCAGAGAGAAGATTGTAACGGGAACAGTAATTTCTTTTTTTTAAATAAGATTTCCGTTTCTCGAACGGTTGAGCAGTTCGGTCGCGAAGTAATAAGTCTGCGCTAGAAATTTCTAAGATAGGCATTCTCACCATTTGAGAGGGTATGGGCTTTCTTCGACGTACCTCCTTGAGGATATCTGTTGGGGTTGGTTGACACGAGCGTGGCTAGCCCGGTCTCAACCTAAGAAAATGTTCCTGTTATGAAAGCGGAGAATTTGTCTGCTACGGCAGTTCAGTGGCAGAACATATACCCGGTAAGTGGAAGACCCGGGTTCGATTCCAGGTCACAGCAGATTTTTTTTACCTATTTCGACAATTTCCAATAAGTTTGAACGCCTAGCGTGATTAGCTATCGTGGAAATATCTTGAATCGAGCGGTGACTGTTACTAAGGTTATGCGCGAGAAGAAAACACCTTACGCAAAAAAAGAGGAAATTCTCATAAGATTCGTCATATTATAACGTAGATCCGTTTCAAAGGGAGAAACAATGTCCTTAAAGTTAACTTCTGCAGGAATCCTTTCTAAAAGCATTTCCACTTTCTATCTTACAATCAAAGCCGCATTACACGAGAAAGATATACTTCGTGTTTAATATTCCATCGTAAATTTACGTAATCGCTTAAAAATTTTAAATGACGAAAATTTGGTCTGCAGGTAGTACAACTTATCGATTGATGTAATCCATTCGAACAACAATATCATCCGAAAATGTTTATATACGGTCTATATGTTAACAGAGCAGAGAAACTGTACTACTAGATAACTACTGCCGCGAGATATTTACTCAAAAATTTAAGTGTTTTGTTATTTTTAAGTTAAATAGAAAGGAGCCATTTGATTGATTTCGTCGATCAGTTTTCGAACCAGTCCCTTTTCTCAGCCGCTATTCTAATTTTCATCCCTTTCTAAATCCATTTTGACTTTAACGCATAGACTTTATTTTAAACGCAGGATTTTGAAGCGTGCTAAGCGATAATCCATTCCTTTGTAACTTGATAATTGAATCAAAATCCAATATAGGCAACTTCCCCTAGGATACCCCTAAAATAATCAAAGCCCTTAATTTTCCTGACATTTCTAGCCATTTTCTTTCTTTGATATAATTTATCTAGTATCAACATGAAATTCCCCTTCAAGCAGGTCGATGAAATGAAACTCTTTCTCACTATACTTCAATTATAAATTATATAAAAAATGAAATAAAAACATTTTTTTAACACATCCAAAACTTTTCAAAATGTTATAATGTTTCTGACTTTGTTAAGATTTTTTTAATACGCGGAAATTAATACCTATTGTTTTTTTAATAACGCGGATCATATTACCCGCAAGATGCTAATCCTATTATAAAATTCATTCCCAATTAACTTTCGGTTATGCATTTCCGAATTTTTCGTCTCCGTCCCCCTCCTCTCCACCCTCTTCCCCCTCCCCCATTGTTTTTTTCTAGCCGATCCGCCCTGAAAAACCAGAAATCCTCTTAAGGGTAATGGCGCCTGGGCGAATAGCTCGACGTTAGAATAACAAGGCCGGAGAGGTGCCGCTCACAAAGGCAATGTATCAACAAAGCGCGCTTTTTATTTCTCCGCTCGTACCTGTTCTCCTTATAAATCTCCCCCCCCCCTGTCTTCCTCCCCATCCTACACCCTCCCTCCCCCCTCTCTCTCGCTCTCTCCCCCTCTCCCTCTCTCTCTCCTCGCTAGCATTCATGCGAGGCGAAAAGGCTCGACTCACGGGCAGTCTTGTGACTTTACTGGAACATTTCTTCTCCTGGATCCAGACTCTATCCCTCCGTGTTATCCCTGGAGGTCGCTGTGGCTTTCCCAACCCATAAATCGCTTTTGTAACCTTTTAAAACCCTCTGATGTTGCTACCTGGGCGGCGAAAAGTTTAACACACACATCGAAGAGGTTAAATTCAGGACTCAGCGTGCAGCTTGGAGGAAAGCGTAGGCAAAAAGTCCTTATATCTACAAAGGGAGAGAGAGAGAGAAAGAGGAGGTATGCGAGGAAGTAGGACTGGCAATGAGTACAGAGAAATGTAGCATACTGCGCCGTTGGAAACCATAGAAACGCAAAATCTTTCGCAGGGACCAGACCATGCGGAACTACTTATTCTTATTAATTCCAACAAAATTAATCTGATTAAAAATTGTGTAATTAAAGACGCTGAAGTAATACGCCGAAATGAATTCGTAAGTGCATTTATAAAACCATAATTCGATTCTTTTTATTTTTATGTTTCGAAAATTTAATACTCCGAATGTTAGTATTAACTTAAATTCTTGATTTAAAAAAACGTCTATTCATTAATGCATTAAGGATGGTATTAAAATTATAAACGCTGAAAACGGGTAAATTATCGGATATGGAAGATTAAATTTCGTGAGATAGGGGAACTTGCCACCTAGTGCATCAAAGGTGAAGTAATATTTTAGAGAAATGGGCATATAAACTCTCTATACTTTCCACAAGTTTAACTTATTACGACCGGTTTCGGCGAATGAATCCCATCATCATGATTTAAATTCAAATTAAACCCATTCCCACTATTATGGTATTCTTCCATATACCGGCCTCTTCGATGAATAATTATACAAAAATAGCTTGTAGTACAGTAATTCCCTCATTATGCGTCGTTTCGAATATAGGTCCTTAATTAATTAAGGAAGATGTTTCGTTATAAGTTGCGTGGCTTCGCATATACTTCGTTTATGAAGATCCAAAGGCGAAATTTAATAAATTTCAATTGCAATAGGAACATTGTTACGATGAATTTTTAATCCCTTTAGCCGTAGTTTTAATTCTATGTTTCCATTTATTATATAATTAAATTAAATTTTCTGTTTAATTTCGTCTTTCCATCCGGTATGAGGTTGCAAAATGCATCCGCTTGGGTGTTTTTATAAACATTTATTTATTTCCTTTTGTTTGTCTATTATTAACATAGTTTGTCTTACGAAATCCATTATCGTGTATAATATTGGATATAAACGTCTAAAAATATGTCCGCCAGGAGAGTAACCCATACATTTATTGTCGTATCTATGGGAAATTAGTTTTCTCTAAACGTTTCCTTGTGCGTAGCATCTTTCAGTAACGTATCTAAGAAGCGTAGCGGGATATTAAATTATCGCAGTTAAAGATAAGCAACTTTTTCTCTGATTAAATCAACATTTTTATAAATAAGAAATTTTATGCAGGGTATTTTGAGCGTTGAAATTATTTTCATCACCTTCCAACGCCAATAAAATTATTAACATGTATGCCTCCCTAGGCATAAACGTGAAATTTTGAAAACCTTAGAAATTTTACATCGCATGAATGTTAACACGTGTTCCCTAGTTCGGATTTATTTCCACTGACACTGAAAATCAGAAGCCTTCGAGGAAAATACAAAACGTTCCGAGATGGAACTTCGGGGTGACAACAAGAACAAGCAGGGACAGCTGTAGATCCCACATAGATTGAGAAGGGACGATGTGAATGAGGGTAGAGGTGGTCACTAATGCTGGAACACCGATAAGATACGTCGGGAAATGGGTCAGGGTCTCACCCAAAGGGAATGGAAGGGAAGTGATGGAAGACGGATGGGAAGTGAGGGGAGGAGAAGGGGAAGGAGGAGGAGAGGGGAGGGAGGAGGAGAGGGGAAGGAGGAGGGGAGAATTGGACCACCGCGAGCTGGGTAGAGGAGTGGTGCAAATAGCCCAAGGAGAGAAATTGGACGACAGACAAGTGGAAACTGTGACATATATCCCCTCCAAACACATGAGAAATTGGAGGGAGAGAGAGAGAGAGAGATGAGAGAGAGGAGAGAGAAATTTTGAGGGAATTCCAATTGAGATCCCTTGAAAGCATAAGCGTGGAAGAGGGCACGATGAAATCCCCCAGAAGACCCAAATTCACATTTCTGCTGTGCAGACTCAATGACTGGACGGTAAAATGGAATATTAGAATACAAAATATTCGGAAGTAAACATTACTGTAGATAGTTCGAGTCATCAGTAAACGAATAATATACAAGCAAAAAAACTTAAATTACTAATACACTAAAAAGTAGTTTCAATAATTAAATATCATAAATTCGTGGTTTAAAGTACATAAGAATACAATTAAAAATAAATTACTCGCCAATAATTTACGAATCTAATGTTAACTATGGATTCGGTTAAGAGTTTAACTTGCATTTGGCTGTAACATTAAATAATTAGCCGAATTTATATTGATAACACTGTCCGATACAAGGGTGGTTAAATGCAATACATTTAATGAGTTTTCAATGCTAAGTAAAACAAATTTTAATCCTTATGATTTTATAAATTACAATCTCGGAATTGGAAAACTTCGAATTAGAAGAAAATACGTATAATAATTTATTATTCAACTTAACGTAGCCGGTAAAATGTTAATTACTATAAATAGAACCATCTTATCTTGGTACCAAATGGAAAAATCTTCTCGATCAAATTTTAGGCCCTAAACGTTATAAATAACTAACATCCACGGTATTTTTGCCGTTTTCGAAATTTAAAAGACCAACGCAGGTTTCCGGCTGTACATCATCTGGTAAAATTTTCTAATTATATGTTTATTGAGCTGTAGTATTAAGATAAAGACTGATAAAACAGAAGAGATTGTGGAAAGGTCGGGCACTATCAATCTCATTTCCGTTTAATGGTGTCTTATGATAACCACGGATGGGTTTGTCCTCTTAACACCTTTATTATCTGCAATAATAATTATTTTACCGTAAGTGATTTACAGCACCATCTTCTATTAATAATTTGCTTAATTTTGTAATACATTAAGAAGAATAAAGCTGAACGCGAACATTATATTTAAAAAACTTACCATGTGTAGCAATGCGGATGACGTGAGTTTTCACCTCGGATATAAGCCTTCTTAAACAACGATGTGCAAGATAACTTCGGCGCACTTTTCTTCGCAGCCACCTAACGAAATTCCATCTGTCCTTACTATAAAGTCGCCCACGTGAATTTTCGCAATTTTTAAAGAAACTCTACTGGATCCCGATCACTATTAAACCAATGAGAATGAAATATCTTTAAAAAAGAATCAGGAACATTCTTCTGTCAGGTGCCACTTATTAACATTTATTTTAGTTTCCGATGTTCAGCGAGGACCAATGTTAAACTCATTTTATCCTTTGAATGTAAAAAAAAAGTTAGTCTTGGCCTTGGTAGAGGGATGATTAGCGTGTCTAGATCCCAATGTTATGGGGGCGGGTTTGAATCCTGCACATTGTGGTATGTGTTCGTCTTTGATATCGTCGTTGAACTCATTTTAAAAGGCATGCAAAGTGCTGTTTATGAGCTATATAAAAAATAATTATATAAAAATAATAAAAGTGTAAAGCAGAGGACATTACGAATAGCAAGTAAAAGAGGATATAAATATATATATATATATATATATATATATATATATATATATATATATATATATATATATATATATATTAGCAAGAAAGGAAAAGGAACTCCAGAAAATGATAAGTAGGCTAGTGATTACAGGTAGAAAATACGTTATGGAAATAAATACAGAAAATCCAAGGTCATGCGAATATCAAGTAAAGAAGAAGAAAATTTGAAATTAAGTATTGGAGGAAAGTCATTAGAACAAGATTCAGATTATAAATACTATGGAAGCATCATAACGAGAGAAGCAAACTGTACCGATGAAATCAGGACTAGAATAACAAAAGCAAAAGCCAGCCGCTTTCAGAAGAAAGAAACTCCTACAAACGGGGAATATAAAGCAGGAAATCCGCAAGAGGTTGATAAAATTCTGTATGGGGCAGAGATATGGACACTAAGGAAAGACGATATTAAGTACTTGGAAAGCTTCGAAATGTGGACATGGAGAAGAATGCTGAAGATAAAATGGACAGATAGGGTGAAAAACGAGTAAGTACTACGAAGAATAGGAGAGAAGCTAACAATTATACAGACTATCAAAAAGAAGAAGGCGAACTGGATTGGGCATTAACTGAGGAGAGATTAAAGATTAAAGAAGTGCTAGAAGGAAAACTGGATGGAAAAAGAGAAAGAGGTAGGAAAAGTTTCAGCTAGTAGATGACTTGAAAGGGAAAGAGAGCTATCAAGACATGAAGAAAACTGCGGAAAATAGGAGTACATATATGGAGAACCAAGTTTAACCATGAATAATCACGGACCTGTCTACGGACAGACTACTTATGATATGTATGCATGCATGTATGTATGTATGTGTGTGTGTGCGTGCGTGCGTATGTATGTATTCAGTGAATTAGTATGCTATGCAAAATCTCCTCGTGTGGCAGCTGTAACACACCTTTGGGTTCCCGATCTTTGTTCTAAAACAAAGAAAGCGTATATAAAAAGCTGAGAGCCAAACACCCATTTACTTCCTCAGTGGGCAGAGGAGGAGAGAGGAAAAAGAAATGGAGGGAGAAGTAGAGAGGGGAAAAGAAGAGAGGGAGAGAAAGGCGAAAGAGAGGAGGGAGGCAAATGCGAATACGATGAGGGAGAGAATTGTTTGACAGCGTAATGGGAGAGATGAAGGGATCTGGAAGGGAACCGGACGCGGCTGGGAAAAATAGGGGTCGCAGATATATACGTAATTAGGAAAATCTCGGAAGTTCATGGAGAGAGAGAGAGAGATGGGAGATGATGCGTCTGGAAAGGGATTTAGTTACAGAGAGAGAGAATAGGGGAGGGGAAGAGAAATGGAGAGGAGTGGAGAGGAGGGACGGAGGGGAATACAGGGAGAACGCGGAGGAGGGTGGTGAATTACCAGAAGAGATTATGAAGGAGCTAAAAAGGGGGGCTTTGTTTGTACCAAACATGAAGCAAGAGACGCGAAGGAAGATAAATAACTTTAAAATGCTCGCTTGAATAAATAAGAGCGAGATGGAAGATCTCTTTAAAATGAAGTGTGAGACATCCATCTTTAAACGAATATTTTTGCCGTTGTTTTTTTATTATTTGTCCCAGTATACGACTCTGTTCGGTACAAGCTGATGAGGACAACTTTACAGGGTTTAAATTAAGATTTACGGAAAACTTACAGGAACATTTTATCGAAAAAATAGCAGCTTTTAAAATAAAAACTTCTACGTATAAAAATGTCCGCGTTCTAAAGCGTAGTTTTTTAATTTAAAATTATGATATTCCTTGCGCGCAAAAAGAATTGCATTATTGTGAACGCAATTAGTTTTATATTGGCGAATGCGCGAGAGTTGCACTGAATTACACAAGACGGAAATTCTTGAAACATTTCATTTCCATTACATCAAACGTTCATAAGTATGTTATGATTTTAATCTTTCCTGCTAAAAAATAATCAAATGTACATTACACTACAATGAATTATGCCTCTTACTAATAGTTGGCGGGAGCTTATCTAATCTGATGACCATCAATATTCACGTGATAAAGCGTGCTTAACACATGCAACAGAATCAATCGATCATTTTCCAAAAATAGGGCTCGACCCTGTTTAGATAGGTACGGCAGCTATCGAATCACTTCAGGAATATTTTATTGACAATTCATTTTTTCTAACGTTAAACAATTCATTCGTAACCATAAAAATTACGGACAATCATCCTTTCAATTATGAATAACGCATATTTTTCCCATTTTTGGAAACTTCTGCAGATTTACTACTTGGAGAATTAAACGCCCTTTTTACTCGAGTTGAGCGAAAATTCATCGATAATTCTTAATATCAACGCTCATGGATTAACGCCTCACACTCCGTCATTTCGGGTTAATAGCGACAATTTTCATTCAGTGCCGGAAGTTAGGGATTGGAAAAAATATTCACCTACGTTTTCATAGTGGTTACGTCCAGTATTACCCGATGTGGAGAGAGGGAGAGAGAGATAAGCCAAGCAAAGTAACAAGGATATTATTCAGCTGATTAGCATAAGCGAAGTCGCCAAGGGTAGAGAAGGTACAATGGAAAGGCTGCTAAGGACAAACGGAAGGTCCAGTAGCGGCAGCGTTGGCGAGAGGAAGATGTGGGACGGAGGGATAATGGCGACGACTCAGACCGCTTAAATGAGAAACGGCAAACAATAAACGAGCAAAAGAGGATGAAAGATCGGACCTTGACAAATCTCCATAAAAGATGCAAGGGTTAAGGATTGTAAGACAATCTGTCCCCGTGAATACGCACTCGCGAGCGAAACGACATCAATAGATTACCTCTTTCTTCTTTACTTCCATCCTCGTGTGTCCTCCTCCAAATCGATCCAACCCCTCTCGTGTTGCTAAGCAAATTTAGCCTCCCTCGCTCTTTCCTTGTGCTTTCTTTGTTTTCTGTCCTTTTATCTTTGACCTCTCTCTTCGTGCTTTCCCACTTAATCAACATAGAAAGTACAGTTGGCCATTTAGAGATCTTATACATTAGAAACGTAATTAAATATTACAGTTAAGAAGTTTTCTGCCTTCATTTCCAAGAATAAACATTTTCTAGCGATTTAGAGGTCAGAACAATTCTTTTTTATTAAATATATATACCTATAGTTGTCTGTATATTGATTTAAATTTTCTTGAATACGTTAGGAAGTTCAGCCGTATTTAAAATTATCTTAATTAAAACTTGAATCTTTAGGCACGTTTCAAATCATCGAAGGAACTGTGCTATAAATTTGCAGTAGTCGAGAGGAAAATGCTAATTAAATTCGACATATGCTATCTCCTTATGATGTCGCTGAGAACTCAAACGATGCGTCATATAACCCGATCTTAAGCTTCTCAACTTACTATACTGGATACGTATCCTTAAAACGTCCCAGCATTCTATCACAGTTTTCCTTCGCGAATGAGTTTTAAGGTCAATGACACGTCTGAAGCTATATTTCGGAACTCGAAAAATTTCATTAAGGCTGGGTACATAAGGCGGCGTTCTAACGTTCGTAGACTTATTCTTAAAGAAATTGCCGAATTTCTTAGAGTCGAGGATATTCTAATTCTAAAAACGTGTTGCATTAGCATGTTGTCACTTCAAAAATCTTTCGAATTTCATCCGCTTCGCAACGTCTCCTTACAAACCAGAGATATTATAAAGAACCGTAAAAGAAGACGGAGGTAGCTCCGTCTTCTTTTATAGTTCTTCAACGCTGCATCAATAAATAGCGCACACCGAGAGGATTAAGAACTGAGCGCTCTTGACGGATTGTTTCGGCGAGGAAACCGAGGAACGTCAAGCGAACTCTATTCCTATCTCCTCGCTCGACATTCTTTGAGGGAGAACAATCTCCCTTTCGTTACAGAGACAGGATGAGAAAAAGGGAGGCAGGGGGGTGGAATGGAATAGAGAGACAAAAGGAAGAAGAGTGAGCGAAGGAGAGAGCTGAAGGAGAGGCGGAAAAAAATGTATGTAATGTATAAAGAATGTATACATATATATATTTATTTATTTATTTATATATATTTATATATATATATTTATTTATTTATAAAGGAAGCGTTAGAAGGCTCGGGAGATTTCAAAATCGGAGGAAGGATTACAAGAACAGTGAAATACGCGGATGATCAAGTACTTCTAGCGAGAAAGGAAAAGGAACTCCAGAAAATGATAAATATACTAGTGATAACAGGTAGAAAATTAATACAGAAAAATCCAAGGTTATGCGAATATCAAGTAAAGAAGAAGAAAATTTGAAAATAAGTATTGGAGGAAAGCCGTTAGAACAAGTTTCAGATTATAAATACATTGGAAGAATCATAACGAGAGAAGCAAAATGTACCGATGAAATCAGGACTAGAATAACAAAAGCAAAAGCCGCTTTCAGAAGAAAGAAACTCCTACTAACGGGAAATATTAAGCAGGAAATCCGCAAGAGGTTGATAAAATGCTATGTATGGAGTATAGCTTTGCATGGGGCAGAAACATGGACGCTAAGGAAAAATGATATAAAATACTTGGAGACATGGAGAAGAATGCTGAAGATAAAATGGACAGATAGGGTAAAAATGAGGAAGTACTACGAAGAATAGGAGAGAAGCGAACGATTATACAGACTATCTGAAAGAGGAAGGCGAACTGGATAGGCATTACCTGAGGAGAGAATGCATGATTAAAGAAGTGCTAGAAGGAAAACTGGATGGAAAAAGAGAAAGAGGTAGGAAAAGGTTTCAGCTGACAGACGACTTGAAAGGGAAAGAGAGCTCTCAAGACATGAAGAAAACTGCGGAAAATAGGAGTACACATATGGAGAACCAAGTTTAACCATGAATAATCACGGATCTGTCAACGGACAGACTACCTATGATTGTGATGATTATATTAATATATATTTATAGTTCACTCTCGCTGACGAAGGACTTTTTGTTGTTTTTTTTGCGTGCAGAGATTCACCACGCTCTGGTAAGTGTCCATTGGGTTTCCAGTAAAATTTTGTTGCCACGCCACTCACCGTCTTCACTGCATTTTCTAGGTATATAAATGTTTATGGAATGGGAAAGGTAAATAGGTATATCAACGGTAACTACGTATTGAGGGTGAGGGATGGAAGACCAGTGAACACTTACATTAGAGCCCCTGGGGTGTTGGAGAGACATTTAGACACGTAGAATGATTGAAGGAAGAAGCAGCGAATGCGGCTGATGAACGAATGCTTCTCCCGATAAAGGTATTCTGCAATATCGCGGGGAGCAGGTTTTCTACCGTGCGCACACAAAATCGTGGCAGTGGGAAAGGATTTTTTGCCACAGAGCGGGAGCCGTTGGATGAGGCTCCAGCTCCGGTGCCGACCTAAGCACTAACCCCCGCAAAATTCTTTAATATGTTAAAACATACGAAGACGAATAATTTTTTTAATTTGATGATTGAGTTCGCCATATTTCTTTTAAATCAATCGCTACCCAACGCGAACGTTCTGTAGTTCTGATCTACTTGCCTTTAGTTTCACAACCTATTTTTTATATACTTCATACAAATTTCTTAAATGCATTCATATTAAACGGAAATATTTAGTGTAATTTAGTCAAGTGTAATTATTCAACGTTTTTAGAATAGAATTCCTACCAAGAGTAATTTAAAAAATAAGTTTTCTTACACCATCCGATGCTCGACATATCAATTCAGTAAGTTGAATTGAAAATCGCCGTGGTACACCAAAATTTTTGATGATAGATAAGGATTTGCGTCTGCGCAGCTATGATGCGACATGTAATTACACTACAACATGCAGGAAAGGGCAGACCTTGCATTTTTTTCCGATAGGAACGTATGATGGGAAAGAAAACAGACAATTTACATAGGCAACCCGTTTGAATGTAAACTGGGGAATGATGGAGGACATTGCGTCTGGATATACCCTATCCTGAAACACTAAAGATATCAAAATAAATAATACATGATGACAATTACTTTTCCGAATCAAACATTGAAGCGAATCCAACATTTATAGTAGAACCTGCTTAATGTAACCACTTCTTACCGGTCCCCACGGAAATGCTATGTTTTCAACGTAATATTTTGTGCGTATAGTGACCATCTGCCTACTGTGACGAGTGGCCGCCATTTTGAGGTTCATACTCATAAATATACCTTCCATAAAGTGATCAATAAAAGATTCTCAACATTGAAAAAATATACGCATCTCTAATTTTTTCCCATGCTCAGCTGCTGGATTCAAAGCTGAAGAAAAAATGATCAATATGGACTTTTCCCTCATTCTTCTCCGACCGCTCCAAGAAACTTCAATTAAAACCGAAGCAATTAGAACTATGTAATGCAAAAATGCAACAAAATTATAAGGGACCTAAGAGATAGCTACATCAATCTAGCTGGCCATAACACAAAAACAAATCTGCAATTAGGACAGAAATGGTGAAAATGGCACAAAGTAGCCACTATCTAAACGCCAGACAATGATGAAAACTTGAAACGAAACATTAAAGAAAAGTAAGCAAAACAAACCCTTCAAAGATGATGGAGAAACCTCCAAATAAGCATAAAAATATTTTTAAAAAGGAAAATACACATACTTGGGGGAATTTAATCCATGACACGCAATCTCACACACTCCCGGTTTAGGGGGAATCACTCCAACGCCAGGGACCCTTTTTCTTGCCCACACACACAAATACACACTAGCCGCGAAAACCACACACGAGTACTTCCTTTCTAAAAAAATTGGCTAAATACGTATTTTGTAATTGTAGTTTTTTTTAGAGAAATGCCAGATCGCACTTTGGTAATTAAAGGGGATCCTTGTAAAGGTGGAAAGATGTCAAAAGAGCGTCTTATGGTTCTGCTTGCAGCTAATGAAAAAGGCGAAAAACTTGTCATAGGAAATTACCAAAATTCCCGGTCTTTCAAAAATTTGAAAAGAAAACAGCTACCTATACTGTGGACGTCTAATAAAAACGCATGAATGACTTCAGAATTGTTTACTGAATGGTTGAAATATATCAAAGATAAGATGGAAATTAAAAAGAGACAAATTGATGGTTGATAATTGTCAAGCTCGTCCCTTTGTTGGAAGTCTGTCAAATGTAACGCTCAATTTTTTACCCCCAAACAGCACATCAGTCCTTCAACCTTTAGATAATGGGATATTAAAGAATTTTAAGGGATTATACAGACAGTTACTCCTTTCAGACATCTTATCTAAATGCGAAATAAATTCAGCGCAATCTGTGTCTGTTGTTTCCGCAAAGGTGCACGTTCTTGAAGCGTGGAAAATGGTAAAAGACAAAACCATTGGTAAATTTTTTCATAAATCTGGGTTTTCATTTGAAGATAAAATTGGTGAAAGTGATTTAACAGATGAAGTTATATTGCCTCACCTGGAAGGCAGTGGCATGGACAACTATTTTAGAGTGCGATAAAGACAGCAGTTTTTCAAAACCTTTACCTCCAGTGAGGTTTTCGATAATGTGCTTGAAGAATTTGGTGAAAAAAATCAAAATACAGATTACGGTGACGATAATGATGAAGATGAATCCTCATTAACAGAGAAAGGAAATATTTACCTGGCCCCAGGAGAAGTATCAGGTATGCTTGAAGAAAGAAGTGTCTCAATTTGCTACTGAAAAGTGTCCGGAATTGTTAGCACCAATTTGTGAAGCAAAACGAATAATAGATTATGTAATTTGTAATAAACACAAAAAATACGCCAAAGTGACAATGGACAGATTTCTAAAAAATAAGGACACAAAAACAATTTTTTTGTTATTTTTTTCACAAAATTGTAAGAATTTATCAATTGTAGTACTTATTTTTATTTTCTTTTGCACGCAGCATAGTTCAATTATTGATTGTAACTTACTTAAACTAAATTCCCAGTTAAAAGATAATATCTTATCTATTTATTGATTCCCAAATCATTTAATTTTATAACAATCTTTTTCAACTTTTAAAAACAAAATTTTGGATATAGTGACCACCTGCTTAAAGTGACCACTTATGTATGGTCACATGGGTGGTCACTTTAGGCAAGTTTCACTGTATTTAAATTAAAATGCATAAGAGCGGCTATTTCAGGGTATTTAAATATTAATAGACTAACAGTAAAAAGTACAAAAAAACCTTTTTCAAACGGTAAAGTTGCAACGCAAAGTTTTGAATAAGTAATTCGATTGCACGAGTGGTCAGGAAAAACACGGTAGCCGAAACGTTTCAAGAACCTGGAGCAGCAAAAATTTTGTATCAAACAGATAAATAATTGATAAAACGGAAGTCTTTACTCAGTAGAACTCCATTACAAAGGAAACCATTAAAATTAATTTATTTTACTTGGAACAACTTTTTAAATAATTTACGAGGATCTTAGATCTCGAAGCCTAGTTTGCATATTTATTTTTTTGTTCTTTAAATAAAGTTATTTTAAGTTTAAAAGTATTTTTCCAATTTCCCAAACCAACAATTACTTTCCACAGAAATTTGATTTTTTCTGTAAGGATGCAAGGAGAAACACATGCAGAAATCGGTACCCCATTCATATCGTCACGGGTAGTAGTACACAATTTAGTAATTCTTTTCCCCCTTTTTAACTTCACACGCATTAAATAACACAAAATCACCGACGCAATTAAAATACAATAGTATAAATAACGCTACATTATCAACCGACACCATGTTTCAACGATCACAGTGGAAGAGTTGCTTGTAAAACTTGTTTTAAATTCGGAGGTATCTCTTAAACCTACCCGGGAAGCAACATATAAATCCTACGGTCACACCAACAGAATGTGAAGATGCGGCTATTACAATGTGTAAACATACTATAGCTAATGAAAAAAAGCATTTCTGACAAAGTTAACCCAAAGATATTTATTTACTGATCCGAACCGGAAAGTATTTGCGGTAAAATTATATATTCGCTTTTAAAAACTTTTAGTCACGTGTGATAGTAATGTTAAGGTGAAATAACAAATTGATTTCTAAAGCATATTTGATGGAGCAATGAGCTTTTACAACAAAGTTTTCGTCGTTACTAAACGAAACTACTGGGTAATTACGGCGTCAAAAATAATTTAACGATTGATGTAAAAACATTTGCAGAATGAAATATTTAAAATGTTTATTCCGCGATCACTTCCGAAAAAACATGCGGAAAGAAAAATGTGCGCCGAATGAGGACTGAACTCTCGTCCATATGATTACAAATCATCAGGCAGCGAAGTAACTTTGTAGTTCATTCCCCTGCTGTTAGGAGTGGGGCTATTGATTCTGAACAAGCCCCGAATACTTCGAATTTTACGAAAATTTAGCGTTGCATTTCAACATAATATAATATTTATTTAAATAATAATGATAATTTAGAGCTTTCATGTTGTTTTATTAATGAATCCATTAATTGTTTGCAAGAAGAAAACGGTAGGTGAATAACAACATTTTATGAGACACCGCCATAACAAAAAATACTACGTCGATTCCCAAATTATGCACAGATGGAATCTATATAAAGCATTTTTTCTTAAAACTATCATGTTCGTCAAAATATCGGAATCTAATTTTTCCAAGATGAAGATGTTTAGTACACGAGTAAAAATGGATACTACAGGGTGGTCCACTGATTGAAGGAACTACTAGGACTTCAGAAAATGGCACTCAAGCGGAATATCGAGGAATTACCATGGAATTATCTCTACGAAGTCCCGGAATTCAGTAACTCTTTTCAAAGGAACTGAGCTCTCTGAAATTCAAGCAAAGAGGACTGCGGTGGAGGAGTGGATAGAGCGTTGCTCTTCCAAGCAGTGGTCCAGGGTTCAAATCCGGCGGAGATTGGATTTTTCAACCTGGGATCGTCCCGTACCCCACTTTTGTGGCTTGAGGAGCCCGCGCAAGTCCTTCGGCAGGGATGTTAAGCAGACCCCCTTTGTGCTGTTCGCTAAGAGTAGGTTAATGCCGGCAGAGCCTTTCCCTCCTCCCTTCTGTGTAGAGTAGTGTAAGTAACGGCGGTAATAGCGCCAGGGACTGATTTGCTTAAACACACATATCCAACCAGAGAAAAAATGGAGTGGAAATAGTAAATATACGTCCAGATGGAATGAAGACGCAAAGAAGAGCGAGAAATCTCAAATAAAATGAAATTTGAAAGATGGAAAAAGCTTGCAGCATGGGTTGGGAACCAGCGGGCCTCATCCAGCCCTCGGGAGCGTATTGTGTGGCCCGCGAAGAAGTAATGAAAAAGATACCCGTAAAATTTAACACAAATTTATATTTTAATCCAAATAATGACAACAAAGCATTTAGTACTGAAATGTTAATCTTAAATACTCTAATTTAGAATTGATTTCCACTCCTATGATACTTTATAATCTCTGAGTAACTTCGATTTAAACTCTAATCAGGCCCGTCAAAGCATTGGCAACAGCCAATACTACCCCCGAAGGAATCGCCACCACTTATGCGGCCCGCAAGGTGGAAAAGGTTCCCCACCCTTACCTTACAGATTGAACCGAATTGCGATTCCTTTGTTATAATCTGCGCTTACCTTTCATTTGAAGATATGCAACTGGAAGTCGAGAACTACAGCAGACGAAGTGGTGCGAGTATATCCAAGAAACCCTCCGTATCAGCTTCTTCGGGCGGCCTCTCAACGGGGAGTCGCTCGCGCACACGAGTTTTTCTTCTGAAGTATCGCGAGTCACGACCGAGAACCTCCCGCAACCAACTCCGAAAAGCGAATGAACTTCGCTCCGCTCTACACCTTCTTCTGGCAACACTGTTAGAGGTTTAATGCTTAACCCTCTCCCTAGCGACCTTAGCTCTTCCAAGGAGACAATAACCAGAGCTCTCGGCGATCGCAGTACCGCGGGCAAGTCTCGAGGTCACCCCCCCCCCTCCCTTTCCCCCTCCGGCTCATTACGAGCTCAATCCGCGGGTCAAAAAGACGCACATCATTTGACGGAGAGTTTAACGCCCCATCAGACGCGTAAAAACTGCACACCTTTAGTCCTGAAAAAGTCGCACCACCAAACGCTAACAATTGTCTATTAATTTCTGAATATATGGCTGAGTAGTAAAGATTGAAAAGAATTCCTCCAGAGCTGTAAATTCCTATATTTAGAGACTCACAAGGAGGAAAGGAATGAAAGGAATCGTAAAGGATAGTGCAAGTAAAAACATGACAAAGAGGGAGAAAGAAAATAAAAAGTGGAAATACAAACAGAGACCCTGGTTTTCAAATTCACACTCGTATCTCGTAATGTACGGCTTAATTATTTTGGAATATATAAAACGCTCAGAAAACCACCAACCAAAGAAAAGATAAGAGACCTAATAACCAAAACGTTAGTGTAGGAACGAGAAGGGCTGGCCACAGTTGGTAGAAGGGTATCTCCCGTCGGATACTAAGTTCGCCTGTTCGAATCCCGCCGTGGGAATTGACGTCTGATTTTGTCTTGTCGGGTTAGATGTAAGAGTGGAATTGTCTAAATCTCACCCCTCAATAAATACAGATTATTGTTATTATTAATTGATGACAGACTAACTCAGACCGAAAGTTACCAGCTTATGATTTTAAAATTCTATTAGCAGTGTTCATCCAAAATAAATATGATTATTTCGTACATTTGGTTAGAGACAGAGGAAGAAACAAACTCAAATCGATTTATCACGGCGGAGGGAAGCTCAGACTAAAATTATCGATTTCGTATAGTAAAACTTGAGCCACCACCAGTATAAAAGTATGTATAAAGTACCTATATCTGGAGGAAACGCTTGGCTAAAAAAAACTCCATGCGGGATCTTCGACTATAATACTAGATGACATACTCCATCTCGCCCACACTTCACAGAATTAAATTCAATATAAACTAGCTGTACCCGCGCGGTTTGTTTTCAGTTAATTTATTAATAATAATGTGAATCGATTAATGGAGCAAATGACATCCCCGTAGAAAACTATTCTATTAAAGACGTATTTTACTATATTCTTGCATTATTGAAATATCTCTCTCCTCCATCTCTCTCTCTCTCCCTCCCTCCCTCTCTCCCTGTCCCCCTCTCCCAAACCGTCCGAGAACACTGACACACAAGAAAGTACAGAACAACCCGCACTTACCAAAACGGATTGTTATTCCTACAGAAACTAGCCGCTAAAATGAAAAGACAACGTAAAAAAGCTTTTTTTGTATATATGTGTATATTTATTATCATTATTTACATATTTCTAGTTATTTTAAATTTTTATGCTTTCATTTAATGTTATTAATTTTCATGCTCATTCTTCAATACTTTAAAATATATTTTGTGATTCTTATATTTTAAAACTTGTACGTAGTATTGTAATTCCACAATTGTTCTTTTATATATGTAGGGTTTTCGCAGGTTTTTTCCACCCCCCCCTTCCCTTCGTGGGTGTTTTCCTGCGTGGTGTTTTACTAGGTTGGCAAAGTCAGGTCTTTCCTAGGTTATTACCACAACTACTTCGTCTTTTTTTTAGAAGTTTCCGAATCTGTAATTGGATCTCTTGTTTTTTTTCCGTTTCTTTTCTTTTGTTTAGTTTCAGATTTTTTATTTCTACCAATATTTTTATATGTTATTATTTTTTATTCTCATTTGTAATTAATAACGTAGGGTTAAATGTAGGATATAGTCTCAATTTCGCTCTCAATGAAGTCGTTTGTCTGCCTGTCTGTCTCTCCCGTTCCCCCCTCCGCCTCTTTGTCACTATCCTTTCCTCTCTCTCCCTTTCCCCTCTCTCCCTTCCACTTCCCTCTTTCCCCCTCTATCCTTTCCTCTCTCTCCTTTCCCCCCCTCCCTCCACCATTACATTACATTTCAAATTTCTAGCATTAAAATATTGCAAAAAACAAAGCAGGTCACCGAACCATAATTCCAAGAAAAAAGGAATGAAGATGGGTGTATGTACTTTTCTTAACATTTTAGTAAGTCCCGTGCAATCGTAGCAATGGAACGCTATCAACAATTAGAATTTTTGGTCATAGCAACGGAAACAATGGTATCACTTGGCGACGTATTTAACATAATATTAGAAGAAAAATCAAAATCTTAAAAATATTTTAGAGTGTATGTGTGTGTGTATGTATGTTCTTTATACGTTTTTACACCGTTGAAGCTATCGAATTCAAAAGTTTCATGGGCCGTCCCATGGACCAAAGGAAGAACTTGGTCTAGGTTTTCAGACCGTGGGGTCTCTTATACCCCATGGGGCCAACAAAATACTATTTCCGTAAGAATTCATGGGAAATGGTATGGAGAAACCCCAAAATGTTATGCAGCCCTTCACTGATGTGGATATAAATATACATAAACATTAACTTACGATCACGGGAAATGGATTATTTTGTGCATAAAAGACTGAATATTTTAATTCTGTTCATGTTTCATGGTATTACATGCTAAATCGCTCGAAATTTTCCTTTAAGCGCAAAATTTATCGGTTTAGATGTCCATTTTCCAGGCGGCAACAAAGATAAATTTCTTAATTGTTGTCCTCTTCAAAGGTAGATATACACTTAAAGATTAATGAAAGGAAAATCCACGCCGAGGCACGCCGTAGAAGACGAATAGCTAACGCCAAGATAAAGGGTACAAATGGATTCATGCCTAAATATAGTCTATGAATACTTTTAAAGTGAGTCAAATGATTCTTAAGGAGTATTAGAACATTGTTCTCTTTTACCATTAATATTGAAAGATTTATCGCAACATAAATCTATACATCTACTTACATTTGTTCGGTAACCAAGATGTTGTTTATTGTTTACGTTTTGGCTAATAGTATTGACATAATCCACATAATTTTATTGCTGCCTTAAAGGCTTCGGTGCATCTATCCAAGTGAATATCAAGTAAGACGTTAATGCGTAATTATATTAATGGTAAAACTTTACAATACAATACATAAAATAGTAAATGTTAATGTAAGCATCGCTTGCGTAATTAAGGAAAGGGCAATAACAATCGTGTGCTATTTAAAAGGAAACTTTCCCGAGGGAAGCCGGGCGTTCCATCTAGTAACTCATAAAATATCGGTCACAAACAAAACCTACAGAAAATTACATTGTCTACAACTTTAAAAAAACAAATATTTACGTAAATTGAGTATTAAAGGAGATATTTGAAAAAAAAAGGAAAATCGAATAGAATAAACCACCATTCCCGGTTGAGCAGTTTCAGCCAAAACGTTATCAGATCTTCATTTACCAATAAAAATCTTAAGTATAGTTTTATGATGATCTGTTTATTAGTTTATGAGTTAGAGCGCCAACAAAATTCTCGTCACATACACAGACATCACCCCGAAAACAGTTAAAACGAATTCCGAGGCCATCGAAACGTGTTTTTCCTTTGAAATGTATAATTCGATATTTATCACGAATACAATATTTTCTCCTATATGTATGTATGTACTATGTCTGAAGAAAATAACAAGTGGCGGCAGAGTATAACTGAGCTAGTTCAGAAACAGAAAACCTTGAGGTCACAACAATTAATATCATAATATTTTTGTTTATATGTTAACTAACTATATTTTTGTTGTTTGGATGTGATTTATATTAAGAATTTCTAAAATGTAAATTTGACAGCTAAGGAAAGATCAACAATATCTCAAAGGCAGCGAATGCGTTAAACGAGCACTTGCTATTTATTTACCCTTAAATTCATATACAAAGCCCCTTTCCTTCAGAAAAAGAGAAAAAGGAAGAAAGAGAGATCAACTTGGGGCGATAGAATATATTGAGCCAGCTGTGCCTACTAGTACAGAATATAATCAGGATCCAACATCGATTACAGTTCTCACACGATCGGTTTCCAGGTACTCTTGGGCAGCGGGTAGCTTACGACTGCTTAACTATTTTAACTTATTTTCTTGATTGCTTAATCACACAACCCCCTACCCAAAATAATATATTTGTTTATTAGTACAAAAATATTTTTAATTTTTTGTTATGTTATGAATGTAACAAATGTTGATAGAGCTCTTATAAATGTAATTTTATGGAGTGGGAAGTTCTTCACTTCTTAGGCAAAATTAATTTTTTGCGGATTTCTATGCATGAAATAATTGCTCATGCATATATAAAACTTTGAACTTAGTTTACAAAAGTAATAATTTTCATAGGAACAAGACGCACACAGTTATAAAGGGACGTTGATATCCTCATTTGAAAAAGGCCAGAAAAATTAATAATATATAGTTATTATCTATTTAGGTAAGATTTATGAAGAGCTTAATAATTCAAGCATAAGTTTATTAACGGTTTAGACGAGAAAAATTTTGGCTTTGATGCAATGAAGAAAGAATTCACTTTAAGAGGGTGGAAAGGATGAAGGAGAAAAGTTGGAGGAGGAGGAGCACGAGAGTGGAGGATAGAGGGGTAAAGTGGGCACCGTGCGGACGGCTGGGCCGCGTATAGTGGGTTAGGGAAGAGTGGGAGAGGGTTAGAAAGGGAAGTACATACATACGTGGAAGAGGTGGGAATGGGGGCGAGTCGACATTTCCGCCTACAAAGCACGGGGGTCCAAAGGGACCGAGAGACTGGCTGGGTCATCACTTATTAACCCGAGGCGAGGATGGGCGGAAGGGGCCCCGTAGATAATGTCGAGAGGAAGAGATGCAGGAGGCGATTAGGGATTTGGAGTTGGTTGTTGGAAGACGCGGTGAAAGGGGAGGCGAACAACAGGGACGGATGGCACGTGTGTTTATGGAAGGTGATCGACGCGGTGGCGTTGTTCGAGGAGAAGTTGTAACCCAAGGGGTAGAGAAGAAAGAATATAAACTATAATGATGCATGGCGAGGCGTTTGAACCTTATAGTGAGAGTGGAACAGAGAATATCTCGCATAAGGATGAAGATTATATGCAGCAAACAAATAGATTTTTTTTAACACAAATGGATTCACTGATATCCGTTTTCCAAAAGAAGAACGCCCGTAGTACCACGAAAATATTCTCGATATTTTTAGAAAGGAAGCTTTGTCAGATGCCAAAAGCGATTAATTTTTCTGTCGCGCATACTATCTAAGGCAGGGTTTCCCAAACTGTATTCCGCGGAAACCAAGAGTACCGCAGAATAATAAATGGGGTTCCGCGATAGACAGAGGATACGCGCTTCCTTCTCTTATTTGCAACAGAAAACATGAGCCTCACTTGTAAACTGTAAGATACACAAAACATTGTAAAGATTTTAAAGCTAATTTTATTGCGATTAGGCTTGCCGTCTTTTAGTTAAGGTTTCGCGAGAAAAAATATTTGAATATAAGGGTTCCGTGGCTTCAAAAAGTTTGGGAACCCAGGATCTAAGGCCGTATTTAAAGAAACTATTCCAAACGATCTCCATGCAGCCATGCCTACATGGTGCACCTTATCTACGGAAAACGGGAATGTGGTTACAGCAACGTATGTACAAGCGTGAAGACGAGCAAACTATATCCCTCGGGTATGTTTTTTCCAGCGACAATATTTTATGTCTACCCTGAAACTACAGAAACTTTTTATGCTGATTTTTAGATTAACATTTTAAAAACCTTTTTGATAGAGTGTTTTAAAAGTCCATTCAATGCGCATATATATTGAAATTGTTGTTTATATAGCTTTTTCCATAGAAATGTCCATTTAAAAGGGCAACTAAGTCTCAGTACTTTTACCTAGAGGTTAAAATAAGCTGATACTTAGAAAATTAACGCGTCCGAAGTATTAATGTTCTAAATTGCAATATTTTTTTGGAGATGAACAGGCAGATATAGCCATTCCATAAAGAATCCAAACTCTTTATATCACGTAAAGAACGTCTAAAAACGTATTAATATAGAGTTTGCTATGAATAAAACAAATATTTTAACTCATCTTCTTAAAAGCAAAGAATACGCATGTTCACCTAAGAAAGTTTAATTAATTAATTAAAACAACAATATGACATCGTAGTATTAAATATTCCTTTTAAAACAAGTTCAAAAGAATTTTTCCAGTATTTCGGCGTCTGCCTCAAGACGCCGAAACGTCGGACTTGTTCCAAATCTGCACCCGGTGGGAAACCCGAGAAAACTTCATCGCTAACATTCGCCGGGAAAGCCTGAAATCCTTTTTCCAGTATCTGTTTTATATGAACATATATGATGTGGTAAGAAATTATTGAGATCAAAACTTGGCGATAGATATTTTTATAAAAAACTAATTGTAAATAGAGCAAAATGCATCAAAATTCGCGGTATGCTTGAAACACAACTTTTTAAGCAGTTGAAAATTTTAATTGGCTAGATAAGTACAACCCAAAAAAGTAAGTATCCTTGTATTATCTTGGTATGAAATATTTGTACATCTGTACGAGCCATTATTTTCTTGGGTAGTTCCTAGGACAAGAAATTAAACAACCGAACCTCTGATTTGATATACGTATGCGCACAATATAAAAATTGATTACTTTTAACAATACTTATGACCTGACTTTTGGCTGCGTATAATCTAAAAACCTTTGCGTTTCGACATCTGCCATGACGCACGGCACTGCAAGGTAGCAAATCTTTCCGAAAGACGTCCACGGATTTCCATCCAACTTTCCCTTCCCTAACCCAATCCTTCCTCCAACTAATCACACGCGTCTTCCCCAAACGGCGAATTTCTCGACCTTTTACGTACTTACACGCGACCTCAAAGAGTCATAACCCTTCTGCGCCGCGTACTGATTAATCATTTTGATTAAGGGGTTTAGCCAGTTCCACTTTGGGACCTTACTGAAACGTGGATCGGAGATGGGACAGTGAAGAACCACCACACCCCCCCCCCCTTTCCATCCAGCCTCGAGTACCTCCGTCTCCATACTTCATATCCCTCCCTCATAACCGCCCTCTCTTCCATTTTGGAGGTGACCTCTTCCAAAGACCATTGTGTGTCCCTCCCTGCGCGTCCTCTCAGTCTCACCTCCCAAGGGCCCTCCCTATTCTCAGATTCATCTGCCGCCCGTACTAAGCAGTGTCCCTAGAGAGGCACTTCCTTTCTTCCACAGGCCTCCTTCATTCTCTTCTCCCTCTCTCTCTCTCTTTCTACTCCCTCCACCTTCCATCCCATGGTTCAGCTTCATTATCCTCCTCCCACGATAACAAGAACCTCACGCATCGGCCACGTCATCATCATCCCGTGCCAGCGACCTCACGTAATCCCTATACGTAGAAATTATAAGCCTCCTTGGGCACCGCGCCATTCGAATCCGGACACAAAAAGGAGCGTTGAATGGCAGTGATCCAACCCTTAATCTTACGTTTTTTCGATGATTCCGATGAGTTTTCATTAAGACAAGAATCAAGCGAAATGGATTTTACAACGTTACTTTTGCCAAGTTGATGACAGCGGCTATGAAGATGAGAGTTCAATACTATTACTCCGCGGCCTAATTGACGTTATATACTCTTTGTGTACGATGTTCGTTAAATGAAAGGAATGTAAGCAGTATCAAAGGAGAATACGCAATATATGAGGCCCCAAGCCTCCACATTCAATACTACACAAAATATAATACAAAGAAAAAGGATAACGCCAGGTAAATTACTAAACTAGAAGAAGAATATCGGTGATCAGGAGCTAAATGGCGCGTATATGGAAAAAACTGTTCTGTATACAATTATTCAATTATTTCTTCCGTAACTTTGGTTTTTATGTGACTTTTACCTTCCCAAGAAAATAATATCATTGTTAAATTCCATGAATTTGTAGATTCTTTATTCGAACTTATTTGCTCATTAAAACTTTTCTCTTTAAGCTCTAATTAAACGGTTTTTCCTCGGTTGTGAATTAAATTAGTTGTCATCTGAGAAAAGGTTTTTTTTAATCTCACTTTCAAGCAAATTTAACATCAACTAAAACAAGATCCGGGCTCTTTGTGACCGACAAGATATTTTAAATGCTATATAATTCATATAAAACGAGACAATATCCGAAGAGAGATCGGTTTAATATTTTTTAAATTCTTTTTGTTTAAACTTATTATTATAACGCAACTCTCGTTCAAATTAGGTCAGTTCAATCAGGTCAAATTTTTACAGGAAAAGTTACTTTCATGAATATTTACGCAGTCCACGTGCATCCAAATGTTCGAATATTAAGGTGCACCAATGTTGTGCAGACACCAGCATTCCCATTTGTGTCATCGTTCTTAACGTAAAAGTGTTAATTGATTTTTAACCCCCTATTAAAAGTTTTGCAAGGGAAACCATATCATCATTTGCTAATTAAGTTGTCAATGAAAAGTTCTGCGCTTTTAAATTATACGCTTAATTCTTTGTTGGTAAATTTTTATTGGATATCTTCATGCGTTAAAAGTATTTCACGTAGCTAATTTGCTGTCATTCGTCATTTTAATGAAACTTGCTTTTTAACAGCAAAATTTTAATTAATTTCTTCCTGACATACAGAAAATGAGATGTAGCATAAAATAATTCTCTAAAAGACAATTTCGTTAACTTGTTCTGTTTACATAACTTTATCACACGACATGGGACTGCAGTTTCGATAAACTTCTAAATCTCGAGGTTTACAGTTGCCTCTAAACAGTGGCGGATTACCGGACAGGCGGATGAGGCGCTAGCCTGGTGCCTCGACACTCATGGGGCCTCAAAACAGTCAAAACTCGATTTTTTCAATATTTTATTCAGTAAAATATTTCACAATCAGTATAATCTACTACTTACGTACACATCTCGTGTTTTTACTTAGGTTTGTTACACTGTAACATCCCTTGCGTCATTTGAAAACACGTCTCACAGTTATAATTCATTTTTTGTTTATTTTTTTTTTCAATATGTGCAAGTTTATATAACAAATATTAAATTTTCTATTTATGCATTTCTGTAATTCCATTTATTTAACCTGCTGCATACATTTTTCCCATTCGTAAGTTGTAAAATTTGTTGTAGATTGAGTACCCCCTCCGCCCCTCCCGGTCAGTTGGGGGCCTCCCGAATTTTTGCGCCAGGGTCCTTCGGATACCTTAATCCTCCACTGCCTCTAAATGTAGCTATAGGATAGGAAACTGCTCGTTGGTGGAGATGCATGCGATAAACAGATCAAATCTTCACAACTCTCAGGAAACACCCAACCTCGATCACCGAATGTGCGGTTATGAAGATACTTTGAATGTTTTGAACCTATATTTAGAAGTGTTTTTCATCGAGCAGCGTTTCTGGATGCCAAGTGCCGAGAAAATATTTTTAATCGAAAAAATTGCTAAAAAAACACACTAAGTTTCAGCTAATTAAAGAATAAATGAGATGAATTTTTAACCGCGAATTTTAAGTTCAACCCTATCACCATATATAATTCTAAAGAGAAGGGAGGACATAAATATTTCCACGGTCACATAAGGAACTCATTTACAGAAATATATTAAGTGAGCGAGCCGTAACTATTTTTGGAAATCCATATATACATTTTTTTAAAAAGAAAAATACTTTCCTGGTAGGCTATTCAGAAGTCTGCGGATCCTAATAAATATATTTGTATCTATTAAATTATTAATAAATTACTGCAGACGTAACTAGGTACAATGAGATTGATTGTATCAGTAAAACTAATACCTAGACGAGTCACAATCAGTATCCACATGGATTAATTATAAAATCTCTAATACAGTCAGGATCGGCTCAAAAATACAAGCAAACCAAGCGACCACTTGGGGCGCCGGATTTTTAGGGGCGCCAAATTTAATAAATATATAAAATATTTATCATACACGTTAACTGTTGGCTAACGAGTGGACAGTTATACTGCAGGAATCCGCGAAGGAATGCCTTGCTGTTTCATTCTTATATTTGAAGGCAAAATTCTAAATACGCTTCACAGTTCCCAAAACATTTTAAATTTATTTTAATTAACTACGAAATATTATTTTCCGTGTAGCAAAATCCGTTAAGATATATAGCGTTGAATTGTGACCTCTTAATAAATATTTCTCAATTCAAGTAATTCTTTTTAATGCTGTTTTTGATTTTTTTCTCAATGATATTTCTAAGCTTGAATTCCATCTTGATTTTTAATATTGAAATATTAACCCTAAAATGTTCATTCTAGCTTAATTTCCACGCATGTGGTGCACAAGAATCTCTAGGTAGCTTACAGCTTAACTATAATCCATTGGCCATTTCCAATGCGGCCCACCGAAGGGTTCACTGCCATCAATGAGGCCCTCACCATGCAGAAAATGTTGCCCACCACTGCGATAGAAATCTTTCTTTCTCTCGGTCGCAGTGCAATCTTAATCTTATTCGTTTGTCTGCTTCATTCAAAAATGGCGACGGAACATTTTCATCTTTTTGTAAGACTTTGCGACAAACGACGGTTGATCGAGACAACGTTTATCGATGACGACGGTTATCGAGGTCCTACTGCATATCTTTCACGTTGTACGGTTAAATTATTTTTTAGTTTCATTCTAATAAGTTTGTTGCTATTATAAACTTTCTTGAACCAACCTTTGCTAAGTAGTTTAGTGTAGAAGTTTTTTCTTTAAAATTTGAGGTAATTAACTCTATTATTGGGAAATTTTATTTCCTTTTAAGAAATTCATGTTGAAGGTGTTTTAAATTTTCAATTTTAAATTGGTAACAAATTCGTAAGATACTCCAGTTAACAAAAGTTGTCCATGACTTGTAATGATTCCAAGTAATACACGATGTTCATCTTGCTCTTGAAGTTCGTAATCAGTCATAAGGCCCGCTTCTCACTCCAACGCATATTTTTTAAATTATTTTTTTCGGAACGTCTTTCCAAGATAAGGTTTCCATTCGTTTCGTCTCTTGTTTTTTTTCCTGCATCCTTCCTTTGCAGTATTCGCAGACTCCCAAGTGCATTTTTCAATCAAGAATCAATTTCATCCTTTCTACTTCATTCCAAGGGAAATTTGTACCATTAGCTTCAGATAAGTGCGTCACTGCCTCTTCATGCGTTTGGCGGCACGTGCTTCTCTATGAATAAGGCAATATGTCGATTTTGCATTTGCAACTTCGGCGACAATGAGAGTTGTCATGATAGCTTATAATTGGTATTCTCATAAAATTGATAAAATCTCGTATTTGTCTGATTCTAATCGCATTTTTACGCTAATTCGATCATGATTCAATTCTCAAGTTCATACCACGTTTCTAAATAATTTTAAAATTCTAATGAAAAATAATCCGCACTCACCCCTATTTTATATTATATTACCGTGTAATCTCTTTGCCGCAATTTTATTTGTACCGCTATGTTTAATAATTTATCCTTAATAAAAATGTAAATTACAATTGGGTTTTAGGTGTAAGAGGGGTTTTCAAGCTTCAAACTCGCCCAAATAAAGGCATATCTATATATCCCTCCTCCCCCCTCCCCCCCTCTCCGTCTCTCCCTCCCTCCCTCTCTCTCTCCCTCTCCCTCTCTCCCTCTCTCCGTCCACCTCTCCCTCTCCACACTGCAGACAAAATCACTCTCATCAACGACAGGAATCCCTCCTCCACTCCAACTCTCCTGGAACAGAGAGAGAGAGAGGAGGTGCGATAAAGGAACTAGGTGCTGGAACATCCCTGCATTCTCCATCAAAGCCTCTTGCTTCCGTGCAGACCTTCCATCCAGCTTCAACCCTCAGATCCAACCTCTACCCTCTCAAAAGACCCTCGCATCACCCTCCCTCTGATTCTCTCCTCTCAGCATCGCTCTCTCTCTCTCTCTCTCTGTCTCTCTCTCTCTGTCTCTCTCTCTCTGTCTCTCTCTCTCTCTGTCTCTCTCTCTCTGTCTCTCTCTCTCTCTCTCTCTGTCTCTCTCTCTCTCTGTCTGTCTCTCTCTCTCTCCTTCGCAGCCAGTCACGTCTTTTCGATTGAGCGGTCGTTGGGAGAGAGTGGAGAGGGCACTGCGAGAGGAGGATGATGAAGAGAGAAGAAAGAGGAGAGAGAGAGAAAAGGGTAAAAACACGTTGAAGAGGAGAGAGAAAGAGATGAGTTCGTCGCGTTAATACGGGTCGAAAAAGAGAGAGAGGGAGAGGAGTCGCGAGGAAGAGAGGAAAAAGAGAGGGAAGGAAAAACCGCACGCCGCAGTTCTCTTTGCTTTCACTCGTGAAAATGTAAAGGGAAAACAAATCTCCTCCATGCGGTGAGAGTTGCAAGTTTCCTCCTTTTTTCTTCTTTCCCTCTCCTTCCCCCCACCCTCCCTCTCTTCTCTCTCTCCCTCTCTACTCTCTCCTTTTCTACAAACTTACGGATGGAACTCTCTCTCTCTCTTTTTTCCATCTGCTTTCTATTTATATCTGTCAAAATCCCACTCGGCGGCAGTTTCTTCCTCTCCTCCGTCACCAAACACCCCCACCTATCTTATTCTCCCTTCCCCCCTCTCTCTCTCTCTCTCACCCTCCCTCTCAATAAAGTCGTTTATCTGTCTGTCTCCCTCTCTCTCACTCCCTCTCTCTCCATCTTTCTCTCTCTCAATCTTTCCCTCTCTCTCTCTCTCATTCCCTTTCATTCCACCTCCCTCTCTCTTTCTTTGTTATTTCGCTTCGGATCGAATCGATACAGAAACCATTACGTCGCGAAATTCCGCGTCACTGATTTCGACGTCGTTTTGTTTTCTTTTGCGTCATAAAAGAAAACGAGAAGCGGTACGCGGGCATAATTGTCCAAAAGGTAGCGGCGTTCGCTGAAAAATTTTTCTCGCTTTTTTGTGACGGTCGGTTAACTTTCTTTCCTCGAGCAACTTACTCTCCGAAACTGCAGCTTTCCGCTGCTCATTGATTCGTCGATCTCATAAATAAATGCCGACTAAAATATATTTACCTTTCAAAGTGAATTTTATGATAAAAATACCATCGCCAATAAAATTTATTTGGTTAGCCGTAACTTTCTTAAAATGAAAGAAAGGGCTCGTAGAAACAGTAAAAGAATAAAGTGCCGTTTTTAACAAAGTTATTTTTCCTTTCTTTCATTCTAAAAACTTCACTCTCGATAAAAACGTATTCAACGAACTTTCGAATGTTTAAATCACTTCTTCGAAAACTAGGGGATGAATTTTTATTAATTTATTTTTAAGAAATACAATTTGAATAAAGTTTGCCGAGTACAACAATTACAGGGGGAACTTTCAGCATGCAAGACGATATTAATTTCAATTAAAAAGTTTGAAAGTTGCGCATATCACCTCTGCATTTTTCTTTCTCATACACGAAGTATATTGAGAAAGTATTGTTTTCGCGAAAAAATTCGACCTCGAGATTTGGATGGAAATATACGTTTGAATTGTACCTGAGTCCGAAAAAGTGGTTTTCGCAATGCCGTCTGTCTGTGGGTCTGTCTGTTCGCGGCTCGAGAGCCTAAACGGTAGAGCAAAAATGACTGAAATCTCGTACTTAGGCATTTTATCATACAGAATAGAAGCTATGAAGAAATGGTTGACATTTCATAATAATTAAGGGAAGTTTATTCTACGCATTTTTAACAATTTGATTTTCTCAAAAACAGCTCTTACGATTTTGATCAAATTTCGTTCAGTTACTTGAGTTTACGTCTTCAATAATACTACGTGTCTTTTTCTAAAAGAATGAATATAAGGCTAGTTTATTCTTGGGCAACTTTACTAATAATTTGATTTTCGAAAAAACGGCTAATACGATATCCATCAAATTTCGTATAGTTATTAAAGTAGAAGTTTATCTGCAAAGTTCATATTTTTCAAAAGATAACTAAAAGACGCATTAATATATGAAAATGTTTATACAATGTATGTTGTACCTATTCTTCCGTCTTCAAAAGGGGTCAAGAGAATGTAGTCCACTAATTGATTTGGTTCTGCCGTGAGGAGGTGGAGGCGATCATAAGTCTACACAAGGATACGTATTGATTTAAAAGGTTTCAATACTCAGGAATCGTAAGATAGTTTCATTTTTATTGCAGTACATATACTTATGTTTTTCTTTTAAATCTCTAAAAAAAAATCGGTACAACATATATTGTACAAACTTGCTCATATACTAATGCGTCGTTTAGTTATCTTTTGAAAAATATCAACTATGTAGAATAGTTATATACCAACTTAAATAACTATACGAAATTTGATCAAAATCGTTCGAGCCGTTTTTAAGAAAATCCAATTGTTGTTAAAGTTGCCCAGAACAAACTAGCCTTATATTCATTTTTTGAGAAATATGAACTATTTGGTATTATTGAAGACGTAAACTCATGTAACTGTGCGAAATTTGATCAAAATCGTAAGAGCCGTTTTTAGAGAAAATCAAATCAAAACAGACAGACAGACGGCATTGCGAAAACCACTTTTTCGGAATCGGGTACACCTAAAACGTGTATTTCCACCAAAATCTCGAGGTCGAATTTTTTCGCGATAACAATACTTTCTCAATATACTTCGTATATGAGAAAGTAAAAAGTAAGAATACGTGAGCTCATTATTGAGACACGCGGTCCGCCACACACAGAAATTGTTTATTTTAGACCGGTGGTCTTTAACGTCAGAATCGTTTCCAGCGGACGTCTCCGGCAACTCCGCTCTCGTCTCAAACAACGTCCGAGACTTGACCGCGCCAGCTTAAAAGGACATCCTGGGGCACTGCAGCCCTCTTGGCAATGCCGAGATCCCAGCGAATAAGAGAGTTATAAGAGAGACAGGGAAGAGAGAATGGCAGGAAGCGACGGCGATAATCACATTTGCGAGACTTTCCTTCTTATTCCAAACAAAGGGCGTAAGGGGTTAGAATTCGCTGTTTGGGATTCCAGTCGGACGGATATTTTTACGTGAAGGTGCCAGGAATTCGGCGCAAGAAGAGTGGGGAAGAAGGGGAGGAAGAAGAGGGGGGAGAAGAGGGAGGAAAGAAGAAGATGGGGAGAAGAGGAGGGATGAAGAGGGAGGAGAAGAGAGGGGAGAAGAATAAGAGGAGGGAAGAAGAGGTGAGGAAGAACAGGGGGAAAGAACGGGGGAGAAGAGGAGGGAGAAGAGGGAGGAAAGAAGAAGATGGGGAGAGGAAGAGGGGGGAATGAGGGAGGGGAAGAAGAGGGAGGGGAAGAAGAGGGAGTGGAAGAAGAGGGGGAGGAAGAAGAGGGGCAGGTAGAAGAGGGGGAGGAAGAAGAGGGGAAGAAGAGGGAGGGGAAGAAGAGGTGGGGAAAGTAAAGGAAGGTAAGAGAAAAAGGCCCTGAAGGAAATGAGAAAAGTAGTTTGTCAATCGGGGTCGCACCTAGGGTCGAGATTTATTCGCAACGAGACTCGTAGGAATCCCCAAGATTACCTAGCGAAATGCGCGAGAGAAATTCTCCATAAAAAAGGACACGTTTTAAATTAAATAGCGGCTGCCTTCGTTTTTTTTTTTTCGACGCAAATTTAAATGTTGTGGGAACCGAAATTTTTTAACTTAAAAGTCAACCTTTGTGATCCTTTTTAATGAGAAAATTATCGGGTTATGGACGATATCTCTAGTATCGATATGAATAATGGCTATTTTAAACAGTTGCCTGTCATATAACTCACAAAGGAAGACGTCTTCCATTAATTTTGCAATTTCACGCGTAAGAAAAGTTTTCTCAGTTCAATCAAAATTTCTTAATACACCCGTTTTTATTCATAATATTGGTGATAATATCTCCGGAAAAGTAAACTCAATTTTTAAATCTCTCTCTTGATTTTTCAATTTTGAAGTCATTGTTACAGTAACCTCACAGTGAATTGCTTTCTCCTAACTTAGTTGCCATAAAATAATCAAATGCGTAAATCACGAAACACAGAGAAACTTACGGAAATCTCAAGAAAAACAGCCTTTTTCTCAACTCCTATATCTTTCAACTAATAGAATCAAACCCAGACGTGTATAAGGTAGAGCTGGAAGAGAGATTAAGAAACGAGGCTTAATAATATCACCTTGTCGAGATTCGAGGGATGAGAACAGAAACAGTACGAACGGCAATTAAAGAGTCCCGTTGTTTCACAAGCGAACGGCGTCAACAATGGTAGCCAAAGGCAAAAAAAAAACGCCTTGAAAACTCAATAGAGGTTGATTTCAGACTCTCAAGTTGCGAATTGTTGCGCCATTCAGAGGACGGTTTGAGTTTTATCGCTAGGCAACGGGTAAAATTGATGGGATCGGCAGGAAGAGAGAGAGAGAGGTAAAGAAAGACAGCTTCGGAAAGAAGAGGGATGAGAGAGAGAGGAAACGAGTGGGAGATTGTCCAAAGCCGGCGAAAACAAAGGCATCCCTAAAAGGGTGGGATGTGGGGGGGGAGGAGGGGGGGAGTGGGGGGAGGGGGGAGGAAGAGGTTTGCGAGGATAGGAGCGGTCGGAGGAGAATAAGAAAGAGCAAAAAGGGGGGAGGGAGGGGGAGGAAGGAAGAGAAGACATTGGACAGGACATAACTGCGTCCGACCTCCGCAGATACGGCTAAAGGAGACAAATCAAGAAGACTTAAAAGAAACGTGAGCACGATCTATTTCAGTTTAAAAACGGGAAAAAATATTTTCATTTAATTCGAGCTTTTAATTAAATCGAAAAACTTAGCGGAATTACAGCAAAAGAATTACTCGCTCCGATGAAAATAATACAAATAAAAGAACTGTTTTCGGATTTCGTGAATTAAAAGTACCCAAAGTTTGAGTGAAACAAAACGTATACTATGCATTGATGGGAGGAAAAGGGAAGGAGGGCAAAAAAAGTTAATCAATTGTGCTTCCTTTGGAAAGAAGATTACTGAAAATAATGAAACGTCTCAAGAGTTGCTAACGCGCGGCCGGACAACTTCGGAAAAAATGGCGTCAAAGAGAAAATATCCTTTTTAGGATATTAGGATAGTAGACCGTTAAAACTTTCAAACGAATCTTATTCGCATTCTTCTTACGAAATTTATTTTAATTGACAAGTGTTGAGATAAACTTAAAAACGATACAAATTTCTATTAAAACAAATAGAAACACAAAGATATTTAAATAAAATTAAAATTGGAAGAGTTTTCGAAAAAAAGGACGCACCTTTTCCTTTGCCGTAGGGAATTACACAGAATGAGTGAAATATCAACAAAATAAGGAGTTTTTCCTTACAAACCCATGAGTCGTTTATTGTCAGTAAATTGTATTTATGTTTAGCATAGCAACCCAACCGCTACAATGATGAACTTGAAGCTATGGGAATTTTTTAAAACTCATATATCACGATTGTGAAGTTTAAAATTTCTACCATTAAATCGATGGCCAACAGGTAATACGTCTTTCCTCACCTGTTCGAATGTTTTTTTTTTCTCTCACCAAATGAAGGTAACCGATAAGATTCAAACTTCACAGAATAAGTCGTAACATTCTCAATTCTCTGAATTCACCGTGTTCCTTCGCTCAAAAACTTGATCCATATAAAATGCATAAGAGTTTGGACCATATGTTGGCGAGGGCATGGCCCAGAGGAGCCCCCCCGAGACCTTTGGACCCTTGCTCTAAATCATATCTCACGTGCACACGGAACCTGTTACTGATGTTTAATCAACTACGAGGGGGAGAGATAGAGTTTGAACGAGAGGATAATACAACAATTTTAAAAAACGGCTCTTGGGACGACGGAAACAACGGAATTTCAGAATAAGAAAGTCGAGGTAAGAACAAGTGCCTCCCAAATAAACGCTTTGTGGAGTGTTTTTATTCCAAACGTTACAATAAACAAATATTTTATCATAAGTAATAATCTATGTGATAATTATAATAAGAACCAAACTTCATTTCAAACGTAAATATGTAGTTCGTTTTCTTTGCGGAAGACATAAGACAGACAGAGAGACAAACGACTTTATCTATTTCATCTCTTTTAGGATCTATCTTCGGCGAATCGTCACTGAAGACGGCTGCTTTGTAGCCGAAATGCGCATATTGTTTTTTATAACCTTGTTGTGGATACTGTTGAAACCCGAGACAAGTATTTTTTCAAGCGCTTGTTCTTGAATCCTTTCCGCACTGATAACACAATGATTCACTCTGTCAATCGGACACGTTTAAAGTGATTTCTTAATTTTTTATAACCAAATACGCTTTCATCAATTCCGATCGTTCGCGTGGTTAAAACCCGACGCATACACAGACTTAATGAGGTATTCGTCTTGCGTCAACAGATTTATATAAGTAGTGTAAAAAGAGCACGAGGAGCGTTGATTCGGCGCCAAAGTATTCCGTCCGACGGGATCGAGGCTTGCGACTGAAGTGGAGATTAGCGATAGATTTTGTTGAGAGGAGGAGGAGGAGGTGGAGAGAGAACAATGGAGTGTAAAGGATAGGTTTGAAGAGGTGAGGAGGGAGAAAGAGAGAGTTTAAAGTTGATTAACTGAAGGGCAACTTTTGTTTGTTCATTAGCTCGTCAAGTCGTGCCTCGAATAATTCTTCCCCCCATTGCTCTGCAAAAAAAAAAGAGAGAGCTGAGGTAATCAGGCGATGACGGAGGATACTTCCTATCAACAAAGGATAACAGAACGGCTGATTTGTTTCGAAAAAAAAAGGGCAAGGCGCATGTCTGCTCACCTCCAGACTTTTGTGGCCTGGTTTTACACATACTACTCACATTACGAATAGCAATTATCTTAATATAGCACCATTCCTGCCAAGTAGGAAAGCAAAAAGGTTTTATTTAGTAGCTAATCAAATGGATAAGTGAGGTGCGAACGACGGAGGCCACCAAGAGCGAAAAAGACTTCGAAACTCCTTATCCTCCCATAAAATGGATATGCATGCCCTAAATACGGGCTTCGATACGCCATGGAGAAGCGACGCATAAGGTACATGAATGCATTAAATGGCCCAGATGTAGCTTTAAGCAAGCCGATAAAGTTCTCCACCGACCTGGCCTTGTAGCTAGTGTTCAACAAGATCACTAGCAGAGATTTATCTCTCTCGTCTCTTGCCCCCTTCCTCCGAGCATAAACATTCCCGCGTTTGCTGTTCATTAAACGAGTGCCTTTCAAAGTTTTCGTCCAAGTTTATCTCCTCGTCAATCTTATTGCACTCCGGAGCCGTGTAATGCTTCCATGAATTTGAATTTCGCTTCCTGCTAACTGAAAAATTTTATTCGATCGATCTGAAGGGTTTATTTTCATTTTACGAATGAAAATAACTTCAGGCGTGAAATCGCTAAAATGTTTAACACGTAATACAGGCGCGAATCCAGAAAATTCCAAGGGAGTGTGACCACCCCCTCATCGTCTATACTGACCGCTCTTTATTATGAATATATCTCTAACCCTGTTAGGATCTATCTTGTCCTTAACCAAAACTCCAGTGCAGGAATTTTGGGGGGCCGTGGATTTAAGAGTGCAGCAAATAGAGAGCAATGGGGGACATCCAAGGGGAGGGGAATGATTGCCCGCTTCCTCCTCCCTTGAATCTGCCACTGACGGATGTGACTAATACAACGGCAAAACTCGGTACTAGGATTTCTGAAGCGTCCGCCAACCTGAGGATCTTCCTTTCGAACTCCGGCGCCGGTATGAATTGACATAAACCTTCTTAAACAAAAACATTAGTAACAACCCAATAATTCATCAACACCCAACTACGATGCTCATCAAGATGCACTGCAATAACTTCACTAAACATATATCAGCAAAAATTATTAATAAAATGGTTGGATCACCGAATAAATCACAAAATTTCTTATCTGTCCCTTCATAACTTCCCCGATTACGTCATTATAAAGACAGGACACAGACTCACATATATTGTATATCACCTACGGACGGCATTATGTGCGTTGAAGAGCACTGGCAAAATTCTTTAGTCTACCTCCGCAGCCTGGCTTTCACGTCGTAAGTGTTTTGGAGCACTCAATCCTACGGGGAAAAACCATGAAGCATTTCGTCCATCTCCTCGAGCGGAAGGCTGGTGCTTGGTTTCCCGCCACATTAGATATGCATTTGCGTGAGAACCAGAGTGAGTGCTCCTCCGCTATACGACCGGCGAGAGAGAAGGCAATCCGAACATTAAAAAAATGAGCCTAATTTGAGTTAGGAGCAGAAAAGTAAAAGTGCCAAGGTTCCAAAGAGGAAGTGGCGTGGAGAAAACGAAAGAAAGAGAATAGTACATACTATAGCATTCATATATGTATAGATAAAGAGCACAATTTTGGTAGTTGTGGAAGGTGATATTTGTAGAAAACGGTTGAGTAAGCTGGATGTAATTATTTTATTTAACCACCAACTTATAAACGCTGGAGAGGTTGAAAGAGTTTCGAAAAAAAAAATGAAAGAGATTGATTACAGAAAGAATGCATCTTTACATCCCCGTATGCATTCATTCAATTACCTCATATAAGAAGCAGTGATTCAAGAGTTGAATGAAAAAAAACTGCACAGATGATTCCGAAGGACCGTCATAAAACCTGCGACTGGATTGCAGCCTAGGGATATTCCTGTTACGCAAAAAAAAAATACTGAAACGCGGAAGTGCAATAAGTCAGAACAATTGACTATCGGTGGAAAGAAATTCTTTGGTTTGCATCTCGACGCATTAGAAATCCACCGAAACTACATACATGGAAAGGGCGGAGGAGCAAAGAAGATTCTCCGGTGTAAAAAAAAGAGGCAACGGATTGAAGTGCTCGTGAGATACCTGGGAACGACTTATTCAGGCATTGGCATAGACAGAAGAAAAAATTTGTTGTCACTTAGCTGTGGTGAGAAACGGTCGACATTTTTTAAATTTACGTTTCAAGGGATCGATGCACGTTAGCATTCCTCATGCCGTAATATACCGTATTTACCTGAACGCAAGTCGACACACCTCACAAGGTAATCATTAAAGCGCAGTGCTCTCTCACCCTAGGGATTACGAAATACATCCCAGAGTGTAAATAGCGCGCCTCATTCTTCCCCCCCTCCCCCTCCCTCTCTCTCGACCTTTCGCAGCATCCCACATTAACTTCGGAAACGCCGAATTTTCCTCCTTCAGCGCCTTGACCTAAAAAAGAACATTGATTCCCGTGGAAGTATTTTACATCACACGAATATAGAACGGATCTTGATTTTCAGATGCTACAAGAAGAAAAATCTGATGTGGCCAACACATGACTTTCTCCATATTTGGGGTATGGATATTTAAATTATTATGAATAGCATTATAAGGCAAAATTATTATTTCGTATCGTAAGAGAATACGGTCGTCCTTATTGCCGTAAATTATATTTTGAATATGTTTACAGAATTCACCGCTATATGGTGGTGGCGCTGTATACTGGAAATTACGAATAAGTTAAATATCTCCGAAATGGATGGTTCTACGAAAATTTGTTTCAAACAAAACTTGGAAGAAATATTATTCTCTGCAACTTTGGTCCTCACGAAGATTACCAATAACGACGTTTTTAAGGAGATATTTGACGGGAACCGAAAAAACCGATCATTTATAAATAATTCCTAAACAATAACTGCTATGGAAATTTGTTTGAAATAAAAGATGTAGGAAATTATATTCTCTACAATATTTGTATATAGTTGTTTATACAATAATGATGTTTTAACAGAGAAATATCGCAAAAACCGAATCGGGTTTCGAATAAACCTTGACTTTCGGTTAACCGTTATTGTCCAAAAACTAATCAGTTCTTTGTGCTCATGCTAAAGTGTTATATACGAAATTTGGTAATAATATGCCACGTACTTTTTGAGTTAGGGCGCCAACAATCACATACATCCATCCATCCGCACCCACACAGACATCATTCCGAAAATAGTCTAAACGTGATCTAGGGACCTCAGAACGTGTATTTCCGTTGAAATCTCGAAGTCGATTTTTTTCCTGATCACAATACATTCCCTATACTACGTATGGAGAAAATAAAAACTATAGACTTATATACGTAACTTTAAAAAATAAACATTAGTCCAATTCATAATTACCTAATTTACTCTGTGGAATCACGTAGTACGAAATTGAGTTTTTTCTCATCGGAGTAAGAATAAAACGAAGATTTCTTTTCTTTTCAAAAATGCTCCGAAGAATTAACCCCATGAAGACCCGTCGATAAAACGTTAAATCTTAGAGGAGGAGGTTTAAAAGACCGAGAGTCGATGAACTGACGGAAAAGATAAGATTTGCGCGGGTTTGGATGAAGCACAAATATTCCCAAGAGAGTTAAGAAACGACCAAGCGCATGAGTCAAGTTTTACGAGTCAATAAGGAGAACTTAAAGTTAAACGTGTAAGAAGAAACCGTATCTAATACATTGGACTACTTTTATAAGACCCACAGATTGCACTAACAGTCTAATCATCTGAGTGCCCATGGTGAATTTTCTTATGTTGGTGTTTATAATTTCAGGGTATTTTTTTAGAGAAATGGAACGTATCTTCCTCTCATTGTGTGGGTAACGGTTTATAATTCTGCCGTGGCCAGTTTCATCTATAACACAATTATTTATAGTAAGTTTTTATAACGACTTTGAACTGCTTATCCTCAATAATGTTTTATAATGTGCAAAAAAAGTTATTTTCACTAGCAAATTGCGCAATTTATTATGAAGTCGTACGTACGTAAAATGACAAAAATGGGGTAATCTGAAGTCATGTAGCAAAGAACCATGTGCTTAAAATCGAACCGTAATACTATCATTTCTTCAAAAGTTATAAGCAAAGAAACAGTGAGATACTTACCAAACCTGGATCATTATTTACGTTAATCGGAAAGAGGTATTAGATTAAATGGATGACTATGGACCCTACAAACGCTTAATTTAACTTATAAATTTCCACTCTTTTTTCTTAAAAAATATCTTCGTTACTAACATTGGCTGTGAGGAAGTAGCATATTCAAATTTTTATCTGTCGGCTATTTTAGTTTCAAGTCTACAGCGAGCTCAAACAACACAGATTGGAGCAGCGTGTGTCCGTACAAATTACGCGAATTGATTACCGAAGATCAGACCCAAATAGACTCACGATGTACGAGGCGGAGACTACGAATGGTCACTGTAATGGCGATTCACTGGAAATCGTAGAGAGAGAGAATGAACGTGATGATAGGGCTCGAAAACCGTCTAGCTTAACTCTAACCACTCAATTCGATCTACTTTTCCCAACCTACAGACACATATCCAGCTCTCCATGCCCCTATCCTCTCATTTCCAACGCCACCGCCATTTTTTTTTCGATTCAATTAACTTCCTTCATTTAATTAGCACTAAGAACTCCACGAAACCAATCTCCGCAACTGGACCATTTAATTAATTTTAGTCGGGTCCATGTATATCTCAGGTTGATTCAGGACGCTACAATTGAGGACATTTGGATTTTATCGGATAACTTTGTCCATCATCCTGGATGACTTCGCCATATCTTTAATCGCAAAGCGAATGAAACGACTAAAAACTTTACTTTCGGCTTCAAATATTCAGAACTCCCCTCGCAAGAAAAGATGCGCAACGACTGATAAAAACGAGCTAGGAGATTGAACGAGGTCCTGTCTATAAATATATTTCGACGCGAATGTGATTGTTGCGAACGAATAAAGGGTAAAATCTATACAAAATAAATATTCATTTTTTTTTATATCGGCACGTTTTTTCCGTGTGAATTACCAAATATTTTCTCTTTCAATCTTTAAAAATTATTATTTTAAAGGCTCCTACAATGATCTCGAACCAAGTACGGGATTTTTAACAATCGATACTCCTACATAAAATAGTTTTTTTTAATATAAACCCAAATAACGGGAAAATTTTACTAAATAAAAAGTTCGATCAAAAATAACCCTATCGCGCATCCACTACAATTTCGAGTGTCCTAATTCCACGCGGAGCAGATAAAAGGCGAAAGGCAAGGAAACCAATCGACGATGCCGCGTTCTTCGTCTTGGGCGCTTTTTTTCTTCTTACTAGCACAAGTTAAATATTTTGAGAATGGAATCAATACTCTAAGGTAGTAATATAATGGTAATAGTTGACTTTCTCTCTCTTTGAGAGATATTTTACTTGATGCTTGGAGAAAAGGCACCTCTTTTACAAGTGAGCAACAAGAGTCGGCCTTTTTAAGAAGAGCTGTAAAGCGACATGGTTTAGAAAGAAGAGATGGAGATGAGGAATCCAAGTAACTCGAAATCGAGTTAGTGTCCCCCCCCCCTCAAGACTACCTATCACCAGCATCAACAACCTTCCTTCCCTCTTGCCCCTCCTCCCGCTCTCTCCCTCACTACAGGGTAGTTCATATCTCCTTTCTAAGCTAGTTTTTACGGCTTATAAATTGACCTACAATAGCTATTCAAGGGAGAGATGCTATACGATGACTGAGAGCTGTTGTCAAGGCAACACCGTATAAACGTCAAAATTAACATTTATAGAAAAAGTAGTAATTATTAGATGCTACGTGGTTTATCAATTTTCTCTTAAACGTATTAATATTCGCCAAAATTAATATACCTACGTTTATGATTAACGTTATCGGAAATCGTTTTCTATGCCCAAAGCTAGAGGCAAGGTTCATATTTATTTATAAATATGGCGTCATGATTTTTCTAATGCACTTTTGCGTTCCTTAGAATCAAGTGTCCATATTCATTATGAAGCATATTTGTTTTTAGGAAATTCAAAACTAAATTCTTATTCAAACGTTAGTTATAAGCAGGTGACTGAAATATTTCGCGGCAAGTCATACATTAATTAATAACAAATTTCCTAAGAAAATGTTTTTGTCTCCCCTCTCAAAGGTAAACCGAACAACCTCGAAAGCAACGATCGCACGGTAGATTCGAGGCGAAATTCAGAAGAAAAAGAAGTGGAGGCGTGAAAAATAAAACATCGCGAACTCTTACTGGAGCACAGTAGATCGTCGAATGGCTTCCCTTTGATCCAGTTCCCGATCGTTCGCGACTTCGCGGAAATATGGTGATTCCAACCCTCGTCGAGAAAGTCCTGCGATGAGAGAGAATTCAGTGGCAGAAATGGGACGAATGAGGGATGAGAAAGGGGTCGTAAAACGAAACGATGGAAAAGGGAGAGGGGAAGGGGGAGAGAACCGCCTCCTTTCCATACCAAAAACCTACCCAAAAAGGGTTTCAAAGGAGGGCAGAGAGAGAGACAGGGATGGGAATAGAAGATGGAGTTAGGAAAATAGGGGAGGAGAAGTGAATATCTAATCGCGGAAGAGATGGAAGGTGAATTTGCGAGAGAGAGAGGGGGGAAGGAGAGGGAGGGAGAGGGAGGGGAGAAGAGAGAGAAGTCGTTTGCGGAAAGGAACAAAGAGTGAGCCTATAGTCAGAAGACATTCCAAAATTGTGAGGATGTGCGGAGAATTATTTATTGATAATACAAAATACAGAACTGGAGGACGGAGGATATAAAAGAAGAATAATATGCATGGAAAAGAGAGATAAGAGCGGAAGGGGGAAAGAAGAGATATCAAAACGGAAAAAGATGGAGGGAAACATGTATATAACAACGTAGAAGTGAAAGAGATAAGAGATCGCGCGCGGGAAAAAAGAATACGATATAAAAAAAAGAATTCGGATGGAACGTAAGAAAAAGAGAGGAAAAACGTGATCGAAAGAGGAAATAAAAAAGGAAAAAAATTTAGGTAGGAAAAAAAACGAATTTTCCCTCGGAAATGAATAGTTTATGTATACGTCTTCACAAATGACTACGGGAGGATACCTGAAACAAGGAAGTGCGAGAAATAAAAAGGTAGTCGAAAGGTAGGGAAAAGGAATACATAAAAATGAAAAAGCGACGACACAAGGAGGTTGAATACTTAAGAACAAGTGGAGAAAAGGAACATTTCTCTCAGCTAAGGAAAGTTTTTTTTTTTTAAGCGCCCGAGAATTAAATTAAAAGGAAAAGAACGGAATAACGGAAGGAGAGACTATAAAGGAAATAATTAAGACAACGAAGGATTGAAAAAAGAAGAAAATCTGCGCTCCTTATGGGGAAAAGAGTTGAAAGAAAAGTAAAAAATGCGAGGCAAAGAGAAAATGGCATGGAATGAGAGAGAGAGAGAGAGGGAGAAGATGAAATAGGAGAATGGAAGGGAAGAGAGAGAGAGAAGGTAGCTTTGGAGAGGGGAAGAGAGGGGTGAAAGAAAAGAGGAGGGGCGTATGGGAACGGTTTTTCCCTGAGACGCGAGTAAGCAGACGAAGGAGTGCATTTGTCAAATAGGCGACTGTCGGAGAGAGCTGAGAGTAGGATGCGTTTTAGAGTGTGAGCTTTTAGGAGATAGAGAGAGATAGAGGAGAAAGAGTGAGAGAGAAATAGAGGGAGATAATATGACGCGGGAAGACAGTGAAGTGACGTTGGAGGGTATAAAAAAGTTCACGAGGGAATCACGCCTCCGCTCTTATCACGGACCGTGATCCTTTCCGAGAAGAAGTATCAACTCGTGTAGAGAGGGGATGATGTTGTTTTTTCGGTCTATTGTTCTCCCCAAAAAAAAACAAAAAAACAAGATAATCGCGCGGGATGGTGAACCGCTACTCCATGAATGGTTGGGGGGGGGAGGTGGAGGAGGCGTTGAGATGGGTGCACTTGTCTGATTCGCGACGGATGTGAGTCGGCGAAAATAGGAAAAAAATATCTCGGAAGACTTCGAGTAAAATAAAATCCCTCCCGCGCCATTCAGTTAAAAAATTATTATTAATTATTCTGACGCGATTTGAAAATTATTTATCCGTGAATTTTATGCAAAAAGTGTTTCGGGAATTGTTATAAAAAGAGGCTGAAGGGGCATTAAGGTAAATTAAAGTTCAAAATTAATGAGCGCTGCGTTCACGACCTTACGTCATGGTTTCGTTACGACGAGCATTCTTTAACGAACGTGTTTTTTTGCAAATTTTTAACAAATAAAAAAACTCTAGTTTTCTTTTAGAAAACGGACGAAATTGTTTTCGTTCATTTTGGCTATTAATCAGGGTGAAAAGTAAAGACAAAAAAATTGACCGTTCGTTATAAAACATGAAGCTTAGTAATGAAGGAGTTCTTGATTTTGTAATTCTTATTTTAAGCGATTTATCAACAACTGATGCTGACATAAAAGAGCATTTGTATTATTTAACTGACCCTAAAATTTCTTTATTTTTCTATTGCACCAAACATCGCAGTAACAACTGAATTTCCTTTGAAGTGTTTGGAAACCTTTGAATCACCGTCCTCTGAAATTTTCCACATTAATTTCGCATCCGCTGCATTTACTTGAAGCATGTCAAAACACGCAAATAAATGTCTTTAACCCGTCAGCGTCGTCCTGCGTACTGGGTACGTCGCGGAGGTCGCTAGCTTTCTTTATTTTTTTGACACAGTAAGTTTTCTTAAATATGGATAACCTTTATATATTTTAAAAGAGGAACCTTTGACCTACCTATTTATCGTCATTCTGCGATCTTTTTTTCCTTTTTATTACTCTTAATGTGCATTAAATTTTGTGATTGATTTTCCGCGAATCGCGTCTTCTAAAAATCTCCTATCCAATGCTGAGAGGAACCGTATCTCGACACGAATGCTACTACAAAGTGAAACAAGATCTAGGCTACTCATCTGCCCTCAAATTTTCTTTTCTTTGGTTTTTCTTATGAGTAAGAGGTTGAGAGGTATAAGACGAGGGCAGCCGAACAACGAAAACCATTGTTCGGCTCTATTCGGGCCATGTGCTAGCTTAAGCAATTCTTTCGACGCTTGAGACCATTACAGTATGAGAGAGAAGAAGTCTCTTCTTGGGTCCAAGGTCTGTTTACAAAAATAAATCACTGAATATGCCTAGTAATCGAAAGTTTCGGTGCGAGTGCTTGCGTCATGCCCTTATTCTCGGGCCTTCGCAGGAGAAATATACTCGTGTCGCTCTCAAGAAGTTAGTCTGAAGTAAAAACATTCAATAGAGATAATTTATTTCAGTTATATTTTCTTGTAAATTTCATGGTAAATGGGGTAAAGCAACTGCCTTTTAAAAAAACTTTTAACTTCTCTAATTTTCTTATTACGCGTACATTCTGATGGATACAACATCATAGCTCCGTTTCTACTGAACGAAATAGGACAAATTTCACCATGACTACGAATGACTACTGTACAACTCAAAACTTCATAAGCTTTATGAAATGTCTTTTAAAAATATATGAAACGTAAAATTTATTTCAAATTTTTAGTCAAAACATGAAAAAGTTGACCTGCGAGAAACTTTTTCTGTTTGGTTTAAGTAGGTACATCCAGCGAATGAAATGTTAATAAAAGCTGAAATATTATTTTTAAAAAGACTGCATATCAATGCCGTTTATAGTTTTCGTAATACTGAATTTATATGAAAGCACGGGTGCACGCTAACTGGTAACGTATTTCGTATTTCTCTTCTCTCCTGTAAAGATTGTGCTTAATGTAAGATAATGTAAAAGAAATTGTTTAAAAATGTTATCATCTACTAAAATATTCAAAATATGTTATACTAATCCAATAAAAATGAAAAAAGTTACGAATTTTTCAATTTTCAGGAATCGAAATCGCGCATTTTCGCAAATTTTTAAAAACCTCCTATGACAGTGACGGCGAACCTTCTATTGCCCACGTGCCAATATTGCTGAAATTGACGAATTTTTTCCGCCTCGCGTGCCACAGAAAAGCCCATGATTTATTCTGCGAGCCAACTAAATTAAATTCGTGATCAAGACATAAGAGATTGAAATCTTTAACCATAAAACTAAGTTTACAATAGTTAACTAAATAACACAAATGTTTTTGCTGCAGTAAATCAGTACGATAAATGCTTTCATTGGTTATCGCCTTTCTCCTAGCTTGCCAACCAAAATCGTCTTGCGTGCCACTTATGGCACGCGTGTCATAGGTTCGCTATCACTGTCCTATGACCTCAAACACGGGATTTAAGTAAACGTCCTGCTAGAAGGGTTAAACGAAAACAAAGCGTTCGCTAAAAAAACATTGTATATATTGCCATAGATATATTTTATATGAATATTCAAAGAATTTCAATTACGGTTGAAATTTTTAAGCAGTGGGACTGTAGATAGATTTTCTTCACTTCTTGATTTTTTTGGCTACAAAAAGCCAAACAAAATATTTAGTTATCGACCGAAATGTTTATTCATTGTAAAATATGTTGGCTTGTTACCGAGCAACATAAAACGTGCTTAACATAATAATTTTTAGGCACTCGTGTTCTTCGATTCGGATTGCGGCGGTAACGTGAGGCAGAGGACCTAAAATTAGAGGAAACTGCCGATCTCGAGTTTGAAGGGAATGCACAATCGGCGAGTGGCATTAGCGGTCCGAACGTGTTCGCCACTAGAATTGGGTCAATGGAAAACTTAGTTCTCCTCCTTTTTGCTCAATGAGAGAGTTAATTGGTTGTTATTGTGCGAACCACAATAACAACCAATTAACGCGAGATTGAAGTCAGTACGGGTCTTTTCCAAACTAACGCACCTCAGAATCGGTGATAATGATGAGAATAAGGGCTGGAGTATTTTAATCGTACGTTTCATTTCCATTCTTCAATTCTGCGATCCCGCAATGTCATTCGTAAAGCGACTTCATCTAATATAGTTTCTCAGTTTTTGGGAAGTTACCTGACTCAATAGCTCAATTAATTACTTCTGTCAGCAATATTATAACTCTAATATAGGAAGAAATTTAATTTTGCATAAAAAATAAATATTGAGGGTGTCAATACTAGTTCTAGTATAACATCAAGAAGAAATTGCATTGCATTCCGCAATATGGTATTGGGTCTCGTAAGTAGTCAGGGGCAAAGTCAATAATAAAATAAAATGTATTTAAAATCGACGGTCTAAGTCTTAACTTTGTGGCATTCCATTGTAACGAACAAATTAAAGGAAAAACCTTTTACGTACAATTTTTTATTATATATATATAACTTTGCGAGCTGACATAAGATATTTATTTTAATTCGTTATTCCAAACGAGTACTTCGCGTTAGTGACGGAGAAATTGTATAGGGGATATTTTGTATGAAAAATTACAGAGTTATGTATTTCTCATAACTGAGAGAAAAGTACGGGATGAAGTATTTTTAGGTTACACGATTAATACGGTTTTTGTATCTCTTACACAACCCTTTACCAATCAACTAATAAAAAAGAAATTAACGCCATAAATCAAATTTCCTATGAGACCATGTTCGCCGAGGGACATGGAAAAACAGACGGAGAAAAATTTTTTTGCGCGAAATTCGGCTCTGAATTTCGAATAACTCATATTTAAGCCATTCATGTGCTGAACCGCGGCATTAATAACTCCCTGCAACACACGCTCCAAAAGGATTCGCTTATCAGGACACATAAGAACCGCATTATTCAAAATTTAAACCATTAGTACGATTTCACGCGCAGAATTAATTTTCCGACTTTCTTCCACTCGCGCGTATTAAATCCGTGCGTCTAGGGATGGCAGATGAGAAATAGTCTCTCTTTGGCGCGCATTGCTAGACGAACTCCCTTCCTAAAAACCCAGTCTGTGCCCTTTCTCTCTCCATTCAAAACTGTCTTCCCTTCAAACCCTTCTCCTCTCTCTCTCTCTCTTCAACCTTCAACAACTTCACTCCCTTTTTTTTTTTGGCCAATCCGTACCACCTGTTTCGGCCGAAAAAACTCTCTGCCATTGACGTGCCTTCAAAGAAGGAATCATACGCCCACGCTCCCCACTCCCGTCGGACTCTGCGTAATCCTTTACTCCTCCGCTTCTCATGGCTCCCGCTTTTTTAGGCACCGCCACCTTTACATATTTAGGGACGCATGAGATCCGCCATCCTCTTATTTTTTTACCCTTCCCATTTTTTCACTCTCTCTATTTTTTCGCATACTTTATCCTCTATCCAACCATCTTCTGCTCCCTACTCCTCTCCTCTTACCTCTCCTGACCACTTCATTTTCCTCTTCTCCTCCCCCCTCCCCCCCTCCTCCCCCCCTCCGATCCCTCCATCCGCAGCCTCTCACGTTCCGCTTCTTCTTCTAATTATTTCTTCGCTCCCTCCTTTTACTCCCTCCTCGACCCTTTCGCAGTCTCTCTCTCTCTCTCTTTCTTTGCCACCCGTATCGCTGGAACAATCGCCAGGAACGTGACGCTGAATAATGGATACTTTTCATCGAGATTCTTCCTCCACCTCCTCCAAAATATCTCTCTCCTTCCTCTCTCTCTCTCTCTCTCACACACACATTCCAACGCTCTCTCTTTCCCTCTCTCTCTCTCTCTCTTGTCACTTCCATCTCCATACCTTACACCGGACCCTTTGGGAAATCCACGGACTCCCAAATAGAATTAGCCCTCATCCCTGTACAGGCGCGAACACCTGGTAAAAATCCCAACAATTTAAGGGACAGGGAGGTGTTTTTAATTAAATGTTAGGTACATTGGAACTGTAGAGGTCGAAGGTTCTCATTATACCCCCAATTGGGCAATTACAACCTCCAGGATACGCAGGAAAGGGTTTCACTACCGAATGTGTGGAATTAAACGCAGGGATTTATTATATTGAGCTATTTCGGTAAGTTATTTTCTAGCAATTGCTTTGATGTTTATTAAAACCTAATTAGAAAGGTATCGAATACAAAATTTAATAAGTTAATCGCAAAAAGCTCAAATAAAATTATAAATGAGGTAAACTTCGCTATTATTGACAACTTTTTTGCCTTCAAATTTTCTCATGTAACCTTGAATAAAACTTTCAATGTGTCATTTCATACACTTCGTACAGTCATATTTAATCGATAGATACTGAAAAATATAATCTAATTGTACTATTTTAAGCCATTACTGACTTATTTTTCTCTGGAATTATAATAACTGCAACACATCAAGTGTGTAAGTCTTCAAGAAACGCTACTATAACAGCTACTTTGTAACTAAAATGTGCGTCAGGTTTTCCCAAACCTTTACGGCTACTGTAGAGACAAGGTTTATCGATGTCATCCCAGCCACACGGCGACCTCGACGATTCTCTTATGAATAAAAAAACTTGTTGACAATTTAACAGAATCTTTGAAAACAAGACATGAATCAAAATTAAAATTTAGAAATTAGGGTTATAACATTTTCCGTAAATGCTATAGTGACATAATAATGCCGATTCGCTTAAAATGTGCTTTAGTATTATAATAAAAATAATTGAGATAATGAAATACATTCGTTTCATCCGGATCTGGTCCAACAATTTTAATCTTTTTCATTTCCAGCATATAGCGAGCCATCATTTTTAGGTGCGTTTCGCTTCCAGAGTCTGTCGGTCTGTCAGTCTGTCCGTCCGTCCGTCCGCAGGTTCGTTCTCGGCTTCTACTGAACGGATTTTCATGAAATTTGATATTAAGGACACAATCAAATATAATAAGAAATAGCAAAAATGAATCACGTACGCCAATCAGGGGTACCACTTTACTGGTGACAAAAAAGTAAATTTTCGTCATATCTCGTAAAGTATTGCTCATATCAAAATATTTTCCAAATAAAAGTTGTACAACTAGTAGAGTATTTCCTTTCCTATACATTTTTATCGTAGGAGTAGCCGTTATCAAGAAAATCAAACCAGAATGTTTTAATTCGAGTTGAACTTTGAAAATTTCTTGCATGGTTACTTCTTCATTGTTGCTAACATAAACAATCTCACAAACAAACGTTTAATTTCCTTACGCGTGCATGCAATATTATTAAATAGGAAGAAAATGGATTATTTATGATGAAGAAAAGAACTTCAAAACGCAATTTCCCTTACGTACAGGTATATAATTTCTTTCTAATATTCCACTGCACGAAACGCGCCCATTTGTGATACGTTGTACACTTTCCTAACTTTCCTTTCTTTTAAAACTTATTTTCATTTAGTTGTCGCGACCATCAAGAATAGATTTTCAATCGTATTTTAGGTTCTTTTCCAAGTTTAATTTACGAAATGGAAGCGATTCCGGGAAAGATTCAAACCGCCCGCCTCCACTGCAGCACTTCTCCGAAAGGCAAACACTCATAAAGTTTCAAAACATCCCCCCCACTTGAATCTCAGATATCAGAGCCACTTTTGGGTGCTCCTGCCGCGTCAACCGCTCGCATGACCCTGCCTATACGTCCCCTCTCTTTAGTTCCCGCCGCATCACCCCCACAACGCCCTCCCCCCTTCCTGACATATCCTCCGAATGCTCCCTTGAAGCATCAACCTCCGATCCGCAAAGAACTCCCATCCATATCATCTATCGCATTGGACCAACCGCCGATGGAGTCTCCCTTCCGGCCAATCCTCTCGCACGCATTTCAGTCTGCCGTCATCCGAGCGACCGCACGACCGCGGCCTCGACCAGTCAATACGACGTTAACTCCTTTGGGGCGATGGCTTAAGCATCGATGTACGTCATCCAAAAGAGATTTATTTCTCCCAAAAATAATAATATCTCTTAAAACGACAATGCTTATTCAACATTTTTAACCGTTCATAAAAGAACTGTCCGTCTCACCTGGTGACTGGAATCCAATTGATAAACTAAGTAGCATTATTTATAATATTACGCAACGAATAGGCAACGAAGGCGGCATATTTAGAATCTGGCAAAGCACGATAATGCATTTCGAATTTTGATTTTTTATCTATCGCATTATTGTTAGAATACGTTCAATTGTACCGAAGCTTTTAATATAATTGCCAAAGCTTCGCAAATTTCCAAAGCTTATTTGATCCCTTTGTATTTATTCAGCTCTCGAAAACAAAATTTCGCTCGCATCATTCTACTTCTATTTCGATTTCTTTTTAATTTCTTCATTTTGTAACGATGACCGATTGTGCATTTTCGCTAAGAATTTCATCGATCACGGTACTTAAGCATAAAATAAATTGGAAAGTTAAAATTACAACTCCAAAAACGTAAATCCAATGAACAGAGTAACATTCAAAGCGGTAAGGAGACAGAAATTAAAGGATTAAAATAAAATACACAGCACAATATTCAAAGAAGTTTGTTGGCTTCTGTGTGTGCGCGTGTTTTCCTTTTCATCGTTTAGTTGTAGCTGACTGAATGACAACAGGTCTTTGGGAGTTCGTCCTACAAACCTTTAAGTAAACAGACCTTTTGTTTTTCCTCAAATCCCTTAGTTTCTACCTTATTACTGTTTCGAGAGTTCCTCTTTTTATTGCATGTAAGGTTTTGGAGGTATAACTTTAACTTTTTCAATATTTCTGAGTTATTTTAAATATTCGATTATAATAGCTAACAGAACTTGTTCGTGGTATATAAGATGTTTTACATTTTAAATTTTCTATGCTCATAAACACATAAAATTCTCCAAATATACTTCTTTCTTTCGCCAACTTATTTAAGATGTTAATTGAGGAGAAAAAAAGGTTTTTTTTTATGAGGCAGAAAGCCACTGCTGTGGCTGCTCGCCAGCGTCTTCCGCTCGGCGTCGAATTCTTTTTCTTTTTTTATAGCTCGAGTTCTCCGGAATTCTCAATGATAGCTGCTGGAATTCCGTAAATGACGGCGGATATTAATGGTAAGAATTTCACTTTGGAGTGCAATACTGCTGAGTTTGGCCAGTGAATCGTGATAGCCACCTCGAAAGGAATTTTCTGGAGAATGATGCAAAGTTAAAAACCTTAAACAGCAGTAGCATTCGACAAAACGTGGAATTTTATTTCTGTATAAGCACTAGCATATTTTGGTGGAGCAATAACTTATGTCGTCATCACTTCCTTGGTGCAAAAATATTGGGTACTTGTCGGTTATCCCGGACCACAGGATACTGCGTTTTTCGCTACTCTTTATTGATTTGCGAAGGGAAATTGTTGACTAAAGTGCGAAAATATCTCGTTTGACTCTTGCGCCGTAATAATACAAAAGTACCCTAAAGCTTGCTTACCCATGACTGATCGGCCTGTCGCGACATTTACAAACCTGATCACCGGACAACGGAGAGGGATAGTTTGGTTCCAGCGAGGCGAAGGGCGCGGTAGCGCCCGGAGACGACAACTAAAATAAAAACAAGGCGAGTCGAAGGCTCGCCAATATCCTCTCCATTATTATTATTATTTATTAATAACAATACTCCATAACAACGTCAACATAACAACAGCAACAAAAACATTTTTCCTAAATTATAGACAATATTTGAAAAGTGGTCCGTGATAACCCACAAGTACCAAATATTGAATCTAACTAGAATAATAAATACGCTGGGTAAGAAATAGCTACGAACCTAATTATAAAAGAAGTCGTTTTCTATTTTTTAAGAATACATACCTAGAATTCAATTAAATGATTGGCCTATCATGAAGTTGATGTGATATTTCAACAGTTCCTTAATATCAACCGAGAAAATGGCTACTACAAGAAACTTAAGCAATATGATAATAACAATTAGGGAAGAGTAGGGCAGGGATAACTCTAGTTTCTCAGCATTAGGATATTAAACTTTCAATCAATCCCTTAAAAAAATGGAATTTACGACACTGGAAGTAAATGTCACAACTTTCCTCCTTTAGATGACAAGGTCACGTGTAATGAGGTAATAGAACGGATGAAAATATGAATTCGTTTGATTTATTTTCAGTCGTCGTGGTAATTACGAACGGAAATATTACATTCTTGAGTTGACTTCTCTTTCAATTTCCTGTGTGCCATAACAAACAATTTGCCACTCATAGTCAAGTAATCGTCGAAGCTTCAATTACGACCTTATAAACTATTCATTTTCGCCGGATGACATGCCACTATATTCCGTTAATACCAGGAAGGGACGTCGGGAGAATATGAATAAATCGTATCGAATGCTTCTCTAACAAAAAAAAAACGCATTTTGGTTTTTTTAGGGAAGGCATAGCTCGAGTCATAAATACGTGAAATGTTCGATTTCAAAAAATAATAATAATAACATATGCACACACGGACGCACGCAACCTTTTCGAACCTTGCAATTTTTAACGCCAGAATTTTGGATTGATTCCTTTCAGCAAGAATATAAATCTGTCTCTTTTACCGAGGGAGATATATTTTTACCTTTAAAATTCCTCTTCGTAGAATAAAATACAAAGTAACCGTTAAGAGTGCATGCCAGTCTGATCCCTCATCCCTTTCTTTTTGAAAATCAATAAAGGAATTGAAAACATAGAAGTGCTAGGGGGCTGACGCTCGCCAATCCCCCCGCCCCCTCCTTTGCTCGCTGTTTCTTCCTCCCTACCATGTACCTATTGGATTTAGAATAGTTTAACGGGAATATGTTTTGAATACGAGTTTAATGAATATATTTTATAAGGGATGTATGTTTGGTTTTTAATAACAAATTAAGAAAATTAGTTGAATAACTCGATAAAAAATCAGTACAACATACAATGTACCAACTTTCTCATATACTAATGCGTCGTTCAGTTACCTTTTGAAAAATATGCACTATGTAGAATCGTTATAAACATCAACTTAAATAACTATACGAAATTTGATAAAAATCGTATGAGCCGCTTTTTTGAAAATCCAATTGTTATTAAAGTTGCCTAAAATAAACTAGCCTCATATTCATTTCTTCAGAAATACGAAGTACCTATACAGTATTACTGAAGATGTAAACTCAAGTAACTGTATAAAATTTGATCAAAATCGTTAGAGAAAATCAAATTGTTGTTAAAAATGCGTAGAATAAACTTTCCTTGATTATTAAGCAATGTCAACCATTTCTTCATAGCTTCTGCTCTGTATGATAAAATGCCTAAGTACGGGATTTCATTCATTTTCGCTCTACCGTTTAGGCCAGGGTCGGCAACCCGCGGCTCTTAGAGATATGACCTGCGGCTCCCGACGCGTAGCGACGCCTACTCTCCCGCTTAAAGCGCACCAGACGACAATAACGGTCTCAATTGATAATAATATAATCGTTCTCAATAGAAGGATCCAGTAAGGGCTGTTGAGTAAAAATTTCATTTTCAATTTTCCCATTTTCATCTATACTCCTAGATTCATTTTCTGAAAGTATCTCTTTATTTGCTTCATTTGAATGTTTACTTATATTTTCATAGAATAAAAACTTATGTAAAATATTATTTTGTTTCTAAAGTTCTTTTTACGGGTTATCTCCAAAACATCATTGTATGTGTGAAGCTTTTAAATAAATAGATGTCATTAAATATGGCTTGATGGTATTTATTACGTATTTTTTCATTATACATGCTCTGCGGCTCATCTTATGTTGGATTCTATAAAAATTTGGAAAAAGTGGCTCTTCTTGTCAAAAAGGTTGCCGATCCCTGATTTAGGCTCTACAGCCTGTAACAGACAGACAGACAGACGGAATTGCGAAAACCACTTTTTCAGACTCGGCTACACCTAAATATAATATTTCCGTCAAAATCTCGAGTTTGAATTTTTTCGAGATTACAATACTTTCTAAATATATTTCGTAGTATATGAGAAAGTAAAAATAAACTTAAGACTGAAATTCCCGGAGATTAAAAATGACTGAAGTATAGAGCGTTAAAGAGAGAGAGACAACCAGAAATAGGATTTTAGTAATATAGATAAAAAATATAAATAACATGAATACTGCGTTCGATTTATTTGCATTAAATTCATATCTTCGGTCATTTCGAACAAGTTTTAATCTTATTTTCGATCTTTAAGCCTTTATTTAAGTGCATAGGCATGGAAATTACCTTGAAATTTCAGGCTTCTAAGTTTATTTCTAATCGAGTTATTCACAAAATGAGAGAGTTACGCATCACGATGTCCATTACGATTTTATAATATAGAGAGAAAAGGTTGGTATAATTTTTAATAACACCCAGCGCCCATGGCAACCACTTAAAAGACTCGGATACAAAACTTAATTACATAGGTTAGCTAGCTAGAAAACGGCGATCTTAATATAATCATCTCCGAAATTCGATTTATCATTTTTTGAGAATATTTTTTCGTCTAACCACTGCGTATGCATCCCATATAAAATTCACGTCTACGTAAGAGCGATAATATTTTTTTTATGGGTTCGCATTTCCGTTAGCTATGAAACAAGGGCTTTGGAACAAGACATATGAAAATCTTTCGGTGTTCAAAATGATCGCGTGCAGATGTAAGCACCGTGGACGATGATGGTGTAATGATGATGAATCCAGTAAAAAGTCATATTAATCGATGGAGGATTCTACGAATTAAATGATAAATAGACAGGAAGTGAAAGAGCAGCTTAAGAAGAAAAACTGCGGCAAACAACGTTAAGGCTTGCTTACAGAAACTCATGAAACATTACGGTAGAAAAATCCGATACACGGATATCAAAACACGAAGTCGTGAAGTATTGATTTGAAATGACATATTTATGGGCTGTAGAATACTTAATGTATACTAAAATGATTCATATGGGGGAGCAAATTACCCTTCAAAATTTTTTAAACACTAATGTTAATTCTGTTATTATAAAGTTATGATCATTTTAAATCCTTTTATAAATATAATGTATCTATTGCGTAATACTTAAACGAAATTATCTGTTTATTATTTTAAATGCAGAACTTAATTTGCGTTTGCCAAACTACAATAATCGAAATCGTTAAATTTTATCATAAACTCATCGAAAATTCATCGCAATCACTCGGCACAAGGTAAATTAATTTGTTATTTCGAATGGAATGTTGTAAACTTTTCATTCTTATTTACGGAAATACGACACAATATATATATATTTGCAAACACTGTTAATTCGGAATACTGGCGCTGTACTGTAAATATCTTTCATTATTAAATTTTAGTTAATCAGAGAGTATTTTTCCCTCGGTAAGAGACGGATGAATGCAGGAAACTAAATTTTTCAGTGGGAAACGTCAAAAATAAGGCTTAATTGATGATCAAAAAAGGGGTTGATGAATATAATTGGGAACGGAGTAGGATCAAAAGAACTCGACCATGCGCAATAATCAATGAAATAGAATAAAAATGCTTCGAAGATTAAAAGAGAATGATAATTATTAAATGCGAGACTAGGTTCAGCGGAGCAAGAAAATTGACCTAATTTCAGGCCATGCTCTAAATAATTGGGCGTACGCATGCGCGGATATTTTTTTCTCTAAAATTGATAGAGAATACGATGCGAAATAAATATTCGGTTATTTTAATATATAATAAATGCCACAAGACTGACTAAAACTGGAGTGAAACGGAGATGCATAACGATGCATCAAATTTTATGGGTAAACAAAAAGAAAATAGGTTCGAATTTGGAGATTGTATTGATATTGATCAATTGAATTCACTTGCCCGAAAAGTAATTTTATCTGCTAATTTTGTGGTGGATCTAAACAATGAAATATTGAACTTTATTCCTGGTGAATCACGAATTTACTTTAGTACAGACTCAATAATGCCTGAGAGTGCAGCCTCGTCACCTGCATCGCTACAGTCGAGCGTGACATGACGATTAAGCTCACTATATAATTTAGATAATCTCATTCTTTCTTAAGGGATTTAATTTAATTTTTTTATAAAAACCTACATTTTCAGGTCCAAAACCGAGAATATCTCATAAATTAATCAAAATTGCGAAAATGGGGGGAAGATGATAGCGCATTCCTAAGGATAGCCCGCTTAATATAAATACATACCGCAGTAAAGGAATTAAAAAGTAATAATAGATAAAGAAACATTCTCGTCACGTAGAATATTCGGAACTTATTTCAAAAGAAATTCCGCCGCGTCCTGTCCTGAATCCACCTTTATCCCGAGTAAAATGTACCCCCAGAAAATCGAGTCCTGTTATATAACAAATCAATGGAGAAATTCGGCGGAGGTAAGCTATGCGATGAGGATGAGGGCGAACAGAGGGCGGAATAAGATAAAGGAGAAAATGGATGGAGCTGCGAAAGATCAATTTTTTTCCGAAATTACGTAATATTGTACGTTTTCGCGCTCGTGAGATTATTGAAGAGTCTTTAAATGATTACTTTTATAGAATATCCCCATTTTTTTATAGAATAAAATTTAAGGAAGTGCTGACAATGGCGTGTCCCCTTTAACGCGCAATCGGCTTAAAAAGTCGGAATCATTAATGTTTTATCAGGTTACCAGGGCATATGGATGGGAAGGGAAAGAAAAAATATCGAGAATTAAAAAGGTTTTGCATCCAAAATCCGGCCGAGGGCGGCGCGAGGAAGATAACAAAAACAACGCAAACTCGTTCTATATTTTTTTTAAATTTCATAAGGAAGGGGAATCATCATAGCCTTACATTTGGTTTTTTTTTCGTTTAACAGTACTTTTATGAGATTTTACTCAGAAAGGCTAATAACAGTTAGTTTACTTAGTTATACTACTTAGTATTTCACTCAAACAAAAAAAATTTTAAATTCTTTCTAGACCAAAACTTTTCTGAAAATTAAATCAAAACTCCACAGGTCTCAGCGCGCAAAAATATAAGGAATTCGAAAAAGTCAGCAAATATTATTAGTAAAAAAATTCATCAACGCCCAATACATTTCATAAAATAGTGAACTTTACTTGATCTTACACTTTTACCGATTCCATTTTTATTACAAATTTCATGTGGATAAATCAGATGAGAAATACCAAATGATTCGTGTGAATGTAGCGCATTACCAAATATATGGTTTCGATTAGTTAAAAATCGATATGCACCCGTCGCTGACGCTTGTGTTATCATATGTCAATGACCGATGCCATTTCTGCTTAAACAAATAAATCACGGAACACGTGCGCACCCTCGCCGGTTCCTGCTCTTCCAGCGTTTAATCAAAATCGGCGTTCACGTCGAGCGAAGCAAAAAGAGATAGGCCAGCGTGAGAACAGCAAAATAGAAGCCAGTCAAAGAACGTAATCTAATAGAGAGAGAGAGAGAGAGGGGAAAAAAATATTTCCACAGAATCAGAACATTTGACGTCAATATAACGAATGTAAATTCGGAAGTCGAACGAAGCTGTATAATAAAAGTTCCACACAAACGTGATAAAAATATTCTCATTCCTTAAATGAGTTATCAAAAGAGAAGTTATTTTCGTTTTGGAGTTGTGTACTAGAAATAAAAATAACATACGTTGCGGAATATAATAATCGAACCGTCAATTTCCTCCCTAATATTTATGCCATTATTTCATGCGGAAAATGTTTTTTGTAATCACTGAAAGCGATAAATTATTTAAATCTCATAATGTCTCCACTGATTTACCCGAAACATGAGACTCGTTTGTTGGCGTTATATAGTCGATACGTTGGCACATACTATTAGTCATTTACAGAATGACTGCGTGTAATATTAATGCAAATCATTTAGCAAAGTTATAAATTTCAATTAATCGGTTTCGCGTTCCTCTTAGTTTTTAATAAGCTTACGTTTAAAGATTTTGAAAATGTTATTGCGTAATTTTAAATATTGCACCTTGTTCTGCAATATGTTCATATTATGTACATACAAATACAGGCGACTCCCGATTTTCGACCGTTCGAGATTCGACAAATTCGAGATTTCGACACAGTCGATCGAATTGGTAACTACTTTACGCGGAGTAATTTTCGCGGATTAATTGGTTCCGACCAACCACGCGAGGGTTAGTCTTAGTGTAGACATAGTTATTTCTGCTCTAACTGTTTGAATTTGTGCTGATTTCACTCTTTTTTCTGTTAATCTTTTATTTAAATTTATTTATTTTATTGATTTATTTATAAATTTATCACTTGACATGGCATCTAAAAGGAAATGTAATAGTGATAATGTAAGTGAATCAAATAAAAGAGCGCATAAGACTCATAGATATGAACTGAAATTAGAAATTTTAAAGCGTGTTGAGAAAGGTGAAAGCCATATTGAAATAGCACGATCGTTGGCAATGTGTCGTTCAACTATTAGCACTTGTGTGAAACAGAAGGAGAAAATTCTTGAACGTGATTTACCATAAAATTTACTAACAATAAAAATCGGCAATTTGTGAGTTCCAGCTGCGTTGCCGCAGGCGGCTACTGTGAATCTTTCTTTGGATTTTTTGTATCCTGATGCTGCAGACTCGTCCTTTTTTGCCATCGATTTTGTAGGTAACATCTTGTAATTTAGACCCGTTTCGTCTATATTGTAGAGTTGTTCTCCAAATAATTTTTTTCGGTCGATAAGCTTTCTTAAATCCTGCGAAAATTTTTGAGCTAGTGGCGTGAAAGGTCGGTTAATCCGGCGAGTCGGTTAAGCGGAGGTCAGTTAAGAGGGCTTCTACTTATATGGAAAAACGGTGTTCGACATTCGACTATTCGAGATTCGACCACGTTTTCAGGAACGCATCCCCGTCGAAACTCGGGAGTCGCCTGTAACCTCGTTAGTAGCTTTATTCATGACTTCATCTTCTTATATCTCTATTGAACTTAATTCAGAATTATTATGTATTCTGTTATTAACTCCTCGGAACACGCTTTTATCATCACCCAACAAGATTTGGTCACTGAAATAAATATTATCCAAGAATGCCGCCAACCCATTAAAATGCTACACCAAGTTATTTAGGGCTGCCGGTCAATTGGGAATCGAAGAATTTGATCTTACGCTCAAACTTTATTCTTCTTCCGTAAAGGGTCAAAATGAGGCCTTTAATTATGTTTGTCATCAAGCAGGAGAGTCTCTAAATATTCTGAAAATTGAAGTCCGAGTGGTCCAAAGAGAACGGCACCTTCTTAATCCAATTATAATAGTACACAGTAAGTAAATTCCTTAAATAGCCATAATTTTCGCGCTCTCACGCAAACCTGAACTCTTAAGAACTCCACCTCCTAAAACGCTAGCAATTTCACAGTTTTTATCTTGCAAATTCTTCCCCTGGTGGCAATGCACACACAAGTACTGACGTAAATTTCACCAAGTTAGATAAATTACGTAGAATAACAGCCTGACAAGTGGATGTCCCGAGTTTGAATCCCGGTTCTTGCTTAATTTTTCTCCTGATTCAAAATCATTCCGTTATTCCAGATTATGCCAATCGCATAGGTATCCATTGATCAATTTTTTTCATCAATTCCTTACACAAAAAAGAACAATTATATAATAGTACTGCAACTACGTAACATTCTCTATGTGGCTTTAATACGTAGGTATACCTTTAAAAGGTCAACAAACTCAAGTCAAACCAAAAAAGAAAATAATATGATATCCCAAGCCGCAAATAATTAGTCAATCGATACTGTGGTTAGACCTTTTTAATGTGACATTCCGCGTTGCCATAGTATTCAATTAAAAATGATCCCTCGTACAAATTCACGTATTCCTTGCTTCAACCGCTTCCATTTTAACTTTATCGAAATGTTTAAACGAAGACTCGCAGAACCCCACACGCAGCCGTCAATTTTATGCAGTTAACACGCACGAGACGACGAAAGGGGTGACAAGCATCGAGGAAAACCTAATAAAAAAACAAACATCGCTTTTTTTTTTAACGAGCCATTGGAAGATTATCGTTTCAAAACATTTTTAGCATGGCTTTGGTTATAGGGAGTGAATGGCGGGAGATAAAGTCAAGAGGTTAGCTCGGCGTGGGAAATGGGGCGGGAGTGGGGGTGGATGGGGTCGAAGTGGGGGTGGAGGGTCTGAGGTGGGGTGGAGGGGCGAACCGAGGGGAAGTAGGGTGGGAATGGAGAGGTTCCATCCCTTTCCCATTACATCGATCGCTGATCCCAACCACCTCCACTTGTCCGGTAAGACTCCCCTCCATCCCACCCCTCTCCCCCCCCCCCCTCATACCCACCCTCTCTCCATCCCACTCCATCTCTCTTCCCTTCAACTCCACACGAGAGAGCCATGGAAGAGGAGGAATGGTATAGAGAGAGAGAGAGTTCCATCGTCCTCCTCTGTGAACCACCACATTCCCCTCTAACGGATCGCCAAAGCGCTCCCACCGCCATCTGTCACTGCTAGCAACGTGATAAAGAGATTATCCTCCGATGACGGCGCCTCGGAGAGAGATGCGGCGAGTGAAGGAACTTGCGTGACGGAGTTTGAGTCTTGAGAGGGGGCGGAAGGAGGAATGGAGGGGGAAGGAGGTTGGATGATGGTCCGCGGAAATTGGTTTGTTCAGGTCCCCGCGAGATCAGAAAATGAAGAATCCTTTGACTGCCTGAAAGCCGCCGCATATGAACTTACGCAAATACTCAAAACTGCTTTATAAAAAAATCCGATGTGGCCAACACATGACTTTCTCCATACAGAGCAATGAATATGACTGCTCTTGACATCACCGTTCTCAGAAATATCAGCGATTACAATAGAGAAAATTTTTAAAACATTTTCAATAGTCTTTATTAAAAGCAAAGTGGAAAGAACAAAAAACACCAACCTAAAAATCTCCTCAGCTCAATGTATCACAAGGTAATTTTAAAGTAGCAACTGGCAGCAACTGACGCTTTGAATTCAGTTGTTATGTAAACAAAAAAAATACGAAATTGCATGTTATAGTGAAGAGTAAACATTGACGACGCGAAACATTTATAATAGATAAATTATTTCGAAAATATATATATTTCAAAGTTAACTTTTAAGCTAAAATTATTATTTTTTGTGAAATAAGAATACAGTCATCATCTTTAAGCATCATTATTGGGTAGATAATACTTTCCAATTTCCCCGATAGGCGGTGTCGCTGTGAACTGGAATTTTACGAATAAGTTAAATATGTATCTCCGAAATGGGTGGTTCTACGAAAATTTGTTTCAAACAAAAGTTCGAAGGAATATTATTCTCTATAATTGTATGGTTGAAACATTGCCTCTCTCTATCCAAGACTGCATAGAACTCTTAGATGAAGATTAAGCAATTATTTGCATGAGTTTGCACAAAAAATTTGCTCAGTTTTTTCATCCTTATCAACTTACTACAATCTTAACCTTTTGCCTGGGTAGAAAATATCTCGTATCAAAATAATTGTGTCCTCCGCCGGCTCAATTCAAAATTTGATGAGTTAATCTCCTTTGATAGAATGAACCAAATTTTCTTGGAGCGAGAACGTTGAACGAGTGCAGCTGGAGATAGGGAGAAGTTGCAGTGCCCTTTGGCTCACCAGCGATGCGTAATAGGATAGTGCCACACCATTCACGTCTTAAAGTTAGATTAAAACGGGAAAACCTCAAAGTTTTAGAGGATAGTGAGGCAAAACTAAAACTTTTAAGCAATTAAAAGGTCAAAGAAAAGTCAACAGACTGATTAAACGTCTTCTCTATCAACTTAACTACCGTCGATCTACTTTAATTTGATGAACGAGTACCCCAATTACACTTTAAAGAGATCGAACCATTAATTTGCATATATTTTGTGCCTCCGGTGAATTTGGAAAAACAAAACCCTTCCAGTTCGCCCTTCCTTTGAAACACAAACATAAAAACGCATAAAAATAAAATTTACCAAACGAACCTCTACTCAATTGTTAAGTTCGAATTTCATGTACCCTACCGGAGAGTGCACGTATATTTTTCGCGAGTTTTTCCAAAATCAGTTTGAGCAACCCTGAATAGGTTTGAAACCGTTCTTAAAGCCATACATGCCTATGTAAATTTCAACGTGCTTATAACGCTTCTAATTAAGAGGATTTTTTTCGTATACAGAGCGAGCGGAACGAATCCGTTCTCATTTAAATTCCGAGAGAAGATACGCCCCGCGGGGAAATTAAGAAGGTCTCCTTCCATCCGAGTCGTTCGAAATAGCATTCTTTCCTTGCTTCGTTACTTTGCTTTTTATTTTTTCGTTGTTTGTCTCGGAAGACCGCAGTGCTGCCAACATCCGAAAAATCTCCCTGAAAGCGAATCGAGTTTTTTTTCTTCCGTTTGAGCTAATTATATTAATTAATTTATTTTTTTAATTTTTATGGAAAACTCCGACTGACCGGTTCGTCTCGCAAGTCCTGAAAACCTATTTTTACTTCAAGGTACTTGATTTGGTTTGATTTCAACGATAACGCTAATAGGAAAGGAACCAACGATTGTTTCGGTTACGAATTCGCTCCTAACTTTAGAACAGGAGTTTTCAACCTTTTTTAGGTCGCATACCAATTAGAGCTTTTTTTTAATGATCGCGTATCCCTTATTACAGTTTTTTTAATACTGGCGTACCCCAAAGTACATTTTAAGTGATGATCAAATGTATGACACTTGTATTAAGACAGATAACTCATGGGAAATGTGGAAGCAGGTGAAAAAATCTGCTATGACGGGAAATCGAACCCGAGTCCTCAACTTGACGGGCGGATATTCTACCACTCAACTACCGTAGCAGACAAATTCTCCTGTTTCAGAACGGAAATATTTTCTTAGGTTCGATTCCCGATAATGGGAGATTTTTTCACCTGTTTCCACATTTCCCATCATTCCAGCTTATGCCTGTCGCATAAGGATCTTACGATCATTCATTCCATAAATTTATAGATAACTCATGCTTATAACGTTAAAATTCACAGCTCTGGCGTATTTTTCTGTTTCATGACGTTATTCATAGTAGTCACATTGCAAGTCACGCACGAAAGACAAAGTATGAAGGAAAATTAAAATCTTTAACACTTCGGCGTACCTCTTCAAACCCCTGCTCTAGAAAAGCAGGTTAAAGCATTGACACATATAACTGCAGTTGGCGTTCTTTTTATGCTTATTCTTATTTCTTTCCGAAAAGAATTTTTAAATGAATATCGTGCAATTTTACAAAAATCAAAAATATTCCTAGATTTTCAAATATAAAAACCAGAATTAACCAGGCGGATTATACTGAAATTTATATTAATTTCTTTCAGCATAACTGGATTTGCATAATGGATAAGTACAGTTGTTTTTATCGGCATCGAAATCAACATCATCAGGCGTGCATGCGTGTTCTTTTAGACCCAAATTTTGGCAAGGAAGAACCTTGAATGGAACGCTGTGGGATACAGGAGTGAGTAATGTAACGAAAAAAACCAATTTTTCCATCGGTAGTAGAGAGCATCTTGATGTATGGTTGTTGAAAGTTGGGCATTAACGCAGTAAGATAAAAATATGATAAATGCGACGAATAATGAATAAGGAAATAAAACAAAGATTAGTAATAGAAGCGGAAACAGTAGAGAGTAGAATGGTACAACGGTATGGATAACTTTTCGCTAACATAAAGTTCTTTGATTAATCACATTTTTTCAAATAAAGTTCCTTTCCCAACCACGGCATTTAAATCGTTAGGTGACTATTTCAAAAATTAACAAGTTAGGAAAGCGTACAACGTATCACAATGGGGCGCGTTTCGTGCAATGGAGTATTAGAAAGCAATTATATACCTGTACGAAAGGGAAATAGCGTTTTAAAGTCCTTTTCTTCATCATAAATAATCCATTTTCTTCCTATTTTATAGTATTACATGCACACGTAAGGAAATTAAACGTTTGTTTGGGAGATTGTTTATGTTAGCAACAATGAAGTAACCATGCAAGAAATTTTCTAAGTTTAACTCCATATAAGACTTTCTTGTTTGATTTTCTCGATAACGGCTACTCCCACGATGAAAATATATAGAAAAGGAAATACTCTACTTTACCAGTTCTACAACTTTTATTTGAAAAATATTTTGATATGAACAATAGTTTACGAGATATGACGAAAATTTAATTTTTTGTCTCTAGTAAAGTGGTACCCCTGATTGGCGTACGTGATTCATTTTTGCGATTTTCTTATTATATTTGATTGAAAGTCCTTAATATCAAATTTCATAAAAATCCGTTTGGTAGAAGCCGAGAACGAACATGCGGACGGACGGACGGACGGACCGACCGACCGACGATAATAGGCGCTCACGCTGTAAGCGAAACGCGCCTAAAAATGAATCATTTGATAGAATCCCACCTGCTATTTTATTCACAACAAATTTCAATCCAATTAACATAGGAATACCTTATACGCTCAAATACACTGCACTCCTATTCACGGAAAGCTCTTTTCCGAGAATTACTTGCATTTTCACTTCACGCCGAATTTTCTGGAAAAGCTAGTTTTAGTAAACTCGTCACTTTAACAGCGGCGCGATAAGAATTTTTAAAATGGAAAAATTCGGCTCCTTCTTTTTTTTTGAGGAAACATTCCAGGTCCTCCATTGCAAACACAAATAAACCGCACGAAACCCGATTATTTTTCTTTCGGAGCTAAAAGACGTTTTTCATATGCGCGATAACTCGCGCGTGACTGCACGGGAAGTGCGGTTAGATAGATACACCTTTAGCTTCAAGCATCCGCGTGCTCTTTATCTTACTGCCGCACGCCTCATTATCTCCACCGCTCTTACCCTCCGCTATCCTCTCGGAGAACATTGTCAGATTAACAAACGTTGGTGTTCGAATTGCAAAGGATTTTTTAATGGAATAGTTGGTTTCTTTTGTAAGAATAAGGCGAGGAGGGATTTGCTATTTTTCTGTATTCCAATTTTTTTACAATATTTAAAAATTAATTTAATCTCATAGGGGAGTTTAATTTATTTAAAATAACCTTTAAATCAACCTTCCGTGTGATTTTAACGTATGTACTCGTTGTCGCATACGTTTCATTCAAATTCGAAATACACGTTATGATTAAGGAGAGGGAAAAAGTCGTTAATATTTATATAAAACTATCCTAGGATCATCATCATCATAGGTAACCTGTCCGTAGACAGGTCCCTGATTATTAAAATGGTTAAGCTTGGTTCTCCATATGCTCCTATTTTCCGCCTTGTTTTTCGTGTCTTGATAGCTTTCCCTTTCCCCTTTCAAGTAGTCTACTAGCTGAAACCTCTTCCTACCTCTTTCTCTTTTTCCATCCAATTTTCCTTCTAGCATTTCTTTAATCATGCTCTCTCTCCTCATGTAATGCCCAATCCAGTTCGCCTTCCTTTTTTTGATAGTCTGTATAATCGTTCGCTTCTCTCCAGTGGCGTAGCTAGGGTCTTCGGTGCCCAGGGCAAGGCATCTTTTTGGCGCCCCTGGGGGGGGGGGGGGGGGGGGGGGGGGGTTATATTCCCAGTTTTTCTTGCCGCCAAGTTCCAGGGGGAGGGGTTTACGGGGTCTTCTGTACTTAATTTAGCGTGTTGACGTCTTCAAGCAATTCTCTGTTTTGCTACCGTATGTAACAAACAAATCTGAATGGGAAATTGGTGCGAGTAAGGCTAGATGGCAGGAGATACCTCAACTCAATTGCAAATCCCCCTAGCCCGTCGGCACAACATCGTTTACAAGTAAGATCCAGTCTAAGGAAATATATAGGCAAAACAAGAGTACAGCCTGAAACTCAAAGAATGAGCGATAACCCTAAAGACTTCGGGGGAGACATGAAAAGGTGGCAACCTGAGTGGCCACCTCAAGTTCGTCAATGACCCGGAGATTTCCTTATCTGACCCGGTGATTTCCTAATTTAGCCCGGAGATTCTCATATGTGAAGAAATTGAAGTATGTTTACTATTTTTAAATGTTTACTACAAAAGAGATAATTAGTTTTCATAGAAATGTGATGAGCCATATTTTGTCGCTCTCTCACGCAACTTGGCCGCTCCCTCGAACACCAACGAAAGATTGCAGTGGTATCTACTTTATAGCAGCGCCACCAATCCAAAATCACCGAATAAACGTAGTAATCAGAGCTACGAGCCATTCGCTGAGATTCAGAATTTGTCGCTGCCGTAGATATGGTGGTAGCAAATACACCTAAATGCGAGTCACCCACAGAGTTTTAGCTGCTGATGCGAAAAGATTTTTTCCGTGCGTATTTCACAAATTAGACGTTTCTTTTAAGAGTCTAAAGCAGTGGTCTTCAACCTTTTTTGACTCACCGCCCACTTTTACCATATGTTGTCCTTTGAAATAAGTTCACCGCCCACCCAGTGGCGTAGTGAGGGTTTCTGGCGCCCGGGGCAAAGAATAATTTTGCGCCCCCAGTGGCAAAGCGATTTACGAAGGTATGGTAACGCCAATACTAGTGGAATTGTCGTTAGATGAGATTACCGAATACGGTCTCAGTGGTAATAACAGTGTTTAAAAATTTATGATTTTATATATTTGATAAAATTAAACTTAAACGCTACGCTGCTTCTGCGAGAGACTCCGACCAACCCCATGGGCGTTTCGATTTTACCGCAGCATGGATACATTGTTGCTAATATAGTATGATATGATACTATAGTTAACGACAAACAAACTGTAATAGTTGTATATAAAATAGTTGCACAGAATATGTGTGCGTATCATTAAGCTTTTTTATAGAATTTTATTTTTCAGTGTAAAAATTAGAATAGCATTTGGTAAGTTCTTTAACGCCCACCAAAAATCCAAAAACGCCCACTAGTGGGCGCTATCGCCCACCTTGAAGACCACTGGTCTAAAGTCTCATGTGTTTCCAAACTAAAAAGAAATGTGCTGACCGAAGAGAAAATGTAATATCGATGCCCTCGAGACTGTTACTTCACAGAGAGCATTCTGACTTATTTATGCACACATGTGGCGATATAGCGTGGGTTTGGGATAGACTTTGGACAAAACCCAAGCGATAGCTATGGACTGTAATAAGCACCATCAATTTTTAGACTTTCTAAATCGTACTTTCAAAACATCGTAGCTAATCTTGCTGCCTTGAATTGTGGAGTGTCTAGGGCAGCGTTTCCCAACCTGGGTGCCGCGGCGCCCTGGGGTGCCGTGAAGTGTTCTGAGGGGTGCCGAAAAAATTATTCTGTTTTCCCATTTTTAACCTCATTTTGCATCGTCTGCTTTCAAAAATCAAAACCAGAGTCAATACGAACTTCAATTCGTCGCAAAGGCACTTCGAAATGAAAGGAGATATGGAGAAGGGGGTTAGGGGTTCAACTTCACTGCGATTATTACTGATGGTGGATAGGAAGGGGTGCCACCAAATTATGAAATGTCACTTAAGGGTGCCGCGACTCTAAAAAGGTTGGGAAACACTGGTCTATGGTGATCACATATGATTAACTATTTTAAGAGACAGATCCTTAAAAAAACCGGACTATTAAAAATTTTACGGGATTTTTTTTAGCTCTGAAATTAAGATAAAAAATATTCTTTGAAGTATATAAGAAAAATTATATTTTTTACAAAAAATCTACACAAGATAAAAGTCTTTACAAGAAAGATATGTAGTTGCTTTTCACCTACAGCTCTGCTTTTACTGCACTTCTGTCAAATGTGTTCATATTGTCATTCCATTTATTACAACATAAAGAAAATATTCTTTCCACAAGAGCTTTAGAACCTGGTACTGACTTAATAATTTGCATCAGCTTAGAAAATTATTTTTTCGCAAGATTTTAATATCCCATTCCATTTATCTAGGAGAGATGAAATCTCGTTTGTAACTTTTCGTAAAAGTGTCAATTTTGTAAACTCTTCATACATTACATTACATTAATTAAGTGCTCGAAATGGAAAATATTACGAAACGGAACTCTCGGGAGGAAAATATTACAATTCGAAACTAATCGTCGATATTTTCGATACATGTGCGGTCTGGGTTCGTTCCGACTCATTCCGAGCATTGCAATAATTACATTAAAATACGGGAAATGTGGTTACCCTAAGTTTATCTGAAATCATATCTATTTTCATAAAAAAATATGGGACATTTAAGGGAAAATGGGCCGAAAAAAGGGATGTCCCGTAAAATACAGGACATGTGGCCAATCTGGTCCGTGTATGCTGTTGACCGGAGAATTTTACCCTTAACCCGGAGACTAGTCCCAAAACCCGGAGACTCCGTATAAAATCCGGAGGGGTGGCCACCCGTAGCAGGACTTCACAAATATTTTGTAAATATTTTTTCTCTGACTCACGATTGCCATTTCTTAAGTCTCAGGGACCATCTAAACGTAAAGAAGCCATGGTATCACTATACCCTAAAGATAAATACGAGGGTGATTCATTGCATCTCGGGCCATTTCCCAGAAACATTTTTTGATGGCTCACACCTCTTTTGTCTTAATCCGTTAGGATATTATGTTCAGAGCCTTGCCGGCATATGTGTGCAAGGGGTGCATCGCACCCGGGCGGCAACATATTAGGGGCGGCAATTCACGGGCGGAGTTTGTGTTTTGCACAATTTATTTCTTAAATTAAATAAAACTTTTAATCTAAAAATGGAAAAAAATCTGGGTCAGGGTGCTTTTATAAGTCCGTAAGGGGAGACATAAACTGCTTGCACCCAGGCGGCAAATATGCCGGCGCGGGCGTGATTACGTTACTCCGCGACCTCCTAGCGGATCTGGTTTCATCGATAAAAATCGGTCCGTGAGTTTGCGCCCCTTAATCCCTGCACCCGGGAGCAATTGCCTCCCTCTGCACATCCCTTTCTACGCCTCTGCTAAGGGGTATCTATTTAACGCTATTATTTTAGCAGATTTTGCTAGTTAAAAAATGTTTGGTAGGTAAATTAAAAATTTTTTAGTACAGTCATGCATCACTAATTCGTAAATCGTTAGTCCGAAACCATCTGTAAATCAAAAAGACTGATTTCCAACCAGGGCCCTCGAGAGCTAAGGCGGGCCCCGGTGCAAAGTACATGACGGGCCCCCCTTGTGTTTGTACATTAAAACTTCCTCCAACGCGGGGGTTACGTTCTACAAGGACGCCGCGTTGCGCAATCCACGTTGGAGGAATCATTAAATTTATGGGAATAATAGGATTCGGTTCCGAGATCGAAAAATTGTATACCGAAGACGTTTTCTCAAATAACATATTTTTGCTTACATTGCCTTGAAACTAATTGTATACAGTAGTATTACATTTACAAAAAAATGATAACATTTAAAAATAAATTTAAAATAAATTCTCGTATAATTCTACATTCAGTTGGTCTTTTGGGGCCCATGTTGATGAAAAAAACAATAGTAAACACAGGAAACTTCGACACACAACAAAAGAATAAAAACGCTTATTTACGCTACAATCGAAGGAATTCACTGTTGCATTCTCCTTCGCCTCCCTTTAACCCGGACCACTTTAGAAGATCCTTTAGCATTGTTTTGTTTGCTAATCTCGAAGGACTTCCCCGTTGCACTGTCCTTCCCCCTCCATTTTCTCCAAAAAACTCAACATGTATTTTAGAAGTTAACTTTTTTTTATTCTGCCACTCTTTTTGTCGCATCTTGGATTGTGCCGCCCGGGGCGTCCGCATCACTCCCCCCCCCCCCCCAGCTACGCCACTGCTTCTCTCTTATTCTTCGTAGTACTTCCTCGTTTTTCACCCTATCTGTCCATTTTATCCTCAGCATTCTTCTCCATGTCCACTTCCCGATGCTTTCCAAGTATTTAATATTATTTTTCCTTAGCGTCCATGTTTCTGCCCATATAAAGCTATACTCCATACATAGCATTTTATCAACTTATTGCGGATATCCTCATTTATATTCCTCGTTGTTAGGAGTTTCTTTCTTCTGAAAGCGGCTTTTGCTTCCGTTATTCTAATGATTATATGGTTGGACAATATTCTAGAATATATTTATTTATTATAAGCTCAGAAACAGCATTTTCGTAATTTTATGATGAATTGATAAAAACTGTGATGATTAAACGCATCCATGCACATTGCGGTATTCTCACCCTCGACCTAACTCCATTACCAACAGTCTGCTACATAATCTATACTACCCGTTAACTGTCTGCGGATTATTGGTGCGTGACAATGAATTAAATTCATTTTTTACCATTTTCATAAAAGAAATACTTTTCCAGCGAATTTTCTAAAGGCGTGTAATTTTTGTAAGTGATGCATGACAGCATGCGTTCCTAAAATTTCATTGATGTACTTACTGATAAAATACGTAAATGTTTGACAGAAAGATTTCGAGTATAAATGTAACTTTAATTTCGAAACAAAAGGAAGAGTTACCGAAAATTTTGGCAAGTTATGAGGCAAATTTATCGCATTTTTTCGAAGAAAATGATATTCTTAGTGAAGTTCGCCAAATGTCTCACACAGATGCCTTTTCTCGAGAATTAATAATCGCGACAAAGTCGATATTTGTATGAACAGGTTTACTTATACACGTTTCGTGATATTTAAGGCCTCTAAGAAAGGGGTAAAGAGTTATGCCAAGTGAGTTGTATACTTGTAGGTGAAATTTTATCTGTAAGTTATAATTCGTGATAAGTTATCGGAAATTACATAATGCCTTTTACATAAAAAAAGGTAATGCAATTACATCGCTTTTAGCATTAAAATATTTTAGCACTGTTTGTACCAAAAAATAATAATTTTAATTAGTAAATTTAAGACCGTAGCTGATCACGGGCTGAATAAAATTTTCTATCGAGCACGGTAAAAAGGAGGTGGATTACAATAAGAAGTATTAATTTTTAATTAAATTTGTATTAATTTCTCCGATATAGCTACTTATACGTATGTATTCATTGGGCCCCTAACAAAAATTGGACAAAGTACACATGCAATTTTTAATCCCTATTTGTAAACAATTGAGGTTTTATTAAAGATTGGCAATTCAAAAATTCAAAAATAAAACACATTAAAAAAATTAATAAATTCTATTGTTGTACTAATGAAGTTTAAAATTTTAACTTTCAAGAAAATAATTATAAAAATTAAAAGGTATTATTAAATACAACTTTTAATTCTAGACATGCAGCAAACAATTTCCATCCACTTTTATAATGGTTTTGTTAAAGTTACGATATCGGTTTGCTTTTAGCTTTAAGTGAAATATTATAAATTTGTGTAAATAGCATTGCTTCGGTATCTTAATGTTATAACGGGGAAATGCGGGCTATCGTTGCTGCATAGGTCGAAAACAACATTTTTGGTCTTTGGTGACCTCTAACGCGAAGGTCGGCAGGAATTGGTTCAAAACGAACGCAACCTGTAACCTACATCTCCTGGGAATGAGAAAAAGAGAGAAATCGCGTAGGAAAAGGGTTCACGCGTCCCAAGGTTCAAATGGATCGAGACACTGGAGCGGTTTTACTGATTAAGTTTTAGCAGTGCACGTGACGTGGAACTGCCAGCGGACGACGGGAAAGCGAGAGGAACACAGGGCCAAGGGTTGAGGACGGGTTTCAGGGCTGGCAACAGTCCCACGTTCGGCGGCTTACTCGACTCGGCCCTTTCGAACTCTTTCAATTACGGCGCGTTTCGCCCTTTCGAAAAAGGGGGCATTCGGGGCCGCAGGTGCATCTGGTTGAGGGATTCCCTACCCTTCCCTCACCTAACCCTTCCGTTGCTTGCGCAACTTCCTAGCATGTTCTGGTCTGAGTCTGAAGAGAGAGAGAGGAACCCTCTGGCTCGAAAAGCGTAACACACTTGTCTCGCGATAAGGAATCCCACCTACACGGTTGAGCTGAAAAATAATAAATGGCGCGAGACCTTGACGAGGGGAAAAGAGCTGAGGGTTGAAGGTGAGGGGGGGGGGGGGGTGTGGATAAGGTGGGGGTCCTTAGAACCATAATTTATAAAACCTTGCACCCGTCTCTTAACTCTACCGGAAGTAAATATTCTAATATATGAGATGGTTAGCGCTCAAGGACAATTTCATCTTTTGACTTCCCTGTAAATTAAATATGTACTATATCTTGAAAAATTAAAAAAATCTTTCGTCACGATGTTTTACATTCGAGGGTTGTAATAAAAAGTTCTTTAAAAATTTCAACGAGAAAAAAATCACCGCGTAACACAATCAGATTCGTAAATATGTACGTACATTTCCAACTTTCCAATTGATTAGCCTCTCAGAAAACCGCGCTTGTTCCCCAAAATTCAAATTCAGGTGCATAAAAATAGAGGGACGGGCAAAATTTGCAAACACTGCACGCACCTCTTGGAAGCGCTCGATAGTTCGCAGCTGCCAGGCAATCTCGCGAATATACGCGTTGAGCTTCATTAGTTTATTAATGAAACCAGAAGCCGCTCTAGTCTAGCGCAGCCGGATCGCAGGAGTGAAGGCAAATTGAAATAAAATGCATGAGATTTTCCCCGTAAGTTGCTTAAAGATGGATATAAATTAATTCGAGCGAGCAACGATACACGAGGAAGGGGATTCGTTTCGACCGATCCAGGCCTTTAAAAAAAACAAAAGTTCACGGAAGGGCAGTAATTAAAAATTCCCGAACGAAATGCTTGTTTAATTTTCCCACATCCTGCTGCACTTGGTATTAATTAACCAAGCGTTGCCTTGATATTCCCGGCGATGCACTCCATTTCTTCCCCCCCCCCCTTTGCGTTTCGGAACGCCGCGGAAAATTTTGCGGCGGATCGCGGAACTAGTTACGAGTAAAAAATAACTTCCGCTGCGCTCGAAAGCCACAATTCTAAAAGACAAGAGTGGGAGAAAGACGGCAGGCGAGACGGAACAGGGTTAAGCAACAGGCTACGGATGTCATGGAAGGAATGTTTCTTGAAAAATAAATCACTAAAACGTGCGGAAAGAAAGGATGCATGATAAATAAGCATGGTTTGGACTTCAACAGACAATTTGGCTTATGAAATTCATAGCAGAAGCGATTCGTCAGTTTTTAAAACACGCGAAACTCATTTAAAAATGAGAATTTGTTAAATAGACAACGTAGTATGTCAACAGACTTTTCCAAACTTTTGTACAAATTCATCTATCCAACCAGAAAAACTTATATGGTAATAAGAAAAATAGAAATTTGTTCTCGTGAATTTTAAAAGAGCATTACACGCCCCCGTCGGTGAAAAATACACAACACCACACTCAGTGGCAGATTTACACATTCTGAGGCCCCTGACGCTAAACAATTGTGTCTCCTGCAATCTAAATGTATACTGAAACCTCACCTAACGACTACCCCTTTGTTTGAACCCCCGTTTTAAAAAGTAAATAATTGTACTGCAAAATCTACACTTTCCTTCATTGCTTTTAAAATGAGATATATAACATTTCTGAGATTATATGTATATAAAAACATTTTTTCGGGGCCCCTTACTTCAAGGGGCCCCTGGCGCGCGCCAAGTACGACATCCCTTAAATCCGCCCTGTCCACACTGAGTGATTCTGGTGTTTTAATTCTGAAAATTTATAATTTTTCCAAATTGTTGATCCATAGGTGAGATAAAACTTTAGCAATATTTAAAATGTTTAACACAAAGTAAATACATAGTAAAAATTTCCTGTTGTGAAGAAGGATTCAAATAGTCTCACTAAATCAACACTCAACATAATTTTTTCTATCGGTTGATGTTATGGTGACAAATTTTTTTTCGGCAAAAATTTTAGTATAATTTTCAAATGAACAGTAACAGTCCCCATTCAAAATCTTGCGGGATAACCCAGCCCAAAAAAAGCCACGACATTATCTAATATTCGACATCTTTATTGCTATTGCACCCCCTGCCACACACCATTGCGGTGGCTTGCAGGGTGAACTGTAGATATAGATATATTCCATCCTCGAATCGAATTTGAATGTCATCACCATGCAACCGCTAATCATTTTCCCACGAAAATTTATTTTCTGAAAACAATTAAACTCCAACCAAATCACACATAAACATCCTCCCGTCCTTTGAACCCTACATTCGCGAGAAGCCTCTCTTTTCCTGTATCCGTCCTGGCAGCAAGCTCGAAACACAATTCAACAACCTTAAATCTCCCCCCCCCCCCCCCACCTCTCTCTTATTCGATGCTGCAATTGCTCACGTAACTCTTCCGTAATAAATAAATCTTCCCCTTCCCACCTTAGTACTCCTCTCTCCGGAACCAGGGAGTGAAAAAAATACCCTTCTGAATGGCTCGACTCCGAAGCTTGCCTAAACCGCGGGCGCAATTAACGAAGATCTGGAAGTGTACGTTATCACACCCGGCTTAATTATGCCCCTTCTTCAAACTCGGGCGAAAAAGAAAGGCATTTCCCTGTCGCTTGCACCGCCCGCCGTTCCGCGACCCCGTCTCAATTTCGGAGAGGTTCACTCTTCCCTCTACATTCCAATCTCTCTTTCTCTCTCTCCCCCCTCCCGCGCGCTCTCTCTCTCTCCCTCCCTCTGCCTCATACGTCGCATCTACATGCACAGAGTGCATTCCGGAAGTCGCTCGTAATTAACTTTTGTCTAGTCCGTTGATTATAGCGGCGGTTTTGGGTTAGAAGCTCGCAAATAATCTTCAACTCGTCACCCGTTTAAACGTGAATTTTCGGGTATCAACGCGAAAATTACGCGAGAATATACATATATATATATATATATATATATAGTTTATATCGTTCAATATACTGTTTAACCCCGATTTAGCGCCACTGTTTGTCCATCACTGGCATTACGCTAAAGCGAGAATGGTGGTAAATCGAGGTATATACTTGCTTTATGTCAGGGGCGTGCCTTTTTACGTGATCGGCTGCATTCATGCGAGTACAAAATTGTCTGTAATAAATATCGCAGACCATATATTCACCAAAGCTTCGCGGGCCGCGTAAAATGCTCTACCGGGCCGGATGCGGCCCGCGGGCAGTAGGTTGCACGCTCCTGCTCTATGTAATCATAAGAAAGGTGGCATGCGGGGGAAAGCACTAAATCGGGATCAGACTATTAACTTTCTTTTTGATTAAAATTGGAGACATAGAAATGTTGCTCAAATTATGCTTAATCTCCCTAAAGGTGTTTAAAGTTCTGCTCGTGAGTGTTACCTACTCAATTAAATGCTATTACTCTTAGTATGTTACAAGAGGAAATTCTAAGCATTTCATGTATGTATTCCCTTCGTCAATGATGCCGTCTGAAAGTCTTGGCAGCTATTTTAGCCTCAATATATTTTTCCCTGTAATGCTAAAATTCGGAAATTTATCTCAATATATTTTGTTTACGACTTTTTTTTAACCCTTCCGAATAAAAATCCAACAATAAATTGGCATCAACCAAACAAAAAAAAGGTGAAGGCGATCAATATTTTAAAAAGTAATGAAATCCAACGAAGTAAACTATGTGACAACTATCCCCGGTCTCCCCTATATAAGTACAATTTGTTTGGGGAAAAGCGAAATAAAATCACGCAGTTCAAGGAATTTATGTGATACTTTGCCTTTAAATTGCAGAAACGGCACAGTGGATGCCGTTTAATGTCTCCACTGGCTATTATTCTCAGTCGATTATTGGGATCAAACTCGAGATTCCAAATAAAAACAAACATTTAAAAATGCATGTCTGCCGTTTATTTTCATTAACAGCTTAACCTCATCACTTCAATTGGAGAAAATACGATCTCATTAAGCGGCATCTACTGCACCGAAAGTTCACATAATTGGCTACTATTACGATAAAACCGAGTTGGTAAATCATTAAATCTTATGCGAGACATCGTTGCAGTTAGGAAACTTCGGTCAAAAAAAAAAAGATTTTACATTTAGGATTCTTAATTCTTTCAGCGTAAAAAAATAAACTGTCCAATACATTTATTCTCTTTGAATGACGATCTTTAGACATTTTTTTATCATGACTATTTTCCACACAGCGAGAGAGTACCACGGTCACACGAAGGCATTCCGAGATCGGAATCACATTACATATCAAATGATTACAAATCACCTTTAAAGTAAATTACGATCGAACTAATTCGGGCACAAGACAACGAATTTGGCCAGCACTCTTAATGGTAACGGATAGTGAGGATTATATAAGAAAAATTAGACGCGAGACGTGGCTACATAGGTCTCGTTAATTCTCTTAAACTATTGAACTGGACGCTTATAAAAGATTCGCCATTATGAACTCGTAACATGCGTGAGTTCATCTCTGAAACAAATAGAAGAAATATTCACAGCCTACGCCCACGACGTGGGGCCATTTTATATGACATTAACATTCATCCCCAGCGACGCCGTTAGCAGGTTCAAATCGGCGATTTCATTCACGTATCCTACGAGCAGCCTGTTGCCCGACGGCCTGCTAGTTAAAATCGGAAATCGGAAGAAAATATAGAATACTCAATCAACACAACTGTCATTTCCAACGCTTGCAGAGTTTTTGAGCGACATAACGGAATTAAATACTGAATGGTCGGCTAAAATTTTTTGTTCGCGAAATAATTAAGTTAACGAGATCGGCTGCGATGTTCCGATATTAAAAAAATAATAAGATCTAAAATATTATTTTTATCGAAAAACGAACATATGGATTCCATGGCATTTCGTTTTAGGAATCGTTTGCCTCTCTATCTTATATCTCCCCCCTTCGGCAATCGCTCGCTAGGTGCACATTTATTACTTTCTGGTCTGTTTCCTTTGAGTAGAAAGGGGAAAAAAGAGCACTTATCCCGTCCTCAAAGGGAGAAAAATAAATAAATAAATAAAATGATGCGGAACACCAGCGAGGTTGTTTCTTTTTTTTTTGAAGAGGAAGAACGGAGGCTTCTCCCCTGATCAAAAGCAGCGATATAAAAAAAAAAAGAAGTCATTCGTTGAATCGCCCCGCACGACTGCTAGATGGCTTCCCCGTCGCGCAGTGAGGAGGATCCTCTTACTCTCAACCTGTGGAGCTGACTGCAACCATCCTCTCCGAAAAGGAAAGAAAACTCGCAAGCAACATAGTACGACTCGACAATTTTTATTTATTTATCGATCGTGAGTTCGGTTGGTAAGGAGGAACAAAATTTACAACAATTTCAGTGGAATAAATTCCTTCCTGCTCAACAATGTTGATTTACTAAACTTTATTTAGAACTTTTGTAAAATTTATATGGCGCCTTACAGGTTTTATTATCTTGCGCCATATAACTTCTACAAAAGTTCTAAATAAAGTTTAGTAAATCAACAATGTTGAGCAAGAAGGAATTTATTCCACTGAAATTGTTGTAAATTTTGTCCTCCTTACCAGCCGAACTCACGATCGATAAATAAATACAAATTTATTTTTTCCTTTTTAGTGCATAATATAAAAGTTATTTTTAAAAAACCTTTCTTTAATTAATTTAGTTTTTTCTTTTTAGTCTCAACCAATGAAATTTCACATTTTTCCATGGTTTATATAGGTAAGGGTGAAGTAAAAATAAAAGTTACTGATAAAAACACAATGGAAATAACAACAAACCGAAAGAAGACAAATTGATCATAAATCCATAAATTGTAAAACTCAAACAATCTGTGAAAGAATATTTTGTAAATAATATTTCAAGTTATATTTTTTGAAAGATCTACCTAATTACAATTTGATGTGAAATTTGGCAATTTTCCAAGTCGTTGCAAGTTCTTTAAGACTTTTAAATTACAAATTTTATCTCTACCTAATTGTTGATGTAACTAAAAATGTTAACATTCACTATTCAAGCCCTCTAAACCAGTATGACGTAGCATAATTAAAAGGTATGTTAGTTAAAAGCTCTATAACAACCCGAAACAAAAGTATGAAGACAACAGAGTAACTACATTTACGAGTGTCGGTATACTTATACGTAAGAAATCGTTGCTCTATCCCTTACTGGTTCTCAGTTATTAAATATATTAGAAAAAGTGTCAAACTACGAAATAGTTTACTTTGTAGAAATATACGATGTAATAAACCATTGATTGGCAAACGACTGGTTGCGCTCCCAGAGCGCTCTTTGCTCTTACCTTGAGAGCGAAGAGCTGCGGAGGGGAAAACTTTTAGACAATTTTGACGTAAGAATTCTAAGTAGTTCATACGTGGAAAAGGCGGTGCATTTGACAGGTAGTTGTAAGGTGCGTTATCAGTCGCTGGCGCTTCCCTTGCATTCCTGCAGTAGTCGCAGCCTGCTTCAAGAGGAAATAGTATTGTGCTTCGTGCGCTTCGGAAGCAGAGAATAAGAGCTTTCCAAAGCTGACCTCTCGTGTACACTTGCTGCAGCAGCATGATCTTGAGAAGTATGCTGCAATACTCAGCACACTTCGTAATGAATTTAACAAACGATTCGACGACTGAAATGCATTAGAAACAGAAATGAAAATCTTCGCGACACCATTTTCAAATTCCCTCGATGGAAATGATGTCCCAATCGCACTGCATTGCGAGTTTCTTGATCTTCATTGTGATCGTGAAATGAAAGACAAATATGAGAGAAGAACGAGTTTAGTGCAGTTCTACGAGAACTTCCCAAGGACACGTTTCCCGAACTGCACACGTTAGCGAGCAAAATAATATCTATGTTTGGCTCAACTTACATTTGCGAACAGCTTTCTTCTCTCATGAAACTAACGAAGTCCAATGTCAGGAACCGAGTCTCAGATGGAAATCTCACAGCCATGCTATGCATCAAAAGTGCGCGATCTATAGTCCCGCGAATAAATGATTTGGTGCTACGTAGACGTAATCAAAGTAATCCGAGCATAATGTAATTTTCATAAAAATAAAATTCCATTGTAAAATTTACTTAAGGACTACATGTAAGTTTCTTTCCACTCTCATGCAATTTAAACACCCGCCAACCTTAAGCCTGCCTTCTGCGTCATGTCCTCGCCCCTCTCCATATCCTCCCTCTCGTTCTCCCTCCATTAGCTCCCCCTCTCGCTCAACGTTGCTCCCCCTTACGGTCGTGCTCTTAGAGCGCTCTCTTGCCCATCACTGATCTACTAGATGCCAGGAAAAGAGGAGCAAAAACGAAACGCTAAAATTTGCATACAACTGGCATTTTAATGGGATATATTAGTGATTTTGAGTTATTAAAATAAAAACCATATTTATTCCAATCTCATTAGTTGCGTCAGTGGCGTCACCGGATGTATTTGCACCGTTCCCGTGGGCTGCTACCAGTCTTGCTAGGGTGATAGAAGCCTTCATGAAGTGGCACAAACTGCTATATATATACATACATATATATATATATATATATATATATGTATATATATATACATACACACACACACACCTCCAATAACCGTATTGGCCGTCCCTCCTACCCGCCTCCTCCTATCCCCGAACTCCTCTCATTACCCCTCTCCCCCTCCCCATATCCTCCCCAGTGTGTCACTTTAAACAGTATATGTCTCTCCGTCGCTGAAGAAGGGTGTCAGCCAGAAAGCTCCATATTTGTGTCGTTTTTGTTTTTTTTGTGTTTTTCGTGTGTCCTCAGCACCCCCAGCGGCTCTTCAATCTCAATCTAGGTAAGTGTCCACTGGGCTTCCTCCAACACCTTGTTGCCACCTTTATTATTACCTTTCCTTTTCCTTAAGCATATATATATATATATATATATCGAGTGAGGTTAATATAAAAGTTATTAAAAAAACTTAAAGAAGACGAATGGAAATGGGTCTTTTTGACGAACGCGTGTGAATTGAACTTTTTTTAAACGTCCGTTTTGGTAAATGATCGCAAAATACTTATTAATGGCAGTCACCTTTCTTCCTTAACTTTTGAAACTGACCAGCTATTCCTTGCACTACCTCTTTGACATCCATTGTGCGTAGGTAAGAGAGAATCAGCAGGTCGTAAAAAAATTACAACATACATATGCATGCTAACGGGACAACCGAACGTAACATAAATGAGGTTAATCAACTCGTCAGTGACGAAAAAATTAAAACTAATTGTAAGACTCGAAAGAATTTGGGTGATATTTGGGTATAAAATATACCGTATTTATTCATGTGCCACGCGCCGTCGTTCAAGACTCGCACCTCGTTTCTGAACATCGAAATGAGGTGGGTTAAAACATCGGTAACAATTATAATCAATTTTCCTAGAAAAATGAACAACATTTATTTCTAAAGCTACGGGAAGGAACTACAAATTTTTCAAGAAAACATTTTGCCATTTACAATATAAATCTTAAATGATGCACGACTTAGCGTCAATTTTCACTATCGCCAAAATGGCCGACTATTATCGGCATTAGTAGTCATCCCGCGGTCTTTTCTGACATTTTAAGGAGTAATCAGCGACAAATGTGCCATTTTTATACCAAAAGACGGACTTGATCGAAGTCGTTAGGGCATCTATAGACACTCACGTTTCAATGACTATGAATGTTACTTCAATAGAAAATCCTCTTGTAGCAGCCTATTTTTTGAAGACGATTTCAGGGGAAAAAAAGTGCGCGTGGTACACTAGTAAATACGGTATACCGAATAAGAATTCGATAAAAACGTAGCTTTAAAATGCGATTATAGCTCCTTACTCAAATTCCCTTCGATTCTCCCTGCAAGACCAAACTTAATTTTCAATTACTTGGTTTATTGCGCATTAAGACGACGCGAGTTTTGGTTAAGTGAATATGTCTCTATATGGAAATTCGTAAATTGATTTTTCATAGGCTTACCTCACTACACGAAATGACATAAAACGGTATAAAATTTCTTCATAAGTAGATATAGCAGATATAGTGGCTTGTGTCGACTAACTGGGACCACAATCTGAGGTTTTTATTACAATGGAAATGATCGTTTCCGACTCATTATAAATGTTCCTGTTTGAATCCGTGTATTTTCTACAAAGACACATATTATACACCACATTTCATTTCAGCTATGCATCCAGAGCTGTAATGATTACGGCGTTCTTATGCCATCCGCCCGACACATCTGGCGAATCGACACCATTCGTCAGCGCCATTTTTTTCGCTAGTTTCGGAATTACAATGGAAATTTACATTTTTGCTTGTTTTTTCCCTTGCGAAGCCCAACCTTAACCGTAGTTAGAATTTATTCAGGATAATCGAGCAACGAGGAAAAATATTTCTCTTGACATATAAAATATATGTAGTATATGGAATATGCGAGACCGCCAAACTTTAGTGCGTGTGTGTGATACCCAATTGTACACGGTAGGGATTGATATATTTAGTTTGTATGCGAAAATCGTAATCACGAATGCGTTCTCCAACATGTTTCAAAGATTTTTCCTCTGTCCTCTTGGCGGCTCCCCATATCGCAGGAGATTCGGCGTATTTTTGGCACATTTTTACCGATCCATCTCCCTGAGCAGTTCTATAAACGTAACAAACAAAAGAACAAATAAAAACCGAAACCAGCGCTTAAAAAATCACGTGGAGTTTTCCAGTATCCCAACGCTAGAAAGGAGATTAGGAAAAACGTCTTAAGGCAACGCATTCCAATTTTCCAAAAATATTTTCAGGTAAGAAATTCTTTTTGGAAAAACCAATGCGTAGAAAATCCGTAAGTATTCAGAAAACAGCTTTTCATTCGATAAATTTCAAATATATTTAAATGAAGCTCTATGATTTGAAGACGAAAAGTTGCTATCGATAGCAATTATGCCCTGTAGTAATACTTTTCGCGAAATGTAGGAAACTTTGATCAGTTATGAGATATTTTCAGCTAAGGTGGTCCCTGGCGGCAGTCCACTATTTTCCCGAAAATTATCAGTAAGTGTGAAGGGCTTCGAGAAGCGTTGGCATCAAGCGACGGGATGATGAAAACAACGACTACATTGACTCTCTTCTGGCCATTTCACGCGGAGTAAAAACATGTTACGAAAATAGTTTCCGCAAACAAAACAGAAGCGCTCCGCGAAATCAACTCCTACGCAGTAGTTCAATCTCTGACAAGTCCGCCCGCTTGGGTGGCCTTAGGGCGCGCACCCATCGCTCGCTCCCGTGGCGTTTACGCACTTGTTTTTTTTTTTGCGACCCTTAAGCAACCGTCTCCAGCAATCTCCCCCGTTCCAACAGTCGTCACCTCTTTTTCGTTGGGTAATAAAAATAAATAAGCAGTAACATAATTTCAATTAACGTAATACGCGATAATTAATAGTAACTAAAATATATTTTACCGCCACTTATCTTAGTTACCTCATGCGTTTCTTTTTTATGACTTTTTAATAGGTCGACAATATGGCATAAGTGTGTGTGTGTGTGTGTGGCGGTGTGTCGTGGAGAACATAAAAAACTTCACGAAAATATCCTCCTCCGGTATCGTATTGTTAGCGTAAGTGCAATTAGCGTGCAGTGTAATTAGCGTACAGCAGAAAATATATCGTGTACTTAGCGTACATCTCCAGGCTAAAAGGACAAGAGTGTATAGTACACGTAAGCTACGCAGACAGAATCTAAAATTTCAGGGTGCAATTTCCACTTTATGCAGTGCTTGTGGAGAAAAATTCAGGAAATTGGTCTCACCAAGCAATACAGAGAAGATAAATCAGTCCAAGAGTTTTGCAGAAGATGTGGTGCAATAAGTTTGATGCCGAAGGAACAAGTGGATGAAGATTGGATTACAATCATGTCAGAGGCGCCTGTTTTAGACAAGATTACGGAATTCGCTGACTACTTCGAAGATCAGTGGTTGGGTAACAACAGATGGCCGGTGGAAACATGGAATGTCCATAAGAAAAGACACCGGCCGAACAACACAGTGGAGGGGTGGAATCGGAAGTTAAACACAATGGTACAGAAGAAAACACCAAACGTCTTTCTCTTGATCAAGAAATTAAATGAAGAAGTCATAAACACAACTTTCCTGAAAAGGAATAACGACTTGGGAGAGCCGGCCAATAAGCGACACAAATCTCAAATTACCCTAGATAGAAGAATCGACCAAATTTTAGAAAAGTTTGAGAAAAACGACGATTTAAAAAAGTGTTTAAGTGCCTTAGCCTATGTTCAGAAATTTGAATAAGATAAGGACCAAAGGTTAACTCGCAAGAAAGAAAATATGTAATAAATAGGTTAGTTATGACGAAGGATAGAACCTGCAAAACCACAACAATTAAAAGTATAATATCTTCCGACAAGGGATAAGACCTGCGAAAAAGCAAAAATTGAGAACGTTTTCTGACAAGAGATGACGTAAATACTTTTAAACACGCCTATGTTCTTCCGATATAAGAATTGCGAAGGGAAGTTTTTGACCTTGAAGAGATTAAAACCGTTGCACGCCAAATACACGCCCGAAAAACTCCTTTACGCTAATTACGCGATACAAGCCTGTGCGTTAAGTACACGAACTCTACGCACACGGCGCCCCTCCTCCGCACCCCAAATTCTGAATCGAAATACGTAGGCAGGATTATTTCTCGTCGCTTTCTAAAGGTACTAATAGAAGTGAACTTTTTTCGATAGAACTTGTTCCAAAGCTTTCTCCAACTTACTCCTGGAATTAAATCCGTTTCCGGATCAAAGGTTTAAAACAACTACGAGAAAGAAATTTAAAAAAAAAGGAGAGCATCGGGGGGGGGGGGCGCACCAATCCGTGACACTGGCCGACCCTAGGACGAGTAAAGAGGAAAGCTCTTTTAATTTCCTGGTTCGAGTTAACGAGACAGCATGCGGAACCGATGGGAAAACTCGAGTAATCGACTTGTTTCCCGAGAGCTAAAGCTTTACGGTTGGCTCGGATTAAATCCGTTACTGTCTGCCTCGATAAAAAGTACTATTATTAAATCCAACAGCGCATGGCTTCGCTCGATAAAACCCCTTTCGGTCGGATTCTGTCCCTTAGCGCTACTTGGGGTAAATTTTTCACGGAGCAGCGGGAGGTGAGAAAAGAGCATAGGGGAAAACCTAATGGAAATTTAGGCGCTTGATCTCTTTGGGAAAGAGGACTAAAAGCCCGAAATGGTATTCCAAACGCTCGATTGTGAGTTTTATTTTCGAACGTGTACAGGAATACTGATTACGCGCGGCACTTTTGTCGTTTTCTTTAACCGCTGGGGAACGCAGCTCTCGGTAGATTTGTCTCTCAGAGCTTGAAATAAACCCCAAAAAGGCCGATGTTGAGGTTTAAATAATATTGTTCGTTTTCCTAAGAGTTTTAACAAAAGCCGTAGAATTTAAAAAATCAATATAGCAACGGTAAATTTTCCAAGAAAATTAGATTATGTCATGCAACCGGGAGATATTTAGAAATTACGAATATCAAGTTTTTCTTATATTCTTCTTGATTAGTATATTTAAATTATCGTTAAAGAATAGTGTTCTTTAATTTCCTTTTTTACTTGGCTTAAAATTGAGATATTTATTCTTTAATATCTTTGAAATGCTTTAATTTACGTATAACTGAATTAAATTAGCACCAAAGAAAACTCGATTATTCGTTATCGTATTTAAATATATTTTATAATGTAATATAACTATTACTTTAAACTTGAATTTATTTGTATGCATACATCATTAGCCGTCACAAATGTATAATTTTTCGAATATTCAGCCAAAGTTTATAAATGGTAATACTTTAACGGCTTCGCACGTTCCCGTTCAGCTAATATAATAACGGCAGAGGAAAAAAAATATAACAAAGAGGTCTTTCTGTGCCACGAAACATCTTTAAATATTCTGTGTCCACAAAGACGTTCGGTAAGTAGCAGTGAAAATGATGTGCTCAACGTCAACGCGATGGATGATGCACAGCTCTTTCAAGGATTTAATCATCTGTTGGGCGAAAGGGACCGCCCATGCGAAAGACCCTGAGGAGTGGCGATTTTATCTAGCATAGGGAACGAGTAGGGTGGGGATAAATAGGGGGGCGGGAGAGGAAGTGGGGGATGAGGAATGAGCGCTCGTTTAACCCCTTTAACCCTTCATCTGGAGCGGTCAATTAGTCCGACATTACCAGTAAGTACAGGGCGGTTCCAGCTGAAATTATCAGATCTTACAACGTTCTGCCTTTAAAAAAAAAAGTTGAACAAAAACGACCGATTGAGCTAAGTACGCAAGAACTTGTCCATTAACTGGTGAAAGTTGGCAGTATTCTAGGATATCGCGTAAATTTATCTATTTATTTATCAAGATAAATTTTCACGGGGGATTGTGGTAGAATATCTCCGGTTTTGGGAGAAGAGCTTCGGATGAGAAACAAGAAAATTTATGTTTAAATTTCACAAGTATATCTGAAAATTAAGATGCATAAGTAAAGCACCAGAAACCTGCGTTTGCTATTGGAAAACTCGTTTAGCCCACCTGTACAAATATCTCCTATAATTCAATACTAAAAATACCCAAATAATAAAAATCCACATATCTCTCCTATCCTACTGTAAGTTAACCTGTACTTCTCATTCGTCCTAATAATTCCGTTATCACCCGAAATTTTTAAACCTTAAACTGCAGCGAAGTTTTGTCGAATAGGTATATTTTTCTTAGGAAGATCGTAAAAGCCGAAGTGGACATATGTTTTTATTACGTAGAAAAACAGTAACCTTAAAAAGTATCTACGAAATTTATGTTCATGTCATCCATCTCTTTTTCTACCGGAGGCAACTCCGTGCGCCGTGCAACACTCACCAGTACGTATACAGCGAACGGCATCACCAGCACGGCGACGAGAAGATCAGCCAGGGCCAAGCTCACGATGAAATAGTTGGTGACGGTTTGAAGGGCCCTCTCCCTATGCACGCTCAGGATGACGAGCACATTGCCGAAGAGGGTGAAAAGCGGGAAGAGGACGAGGAGCAGCGCCCAAAGATTCCTCCCTTCTTCAGAGTCCCACGCGGGCAACGTGGCGTTCTCCGCCGCCGTCTCGTTCCACGGAGAGGGCAGCATGAGAAGTATTCCCGCCGCCGGGGACGAGGCGACGGATGAAGCGGCCACCCCGGAGGCGGAGCCGTTGGCGCCGGGGGAATGCGACGACGGGGAGTGAGGCGGGGCGCCGACGGAGGGAGCGGACTGGGCGGCCGGACCGGCGGCGGAGGCGTGAGACGGGGCGCCGGCGTAAGCGACGGGAGAAACGGATGCGGCCGCGGATGCCGAAGATCCAGAAGACGCCCCGCCGAAGTCGAGGAAGAGGAATAAGGGACTGGAGGCGTTCGAAGAGGCGGAGGAGGAGGAAGAGGAGAAGGGAGGATCCTGCGGGAGATAGCCTCTGGAGGTGACGGCCGAGCCATCGCCTTCGGCGACCCCTGGGAACCAGAAGGACGGGTAGGAAGATGTGGTGGATGGGGATGAGGAGGCGATCGACTCGTACTTGGGAGGCGAGGCGGCGGTCGTGAAGGCGGAAGAGGAAGTGCTCGACGTGGTGGAGTTCCAAGAGTAACCGATCTCGCTGGAGTTGCCGGATTCTACGGCCTCTCCTTCGCTGGAACCGACGGCCCAATCCAATAGGCCGGAAAGAGGCGAGGCCGAAGTCGAGGACCAAGACGACCTCTGAGTGCCGTTCGCGGGATGGTCCGGTTTCCTCCTCCCTTCCCACCTCTGACCCGCCGAACCGAACCAGGAGGAGGACTCGTTCGACTTACGCGTCATTTCGCACCAACTGCCGACCTACGACACGGGACGGGATGGTGGAACGGGACCGGTCGGCGGAAGGAGGCTTCTTCCCCACCCCCCAGCTCGTGCTTTTCCCGTCGCCCTCTTAGACGCGCGCGCGTGACTCTTCGCCGCCGTCGACTGGGGCGCGCGCCCGGAGAAGAGGGGGGGATCGGGGGCGGAATGGTCGTGACTAAACGCCCGCGAAGAACTTCATCCGTAGAGAGGAGTTCCAACGCCTCCTGAGGGAGGAAAGAGAGTTTACCTCCGGCCCCTATCACCTCGTCGCTACGCTTCCAGCGCGGCCTCCGAAGAATCAGCGCCGTCTTCGCCGCCGCGTGCGATCCCTTTTGACGCCGCGCGGTCTCGCACTCTGCTCCACGGGCCGATCCGCGAACTCGGACCCGACCTCACCACACTACTACTCCTCTTCGCCCCGACCTCTCTCTCTCTTCCTCCCTCCCTCATTCCTTTCTCCCTCCTCCACGAGAAGCACACGGCGAATCACTCCTCCTCCCGACGCCGGCGCCCCTCGCGCGCTCGCAAGCCACGCTGTTTCAGGGTTCCCCCGCCAGGTGGCTCCTCGTTCCAATCGAAATAAACTTCCGAAATTCGGCGGATGTCATGGGAGAAGACGGATGATTTTGTAAGAGGGAGAAAGGTAAGACTAAGGAAAACAACTTGGTACTAGAAAGTCCCACGAAGGACGGCTTTTCTTCTCTAATTATAATCCCTTTCCCAGGAGCTATTAAGTTCAGCATGTTGAGGCGATCCTAAGCCTTTTAATGTCTCATTCGAAGTATGACTAGCTAACAAACTTCAACTTTCACTTTTAAAAAAATCACTAGCTAACGTTCTACTAATTTGCAAATGGGTTTCATGTGATATTATGAGTGACCAGTTATGTAATATAAATATTTTAGCACTACTCTGCTAGTGAACACTGGTACTTGAAATGGGTTTTTCAAAGATGCATTATTTTCAGGGTTCATTTTTATTTTTAAAAGGATATACCTATTTGTCTAACAATGAAGAAGTTACATATTACGAATAGATCCAAAATAAACTGCGTACAAAAAAAAATGTTTCTTCGACGTCTGAATTAATCTACTTCATTTTTTGTATATGATACAAATATTAAATATCTCTACGTAGGTAAATAAGAAGCTAGTATCTGTCTATAATTGTCGCTTAAGTCATTGAGGTCTCACTCGTCTCTTTAAATAAAAGCAAACACAGTTGCTATTTTTTTCCTGTGACTGTTCTTACTAATATCGAACGATATCACTGAACAAGGTTTATATACTTACAGAATATTTTTCAATACATTTAGTGAAAAACTCAGGCCTAACATCGATCACAAAAATATAAACATAAATTCCCTAAAAAAATAAGAATTACGTCTTTCGAGATGGAAAATCTATCAGGTAAGGCACCTACGTAGAAATATCTATTTTATTATGATTTCCTTAAATTATATGCTTTTGATTGAGAAAGAACATTATTTTCATCGAAATAGTATCCAAATAATGTTTTCAACAATACCGACAGTGGTAAATGCTACTCGGAATAAGTTGGACATTTTTTTCCTATTGAAAATTTCAAACTAACTTATGACACATGTAAAATATTTAAATTAAAATTCCCTAATCCTAGACCTTTATAAAATGCGGTACTTAGAAAAAATTGCAATTCAACGAGGCAATACTGAAATTGGGTCAAGGCGCTCTGACAGAGCTGTAACCTTGCTGGAAATAAAAATCGAAACTTCAATTCTTGAATCTCCTAAGAGAAAAGCGTAATTCATGCCTCGCTTCTTTTGTGCATTGCTTCAACTTCTACGGTTAACGGTTCAGTATTAATATTTAGTTCAGAAGTTACGTTTTAATTAAGGTGTAGACACGGAGAAGATAACAAACTAGGAAAATATTATACGAGTAATCAGAAAGGGAAAGGGAAAGAGAAGAGGGAGAAGGGCGGGAGAGGGGAGGGAGAAGGGAGGGAGAGGGGAGGGAGGATGGAGGGAGAGGGGAGTGAGTGGATAGAGCGTGAGTGATGGGAGGAAGTAGCGAGAGCATGGAAGTGTAGAGGATTTGGGATAAGGACGTTTGCTTGGCATCGAGCACCTTCTCAACATTCCAATTAACAATATATATATATATATATATATATATAATTAACCACAAGTAAATAAAACGAATATTACACTATCTACATCCTCCATCAATGGGTGAGCCCAAATTAAAAGCTTCCGAGATAATTTTGCTTTGTAACATAGGCTTCGCAGAAATTATCAGACCAAAGCGTCGCACTTTAACGAATTCGAGCACCGCGCATCAACGCACGATGACAGAATCTGTCCAAGCGCTCTTAATGGCAAACACGGGTGAGCATTTACAGAAGCAGTTGTGGAGGAATTTTTTTTTTTAAGAAATCGGAGCGATATAGAGAGGCGGGAAAAATGGAGACGAAACGGAACAGGTTTTGCGCACGAAAAATGAATGCAAAAAAGGGACTCGGAAGTTAAGAGGTGTTGCTATCAAAAGGTTAGGAGCGAAGGGAATGAGTTGGTTAAATCTTTCTATTCCGTACTTTTTCAAACGAACTCCAACCATCCGCTCAAAAATCGCACGCTCGCTCATATCCTCCACTCTTCCCAACCTATTTCTCCCCTCCTGCCCTGATTTCTTCCCTCCCCTCCAACCCCCCACTCCTCCAACCTCCTCCCCTCCAGCCCCCCTCCCCGTCCCCCTCTCCGCCTCCGCCTTCCCTTCAGAATACTCCTCACGCCAACGCACAGCGGCGAAAACTCTTCCACTTAACGTGAATGCGTGCTCCCTGGTAATTGGGATGGTAGGAAAGAGAAACCTCTCGCGAGAAAAGATATATGGAGAGAAGAAGGGAGAGAGAAGAAGAGGGCGAGGGGAGGAAGAGAAAGAGAGAGAGAAAGAGGTGCGTGCGCCATAATTAAGGCTGTCTTGGCAGACTGGTTATAAAAGAGTCTTTATCCCTTCAATAGAGGATACGCCGATTAGGGCGGTTAGGGAGATGAGAGAGACAGATAGAGAGAATAGGAGAGATCATATGATACGGAGAAGTAAGATCAGCTCCTCCTAGCGTTGATCACGCGAAATAAAAATGTCAAAAATCGTGTCAAATATAGTAGGAAATTCTCGTTACCTTTGAAATTATTTTGCGAAAGTGGTCGGAAGAATGGATTTTTTTTAATGCTTAAAACGGTAAACGGACGTCCGAGGGACTTTTCTGCGAAAATTAAAAGCTTATATCCTTCAACCTAAAGATCATTTTAAAAGATTTATTTATAATCTAGATGCCTTTAAGTACACCGTGACATAAAACCTGGTAATATAAATATTAAAAGAATAATACATGTTATGATTATAGCCATTTAAATTTTTTTAAAATAGAAAGGATGAAATCCACCGATACAACTACATTGTGCAAAGTTAAAATAATATTCTATACATTCGAAGAATTTTCGTATTACGCAAATTATGATACATTACCGATATTTTTTCCCTATACATTGTCGGTGGCGTTTAAATTACCTGAAATCTTTTAATTTAGGAAATATTTTAGATTTGCTTACTTAGAAACATTCGTATTAATAATTATTAATTTTATTATAAGTAATCGGAACGTAACTAGACTGATCACACCTGGAAAGTATTCTCTCAAGTTCCTATTATGTGAGGAATTATTCTTTTGATCCATTTATAAGAATAACTTTTCTTCATAACAATTAGATTACACGGCTGAGGCGAACGATGAGACAGAAATTCCACGAAGTGGTGAAGCCACAACTATTGTGAGCGGCACTTTCAATTCACTCAAATTACGCGCTTAGTCATGGATGATAATTAGTTACCAAGGCAAAATTAAACCTCATTATCTCTTATTAATAGATTGGCGATAACTGTTCTACTATTCTGCTTTGCACAAAATGAGCTTAATATCCTGTGCGAAAATTACCTAGCTGAACATGATTTTAAATGCACCAAAAAAAATAGCGTTGGGTAAGTTAGATCTTCTTGCTATCAATAAAAAAAAGCCATATATTTTAATCGGAAGATTTGTATTCGCAAAATTTGGAGATATTAATTTCCAATTATTTATCATTATTCTATCCTGATTTACCCCCTTGCCTGCGTGTTGTAATTCTCACTTTGAAAGCACGTCATCCGTCTTGGATAAATTCGTTCTAACTATTTATTTACCCCTTTGACCTTTGAGTGTTTTTAACTTAAATTAAACTAGTTATAAGTTTAATTCATCTACTAGGATAAATACTAGTTTCGCTAGTTTATTTTCTCGCCTTATGTGGGTGTTTTCCTGCGTTAAGATATTTCTAAATATTTGGGATTTCTTTTTCAAATTGATCCTCCTCCTTTAATGGCCTCATTAAAAAAGACATCTCCTTATAACGACAGGGATTAACATTTTTCTATTATTTCTAATTCTTTTGGTAATTCAAACGCTAAATTCCATTTTGAGACTCTATGTAAAACTTCTTCGATCAATTATGTTAATTTCAGCACGCCGCTTCAGTAAATCGTTCACAAAGCGATTTGAAAGAAAAGAAAACGCACGAACGAGTTTCTTTTACGACAACTTACCCGCATACAAAGAAATTAATTAATTTGGATAAATAAGCATTTCATTCATCGCCGCATAATAAATTCAATTCTTCGATGTAAATATCATACACCATTTCAAATTAGACTTGCACCGAAAGATGACATTATCCTTTTTTTTTTTAAATCAATAATCGTACATTTTTTAAAAGAAACTATCCGACCTAAAAAGAAATATCGTGAAATCGGCGTTACGAGGGATGAGGTAATACTCTCGTTCAGCGACGATTATTAAAACTGCCACTCACGCTGACTGTTCAAAATGAGCGCGCCTAAGTTATTACGCGAACGGAAAAAAATACGTGTTCTAAATTATGGCCGTCAAATTGCTCCGCCGCAGGAGTAATTAAAATCTGCGATGCGCCGCCACGAATGAGACTCGCGCTCTGCGTCGCATTCATCTCACCCATTCGAATTCCCGACTTGCAATTTCGAAATGCACAATTCGTCACTTCATGCTCCATAAGAGTGAACATTGTGTTCCGAAGATTTTAGTTATGCGTCTGGGATGCGCAAAATAATATGAAGTCCATCGCAGTGTCTTTCGATAAAAAAATCTGATGTGGCCAACACATGACTTTCTCCATATTTGGGGTATAGATATTTAAATTATTATGAATAGCATTATTAGGCAAAATTATTATTTCGTATCGTAGAAGAATACTCGTCCTTATCGCCGTAAATTATATGTTGAATACGTTTACAGAATTCACCGTTAGTTGGTGGCGCTGTATACTGGAAATTTAAGAATAAGTTAAATATCTCCGAAATGGATGGTTCTACGAAAATTTGTTTCAAACAAAACCCGGAAGAAATATTATTCTCTACAACTTTGGTCCTCACGAAGATTACCAGTAACGACGTTTTTATGGAGATATTTGACGGAAACCGAAAAAACATTGTTTATAAATAATTCCTAAACAATAACTGCTATGGAAAATTGTTTCAAATGAAAGTTGTAGAAAATTACATATCCTACAATTGTTATATATAACTGTATATACAAAAATTATGTGTTACCAAAGATATTTTGGAAAAACCGAATCGGGCTTCGAATAAACCTCGACTTACGTTTAACCGATATTGTCCAGAAACTAATAAGCTCTTCGTACTCATACCAAAGTGTTACATATGAAATTTGGTGACGACATGGCGAGTACTTTTCGAGTTAGAGTGCCCACAATCATATACACACAGCCATCATTCCGAAAATAGTCTAAACGTGTTCTAGGGACCTCAAAACATGTATTTCCGTTGAAATTTCGAAGTCGATTTTTTTCATGAAAACAATACTTTCTCAATATTACGTATATGAAGAAAGTAATTAATCTCGGTATTTTTATCAGTCACAAACATTATGTTTAGTCAATCGCAGACAAATCAATTCTGTTACTTCAACGAAAAGGTTAAAATGTCAGAGTATATTTGTTTCATAGATCATGGTATCGGTAAATTCCACAAATTGTTAACCAAAGTTCATCGAACTTACATTGTTTATCTGATGTGCAATCTCTTATAAAATTCTAAATTTGTCGATAAAGAAATAATAAATTAAATGAAACGAAAATACGTGCAATTTCTTACACGATCATTGTATTCTACCCAACATATGTATCTAAAATCACGAGAAACATTATATCTATACAACCTTTATTTTTCTTATTTCTCACATTTTCACAGACGGAAAACATTTAACTGTCCCTCCCCTGCAAATTGCAGTGGGTTCCGCTTATTAGGGTCAAATTGGGAATCCGTTATTTGATTCAATAATCCGGAGTCTGCGTATTTTAATTATGGCAAATAAGAAAATTTTAGAATAAAGTTCATATCTCTTTCGTATATAAAATTTTCATGGTTATGCTAATTTTTCAGAGATATAGTAAAAGAAATTTTATAACAAATAAAATTTTAAACACGAATTTCACTTTTTGTGTTATTTCAAAAATAGTTATCTAAAATCGTTTGAATTGTGACCTCCTTAAGAGGAGGAATCGAGTCATCTTCCATCGGTGTATGTACATATACTAAGCGGCCGAACTTTTCCGCCCGTCCTCCTCTCAATTCTAGTTTTTTTTCCTAAGGACAGCTAAAACACGTCTGACTTCTTAAGCAGTAAACAGTATACTTCATGGTAATCTTCCTCCACTTCTTAAGCAACACTTGAATTGTAATTTCGAATGTCAACTACAATGTCATCTATCGAATTCAATCTACTGAACTCTTCGGTTTTCATTTCTGCTCGATGTGATGAAAATCCGATTTCCTGTAGCATTTAGCAACTGTAGATATACAACCCTGCATTCATTCATTGTCGCGCGATTCAATAAACCGAAATAAGTGATTCCAATAAGGGGAGGTTTTTTAAAACGTTAGATACAAAATGGTTTTGGTTTTCCAGTTTTGATTCAATAAGCGGCTGATTCAACTAATCACTGATTCTAATAAGCGGAACCCACTTTACCAATAATCTACTGGCAAAAATGACTTTGTCCACTATTATTTCCACCATGTTTCGACTTTCTTCGTGTTTCTATCTCTTCTTAAAGGAAAACTTGAAAGGGAAAGAAAACGCATCGTGCTGCTCCTGTTCCTCGCCAGATAGAATCCGTTATCAGACCCTGCGGAACTTTGGTCCGCTGAAGTTTGATCCTGACGGATAGGCACTACCGTCTGAATGGATATCCTTAGTGAGCGTCGTGTCCTGGCTATTGATGGTCCCATCCCTATTTTGCATATTTAAGAGTCTTCTTCGTCCCGCAACGCTGTACGTGCATAATGGACCCAATCTCATGAATACTCTCGTTGGGCAATTTCCTGTTAATATCAGACGCTCTTTGAGTCGTTCCGCGCTAAATTACTCTTCCGGAAAAATAATCGCATTTTTTTTTCAGTCCGACTAGGTCGTCTAACTGGTGAGTGAATTTAATTTACACTTCACTTTTCTGAATGATGCTGAAAGCTCTCAAACAGTGGAAAAACTAAGGCCCGCCATCGAAATGTTTGCGTGTGAAGAGTAGTTACATGACCATAACCCTATATTTTATTATAAAGCATTATATAAATCATTCCTTAAATATTCACCATTCTAATCTGCATGGGCTGCAAACTAACATTTTCTTCGATAACTAAATATCAACTCAATACAGCTTATAGCAGAGAATGTGATGTGAATAGTACGTCAAGATACACGTTATACTTTCCTCTAAAAAGAATGAAATTTGCCAGAAATTTCTCTAAGTGGAACTTTAACCGAATATTTCATGTCTAAACTAATATATACTAAGGGCGTACACGAAAACACATATGCACTTCCTGCCTCTTATTGTTAACTCTCGAAAGTGACGTAGACTGTTATCTTTGCAGCTCCTTGCACCCAGAAGAACACTGGAAAGTTTCGGAACTTATCGAGAGCACAACTGGTTCAACAAGTCGAGAAAAATTCCCCGCATCTCTCCGTTGCATTTATCACCGTGAATTTTATTTTCCAAGATTAATGTAAGATCAAATTCGAACGCGCGCTACGGTTCACTTACTGGATTTGGAAATGACGTCTCATATTAGGACTGAAGTTGGAATTGAATTATGGCGTTCGGAAATATTTCCGAGATTCTCAATTTTATTTTGGAAATCTAATCGTCTTAAAACATGAATCCTGCAACAACGAAATTAACGAATGAAATTTTCTTTAAATATTATCAGTGTATTTATATTGTTATGCAAATAACGCGAATGCGATAAAAATAAAGCGACTCGGTAGAGTGAAAATTGACTCTACTTTTCTTCGCCTGAGTGAAATTTCTACTTTATTATTATTAATTCGAGCTAATTAAATATATTCGAAAAAGCGGTATTATTGAATAGCTGTTTAATGTTATGGCGACGGCATCGATTATATTATGTCGGAAATGAATCCTTTGATTCCATTTTGTTTAATGGAAGTGTTGCGTAAATCAAAACTTCGATTGCTCACGATTCATCCTCTTCAATTTCAACATATTAAGATTTCACACATAATTCAACTTTCTTCCGCCGTCAGTTGAGCTAATTTAAATAAAGTGATTCCTAAAATTTAACATTCTATAAATGAATTTCTTAGCATCAAGTGACTCGGATATTCTTCTTTGATTAAGTGTACGAGAGGTCTTGAAAGACCTAACTTCGCCCTATCAAAAAGGGCAACGAATAATAAGAGCGTTTTCTAACGATTCTTCAAGAAACAAACGAGTAATCGTATGATTTACCATGTGAAAAATTAACACTGATGTCCTAATCGATTAGGAATGCCAGAATAATTACTTTCGACGAATCTTTTGTTTATTTTTTTTAATAACATTGAAATCGAAAGAAAATGGGATCCTAAGCGCTAACAAACTTCCGCTCCAACTCCAACTCTGGGAGTCAACCTCCCTACGTCCTCTACTCCAATAACTTGCCACTTTTCCTGTTACGCTTAAACCTCGCCTCAAACCAACCACGCTCTCTCTCTCTCTCCCTTTCTCCCTGTCCGCCATTCCATTTAACATTTTCGCAGCCACTTTAGAGCGCGATACCTCCCTTTTCATGTGCCAACCGCCAATCCCATCCCAATTTCCCTTTCACTCCGAGTTCACAGGGACATTCCTTCAACACCAACACACCACCGGAGACAGATCCGTTCCACTTTCCTCCTCCCAGAAGATCCCAAGAAGCTCCCGAAAAAGAAAGTTCAGGCTAGGCCCAAAAAAAAAAGAAAGAAGGATAATCGAGGATTTACCGAAGGCTTCGCACGGGAGAGGAAAAAATAAGAAAAAAACATAAATTTCCCAACGAAATAAGTTTTGATCGAGAAGTAAGGAAAGAGTTTCGGATTTCGGAGGATTGAGCGGAAGGAACTCCGTGGGGACCATTAAAAACAGACGAGGTACGATATTATCATTCCGAACGCACTTCACCGCCTCATTCGTTTTCCGCGAGCTTCCCTTGCAAGGGTGATACTTTTAAGGACTTCCTACACCTATATTCCTCTTTCTCTCTCAATTTATCTCTCTATTTATCTCTCTCTCTTTCTTTCTCTCTCTCTCCCTCCGCATCTCGCTGGGTTCATCCTTTTGGTAACCTGCTCGCCGCACACGCTTCATTTTCCGCTTCGCCGCATAACTCTCGAAAACGACGAATCACCTCGCGTTAATTCCTCTCTCGTCGCTTGCTTTAAAACTCCTTCCTCTCTCTCTTATCCTACTTGCTCTTTCTCATTTTCTTCCCTTTCCTCCTCTGATCTAAGTCCTTCCTTCTTTGCTAATTTTTCCTTATTTCCACTTCTATCTCCTGCTCTTCCTCATTAGTGTCCGCCCCTTCGTCTCCACGCCTTTCTCTCTCTCCCTCTCTCCCTCCTCTCCCTCTCTTTCTCTCTCTCTTTCTCTCCCCACCTCCCCCTCCCACCCTCCCCTCCCCCCCCCCTCCCTCTCCATTTCCATCTCCCCCTCCAACTTCCCTTTTCCATCTCCCCCTCCAACTTCCCTTTTCCATCTCCCCCTCCATCTTCCCCTTTCCATCTCCCCCTCCATCTTCCCCTCCCTCCCTCCCCCTCTCCCCGTCCTTCCCTCTTCCCCTCTCCTTTTCTCTCCCTCTCCCACTCTCTCTCCCCCTCTCTCTCCCCTCTCCTCCCTCCTCTCTCTCTCTTTCTCTCCCCACCTCCCCCTCCCTCCCTCCCCTTCCCCCCTCCCTCTCCCTTTCCATCTCCCCCTCCAACTTCCCCTTTCCATCTCCCCCTCCATCTACCCCTCCATCTACCCCTCCCTCTCTCCCACCTTCCCCGCCCTCTCCCCGTCCTTCCCTCTTCCCCTCTCCTTTTCTCTCCCTCTCTCCCCCTCTCTCTCCCTCCCTAACTCTTCCTAACAACCTGTTTTCTTTCAATTCACTCATTTAAAAACGTTTCTCCCTTTTCTAAACGTCACTTAATTCGCATCAACCTCTCTTATTTATTCGACATATCCCCCCTTTCCTTCTTTCTCTCTTTCTCTCTCTCTCTCGCACTCTTCGCTCGCCTTCTCTACTCCCCTATCTCTAAATTTCGCCCGAATAAAGACGCTTATCTATTTATCTATCTATCCTCCTCTTCAATTACTCCATTTTTATCCGACCGACATGTTGCGTGGTGCTTTTCTTTCATCTCTTATCTGTCCGTCTTAAAAATGGCCTCTTGAACCCTTTTAATCACTATCTTTCTCACTCTATCATAATCCAGGTTTTTATAAATTCATTTTCATTCTTCTTTCCCACACAAAATGAAACTTTGAACTTTTTTGTACCCTTTTAGACGACTCTCGAAAAACTCTCGCTCCTTAAAACCTTTCCTCTAATCTTTATTTCGAAACTTTAATCTAATTTCGTCCACTGTTGTTCAGGGTTATCGTACGATTTCACCGTCGTTTTTTTTTTTGCCCTTCGAGTTGCTGGGAAGTGCTTATTATTCACTGAATACGCTCATTTCCATTTCTATACTTCATTTTTCATTGATCCACTCGGGGACTATTTTTGTTTCTATAAGGAGAGAAAATATGTGCTAGTGTCCGTATCTGTTGCCCATTTATCGCACCCAAATTTCCTTCGGGGCTTGAAAATTACTTCGATCGTTCGGCGAAAAAGTGCCATTAAAATGTATAAAGATAATGTGGTGTTTAACTGGAAATGAATAATCGCCGTCGACACAATACAACATACATACTTAGGGAAAGTAAAAGTTTCACAAAAAATCTAACCGAAACCTTAATACGAAGTACTTCTCATTATATTAATATAAACTTAATCAAATTCTTATCATAAACGCCACCGCGTGATAATAATTTAAATAGAATCATTTATTTTTTCGCTCCATACATTAGTACAGTGCTTCTCAACCTTTTTTCCTCCACGGCACACCTTCATATGCATGCTTAAGAACATCGCGGCACACCAAACCACCCATAATTAATTTCACTGCGTAAATACTCATTTTTAAAGATAAAAACTAGCATAGCAAGTAAAAGTCGCAGTTATATTAGATTGTTACGACTGGTAAAGCAATAATTGTATAATTTTATTGTACATTAAATACATACATAATTTAAAAATTAAATATCTTCGGAGTGTGCGGCACACTAGTCCCTTCCTCGCGGCACACTAATGTGCCGCGGCACACCGGTTGAGCACCACTGCATTAGTATACCCAAAATTTTTCCTGTCATAAACTCTATATGTTATCGAATTAATGTTAAATTAAATATTATTTTCAAAATTGTATTTATGACTTTCCTCGTACTTTCACTTTCATGGACCAATCTCCTAATGCAAAATATCTTCAGCTTTCCTCGTCGGATCTATAATCGTTAAAATTACCTGGTTAATTTAATTTAAGTTGGGAGTTGCCTCTCTAGATCTAAAGGGACACTCTCTCTCTCTCCTTCCATATCAATTTCCACCACCAAAATTGACAATCTCTCAATGGATGCCTCTTATTTTCTCTTCCCTTTTAAAATTTTCTCATAAATTACTGACTTTTGCTACGACTTCGATGACGGAATAAAAGACCAAATAGAAGTTTTCATACGGTTGCGCATTACTATAAGTCAGAAGAGATTGCTGATTGGGTTGCATGGTATTCAGGATACCCAACAGTGCGGATGACGCATTTCTTTTGTCAATGATGATTTTGAAATTAAATCTTTTCAACATTAAAAATGACAGCTTGATCTTATTACATTTTTTATTACTTTATCTTTATTTCATGTATTAAAGCTATCTATTCGCTTAATCTTGAGATCGCCTTATAATTTACACCCATACTTCTCTTTATCCTTTATCTCCGCCACGCCTTCTCTTCCAAACCCTCATCTCCTCCTCCTCCGTCACTCCCTTTCTCCCCCTAAGCCCTTCCTTCCGCTTAATCTTTACCAAAGACGTGTACTCCACCTTATGCCCTGTCCTACGACACCCGTGTCCCAATCACCTGCACCCTTTAGCTTCCTTCTACCGTACCGACGACGCCTTGTAGCTCCGCTTCTCTCTCTCTCCTCCCACTCACCACCTCCTACACTTCAAACCTCCTTCCATTTTATCCTACCTAACCCCTACTCACCTTCCCCCCCAGCTTCACTCCGTTCTCCCGTACCTAAAACCAACCCTCTCTATCCAGCATCTTTCCCTTCCTTTCCCTCAATCCCCCTCCTTACTCCCCCCCCCCTCTCTCCCCCTTTCTTAACTCACCCCTTCGCTCGTTCCCCCCCCTCCCCCCAACTTTCCCCTCCCTTCAATGCTCTTGAGAGGTTTCCCTGATCGAGATTTGGCGGCGCTCTACTTCACAGAGCCATCTTCCACCCTTTCACATATTCTCTACCTCCTCTTCCTCCCTTCTTTCTCCCCTCCACCATCATTTCCCCCTCAAAACCCTTTCCTCCGACTTCACCCACCCCATCCGCATTACGAGCACTGCGGTCCACAATACGTCTTATCCTTTGACGGTAGGTCCTTGAAATTCGGCCTATACCGAACGATGAGCCATGCGGAATTATAAAGTAAAGGGCGAAATTTTCCTGTTTATACATTCTCAGGAAAATGGATCTTTCGCATCTCCACAGTCATATTTTGTGACATTACTTTCTGAAGTACCTAATGCCTCGCACGAGCCTAAGGACTATACGAATAAAATAAATCTTCGTATGGATCTTCTTATCCTCAGCAAATGAGGTTGGAAAAATGGGCACTGACAATGAGAGCTTAACATTCCTCTCATAAATCTTGTCTCACGTTTGAGAACGATGCTTCCCGTCGACTAACCTGATCTCTAGCCGATAATTCCGTAAGGACATTTTATATACATATATAGCTCCTCCAGTTGTTAACTATTTAGATGAATCATCTACCTACTATAATATATTTTGAAGCGTGTTTGTGTATTTGTTGGTTTGTGTGTTTGTTCATGGAACGCCTCCTAAACGATAAAAGCTAAAATAACCAAATTTGGTAAGATTCTTCCTTACATCCTAACTTAGTGAATGGTCAAGGATTGGTCAACCACGATTAATCAGTGCTGCCAATATAGGGGATTAACTTTTTTCCATAAGATAACACGTATGAATCCATTGATGTACACAGGAGACCATTTATCTCGAGTCATTTCCGTAAGAACGTGTTTTACTGTTTTCCCTAACATTTATTCCTTCTTTCTTTCTTTGAACCTCTCCTCTCATTCCTTGCAAGGATAGCTGCGACTGACAGATTGGCGTTTTCTTTAAATGACTTCCGTCTCACTGATGACTGGTCATATTCGACTTTGAACTTTAGACTGAATCATTCGTGACCACATCGTCTGCTCTTCAACCACAAAACACTTTATAGCTTCTAATATTAGTATAAGTTTTCACCTTTACAAATTTATCGTCGCTATGTGCGTGCTTTTATTACTTTATTCTGTGTTTTTTTGCTGACTAAAAGTTTCCTCCCTTTAGGTCTTTCGCTTTTCCAAGACGTGGCATCTTCCACGCCCTCGGTCAGACGGAAAGCGATCATCACCGGAAGACGCAAACGGCAACGACGTTTCGTATATAACAAGTTATTTAGATCGAGAACGAAAGAGCCACAGATATTTTCATTTTCAAAAATGAGAAATATTCGTCATAGCAATTAATTATCGACAGAATCCTGAAATTTTCAAAATAAGCGACCTTCATCTGTAAAAACAAATAACTCAAAGGCTCGCGTTGCACCTTCGTAATACATCGATATACCTGCAATTTAGCATTGGCACTGCCTCGAAACGGTGAAAACAACTTCTTCAGATATATCGTCAAGACAAAAGAATTTCAGATTTGAAAGTTCTTAAAAGTTGAAATAAAAGAATTAGAGTCTTCATTGTGAGAGAAACCGTGAAAGGGTTGCTTTTCGTTTGGAAGAGCGCGTGAGAGAACGTTGTAACTCACGTTCTGTTGTTTCATTGTTCCCAAAAAAAATCTCACCGTTGCCTTCCAGATATAAAAGGTTGACCTTTAATGTTTTTCGCGCAATAATTTCCATCTGCATCGTAAACGGTCAATACTATTTCAAAATTTGTCATATTCTGCATAACCAATCATTAAATAGGTTAATTTACTAGAGAACTATCGATCTCGTCTTATTACTGAAAAAATCGGTACAGCATACATTGTACAAACTTTCTCATATACGAATGCGTCGTTCAGTTATTTTTAGAAAAATATGAACTATGTAGAATTGCTATAAACATCAACTTAAATAACTATGCCAAATGTGATGAAAATCGTATTAGCCTGTTTTTAAAAAATCCAATTTATGTCAAAGTTGCCCAAGAATAAACTAGCCTTATATTCATTCATTGAGAAAAATGAAATATGTAGTATTATTTCAGACGTATACTCAAGTAAATGGACGAAATTTGATCAAAATCGTTAGAGCCGTTTTTAAGAAAATCACATTGTTGTCAAAAATGCGTAGAATAAACTTTCCTTAATTATTGAGCAATGGCAAACATTTCTTTACAGCTTCTGCTCTGTATGATAAAATGCCTAAGTACGAGATTTCATTCATTTTTGCTTTACCGTTTAGGCTCTAGAGCCAGTAACAGACAGACAGACGGCATTGCGAAAACCACTTTTTCGGACTCACAATCAGTTTCACCTAAAACGTACATTTCCGTCAAAATATCGAAGTCGAATTTTTTCGCGATAACAATACTTTCTCAATACTTCGTATGAGAAAGTAAATAAAATAATCACTTGAACAAATAAAGTATGTACTAATCTTGGTAATCTTTTGGTTTCTTATAACCTTTTTATGGCCATCGGAGATACATAATATAAGTACCTATTTTTTTATTATTAACAAAATAAGCTACAATCATAAAATCAATTTTTCAAAATGCTTTCATAAAGCCCATCATAATTTTCCAATAAAGTTTCTTGTTGTTATTTGATTCTGTCTAGAGTCTCTAGTGATTGGTAATGATCTTATGGCACGCACCTCTGGCTTGGCTTCTCTTGCAAGAGAGTTTCACTATTTGAACCGTTGTAAATGGTATACTTGTTGCATTTTTATTATATAAATGTATATAACGTTTAATACGTAAAGATTGAGTAACAATTGAGAAAAAACTTACTTTAATTTTTCAAAAATACAAATAATCCTTTAGGATAAAAGTAAATAATATATAAGGACATTAGATCAGTAAATTGTTGTTGGTTATATTACATTAAAAATAAACAGATTGGAAAATCATTGTATATTTTAAAATAAAAGAAAAAATTCCGGATAGCTATAAGAGAGGCAAATCGACCGGGTTTTAGAATTTTTCGTTTCACTTTTAAACAAAATCGTTTCCATTTGCAAAAAATAAGCTCTTAAAGTGCGAGAACAAAAATCTTTCGACGTATTATGTCAAATTTCTCACAATATCCATTACATGTTCTTAAAATCCTGTCATTTCGCCAGAGATAATGAAATCTAAATATAATTCCAAAGAAAAAATTGATTTTCAGCCGCCAAGCTTAAAAAAATAAAACACATAAGTATAGATAAAAAAATAATTCATTCTTACTTTAACGCGAGTCCATTCATTTTCGAATCTCCAGAATCCATTACCGACGAAAAAATCTTCAAATATCCATTCAAAATAAATAAGTACGACCAAAAAAAATCTCAGGAATTGTGCGACTCCCTTTTTCATGTCCATATTAAATCCAAAGAAAAAAAGAGGCACGTCAAGAGATCAAATGGAAAAGAGAATAAATGACCTTGACGCGCGGTTGGCAAAAGGTCAATCTTGGTCTCCTTCTGTCGTGAACTCCCCTCTTACCCTTTTTTTGCGGACTTAAACCCCTCCCTCTCTTTTCCCTCCCTTTCTCTTTCTCTCCCCCCCTTTCCGTATGCTACCCTCAAACCTTAAGGGTTAAGATGGGATTTGAGTTTTTCACTGGCTTCCCATCTTTCTTAACATCCATCTCTCGCACTAGAGATCTGCCTCCCCCTCCCGTCCTCGCTCTCCTCCTATTCTTCCCCCCCCCCCTCCCCCCACTCTCCCCTCCTCTTCCTCCGCGTACACCCTCCTCCCACACTTCCTTCCCCTCTCTCCCACCTTCCTAGGCCCTTAATACGATTGGCGCTTCCTCTTGGTCATATCCATCCCCAGAGACATCTATAGAGGCACGGTCGTACTGCTGAATAACCAAATGCCATCGCGCACACTTCTCATTGGTCTCTCCACTTTATACGGAGTGGCCTTTACCTACAAAACACTGCTTTGCATTATTATCATATTTCGCTTGCTAACTGTAACAGCTGAGAAGAAAAGTCGAGTTTGGCTCTTCAGCGAGAACTTCCTTTGTCGGCGCTCATTAACCCTAAGAAACAGATCTATTATCCCTCCCATGCACCACCAAGGCTCAGAGAAATATAAGTATACAATCTGCCATTATATCGTCTTTATCATACTATGAAGGCAGAAGTATTCACGAAGAAACTTTTTTCACATGTATTCTCATTATGTTCCTATTCATTAGCAACAAGTACGTTTTACTCCGAATAGTAGTCTCACAAAACACACTTTGCACAAGCAGTTTTTTATTTCGGTCGCCCGTTTTTCATAACATAACATTGCTGAAAATAGCTATACAAACTAGGAAAAACTGAACAGACGAAAAAGAAGAAAATAATTGATTATTTGAAGGTATTTTATGATTTTTTCACATTCTAAGATGCTTTTAAGTGAATATTTTCATTACAGCTAAAATAAACGTAAGCAGAATCAAATTATTAACACTTTAATGAAAAATTTAACCAATAAAAATTTTAATGGGGATTATGGTTTGTTAAACGGTTCACTTGAAACTTTATGCGTAATGAGGAATGTAAAAAGAGCAAAAATATTTTCCACTAGCGATTCTTTACTGCTTAATTTTAACTCATGGAAAATGCCATAAGTAGTTAGTTCGTAACTCGCAATGAAGATTATAGCATTGTATTTACGATGACAGTCTTGGCATTTAATGAAAAATAAAAAATGTTTCTGCAATTTCATAATTCCTTAAATTGATATATTGATTTTGCAACATCAAGATATCTCCTTAATTATTCTTGCCTTATAAATTCAGCCCCCGATTCAAACAAAAATCACTAATATAAATGAAAACATAAAAAACGTTTAACCCAGCGGTTCCCAAATGTATACATTCGCAACCCCCTACTAAGACAATAATTCGCACAGTACATTTTGCAAGAATATGATAATGTCAGTAAAATACTAAATACCCTTAAGAAACTAAAATATTTTATTGTCCTATATACATCCCTCCGATTTCACGACCCTTTACCAACCTTTCGCGAACCCCTGGGGAGTTGGTTGGAAACCGCTGGTTTAACCTAAGGATTTCCAATAGAAAAGAGCATATTAAGGCCGATTTTTTATCTCAATTCAAATAACAGGAATCTCTAATCCAGTAAATCTTTCGGGGTTATCGCTGCAACGTTAATTCGTGTTTATTAAATTCATTTCGCACGAAACACGAAACAACTTTCGTCATCCTTCCTTCCATTCACAAGAACTTTGAATATTGGGAAACGGTCCAGCAACTAGGTCCTAGTTCGAACTGACAAATATATGCCCCTCAACCGATAACTTGTCACAGAATGAGAAACGAATTCAGGTCGACGAGGAAGATAGACGATCAATATAACTTACAGGCCTCAGAGCGCCGGGACAACTATCATGAATAAGTGAAATTACCTCGGAGACCACGACAGCGTTCCAATTCTATCCCTCGAACCACGAGTTCGAACTTCTCTACTCGTCAAACCAACCAGTTCTGAGATATTGGAACCACCAAGGGACAAGTCCTAACTTCCTTCCCCCTACTCCCACGCTCTCTTTCCCTTTATGCTTCCATCTTCACAACGCTCATTCATCCATGCAAATTTCGAATTATAGACAGCCGAAGGTCTCATTTTCCTGCGTTGCTATTCACTGCATCCACGTTCCATGCTGATTCTAATCAAACGTAGCAATTAAATACCAATCTATATGCGAATAATTTGGTCTACGGAAAAATATGCTAAGCAGGTCAATGATTTACAAAAGTTTTAATACATTAATCATGATTCGTTACTCGTAGCCTTCGTTAATTAATCGATTTTAATACAACCTCGACGGATATTTAAATCCACCATTTTAAATGAAAAGATAAAGCATTCAAATATCGATTTTTTTTCTGTTAACAAAAGATCGTATATAACAACTGCATTGTTGAAAAGCTGCGATTGCCTCCGGCGCACCTATTCAAAAAATCTTACCATATAAAAATAACTCAATGCTATGGAATTCTCGAGAATATATTCAATGGAAGCATCAAAAGTAAACACCGTTAGAAAATATGCCACTTCCGAACCAGTCAAATCATTGCTTTCGGTCTTGGTTAAGCTTTCGAATTCTCCGACCTTACCACTATTTCGCTACTATTTCCAGAAACCCGCACCGAATTTCCTTAAAGCAAACTTATAGAGGTGATTTCTTGCGTCAGATCAAACAAAGAAAAAGTTTTCGCTGAGATAGGCAAGTTTGATTGAATATTTTTTACTAAAAGAAAAACGCTTAAAATTGAGCGAGAATACCGTGGTATATCTCTCTCTCCCTCTCTCTCTCTCTCTCTCTCTCTATCTACCTTATCTAATTCTGCGACCATCTTCGATGCCCTCATTCCAAAATTCGGCCGGGTGGACGACCAAGATGACGTCCAATCGCGTCGTTATTCCCTCCGCCTCCTTGAGCACACCCCCCACTCCCTCGCATTCTTCGCTCTCTCTCTCTCCCTCTCTCTCTCTCTCCCTCTCTCCCTCTCTCTCTCTCTCTCTCCACACTGTTATCCTTTTCCACCCCCAACCCGACTTCCACCTCCTATCCTTCCTATCCTTTCTTCCATCTCCCTAGTGTGCTCCTCGCCCAATAATTAGAACGATTCCTCGGATGTGCAGTTCTCGGGATTAACGGATGGGATTTCGACTAAATTTTACGACCGAGTTTTCCATTCGCCTCTCGTAGGGAATATGAGTCGCCATCTCGTCCGTTAGCAAATGTTCAAGATTGTTACATGTCCGAATTTTTTTGTTTCCTCTCCAGTCGCTTAATGAATCGTATCCGATCAAAATAAAATGTAAATCATCCATGGCCTTGCTCGTCAATCGTCGCATTTTCGTGCACTCCTCGGCAAATCATTTCATACCCATTTCCAAAAACATTCAGAGAAATAATTTAAACTCTTAAAGCGGAAAATATGAATTAGGTTCTCGATAACACTTTCGAGGTTACGCTGCACGTATTTTTCTATTAGTCATCGATCACTATCTGGATTCCGGAATTTAAGATCATTTTCAAACAACCTAGCACGGAGAACCACAATTTTTTTTTAACAAGCACTGGCTCTCTAATTCTTGCCTAAATTAATTTTAAATTACCTCATAATGCGTCTCCAATATGCCGAACAGTAATTAATTTTCATTATCGTTCACGTTCTATTAATATTTAACAAAAACCCGAATCGCACGATATTTCAATGAATAACTTATTCACTTCACTCGACAAATTAAAATTGATGTCTCTCGATCGCCCTTCAGTTCGACACTTGTTTGGCTCACTTTACACCACTAACCTCAACACTACACAGCTACGACACACGCACGTACGTGAGTGCGTTCATGCCCTTCAACATTTCAATTTCGTGGTTATATAGAAGATTGAAGCCAAGTTCAACCACTAAGCGAGCTATCGATCTCTTTAGCCATTCTCTTCCCCACTCCCCCTCCACCGTGTCCTCTCCTTCGTCCTCCTCCCTCCACACTCCCTTCCGAATTCCATCCCGTTCGCTCCTCCTCCTCCTCCAACCCAACGGGACACATCTCTCCTCCTCTCTTCATTTAAAACCAAAAAAAAAAGTCAAAATTTATCGAAAAGGTCTCTCTTTCATTGTCCACGGACGCAATGTGCACACCAAAACACAAAAATGGGCACGCTAGTTTTTTAAGCAGTCATATCTAGGAAGCGGTCGAACGTGTTCAGCAAACCGGTAAAGTTGAATTTCTAATCACTACCTCTAATTGTAAGAATCATTACATGTCCATGATACCGATGAACTGCCGTTGCAGTGAGAATGGTTAGCTTTGACAGTACAACCGTTCATTGATTTTGAATAAGGATCGATTTTAGCTTCAGTTGGCTTCATTGCATCGAGATTTAACTAAGTAAGAAGATTTTTTCAAGTGCCTGTGTTTGTATGCGTGTGTTTATTGTCAAAACGTTTACAGTTACGTGAAAACCGATCGCTAGGCTTTATAAATGATCGCATTCCCACCGTAATTTAAGATATTTTCCCAACATATTTAATGATCAACTCAGCACATATTTATGTTTAAAGAGTAACATATTCCATCCCTTTATAGCTATTAATCATGATACATTTAACGACTAAACAAACAAAAGAGGTTTATCAAGACAGCTTCAGGATCATTCCAAAAAATAAGCCTCCCTTGTAATTGACGCCGGATCGGAGTGTCAATGCCTGTCAGTATTTTCTTATCTACATATCATACTGAATTTTAACCTTTTCCGAATATTTTCAGCGGTTCAAAAATTCCGCTCGTGCGTTCGGTCTGTCCGTCTGTCTGACGCGCTAACTACTCCTAAGCGAATGCTGAGAGAGACTTCGTTTTTTAGCCAATCGACCTAATATTGTCTCATTGCGCACGTTTTATTGTTGAGATTCTAGTGTCCAACAGAATGAGGTTAAAAACCTCAAATTAAACTTACTTTTTGATAAACGTTTTGTTGCCAAAATTATTCTTAGTTACATGGAATTACTCATCATATTATTTCAGGCTGATCATAATAGTATAGATAAATCTGAACATTCTGTGTTAACAAATTTATTTGAAAAACCAGCAATATACTGTCTGATTCATCCGCTCATTCCCTCCTTACTTATCATTCAGTGATGTGCTTCTCCGGTTCACAATACATTTAAAGAAAATTACTGTGAAAACTATATATAAGTAAAAGAGTAGTTCTTCTTTTCAATTTTTCTTTTACTAATTAATTATTTACTAATGCAACACATAAAATGGTGAGTCGGACGGGATTAGATAGGCGACTCCAACTGTAAAACATATGACCGGAAAGGATTAAATTTTTAGGAAAAAAATCGTTCGATTACTTCGGTGACACTGTGGCTTGCGCGTTTTTTTTTTAAGAAAATTCTAAAATTAATGCAGGAGATGAGCCTATGTAATAATTTATAGTATAAAGCGTAAGACATAGACATTCGACATAATGTTAACCAAATAAAGAGACGTTATCCTTAGCTTCCCGTCGTTCCATCAACCCTTTCAGCCCTTTCGACTCCACCCTCTCCTCCATCCTATTCATCCCCCATCTCTCTTTACCTGAGGCCGTCTATGCTCTCAACCAACGTACCCCGAAACGAAACGCAGCGCTACTAAACGAACTAGAAACTGCATGGCAGGTTCGTTTGTGGAGTTCTTGAATACCTATTGCACAGCGAAGTCACGTTCCAAAGTTCCAAGCGGAACGCGGATAAATCTCCGCCGCCGCTGTAAATGTTTGCAACCATTAGCTTCGTCAAAAATTACAATTTCCGTTGAACTTCTGCGTTCGCATATGAAACAAATAATTCTCGGTGAAGAATTTTTTTAAAAAGCGCAACGAAAGAGGCTACGTCCTACTTGGCTCCGTCATCCTGCAAAGTTTACATTAGGATGGAAGTCTCAGGACGAAAAAGTCTGACAACTTCTTTAAACAATTAATCTAACGGTTCAAAGATTCTGTTGGTGATTGGGGTGTGATAATTATTCAGTAAAAGAAATCCGTTTTGTTCAATGGACGATTATTTCTTTTTCAACGCCTTTAACGTGAAAAAGTAAAGAAGCCGCCATATCGTTTCTAAAGCACTTATTTAACGTGCTCGCATTTTACTATAACTCCACCCAAGAGATCGGTAAAAACAATAAAAAAATTACGTAAGAGAAACTTTTACGAACTATACTAAAACAAAATATACAACCATAACAACTGATTCCGAGGTATTCAACTGCTTTATACTAAATAATAAGCATCTCCGAAAAACATTTGATTTTCCCTGTGCAACAGTTAAACGTTGTTAATTATAACCTAAAGCGACGTAAACACACCACCATCGAAATATTCGGATTCATCCATCGGATTGCCGAAAATGTATAGATGCTGCCGAAGAACCATTTTCAGGACTGTAGAAGCGCGATAAATAACTATCGTTATATCTTATTTAGCTAAAAATTTCGTATTTGCTTGCTATCGGCAACTCGTGCTTTAATTGTGCATATAACGATGTACCGCGATGTGTTGATTAAAAGAACACCCGGTGAGTACACGAATGACCATATTCTGATATGGAAAAAATGTGATCGTCGTAATACAAGTTGTGAAATATGAGTAAATTCAGCGAATTCGAAAGGGATCGCTATGCAAACGTGGAAGGAATGCAAGAAATTTAGCAGTTTAATTTGATTTATTTATTTTTTCTTGAACAAAGAATGAAAATAATTAAAGTGTTTATTCTAGAACTGCAATTCGATAACTAAGTCCAGAAACTGACATTTAAAGTCTAAGGCGTATTCTCTAGTCATATCATTTTATGAAAAATGTTAATGTTCGCTAAAAAACAATGTTTTCAAATCGAGTCGCGATTTTTAAATGCGTTCAAATAACTTGTATTAGACCATCGTGCTGCTTAGCAATTACAGTTTTAACACAGCAAACACATATTTTATAAGAGGCGTAACGTCGATTGTTATAACCAGAGCGAACGAATTGTTTTTTTTCTCAAAGGGCAATCTTATTCGATTCTGTTTACTTGTATTTTTAAACTAGCAAACGAACATTTAATGTATCTTTTCCGGCACGAATCAAACTAGTATTAATACTCGTAGCATGGCGTATGAATTATTTTCTTCCTTCATTCATTAGAGATTTTACAAAGTATCCAAACCGATAGATGAGCTAAAGATAATTTCCATCGCTTACGACATTATACTTGGATCTAACTATCGGGTAATAACCAATTGTTAATGGGCAACGCTTGAATTGTAGGGAAATGCCGCTCCGATTATTGCAAAATGATCCCTTTCTTAGAGAATCAGGTAAATATAACCCGGTGATTTAACTAAAAGCTAGACTTCCCGTTGTAAATATTTTCCAATTGCGGCAATATTCATGGACCAATCGACTTCGAAAAAGTAATTCATTGTGGATGTATTAAAAATCACCTGCAACAAATAGTGAGTAAAAATCGCTTGGTATAGGCAGAGGAACACTCTTTAACTGGCAAGTGCACGATGCTTCGAATTGTCTCAGTACGTCGAATCGACGAAGTGTCACCGTATTCGCGTTTGCGGCGCATGTGCGGTTGGGAAGCGATATGTACCTACTTTAAAACAAATTTCGCATCATTTGAACGCAAATACGCAGAAGGATGTAGGTATACCTGTGCAAGTTCAAAAAATTTGTTTAACGATAAATAATGGCCCTCCCTAACTCTCTCCCTCAAAACACATTAGTCCACCTCTTACTAAACTCCCTCCACTTGCTCTCTCTCCCCCTTCCGCATACTTAAGCGAGACCCATCACCAAGCAGAATCTGCAAACATCCGAATGGTACGGTAAGTTTTCTCGCTGGAAATTGAACGCTTCGGGGTAAAAGAGACGGACTCAGGGGAGGGGGGGAGGGAGGGGGGAAGAAAACAAATGAGGAGAAGGGGGTGAAAGGGGAAGAGTGTAGTCGAGGAGGAGCCGCCTCACTCTCATACGGAAAAGATTCGAAATAAAATATGAAGATGGAGACATATCAGGAATCCAAAGAATGCCGCGAAGAGAGGGGGAAGGGGAGAGAGAGATGGGGGGGTGGAGAAGAGAGCATGATGGGAAACGGCACTCCTGCCTCAAAAGCGTCCCCTCTTTCCCTGGCTCCAAATCCTTATTGGCGGGGACGGTCTCCGGAGAGTTGCAGGGACGCACTAGATGCTAGGAAGGTCCTCTTTTCTCGGGAAAAGAAATCGCTTGATTGAGTTATTTTTAACAAAATACCTCCCACTCGGGGAAATGTATCAGAGGGATTCTTCAGGGGAAATGATTTTTCCGAAGTTGTGAGTGGTTGGGTTGGAAAAGGGATTGGAGATGAGGCCTCTCATTAAGGCTGTATGTTTTGATTTCATTAAATTGGTCGCGCCTCTTTGCGTTTGCTCCCCCAAAGAAAATTTTCGCATTTCGGTGCTGTGTGGATGTAGCATGGAAAGCTCAGGGATTCGAATTTTTAAAAAAGTTTCTGATTGTTTTATCGTAAGTATTTATAGGAAGTTGGCCGGTTTTTCATATTAATCTTAAGAGAAGACGTTATTAATATTTCATTAAAATATAACGTTTAAATATTTCAATGTTAAGACTCATTGTCAGTCAATTTCAATCAAAACCATCACTTAAAAAAACTGATGTTTTTTATATTAATATACTTCAAAGTTGTTGTTATTATTCATAACTTAATAATAATAAACAATAACAATAATAATAAAATAATTTTTTAATCTTAACAGTCACATTTGAAATGATGGAGACACAATTTATATAGTTAGAAGAAATATTATTTTTTTTTAAATACTAATAACGGCATCTATTTAGATTCGCGCGAAAAATACTATGTACTAATTTCGGATAAATATAAGATAAAAAACTGAGAAAAACAAATTTTTTTAAGACTTGAACCCTTAACTTTCTAATCGATATCCAACGCACTAATCATTACACCATCCGTACCCGAAGAACAAATTGAGAAACATCTACTTCGGGTATGGTTGGTGTAATGGTTGGACTGCGGACACGAAGTTCCTGGGTTCGAAACCAACAATTCGTAAAGAAATTTGTTTTCTTTGAATATTTGTCAAATTTAATATGTGGTCGTTTCTAAATTAATTTTCAACGATTTAAAAAATTCTTGAATTCTTTTATTTTAACATTGTCAAAGTTCTTCTTTTAGGTGACGGAGACTTAAAATTTCAATTTTTCGAAAAAATAAATATCAGCGGAGGAGGATGGAGATACAACTGCCTTCATTTGGTAATCATCGAACGATCCCCGAAGCGAGAAGCTTATACCGAAGCAAGTGGAAAGCATTGTCAGGCGCCCACATCCACTCCCCACCGGTTACCCCCGGCAATAACCTTCGGATGGCCATTCCTTGTAAGAAACCTCCAATTCGCATATATCCATGGACGCGATGAATTAGGGAGTCTCCCACGCTAAGTGAGTTGATCGGATGGGATGTGGGAAAGGGTCCGATCTTGACGCAGGCCTTCTTTAAGGATTCCGAGAGGAGTCCAGAGAAAGGGGGGGAAAGGAAAGAGAGAACAAGGGGCGTTCGGGAGGCTGCCGTCCGTAATGGCGAACCCGAAGGAAAGATGAGGTAGGCTGGGTTTTCGTACGTGAGCGGGTCACCATAAAAGAAGAAGAGGCTTCTATCCACGAAGATCCTTTTCCCTGCCTCCTTGGAGCAGCCTCCCTCTCTCTCACTCACTCTATCTACCTCCCCATGAGAGGAGAGAGGCCTCGTGGGGGGACCACGTAAGGGCCAAATCTCGAAATGCGTATTGATGAAGGTAAAGCGACCAAAAATGTTAACATTTCTAAGGAAAGCAAACATCAGTAGGGATTCACATGCAAGGAATACTTAAGGAATTCTTCCTTTGCCGTTGACAAAAAGGAATGCCAGCGCAGTCTAATCAACCTGCTAAATGATATGATTGCTGTCGTCGCAGTCCGAATGTTCGATGCGTGCGACGCATACGGGCGGCCATACAACGTGGGCGGCCCATCTAACGGTCAGATACGTACAGTATTTTTAACGGTAACGCGTATTGTATCATAATATTCCGTAATTCTTTCGTATTTATTGGTAACGGAAATTAATCAATGGACAATTTCACCACGTAACATGCCTTCCTCTCTATATATGTATATGTATTTTTTTCTGTCCTCTACATAAAGTTTCCCGGATTATTAAATTATGCAAGAAGTTTTCTAAGTTTAAAGTTTATTAAGATTTCTTTATAATTAGGTACTTTCTTTATAATTAATTGAAAACGGCTACTTCTACGATAAAATATATTTCACGATCCAAAACGCGTTCTTTTTTATTTTTGTAGCACTGTTTTTGCGTTCGTAATTTATGCGCACCCTTAGGATTTGTAAACTACGTCCATCTGCTGTTCCTTCACAGTTTTTTCAAACATCAAGTGACAACATGAAATTCGAATGTGAAATGATGGAAAGTTAAACAAAGGCGAAAAATTCCATGTGTTCGAAATGGAATCGACAAAAATTTTCTTTAATATAGTTATGCATCATCCCTACTTCCGTGTTTCTAAGCCGAGTCCATTGTTGTGCGAAGTATGCTAAATATAACTCTCAGATGTATCGCCCACAAAGGAGATATTAGGCTAAAATTCATCTTTTCAGTGTTTATATTGACATGCGTCTAATGTGATTTATTCTATAAAATAAATTAATAAATTTAAACTTTGAATCTGTAGACATTTAAAATACCGTCGATTGTCGGCGGCGGAATAAGTTGTTATACCTAGGAAATAATAATAGGAACATTTGATAAAATCCCACTTTATTTTAGCAAGCGTTCCTATTATTCTTTCCTGAATATGGAGTTCCACCATGTGAAGGCTACATCCGTAGAGTTTTTCGTTACAGCTAATTTTATAACCACGGCAGCTTCGAGGTACCAAAATATTGTGGGCGCTAACCCGATTATAAATCTACTAGTGTACGTATAGCCCGTCAAAAATGAAGAGAGGAAAGATACGATCGTTCAAACTATTTAGGGAGATCATATTAACGTCAGAAACTATAACTGTCTTGAAAATCGTTTCTCCCTCCCTCCCTCACCCCTCTCCCTCCCTCTCCCCATCTCTCCCCCTCCCTCTCCCCCACTCTCTCTCCCTCTATCTCGTATTAAAAGCATTCAAATCACGTTTATACTCATAAGGATTGAAATAACAATATGATATCGAGGTCTTAACAATGGAATAGGTGGGCAAGGTAACATCCCATTAAAAATGGCAAGATTTCCTCAAACTTTGTGAATTAAACGTTTAAATTGAGCGATTTCGAACTGTAGGCGGAAAAAATGAAAAGAATAAGAAACTTTATAATGTTTTCTTCAATATGGTTTACATCCGAATATTGTAGGTCAATTCTTTCTAATTTTAATCTAAAACAGAATGAAAGCCTGCACGTCGAAATGTCCATTTTTACGTGTTACCTTATCGGAAATCGAAATTATCCCCTGGAATCGAACCCGGGTCTTTGATCTCGAGTTCGATACATTAAAACGTTTTGTTGTTATATCGCAATGATGTTCCGAAAATTTCAACAAATTCGGTTCAGTCGGTGAGATATTAAGCTTCAAAAAGCATTATACACAACGTTTACTACAGACTAAGGTTTTTATTTATATGACTAGTGTAATTGCCCGTCAAATATGACGGGTATTCGTGAATTAAGTATTACGTTAAAATAAAATAAAAATTAATTATACCAACTTTTATGTGCACTAAAACGTAAAAAATTAATATAAATTCCACATACCCGAATGCTCCAAAAGTAATAAGCCTTAGAACTGTTATGAGTCAACATCAATATTCCTAAATTATTCCTAAGGAACTATTTTCAAATGTTACAATATTCGCTGATAACCCGTTTTAACATGGAAGCTATTAAAGATGCAGTTCAAAATATCAAGAAAAACTTTTTGAAATTAACTAAATATACTATTTTTGCTGGATCTGATATTTGTTAATTACTTAGATTTAATAACTTTCACATTATTATACATTGTATAAATGTACTTTCCACAGCATTCATTAATGAGAAAGAGTAGATATCTTTTCTGTTTACTTTGATCTGTTTTATCCAAATATATACTTTATTAATAAGTTAATTTGCGGAAGTTCAGTGAACAATACTATTGGAGATCCTTACTGTCAAAAAATAAACTAATTATTCATCGTATTAACCGTTACATAAACAAACATAAGTGTTTATTAGGCGCGTTTCGCTTACAGCGTGAGCGCCTATTATCCGTCCGTCCGTCCGTCCGTCCGTCCGCATGTTCGTTCTCGGCTTCTACTGAACGGATTTTCATGAAATTTGATATTAAGGACTTTCAATCAAATATAATAAGAAAATCGCAAAAATGAATCACGTACGCCAATCAGGAGTACCACTTTACTGGGGACAAAAAATTAAATTTTCGTCATATCTCGTAAAGTATTGTTCATATCAAAATATTTTTCAAATAAAGGTTGTAGAACTGGTAAATTAGAGTATTTCCTTCCCTATACATTTTTATCGTAGGAGTAGCCGTTATCGAGAAAATCAAACGAGAAAGTCTTATATCGAGTTGAACTTAGAAAATTTCTTGCATGGTTACTTCATTGTTGCTAACATAAACAATCTCCCAAACAAACGTTTAATTGCCTTACGCGTGCATGTAATATTATTAAATAGGAAGAAAATGGATTATTTATGATGAAGAAAAGAACTTTAAAACGCTATTTCCCTTACGTACAGGTATATAATTGCTTTCTAATACTCCATTGCACGAAACGCGCCCATTTGTGATACGTTGTACACTTTCCTAACTTGTTAAATAATTCCAGTCGTTTTCGCCGAAAGAAAGGTAAGTGAAATTACTATAAAATTAATTTAAAGTGTGAAGTGCAGTGATCATCGAAACTGACAATGAGATGTGGTATCGTGTAATCAGATCAACGACCACTTTACATGAAGATCTACATGATTTTTACAATACTACACAGAGTTATTTCAAGAACCATTTAACCGATATCAACCAAATTTAATATTAAGAAGTATAAATATGATCTGTACGTCATTTGCAATTTTGTTCCCAATCTAATAATTATAACGACAACTTGTCGTTTATCGTCACGTATTTCTGATAGCATGGTTATTTTTTTTAATATTTCTTATTTCCTTCATAGGTACATAGGTATGATATTTACATTAACAAATATATGTGCCACTCGAATATTAACAACTACCAAAAATATATTGTGATAGAATGCGTTCAGTATTAGCTAACTGGCAAAACATATTTTCAAGTGCTCTAACTAAATTTCGCTGTAGGCCATCTTGCGTTCCTTACAGAACAACGTTTTTATATTGTAAAATGATATGCATTACTTGCAAGTGAATACATGCTGGATACAAATTTATATCAAGGAACAGGATAAAATTCCCTTTACTTTTCATCATTAATCATTTTACGGAGTAATGAATAAATTATCAAGTTCTTTTAAAAATATCTTAAACAAAAATTTACGGAATGGGGCGATTGAGCGATTTCTCGCCCGGATCGCCATAGTACTCCTGGTAGTCCATGTTTATAACGATCGATCGTAGATATCCAACAAAAGAATTATGCCATTTTGCAGTTTTTAAAGCCCCAAAAGTATTATTTTGGAAATTCTCAAAAATAGTTAGGAGTGGCCAGAAATATATATATATATATATATGTACACACACACACACACACACACTATGTATCGTGAATAAAAATTCGAACGGAAAGACCGCATAGTCTGGATAAAGAATTCCGACCGCGTCTGACTAAACAAAGTCATCCCTCTTTCTTTTTATCTCCATGATCCTTCGAAGCCCTTCTCCTTTGACAGGTCCCTCCAAACCTCCCCCCCCCCCCTCCCCCCTCCCCCATTGATCCTCTCGGACCGATCCGCCACCTCGCCCTTAACATTCTTTGCCTAAAACCCTTCCCATCTCCATTCTACTGCGCACTACAACCTTAATATTACTCCTTCCTCTACGAACTTTTATTTCCTGTTTTTTTTTGCCTGCAATAATTTCACTTTCAATCTTACGAAATTTAGAACGATCGATAGTAATTTCTATGATTTATATTTTCACGAGTTAGGAATTAGTAGGCATACAAACGAAGGAAAAATCCTGAAATTGCACCAGCAAAGTTTTAAAAAAGTGCGAAAATCGTGAAACCAGTTAGTGTGAGTCACGTATGCCGAGGTCGGCACCCTACTGCTCGCGGACCTCGTGCGACCCCCTAGAGCAGGGATCGGCAACTTAAGACCCGCGGGTTTCATGCGGTCCCCGAGAGCGCTTTATGCGGCCCGCAAAGTCATGATAAAAAAGTAATCGGTACAATTTAACTCAGTCAATTCCATATTTTTTCAGTGAAATTATGGTCTCAAGAGCTTTTCTGGTGGAGTTTTAACACTGTTAAGCTAATTAGAACTGATTTTATCTTATAGGAGACCACAAAATCTCTAGGTAACTTTTGATTTAAACGACCATCCGGCCCGCGGAAGCTCTCGTGATTTTCAATTCGGCCCTCCGAAGCATTCACAACAACGAATGTGGCCCGCCATATAGAAAATTTTGCCGACCCTTGAGACATACATGAGAACAGGGCCGGAGCGCTGAAGAATGACGCCTGATGCGAGCGAAAGAATCGCCGCCCCCAAAAATAATAAGAAAGGGAAAAAAGTGAAAAATGCCACCCAAAAAAATGCCGCCTAAAGCACTCTCTTCGGCGGCTCACCCCTGGCGTCGCTCCTGTATGCGAAGGCGGTTATTATTCCCGCCCGCCGTATAAATGGAATTAATGCAAAATAACTGATAAATTCCAATTATTTGTTCCAAATAAGGATATGGTTAATTATTAAATAACATATTGCGGATGGCAGCATATTTTTTCAATACGGTTGTGGCCCTTAAGACGCGGGTTGGTGACGTACACCATCCTCATCCGCGGACATTCCATGTCACCACCATCAATATCGTGCTAATAACCTTGTCACCAGTAAGTTGTTTTTTTTTAATTAAAAAAATATTTTTCTTCATAAAAGACGTTTATATAGTGTTTTCGTTTAATTTTTATATTAATTGGCATGTTTACTGCGCTATTTACTGCGTCTATTCTTATTATCATGAAGGTTCGCCTTTGTTTCCGTATAATTTCTCCACGTAACCTTTTTCTTCATAAGCTACAACTTCTCTTAAAATTGTCCTGAATTCTTCTCTTTTCTCGTAACTTTGCTTATTTTTTTACAGCATACACTGCCTTTCTTCGTGAAACTTCTTTTTTTTAAATATTCCTTATCATTTTAATTTCCGTAAAACTAATTTTCCTCTTTTTAATGACATGTTTAGATAATGTGGCAAAGTTTGGCATCTGTCGTAAATATTAAAACTTATTTTATGCGAAAGTTATAAACTTGTCTTCTTTGACGGAGATGTTACAGTTTCATTACATTATGCCAGACATTCGATCGCCGATATTCCTTCTGCCTTCAATTGATTTCCTTTCATCTGCCTATTAAATATGCATCTTGAGGCTTCACTTAAAGAAGCATTTCTCAACCAGTGAGGCGTGAAGTTTGTAAAATAATTATCGTATATAAGCCAACGCGCAAACTTTTAGGAAATAAGTTTTTGGAAATTTTTTTAAACAGAAATTTTTAAGATAAAAAATTAATTTTAACTACACATAAGTAAGAATCCTCAATAATACCGCCAACTTTAATTTTAAAAAAGTCTTGTTTAATATTAACAGATACCTTCCCCGAACTATATATTACGAACTAAAGCAACTACTTATTACTACGGTTCTAATCTATATTACAAAATAAATTATATGGTGTCACAAAGCAGCAAAAAGCGAGAAGTCTCTTCCACAAAGGAATTACGCGTATAAATAGTGTGCCACCTATATGCACGTCAATGCATCGATGCGCAACTTGGCAGAAAAAACGTTATTTTTCGGACGCGAATTTAAGCGAGGTGCGATTTTTTCACGTTATAGAAAAACACGTCGTCTTATATTACGGTCAATACGGTATTATAAGAGTTTTTCTCAATAAAATTATCGCAATGCTTAACGGTCTTAAAGTTTTCCATCCATGATTAATATAATACTTAATACTGAAATGCATTTATCGTCAAAATTTACTTCTTGGAGAAGTTGAGGTTTTTTTACCCTACTGGGATCCGGGTTTTTAACAAAATGGTTGGTGGGACATAAGATCAAAAGGATGCTGACAGAAAGGAAATTCGTATACTTATGCTGCTTAAACTTGACATTTAATGTTTGTATCAACATTTCTTCATTGGGATATTTAACTAGTCCTAAGCACTTTGTTCGCCAGTTTTATAATATTTTACACGGCATATGCTGTTAAATAACCATTATGTAGATTTGTCGCGACATTTATGCGCGCCCAATCGTGTTTATCCTTGCATCTTAACCAATTCTATATAAATGTCTTTAGTGTTGTGTGATATAAGGATTACTAAATTAGAGTGTCAATTGAGTGTTTATTTTGTGACTGTTTCTTTCATAGAAATGATTGCATCACATACCTTTATATTGTTTACATTATAACAGTTTTTCCTTCTCAATTTTGTTTAGGATTATAAATCCGAACCGTCCGAGAGTTCTCAATTGGTTTCTCCTGACATCAACTAAGCTCGTGACGCGTAATATTGCAGACTTACCTTCACTCCGTGAATTTCTTGACACTTAATATAAAAACTGTATTCCCGACCAACCAATGGAGACCTTCGCATCTCCGCCATCTCGTCCGACTTGGCCAACCAGGTGATTCAAACTCCGCTTCACCGACTCATTTTCCCATCGCTTCCCCCCCCCCCCCCCCATCCCTCTCCTTCCTTCCCCCAACCTCTCCCCTCTCCCCCTCACATAATTCCCCCCCCCCCTCGTTTGATCCGCTTCCTCCCCCCTATTACTCCCCAGCGCCCGGTGACCCCATTCTTGTGATTCTCACGCCCGAAGCCTCCGCGACTTTATATCAATTTCCATTTCATTTCGACTGGCTTCACCAATCGCCGGAGCCTCTTTCCCTTTCATACACATCTCCTCACACCCTCCCCTTTATCCCTCCTACCCTCTATTTCTCCCATTTTTTCCACATTTCTCTTCCTCCATCCGGCGACTCCTTACGTTTCTATGCCTCCCTCCCCCTCCTCCCACCCTGCCCTCCAACATAAACCTTCTTCTCTACCTCGCCCACCCCATCTTTGCTACTTACGTCCGATTCCCTCTCATCATCCTTGTACCTCACTCGATTTCTGTCGCTTATCTTCCTCCCCTCCTCCCTTTCACTATTCAACAGCCTCCTTTTCCTACGCTATTTCACTTCTATTGTTCACCGTAGCCGAAAATTACTTTCCATATACACAGGGTGGACCGCGACGCGAGGTCGATACTTCACCTTCGTTTAGGGGAAGTCATTACAAGTGGAAAATGAAGAGTAATCATTTTGCGTATTCTCAATAATAAAAGAGTAATGGACATTTGAAGTTGTTGATGGAAATAAGAAGAAAAGCAAGTTTGCTGTTTTACAATGTTTGTCCAAGTAATTACTCATTACAATAATTACTCAAAGTGGCCACCATCTTCTCTTATGCAGGTTCTGGCTCTCTTTAAAAGAGATCTTGTTGCTGTGCGAAGCATAACGCCATCCATTTTGATCTGCGCTGCAGCATCGTTGATGCGGTCTGACAGTTCTAATACAGTTTGCACTTTCGTTTGATAAACATGGTTTTTCGAAGGGCCCCATAAGTAATAATCTAAAGGGATTAAATCTGGCGACCTTGGCGGCCAAGCTTGTGGCCCTCCCCGGCCGATCCAGCGACCTTCAAACCGTTGGTTTAAGAATAGTCCTATACATCTTGTAAAGAGTGCTGGTGCACCGACAGGCTGAAACCACATACCTTGTCTAACCTCAAGTGGCACATCTTCCAGAAGTTCAGGTAGGCGATATAGGTTTAGTTACCTCTCAGCAGTAAAACGATGTTCCAAAACGAACGGTCCAATAAGTCTATTGCCAATAATCCCGCACCAAATGCGTACAGGAAATGTGTGTTGAAAATGAGTTTCGTTTGTTTCATTTGGATTCTCCAAGGCCCATGAATGGGAATTTCTACTGTTTGTTATTCCGTCCCTAGTGAACATCGCCTTATCGCTTAACAAAATTCGTGGAATCAGCTGGTCATTTTGAACGACCCAGTTGCAGAATTCCATACATGCAGGATAATCTTCAGGCTGAAGAGCTTGCACATCCTGATGGTGAAATGGACAATAACCGTGATGATTAAGAGTTCTCCATACACTCATTCGTGGCACGTGGATCCGTTCAGATAATCTACGAACACTGGTGTTTGGACTATTGTTCACCGTCTCGAGTATGACCTCTTCCTCATCCACTGTTTGCTGTGTGGGATGCTCTTTGGCTTCGGAAATGCACCTTTTTCTCGTAAATACCTGTGCACGCATGAAAACACCCGCTAATCAGATGTTCGCCGATTTGGGAATCGCCTCTCGTATTTTCAGGCAGCTGCTGCCGCATTCCCATCGCAGAATCCATAAACAAAATGAATGTCGGCATATTCTGCATTAGTGTACATGGACATTGGTTGCTTTTCTTCTTTCTAGCTACTACCGCATGACCATGTGTCGACCTGTGTGCTCAGAAGTGTTGTCAATGGTTGCTTTTCTTCTTATTTCCATCAACAACTTCAAATGTCCATTACTCCTTTATTGTTGAGAATACGCAAAATGATTACTCTTCATTTTCCTTTTCCACTTGTAATGCAATCTACGATATCTCTCTATATTATAAAATCGTAATGGTCATCATCATCATGCGAATTACTCCGTTAAAAATTTACTGAGGAGTCTGAAATTTCTCAGGATTTCAGTTTTAATGAATCTTTACGTTATAACTAAAAAAAATTTTGAATGAGGTCGCGGGTTTGACTCTCACAGGATGAATGTCGTTTCCCATAAGATAACATGTAAATATCACATTTTTGGTTTGAAGGCTTTCATTCTTTTACTTTTTAAAATATCTTAAAATTAAGTTATCGATACGAAATTTACGCTAAAACACGCCAAAATAAATGAGGATTCTTATTATTATCGTCGAATACTCAATCTCTTGCGTATTCTCTCATATTTTGAATTTATACTCGAGGTTTTGTAATTTTTTTAACATTTCAATACTAAGATTCCATGGTTACGGGTATTGTTGTCCCGATAATTTCAGTGCATATGCACTAAATTCCCCTTTAGACGACAGCGACTTGCCTGTGCGAGAAGGGAAGGAGAGTGTTGAATTTAAACGGATTTAGTGAATCTAAAACTTCCACCGTGTAACACGTAAGGAAGAAAATCTTGCGAAAATAACGTATAAACTCCCTCCCCCTCCCTTCCACCCTCTCCTTCCCTTCTCCCCCTCCCTCCCCTCTCTCCCTCCCTCCCTCCTCCTCTCTCCCTCCCCCTTCCTCCCTCTCTTTCTCTCTCTCTCCCTCCCTCTCTGGATATCTTCAAAGGTTTGAAAATCACAATTTGTGGAAAAACTACCTCTAATTATTTAAGTTACTTACGTAGTTTTAAAAACAGTTTGCTTTGGAGAACTCTATGCCACACTTTGTGTTTCTTTCTTCGCAATTTTTATCGCCATCCATATAGCCTATGTTACCTGCAGGGTAATATTATATACCTATGCGAAGTTTCGGGACGATTTCTTCAAAACGAAAACTGTAAGTAAAACCAGCAAGACCACAATAATCAACAAAAAATAAATGAGCAAAGGAACTTACGAAATGATTTAATTTAACGAAAGACAACAAAGTAGATAGAGGACGTTTAAGAATCACAGACCATTAACTCGATTCTCTCTGATTCTCTCATCCACGAGTTCTGTTAGAAGAAAATTGTTTACATCAACAATACTTTGGAAACAATGAAACGATTTATTCAATCACAATTTGTGGAAAACCTACGTCTATTTATTTAAGTTACGTAGTTTTAAAAAAATCGTGCTTTGGAGAAATCTACGCCACACATAAACATCATTAAAAACTGTTTATTATAATATATCAATTAGAATCGACAAATATTAGGTTGTCATGTAAACAAATCAAACTCGCACACAGAAATTGAAAAAATATATCACGTTAATAATTCCAATATAAATGCATTGGACTCTCAATTTCGACGACAATGGGAGTTGTCATGGTAGCTTATAATGGGTATTAAATGTTTAATAGGAATATAATGCGTAGTATTAAAATGTTCACTATATACTATAAAAAGTTCAAGCCTTTATGATGAATGTTAACAATGTAATAGGGTGATTCTACGATAATGGGACAATTCGATGGTCGGTGATTATTTTTGAATACAAATACCACTAAAAGGAAAATTAATATGTATGATGAGTCGAAAAGTGTTTCTGTGCTTAGTACAGTGCTCAATTAACCGATACCTACGTATTTTGACTTTTAAAAATAATTTTAGTGTTAGAAAATCATATAACCTGGCATGTCACCTCACCAGAACTGCCCATGTTTGTGAGGTTTTTTAATTCTCAAAGCTTCTTTTAACTAATGATGTAATAAAACTGTATTACTGGAATATCTAGTACTACGTTTCTAGAAATAAAAACGTTAAGTTCTTATTTTTTCAAGTTTTATACAACTTGATTTTGATGTCACCATTGGCAAGCATCATTCACCTGACAATAATATAAATTCAAATATTGTGCCATTTTAAGCAACGGTCACATTGGCCACTGTAACAGCCAATAGCTTTCATGTTTCTGTAGACTACAATGCAGCGCCATTTTGAGGTTATGTAAACAGTTGAGTAGAAACCAAGTATGAGTGCATTCTTCTGTGACAGTGTCAGTAAAAGTATCATTAACCTGGTAAGTATTTTATTGTTTTAATAAGCATTTGTTTTTTACCGTCTTCCTATCACATGTAGTAGTCATAGAATGCAATCAAAATGTGTACATTTGTATTGCCAATTTTAATTAGTTTCTTTCAAAATGTTGCAGATGTCATTTTGCCATCATTAACCTGCGCCGTCATTAACCTGTTTCCATCCTAACAGGTGATTGATCAGAATCAAGTTAACGACGTTCTTGTGATGAAATAAGGTTTTTTATTAAAATTTTCAAAGATTTAGGAATGGGATGGGAATTTAAGGTTGTTAATTTTTAGAAACAATATTGTGTTACTCTTGTTACAGGTATTTAAAATGTCACGGAGGAAGAATAATAAGACTCATGAAGAATTATTAAACGGAAGAGAGAATTGGAAAAGAAACGATATAAGAGAATTAAGGAAAACCCCGAGTTATACGAAAAGTATAAAGAAGCAAACAGACGAAAATATGAGAAGCGAAAGGCAGAAGGGGCGATCAAGCCAATCAACGAGCTAACAGAAAGAGAAAAACAGCACAAAAGAAAAAAATGGCGGCAAAGTGCGGTAAAATACAGAGAAAAACAAGCTGCAATGAGGGCAGCCTCTCAATTCATAAAAGAAACGACACTTCCTGAATGTCGTCAAGGATCACCAGCTCCAGTACCGGTTCAGCCGCCAATTCACAATCAAGATAGAAGAGTGATTGTAGCTAGAGCGAAATCTGTGCAGATTCGGAAGGCTAGAAACAAACTTATTATGAAAAAAGACCAAGAAATCGCACATCTCAAGCAAAAATTACGCAATTTTCAGAGGTTGCTTATGCGTCAAGCGAATAAACGCGACCGCCAGGCTGCAACACCAAATTCAAAAGTAAATAACTTACTCAAAATTTCGGAAACACAAAATGATGTTATCAGAAAGCGACTTTTATTTGCGGAAGTAATTGAAGATCAGTTGCAAGATAATTTTAATAAACTGTCTTCGCAAAAGGAGAAACAAATATTTACCAAAGTTCTCACGGGAAATGTTGTGAAAAAATACCGTTTACTAAATGAATGTAACAAATTTGTGACCTATAAACGTGCTCGTTCTTCAGAGTCTCAGCCAGAGAAACTTTTGGATGTAAATCATTCTCCAAGAAGTGACAAAGTAATAAAATCACAAGTTGTCCAGTTTCTTGAGGAAGATGTAAACAATAGGGTTTGTCCTGGAAAAAAGACTGTGTTTCAAAATAAAAGGGAAAAGAAGTAAAACAAAAGAGAATTTTGACAGACTCACTTAAGAACTTGCATAAAAAGTTTACAGAAGAGCATTTCCCTTTGTCATATTCGCTCTTTTGTAAGTGTCGTCCTTTTTGGATTAAGCCGCCTAAAATCAATGAATGGGACACATGTATGTGTAAGATTCACTGTAATATGGATCTACTCATTAAAGCCTTGAATAAGGTTAACATAATAAACAGTACAAATTACAGAAGTGTTTTAGATGAACTTTGTTGTTACAGTTATGACGAAGATTGCTTATCAAGACAATGTTCAAAATGTTTTAATTCTGTTGTAACTTATAACGAATTGGATCATTCTATTCTCGTCTCTTATCAAGAATGGATAAATATTTCTGAAGACATCCTTGATTCAAAAACAGGAAAAATGCGTACCATAAAAAAGATAAAGAAGACTACTCTAACAGCTCATCCGTACGAGATAGTAAAGAAATTTGAGAAAAATATTTCTCGTATCTTAAAACATCAATATAATATTGTTCACCAATATGCTGAAATAAGTAATTTCAAGAAAAGTTATTTAACAGAGCGCGATGCGTTGATTCATCTCGATTTTAGTGAGAACTACGCCACCAAGTATGGAGAGGAAATCCAATAATACCATTTCGGAGGATCTCGTAGACAAATCAGCCTCCACACTGTCGTGGTCTATGTAAGAGATGTTACAAGTGATGAAGATGAAAAATCTCTGCACACTCAGTGTTTCTGTACTTTGTCAGAAAACTTGAGCCACAGTCCACCAGCTATCTGGGCACACTTAAAGCCTGTTTTCAAATGGTTATCATCATATGAAAATATTACCAACCTACATTTTCTGAGTGATGGGCCTGTTACCCAATATCGGAATAAAACAATGTTTTACAGCCTAGGTAACAAGCTGCAAGAATTTTATCCGAAAGCCATCAATTTTACATGGAATTACCATGAAGCAGGCCACGGAAAGGGCGCACCAGACGGAGCCGATAGGCTGGTGGCTGAAGGTAAAGACGTTCCGGATCTATCATCACTTGCTAACACATTAAGATCCAATTTAAATGGCGTGATAATTGAAGTGGTATTAGATGAAGACATAGAGTATGTACAGCTCATGATTACTGAAAAGGAGATTATTCCATTCGTAGGTACCATAAACGTTCACCAAGTTACAGGTTCTAAACTAGATAATTTTATTCGAATGAAAACGTTAAGTTGTTTTTGCAGTCAACAGTGCGAGCATTTTAAAATAGGTACTATTCCATGCAGTAATCAGACTAAAGGCCACTGAAGTTTATGACTTTTCAGATACTGATTTTGATACTCCAGGGCCCAGTCATGAAGGAGTTGCTGACCAAGAAAAAATTAAAAAAGGTGATTACGTGCTTATCAAATTTGAAGGAAAAAAATGCGATTATCGTTATGTTGGCGTTTGTGAAGACAATATTGACGAAGAAGACAACGAAGTTAAAGTAATGTTTTGTAAACTTTGTAAAGATGATGGTACCTTGTTTAGAGTAGACGAAACAGACGTATCTTATGTGAGTTGTGATAAAATATTTAAAAAGTTTCCCAATCCAAAGCTACTCGTGAAAGGTGGTCGAATTTATTATAAATTTAATAAACCCGTTGATGTTTATGAAAAAGAAAGTAAAATTACAGGGTAATTTTGAGGTTTGTAATAATTACAGGGAGAATAAACAATTTTAATTTAGTTTTTGAGCTATGCGCCAAAAGAATTGGCTGTGATTTAGATTTAATTTTAAGTTTGTTGATTAATATTTTTGATTAAAATAAATACATTTATCAAGATTTATTGTTTTCTGCCATTTTCATTTCAATTTTGTCTTTCAACTGTAAAGAATTCATTCATCTGTTCATTAACCTGCAGTGCAGTCATTCACCTGACTCATCTTTTTCATTTTTATCCATTAAATTCTTTAAAAAGCAAAAGTTTGTCTGGTCTTTTTGGTAGAATGTTTCTATTGATATCCAGAATCGAATAACAAAGAATCAACCAACACAGTTACTTTTTTTGCTTTGACCAAATTCATATATCATTCTGTCCCATTTCCGTAGAATCACCCAATAGCTATTCTAAAAAAACTGCATTTTTCATTAAAATCTCTTGGCACTTTTCAGACCAATTTTGGTCATTTTACTTGGCACTCAAAGGGTTAATCATGTAATTGTCTTTCGTTCTTTCTTTCTCGGGTGCATCTTACCTATTGTGACTTACTGTTCACCTATTTGGACTATGGCCACCAAATCTAATCTTGATAAATTGGAGCGCATATCGTCTTTCTTTTTGGCCATAATGCGTCACCGCTGCCCTCATCTGCGTCATTTACCCAAAGCTGATATCATTAGTACCCTCAAAATTCCAACTTTTCCATCTTGCAGAACCATTTCCGATCTTTCTTTCCTTCATAATATAATGAATGGCAATCTACGCTCCTCTCTTCCTTTTCTTTAAGAATTCCCTCAAGATCCACTAGACCATCTGCACTGTTTCACTTGCATACACCTCCTCTTTCCATAGCTCAACGCTCTCTTTTCTTCCGTCTTCCGAATTCATACAATCTCTTCAGCAGTAAATTTGATCTCGACGTCTTCCAAAATAGAACCACATTTAAGACTTCTGTTCTCTCACTTGTTAAATGAATCTTTCTTATCCTCCACGTATGATATTTACTGTTTCTTCTTCTTTTCTTTTTTCTTCCTCATTTTAATTTTTGTTAATTTAATTTATGTGTTATCTGTTTGTTTTACGTTATCTTATTTATATTTACCTGTTTGTTTTGTACTTTATTTTGTTATGATATTCAGTGTAACTGGTCTTTGTGCTGTTTCTGAATTCTTGCTAATAAATAAATTGAATAAATGATTGACTGTGTTGGGTTGGGATTGCAAGAGGGCGGTTACGCAGACCTCTTACAAAGCCCAACCACAACACAGTCAATCATATTTTGGAATACTGTGACTTTATTTCATTAAAACGAAAAAATATTAGTAGAGAGGCGGCTGCGCCGCCAAGCATAAGTATTGAGTGCATCGCTCTTGGAATATTGGCGAATTAAATATCCCATTGTGGAGGTATAATAGAACAGTTGGTGGGGTGTAATAGAACAGTATCAAAATGCGTAATAACAATTGTACCTTCTTTTTTATTTTTGAAATAATGTGAACAGTTCAACCACAAGGTGAATATACTAATTGTAAGAGTCACAATAACGACTTATTCATCGCTGATGATAGACTGCATACGACATCTTAGTTTCGACAATAGACCGAATATGACATGAATACCCTATATTTTATTATTTTATCTGAGCTTTAGTAAGAGCTGTTTAATTCAAATTGCACATAATTACTAATTGCAGCTGCGGAGATTTAAAAACATCGAGAAAGCTCCAATATTTATTTACATGGTAAACATATGATATACTTTTTTGGATAATACCTGATCATGCCTTTGAATTTTTTTTTGTTTTTCGAAAACGTTTTCTGTAATACCCATACTATACTTAAACCGTAGTTGCTCAATAATTTCCCAAATTAATGATGGACGGACATGGCCTGACTATAAAGCGTTCTTTTTCACTTTTATTAAAGTACACAAAAAATAAAAAGATATTATTTCAGTAAATGATTTTTAACAAATATTATAAGAAAATAAATACCTCGAATGCAAATTGTAGTACAAATAAGTTAAATTTTTTAGCGCCTGGATTTAAGCAATGCCAATTTACCAATAACACTTTTTCATTTTCAATAGAAATTACTGTAAGCGAATTTAATCTATCTTGGCACATGAATGATCTTAACATTTAATATGGGCCTGGTTGTCTTCATTGAAGCTATTATTCTATACCTAAGACGTCGAAAAAATCCGAAGCACTAAATCACTGTCTTTAATTACCGCTAAACTAAACCTAAACTTCAAAGTATATATGAAAATGAGACTTACGCTGAATGGTCGTTGTTCCTCTTAAGTCAGGCGAAAATTATTTTCCCTCTGACCGGCTAAGGTTTCCTGGAATAAACAAAAATTAACGAACTTAGATTACTCTTCATTTCCACGAAACGATAACCGTCCAATATTATTGTATATGTTTCATATTTATAATAAATATGAAAAAGTACTAACCTCTAATAAACGATAAGGATTCACTCTGGGTACAGAAAGATCTATCTTACTCCAACAAATTGCCAAGTATGACTGACGAATGATGCGTACTATTCAATAAGAAAGGGATTGTTTGTATTTCACGCTGAGTCATCCGTTATGGCGCCGCGAGTGGCGAGATTTTGAAGCTAACTTTTTATTTTTTTTACTTTTAGGGGGTCGCTCACGTGACCCTCCAAGGAAAGGAGGAAAATTACACTCGTGCTCAGAAAAAGTTTTTCAGGAGAAGTAGTTTTAGCTAAATTGTAACTACGAATTTTTATTTTATTTTTTTTAAGTACATGCTAATCTCGTCACCTGAGGACGCCAGGGTACTGAAGGTGTGTTATTGAAGACTATATAACCTGAAAATCAAACAAAAGTCAATTCTCTTGGAACGGAGAGCGCAACGCTCTCCATCTGGAGCACAGATAAGTTAGAAAAAGTAAGATGAGATGCTGTCTGGATAGCGTTACTTTTGAACAAATAAACTGCTAATCTATGGACCGCGGAGAAGAGAAACTACCCTCTCACGCCATTTGTTATTTCTCACGCTCAGGGCCCCATTCATCGAGTTTTCAAGGTTTATGACCGCATGAGAAAACAAAGAGACCAATGGGGAAGAAGGCGAAGGGAGAGAGGGAAGAAAAGCGCAATCTGGAGCCCCCCTTTGGTGGAGGCCCCTATGCGAAGCATACTCTGCATACCCCATCACGCAGGCCCTGCACACACGGATACGTTGTCTAATTTCTTCATGTTTTTGGTCATCACGTATAGGGATGTGGAATAAATTCCATTGCGCCTCCATGATTCGAAGTTGCTGGTCTCCTTCCAAATATCAACAGCTTTATAATTAGACGGGACACGACAATAACTTTGTCGACATTCGGGATCGATGATTATGCACACAACTGGCACCATTCATCAATATCTGTGTGTGTGGTTATGTACCGCGAATGTTAAGACAGATTTTCATTGGGATATTTAAATTTCTAACATCGGACCTATGAAAAGTTACGGATAGATCTACCTATAAACGTCGGGGAAGTTAGTACGAGCGTAACACCTGTACTCTTGTTAGTACTCTTGAGACACATCCGGGGTTTCGCGCAGCAAGGGATTGGATAAGCTCCATTCCACGATTATCGTCTGATTAAGGACCACCGCTATTCACTGGTTCACAAACACACTAACGGATTAGGTAAAGCTCAGCGCAGTTATTACACCTGCGAAACACGACAAAGGAGGCTACAGATTCGACCTAACCGAAAGTGGAATTATCTTCAGAGCACGCGAATGTATTAAACGATTGTTCGACTCTGAAAACTCGTTGCTCAGGATAAGGTAAGAAGGATATCCTTTGAAAATACCTATTTCTCATGTCGACCTTCCCCTTGTCATCTCAGGTCTTTAGAGGAATCCCGTTCATTCTTTTGCATTTACTGCAAAATAAGCAAATTTACGTGATTTCCACCATTATATTTTATTGTCTGTCTGTCTGTTCCTTTATGCACGGCCACAATCAAGAGATTCCAACCAAATTTGGCATGATAGTAGGGATCAGTAAGGGGAAGGTCAGCGTGGGGTTTTAGTGCCCGTCTGTTCAAAATGGCGGCCGATTTAAACATTAAATTACGCGTATTTTGCCGAGTCCTACTTTTGATTAGAATCAAATTTGGTATGATTGTGGAGGGTTCCCAGGATTAATTCATGTGTGGATTTGTTTCCCTCTGCCCGTTGTATTCCAAACGGCGGCCGATTGAATTATTAAATACCATAGTAATTATTAAATACTAGCTGAAATACCCGGCGTTGTCCGGGGAAATCTGGTTCAAATCCGATCGGAATTCTAGATGATACGATTACCTTTGACCATATTTGTTACGAAGCTTGAAGCTAGGAGAATGCAACATTTTGCTCGATTCTTTAGAACTAATAGGCCTTCATAGCACGCCTTTTAAACCGAAGAATTACTTTGGCGTGTTTTTTCATCATCCCGATACTAAACATTATTCCAAAATTACTTTCAGCCATAAAAATGTTAAGCATTGGTTTTTAGTATGATAATAGGTTGTTAACTATACGAAAAAATCGCCGCAGTTTAATCTTTAAAAAATCAACAAAACCATACACTCACGCTAAAGGATACCGAGAGCCAATCCATAATCAAAACATGTTCATGCGACACGATCACATTATTTACGCGTCCGTCTGAAACACGGCTTACTCCCAAGCGAAAGTAAGGCGGGAGGCCTAGGACGTGGAAGCGATTAAGGGAAGCCAATTTCACAGCCGACGGGTGAGCAGTTCGGTTCGATAACGGAAACCGAAAGGAAGAGGAGGAACGGGAGGCTGAAAGTGAAGATAGTGTGGGCAACGTCTCCATCTCGATACCAAAAGCGAACTTAACCGCGGGCCGCCCGCCTTTCCACCGGAAGGGATGCGAAATGTATTAGACTTCGGAGAGGTCTCGTGTGTGCCTTTTCACTCGAGGTTGCCTATTTCCGGCGAAATAATGGAACCGCGTGCCCCTTAACCCGAACCCTTAAACGGCGGCGATCAGTCCTTTGTGAGGCTAACGTGTAAGGGGCGGAGAGAAATGGCCGCAAAACCTTTAAAGGGATAACCGCTCGAGCATTTTTGGAGAGGACGGTGGAACGGGAGGGTGGGGGAGAGTCGAGGATTCGCACAGAAGACTAGAATATAATGTGTAAGGGCGAGGAAGGAGAGCTGGAAGGCAAGATTCGACGAATTTTGTACTAATTAACGCTTAAACTACAAAGAGCACTCTTCTTACAGAGGAGGACATAGGATATATATAGGATATAGGAGGATACTAATGTCTGGCCCAAACTACTATAGTTAGAGAGCTGAAATTTAATACACAGGTGAAACAAAAAAAATTATCGGAGGAATAAATGCTAAATTGCAACAATGTTTATTTTCTTGGCCGTAAAAAATTATAAACAATTTTACTAACATTTCATGGTTTAGGTACTTCCAAATGGGCTATGAAGCTGAAATTTTTACAAGAGGTAGAATTTGCCAAATAATGAAAACGGGAATATAGAAATTTGAAAATTTTTATTCGTTCGGCCGTAATAAATTCTCAAATGTTTAAAAAATTGACTAATGTTTATGTACTTTCTGTAGATCCAGGAAGCTGAAAATTTTAACAGAGTTAGGAAATAATGTCCCGGTGGTAAATAACATTGAAAATTTCAGAAATATTTAGTGTCGCGTCTGTTAAAAATTAATAAATTTTAAACAATGAAATTCAGATAAATGCACTTCTAGAGGTGCTACATTGAAGAACCATGGAATTTTTTCGCGATTTAAATTCGTCATCACCTGAAAAAGTGTTAATCAAGCATCTCTACCAAATTTCGAGTTTCTATCATTATTATTTCTCGAGTTATTAGCGTTTGCATAGCGTGATCAACCAACCAACCAACGGATGACGGCTATTATTATATAAAATATTTCCCAAAGTTTGTCTCTCTCATTAAGCACACCCAAACTATAAGACCTAGAACGACCAGATTAGGTGCGGTTCTTACTTACATCATGACTTGGTGAATGGTGTAGGTAGGGTCAACCGGGATTAGTCAGTGCTGCCAATATAGGAGATTAACATTTTCCCATAAGATAACACGTAAAAATCGATTGCTTGACGTGCTGGATTTTTTTTGTTGCTAATTTCAATTATTTAAAATGAAGATACGAACTCGGGACAATTAATCTGAAAGAATGAACCTAATACTTTTTTTAAAGACAAAATTTGAACCTAACGCCATTTGGCGTAAACTTTAGTTTTTAATCATGAAAAGGGGTATTTTTATAGGTTTGTAGCAATGGAAAATGCTAAATACCATGGCAACGAGATCAATGCTTTTAAATGGGAACTGATCTCACATGCTATACCGATCAACGCTGGGAAATTTTGCTAGTTCATATCATAAAATGCGACAACGGATTTGCTCGCTAATTTAATACGTTTAGATTTTACCTGTGGCATTTTTAAATAATTACATTCATTGTCATGTGTTAAAAATGTCGGAAATTTTATATATTAGACAGGTGCATTGTGTAAACATTTTTCATTCCATTAAAATTGAAAAACATGCGCGTGCTAAAAATTTGTTTCTTTCTTTCGCGTGTAAGGGAATAAAATTTGATTTTAAAGGCACTACCGAAAAAAACACCTAATACTTATATTTAAATGGCTTCCTAATTAATAATTTCAACGACAAATTTTCTTTGGTTTTAACTTTAATTGGCTAACGAAATTAATTCTACTCGTATTTTACCCCACCGCCAATTTACATCATTAATGATACATTCCATATTTTATAACTCTTGTGGGAAATATTGAATAAGCCGTTATAATGAGAGACTTGCAGGTAAATATGCTGTGCTGAATCCTAATATTTCAGTTTAGCGTTATATTACGAGATTCTTCATTTGTTTGTTGGAATTCGTTACTAATGCAACGGTTAAATTTGGAAATAATAATATCATGAAAGAGTATAAGATATTTTTAGTTTTTTTAGATATTTGCAAAAATGATTTTTTAACTAAAAATTTGTTACTAATAGGTAATTATAAAAATTTTAAAATAATATTTTTTCTTTAAGTTGAAATAATTATTGCACGTGTTAATAATAAATTATAATAACTTTCATAGACATCTAATGCAGCAAGTGCCATATTCAATAAATAATGAACCTGCCCAATTTAATCATTGATTCGTTAATTTTCAACGTTAAAGTTATAAAAATTTCATTAAAGTCATCTAACTTTCGGTAACTCCGTGATTCTAATCAACTATCTTCAAGCGATGCAATCTCTTGTATTCAGCCTCCAAGTAATTTATTCTCCCAGCATAAAAACTTCTTTTCCCGATCTCATTCTATCTAAAAAAAAATCTAGTCTTCCTGAGAATAGACTCTAAACACCTAAAGCCATCCATATCATCTATGAGTTCTCCGTCTACTTTAATACTCATCATTGATTTTTCTCTCTTTGAAAAGACTGCCGTTTCGTTCCAATCAATTTTCCTGCCCAACTCCTTAACTTTTTAGTTAGGAAGTTCTTCAACTCCTGCGAATCTTTCGCAGAATTACTCTCTAAAATCAGCCGCGATTCTCATAATGTTGCCTCCGCCTTTCCTACCGTGCGTATTTTTATCTTTTCTTCAGCATGGTTATTAAAAGAACTCTGAATCTTGACTATCGTTATTTTATCGTCTCCCTAATGGAGCTAGTTTCCATTCTTCGCCTATCATTATTTACCCGCGTCGGATGACATATTTCCTCTTGTTCGACGAATTAACTAAAAACAAACCAAACGAAAACGAAGAGGGAATGATGCAGGAATAAAAGCGCCAAAAAAATATGACGTAATTTCTTTGTATAATTAATAGCGGAAAACGGTAAATTTGTGATCGAACTATTTACATCGTGATCGTAAATAAAATGAAGAACTCACGAGATACCTCCAAATCACCGTAAAGGCGGTACTTACGTGCCAAGGCACAAAAGACTCGCAAGATCACTTAGAACGCGCGTTTCGAGAGCAACGCTGTCATCTTCAGCAATGTCAAAGTGTGTAAGGTTAGGCGGAGTATTTATACTATTGTTGACCGTTAGAGAAGTAGGGGAGGGGAAAGGGAAAGGTGTATCGATCGTTAACGATATGAAGTTTGGTAACGATTTGGCAAGTATTTTTTGAGTTAGAGCGCCCACAATCACATACACACAGCTCACAATCACACACACACACACAGACATTCCGAAAAGTCTAAACGTGTTCTAGGGACCTCAAAACGTATTTCCGTTGAAATATCGAAGTCGATTTTTTTCATGGAAACTACTTTCTCTATACTACGTATATGGAGAAAGTAAAAAATATATCCAGTACATGACTTTCTCCGTAAAGTAATATGATACCCCTGATTGGCGTACGTGATTCATTTTTGCGATTTTCTTATTATATTTGATTGTAAGTCCTTCATATCAAATTTCATGAAAATCCGTCCCGTAGAAGCCGAGAACGTACATGCGGACGGACGGACAGACCGACGATAATAGGCGCTCACGCTGGAAGCGAAACTCGACTAAAACCAATAAGTATACAAAATTGTTAGCTGTCAACAATTAAAACATGTTATCGAAGCAACTGAAACAATGGTATCACTTAGTGACGTAGTACTTCACATAAATTCATATGAAAAATTAATAATAATAATAACAAACCTCATAAACAATCGGTTTTATGAAAAATGTTTCGAACAAAACTTGTAGAAAATTACGTTATCCACAACTTTGATAATTATAAACATTTGCATAAATTGAGTTTTAAAGGAGATATTAGAAAATAAATACGGAAAAAAACAAGAATAAAGTCCACTTCCTGTTGGCCGGTTTTAGCCCAAACCTTTTCAATTCTTCATTTGCTAATAAGAATATTAAATATTATGTCTTGTGCAGATCTCATTCAGTTTTTGAATTAGAGAGCCAACGAAATTCTATCATATACACATGCATCATCGAAAAAATAGCCAAAACATACACAGGGACAGTAGCGCAACCAGGGGGGGGGGGGGGTGCAAGAATTTCGTATACCGTATTTACTCGTGTAACCCACGCGCCTTTTTTCCCAAAACGCCTGTGAAAAAGGACGTACGCGTCTTATTCGAGGATTCATTTATTTATGTACCTCGCACACCTTTTTCCCAAAATGTCGTGTCGGTAAACAAATATATCTTAAGCCAGCACCCATGCCACACCTATTATTTTATTTATTAATTTATTCGTATTGAAACGTGTTCTTTGTAAATAAATTTTAAGTCTATATAACGATAAGCACAAAGATTGGGCCAGCGTCCCCACCAGTCCCCACTGCCGATTGAACGCGTCGCAAGAGCGTAAAGTCACAATATTGTAGCAGCAGTGGCGTAGGGACCATGGATCCGATGGATCGGTCGATCCAGGGCCCGGAGCTCGAGGAGGCCCGAAGGTCCGTGGTCGACATATAGAAAATTTTACCACAAGTGCTGATAAATACAGTGCAAACGAGATCATGAAACATTTCATTAAAAATTTCACCTTAAAAAATAAAATAACCAAAAAATATACTATATTGGAGGAGAGAGGGGGGCCCGTACAGACTTCTCGAACCAGGGCCCGACTTCACCTTGCTAAGCCACTGTGTAGCAGTGATATAAATTAAACACAATGTCTTTTCACGTAATGGGAACACCGGTTACAATATCACATATTCTGCCGCTACATTGTTAATACCAGCTACTTTTAAACGCACACATTAAATTACAATGGAAATGTGCGAGATTTTTCCGCAGCGGCAAGTATCGTATCCTTAGGGGATATAAAGCTCAGACAGATTTAAAGTCTGCCTTTTTAACTGAATTAATCATGGGCAGACGAGTCACAGCGCCTGTTCTTGTCGCCTGATTAGTGTCTGTTGTCAAACTGTGAGTGTTTACTCCTATGTTGTATTCTGTGATATTACACTTACAGGAAAGATTCATCAAACACAAAGAAATACTTCAATCGCTGAATATTTTAATTCCTGGTAAAAATAATACCAATTACGAAACGAAACTTGAACGTTTACTGTCAAAATATGCATTTGATTTACAAAACTGCAGTGCGAATGTTTTAATTGCTGGATACAACTTGCGGCAACGGAAATTTAGTGATTGGGCTAAGGATTTAATGTCAAAATCCGCAATTGACTGTTTACAAGTGTGTAACATCGACATATTTCCAAATATTTATGTACTTTTGAAAATCCTGGCATCATTACCTGTGATAACCTGCACTGCAGAAAGATCATTTTCAACTTTAAAATGTACAACGTATCACAAATGGGCGCATTTCGTGCAATAGAGTATTAGAAAGCAATTATATACCTGTACGCAGGGGTGAGCTGGAGGGGGCTCGGTGGGGCTCGCACGAGCCCTTTGTTAAAATTTGACTTTTCCAACGAGCCCTTTGTTAAACTTTTCGGACGTATGTACTATATATATATTAAGGATATATACTGGGCCATTCCAATGTAAATTCATAAATTATCCCGCTAAAACGCAAAGGACAGACTTCCTGAGAATAGTTTCTCGAAGAACTTGCCCCTTTTCTTCCACTGCTACACTGTCGGGGGCCTCCCAACATTGTAGCATTTTGGTGTTTCTAAAAACCGCGCAACGTTCACTTCCCTTCAGTTGTAACAAAACTGCCTTCGAGTGAATTGTGAGTGTATTTTTTGTGGCGTGTGCATCTGTTCTACTGAGGAAAAAGCACCACAGTATCGTTACATTTGCGGAATTTTTATTGAGTATAGCAGGTCAGTGTTTTAAATTATAATAAAGAAAAATATTCACTGCGAGTACTCGTTACTCATTCAAATCAATTTTGACCATATTTCAGTAAAATAGTGCACACTAGGAGAACGAACCTAACCTGTTGGGACCAGTGCAGCATCGTAGTTCAAAAGGTTAGTAGTTGTATTAATTCGCTATTTTAAGAAGTGCGATCATCCTATTTAATTATCAGCGCCAAATAACCATGGGTCGGGTCGGCTTAGGTGCTTTAGATCTGGTTTAAAAAAAGTTAAGTTTTAGTTAAAATTTCCATTGAAATGACGGAATGAATGAATGGTGTTCAATATTTTTTTCCTCCACATGATGCTCGTCACACTATTATAGAAAATTTGTGGCCCCTTGCGCTAAGTAACACTCTTCTACATTTTTTTCATATCTATTTATTCTATAAAATACATAAACCAAATTTTCTTTATATAAACCTTTTAATCTTTTAAAATCAAACTTTTGGTTTATATAACATAAATTTAAGTTAATTTCTTTAAAAAAACTTATCGTCTCAATTTTTTAAAAGTTTATAGAAATTGTATAGTAAAATTTTACAGAAGTTCCTCATCGGCACCCATTGAAACTACTGAAATCGACAAATCTCTCCAAGGACCAGATTGTTGGTCTCTATCACAATGTGAATATTTTCAAGAAAAGGATAAATGGCTAATTGTTAAAAAAAAATTAGGCTGTAAAATATGTTCAGATATTACTTTTTTGGGCTCAGAGAAGGAAAAACATATACACGCATCTCATGAATGGATTAACTGTTCCGTTATTGCAAATGGAAGTAGTAAAGAAACAAAACAAGCGTCTTTGAGAAAGAAATGTAAAAAACACTCGTTTGCGACTTCACATCTGAAAATGATGAAGATTTTAGAAGAATCGAAAAAGCAGGCATTGCCCTTGGTGACTGACAATAGCAATAGTAAAGCTATAGACACTACCGTTAGGATTTTTAATGTAGTGTACAGCGTAGCTAAATAAAATAGACCTATGTCAGACATTGATACTGCACTTGAATTGCAAAGAAAGAATGGCGTTGATGTAGGAAACTGCCTTCATTCACGGTTTTCAGCAATTCGAATTGTGGAACACATTTCCAATCAAATTAAAGAAACACTATTTACAAACATAATTCATGAAAACGCGAAGGTATGCCTTATAATAGATGAAGCATCGACACTATCAAAACATAGTGCACTAGTTATTTATTTACGATGTGAAATTAACTTTGCGGCAGAACCAATAACAGTTTTTGTAGATCTCACCGAGCTTTCCTCAACAACTGCGGACAGCATTTTCAGTTCTTTAATGGAATGTCTTCATATTCATGGTTTTAATAAAAGCTTTTTGCTCGGATGGTGCCAGTGCAATGTTGGGTAGGAAATCAGGAGTGGCCAGAAAGTTAACAGAATTATTTCCAAACATCATTATTTGGCACTGTTTGAACCATCGCTTGCAGTTAGCTTTAGATGATGCTATCAAAGATATTAATCAAGTAAACTACTTTAAAATATTTTTGGACAAAGTGTACTCAATTTATCACCAATCAAACAAAAACCAAGCAGGACTACATGAAATTGCAGACGATTTCGGGATCGAAATAATAAAAATTGGACGTGTTCTAGGTCCTAGATGGGCAGCATGCAGTATAAGAGCGGCTACTGCAGTCTGGAAAGCATATCCCATTTTATATACTCATTTTAAAAAACATAAAGAATTTGAAGGAATGGCAAAAAGATTGTCTAATATAAATTTCCTCAGTGATTTAGCTCTGATGATAGATATTTTGGATGAGATAGCATTGTTATCAAATTCTTTACAATCACGGTCAGCAACTTTACAAAAGGCCGACAAACTTATAAGACGCACAATAAGAGCAATGCATTCACTCAAGGAAAGTATTGGTAAACACGAAGAAGAAATTTCTCAGTTAATTAAATCCGATACTTATAAATACATACCATTTCAAAGCATTTCATTGAAGTTAGCTAACTCTCTTCCTAGAGGTCAACTAATTCAAAGTGTAATTGATAATTTGACAGCCAGACTTTTATCGACAAATCATTTTTTTTTCAAATCAGCATACATTGAATATGGGAACGATTTAAATAATCATAAGCAATACGAGTACCTTTTATCACTCTTTGATATGTTGGAACCAACCTCTTGGAACTTTGAGGAAATACTTTCTCCATGGCTAGAAGGGGAAAAGAAATTACAGCAGCTAAATATGTTGTTAAAATTTAAAATAGATATTAATGACTTCAGGGATTTTGTGGACTCAAATCTCCAATCAAAACCGCATGCTCCTATTCCTCTTACAATTGCAAAAGCTATGAAAATCACTAACACAGATGCAATCAGCAGTGCAGAAGCTGAACGAGGTTTCAGTGTAATGAATGATATAGGCACCTGTGAAAGAAGTAAACTCACAATTAGCCATGTGTCCAATCTGATAACTATAAAAATATTGGGTAAATCATTAACAGATTGGGATGCAGTACCTTTTGTAAAAACCTGGCTACGCCAACATCGTCTTGCAGATGATACTAGAGTTCGACCCAAGGTTGCTGTGCAACCAACAGATAATCAAAAAGCATTATGGAACCTTCTATAAATTGTAAATGTATGATGTAAATTGAGCCTATCCTTGCAAAAACTAGACAAAGCGACAACTACTAAAAACTCCAGAAAACACATTTAAAGTTTACGAATTTAAAGTATAATTGTTCACTAAATAAATGCATTTTATTTCATTTTTCTCTTTTATCTTATTAGCTGTATATTATGTAGAAGGAAAATACATCAGATTGATGTTTTAGTGAATAATGTATTATTGTAGGTGTAGGAGTCCGCATGAAACAATTTACAAATTAGACGAAAAAGATTACCTTATTATGAATAACTTAGACAAAATTTAAGTGTAATTTATATGACAGAGGAGATATGGGGGCAATACAGTGGAGGAATGCAGGATTCATGATATTCTAATGACATTTAACAGCCTTATACTTATACCCAAAAGTTGATTATTTATTTATAATTTCAATAAATAATTGTAAATATAAGTTGACAAATAAAACATTGTATTCTTATGTAAATTTATTTCTAATTCCTCTCTTGGATTTATTTCACTTTATGGCATTCTAGTACATATAGCAAACCTAACCTAAAAATAGCTAAAAAATATGAAAAAAGTATTAAATACGGTTATCAACAGAAAATAAATATAAATTTAAATTTTTTTAGAAATAAAAGTCCGAAAAACACATATTTTCTGAGGGTATCTTGTTTTCCTATGTTGAAATTCGATATCAGACCTTCTTCCGAATTTCTACCCATCTCTTTGTTGTTAAAATACAGCGAGCCCATTCTTAACAGGTTGCCGTCATACCCCTGCATATAGCGAGCCCCTTGTTACCAGATTGGCAGCTCACCCCTGAGTATTTCCATTGTTTCAATACTATCAATTCGTTATAGCATTGCCTGTTGGTCCTTCCAGTAAGAATAAAGTGTTTTTGTATTTAAATATATTTTTTATTGATCCCAGCTGCTTTATGCAAAACTCGATTAAGTAATTATGAAAGAGATTATTAGTATTCTATCTGAAAACTAACCACAAAATTGTACCAGAGACCTTTATTTGTAATCCTGAATGCATATGGTAATCTTTGATGGCATTGATATGTTTTTATATGATTTTGCTCTCAAATTTTGTTTTTGATTGGCTTATGGTTCAAATAATTCTTAGCAATACTTTTTTTGTTTTTGGCATGATATTAATTGAGTTTTACTGCATCAAATTCCATATCAGTGACTATATCACAGCATAATATTTATTTTATCACTTCAAGAAGAAGTTGCTGTGATTGTTAATGTTGGTGATTGTTAATGACTTTTGCCTTATTACAATACCTCTATTGTTTTGAAATTCACCAACCAATCTAATAACCTTATGGTGCAGTTATTTCTTTATAAAATTTAAGGTAAATTAAATAGTTTCTGATACAAAGATCTCAACTTTACTTTTGATATTTTTTAATTCATATTGCACTAATCTGCATATTCTTTGGCCCTCAATATTGTGATTTTTTCATGTTTAACCATATGTGTAAAATTTCCATGCATATATGCCAAATGATTGATGCTGCTTTATGTGTCTCTACATCAGTGCTTCTCAAAGTGTAATCCACAAAAGTCTTCCAGGTGGTCCACAGGCTGGTCCAAAATGCAAGTTACTGATACACACTGTCATGCTAGAGAACAGACCAGAAACCTAATTTCCAACACTCGCGTGGAGTCTTACAATAGTGATAAGGCTAAATATACCATTTTAAATTAATTCATAGGTGTAACTCACCTGAATAGTCCTAAAGCAATTAATGTTGACCAAAACAAATTAAATTAATACCACTGAAATTAACTAAATTCTTCACAGCGTAAAATCTCTGTGGTTACAATGAAACGTCCTAGCAACTGTTCCTATTCCCCTACTTTGTTTGGAATAATCAAAAATGATTACTCTATTAAAGTTTTAGAAGTGGCAAGATGGGAGTGGATGGAGTAGGTGATCCACGAGGTCTTTTGCCCATCTAAGTGGTCCGCAGACCGAAAAAGTTTGAGAAACACTGCTCTACATGCATTTCTGTTGTATTTTGTATGCGATCAATAAGGTGCATATGCATGGCGAATAATCCTATATGTTTACATATTTCCTGATTATATGTCAGTCAATAGTCAAGGTTTGCAGACCGTGGGGTGTCTTATACCCCATGGGGTCAACAAAATACTATTTCCATAAACATGCATGGGAAATGGTGTGGAGAAACCCCAAAATGCCATGCAGCCCTTCACTGATGTGGATATAAATATACTTCAACCCTCTTCCAATCCACGAAATTTCACGTCGTGACTCAATTGAACATATGGTTGCGCATACTTGGTCTATCTCTGAAAATTTATAATGTCTCGCATTTCTTAAGCTTCGGCGGTAGTATTGCTATTTAGTTTTTCTGTCGCTGCTGATTTGTATGTTGACACAGTTATTCCAGTCAGAAAATTTTCGTATCGATAATTTATCGTATTTTCGTACAACCTCGATTTGTGCATGATTTGAAGAGAGGCGAACAATACGTTAAGTTTCTGCGAAGCTTACACCAGACAACCAGGGCTATCCTCCAGTGTTGAGAAAAGTTCTGAAGTCTTTCCGGATATCGCTTGTAAGTAGTCGTATTTTTATATTTAATAACTTGAAATTTATTTTATAAGTAAACATGATCCCTTATAAAAATTCAGTTATTTGTAATCGCCCTCGTTCAGGATGACAAGTGTATGTTCAAGAGGTTTTTCCATTTAGCTATTTGCAATTTTTCTTTAATCGATCAAATATCATTGTATCAGTTTGCTATATATTAATTTGGCATGTCATTTTTCTCATTTAGATATTTAAGTACTCAATTTACGTTTTTTGCTATCATTTTTTGTGTCAGCTTGAGTCGTCCCACTTAGAGGCTACTTTCGTTAAGACTTAAAGCATTATGTTCTGTCGGGCTGTTATCATACATTTTCAAGAAATTTTAATAATTTGAGTGCATTTTTCAAGTGCCGTATTTAATGGTGCACTCCTCGCCTTGGCATAATTGTTACGCACAATTTTTAATCAAAATCTCGGCATAACGACGCACTCCATTATTTTCCCCCTGGGACAGTCTCATAAAAAATAATGGAAAAAATTAGGACAAATAAGAAAATATGAAGAGCCACGTAATAGCACGAGTGCTGGGCCGAAATTTACGAGTCTACTATGTGATGGTTTTTGATGTCTTTTCCTCTTTTTTCCAATTGTTGAAAATATGTAATCCACTAATAATTTCTTTAATTAAAAAACTTTGTTCTTTTTTTAATTACAACCTTGATCGAAACATTTTACATTGTCAGTAACACTAACATCACTTCTTAATAAATAAGATGGAATTGTCAGTATGTTCCCATTTGGGAACACTATTTAGTAATATCCATTTTAAACAATCCAATTCAACAAATTATTCTCTCCGTGATTTTATATAATTTAGTGGTTTCTTATAGCAACAAAAAACATCTTTTTTAAATTCTCTCACCTCATGCTCATTAGTCTCAACTATCTCACTGGCAAAGGACTATATTTATCATTTTTGTGTTTATCCCCTCGTTTATTGAAACATGTTGAATCTAGATCAGAAACATTTTTTCTGCTGTCTTACAATCCGCTAAACAAAAACAATGGTGCTTTAGTGTACGAAATTTCAGTCCCCTCAATGGCCACAGCACTCATATAATTTTGAAAAATAGCCTTTTTAAAAGCATCTACAGTTTTCGATGATTCACCAGCTTAATTGACTGACTTATGTTTCTTCAATACAGCATGGGGTTCCAGATTGTACTTTTCTCTGTTTCCAACTGAAACCTTTACTTTACAAATTGTGCAGAAGGCTTCATACTTGGAATTTCCAACTTTTTCAAAGCACTTGTAGTTTGCTTTTAAATCATTACTAGTCGACTATGTATGTACGTATGTATGTTTAAAGAAAATTAGAATTGTGTGATTTATTATATGTATTTATTATTGCATATTTTATAACTTTTATTTTTATTTTGTTTATAAAAAATATTAGTCATTTTAAACTTGGAAATGTTTTTTATACCATTATAATTATATACATTTAAAGAAACCGAAAACATTTTTACAAATAAACTTTAGTGTGCAGGTAAAAAATGCATTTATTTTTATTCAATTGGTGAGTGAGTTTTTGCTATATGGCTATTAGCCATCCCCAATGTGTCTCAGATCACACTATGTCATTGTGTTATGTGGCAAAAAACGATGACACACCTCCGGATGGAATTTTAAAAGAGCCACATGCAAATTGCGAGCCGTAGTTTGGCCACCCCTGTTATATAGTATAGTAATTATATATTATAGGTATAGATTTTGCAATTTAATGTGTAGGAAATTTTAACTGCCATAAATATTAAATACAGTAGGACTTGGTTATAATAACGACAGCTCCGATATAACGATACTCTTAAGGTCCCATCCCTGTTTCTGCAATATTGCAATATATTCACCTCAGTTATAACATATTAACGCACTCGGTTATAGAGATAATGGAAGTTAGTAAGTAAAAATGTTTGTATGTGTATGCACAGGGTCGGTGCAAAACATTTTTGTATGTGTGGGTAATTGCAAGTCACTAGACATCAATTTTAATAAAACAACACTAACAGAATGGTTAGCCAAGATGGACATAGAAAGTTTTAAAAGTTATGAAGATATCAATTCATATATAGAAATTGACCATGATGTTACTAATAAAAAGACCTCGAAAAACATTTAAAGTTGGCACATACGACACAAAAGAATATCAGATTATTATACTAACCATTAAAATATTTTTGTTTAATGTACTTATTATATCTATCTTATCTTATAATAGCCAATTTCTGTTTGTTTGTTTGTACAGCTTTTTGAGCGTTTTCATTGGTTGAATGGCAAGCCAGTCAGGGTTCGGGATATCATTACTGAGGAATATGTTTACCTTTAGGTAAACTGTTTAACCTGAGCAGATACATTAAAAAGTAAGTGCACGAAATTTTATTCTTTTCCCTTATATTAGCAAAATTATCAACAGTTACTTCCCTTTACGATGAAATCACAGTAGTGAAATATTAACATTAAATTTTTAAATTAAATTTATCGTCTTAATTTATTAAACAGATGTAACAGCTATGTTTTGTTTTGAAAGGTGAATATTAATTTATAATGTTGCGATGAATCATTCAATGTTGAGAAATCGTAAATCATATGTTTACCTTTGTTACATAAGCTGTTTAGTTAACATGAGTTAATTTTAAAAGTTATAAAGTGTACAGAATTTGTTTTTTCCATTAGATTAGAAAAATTACATAAGGTACCGTAAATTCTCTTTATGTTTGTATTTTTTTGGCATTGGTAAGGTGAACACAACAGAATTAGAAAAAAAGCTCACTTCTTTCGTAAACAATCACGATAGTTCGAACGCATTAAAACAACTTTTTTGCATGCTCAACTGCAGATTAACAAATTTCAGGAAGCCAATTTTAAATTTAATTTTAAGTAGAAAAGTATCTGAACATTATTTGTGTAAAAATTGTGATGTGTTTGTATAATAAAGACTAAAATAAGATCTTAATTGAAATTAAATAAAGTCAATGCAAATTTTACTTTGAGAAAATGATGTTTGTTTTTATTAGCTTTTTTACTGTGTTCCTGATAAACGTTTTACTACATTTTAATGCTTTCATCAGACTTTTTCGTATGTGAATTTTTGTTGATATGGTGAAAACGACATTTTCTTCTTGCTAGTGTTTTTGCTTGAAAAGACAGAGTAAGAAAAGTTGGATCAAGTTTACTATACTACCAACACGACAGCAAAATTTTATTTATGTTTGTTGTGATAGATAACACAAATCAACAAGGTAACTACAAATCTTGAGTTGGGGAGGTTGGGTTGTGTGATCTCCAGTACTTTCCCATTTTGGCCCTGTAAATATTTTTCATGGTAAATATTTACTGTTGAGAGGCTCATGGGATTGCTTTGTAAATATTACAAGTAACCGAGGATATTGGCGAGCCTTCGGCTCGCTTTCTTTTTAGATTATAACGAAATAAAATTCCAATCAGTTCTTTAATATGACATTTATGAAATGTTTATTATAAGCAATTACCGTTTGCATAACAACAAATTACTATTTATGTCTTAAATATATACTGTTGGTAGTATAGTAAAGTAGAACCAAATTGTTATCTCTTCGCGTTCACTCTCTTCCCTTTGCAGCAAAAGAAATTCTTAAGTGTAGCTGAACGTGGTGTTCGCCGGCTGTGGCATGATGATGGTCGGGAGGTGCAGGGTGGCAGGATGAGTCGTGCCCCAGCCCCCAATCGCGCGGTGGAGGGAGTACGGGATTCGTCCCCGGAAATCTTCATTCGTTGGTCCGACACGCCAGCGATCGCGGCCCCGGACACTCCATGGACTTTACTCTCGCTGCCCCGGGTTCGACGGCTGGATCAGCTGTTGAGGAGGCTGTTGCGGCGGCGGCTGCGGCGGATATGGAGGACGGAGCAGTGGGGGGGGGTAGTGCGTGAGACGCCGGACATCTTGGCGGTGGGGGACGAGGAGTGGGGCTCCGGTGAAGTGGTGCTCCGTGACGTTGGGTTTTGCCCGCCGGAGGACGAGCGTGAGGTGGAACTGACCACCCCGCCCAGCCCCCTTAGTGTGAGCTGGAGGGAGGACGAGGATGTGCGGGAGGTGGCGGACTCGTGGCGCCTCTCGGGACCCTCGTCCCGGTGCTCCACCTATTTCTCCCGCAGTGATGTGGGGAGTCCGGGTGCTACGCCTGTCTCGGCGGCCGTCTCGACGCCGGTTGCGGCAGCTGATGCGGCGGCCGGGAGCGGCGCCTGATGCAGCGGCTGGGAACCGCGGCTGTTGCGGCAGGGCCCGGTGCGGCGGCGGTGATTGCGGGGGGTACGGCGCCCGATGCAGCGGTGGCGGCGGCAGAGATCGATCGATGATGACGATCACGACCAGTTCGACCGGTCAGTGGACGACATGGTGTCGACAGCCCAGAGGGTGGGGAACCACGCTCCGTGTGAAGTGACCGCGCGCCGGAACATCGACCGGAGTATTCTGAGTGGGCCGGCCACTCAGGAGGAGGCGGCCCGGGCTGCTGGCCGCCTTCAATTCCGTTACAGGGTTGATCGGAAGAGGGCTTTCGAGGCGGCGGTGAGGAAGGACGACCTTCATTGCAGGGCGACGGATGGGGAGATTCTTGCCAGATTCTCCCCGCTGCCCTGCCCTCACCCCTGGACGAGGCCCCCGACCGAAGTTCCGGACTTCGCCGCTCCATCCACCGAGGCCGAGAAGCGGCTGTTGCTCCGTCCAGTTACGCCTGCTGAAGTGGCCGGCAGGCTTTCGAGGACGAAAGCGACGGCCCCCGGACCGGATGGAGTGACCTATGGGACCTGGAGGAAGATCGACCCCGGCTGCCTAGCGATCGCCAAGGTGTTCGATCGCTGCCTCCGCACGAGTAGGGTCCCCCCCTCGTGGAAAATATCAAGCACGGTGCTTGTTCACAAGGGAGGGGACCCCGAGGTGCTGGGGAACTGGCGGCCGCTCTCCCTCCTTCCGACGATCGCCAAGCTCTACACGGGCTGCCTGGCGGACCGTGTTGTCGCCTGGGCAGCGTCGGGTCGTCGGATCTCCTTTCCGATCCAAAAGGGTTTCGTCGAGGCGTCGGAGGGCTGTTTTGAACACTCTTTCGTGCTGCAAGCCCTCCTGGAGGACGCCAACAGGAACGGAAAGGAGATCGCAGTGGCATGGCTGGACTTGGAGGATGCTTTTCCGTCCATCCCGCACCGGCAGATCATCGGGACGCTGCGGACCTTCGGAATGCCGGAGGGGATGACCGCGGCGATCGACGATCTGCTGACGGGGGGGACGACTCGTGTGAGAACTATCCGCGGGTTTACTCCCCCCCTCCAAGTGGTGCGTGGTGTTCGCCAAGGCTGCCCGTTGTCTCCGGTGCTTTTTAACGTCGCCATTGAGCCCATGGTGAGGTCCGTCGAGACGAAGAGGGCGCTGGCAGGCTACAGGTCAGGAACGCAGACTTACAGTGTCCTGGCCTACGCGGATGACCTCGCTCTGGTGTCGAGGAGCGAGGGCATGCTGCGTCAGCTGCTCCGGATCGTAGTCCGGGTGGCTGAATGGTGTGGCCTGTCATTTAAAGCCGCCAAGTGTGCCAGCCTCCATCTGCGTTACGGTCTCGGGGTAAGAGTGCGCGGTGCCCAGCCTACAGTGTTCGACGTGCAGGGAAGTGCGATGTCCACGTTGGCACGGGGAGAATCCTATCGTTATCTAGTCGTGCCAATGGACATCAGGAACGCTCAAACGCCGACGGAGCTGCTGACGCGCTTGGTCAGCGACCTACGCGCCGTCGGCCGGAGCGACCTGGCCCCTTGGCAAAAACTGGATTCTCTCCGCACTTTCCTCCTTCCCAGATGCGAATTCCTTTTTAGGGCCTGCAGAATTATGAAGAAGGATCTGCGGCGGGTCGACGCAGAGATCTGCAGGTTCGCGCGGTCATGGATGAACCTTCCTACAAGGGCGGCGAGGGAGATTCTTCACCTCCCGCCGTCTCTTGGTGGAGCCGGGTTCATCCCCCTCCGTGTCCTGATCGACCTGCTGTCAGTGGCGCATGGATTGCGTATGCTGACGTGCAGGGACCGGGGCACGAGGACGACCGCCTGGGAAGCCCTGACGGACGTCGTTCAACGAAAGGTAGGCAGGGCGGCGGAGACACCTGGCCGGTAGGTGGGGCGGGTGAGGGGCGTCTGGGTGCGGACGTTGGCGACGCCGCATCGGTGTGGTCACGCATCCGGGCGTCGACCAAGAGCCTGCGACCTTTGGTGAGTGTGGTGTGGGAGTGGAGCGACGCGCGAGGGGAACTGGGTGTTCGCGTAACGGCGTCGGCTCCGGACTCCCGCACGGTGATCGTCACTGGCAGATCGCGAGTTGCTATCTGTCGGGTTCTCCGTAGGGCGGTGATTTAGTCGTACCGGTGTAGCCTTGCTCGTAAACCAGATCAGGGCAAGGTTATGGAGGTGACCATGTCGCAGAGTGTGTCCAACCACTTTGTGCGTTCGGGGCGGCACATTCGGTTCTGCGACTGGCGCTTCATACACCGGGCGCGGCTCAATCCTCTTCCACTGAACGCCGCCAGACGAGGAAGAGCGCGGGGAGATACCAGATGTCGGCGATGCGGGGCGGAGGAAGAAACTCTGCCCCACGTCATCAACCACTGCCTGCCGATGTCGGACGGCTGGAGGCGGCGGCATGATGGCATCATCGACATCCTGCTGGAGTATCTTCCGCCCGCGTGGGATGTCGCGCTCGACAGGACGATCGCCGGGGTGGATTCCCTGCTGCGACCGGACATCGTCGTCCGCGAGGGACTCGAGGGGCCGATCCACGTCATCGACGTCACGGTGCCCTTCGAGAACCGGCCGGAAGCTCTCAGGGCGGCCAGGGCGAGGAAGATGGAGAAATATGCCGCCTTGGTCGACTCCGTCAGGGTCCTCTACCGTTGCCAGAGGACCGTGACGTTGAGCGCTCTCGTCGTGGGCTCGTTGGGAGCCTGGGATTCGGCGAACGAGCCCCTTCTGCGCCGCCTGCAGCTCCCCAAGAAGAGAGTGGGTGAAATGCGGAGGCGTATGGTTTCCGAGGCCATCAAGTGGTCTCGGAATCTGTACGTCGAGCACGTCACGGGGGAGCGGCAATACACCTACGGCGGTGCAGCGAGGAGGGTGACCCATGGGAGGCAGCGGGAGCGACCGCCTCCGGATTCTTCCGGAGTCGCCGTGGAGGTAGGAGCTCCTAAGGAATCTGCCCTACCGGTCATCGGACCGGCCGACCGCCGAGGGAGCAGCCGTCGGGAGAGGTATGGACTGCCTGCGGTAGAGCCTCTCCCGAGGAGTAGGGTGCGTTCTCGGTGCGTCGAGGGACAAATCGGCGACGGGGTGGAAAGGACTGCCTTGCGTAGCGTTCCCCCCTGTCGTCGCGAGTGTGAGTGCGTGTGTGGGCACGCGAGGGGAGCGGGACTGCTCCTTGCAGCGGCTCCCCCGCGCGACCTGGTGAGTTCCGGACGCCCGCTTCACGGGCCCCGGAACCGGTCGACGTTGGAAATGGTTTGGACTGCTTGTATCAGCCTCCTTCCGGCGCCGGCGGCTGTCGCGGATGTGGTGTGCTGCGTGTGCGGCGCAGGGGGACGGGTCTGTTATGACAGCTCGTCCCACCTGCGACAGTGCGGGCTCCCGGGTTTCCGCCTCACGGACCCCGGGAGGGTAGGGCGCCGAGCACGGGTAGGACTGCCTGGTGTAGCCCCCTCTCGGCGCCGAGTGTTTCGCGTGTGCGCGACGCGGGGGAGTCGGGATTGTTCCGACAGCAGGCTCCCACCGTGAAGGTGCTCCCGGATTCCCGCTTCACGGGTTCTGGGAGCCAAGAAGAGCCTCCGCCTCGCACGATCTTTGCCGTAGTAAGACGAGGCGGAGGCGAAGAGACTCGGGTCGCCGGCCTTCAGCTGTGTCGACCCGAGGTTAATTTTTTTTGAGCAAGTGCTCTTGCCAGCCGCACCCCCCAACCCGTGTGGGTTGGGTGGAGTACGGTGCTATGTAATTCATTCTGTGTTCCACTCCCCCCTGGCTGAGGCCGTGTGGGGGGGGGGTGATTTATATTTGTATTAAGTTCCCCTGCAGAGGTCGGGGGCTCAAAATAAATGACATTTTATCTGTTCTTATCAGTTTAATATCTGATACGTCCCGCATTGCGGGACCAGTGTATTAATCTGATTTTTGGACCATGATAGGGTCTTTACCTATCACGGGTTGGCCTAACATTGCAGTATCGTCAGGATCGGCCCATAATAAATCTATCCAGTAATGTAATGCTCGAAGTGTTATAAAGTTTGAAGTGGTGCTTGTATGTACGATGAACAGCACATCATTTTCGTCAGATCGCTTCTGATGTAATAATTAATTGCCGCAATCACTGTTGCAGAATTTTGCATGTAATCCTCAATTTCTCCCACTAGTTCTTGCACTTTTTTCCCCATTCTGTAATCTCCGAGTGATCCAGTGTCCCTTATCGTCAACCAGGGTCAACCGTACCAGATTTCAACTCAATAGCTCATCTGGAAGTTTCACTTCCAGCTCGAGCGTCTATTTGTGTTGGGCTGTCCGTACGTCTGCATGTTCATTCTCGGCTTCTACCACACGGATTCTCATGGAATTTTATATTAAGGACTTGCAGTCAAAGAAAATAAGAGTCACATAAGCCAATCTGGGGTACCACCTTACTGGTGATAAAAAAATGAACCTTCCGTCATATCTCGTAAAGTATTGCTTATATCAAAATATTTTTGAAATAAAAATTGTAGAACTGGTAGAGTATTTCTTTTCCTATAAATTATTATCATAGGAGTAGTCATTATCAAGAAAATCAAACAAAAATGTTTTAATTCGAGTTGAACTTAGAAATTTTCTTGCATGGTTACTTCTTCATTGTTGCTAACATAAACAATCTCACAAAAAAAAAAACGTTTTATTTCTATATAATATGTAAAAATTACGCCCATTTCACCGTCAATGTAAGATAATACCTTTCTTGTTACAAAGTACAGGATTTCTTACAGGTAAATGAAATGTACACCAACTATGCAGAAACGTGAAGAATAAAAATGTATGCATTTTAACGCTTTTGTTTACGAGTAATCTATTATTATTTACGAATAAAACCTCCGTATCGCACTAAGAACCATATTTAACATCTAAGCAGCCGGCTGCTAGTGCTACAATGTTGCCAAGTCTAAAATTGTAAAATAGCTCATCTGGAAGTGACTTATAATTTTCATCTTCATATGGAGGCCAAACAGCCCCTAAAACTTCAGATTTCTACAATGTCAGATTTCTTCCATCTGTTGTGACATAAAACCTGTAATCGTGCCAAAGCAGCCCTCAAAAATTGTAATTTTTACAATTTCGTTTTTTCTCCTTTGGTTTGCTGAATGTCAAGTCTCTAGCCCAGTGGTTCTCAACCTTTTGCCTCTTGCGCCCCACCCAGCACCTTTTCAAGAAACCCTGGTCCCACCATGATATAAAGAAAAACCTCACTTTTTCTAATAAATTTATTTCTATGTTTATAAGCATGTAAGTGGCATGTTAATAATTGGTAGACACAGGAGAAGGTTGAAATAAAAGTTTTACTTGGCAATTCCACAATCATTTATTTATTCGCTTATTTTTTTTAATTAATTTTTATGGAATTACCAAGTAAATCTTTTTTATTTCGACAGTATGCTCTAGCTCAGGGGTGTCCAACCTAAATTAATAGTGGGCCGGATTCAAGATTAAGTCTGACTTCGCGGGTCAAGGTAGAAAAAAATAAAAGTTTTCCATCTTTTACCTTATATTTATCAAAGAAATTGAAGAAAATAAAATTACAAATAAAATTGTTGCGCAATATAAATAATGGGACACTTGACAATTTTTCTGTTTACAAAGTCAATATCAGGTGAAATGTTCGACGTACCAATTCGTAATGCACCAGTCGGTGTACATAAGGGAAATAGCATTTTAAAGTTCTTTTCTTCATCATAAATAATCCATTTTCTTCCTATTTATTAATATTACATGCACAAGTAAGGAAATTAAATGTTTGATTGTGTGATTGTTTATGTTAGCAACAATGAAGAAGTAACCATGCAAGAAAGTTCAACTCGATTTAAGACATTCTTGTTTGATTTTCTCGATAACAGCTACTCCTACGATAATAATGTATAGGAAAGGATATAGTCTTCCTTACTAGTTCTACAACTTTTAATTTTTAAATATTTTGATATGAACAATACTTTACGAGATACGACGAAAATTCAATTTTTTGTCACCAGTAAAGTGGTACCCCTGATTAGCATACGTGATTCATTTTTGCGATTTTCTTATTATATTTTATTGTAAGTCCTCAATACCAAATTTCATGAAAATCCATTCCGTAGAAGCCGAGAACGAACATGAGGACGGATGGACAGACCGACGATAATAGGCGCTCACGCTGGAAGTGAAACGCACCTAAAAATATATATTGTTGAATAAACAATGTTTAGCAAAGGTTTTTAAATACAAATAAAATACAATAACAGAAAGATATTCAGCTAGGTTACCTTATCTTTAGGTAATAAGTTTTGTTTTTAGTATTTTAATCCTTATTGGGATTCATGATTTTACTAACGTAGTTTGCATTCCTGGCACTGCTGCGGCGTTAGTACAACTATTTTTTTAGTATATAAATAAATTATTTGTACAACATTATATATTTAGCTTGTTTAATTATGTTTATTATTATGCAAACTTATACAAAGTGTAGCTGAATAGATTTTTACCATGTATTTAAATGAAAATCTTGTAGGCAACAGGAATACATAGGAAATATTTTTACAAATTTTGCCAGTCTTATTTTTATTATTACTCAACTTTATCATATTATGGAAACATAAAAAAACAAATATAATTTCACTGACTTATTATAACCTAGCAGAAAAATAATCAAATTATTATTTTTTAAACAGTTATTGCAAATACTATTCGAGTATTCCTTACAAGTGTTCTTCCTACAGAAATCGCAAATTTGAAATATCAGTCTTTTTGATGAACATAAATGACACTGCGAACGTTTTGCTCTATTAATTTGAATTTGTATTGCTCTCGCTTCCTTGGAACTCCCAAACACTTTTTCAAATTTTTGTTACGTGCAGTTTGTACTCTTCCTATCATATTTTGTCGAACCAAATCTTCTGCAATTTTTTCGAGAAAAGTGTTAATTCAAGTTTTTCAAGTTCCAACTCGGGTATAGTTTTGTATAAACAACATAAGCTGCGATACCACTGATATCCAATAGATTCATGAAAAAGAAAAAAGGATATCTATTAGTTCGTTATCATTGGGCTGTAAAATTTACTCCAAAGATGCCCGATGATAATATTATGTGATTTCATATGTCCTACTGCTAATAAAAGTCCAAAAAATGTATCCATTTCAATCATATCTATTGGTTTCCAACACCTTTTAAAGCTTTTTTTCTTTGTGAAATCGATCAACGTCATGGTTTGTGTATACTGAAAATATCACTGACAATATTAATAGATACGAATACTTAGATTCTAATTTGATGCAAAACTGCATGATCATGCGTAAAGAAAACACAAATCACTTGAATTACATTGCTATACATTCTGTGGAAATGTTTCAAATAGCAGAAACACATGTAGCCGCTGCGGCGCCAGGGATGCAACTATGTAACTATTTTCATTAAAGGCATTGAAAACTAAAATGACGAATGTCTGAAAAATTTACTGTTATTTATTGTGTATACAATGTAAAAATAAAAGACTATATCACCTCTCAAGGCTGTATTTGTGTTAACAACATCGGTAACAATGTCTGAAAATTGAAAACGCCGCTGCGGCGCCATGAATCCAGATAAGGGTTAAACATGCTTCAAGTAATGGAAAATTTTCTGTACAACCAAAAAAAACCACATCCTATAAGCCTCCTTTTATGCTTAACAATGCACAAGCATTCATCACCTATGCTTTTCCTTAAGTAATTCTTAAAAGATTTAATTTACCAAATGAACACTGCAGTAGCTACAGATATTATCTACTAGAGGTCTGCATGGACACAGAATTTCGTATCTGCACCTGAACCATACCTGTAAGCTACATGTCCATATCCAATCCATGCCTGCAAAAGTTTATAAATTACCCAACTTGCAAGCAGAAGTCATATCCATAGGCGATATCTCGGAACCAAAATTCAAAAGAAAATGACTTTCAGCAGGACATATCAATGACCCTCTCTTTATCCATAGAGGGCTTTGGAAAATCTCACCACTAGATACCAAAGAAAGTTGGCAGATACTATCTGAAAATCACGCCCCTCAAAAGGTAAAAGGAAGGGTCAAAAGAGACCTAAGCATATCTATAGTATCTACCTTAATATAAAATTCAAAAGTACATATGTAAATTCCATCTGGGAAAGAAAACTATTACAAGTATTTGTTAATTTGTCTGCTATGTGCCACAATCCTTTTGCAGGAGTCGATGTGGAATATTAGAGAACTATGTGTCCACCAAGTATCAGAGAAAGTTGATGTGTAATATATAAAACATGGAAATGTTATCTATTAAAAAAGAACTGCTGGGAACAGTAATGTCTATTTAGAAGCCTTTCTCTGCTATTGGAGGATGAAGATCAATACTCTGTGTTAAGGAAAAACAATTGGGAAAGGTTCCATCCATATATCCCATATTAAATCACCCAGCATGTAGACAATATGGAAATCGTTCAGCAAATCAATATTATAGAATGGTGGTGCCCAACCTATGGCCTGCAAGCCAGATGCAACCCCCGGAGGGTTTTTGTGTGCCCCACAAAGCCATGACGAAAAAGTGATCAAAAAAATTTTAAACACAAATTCATGGTTTTTAATGAAAATTTTTATAATAAAACTTTTAATATTGGAATGTTTACTGTAAAAACCTTATTTAGAATAAAATTTCACTTAAATGGCACCTCAGAATGTATAGGTAACTTCCGATTTAAAATATAACCTGGCCCACAGAAGAATTGCAACTTCCAATACGGCCCACCAAAGGATTCGCAACCACCAATGTGGCCCGCTATGTATAAAAGGTTGGGCACCAATTCTATAGAATATTACAAAATGTACATGGATCATCATGGAGTTTGTGGGGGTAATGTAGAGATAGCAGCTATTAGTAAAATTTATTGTGTGTGGTCTTATGAACAGATACCATAAAATGAAAATAACCTTTCTAATCTTATTAATTCATTGACCAGATTCTTTAAAAAGTAAATTCTAGAATTCATATAACTCAACTGACAAATACAGTATACATGATTGTGCACATCTGTTGCTTGCATGACTTTTTTAATTCTATAATATGGGTGCACTTCTTGGTTTTATAGACATTTTAAACTTCCCAAATTAATTTTTAAATAATGAATGTGAAAACTCAGTAACACAACTTGATTGTCTATTTATTTTCTTATTTAAATAGTTCTAGTCAAATCTCATAGGATATTTTTTTCGAAGACTATTTGATAGATTTTCTATTGTTAAACTTTTTTATAATCATCTAGATCAGTGGTTCTCAACGGGGGCCACGCCATATTTCTGAGGGGCCACGAGTAAAATACGTAAAGTTGGGAGGCCACTGAAACTTCTGAGTGGGCCACGAAAAGTACAATGCTAGAATAAAATATTACTAAAATATATAAATAAAAATACGAAATTTGGAACGCAGAATGGAATGAAAGAATTTTGGTTTGTTAGGTAGCAGTTTCTTATTTTAATATAATTTATTCTTTTCCATTTTGATACGGTTTTTTCCCATCCTACATTTTTCCACTATATTTCCTTTACTACCGACAGTCACTATTACCAACATAAATGTGAAAATATTTCATTTACGTCGCGCTTTACTACACTTATTTGGCAGGACCTCTCTCCGAAATAATTTTCATTTCGTCACATTTAGCCGAAAAAAAACTACTTTTTTGCTCTCGAGTCACGGCAAAAGATTTTCTGTGGCCTCAGTTAAGGATTTTGTGATTAAAAATATATGTGGTGACTTGTCAGATCTTGTGTCAAAAGGGAGTAGACAGTTTTCGCACCGAGCCACCGGTGGCGGGAAACTGGTGACTATGTGCGAAAGCTGCATTAATTACGATGGTACCACATCTTACACGAGGGCTACCTTCCAAAGACGGCATCCGAAGCCAGAATTAATCTTCAGTTGACAATAAAGTACCTACATACCTTGGATACAGGGCCGTACTGATGAAAAGGCGCATGAGGCGCTAGCTGGGAGCCTTGCCGAAAAGAGGTCTTTCCCTCAAATTTTAATTTTTTTCTAAATTTTGAAATTTTTTCTGCCATAGGCGCTGAATAGAGAATGTGCCAAACGGTCGGTCGGATGACAAGGAACATTCGCGAAAATATACATATTTCCATCCTTACACTATCAACAGCGTTCATGGAATTCTGGACTCACAATGCAGGTCATCCTCGTCCTGCGGAGTTTTAGCGCCTATTTGAGAAAACTTCGCCTGATAACTTTTTGTAGTTATGATTTGCTGAATATAGTGATAGTGCATTTATTTCACAAATATTTAGTGGATAAAAAAATACTGTAAGTGGCCAACGTCGTGAATTTCTTCATCAGGTGTTACCTCCTTTCTTTTCGACATAATTCCAATATGTAAAGCATAATATTTTTACTATAAAGACTATTACAGTGGTAGGATTAGGCAAAAAATATATCTGCATCAAAAATAAACTTCTAAACAATTTAAAATACTCACGTTTAGAAGACGCATGGATCACATTAGAAACGACAACGAAAAGGCAAAACGAAGATAAAGTCACAGCAAATGAATTTATATTGAAATATGAATTGTTACAGTGAAAATATAGTTGAAAAAGAGAAATAATTCAAAAATAATTTTTCTTAATAAATAAAAATCCATGACTAGCATAGAATTGCAAGATGATGATCTCATTGTATATGTTGAACATTTGAAGCATTTGTATAGTGATATGCAATTTCGGTTCAGCGACCTGCTAGAGATGAATATTCCAGATTGGGTGGTCGATCCATTTGGGGTAAATGCGGTTGATGTTGACATCATATTCCAAGAATGTTAGATTGAGCTGCAGAGTGATATAACAGCTCAAGCTAGACTCAAAAATAGCAAACAGAATTTCTGGATAAGTAGCGAAATTGCAAATAAGTTTCGACAGCTCTGGGAGAAGGCAAAATTGTTTTTTATCGGATTTCCCACTTCTTATCTGGTTGAATCTGGGTTTAGTCGAGTACTTCACCTGCTATCAAAAGCTCGTAACCGTGTTGATATTGTGAAGAGAGGTGACCTTCGATTATCTCTGACAACACTTCAACCAGATATTCAAAAGCTTGCTAGTTTGCATCAACCACAAGGATCTCACTAAACAAAGTGACAATAATATTATGGTAATATTTTTTGTATTAAATACATTATAAATAAACAATTTTTTGTATTACATTTATTATAAATAAACAATAGGTATATTATAAACATGGATTATATTATAAACAGTGCAGTTGATAAAGTACCTTTTTTTACCAACTAACAGCGACTATAATGGGCAGGGGCCACAGAGGTGAATGAAGCTCAGAAGGGGGCCACGAGGAAAAAAAGGTTGAGAAACACTGATCTAGATCAGTGTTTTTCAACCTTTATTGAATGGCAGAACACTTTACAATGGGAAAAAATTGGCGGAACACCTATATACATATGCATTTATCTATAATATACAGTGAACTCCCAATCTAATGTTTTTTACCGGACCAAGGGAAATCGACTTTAGATGTGGAAAAACGTAAGATGCAGAAAATGGAGATAACGATATTTGCACAGAATATTACAATTGGTACTTTATTACATGCGTAAAATATATATAAGTGAGTTAGAATCAACTATTTTGGAACCTTCTGGAGCACCGCAAAATTTAATCAAAATTTAGGGTGTTTGAATAATAATTTTACCTTATTAGGTTATCCAGATAAGTTTTAAGGCCATCTTCTTTAGCGTAGAGAGTGTTTTCGACCTTAGTTCCATTAATATGAGAAATTGAGAAAACATTCCGGCATAGATATATTATGTTTAAATTAAACACGAAAATGTTAGGAAAAAACCATTCTTTAACAGTAAGGGGATATTTTCTATACATTTCTGAACCATTCTGATAAAAGCAAAAGCACTCAGTACCATGATAAGAATTGAATGATCAAAAAATGGTAATTGAAAATTTCTCTGCTCACGTCTTAAAAGGTAGAAGTATTACCGTTACCGAATATGAAGTTTCTACTACAGTTGTAACGAAAAAAACTACTCTAGATAAGTCATGTAGTGGGAAACAGGATGCAGAAGAAAAAATGAAAGATGTATAAGAAAAGGTATTTGCAACTAACCTGGTTAACCTCCAATATCATACCCATAACAGGAACAAAATTAGTATGTGTACACAGCTGAACATCCAAGATCAAAACTAAATGGTGAATCCACAGCGTCGGAAGTAATTCTTGTGCACATGCGTTGATTGAATAAAATGTTTCTTCTGGATGGGCCAAATAAGGAAAACCAAGAGATTAAGACATTAAATTGTAAAAAATTGATTGGAGAGATTTTAAGGAAAAAAAATCTTTAAAATTTATTTAAAAAATACAAGATATATACCATATCTGTTTAGGATATGTTATTCGAAGAAAATAGAAAACTACTAATTTTGAATGACAATTACAAATGGAAACCATACGAATATAAATGATAAAATTTAGTATTTTTTGAAAAAGTCGGATATTTTACTTTGTTGATTTCCTTCATTTGAATGAATATGATAGAGTCCCTTTTCAAGTTTATCAGTTCCTTCAAGAAGGTGTTCCATCCCAATACGGGACCACAGATATCTCTTGATGGTAACCAAGCCCTCCAGAGCTTGTTTAAAGTATGGTGGTTCAGTTTCGGTTACATCATCATCTTCACTTTCAAGACGGTCATCATGTCGTAAATCACAAATTTCACTCACTGTTAGTAAACCACATGTAGCAACATTATCATCAAAGGTCACAAACTCATCAAATGTCATTTCATTCAACTGCAACAGCTTCCAGTCATTATTATCGACTTCTTGAAGAGCATCTTGTTCTTCATAGACAGCGACGGCATCAAGGAAGAACCCAGCTTTTCTAAAACAATTCTTTATCGTTTCAGTCTTAATGGCTTTCCAAGCTGATGTTACATAATGCATGGCCTCTAAAACTGACAATTTAAGTGTACTTTTGCTGGAATCCATAATTGCCCCTGCTTTGGATACCAGCGCCTTTCTATACTGCTGTTTCAAGCTGTGTAAAATACCTAGATCCAATGGTTGCAAATGACTTGTGCAATTCGCTGGTAAAAATATAACTTTAACATTCCATAGACTGGCAGTATCTTGTGGATGAGCTGCACAATGATCCACAAACAGTAACACTTTTCTCGAGGCGGAACCCATTTTTGCATCAACTCCTGCAAATACTCCATGAATAATTTTGATGTCATCCATGCCTTGGAGTTATTTTTATACTTACATGGGAGTGTCCTCACATTCTTGAAGCACCGTGGTTAGGCGAATTTTCCAATCACAAGTGGTTGGAGTTTTTCACTACCGTCTGCATTGCAGCACAGCAAAACTGTCAGTCGCTCCTTGCTTTTCTTCCCCCCATGGCAAGCTTCTCCTCGAAAAGTTAAGGTTCTATCTGGTAACAAACTATAAAAGAATCCAGTTTCATCAGCGTTAAAAATATCACATAGTGCATAGTTCTTTATTTTCTTGGGTAACTCTCCTGTCATCCAATGATTCACTGATGCAAGATCTACATTTGCACTCTCTCCAGCAACGACTTTATAAACTACTCCATGACGGTTTTTAAACCTATCGAGCCATCCGCTGGATGCCGTAAAAGTATGAAAACCCAGTTGATTTGCGATTTGTATTGCCTTTTCACGCATTATAACACCGCTGATTGGGATGTTGGAAGCTCGAGCCTGCTGAAACCACTCTAGCAACAATGCTTCCACTCTTTCGTATGGTGATGCTCGAGAGTTCTTCCTCCTTTTCGCAGCCACACCGCAGTCATTTACAGCTTTGAGGATCGATGTTCGGTGAGCCATAATTGTGTTCAGCGATGTCACTGCCAGCCCTAATCGCCTTGCCATTTCAACACGTTTCAGATGTGAATTTCTGTCTACCTCTTCGATTATTAATCTTTTTTCATCAAGAGTTATTACCTTTCTTTTTGACGCCATTAGAAATTTATGGGGTGGAGTACAAAAACTTTTAAACAGCACTGAGAGTAAATTTCTCTAAAATATTTAAAACTGCGTAAATATTACAGCGAGTAAATTTACAGCTTTCAACTTACAAGGTGCAACTGTCACTAAAATAGAAATGACAGAGAATGCACTGATTGTATAATGTCAATCAGACAAACGAGCAAAGTTCCAGCGGTAGACGACTGAACTTGGCTTGTCGCGTACCGAAGACTACGGCTGATAAAGAACTGCCACGGAGAAAGTTCGGGGAGGAATGTGCTGCCCGTTTAGATGGTGGAGACGGAGAGTAGAGATGCTACAATGTATGTAGACAAAGTTTGATGGTAATTTAATGAATGTGAAATCTAGTCGGCTCTACATAGCCGCATTTCTCTGTACATATATTGCAACTAAGTAGGGCATATTGGAAGCAAAAGAAACACTTTTACTGACCTTATTGAGTTAATCGTAAACTATATATAATAATTATTATTATCTGTAATATTTTTTTATCTTTAGCTCTCACAATAATCTTCTTCACGCAGGAAAAATGATTAAAACTTACAATAATAAATTCACGGGATTTTTGAGGGTGTAAGTTGGGAATAAAATACGTAAATAGCGGTGTATAAATATTTTCTGAAAATGGGGGAAAACAGTGGTCTAGTGATTAAAAACAATTATCCTGTGTGAAAAAAATAAAAATTGCGGTGAATAATTATTTTCCGAAAAATTGGAGAAAAACTAGCACGAAAAATGAAATCTTACACGAGAAAAAAAGCTAAACAACGGCAGTCTCGAACCCCAAGACAACGCATCGAAAGTCCTACTCGTTATCCCCTAGACTACGGTTGCTTATGAATGTAAAAGCGAAGTTACTAGTACTTATTAAAATTGGCCCTTTTTTGTACTTTTTAATTAATTATTTCTCTTAAACTAAAAGGCGTTGGCCCCTAATTCCGAAATGGTATTTTTTTTTTGACCAAAACTTTCCTCTGGTAGAAGATGAATCAAATCTGAGAGTTACACTCCGTAGCCTCTCCTTGTTAGGAAATTTTTGGAATTGCAGGAATTTTTATAGTTCTGCAAGATCTAAATTTTTAAAATTTTCAGAAATATTAATTTTTTTAAATGTTGAAATACACAATTGAATATTTTAGAATTACTATAATTCTTGAAATTTTTGTAATATTTTACATTTTTGAAAATTTTGGAACTCCTTAACTATTTTAAATTCTTAGGATTTTTTAAATGTTGAAATTAAGAAAAATTCCAGTTTTCTAAAACTTAAAAAATTACAAAGATATCAAAATTTCTAAAACTCTCAATAACTCCAAAAGTATAACAATTCCCAAAATTTGAGAAAGCCCAAAAATCATAACAATTAAAAATTTTCATTATTTCTAAAACAAAAAATTTTTCATAAATCCAAAACTCAAAAATTCCACAAATGTCAAAAAATTCTAATAATTTCATAAATTCCAAAAACTTCAGAAACTCCAAAAATTCCAAAACCTCCCACCTTTTATTTCCAGATGTATTTATTATTGGGTGTTTATTATAATACGAAAATTATGGTATTCTTCATCTATTTCAATTATGGTTATAATTTAACTTTATCAGCTGTGATATTTTATCACATATACAGCAATACCCTGCTATAACATGCAGATGCATTTCAAGGTTACAATCAGGGCAGGATTAAAGTTTTTGGCACCCATTTTCGATGCGCTTTTCTCTCATTAAAAATATAATAATCATATATTATTTAGACATGATGTACAAAAAATTGATTATTTGAGCATTTATTATATATTTATAACAATATTATTTATTAAATAATAAAAGACAGTCGCTTGGCAATGGCGAGTCTTTAAAAGAATCAAGATTATTACTTAAGTCCTAGTATAAAATAAAATGTTATTTCTACAATTTAACTTACATTTCTAAATTTGAACTAGAAGTTCTTTCTTCTACATTTCTTAGCTGCAAAAATATTGATGACTTCATCGTAATTCAGTGACACTCAGTGGTGAGCTGCAGCTGGTTCGCAAGAACCAGTTGTTAAATTTTGAAGCAATTTTAGAACCGGTTGTTAAAAATTTCTACAGAAAGCTGAGTCCGCTCGATCCATTATTCGTACCCGATGGATGTTTGGTTTCATAAGAATTATTTCCCAGTGTTGAATTTACAGTAATATAATATTACAATTGAATAAAATATAATCCAGAACATTAAAATATCACATAAATTAATCGCATATAGCAAAAAGAGTTAATTTTGAAAATGATTTACAAATTTAGTAGATGAATTTATCTTGAACCTTTTTATACGCATCTTAGTACTGTCAGCTTCCTTTGACATGCATAGATGACAAATGCAAAGATGTCGGCTTTCCTTTGTAATCTTCAAGTATGCCGATAATTTCAAGATATAATAAAAATACGCAATTTAAAGGAGCGAGAAAAATTTTGGCAGTGTATTAATAATTTAGAGCCTTTTGTTCTGTGACATTTAATAGCACAATAATTAGCTAAATGGATTTTTTTCTAATGACAAATTAAATATGTAGTGTAAATTAATCGTGTTGAATTCATTTTAATCCCTAATATCGAGTTGGATTCTTGGTGTAGAAAAGGTGATTTATTGAAAAAATCCGATGTGGCCATCACATGACTTTCTCCATATTTGGGGTATAGATATTTAAATTATTATGAATAGCATTATGAGGCAAAATTGTTATTTCGTATCGTAAAAATCTCGAAGTCGACTTTTTTCGTGATCACAATACTTTCCCATTACTACGTATGGAGAAAGTAAAAAGATAAAAAGCATATATTTTTACTTTCTCCATACGTAGTAATGGGAAAGTATTGTGATCACGAAAAAAATCGACTTCGAGATTTCAACAGAAATACATGTTTTGAGGTCCCTAGAACACGTTTAGACTATTTTCGGAATGATATCTGTGTGTGTGTATGTTAGTGTGGGCGCTCTAACTCAAAAAGTACATACCATATCGTTACCAAACTTCATATATAACACTTTAACATGAGCACAAAGAACTGATTAGTTTTTGGACAATAACGGATAAACGGAAGTCGCGGTTTATTCGAAACCCGATTCGGTTTTTGCGATATTTCTTTGTTAAAACATCATTATTGTATATACAATTCTAAACAAAAGTTATAGAGAATGTAATTTCCTACAACTTTCATTTGAAACAATTTTCTATTGTAGTTATTGTTTAGGAGTTATTTATAAATAACCGGTTTTTCGGTTTTCTCCTTAATAACATCGTTATTGGTAATCTTCGTGAGGACCAAAGTTGTAGAGAATAATATTTCTTCAAGGTGTTGTTTGAAACAAATTTTCGTAGAACCATCCATTTCGGAGATATTTTGCTTTTTCTTAATACCAGTAAACAGCACCAACACCATGTAGCGGTGAATTCTGTAAACATATTCAAAATATACGTAATTTATGACAAGGACGAGTTTTCTTTTACGATATGAAATAATAATTTTGCCTCACAATGTTATCATAATAATTTAAATATCTATACCCCAAATATGGAGAAAGTCATGTATTGGCCACATCAGATTTTTAGTTTATTTGTTTTATTAGTTCAGTTCATAGAATTTTTTTTCTTATTTAACGCTTCTTTTTTGTTAGCTCCTGCCTCTCCCACTAGTTTTACTATTTTTCCCTAATGAACGTTTCGGTACGAAACGAAATAACAACTGAATAACTTTAAAACTTGTAACTAGAGCGCCACGGTCATGTTGCGAATTAGAATAGGGAACCGGTTGTTAAAATTTTGGCAGCTCACCACTGGTGACACTGATAAATCCTTTTCAATAGCTAAAGTTGAAAGTCTGTTTAATAGATCATGGGCCATGAACCATGGCCCATGGTTGATCGTAAATAGCTTTTATATCATTTAAACATAGAGAACGATCATTCCTCACTGTAATTTGTAATCAACATACACAAAAATTTTTGTACTGCTATGTCAATGTTTGGGTAGATAGACTGGATATTTTTTTCCTAAATAATTGTCACAGAGTCAGAAGTGAAGTAGTATTATATTCATAGTTCCGAGACTACTAGATAAATGATTCCAAAAATGAATGCACTCTTCTACAAATGTTTCTTCCAAGTCTAACGAGTAATGGTGCAGCAAATGTCATGCTTTCTCTAAAATTACTGACGGTTCCATAGTACATATTTTAGGAAGAAACAAAATGGATTTACAAATGTTTTATATGCTTAACCGCGTCTACTTAAGTCAGATTTCAGTCTATCCAATATAAGTAAAAAGTTGTTCACTCGAAAACTCTCTCTTCCAGTCATTTCAATTTCGTTGCCATGCATTTCATCAAATAATGGTTTTCTTCTTTTCCTTATTTTTTGAACATATTCCAAGAGTCCAGAGAAATTCATAGTGTTTAGTTCAATTTCATCAAACTGTTCCCACATATTAGAAACAATCCCACTAAGTGAGGTGTATAGTTCTGCTACCATGCTGATATGAAAGTGTTTTGGTAACTGCTCTGAATCTCTTCAATATTATATTCCAAAAATGACACATGAAGGCTGTTTCCAGTCTGTTTAAATTATCTCGCAACCTAGAAGCGCAGCACAAGGTCAACTCAGCATAAACACATAAAATATGGGGTGTTGCAACATTGTTTGACAAGAAATAAATGCTAACTAAAACAATACTTAATGAATACATATTTCTGGATATTCATTGTAGTCCAATTCTGGCACCCCTTTTGAGAGGCAGCTGAGTAGAGATCTGCACGGATACAGATTTCCATATCCGCACCCAACCTATATCCGCAGGCTACATATCCGTATCCGAACCGTACCTGCAAAAATTTCTAAATTACCTGACCCGCACGAATAAATTGTCCAACCCGCAAGCAGAAGTCGTATTTGCAGGCAAAAATTATCTGGAGCAACATCTACAAAACAAAACCGAAAAATTCAAAAGAAAATGACTCTCAGCAGAACATATCAATGACCCTCTCTTAATGCATAGAATGTTTTGGAGAATCCCACCAATAGCTCCCAAAGAAAGTCACGTCCCTCAAAAGGTAAGGGGGAGGGTCAAAAGAGACCCAAAGCCTTTAGGGCTATCGGCTTGGATGGCATAGGAGAAGGGTCCAACCAATGTTATTATTGCTTCTCATACTCAAGACGCTGAATTTTAAGTTTAGCACAGCTACTGATTTTCATATTTGCAGAGTATATATCCAAATCTGACCTGCATCTGCAAAATGTTAGGCATAATCCAACCTGAACCGCAACTTTTCTTGCAGATATCCGCGGGTCGGGTCAGATAAATTGCAGATATGCAGATCTCCATGACTAAGGTAGTTGGCACAATCCTGTTTATTCCACACAGGAAAAATGATCGATTGAACCACCATCGAATAAGACAATTACTTATATGCGTGTATCCATCGGATTTTTGCCTTAGTATTACCTTGAATATAATGTAAAATATGACATTTAAAATGTGAATTTTATTTAAGAATCCCGTCATTACTGATGGTCATTATGCTAGTGTATTCTTAAATGAGGTTATATCATTCAAAATTTGTATACTATTTACAGAAAACTGAGATATTTCATGTCTTTCATAATTTGATACCTTTCATAATTTGGTGATTTTCATATTTTGGTGTCTTTCACAATTTGGTGCCGTAGGCAGTTGCCTATGTTGCCTGTGCATAAATACGGCACTGGTTACAATATGTAAAGCGAAAGTATGTTAAGTGAGTATAGGAATTACATGTTAAGGAGGAATACGTTCCAAGCATAAACACGGGCATTTTTGCCAATCAAGCCCAAAAAGTTTTATATATAAAGTATTAAAGGCATTAATTAATAAACAGTTATAGAAAAACATTACAGGCCATTCACAACTTATGATGTATCGGCTTACAATAAACCCGGACTTATGACATTACTACATTGATACCTCGGAATCGACATCAAATGCACTGCGAGTCTATTTTCTTGTACATATTTTCGGCCAATATTCAGTTGGACGATACAATTCATCTGCATTGTAGGTATTAATTTATTGATTGTTTAAATCTTTAAAATGTTTATTATACAATATATAACACTCATTGGTTCTTAACCAGTCATCTGGGTATTTAATTTTGCCCTGACGCACAGCTGGTGGGTACTTTTTCTTCGAATGAGGTTTTTAAAATCATGACAATTATTAAGGATTTTAATAGATATTTATTAATTAATTGAAATAAATAATAATTAACTATGAATTGCATGTCAAAATCATAACATTTATGAAAAAATATTTTTTTTATAAATTACAAAATTTTCAGAATGAAATATTATAGACATTAAATTGTTTCACTTCTGTAAATAATGATAAAGTTGATGAAATAAACAATTTCAGAATGCTAAAAATCAGGCAACATGTTAAAAACAACAAATGAACATTTGTTGTTCAATAGGGGCATTGGAAATGCAACCCGCAGGACAAAGGTAGGGTTTCGCTATGAGGCTTCTCAAAATAAGGAAGGAAGTGCCATCTACTGGTGAGACAGTAAACTAAATAGATGCCACTAGGAGTTAGAACAGCTGCATGACGGAATATAACAGCATACCCATAGCAAATGGACTTAAATTCGGCGTGCTGTTTATATACGGCATACCCACCACCGGAGCGTACACCCATGCCATATATATATACGGCATACCCAGATGCCTGGTTAATCTATTAATTTATAGCCTAAATAAGGCTTCGTACATGTAGCAGGGAAACAGAGAAACTAATCACAAATATTAAAACCAAGAATAATGAAGACTTATTGTAGTTGGATGAGGGACCTAAGCATGAGGTGCCATTTGAGTCTCAGAATGACTCAATACTTCACTGTTTTGTTATTGCCTAATCAATAATTTCTGGCAATGATGGGGAGCTGTATTCCAGAAAATCAAAAAACTTTATATTAGCTATGGTATCAATTTCATACTTAAATTTAGTTTTTGAAGTTACAGTTCTTAGAAATGAACCAATAAAAATTACCTAAAAAAGGGTGAAAGCATTAATTTGGATTAAAACATGTACTTTACTTCAAATTTTAGTATTGCTTTGCCTGTTCTGAAAAAGCAATGCAATCCATCCTCTACCTTTGACTAGTTCAGATAAGTTCTACAATATAGGCGACTCCTGAGATTCGACTGCTCGAGATTCGACCAACTTGAGGAATCGACCAACTTGAGGAATCGACCACGTTTTCAGGAACGCATCCCTGTCTAATCTCGGGAGTTGCCTGTACTTGTATCTTTTTCAAAATAACCCTAACCATTTATGAAAAACGTTATTTTTAATTTTGTTCCATACACAGTTGAAAAATTTCATCAAATTAACTGCAAAAACAATGAATACCATTCTTAATCTTCTGTTAAGAAGTAGACATTTTACCACTTCATGAAATAATGCGGCACAGTAGTCCCAATTATCTAAGTTTTGATTATGTATGGTTCTGTATTATCCAAGGTGCATGAGAAAAAAGTAGCAAATTTTTCATATTTCCAATTTACATGAATCATACTTGATACAACTGTACTGAACTTAACGATTAAGGTATTTTGATAATAATCCAATTTATTTCACAGTAATCTGTTTGTAATTTTATTTATTTCAATACATTGCACTACTAATGTATGTACTGTTATATACAGAATATAGGCCTATATAATGAACACAGATATCGGGAAAATATGTGATGACTTTTGTTAATGATATCTTGTGAAAGTTGTCACTTAAAGAGAAGAAAGATAATTGTGGACTGTATGTAAAAATGAAATTTCAATGAAAATATTGGTCACCACCTTGAATTCCCACACCAACCAAATGATTTATATCTGAAAAAACTAATATTTTTGGTCAAAACTATTTTATTGACAATTTCAAATCATATATGAAAATTGATGCTTGGAAAATAAATTTTCCTTCTTTGAGGTGTTCCTTAGTTCCATTTAAATAATTTTCAATGGACATAATTTTATCAAAATTTGATCACTAGAAATTTCAACTTGTATGCAAATTTTGATTTCACAGTCACAAGTACAGTGGAACTCAGTTATAACAGGATCCAAAGGACCGAAGAATAATGCTCATTATAACCGTTACCCATTACAATCATTCTAGTTGGTGCATAGTATATATCTATGTACAGGCGACTCCTGAGATTCAACAGGGATGCATTCCTGAAAACGTGGTCGAATCTCGGATTGTCAAATTTCGAATGCCATTTCTCCATAGACTTACATGTTATAACCGGAGGATACGTTCCTGCGCGAGCCGGACCAGGCCATCTGCTGCACATCCCTGCATACATCTATCTATACATACAACTATATATCACAGCAAAATTAATATAAAAGTTATTAAAAAGCACAAAATAACTTGCAGCCTCGCCAGTTAATTTAAGGTTATGCAAAGCTGCCCTTCTCTTAAATCTGTCAAACCAGCCATCAAATTACATGAATTTATCACGTTCTAAAATTTTTTCCTTCTGTTTCACATAAGTGCTAATAGTTGAACAACACTTTTATTTGATTCACTTGCATTATCCTATTACATTCTCTTTTAGATATCATGTCAAGTAATAAATTTATAAATAAATCAATAAAATAAATAACTTTAAATAAAAGATTAACAGAAAAAAGTGAAATCAGGACAAATTCAAACAAAAAGAGCAGAAATAACTATGTCTACACTGAAACTAAACCTCGCGTGGTTGGTCGGGATGAAAATTACTTTGTGTAAACTAGTTCCCAATTCGATCGGCTGTGTCGAAATCTCAAATTTGTCAAATCTCGAACTGTGAAATCTCAGGAGTCACCTGTACTTTTATAAGTTACATAAATAACAATGAAGAAAAATAAAAATATCTTCTGATTACATTGTTAGGGATTTATATGATGTAATTATACACTAATTAATTGAAATATAAAATCACTTCATTACTCAAAGTCTTTTAATGCCATACATATTTTTATCATTTAAAAAAGTCTTCTTCAAAAATCACAGATGTCATCCAGGCTTCTCTATTTGTTTGGTAGTTGGCTGGAAGGTTTTTAATGTTTTTAAAGTACCTAGATTCCTTGATTTGCCTATTACTTTTTTATTAGTTCCACTCATGTTTGAACAAATCAGGACAGTCTATCGATCTTTGGATAGTTTTCCACCCGAGCACTTTTCACCATTAAATTTGCAGGTCCTCTATAAAACACACTGTCTTCATCGGTATTAAAAAGGTCAGTTTCACTGTAATCATTTCTTAATTCTGGCCACACATTATCAACCCAGCCCTCAAGTCATTTCTTTGTTTATATAGGCAGCTTCACCTCTAATCTTAATGTAAACAATATGATTTCTTTTCTTAAATCTATCAATCCGCCCATTATTACACAAAATTGAATGTCCTAGTTGATGAGCAACATTTTCAGCTTGAAGTTTTAATATAGGACCACTAATTGGAATATACAAATTTGTTTGCTATTTAAACCAACCCAAAAAGCATCTTCTAACAATAAGTCATTTTTATCACACATACCCAACTTTTTCGCTATCACTTTATTTTTCTCCAAGGCACTAGTAATGTTTTCTGTAGTTTTCCAAATACAGGTGACTCCCGAGATTCAACTGGGATGCGTTCCTGAAAACGCGGTCAAATCTCGAACAGTCGAATGTCACACACCGTTTTTCCATAGACTTGCATGTTATAATCAGGGGATACGTTCCCGCATCTCGGGAAAAAATTACTAAGTCTCCCCTAACATTATATAAAGACAAAATAACATTACAGTGTTAATAGAACAATATTATATTATAAATCAATTTTTAAAAAAATATTTTAAATATATAACTTATTTTTTGCATTAAAAAGAAAAAATAAATTTTTGTTTGTATAATTATTTTATGTAATTTTAAAATCCAAATTCAATCAAATCGGCCTCATCCATTCCTATGTTATTTAAATGGAGGAATGAGTAGTATTAGTATTTTACCAACAAAGTTAACGGAAAAGTGACGTGCAACATTTGACTTGTCAAGCTTCAAAGATTTTAACAAACGGCTCGCACGAGCCAGACTGGGCTGGCTGCAGCACATCCCTGCGTACATCTATCTATACATACAACCAGTGCTCGAAGTGAGGCGGGATGGGGTGGGATGCCATCCTGCTTCCTTTTTATAAATTTCAAACCATCCCACTTCTTTTCTACGAACTCTAAACCATCCCGGTATTTCTTGTAATGCAATGAATCATTTATTTTTAATTTTTTCTTTATTTTACTGTTTAATTATTTTATTTATCTTATATAATAAAATTGAATGTCTGTCCGTGTGTTCCTTATACATTCCCACGCCCTTTGAGCTATCGGGACCAAACTTTGCAAATTGACTTCATATGACTCTACGAGTAATATAGGGTACCTGAGATTTCCAAAATCGACCCAGGTTCGATTCCAGGAGACAATTTTATTTTCCCATAAGTTTACACGGGATTTTCGATTTTTCAAAGTGTAAGGTTTTTTTCCTTCATTCGTTAAAATATGTAAATATGGACCGATTTTCTTCGTTTTTGCTTTATTCGACGGCTAAAACTCTATACTATCTTATTCTTGCGATGTTTACATGTTACACGGTCGAATCATTCAGAAATACGCAATTGTTTTCGAAATTTTACGGATATTTCGTACTCTTTCCGACGTTGTCAAGGCGACCGTAATTGTTGCCTCCGATTCAATTAATGCCAATTAAAGCTTCAAATAGGTGAAAGAATAGCGTTTTCGCTTCGAACTGTTGTTTAAGGATCGAAATTAATTATGTATAGCAACGTACATAGTTAAGGATAATTATTCTGTTGACTGCGTATGGGAAGCGTTTATAACGACAATTCATCGTGTGTATGCTGGAATCTTACCTTTTAGTAAGTAAAACCTTTATATTATACATCTGTAATGCTTACTAACGCACATTTATAATACTCTCCATAGAAGTCACTCGACATCAGTTTGTGGTTGTGAATAAAACGTCTAAAATATACAAGTTTTTCTAGGACGCCAACATTTCCCCAGAAAGTGACAAATGCTTCTTTGGTTCGTAAATGACACACATACCGCACAGAAAAATACATGGGGCATTTGCTGTAATTAGAAGGTAAGTATGCTTTATTAAAGATTGGACCCCATTTTGAATATTCTTACAAGATAAAATTCTTAAGATTTATGGATTACAGTGTAAAGGCAACTTTCTCTTGGTCACTTGGTTATGTGTTTGGCATAACCCGGGCATCGCCGGGTACTTTCAGCTAGTTTTTAATAAAATCAGAAATCACAGTTAACTGCAATCTAATATCTTGTATTGCAAATGCAAACTTACCTACAGTGGCGTACTCTATAAGTATGCACATCAAGGAACTCTAGTGCTATTAACAAGGCGATGCTAAACGTTTCTCTGACTTATCAAGTTTTATTTTAATATACTAAATTACCCTATTAAATATGGATAAGTGGCTTGTGAAAACAACAAAAAGAAAACATAGTGATTCTGATGCAGAAAAATAAAAAGTAAGCAGTGAAGACAGTGTAGGAGATGTAGGCCTAGCCACAAGTTCTATCATCATCAGTTTCCAATGGAAACTGAAAATAATATCAATGAAATAGAAGAGACTGAAGAGCATTTTCCTAGTTGCTTGACCAAGATTCTGCGGTATGAAAAATTAAAAATATGACTGGTTGGAATTTACTAAAAATGCCCTAGGATGTAGTGTATGCAAGTCTGTAGTTAAACTAGGACCAATGATGGCACAAGGCCTAACATTATCAAGTGAATGGGTTAACGGTACAATTAAAGAGTGTGGTGATACAAAGGAGAAAAAACTTTCAAGCCATAAACTTTCAACTGCTCATTTAAAAGCCTGTGAAATAACTCTCCTAGCAGAAAAGAAAACCATAGAAAAATTGAATGCTAAATCCCAGTCAGAACAGAATGAAACAACATGCAAAATTTTTAGAACAGCCTATCACATTGCCAAGACAAATCGCCCTTTTTCCGATTTCCCAGCATTAATTCATCTTCAAGTTGCTAATGGTTTACATAAGGGACGAATACTACAATCTGATCATTCTTGCACAGATATTATATATCACATTGCAAGTGAAATGCGCAAAAAATTGGTGAAATATATTCTGGACAATGATCTAAAAGTAGGCTATATGATTGATGAATCTACCACTTTAAGTAAAAAGATTGTGTTAGTTATATCATTGCGCATGAAATTGTTTGAATCAACAGATGCAAGTACTTACTTCTTAGACATAGTAGAACTGCAGAAGAAGGATGCAGCTGCCATTGTGGAAACATTTCTGAATATTCTTCATACACATTAGTTTAATGACAATTTTTTTATGAGAAATTTTTTAGCATTTGCCTGTGATGGTGCTTCAAACATGCTTGGTAAACATGCTGGGGTAGCTAATAAGCCTTTAGACCAGTTTCCTGAAATTATAGTTTGGCATTGCAGCAATCATCGATTAGAATTATCTGTTAATGATGTCGTGCGTGAAATTTCAGCAGTTTATCATATGAGTTTTTGACAAACCTTACGCCATATACAGTGCATCTCGAAAACATACAGTTGAGCTTACGTCTGTTGCACAAGAGCTGGGTGTTACTTTGAGCTCAATAGGACGTATTGTTGGAACAAGATGGGTATCTTCAAGTGCAAGGTCTATGAAAGCTGTTTGGAATAATTATAAAGCTCTGAACCAACACTTTCACAAAGCCTCTACAGATCACGAGCATGCAGAAAGGGATCAAGGTCAATATGCAGGACTTAAGAAAAAATTAAATGATAAAAATTTTGTTCTTAACATGGAACTAATGCTTGATGCATTAATCAAGCTTGAGCATCTTTCAAAAAAATTACAAGATAGACGAGTTACGTTACCAGAAAATCATCATCTTATCAACTTAAAGTTCCATGTTTTCCAGTCAATGGCATATAATTCAGGTAAATTTTATGAAGAGCACAAAATGCATATAGAGAATTGGAATTCCATGGAATAAAGTTAGAGCATGGAAAAGTACCAGAAATCAATCAACAGCAGTTTTTTCAGAAGTTAAGTGATAAAATAAGTAATCAAATGTTTACAACAAGAGCTTCACGTATGAAATTGATAAACAAATGAACAGAGCTAAATATGATAAATTAATCAACAATTTGGAAATTTTTGATTATTCCAAATGGCCCAACAAAGACTGCGATCCCTGTTTTGGAGACAAGCAAGTGCGAGAGCTTTCAAAAGTGTACAAAGTCTGTGAAAGTAATTCAGTCCAGGGATTCCGAGAACTTGTATACAGTGGTAATTTTAATAATATACCAAACTATCTGAAGCCACTAAAAGCTGCAATAAACACTTTAATAGTATCAACAGCAGAATGTGAGTGATCATTTAGCAAAATGAACATTATTATCTCTTCTATGCAAAATTCATTGCTATTGAAAATGGTAACAAGTCTGATGTTTGTCTCGATGAATGGACCACCAGTGAATAGTTCTGACCCCAAAGTCTATGTTAAATTATGGCTAGAAGAAGGTCGTCGAGATGCAGACCATAGTAACTGTCAAGCACCTGTTAATAGGTTTGCAAACAGCAATAACACGGATAAAATTTGGAAACTCTTTTAAAGGTACGTGTCATGTGGATTGATATGTCATAACAAGTGAAAGAAATGATAATTTATTTATAAGTAAATGCTCGTAATCCTTTTACCTTAATTCTTGCGCCGTCTTGCTACCATACCACTACTTTTTTCCCCCCACTTCGAGCACTGCATACAACTATATATCGCAGCAAAATTAATAACTTGAGGCAGCATCAGTATTTGCACTTGCTCCTCGCCAGTTAATTTAAGGCAGTGGTGTACAACCTTTTTCTATCAAAGGGCCGCATTTCACATTTTTTCCAAGTCCACTGGACGCATTATGAAAAAAATTACATTGAATTCTTAAATTTAAGGAAAATCTCAATTAGAACTTATTTTATTATATTTTATGGGATTTAAAATTTTTTATTAAATAATGGATATAAATAATAATAATAATTACAACTTAATTTTCTGCCTAAATTAAACTTTCCATTTAAATAAGAAAGCTCTGACACAAAATTAATAGAAAATAGGATCAAGCAACCTTTTCTATTTTAAATTGAATTTAATTTGCCTCAATGCAATCGTTGAGCATGCATTTCCGTTGTTAAATGCTTAATATCTGGTGTAATGTTTGTTGTGTTCAGACACACGATTGAACACAGATTTTCATCCATCAACTGGTTCCGATATTTCGATTTGATTAATTTCATCAATGAAAAAGCATGTTCACATATGTATAAGAGCTTCCAAACAGACTTGTGCTAATAGCTGTCATCCATCGTAGATTTGAATAGGATTCTTTAGGAAGGCGGAATTCTCTCCTTAAATTTTGACCTCAGTTCATCATTACTCTGTAGATCGATGAGTTCAAGCTGTAAACTGGAGTCAGCAACTTTATATGAGGCTTCAAAAGGGTTCGCACATGTTTTTAACAACATTTTGTCCCACTCAAAGTCTGTAAATATCTCACTGAATGACTGCTGGATACGTTCTATATGAGTGGCATATTTGAAATTATTCACATTATATTTTTTAAATATTTGTTGGCAGTTAGGAAACTGACAGGTATTGTTCTTCACCAGTTGCTCCCAAAATAATGATAATTTAATTTGGAACGCTGATACATTGTTCGCAAGTTCAAATATCGGGTGGTTTTTACCTTTCAGTCTCAGTTTCAATTCGTTTAAATGTGCAGTAATATCAGTCAAAAATGCCAAGTCACATACCCATGTTGGATATTCGAGATGATTTACTGCTTGTCATTTATCTGTCAGAAACATTTTTATCTCCTCGAAGAGTGATATAAAACGCTGCAAAAGGGACTTCAGAATAGTACAGAATATCGCAATATTCAGCTTCAATTTTCTCGAGAAAAGTTTTGAAATGTCTGTGGTTTAGCACATGTGATCTGATGAAGTTGACTGTATTTAAAACATCACTAATAACTTTACTAAATCCTAGATCCTTCCCAATTAGGTTTTTCACATGAATTATGCAGTGATATTTTATCAACTCATTTTTGAGCCCCAACTTTTGGACATGTTTGGACAGAAGAGATACCATCCCATTTTGAGCACCTGTCATAGAAGGCGCATCATTAGTAACTATCCCCACAAGTTTATTTAAGTCCATATTACGCTTGTGAAGACTTTTAAGCAATCCCTCAAGCAAATCAGATCCTTTGGTCTGATCTTTCAATGATAGAGCTCTACGAGTTCTTCATACACTTCAAAATCTGGTGTTACACCACGTGCGAATATACACATTTGTGAGGTTGATGTGACATCTGTTGATTCATCTTCTGCCAGTGAAAAGTAAATGCACTTATTGAATAGTTCCAAAAATTTGGTTTCAACATCACAGGAAAAATCTAATTTTAATAAAGTCTCGAATGAAAATTTCTCGAGACAAGAAATCTCCCACCCTCTTCCCTAGAGCGTAACGTAATTTATGGATGATCCCATACAAATTGGGTTAGTTCCCCCAAACTATTAAAAAAACCTGTAAATTTTTTTAAATTTTAGAAGTTTACATAAGCGGCCGAGGGCCGCACAAAATGCCGTGGAGGGCCGCAAGCAGGCTGTGCACCACTGGTTTAAGGCTATGCAAACTTGCCCTTCTCTTAAATCTGTCAATCCAGCCATGACTTGCACTAAATGGAGGCGCATCAACAGACACTTCATCATTCCTTTCCTTCAAATAATCACGCAGATCCTTAGCCTTTGGTCTAATCATGGCCTTACTAATAGGAATGTGTTTCTGACACTGATCATCTACCCAAAGTTTTGAAAGTTTTTCCATTTTAGGAATCAACCGTGACTGTTTATTGTTGTTATCAAATTTCCTGAATTTATCACATTCTATAATTTTCTCCTTGTTTCACATAAGTGCTAATAATTGAACAAGACATTCCCCAATGATCGTGGGATTTCAGCACGGTTTAAATTTTCTAATTTCAATTCATAACTATGAGTCTTATGCACTCTTTTATTTGATTTACTTGCATTATCATTATTACATTTCCTTTTAGATGCAATGTCAAGTGATAAATTTATAAACAAATAAATTTAAATAAAAGATTTACAGATAAAAGGAGTGAAATCAGCACAAATTCAAACAATCAGAGCAGGAATGACAATGCCATGTCAAGTGATAAATTTACAAGTAAAATAAATAAATTTAAATAAAAGATTAAGAGAAAAAACAAGTGAAATCAGCACAAATTCAAACAACTAGAGCAGAAATCACGATGTCTAGACTAAAACTAAACCTCGCGTGGTTGGGCAGGCCGAAAATTACTTCGCGTAAACTAATTCTACTGACTGATCATCTGGGTCGAATAAGTGGGCTTCGACCAGTCAAATTCTCAAGTTGGTCGAATCTCGAATGGTCAAATCTCAGGAGCCGCCTGTATATTTACTTTGTGGAACAGTTTGAGGGATGACTTCCCATGCAGCAGGCCTGGATTCAAATTGTGTTGATGGCTGGTTTTCATCCTAGGCTTGCTCCACCTCCTACTTGTGTGTTGCAAGGACATGCAAGTCAGCATTCCTTCAGTCAAAAGAGACATTACGCAGCATGACACACTGGTGCTTTTCGTAAAGAGAAGGCTAATGCATATGTCTGGTTTCTCTCCTTTCTGTATGTGAATTTTTATGTGCCTGAACTGTGTAATCCAAAAAAGTGGTTGTATGACAGGCTGACCTGTTTATGCAAAACACCAAATAGCTAAGTATCTAAGAGTTAAGTCTTGGATGTACAAGAAACAACTGGAAATTAGAATATGACAGAGATATTTAATAAGTACAGGCAGGGCCTGCTTAACTCATGGATTTCATCATCACTTAGCTTAAGAGCCACCAGAGCATTACTATCAACATTCAGACACTCTTCGATGTCAGTTCCTCTTAAGTTTTTAGCCAGATCAAAAGACATGCCTTTAGAATAATCTAGTAATTTGGAAACTTTTTTTCATTTGAAACACAAATCTCCTTAAAATCAGGTTCATTATCCAGGAACACTGCCATTGGCCACAAGTTATGCCAAGCATTTTTCAAAATTTCCTGTGTAACATCGTCCCAGGCACAAAGAATGGCCCACATAGCATCCTTCACATTGACGTCTTTAAGAAACGCTTTCAATCCTTTGCCGTCATTGATATCTCTCAGCATACGCTTCATAAACTCATTCTTGTAACGGCACTTTAATGCCCGTAAAATAACTTCATCCATAGGTTGTATGAGGGAAGTGTAGTTTGGTGGTAAAAATACAGCATGAATATTGTCTTTCACCAAAATTTTAGCATTGGGATGTACAGAGCAGTTATCCAAAATCAAAAGAATCTTGCAGTCATCCGATAGGGCAGAGGGATTTGGGCACAAAATTGTCCTCAAACCTGTCAGTGATTATTTCCCTAGTACTCCAGGCTCTCTTGTTAGCACGATAATAGGCAGGAAATACTCGAACACCTCTAAAGGCCCGAGGACAAGCACACTTGCCAATGACAAGTAACTTGCATTTATTAGTTTCAGCTGCATTCGCACAAGTGAGCAAAGTTAACCTAACTTTTGCATCTTTCACCCTTACTGGTGCAGTCTCATCTCCTGCCACTAGTGTCTTTCAAGGAACATAGTGCCATAAAAGAGAAGTCTCGTCGACAATATATACCTGGTCGTATGTCAAGTAATCATTGGCAGCTAATTTTGCAAACTCGTCAATATAGTTCTCGGCAGAAGCCTTTTCAGCATATACTTTTAACTGTCGAATACTATGTCATCTCTTGAATTTCGTAAGCCAGCTGGTAGAATAATCACACTGGGTTGGAATATTCATGTCGTTATGGAAAATTTGCACTTGGGCCATGATCATCAGTCCGGACAATGAAACTTTCTCACTCCTTCGCTGCCTAACCTACTCGATCATAACTTCATCCAAGTTATTACTTTTCGGATGATGCAATGTTTTCCTCTTTTCCATAGACATTGGTAAATTACTGTTGGCAAAAAACATAATATTTCTTCCTTCTTCTTCTTTAGATCGTAAGCAGTTGAGCTACCAACACCATATTCCTCACACAATTTCTGAATAGAATGTCCTTTTTCCAACTTTTGTAATAACTCAACCTTCTTTGTAATAGGAAGGGTGTGATGCTTTCTCTTTACAGCATTACTCATGGGGCTATCTTTTGAGATTTTCAACATATTAAATGCCTATATACCAAACATGGCCAAATTGCTGCTCGCGAGCCGCATGCAGCTCTTTGGCATCTTTAATGTGGCTTCATACCATCAACAGTCAATAGTTAGTATGAAGTTAATTATATTTTTTTAATATGAAACAAAGCCATAATTACATGAAATCGCATAACACTTGATGACACCGTCTTGCAATTTTTTACCATGCTTGGCACTATGCAGTTTACTATTTCCACCCGCGTCGTCGTCAGTAATGTCATACAGCAAATTTCATTGTTTTTGTGTTATAAGTTATAATCGTGGTTAAGCATTAAGCTACTTTATGTACCGCACCATTTCCATGTACCTAATTTCCTATTTCTAACTTATTATTTTTATTTTTGTTAATTTTATTTGATATTAGATTTACAAGGCATCAGAGTAGTAATTCAAATCCTTTATTATGGCATCATAAAACAAGAAAAGAAAATACGAGGAAGAAAATAGAAGCTTTAGGAGTGGATGGGAACAAGATTTCGCATTCATTGATAACAAAGGAAAACCACTGTGTCTTATTTGCAAAACAACTCTTGCAAATTATAAATTCAGTAACTTAAAACGTCATTACGAAAAAAATCATTCACAATTTTCAACTGAATATCCACAGAACTCAGAATTATGGACAGACAAGCTTAATTCATTTAAAATCTGCTCTTCATAATCAACAGACATTCCTGTCATCTTTTGGCAAAGAAACTGATAGTGCAACTGAAGCCAGTTTCTTAATATCTTGGAACATTGCCCGTGCTAAACGTCCATATGGTGAAGCACAATTCATTAAACAAAATATGGAAGAAGTTAAAATTTTAGATCCAAATAATTCAAAACTACACAGATTAATATCCCAAATTCCAATTTCACGTCACACAACAGAACAGCATATTACTGAAATCAGTCAAGATTCTGAGTTCAAGCTGAAAAATGATTTGAAAACCTGTGTAGCATTCAGTTTGGCTCTTGACGAATCTACAAATATTCAAGATAATCCACAGTTAGCTGTGTTTGTTCATTACGTTTCTGCAGAAGTAATTATGATAGAAGAAATGCTAGATTTAGTAGCACTCAAAGAATCAACTCGTGGTGTCGATATCAAGAATGCACTTGATACAATATTGAACAATGCTGGTGTACCTCTAAACAAACTTGTAAGTGTAGCAACTGATGGAGCACCTGCAATGTTAAGTAAAAATGTAGGTCTCGTTGGCCTCTTGAAAAGTGAATCTAGAATTCCGCAGTTTATACTTCTTCATTGCATAATTCACCGTGAACAACTGGTAGCTAAATATTTCAAATACAATGATGTTATTAAGATGGTTCTACAGATTGTAAATTACATTTGAACAAATGCAAAGAATCATCGCCAGTTCAAGAATTTCCTCGAAGAGTTAGATGATGAAGATTTTCCAAATGACATATCTTTCTATTGCATTGTGAGGTGGTTATCAACTTACAAGGTACTTAATCGATTTGTTGAACTACTGGAGCCTCTTCAAAAATTTCTTAAAGAAAAGGACAAATCGTACCCACAACTCGAGGATAATAACTGGTTACGAGATTTAATGTTCCTGACTGACATAATGGAACATTTGCAATTTTTAAACTTAGCACTATAAGGAAAGGAAAAAAATATTTCTGATCTGATTCAAACGATATTCAGCTTTCAGAAAAAACTGCAACTTTTTCAGAATGATCTCATGATAAAAAAATTTAATCATTTTCCTTGTCTAAAAATCAGATCTCTTGAGATCAAAGATGAAAAACTTGATGAATATCGAGGGAAGTTAAAAGCATTATTGGCAGATTTCAATCTAAGATTTTAAGATCTGAAGAATTTAAAACCTACTATTGCATTCTTTATTAATCCATTTGAAACTGACTTGATCAACGATGGGTTTCCGATTTCTCAGTTGGTGCTCCCTGAAACGGCAGCTGGAGAAATAGAATTACTACAAATTCAAGAAGATCAAGCCTTGAAAATGCATCACAAGGCATCTACATCTCCAATAGAATTTTGGAAACTTGTTCCAGAATCAAAGTATCCCAACTTAAGAAAAGCTGCTTGCCGACTTATTTTGATTTTTGGTACAACCTATTCCTGTGAATCTCTGTACTCGACTATGAAATTTATCAAATCAAAGCACCGTGCACAACTCTTAATGAGTTGCTGCGTACAGTCCTAACAAACTACAAGCCAGACTTTAAAAGCCTGGTAAAACAGGTGCAAACCTACAAATTCAATAATTAATTCACTATTTAATTTAAAAAACAATAAATAATATTTTTTATTTGTTCATTTAGTGTTAAAAATAGTATGCATCTATACAAAATAAATGTGTGAAATTTATAATAAACAATTTTTGAAATCACTGTTTATGATTCCCCCGAAAAAAAACTGATTGCGGCTCTAGAGTCTTTGAGATTCTTGTATGTGGCTCGTAATGACATGAAGTTTGGCCACCCCTGCTATATACAGTCAAATTGAAAAAATTACTCTACACCATATAACGCACCCATGCCCAAACACAACCGAATACCATCGTCGGGCCCCTTTTCTTTGTTTTAAGTTCAAAAAGGGAACTGGGGTGATCGGCAGGCCCAGGACATCCGACTCCCCCTTCCCCATTCTCTACGGTATTGGCTCGCACTATTATAAGCAGAATTTGTCAAATTCCATCCGATTAAAATTTTTTATCAAAATTACGTATAAAATATATGTTGATACTATATGTATCACATCATAATTAAGACTTGGTATGATTTGGTTAATGTCGATAAACAGCGAATTTGTAAAAATGAAATGTGACAAAATTTAATTGCCATCGATAAGTGTAGGTTTTCATCACTCAATTTTTTGCGAAATTACGTCATGGTTTTTAAATCCGGTTTTCAAAATTAATTCCTAAAATGTATTTTAGTACCAAAAAAGCAACGCGTAAAAAATAATCGTGACTTATCATAACAGACGACCACATTTGAATCGGAATTTCCTACACTTTGCATTGTGAGGTCCCCCGTGACATTTTCAAGTAACTGCATATCTTGCGCTGCAACCGAGTCCAAAAGTACGAATTACATGAGAGTAGATCTTACAATTAGTATGAATGAATACCGACCGACAGATGTCCCTGTAGTACTTTAACTAATAAATGCTAATAAAATTTACATTTCTAGGGGCCATACCAATAATCCATCCTCCGAAGAAGAGTTTCCCATCATATTCATTCCGTGTTTGCATTCTAGGCATTTTTCTAGATTCCTCCTGATTTTTTACCAACATCGCAACTTTTTCCTTCATAATATTTATGTATAAATTAGGTTGTATATTATAATAGCGTAACATTCAGTTTGTTATTGAATGGTCGCGATTTCGTAATTGTACAATTCAAAGAATTATCATTTATTTATGCGCTTTTAGTAAAATATAATTCGATGGAAATTATCGTCGTGTCAGCATTATATGCGATATTAAGTGCATTTAAATATTCCAAGTTCAACATTATAAAATACAGTCAATAAAGAAAGAAAGGCTACCATATCTCTAAAAAATTGGGAGTAAACAATATTGTTCTTTAGAACTGAACGTACGACGACACCCCAAGTGCTTGTGGGTCCAGACCTCGAGCCCAAAGACGGAATTTCCCGAAGGGGAGAAGAATGAGTGTAGTGGGGAGGAGTTTCAGAGTGCTAAGGGATGATAGAAAAGCATTGGGTTCAGCTGGGAAAGCCCAAATCAAAATCTGAGAAATGGAAAACGGAGAAAACACTGCCCAATTGTACTGGTTGCTGGCGTGCCTTGCACCTGCGTATTGCAATACGAAAACCTTACGACTGATCCTAATACCAGGCCCCTCAGAGGTCCAAGCCCCGGGGATTTTGGCCCAGCATCCCCGCCCTCTCGGTGACCCTGATGCTAGGGTATAGAAAGGTTATTCCCCACAGGTCTATAACGTTTGAAGCATTTGTAAACTTGTTTACGCTTTAGAGCACGACCACCAATTAAATATATTTATGTTCGAAAACACTTGAGAATAATTTGATACACTTGTTTGGGTTGGGATTGTGTATCTCTTATGCATACATTTTTCTCCTCTCACACACTCAACTGCTGAGTCTGTCAACATTTAGAGGTTGGTCACAAAATAAGTCCGGTACCAAATTCAAGCAAATTTTTCCTCAACTCTCAGAGAATTTTGTAAAGGAAATTTTTTTCAAATGTTCAGATTTTGGATCATTCTGGATTTTGGAAAGCCGGATTTAGAACTTTGTACTGTATTATGACATAACACATAGTATGTCATATTATGATATAAAAAATCGGTACAATATACATTGTACAAACTTTCTCATATATTAATGCGTCATTTAGTTAGCTTTAAAAAATGAAAAACATATCAGCCGGTTTTTAGAAAATTCAATTTTTGTCAAAGTTGCCCAAGAATAAACTAGCCTTATACTCATTCATTGAGAAAAATGAAATATGTAGTAATATTGCAGACGTATACTCAAGTAACTGTACGAAATTTGATCAAAATCGTTAGAGCCATTTTTGAGAAAATCAAATTATTGCTCAAGTTGCCTAGAATAAACTAGACTTATATTCATTTTTTTTAGAAATATGAGCTATACAGTATATTTGAAGACGTAAACTTAAGTAACCGTACGAAATTTGATCAAAATCATTACAGCCCTTTTTGAGAAAATCGAATTGTTGTTAAAAATGCAGAATAAACTACCCTTAATTATTGAGCAATGTCACCATTTCTACATATACTCTGCTCAGTATGATAAAATGCCTAAGTACAAGATTTCATTCATTTTCACTCTAACATTTAGGCTCTAGAGCCAGTAACAGACAGACAGACGGCATTGAAAAAAAACACTTTTTCGGATTCAGCGACACCTAAAATATATATTTCCATAAAAATCTCGAGGTTGAATTTTTTTGCGATAACAATACTTTCTCAATACTTCGTATGAGAAAGTAAAAATACAATAAAAATAATAATAAAAAGATATTTAATGATTAGTAAAATAATATATTTTTTTCCTGTGTTGTATGTGCAAACTTTAAATGTTTTTCGAGGTCCTCCTCAATGCAGTGAATAATACTGTCTTTTTATGTCTCCTTCGATTCATAAAATCATTATATCACTTTTATTGCTTGCATAGCTTTGTTAACCATAGGAACTAGTTTGTCTTGATCCTCTACCATTTCTTCATCGTCTTCTTTGCTACACTTTCCATGCTGTCCTTCCATGACCTACCTCATGATGTCTAGGTCCCTTTGAGCTTCTGTTGTTATAACATCATGGTCGATTTCTGCATATGAATTGATATCTTCATAACTTTTAAAACCTACGTTCATCTCAGCTAACCATTCTGTTAGTGTTGTTTCAATAAAATTGATGTCTATTGACTTGGTTTTAGAAAAACCTGCATGACTGAAACAGTTCTTAATTGTTTCCGGTGTCATTCGTCTCCACTCTTTATCTAATGTTCTGATTGCATCCAATAACAAAATTTTGTGGTCTTCTTTGTTCTCAATGCATTCTAACATTCGAAGGACAGTTAATTTTTGTTAATGACACTTTAGGCTTCTTATTACTCCTTGGTCCATTGGCTGAAGAACACTTGTAGTGTTAGGAGGCACAAAAACACACAATGTTTCTTAAATTAGATCCAAGGCTATACAAATATTTTCTACTTACTAACTTCCATTGTCACTATAACAAAGTGCGTTAATATGTTATAACCCAGGTAAAATATATTGCAATATTGTAGAAACGGGGATGGGACCTGAAGAATGTCATTATATCCAAGTTGTCGTATTAACTGAGGTCGTTATAACTGAGTTTTACTGTATTTATGATTTTCCTCAGCCTTAATGTACTGTTAACATGCTTAAATTATGTGTTTGTCACTTTATGGTACAATAATACAGCAAAATTTTGGGTGAGAAAATTCATGGACATGTATCAGGATCTCCATTAACCTTTATTTGCCAAGCGGGCCACTATGTGCAGGCAAATGTATCGACAAGGTGAGGAACAGACAATATATGGCCCACTTACTTCCAGACCTCTCACAACTGGTATATTTGCTTTGAGAGAGTAAGAGTACAAGACCAGACACCTGTCCTGTCTTTCTCTCTCAAGGCCGAAGGTCTAAAGGCCTGGGGTAGGAAGGGTAAACAACACTTGGGAAGTGCATTCTCTCAAAATGTGTGTGTCAGCTGTTGGACTATCTTTCATAATCTAAGGAGAGGCAGTAAACAGAACCCCAGGCATAAGCCCCAACATAAAGGCCTCTTTGTTATTCTCTTCTTCCTTTTGTGCAGCTGCATTTATGATCTGCCTTGTTCGTTTGTTTGCAGACCAAAAATAGAGCAGTTCCTATTGTTTTTTGCCTTGTTAGCGATTAGTTTTTTTACATAGTTGTACATAGACATAGTTATATATAGTTATTGTAAAAATATTTTGCAATGGCCTCTTGCTGAGTAGTGCATATTGGGTGTTCTGCAATTTATATATCATTATATATTATTATACATTATATGCATTCAAACATTAAGATCCCTCTGTGCGTACCATGTTTTTTCATATGTAGATCAAAATTATATTTTTTTGTGTAGCGTTATTGTTTTATTATTATTTATAATATGTTAATATGGTAAATTAACATTGTAATACAGCAATTATCCAAAATTATAGATTTTAAAAATATAAATCATCAAAAGCATTCTTTATGATCCAATGATGCCAAAGAAACATAAAGCATGAATCATATTTCAATTTCCATTTTTCAAATGTTTTCTGCCTTAAGAGATATATGTTTTGTGTTAACCCATGAAATTTACAGGGAAAAGTGAAACTGGCCACCAGGCAATGCAATATTATGCAACACTGCTGAAATATCACAATATTGAGGATACTTTATGGAATTTGATGCGAGAAATTTAAAAAATAATAAGATATTAGCCTGTGGTTGCACTGCGCATAAGATATTTATCTATATTTTTTTTTTAATTTTTAATTTGAAATAAAATCTGCGTTATAACAAATCCACATTGGCCAGGGCTGAGTTAAGTGGGGCTCATCTGTAATTAGAAGATGAATGACGATTCTGATGATCCCTCTACCCAAATGGATAAATGTAAAATTAAAATACAGTCATGCCTTGTTTAACGCAAAGGATACATTCCAAACGGTCTTTGCACTAAACAAACCGATTTTAACATGTACTTAGTAGTGTTCGGTTCCCGAAATTGCAAGGTTCACTATATTTTTAAAATTATATTTACAAATAATGTAGTAATGCACAGGAATAAAACTGTTACTTTTTGTATTTATTTAATATTAATTATCATTAAAAATCAATATTAATACAATTTTAAATCTTTTGCAGCGGTGTTCGCATTTATGCACAGATCGCTAGGTTCTGCGAGTTATCATTTACGTCACTGCAGCACTCACATCTACGCATAAATTATCTATATATGTGACATCTTTCGTCAGTAATTACTATTATTTACTAAATTAAATATATTAGGTGAACCTTTGCCTTTGCTAACTTTAGTTTCAGGGAGGATAACACCCAAAGAGATTAAAGAAACGTACATTAATGCTAGGAATGTTGCAAATAATGTCTAGAATGATAAAATAATGTGATTAGTAAAGAAAAAATAAGAATTTTGCTGAATTTTATTGCGCAGCAAAAGAATTGTAAAGCAACACAATAATTTTCAGAGAGAGAGCTGGGGGCCAAAGTTGGGTTTAATGCATATGTTCGGTATAATCTGGATCTCTCATCGTAATCTTTAGCCTTTTTGAAAAATCTTCAAGAGTCGACTGGTGTTTTTTGCAGTCCATCTGATGAAGAAGTATCTTGTAGCAGGTCAGACTTGCTGCGCTCAAAACTAGGATCATTTTCACTAAGCTTGTCCAGCACTACTGTTATTTGGTCCATACACTCAGCCAAATTTTTTCTCGTGAGAATTCGTTCAGGCTCATTCACTTGTGTGGCTTCTTCAGATGGTTCAGGATTTTGTAAAAGCTCCTTCAGTTCTTCATATGTTGGTTCTGCCCCATGAAAATCCAGAAGTTCTTGAACATTTTCCGAATCAACATCTTCCATTCCAAGTTCTTTGGCCAGGGTGGCAATACTACTGGTAACCTGATCAATTTCCTCCTGACTGAATCCTGCAAAATCACTGACAACGTCAGGCCAAACATGATGCCAAACACCATTTAAGCAACTTACTGTTACCTCCTCTGAAGCCTCTCTAATGTTGTCTATGGCTGACATGACATTGTAAGACTTCCAAAATGAACTTATTGATTCTCTGTCATCCCCATCAACTGCTTCAAAAAGTTGTTTAAAGGTTTGTTTTAGACAACATGATTTAAACATAGCAATAACACCCTGGTCCATGGGCTGAAGGAGTGATGTGGTATTAGGAGGAAGGAAAATAACTTTCACTGGCAGGGGAGTTCGGAGGTTATTTAATGTCTGTGGGTGGCCTAGGGCATTGTCCAGTAGCAATAAAGCTTTTGGTTCTAAACCTTTCGATTCACAGTAAGACAAGACACTTGAACAAAAATGATTCATGAACCAATCCATAAAAATTTCCTGTATTACCCAAGCCTTTTTATTGAACTTCCAAACAATGAGTAAATGTGATTTAGAAAATCCTTTCATAGCTCGTGGGGTTTGTGAATGGTAGACGAGCAGTGGTTTCAGTTTACAATCACTTGATGCGTTTGCACCTAGCATCACCGTGAGCCTGTCCTTTGATGCTTTGAATCCCGATGCTTGTTTTTCTTCTAGTGAAATGAAAGATCGTGATGGCATTCACTTCCAAAATAGCCCCGTTTCATCTACATTGAAAACAAGCTGTGGGGGGTAATCACCATTTTCAATAATTGCTTGAAATTCGTTAGGAAACTTTATAGTTGCATCTTTATCAGCGCTTGCTGATTCACCTGTCAAACGTAAGCTATGTATATTTGCACGGCGTTTAAAATTTTGAAAGCAACCGGAAATGTTTCTGAAGAATCTCCACCTTCTTCTTGCTTTACACATTCAAACAGGGAAAGTGCTTTACTGCAAATGATTGCTTGACTAAGGGGCATGTGTTCATTAGAACGCTTTGGGGAAGATTGGTATTAATTGATTCTTTACCCATTTCATATAGTTGTCAGTGTTCATTTCACCATGGTAGTCCCCTGTTTTTAATCCGGACTTAAAAATAAGTAAAGAGTTGGAGACAAATCTAAACTCTCCACCTTGTAAAATGAGAAAAATAACAATTAATGTGGTTCAACCAAATATTTCAGCAATGTTCATTCAATTTGAAATTATATTTGCCTGCATGAACTATGATTAACCACTGTCCTTTTGAAATGGGTGTCTTTAGACCATGCAGTGATCCGTCGGCCATTCGTAATTTTTGGTATGCGACGAATGGATGTAGGTTTCGTCCGTATAAACTATCATGCGTCCTTCCTCTCTGAATCTTTTGAGCGTTCTCAAATATTGAATTCTCAGCAGCCGGATGTCATCGCGCTCCAAAAGATATTGGTGGCTGTCAGTTTTCTTTTTCCACACGTTATTGGAAAAAACCAGTATTTTTTAAAATAATTCCTAGAATTAACAATAAGCATATTATTTATGAACAAATTCATACCTGAATCCAATTTTCTTCAAGAGTTCATGAAGACAAATGATCTGTCCTGAAAAACCTGTGCTTTCCTTAATTACCAGTAGTAGAGCTTTCAAAGTCGGCAGCTTGTGTTTAATTGCGTGGAACTGATGGACGATTCTCCGCACCGACGGCACATCGAAATCATCCATCGAAGTTTTCGGACTACTTCGTTTACTATTCTTTCTTGGGGAAGAAAACGAAGTGTTGCTTCCTTCTTCAAGTTTTGCTCCCTCCTTCGAAATTCGGTCCAGAGAATGAACTGATATTCCACAAGCTGCTGCAACTCGCTCGCTGACACGCGTCAGAGGAATGTGTATTCCTTTCTCTCCTTCCTCTTTCATGAATTTCAGGACATTATTTATGATTTCCTGAGCCTGGCTATGAATAATTTTTCTATTCCCTACCTTGGATGTAGATAGAGGTGTCTCCATTATAAAAACAAAGAGGTCGCAAAAATAAACAGAAAAGAAACCAGAAGGGAATGCAAAAACAAGTGAAAAAGAAAAATAACGTGTCAACAGTAACAAAATTCAACAACAACGATATTAAGCAACAATGAAGATTAACAACGACAACGATATTAAGCAATAACAAGGATTAACAACAACAACGATACTGGAAATAACAAATGTTAACAATAATAATCAATAACAACGAACAAGAAAACGATTACAAGCAATAAGAAAGAATTGAAAACGACAACGGCATTAAACAGTAACAAAAATTAACAATGATAAAGATAGCATGCTATGCGGGAAATGTCAGCCAAGGCTCAGTCTCAAAAAGAGATTGACAAGAACCGTACCCTTCCCCTCCAGGGTGAGGGGGGAAGGGAAAGACTAGGGGAAGGGAAAGCCAACGTCATAGACAAGCGCAGCAGCACATTTTGGGCATCTATTGCCCACGGCGAAACACGGCCTCCCATACGACCAGTCCAAACTCAAGGATGAACTCGTCCTACTCCTACCCACCAACTGCCATCTCAAAACGGACGTGCTATATCATTCAGTATAAGACAATTCATATTAGTATTTCATTTTTTGGTCCTTGACAAATGCCCAAATAATATTATCAGAATGACCTCTCCTTGCTCAGCAAGCTTTAATTGCTGTCCAATTTTTGAATAATTTATCTACAGCTTTCAAAAGGGAAAATGTTGGAATGTCTTAATATTGAAGAATATTCCTTACCCACAAAATCAAAAACACTTTTTAAGTTACTTGCATTTTTAAGGATGATGAAATATCATTTAAAACCTTAATATGACTTTAAACATAATATTTCGATAACTTTGTGAGAAATTAGGCCATATTATGAATAACATGACAATTGCAGTTTGCTTTTATAATAATAGGATTTTTCATTGAAAGCTTTTGAAATATCGAATTGTATTAACCAAAATTAACACCTGCATTACCTGCTGTATAAGAACTAATAAACTCAGTAACCAAACAATTATACAGTAAAATATTTTCAATATCATTAGTGATTCCAGAGGAATTCTATTCTGGATTATCATAGAAATCTAACAACTCTTTCATACCTTCTTTTCGGTTGAAAATTTTCAAAGGGGGATAACATTTTACATTACCTTTGTTTGAAGAATCTGGAGCCACAGAGAATTATTTTACTCTACACTCTATCTGCAATAATTCGCAACAATATGGAACCATAACAAGGAGCAGCTTGAAAATAATTGATTTTGAAGTTTTTTTTTTTTTAATTCTGAATGTCGTAGTTTCGAAATGTTTTTAAGAAGTTCCTGCACCCTCACTTTTTTAAGAAGGGCATAAAACGCATTTTGCACTAAAACGATTACCGGTTTAACCAATCTATGATGAAATTTTTGATCTTTAAAGTTTGTATCTTTGAAAGCGCAAAATCTTTTCTTTGCTGGTGTTCTAAATTTACATTTATCTATTTTGGAAGGGTGGTCATCAGAATCATCATCATTCATTTTTTACAATACTCTTTTCAAAAAAGAAATTTTAAGAACAAAATATAACAATCGACTTATTACTTACTGCGGATAAAACGCTCGAAAGCTACTTACAATAACACGAGTGGTTAACCTATAATTTCGTAAAAATATAGGCTATTTACTAGCATTCATAACAACCCTGCTATTTCTGCGTTTATACCTTAACGTCTCAACTGCACTGGTGAGAGCTAATACGCGTACACAATCGAAATTTAATCGATTCTTGTATGATAAAGCATATATATAGAAATGTATTTTAAATAATACAACTTCTGATTTCAAACGAGAAAATCGGGAAATTTTGAGAAAAAATCGGGACACGAGCAAAATAACTTCACAAGTTTCACCAATATCGCGAAGGGTGGCAACCCTAGTCGCATCAGTCCACATATTCAACAAATGTGAGCAGATGTCGACGCTTTTAATAAGTTTAAACTATACCTTGGTTACGATAAACAATACGGTGATAATAAAAATAAATATCCCATTGTTCTTTGACAATGTTCTTATAAGAGTCGGATATAGAAATTTTCCTATTCTCGGTGGGTTTCTAAAAAGTGCCAGAAAATGGATTGCTGGATCTGGGAGGCTCGATTGCATTTCAAAGAAAATCACTGTCAGAACACCTTCATAGGAAAGTAGCAATTCTTATATTCACTTCACTGAGCTATTCTATATAGTTCACCTTATTTTTAACCATTGAATTTTTGTCATTTTATTAATGCAAAATTTAACACATTCATTCGCATCGTTCCTCTAAGTACTTATTTAACACTCTCAACTAAAGGGCCACATTTTTTTACATGCAATAAACAAAATATCAGTCAATTCCCAGAACTGAATAACTTGGTACAGTTGGTAATCTTCGATAGGTGTTTTCCAATTTCTTTCTGTTGGCGGTCCCGTATGCCACTACGATTTAACGTTGATCAGGCTGATGCACACCACCAATTTTTTTCTATTTTGTGAGTGAGAGCTGTATGGAGTGGTGCAAATATGTGTTACAGTCATGCACATGGAGAGACCGAACGGTATGTAATGTTGCATGATTCCATGTGTTTGCGATCAGTAATTGATTAAAGAGCTGCATTTTGCCGACTCCTGGATTAACACCATAATATAAAATTCATATTATAACGGAACGCTTTTATTATTATTATTTTGTTGTGCTTCTTTGGCTAGTTTTACTTGCGGCCATAGGTTATGTATTTTTACGCCGTTTTGATTTTACCTGAGGCGTTATACTTGATTTAAACAATTTTTTGTACATATGTTGAATTCACCTTATTGCACGTAGCGGCACAATGTGTCACGACACAGTTGGAAATCATTGTTTTAATCTTACACGCTATGCGAGTGCGTCTCATCTGTACATGACTCAATAAATTTGTACAGTGGGTCACGTTAGATCTACAATAGTAATTTCGGCCATACTTCCATATTCATTGTAAGTTGAAATGGTTTGTAAAGAAGTGGTTGGTACATACATAAAAGTAATGCCGAAAAATATGGATCATATTTTTAATTATTTTATTATAAACTATATAAAATTACAGAAGAACTCCGATTATTCTAATATGTAATTGGAACAGGGTGGTTCGGATAATTGGACAAAATTAAAAACTACATGCACAGCGAAGGAGTATTTTGGATGCTTATCTTGAAATACTTTATCATACACTAGCATACCCGTTGCAGCTACGCTCGGAGTTAATTTGCAATTAGATTGTACCAAGCAGTAATAGTGGTAGAAAAGCGACTTGTGAACCGAGAAGAATTTTGACAAGTTGGAGGAATTTGTACCATGAGAGGAGTGAATAGACGGTGACTGCGAGAAAAAATTGCTTTCACTTCGATAAATTAACCAGTCACAAAGCTAGGTATTTTGCCATATAATCGTTAAGTTGCGTAATTTATTTCACCGTTAATAGACATTAAATAGTTAACTAGCATTACAATGTTTTAGTCGCGTCGGTTAGAAGAGAAAAATTCAAATTATGGCCGTTAAATAGAGAAACTGGATAAAAGTACATAGTTGATTACATTACATAATACCCTGCAAGTCACCTTATTGGTGGATGGCAGGGGGTGCATCAAGGTTCCCTAGCTTACTACAATGTCATCAAAATGGCCGTATTTTTGTTAGGAAAAGTTAACAATTGAAATTAAAGGAAAATGCAGGAATTTTAAATTTACTTTGAATAATTGGACGATCGTGTAATAATTGGAGTTCTGTATATAAATTTTTGTCAAGAAACGTACCGTAGGTCCGCCAGCTATCCGGTACTCGCCATGTCACAATGTGAAAACTGAGGCGAGTTTAAAAGTTCAACTGTCGTAGCAGGAAGGATGCGGCGGTTGGAGTTCGAAAGGTAGATAGATATAAAAGGTCTTACTAAAGGTTTCCAAAGGCACTTATCCGAGTTGTTTACGTTTATTAGTATGTAGTTGTATTTTGGATGTTTTTTTTCTCTTATAGTAGATTCAACATCGGAAGGCTCTTGGCCTACTTAGAGCAAGTAGCCAATCACGAACGTTTCCCCTTCCATCGCCCCTCTCAACTTTCGTGCGGGAGAGCAGATATCGGTGCGCGTTGCCAGCTCTTGCGGATTTTCGCCTTCATCTGATATACTACGCAATTTCTAATGGCAACGCATCCAGATGTGATCTCTTCGAGAGCAGGAGTGAGACTGGTTTCCTCCCCACTACCTTCCCAAACAAACAGTCTCCTATTGGCTGCTGCTAACTGGTGTACGCCCCGTTTTCGAGGCCAGGAGTCTTCAGATGTTGGATCGACTATAAGTGAAATGCTAAGGTGTAAGATTCAATTCTCTCGCAGCAAAGTTTAATGTTACTATATTGGCGCCTACATTCTTGTCATGCCTGCGGAGGTAACGAAAAATCTTATTTTATGGACTTTTTCTTTCCGTATGCTTTTCTACGAGGGCATTTGAAAAAAAAATTAAATCAAGTAGAATTAGGACAGCCGTTAGACATCTGAAGAGAATTCAATGAGGAAGGCGTTATTAGTTGGTGACGATAATTGCAAAGTAATGTTTGGTTATGGTGGAAGAATTAGAAATGGTGGAAATTTCTCAGTTATGTTAAAAGAGAAATTGAAGCGCAATGTCTATCAACATGTAGTTAACTAATTTTAAAGAAGCCGTGTGGTGCCGCATGTACGATGGAACATTTATTTTATTAAGCTTTTTCCCCTGCGTAAATAGACAAACTTGAGTGTATGACATAACGATTGTTTGCAGCATAGGTATTGTCTTAGGATAAGTTATCCTGATGTCAAACTAAGTAGTATGGTTAATTTTGTAAAAATTTTCCCAATTTTCTCAACTTCTTAGCGGCATCTTGTTAATAGTGTACTTGTTTGTGTTAACTTATGGTTCAATTGCTCAGTAATGGTATTGTTGTAATGTTTAGGAGATATTTCCTGTCCAGCGATGTATCCGATTTCATTGTGTAATTAGGCACATTTTGATGGATTGCTATCAACAATATTTTTCTAAGAAACCTATTCATCAATATTGAATTTCCTATTGGTTGGATTAATTTTTTACTAAAATTGCTGTGATAAATTTAGTATGTTCAACAGTTCACATCTTTATCCTGCTTTTATATTTTCCCAAAACAGTATTTCCATTGTTTCAATACTATCAATTCGTTATTGAATTGCCTGTTGGCCCTTCCAGTAAGACTAAAGTGTTTTTGTATTTTAATATCTTTTTTATTGATCCCAGCTGCTTTATGCAAAACTCGATTAAGTAATTATGAAAGAGATTATTAGTGTTCTATCTGAAAACTAACCACAAAATTGTACCAGAGATGTTTATTTGTAATCCTGAATGCATATGGTAATCTTTGATGGCATTGATGTGTTTTTATATGATTTTGCTCTCAAATTTTGTTTTTGATTGGCTTATGGTTCAAATAATTCTTAGCAATACTTTTTTTGTTTTTGGCATGATATTAATTGAGTTATAGTGCATCAAATTCCATATCATAGTGGACTCGGTTATAATGTCTTTCATTCTCCATAAATACATTGGGATAACATTTTAACAGATCATAATTAATTGTATTTCATTCATGAAAAATTTCAGTGACTATATCACAGCATAATATTTATTTTATCACTTCAAGAAGAAGTTGCTGTGATTGTTAATGTTGGTGATTGTTAATGACTTTTGCCTTATTACAATACCTCTATTGTTTTGAAATTCACCAACCAATCTAATAACCTTATGGTGCAGTTATTTCTTTATAAAATTTAAGGTAAATTAAATAGTTTCTGATACAAAGATCTCAACTTTACTTTTGATATTTTTAAATTCATATTGCACTAATCTACATGTTCTTTGGCCCTCAATATTGTGATTTTTTCACGCTTAACCATTTGCGTCAAATTTCCATGCATATATGCCAAATGATTGATGCTGCTTTAACTGTGTCTCTACATCAGTGCTTCTCAAAGTGTGGTCCACGAAAGTCTTCCAGGTGGTCCACAGGCTGGTCCAAAATGCAAGTTACTGATACACACTGTCATGCTAGAGAACAGACCAGAAACCTAATTTCCAACACTCGCGTGGAGTATTACAATAGTGATAAGGCTAAATATACCATTTTAAATTAATTCGTAGGTGTAACTCACCTGAATAGTCCTAAAGCAATTAATGTTGACCAAAACAAATTAAATTAATACCACTGAAATTAACTAAATTCTTCACAGTGTAAAATCTCTGTGGTTACAATGAAACGTCCTAGCAACCGTTCCTATTCCCCTACTTTGTTTGGAATAATCAAAAATGGTTACTCTATTAAAGTTTTAGAAGTGGCAAGACGGGAGTGGATGGAGTAGGTGGTCCACGAGGTCTTTTGCCCATCTAAGTGGTCCGCAGACCGAAAAAGTTTGAGAAACACTGCTCTACATGCATTTCTGTTGTATTTTGTATGCGATCAATAAGGTGCATATGCATGGCAAATAATCCAATATGTTTACATATTTCCTGATTATATGTCAGTGACTTTCATGCTAGGAAAAAATTGCTCTCACAGCCATATAGAGCCAGTCACCACTCAAATGGTTAACAGTGATGTATATTGTTAGCAATCTCTTGGTACTGTAGACATCTTTTAACCCTTATCTGGACTCATGATTTTAATAACGTAGTTGCATTGCTGGTGCCGCTGTGAAACTAGTACAAAAAATATTTTTTAGTATATAAATAAATTATTTATGCAACATTATATATTTAGATTGTTTAATGTTTAATTAATGTTTATTAACGGTGGCGTGGCAGAACCATTCTGAGACCCCCCGCCAAGGACCTCCGCCGCCCCCACGCCACTTAATAAAGGTACAGTGAGGACTTCGTGACCCTCATGACCGCTACGGTAGCCGTGAAGGCCTACCATAAACCCGCGAAAATCCTCACTACAGGTACAAATTGTATTTATTCTTTTATATGTATTATAGATTTTGTGGGTTTATTATAAATAACGTATATATATCTAATATATGAAAATGAATGTGTGTGTGTATCATAATTTTAAAACTCGAAAACTACAGATCGTAGAAGCAAGAGAAAGGTATCATTTTAACTGGAATAATGAGTACGGTGGTGTAGTAAGGTTTTTATATTGATTTAATTGACCTGTCTAATTTTTAAAAATATTTTCTTTTTTCATTTTCTCCATTTGAATAACATAGGAACGAGTGCAGCTTATTTTTCATTTGAATTTTAAAATTACTTAGAAACATGGTACAAACTTGAGACTTGAATGGTTCTATGAAGAAAAGAACAAAGTTTATTTTTATTGGAGACAGAATCTGAATCCTGATCGAATTAGCATAAAAATGCATTTTAAATCATAAAATACGTGATTTTATCAGTTTTATTACAATATCCATTATAAGCTACCATGACAACTCCCATTTTCGCCAAAATTGAGAGTTCAATGCATTTATATGAGAAAATTTTTAACGTAATAGAGAGAGGGAGGGAGACAGAAGTATAGACAAACGACTTTATTGAGGGCGAAATTGAGACTATATAGTCCCTTCTTACATTTAAGAGAGAGGGTGGAAGGGAGGGGAAGGAGTTTATACGTTATTTTCGCAAGATTTTCTTCCTTACATGTTACACGGTTGAAGTTTTAGATTTACTAAATCCGTTGAAATTCAACGGGCACTCCAGGTAGTTTATCTTATAAATATTTTAGTGTGTATGTATGTTCTTTATACATTTCTACACTGTTGAATTTATCGAATTCAAAATTTTCATGGGCCATCCTATGGACCAAAGGAAGAACTTAGTCTAGGTTTGCAGACCATGGGGTCTCTTAAACCCCATGGGGTCAACAAAATACTATTTCCATAAAAATGCATGGGAAATGGTGTGGAGAAACCCCAAAATGCCATGCAGCCCTTCACTGATGTGGATATAAATATACCTAAATATTAAATTACTATCACAGGAAATGGCTTATTTTATGCACAAACGACTGAACATTTTAATTCTGTTCATGTTTTGTCGTATTACATGCTAAATTGCTCGAAATTTTCCTTTGAGCACAAAATTTATCGGTTTTTTCCAGGCAGCAACAAAGCTAAATTTCTTAATTGTTGTCCTCTTCAAATGGAGATAGCCATGTAAAGATTAATTCAAGGAAAATCCACGCCGTAGCGTGCCATAGAGGAATAGCTAACGCCAAGATAAAGGGTACAAATGGATTCATGCCTAAATATAGTCTATGAATACTTTTAAAGTGAGTCAAATGATTTTTCAGGAATATTAGAACATTGTTATCTTTTACCATTAACATTGAAAGATTTATCACAACATAATTACATTTCTTTGGTAACCAAGATGTTGTTTATTGTTTACTTCTGGCTAATAGTAGTGACATAATCCACATAATTTATTGCTGCCTTAAAGGTGCTTAAAGGCTTCGGTGCATCTATCCATGTGAATATTAAATAAGACGTTAATGCGTAATTATATTAATGGTAAAACTTTACAATACAATACATAAAGTAGTAAATGTTAATGTAAGCAGTGCTTGCGTAATTAAGGAATGGGGAATGTTTGCCCCGAGCAATAAAAATCATTTGCTACTTAAAAGAAAACTTTCCCAAGCGAAGCCGGGCGTTTCAGCTAGTACTACATATATATATGTATGTGTGTGAGAGAGAGAGAGAGAAGTATTTTGGTTAAATTAGTTCTTGTTACCACCTAGTCATACGACTAAATTGTAACAACGATTTTTTAAATAAATAAATTTACACCTCGCCATACCGTACCATTGCCGTCCATGCTTTCCGACACGAGTCTTTACAATTTCCACACGTCAGCCTTGCCGTATTCTTTACAATTTTCACTTTGCACGTTTTAAACGTTTACTGAATCCCATATTTACTATTCACTTCTTATCAAGATTTTGCTAAAAAATGCTAATAAAATATTTTAAGCGAAAGCATTTGTATAGTTCTGTTAAATTAAAGTGACCAGATCTCCAAAAGCTCAATGCTGTACAAAATGAAAAAAACAAAAAATACAGTACGTATTTTGAATCCGTTTAACAGAATAAAAACATTTTGATAATACATCAATATTGAATTATTAAAAACAACAATTTTAACGAAGATAATAAAATACAATTTTTTTATTAATCATATACTATTTCTCCAAAGTCATATCCTCCTCGCGGTGCGTTTGATGTTATTTTTCTTAAAACAAACAAATACAAAATAAAATTGGAACAAATCATGTAATTAACCGTAACATAAATTAATTCAATTTTCAAATTACTTCACTTACTTTTCGAAACTTGTGACGATGAGTTGAGAAACCTACAATACTTTGCAGGTGCTTTGCGGACTGTGACAGGTGACATATGCTAAAACCACAGAAACCAGCTACAACCATAGATTTTTCTAAAGTGGTATGAGTGATACATTCATTTTGAAAAAAACCATGGATGTAGTAGTAAAACAAAACCATGAAGTATAGAGCTACAACCACGCCATGGAAAACAAATTATTGTTCTGCATTTAAGTACTTTTTTATATTGCTGACATAAATAAAAACAAATTATTGCAATTATTATCAATTTTGGCAGGCAAATTTTTAAAATGCTGTACGTTTTGCTGTACACTTTCCAACGCTGTACAGGAGATGCAAATGCTGTACGTCTGGTCACTTTATGTTAAATACATTAGAAATAGCACAAATTGAATTTCAACACAACACACGGGAATTCACTGAAAGCGCTTTGTCGGGTGCCACACACATCACCAGTTCGATGGGAACAGTACTGTCAGTGTCAGTAACATGACCGTGAAAACTTGAAAAATAGCTGACGAAAACTTGCAGACGATATCTGAAAATACGGCACGGACACTGTCATCGGATGCCATGGCGCTGGATATGTTTAAATGCATTGGAGATACATTGGACAATAATAGCTTTACGGTGCCGTCACGAACAGTACCATGAAGTTTTATTAAATTATCTGTTTCAATGCATAACACTTGGAAAATTAACATAGTTACATTTTTGGTGGCAATTACCTTGTACAAGGCTTATTATATAAAAAATATATAAATGCATCATTTTTTCATTCTCATGGGATGAAAACTTTAACCACTTGGACACTATTGCAGTTAGAAAAAGAAATTTAATTTTATGAAATGCTTGAGATATGAAATTCAAAGGAAAAAAGTAATTTCAACTTCCACATGCATCATAGAAAATATCCTAGAGCGATCTCTTATGTAATAGAGTGATAAATATTCCTACGTTACTTTAATCGTCATCTTCATCTTGCATTGACATCGGCAAATTTTTCTATGATGCCATCAACATTCACCTTGGATGCTTGTTCATTCTCAATGCTCAAAATTGCCAGACTGATTAGTCTTGCCTGGCTCATGGAGTTCCGTATATAGTTTTTTATTAATTTTAACTTTGAGAATGATCTCTCAGCATTCACAGTGGTGACTGGCAATGTCAAAAAGAGCATTAAGGAGATACATCTGGAAGGCTGGAAGCTATCGCAGTGTTCTCTACCATTAGCAGATTAGCAAGGTCTCTAACACTACTTTGTTTTTGTATAACCGATCTCAGTGTCATTTTAAAAAACTGCATCTGTTCTGGTATCTGAGGGGAAAGATCAGTGGGGTAAACAGACCATAATTCCTTCGCATTCTTGTATAATTCCTCATCCGCGATGTTAGCCAGTATTGTAGGGCATCATATTTTAAATCTTAATATTTATTTATTTATTTGTTCCAAACACAGTACATTGGAAACAATAAACAAATACAAAATAACAAAAACAACAAAGAAGCAGGTTAACATAAAAAAAGCAAAGGCAATCAGTTATTTAAAAATAGAAGCCAATTGTTTTATGAAGTGATTACCTAAAAAGATGTCAACTTTGGAGTGACGATGCAATAGGTTGTTGTATGCTGTTGGAATCCGGCAGAAAAGAGAGTGTTTAGAAATAGAGAGGCGATAATTGGGAATATGAAACAAATCTTGAAGATGGGTTGTGCGTGATGGAATACGTAGGGCAAAATAGGATGACATTTCATTGACTTAAATCTATTCTGCATTTGACTAATTACAATGTCCAATGTTACATAAAATACAGATACTTTGAAGTGAAACTGAATCCTTTAATACTTCAACTTCACATGCAGCATGCCCCGACCTTCAGATAGCATTTCTGCTGATGATTTAGCTTTCTCAAACTGTCCTCTATAAGAAACTAGCTTATGTTGTGCGTTCTCTAGAAGCTCGGTGGTTTTCATAAGATCTGCATCATCTGATTGCAGCAACTGAGACACCGAGTTGATAATTTTAAAACTTTGCTGTGAAGAACTAATACAAAAACAAATCGAAAATTTTCCAGTTTAATTTTGAGATTTTCTGCTTCTTCATGTTCCTCTTTCTTTATGAATGTCAAGATTATTTTACAGGCATTTCAAAACGTCCATAAAACGATATCTGAGCTTTATTAAAGCATCAAAGTAAGCATTTCCCAACGTTTGATGCTGTTGCCGAAAAAAGCATAAAGCTTTTCAATGATAGCAAAATTTTTTCGTTTCCGGAACACCTTCAACTGCATCTCTAATCACAAGGTTCAAAAATCAACGAAAGAAGCCTTGACTTGGTGGAACTCCATCATAAATAAAATTATTACTTGGTATAAGTTTCACTTTATTAAAATCGATACGACCGGTTTCGACTAATATATACAGAATCAGAGGGGAGTGGGGGTGGAACATGTGTAGAGGGGACAAATGAATGGGTAGAGCGAGGGGGGGGAAGGCTGAGTCAAGGTATTGGGAAGGGGTGGATGTTAGGAAGAAACAGAGTGAGCAAGGGAGAGTGGATGGGGGAAAATAAGTTCATTAACGAGGTTGAGTGTGTTATCATTGTGGTGTAAAATTATTTCCAACTGTCCTAAAATATTTAAACTGGGACCTTTAGTTGCGAAATGAATTATCTCCAGGTTAAAGTTGGAAGAATGGTTGTTTTTGAGTAAGTGTTTGGCAAAGTGTGATTTGAATGAGCCTTATAAGAAGGATTTTCTGTTCGGTTGTCCTAACGTGGAAATTTCTCCGTTTTACCCTATGTAAATGGCGTTAAAGTCATTACATGAGAGTTTATAGACATCGCTCCTGGATAAATTGTCAACCTTATCTTTATTGTTGGACAAAATTTTTCCTAGGTTAGTGAGGGAATAGAAAGCTGTACGTAAGTTATCTTTGGGGAAGCAATTCGCAATTAGCCAGGATATATGGTAATTTACACCAACGGGGCTTGTTAACAGAAGGCGGAGTATTACATATAACAGTTCAAGAGTTAGTTTCCTCTGTTTTCTATATAGGATTGTGTTGATTAATTTATGTGGAAAACCGTTGGTGGTGGCTATTTGTTTAATGACATTTAATTCTTTATCGAATTCTACCTCTATAGTCGGGCCGGCTAGAGTTAAATCACTGAGTAGTAGGCGGAGCTGGAGAGGATGGAGTGAAATGGACCTATCGCAAGCCTTAACGGAAGGCTCTGTTGCCAGTTTTTAATTCTCGCTTTCCTGCCTCACGCAATTCTAAACATAGCAGTCAAAAACCCGGGGGATTTCCCCCATTCTTCCTCTTACAAAGGATGCTTACATATTGACACTGAAAAACATGTTTGGAAAAAAATGTATACACTTCAATGCAGTTGTCCTTATACAAATTCTTTAAAAGTTCACTGAGGCCTCCCATCAGTGAGTCTCAACCAGGTCCTTCAAGCAGAGAATGAAACTGTGTCCAGCTCAACTCTTCAGCAGGATTTACAAGTCCAAAGTCTCAACTTGATTGGGCCAAATTCCGTTTATTTTTTATATCTTAATTCCTTTCTTAATTTTAATTTTCATATTTTTACAAGAAATGAAAACCCGAATTGCACGTTACATATTAGAACCATTTTCATAACGGAAGTTTTCATTTATTTAGACCAGTCGCGGGAGTTAAGGTACGTTATAGTAATGCATATTTGATGATTTTCATTTATTAAAACTATAAAACACGTTTTAAAATTTATATGCGCAGTAAAGTTTTGCCAGAAATGCATTATTGTTCAGCTGTTCCCTCTGATAGATTGAGGGGTTGAACACACTTGCCATCTTCTACATACTTTCACTTCTTATTTCCATCAAATTATATTATTTTCCCATCTTATGGCACATGACCTTGGAAGAGCGAATGGCCAATGAGAGGGTTTTCCCCTTCCACCACTGCTTGCAGTTCTCGGAACGACCCTAGCTACCGAACAGCGTTGCTACAAATGCATGAGGGGTAGTGGAACAGTGGATCAGTTATAGTGGAACACGGAATAAAAAGCTCAAAAAATGAAATATAAAATGAAGAACAGCGGAGTCAAAACGTCGAGATTTCGACAGGCTGGTTAGTTACAAAGTAGTACACCGTGGTAATATACTGTATAAGGTAGAGAAGAGATAATGACAAGATAACCTGAATATGCATTTGAAAAATTGTGTACACAGGCAAAAAAGAGTTACAATATAAAAAGTTATAAAAATTTTACATAGACATTGATGGACGCATGTAACACGATCGACCAAACATGCCCTTCGATCAGTGAAGCAGCGAGGTGAGTTACAAAATTAAAGGAGCATTACAGACTACTATGTTGCATTAGAGCGAACAGAATGTTTACAACTCCGGGGTAGGGGTTAACATTTCCCAGGATTCAGTTTTCGTAAACATACTAACAAGAAAAGAAGGAATAAATTAAATATTTGTAAACATTTTTATTTATTTATTATAAACTAGGTATAACACACAAACCGAATAAAAAATGTTTACAAGAAGTGAATAATAAGAATATAATAAAATTTTTCTTATAAAATTTCAAAAAGTAAAAGCCCTTGACAAAGTAATGAAACGGTAATTTTATGGAAAAATATTAATGTATTTAAAACTATTTCATACCCATAAATTATTCTTTATTGTTACTAAAATAATTAAAAAAAGAAATTATTCACGCTAGAATCACTTAGATTTGTGCATAATTTTGTAATAAAGAGACCTGCTGCAGAAAATGCACGTTCTGCTTCAATAGAAGTTGGTGGAATGGTTAAGAGAGCTTCAAACAGGTCATTTAGCTTACAAGGGGAAGGCACTACTGACCCCCAACCGATTTGGCTGAAACTTCGTAGAGATAATGTCCCTGACGTCCGATTAACGAAAATATATACATATCAGGGCCAATACCCAGCCGTTTTTATTTTATTAATAAAAATAAGTTATTATTTCCCTAGTCACTGCTTAGCTACCATACACGGTAACGTTGCTTTTCATAGGCGGCGCTAGCGTAGCCGTTAATGCGCTTGGCTGTAAATGTCAAGGTATGTTGTTCGAGTCCTTGTTCCGAAATTATTTTTCATTTTTTTCCACATTTTCACTTTCATTTTAAATGCTTATTTCTTAATAACGCTATATATTTTTATTTTTTAATAGTTAGTATTTTTAATATACTGATGTGCAGTTTTGAAGAATTATTTGTAGCGTACATAGCTGTTGGTTTTCCTCGTTAATAAATTTTTCATTGTAAAGCGATTTATTATTGTCCTCCCCATGATTAAACAATGAAAAGAAACTTATTGTCTTGCACGTATTGTTTCACAATCATGACATTGTCGAAAAATTCTTTGAAAGCATTTGGAAAAGGATCAGATAGGAGCGATCTCAAGTGCTACAAGATCAGTGTTACTTCTTTCATCAGAGCATTGTGAGCATTTTAACTAGTGTGTTTCGAAGTGTATTTCTAACATACTACAGTTTTTGCTGATTCAAAAATGGAATATACTGCTTCAACATCTTCAGCGGGGAATCCTGTAACGAGCAAAAATGTTACATCTTTTACGTCTCCTCCTTTGGACGAAGAAACAGCGAAAGATGCATGAAACTCCTCTGAAAAAATGGATTGATGTCGGATAAAGAAGTTCCTGAAAGTGAATGTGGCCGTAGTGTTGTAATGACCCAAGAAATTTATACACGTGTTGTGGATATGCTTGGTGAGATGAACTTCCATGAAGATTACGATCTGGTGGGGCCCGATGAAGTCGACGAAATGCACGGGTATGAGGAAATAGAGTTAGTTTATAGTTATATATACTATCATTGTGATTAGGAATTTTATTTAGAAATAAATGGATATTTAAACTTAAAGCAATATTAGGAAATTAGGTAATAAATACTTTAAATGATGAAAGTGAAAATGCGGGAAAAAATGAAAAAAAGTTTCGGGACAAGTACTCGAACTTCAGATTTACAGCCAAGCGTGCTAGACACTCCGCCAACACCGTTATCTACGAGATCATTTACCGTGTACGGTAGTTAAGCAGTGACTAGGGAAATAATAACTTATTTTTATTAATAAAATAAAAACGGCTGGGTATTGGCCCTGATATGTATATATTTTCGTTAATCGGACGTCATGGACATTATCTATACGAAGTTTCAGCCAAATCGGTTGGGGGTCAGTAGTGCCTTCCCCTTGTTAGTTGTACGCCTTCCGGTTAATTCATAGATATCTATTTCTGTAGTAATGCTTCTCGTGTCATAAAAAGAGCTAACGTTCAATTTTCCAGTGCTTACAACATTTTCAATGGCAGCATCCAATTTATTTATAAGTGACGATGGACTGGCCGATGAAGAGCAGGCTTTTCTTCAGACTTACGGATAAAAAACCTGCAAATCAACTTAATAGCGTCAGTTTTCAGTTCCAATTTTGAAGGGAACGTAAAGTTCGTATTTTGTTGATAATTTTGGGGATTGCTTAAGTACTTCAACAAACCGACTAGATTCTTGTTTCTACGTTCTTCTAGCCTTGTCTGTATGGATTTTTTCATTTGAGCAGAAAAATCAGTATTCTATTCAGTCAATTCATCAAGTATGAATTTAAATATGCCTTCCGATGAAAGCAATGTTGAATCTCTTTTACCAAGCCAGACATTTCTGGATTGGAGTGGGCAGCGGGACAGATTATCAAAAGGCAGGACTCCTGCCTAAAGTGGGACGTCTGCTCACCCTATCGATAATGCTCATTAACGCAAATAGACTCATGCATAAATTTAACATTAGGTGAGAATAAGGACATTATTTTTTTTACACATTACATGGTAATCTTCTCTCCAGCTAATTAAACGGTTGTACTGATCTAATCTCCTATAATAAAACGCTTGATATCTTTGTCGGTGTGCCTCCATGCAGCCTCATCAGTTAGTTATAAATATCTCAACATATCTTGGCCATTTCTTCAGCCAGTCCAGCCAAATTCGGTAGGATTACTATGAATACGTTCAAAAAGCGAGTGCTATAAAAAAATTTCAAAAAAGTCCCGGGTTCGACGCCAGGAGGTTTTACATTTCATATGAATCTCATGTCTCGGCTAAAATTTAATTTTCGACGTGCAGAGTTTTACTCTTTTGGAAATAAAAATTAGAAGGAATTGACCTACAACCTTCAAATTAGGACCATTTTAAAGGAAAATAAACGGGCCATTTAATTTTGTTCGTCTTTTCTTACCTAAAGGTAAAACTTGAGGAAATTTTACGTTTAAATTTGCCGATGTAAGAAAAATCATTCATTTTCATCAATGATCACCTTGAAAACGGGCATTGTTGTTTCAAGCCGTATATTATGCTCATATAAACCTATATTCGTTTACGTAAATTGATTGGATAAATGCGGTAAATTACGTATTTTAAAACATGCTAATTTTAAAAAATTTTATGATTTCAACAGATGTTTTATTTATTTCGTTTTTTCAAACTTTCAAAAATTTTACCGTTAGAAGAAAGAAAATATTAAGGTTGGAGAGCTGTAATTTTCAGAAGTTGTAGATAGCATGGCCAGAAAAATTGAGAAAAATCAAAAAAGCATTTAAAATCAGCAAAATCACACGGACTGTTTACTTCGCCGCGTAAGAAGTTGCCCTTTCTTGCGATTTATTGTTGCTTATAGAGAGGAGAGTGAGAGGGAGAGAGATGGAGGAAGGCAACAATATAACCTTCATTAAAGATTGCCTGCATTATTGATGGGCGTTTATACTATTTATATTACTATGTTTTAGTGATATTTTTGTATGGCGTTGTATTCTACATAGCAAACCGTTTTTAAAACAGCGTAAATAACTCAAATAATTAGAGCTAGATTACCCACAAATTGTGACTGGATTGTTTCATTAATTCCAAATATTTCTTAAACGTTATGTATTTACCTTTTTGTCTTTCGTTAAATTAATTAACTTCATTTGTTCATTCATTTTGTGTTAATCATTATGTTCTTGGTTTTAATTACATTTATAATTTCGAAGATGTTATTTATAGGAGTGCACTGTTTTATTCTTGTGATGTCTGCATGTTGCACGGACGACATTTCAGATTCACTAAACCCGTTGAAATTCAATGGGCACTTATTTAATAAATTTGTAACTAAAAATTTGTAAATAAAATATTTTAAAAAGTACTTTAAAAGAAAAAAAAATTAATTTTATGTAATGAGGGTCGACTAACCAGCTTAAAACAAGCTCTGTAAGTATGGACTAATGGGCAGTAAACAAGCTCCACAGAAAAATCTACATAATCAGTAAAATCTTTTGGACAAATTCACAAAATTGCAAAGTATCATTTAAAAAATCTGATGTGGCCAACACATGACTTTCTCCATATTTGGGGTATAGATATTTAAATTATTATGAATAATATTAAGAGGCAAAATTATTATTTCGTATCGTAAATTACGTATATTTTGAATGTTTACAGAATTCACCGCTACATGGTGTTGGCGCTGTAGGCTGGTATTAAGAAAAAGCGAAATATATACGAAATGGATGGTTCTACGAAAATTAGTTTCAAACAAAACTTGGAAGAAATATTATTCTCTACAACTTTGGTCCTTACGAAGATTACCAATAACGATGTTGTTAAGGAGATATTTACGGGAAACCGAAAAACCGGTTATTTATAAATAACTCCTAAACAATAACTCCTATAGAAAATTGTTTCAAGTGAAAACTGTAGGAAATTACATTCTCTATAACATTTGTATAGAATTGTATATACAATAATGATGTTTTAACAAAGAAATATCGCAAAAACCGAATCGGGTTTCGAATAAACCGCGACTTCCGGTTATCCGTTATTGTCCAAAAACTAATCAGTTCTTTGTGCTCATGTTAAAGTGTTATATATGAAGTTTGGTAACAATATGGCATGTACTTTTTGAGTTAGAGCGCCCACAATAACATACACACAGACATCATTCCGAAAATAGTCTAAACGTGTTCTAGGGACCTCAAAACATGTATTTCCGTTGAAATCTCGAAGTCGATTTTTTTCATGAATACGATACTTTCCCATTACTACGTATGGAGAAAGTAAAAAGGAATGGAATAGATTAAGAAATCGAGAAAACAATAAAAGGTACAGGGCCAAATGGAAGACTATTAGTGAATGTAATTTAACAAAGCTTGATCACGTTGTCGATAATGATGTAGATAATCCAGAATTTAGTGTAAATACAAACGAGAATTCACAGTTGCTTAAATGTCGTTACGATACCCCGAATCTCTTTAAATACTCGAGATAATCATGAGTTACCTTTTATTCTTAACAGAAAACAATTCTCCGTACGGTTAGCCTTTGCTATGACAATTAATAAATCTCAAGGCCAAACATTTAACCGAGTGGGCATTCACATCGATCAGAGAAAGCCAATATTTGGTCACGGTCAGCTATACATGGCCCTCTCTCTGTGTCGATCCATGGCCAGTCTCAAAATCAAAATTACAGGAACTAAAAACGACAGGGAAACTCACACGATTCAAAATATTGTGCACGATGAAGTATTAAGAAATCAATAGATAGTAGGGATGTACTGAATATTCGAAAACTATTCGGTATTCGGCCATTTTTCCACTATTCGGAATTCGCTAGTATTCGGAATTTGACAAATGGATATTCGGTTTGGTATTCGAATTCTGTTATAATTTACCAAATATCAAATCGAATGATGAGCAGCAAAAATTGAAAATGAAATCACAAAATTAGTAAACTTCTAAAAATTTCAACTTTAATTACGTTACAGACCGAAAAACACAAAATATTAAAAACGAGAAAGAATAAAAAAACTATAAAACTGATTCTCGAAAATATGGGAAAGGGAGGTAAATTTAATAACGGGCCAAAGCTTGAAACTGAAATAAAATTCCAATAACCAACACTCAAACACGAGTATTTATTACTGAAGTGAAATGTTTTCCATCACATAGTAACCACACATAATAATGATCACACAAAAATTAAAATTAAAAATTTTTTCTATAATTAGGACACATTAAGGCACAGTAAAGTTTCTAATTACCAAACACCGAAGGTTCTTTGTGGTATTGATTTAATAGGTATTTTATAAACTTCCAATACTAATGATTTTACTGAAATCAATTTTACAAGTAGGTTTCTTTTATGTGAGTATTCGGTGGTTGAATATTCGGTATTCAGCAATACCAGTATTCGGTTATTTATTCAGTATTTTTTATTCGGCTGTAACAGAATTCGGTTACTTATTCGTTATTCGGCAATTCTGATATTCGGTACATCCCTAATAGAGAGTTATATTTTCACCTCAGTGATGGAGGAGGATGGGCAGCGAGGTCCCGAGGGATTGGCCCATATATACAAGTACGATGAAAAACTGTAATAATTTTATAACTTAAATATTGGTGACTTTAGTACGTTGGCGTAGATAACATTTACATTTACATCAATACCCTGCAAGCCCCCAGAAGCGTTTGGCAGGGGGTGTCACAACACCAAGTGAACTATAACTAATTCCTCTGTTGAACTGTCTTATCGCGTCTGGGAAAAAGGACCTGTAGTATTTCTCTGTTCTAGCGATTGTATCGACATTTTCTCCTGCACTCTGATCTAATATTACGTTCACTAACACTGACTGGCGGAGTAATACTATTACTCCGCTCACAATGGACGAAGGGAGCGCGCGAAGCACGCCACCGCGGCGGCGCGCCGGGGGGTCTGGGGGCAAAGCCCCCATCGGGGTTGGCGAGCGTAGCGAGCAGGAGCGGAGCCCCTAGTAGAGGTATAAGACTGTTTTCCTCTTAATTTTTAAAAAACTATTCCTTTGTTTTCATTTGTAGACCTTTCCAATCTTATTCAAATATTATGATTTTATCATTTGTTTGTTGGCTTTATTTTTATATTGTTTGTTTTCAAAGAACGTTTCAAACGGGCTCATTCGTCTAGTACAGGGTTCGGTAACCTTTTTAACAAGCAGAGCCATTTTTTCCAAATTTGTATAGAATCCAACATAAGATGAGCCGCAGAGCATGTACAGTGAGTCTCTTTATTATTGGGCCAACATAAAAATAATTTTCAAAACCCATATATTTTTAAAATAAATTATAGTGGTTTTTTTGAAACCTATTCACCTCTTTATTGTTGGTTTCCTTACAAAAACAGGAAGGTAATTAGTAGCATTCGACTACTATGGCAACATATATAAACATGTTTATTCAAATAAACAAAAATATGACATCACAAAATTATTGGGCCACAAATGGAAAATAAATTGTTTTTACTACTAATACACTAACAGACTTATTTTTAGTACTTTGTTTGGTACCCATTATTTTTCAGAACACATCTGAGCCTATTTGGAATTCACTCTACTAATTTTTTGGTGATTGTTCCAGGAATACTGGTCCATTCTTCCTGCAGCAGTTTTTTCAATTCTTCCCTGTTGCTGATTGTGTGACTCCTGACTCTTCGGTCGAGCTCATCCCACAAATTTTCAATGGGATTTATATTAGGGGATTGCGGTGGAGTGCCAATTACTTTTGGGCAGTTATAAAGCAGCCATTCGCGCACAATGTGAGCTTTAAGCTTTGGGTCGTTGTCCTGGTAATACTGAAAGGTCTGCAAAATCCCCATTTTTTCAGCCGACTGTTTTAAATTATTCTTTAAAATGTTCAGGTAGACCATTTTATCCATTATACCATCTATGAAGACCAAATTTCCGACTCCTGAGGTGGACATACTGCCCCATACCATGACAGATCCTGCACCATGTTTTACTGTCAGTCGAAGGTTCTCTTTATTTAGTTCCTCATTCGGCTTTCTCCACACCATGGCACGACCATCGGACCCAAAAACATTGAACTTGCTTTCATCAGCAAATATTACCTGATTCCAGGAATCTCCGCCCTTATCCAAATGCTCTTCTGCAAATGCTATTCTGATTTTCTTATTGGCGTTACTAATGAATGGCTTCTTTCTAGCTACTCGACCATTGTAACCATTTTCCCTTATGCAACGCCGAATGGTTTCTGGATGTACATGTTTGTCGCAATAAGTTGACAATTCAGTTACAATTTTCAGGGCGCTTAAACGAGGGTTTACTTTTACTTTTCGCATAATCCAACGCTTGTCATGATCATTGAGTAATGCTGGTCTTCCAGGATTTGGCTCCGAATCTATACGATCCTCATTTATAAAAAGTCTAATAATATTACCCACAGTACTTCTAGGCATTTGTAGCATTACAGCAATTTCCCGTTCTGTTTTGCCCTTGGCATGATGGAAAATAACCAGTTGACGCTGATTAAAAGAAGTGTTTGCACTTTTACATCCCATTTTAAGTGCACATAGATTATTTCAGTTCTTTCTTTAATAAAAAAATTGTGAATTGCACAAAAATTTTCAAGAAGCACTTATTGACCAACGCACGATACTGCACTGACAGCATACACTAATCGATAATGAATTGGATATCGATGGTATCTAATGACGGTTTGACCCAATAATTTTGTGATATCATATTTTTGTTTATTTGAATAAACATGTTTATATATGTTGCCATAGTAGTCGAATGCTACTAATTACCTTCCTGTTTTTGTAAGGAAACCAACAATAAAGAGCTGAATAAGTTTCAAAAAAACCACTATAATTTATTTAAAAAATATATGGGTTTTGAAAATTATTTTTATGTTGGCCCAATAATAAAGAGACTCACTGTATAATGAAAAAATACGTAATAAATAGCATCAAGCCATATTTAATGGTATCTATTTATTTAAAAGCTTTACACACACCGATACAATGATGTTTTGGAGATAATTCGTAAAAAGAACTTTAAAAACAAAAGAAAAATTTACATAAGTTTTTATTCTATGAAAATATAAGTAAACATTCAAATGAAGCAAATAAAGAGGTACTTTCAGAAAATAAATCTAGGGCTATAGATGAAAATGAGAGAGTTGAAAATGAAATTTTTACTCAGCCCATACTGGATCCTTCTATTGAGAACGATCATATTATTATCAATTGAGACCGTCATTGTCGCCTGGTGCGCTTTAAGCGGGAGAGTATGCGTCGGGAGCCACAGGTCATACCTCTAAGAGCCGCATGCGACTCACGAGCCGCGGGTTGCCGACCCCTGGTCTAGTACGTACTATATAAAATTGACTTCGTCGTCGGTGGGAAATCGGAACTCTGTAATGCTATTTTTAACACTCCCGAGTAGCTAGAAGATTGACATTTGGTAAGGAGTGTTCGGTTCTTAAAGTAGAAGCCATTTACGAAAAAAAATTCCAAAATCGACCCGGGTTCGATTCCCGAGAATGATTTCCATTCCTCATAAGATAACATGGAAAAATCGATATTTCAACCTGCAACCTTATTTTATTTTGCTTATTAAAATTCACATATTTGACCTACGATTTTCGGACTTGGACTGTATTAAAGAAAAATAAATGCAGTTTCTTATTCTTATCGTCTTTTATCGCTTTCGAATCTAAATCTTTCGAATTTAACGTTTTAATATCATATTTTGACAAAATTTAGCGTTTTTAACATGAAGTTGCCTTGCCAACCGATTACATTGTTAAACTCGAAATCCTATTACTCGCACGTATGTTCACGTTCTCTCCGGACCTCCATGGACCCTCCCGGCCCAATTCATAGTTTTCGAGATAACTCAGACTTAGTTTTTACTTTCTCCAATATACGTTGTATAGAGAAAGTATTGCTTTCTTTAAAGGTGGCTGGCATTAATTTGGAATATCAATGTTTTTCTCATGGCCAACTCTATGTTGCATGTTCACGTGTTCGATCAAGCAAAAATTTGTGTATATATGCTAATGAAGGAAAAACAAAAATATTGTTTACAAGCAAGCTTTGAAATAATTATTAAAACATTTTTCTAATTTACGATGCCTTCATCCTTTGGTCAAAAATGCGCAAAAGGTGAAATGATTGTATTAACATATAATACATAATTTCATTCGCCAAAGACGTCTGGCATAACCCGGGCATCGCCAGGTATTTTCAGCTAGTTGTTATATAAAAAAGAAAGGACCTCTAATTCAATAAAAGGACAAATAAAATTAAAAACAAAAGTTCGCAATCAATTACTGTGTAGTATTAATTTTCTCTCTAATAGTATGTCTTTTGAAATGTAGATTTCTGACTGAATTTGCATAATAAATTGTCAATACGCACACACAGCCATGCCCTCAACGAAATTCGAACCCGCGTATTTGGATTGGGAGCCAAATACATTAAAATCCTATATCGGGGAAATGCATTATTAGAGTTATATGTGAATTATTGATATCATCTTATTTTAAACATTAATTTTTTATAAATTAATTGGAAAAACCGCGCAAACATTGCGCGGGTACAGCTAGTACATTTAATTTCTTGACGTGTGCACGCAATATGTTTTAATAGGAAGAAAATGGATTATTTATGACGAAGAAAAGAACTTTAAAATGCTATTTTCCTTACGTACAGGTAGGTACATATATCATTTCTTTCACATACTCCATTGCACAAAACGCGCCCGTTGGTGATACGCTGTACACTTTCCTAACTTGTTTGTTTTTAATGTGTTAAAGGCTCGTTCTTATTTACGGGTAGTGATATAGCAATAATGAAGAAATAGCAAAGGTTAATTCCACTTTTATTTACACACATAACAAGCATTATCGAGAAAATAGTTAAACATACTAGGGGGACTTCAAAACGTGTATTTCCTTTGAATTCTCGAATTCAATACTTTTCACGAATACAATACTTTCGCATAGGCACACCACGTATGGAGAAAGTAAAAAGGTAATTTTATTTAAAAAGATTAAATTTGGTCACACTGTATATTTATTTTCGTCATCACCTTGAAATATGTTAATCGAGCATTCCTGCCAAATTTATAGTTTCCATCTCGATTCTTTTTCGAGTTATTCGCGTTAAACCATGATTTGTGACCTATGCAATAGCCGCTGTTCAATAGCGTGACCATCCAACGGACAGACGTGTGCTATTATAGTAATAATAATAATGCTATACGCGACATGTAGGTATTGATATAACTTACAACTTTTGCGCTTGCCAAATATTTCAGACCTCCCTCTCGAGAGAATCCTGTGTGCGGCACTGACTCCAGCGACCGTTAATAAAAGGCGACATTTCGATTTTATTATTCCCACCGCACTAAGTAAGACAGTGCTTTGACACGCTTCCCAGGGGCTCTTTCCCCACCCCTCTTGCATCCTTCGCCTTCCTCCCCCATCGCCTTCCTTTGCGTCCCCATGCGGTCACAAAAACTAAATTCGACGAACGGAACCCCTGCGCTTCAGAAGAAAATAATGGATGGGAGAGAAATTTTTGTTCCTAGCGGATTCGTGGGGACATGAAAATCAGTTAAATTCTCTTTTTTAATAGCGAAATAAAACTACTTTGATGCACAAACGAAATTTTGGTACGTTTCCTTAAAGTAATTCTTTCACTTTATCGATAGCCACATTGCAGCTTCGCCATCGTTCCCATCCTCCACTGAAATAGAGGGAAAAGCGACGCCGGATTAAATACAACTGCTTCTGACCGCATAAATGTTCTTTCTTACTTACAATTAGTAGAATTTTCCTTCCGTTTTCCAAATATCTTTCTCCTTAGTTTTTTCCCTTACATTGAAGAAGCATCGATAGTCTTTTGCAACTCAATCTGCGATTTTTTCCATTAGGATTAGGTAAATTATTTTATCTATATACCGACTTTTGCTGATTTAAATCTAGACGTGATTTCTTATTGACACACCGCTGATTCGGATCTTCATATTCATTATTTGTAAAATTAGTCTAATAAAGATGAAAATTACAAGGTAGAAATATAATACACTTATTTCCCTCCCTTCTCTCTCTCTCCCCCCCTTTCCCTCTCCCTCTATCTATCTATCCCTCTCTCTCTCTCTCCCTCTCTCTCTCTCTCTGTGTGGTTTTAGTTCTTCTCTCTTCCTTCGACTCATTCTCATTTCTAATGTCGGAAATCTTAACACGTGCCAGCTTTGGTGGTCCTCTTGCTACCCGCGGTTTATGGCTAAGCGAGTCCCTTTGCCCTTAAAGCCGCCTAGGACCACATGTCCAACTGAATACTTGGTCTAAAAATATCGGTTTGCGTTTCACATCCGCACGCATTTCAAAAAAACTTCTAAGATTGCCAAAATTGAAGGGCACTTGGTTTTTCTGCGTTTTCGCCCTTTTGCTGTCAAAAAGACTCCCGTGCAAAGATTCAATTTGTTCGGATTACCCCGCAATTCAGTTTCTTGTGGTCTATCCAGGAGCAATAATCTTACGGTCTTTGATACTCTTCAATTCCAGAAGTTTTCTTTAATGAAGCGGCACATCGTATATTTTATCTATAGAGTTTTTATTTTTTTAAATTAACTATGAGTAACTTTCTAACTTTTTCATACAAATTTATGAAAGTAAATTAGCCTGAGAATTGCCTTACTGATCCCTGAGGATTTCGAAGTTACTTGATCCCTGCTTCGCCGCCTCTGCAGAAAGGAAGGAAATCACTAAGGTTAGGTTAAATTTTCTGTTCATTTGTTTCCGTCTTTGAAAATAGTATCCTATGGTCACCTCGTAATTCCGATTTCTTAGGTTTTGGATTTGTTATTTAGTGCTATTTTTTAAACTTACATTTTCACCTTGTTCGTCCGTCTGCCCATGTGCAAGATTCTAAGTATAATAAAAGGCAATATTAATTGGCTGGTCCTTTGACTGGTTGTTTATTTGGTCCGTGTATGACGCTGTAGAGAAACTGGACAACTCGTTAAATGGTGTACACAGAGGGTCGAAAATTTGGCAGGATGTTTGAATCAGATACATGAAGGTAACGGCGTAATAAATCTCGAAAAATGTAGAGAATTCGACTACTATGGTCTGTACCAAACTTAATGATCGCTGGGAGGCGGGGTTAAAATGTGTGGAAAGGGAACCTTGTTGCCGAATCAGTCCACAAACGTGGACCAATTATAGTGCTTCGCAAGTTGGCAGAGACGCTGGATGGATAAGACTCTTTGTAGGAGTGGGGTCAGATACGAGAGCGACAGGCGAGCTTGAGTAAACGAAATTATGAAAATGTTGAAAACTTTAACATTTAAAGCTACATAAAATGAAATTACGAGTATTTACGTTTGGTAATATTATCTTAGTAACTACGAATATATTACTTCCTACGTTATCTTTCATAAGTAGATATAAAATATTTTCCACGTTATAGTGTACCTATTTTATATGATTGTCATTTAAACAATATCGAATATTCTCTGCTTAAATGACAAATAAGAGAAAAGGATGTTATATTTTACATTTTTGAGAATGCGTAGAAAAAAGGTTAGCAGGAAGATGAGACTATTTGGTATGCGAATGGCAAAGGTCGGAGCAGGTAGTATAATAAACACAAGGAGGGAAGGACGAGGGAAAAGAATGGTGTGGGATTTCTAAGGGACCACATGTATGACCACAACATATGTTCCTTTCTCACAGTTATTTGCTTCTGCTTTCAAGCAGCTGTTAAGTATATAACGGTAGAACTGCGTAGAACCATCTCGTAACATTTCAGCCAGATGAAAATACTGCCATATTTTCCGTATCCTATCTCGTATTGCCGAAAATACAGAAATTTTAGCCATAGGCTGTAAAGATGCAGCATTCTAAAAGTTTAGGTCAAAATCTTATTGAACTATTAATATAAAAAAAAACAAGTAGTACAACATGCATCATGAAAGGGAAGAGGGTGCGGAGTAGGAATAAATACGCAATATTTAATTTCATCTATTTATTTTTATTATTAACAATCAACTCTATATAATTGCAAATAGTTAATAGATCACATCAAGAAGAAGAGCAAAATATTTTTAAAGGTAGCAGTTGGATTACAGAAGAATAACATTTCGAGTATTTTCTTACTTCTGTTGTTACTAATATTATAATATAACAAATACATTACACAAATTAAAGCAAACACATAAGTTAATAATTATCATATTATTAGGAAATCATGATTGGATAAAGGAATAAAAATAACGCTTCTCATTGAGTAGGTACTTTTACTTATTCCAAAGACAATAAACCATTACATATTATATACACTGTGATTCAGAGTAAACGTTTGCATGAATATGGGAATATTAAAGAAATTCAAAGTAGTAAAATTACTTAATATATTTAAAACTGCAAACAAATTGAACATTTTTACAGGGAAAAACCAGTAAGGCAAAAACCCCATTTGCAGAAAAACGGCCACAAGACGAGGGATGTGAAAAAACTGCGAAACCTACTGAGGTAAACTAAGATATAGAGAGCTGTAAAAGATGCAGTGATTAGAAAACATAACAATAAACACGATTAAATTGTGCACATAAATAGTAAGATCAACACTAGAATAAAATAACCGTTTTTGTCAGCATATTATTATTGCTGAATTTCATAAAAAGAAGAAAGTAATATAACTGCCTGAAAAAACATATGACATTAGATTAATCATAGCCACATCAATGTCACTATTGAAATATAATGATAGGTAGAGAGACAGAGTGAATTAAAAATAGAGTAGCTACATATAAAATTTAGGTTATTTGTAAATAGATGAAGTAAAAATAAGAGAAGCAATTTTAGGATATAAAATAAACAGAAATGGAATTATATACTAAGCATGAACAGTAAGTAATAAAATAAAGAGGAAATGCATAATAATGAGAAAAGTTAAGACAAAAATACCTTTGAAATGATCACTTATCTTAACGGAGGGGAGAACTCCGACGAAAAATAAACAGAAACATGAGTCATCTTCTCGCTCGTAAGTTCCAGGCTTCTGCTTTCGGACTCCTTTCTCATAACACAATGAGACTTTCACAAACAAAACCCTGTGAGAGAGACCTACGTAATTATTGTTTTCCATTTGGGATTCGGAATTTTGGTCTCTCTTATTCAGTCGTCTGCAAACCACTGATTGTAAGTAGTGCGATAGTTGACTGCAGAAGATAACAAATTTTTATTATTTAATCTTCAGATTATTGTATTTACTCTAATTGGTAATAAAATAATAATAATTAAGTATTAGCTAATACTTTTTTCGACGTATTTCTTTACTCTAGAAAACGGATTCATGTGATTTATTAATGTTGTAACTATAAAATGCTTTTTATTGGAACAATTTATCTCCAATAGTTCATGAGATATAAAGTTTTTTCTGAACAAAAACATAATTTATTAAAATACCCCAAAATAACTCCAGCAGCGGGATCCTACGGGCGGGCATTTAAATCCGGCAGTTAGTGGCTAACCATGCCAGTTGTATCAATTCACATTTGAGTAATGTAAAAGTGTCAACGCAGCAGACTAGTACAGTGATGGCGAAACTATGGCACGCGTGCCATAAGTGGCACGCAAGACGATTTTGGTTGACACGCCAACGAAAGGTGAAAACCAATCAAGGCGTTTATCGTACTGATTTAGTTCCGAAAAAACATTTGTCTCATTTAGTTAACTATTGTAAACAGTTTTATAGTTACAAATTCCAATCTCTTACGTCTTCATCACGAATTTAATTTAGTTGGCACTCAAATAACATCAAGAGCTTTTTTGTGGCACGCGAAGCGGAAAAGATTCGACAATTTCAGTAATGTTGGCACGCGGGCAATAGGTTCGCCATCACTGGCCTAGTATATGACATATAGCAGTGTTCTTCAAAGTACGGTTCGCGACCCATTACTGGATCGCGAGGCTCATGAAGAAAATATGAGCACTCAATGCACAACCAGCTGAAACGTGTCAAAAATTACAAGAAACTAAATGCTCTTATTATATAAATGCCAGTATTTTAGTATGAGTTACTTTTTATGGAGAGTCAATGAAAACCCAGTTAAGAACGTATTTTTCTTCATGTTGCCTTCCCATCGACTGGGTCGCGAGACATTCTACTGGGTCGCGATGGAAAAAGTTTGAAGAAACTGGCATATAGTATATGCGATCGAAAGAGATGTACGTGTAAATGGCAGTCGCGTAACTTGGGAACGAAGGCCCACGCAGGGCGTGGAGGCCCCACGTTTTTTGGGCCCCAAAAAAATATTGTTGAAATTTTGCAATTTTCCTCCGATTATTTTTTCTTATTCACCTCGGTATTAAATTCCAGCTCTCCAACTATTATAGTTTGGGCCAGACATTAGTATCCTCCTATATGTATCCTATCATTCTATAAGCACTCTTCTTACAGAGGAGGATATAGGATACAAGTAAATGTGTGCTTGCATTCTGCAAGCATTTTCTATCACCCTAAAGTAAAAATAAAAGCCGAAAAATAATTTTCAATGCTTAAAGTTGCATCTCGGCTCTGAATTACGTGTTTTTTGTTTTGAAAATATTGGGGTAAAAACAACCCCTAAAATTTATAATTATAAACATTTATAGGTTTTTATCATTTGTTACGAATACCTCACATTTATGCGAAATTTCATCAATGTAGCACCTCTAGAAGTGCATTTATATGAATTTCATCGTTTAAACTTTATTAATTTTTAACAGCCACAGCAATAAAAAATTCTAAAGTTTTCAATGTTATTTACCACCGGGACATTATTTCCTAACTCTGTTAAAAATTTCTGCTTCCTGGATCTACAGAAAGTACATAAACATTAGTCAACTTGTTAAACATTTGAGAATTTATTACGGCCGAACGAATAAAAATTATCAAATTTCTATATTCCCGTTTTCATTATTTGGCGAATTCTACAGGTAGAAACTTTTTCAGCTTGATAGCGCATTTAGAAATACCTAAACCATGAAATTGTTTATAATTTTTACCGGCCAAGAAAATAAACATTGTAGCAATTTTCCAATTATTCCTCCGATTATTTTTCTCGGTTCACCTATGTATTAAATTCCAGCTCTCCAGCTATTGTAGTTTGGGCCAGACATATATATCCTATATCGTATATCCTCTGTTAGAAGAGTCGATATAGAATGACTAGTGAATTTGTGCTTGCATTCTGCAAGCATTTTCTCTCACCTTAAAGTGAAAATAAAAGCCGAAAAATAATTCTCAATGCTTAAAGTTGCATCTCGGCTCCGAATTACGTGTTTTTCTGTTTTGAAAATATTGGGGTAAAAACAACCCCTAAAATTTATAATTATAAAACATTTATAGGTTTTATCATTTGTTACGAATACCTCACATTTATGCGAAATTTCGTCAATGTTGCACATCTAGAAGTGCATTTATATGAATTTCATTGTTTAAATTTTATTAATTATTAACAGCCACAGCAACAAATATTTCCAAAATATTCAATGTTATTTACCACCGGGACATTATTTCCAAACTCTGTTAAAATTTTTAGCTTCCTGGATCTACAGAAAGTACATAAACATTAGTCAATTTGTTAAACATTTGAGAATTTATTACGGCCGAACAAATAAATATTTTCAAATTTCTATATTCCCGTTTTCATGATTTGGCGAATTCTACAGGTAGAAAAAATTTCAGCTTGATAACTCATTTAGAAATGCCTAAACCAGGCATGTCAAACTCATAGTAGAGAAGGGGCCATTTTCACGATAGGTTCACGACCTGAGGGCCGCAGGATGGTCTCTAGTATTTTTTTAGCTTTCTGCATAGTTTTAGGGGTAGGATATTTAAACACAATAATTTATTAATACTAATTTATTATATACAGCTATAAAATATAACTTTATTCAAATTTAATTCAACTTAAATAACAATAATTAATTATTAATAGATAATTTTGTGTGAACAATATTAAAATGTAATTATTTTAATTTGACTTTTTATTAGAGATCTGGCATCGTTTTTTCGACACAAGTTTTTCATAATCCGGATTTAGTTGTTGTGTGGTAACAACTTTTATCATTGAAGATAGATGTGCATCAGTCAACCTTGACCTTTGCGGTGTTTTATTGTTTTTTAGTATAGAAAACAGTTGCTCACAAAGATATGTGCTTCCAAACATCGATATTATTTTTGCGGCAAACTTTCGCATTTCGACAAAACGGTTAGGCAAAAACGAATAAAATTGTAGCACACCGACCTCATTAAACTTAGTTTTTAGGTTGTCATCGCACTGCATGTCAATCAATTCCAATTGAATTTCTTCAGCTGCTTTTTCTACATCAAATTTGAACGGAGAAGTAAATAGGGAGAATTCATTCTCTTGAGATTTAAAATCTTTGAACCTCTGCTCAAATTCAATTTTTAACACTTCAATTTTAGCTGAATATTTTTTTAAATCCAAATTCAAAAATGACTTTTTAAGTTCAGCTGCGCAGTGAAAATGAACCAAGATTCCCGTTTTTAGTTGGGTCTCCCATAAGCGTAACTTAATTTGAAAAGCTCGCACCTGATTGTACATTATTGTCACTAATTGTTGTTTCCCCTGAAGTTTCAAATTCAATTCATTTAAATGACCCGTCATATCAACTAGAAATGCTAAATCCTGAATCCAATCCATGTCTGTCAGCTCCGTTGTGTCCTGACCCTTCAGGCCCAAAAATAATACTATTTCCTCTCGCACAGCAAAAAATCTTTTGAGAACTTTGTGACAAGACAACCAACGAATCTCGGTGTAATAAGGAAGTCCTTCGTACTCGCTTTCGATTTCTTTTAAAAATGAGGAAAACTGACGATGATTCAAACCACGCGTGCGAATAAAGTTCACTGTTTTCGTAACTTGCTTCAAGACATGGTCCATTTTCAAAACTTTTGTGCAAAGTACCTCTTGATGTATGATACAATGAAAGTGTTTTACATCTACATTGAGTTCTCTTTCCGCTAATTCCCTTCGCAATAGCCCCAACACGCCGTGTTTCATTCCAATCATAGCCGGAGCACCGTCAGTAACCAAACAAACAAGTTTCCTCAGAGGAAGATTATATTTTGCGAGAATATGTTCCATTTCCTTGAAAATGTTCTGTCCGGTAGCGGTATCATGCATGGGAACGAGCTCTAATAACTCTTCAGTTACTCTGAAATTAAGATCGCAGCCACGAATAAAAATAGCTAATTGGCAGGTACCTTGAACATCACAAGTTTCATCAATTGCGATGGAATACGAATGAAATTTAATAGATTCCGACTGTAGTTGTTCACTTAACTCGGCAGCTATATCATTAATTCTTTCCGCAACAGTATTTCGGGACAGCGAAATATTTTCAAATGCTCTAATTTTGTCTGGGCACATAATTTCAACTGCTTTCATAATACATTCCTTAATGAAAACACCTTCAGTAAATGGTTTTGAGCGGCTAGCTATTAAATGAGACAATTCATAACTAGCCTTTACAGCTGTTTCACCTTCTTCAAACACATTTTTAAAAAAACGTTGTTGTTCTATGAGCACTGATTTTAAATCCCTCAGTTTATCTTCTCGCACTTTTCCCGTGAACATCTCGTACGAAGTGCGATGTATTTCGTAGTGCCGCTTGAGATTATATTCTTTCGAAACACTAATGATTTTTCTACAAATTAAACATATTATTTTGTCTTTCATTTCACAGCACATATATGACAATTCCCATTTATTTTGGAATGAACGATTCTCATCACAAATTTTTCGTTTTCGAGACATCTATGCAGGGGTAAAAAAAAACTTCAATATTAACAAAACTGCGTGTGTACGATGTGAGTTGAGAATATAGCCCCACGATTAATCTTCTGAAAAGTGTAGGAAGGTTTGAAGATCGAATCTAACGACGTCTTCTTAAAGCAGTGGCGGAAAATCCTTTGGAACCTATGTGCCAAAAAACAAAATAAAATACAGTAAAAATGTCACCCAATAGAAAGAGTACCCATTAATTTGCATTTCTCTTCGCCGCATAATTAAATATATAAATTATTAATTATTATAACTATTATAATAATATATAAAACTTTATAAAAATACAATAAAATGAAAAATAATTATACAGTGAAAGACAAACATAATCCATAATAAATATTGGACTCAGTATAACGCGCATTTTTACAAATATTAAAAAATATCGGATGTATAAAATTCGAATACCAATTATTTACTTAATAAATATTAAATAAATGGCCAGCTGCGCGGTGTGAAGATCATAAAATTAAAGAGTAGCGAGGTTTCAAAATGCGCTTCAAGCTTCAAAAGACGGATGTCATTTATTGAGCATATTTCGTGACCGATAACAGAGAGTTTTCCAATAATAAATAAATAATTATAATTACATGCATACACAGGATCTCAAACCGCCTTTATACAATTGGCTTTAAACGTACCCCTCTGAAAGATGCTCGCGTAAACTATAAATGTCGAGGTTCGGTGTGAAAAACTGTGAGATTAACAAAATATTTTTTATTTTTCATTACAGTAATTTTGAACATTTCGATAATGACTTTCATTACATTAACCTTTATCCGCCGGATTTAAATACCCTCTGGCGGGGTCCCGCTGCCGAATTTAATTTTGGACATTTAAATATTTTGTGTACGTCTTTTGCAAAAATCGCATATCTCGTGAACTATTGGTGATAAAATGTTCAAATAAGAAGCATTTTGTGGTCAAACTATCAGAGAATTACATCGTTCTGCCTATTTATAGAAATAAAAAGGGTTATATAACCCTAATAGACTAAATTACGATGCCGAAATAACTTATTGTTGATATAAATCAAAATAAAGTGCAAAAATACTGCATTTAGTCACTTTTTGGCAATGTGGTTCCTGCTCAGTCTGCAGCTGACACAACCCCAGTATTTACACTTCCCTATAGAGTCGAGCTAGTGCGGTATTCCTCGAAGCAGGGCTCAACACATAGTCCCACGTCACATGTCTTGCACCTATATTTCGTCCTTGAGTTTTTGCTCTTTGAGGAACACACATGGCAACAGATAAGGGTCCCCGAAATGGGCCAATGCTTATTGTCCTTGGCCTCTAAGCACTTTATTTGCATTCTACTAGCACTAGGTCGCCCCCTTGAGAGAGTCTGGGAAGGAAGAGCTCTAGCGCCCTCTTCAACCATTTGCCGCACAAGGGAAAGTCGGAATTGCCGATGTGAAAATGCGCCACCGCACGAGGGAAGGAAAATCCAACTATTTAGGATAGTTACTAGATCGACTAAATGAAAAAATAATTTCTTTGTCCATTTCCAAGTGCGGCGACCGATGGTGTAGCTGTTAGCCATCCTATCTCAACTAGTTATATAAAAATAAAGGAATCACTAAAAAATAAACAGACGAACAGCTACAGATATTTTGAACGCACAAGTCTACATCCGCTCTACTTCGTAGTCTGCAAATGAATGAACGTAAACGTAGTAAAACATAGGTATATGCATATATGTGGAAAAGGAAGAAGAAAATAAGAAAGGGAAGGAAGCTTTGGGGTAGGGCTTAGTCCTGGGGTTCAGTTTATTGCATCTCTTTGGGTTGCAACCTAGTAAAACAGAAATGCGGAAAAGGAAGACTAACAAAGGGAAGGGACGTTTGGGGTTCAGCTAATTGCATCTCTTTGTGTTGCGATAGAGTCTCAACTCAGCGGAGACTTAAGGCCCGCTCACACTTGGGAGAAACGCGGCGAAGCGAAGCGCGGCGACAAGAAGCATCCGACTCAAGGCCCGCTCACACTAAGGAGAAACGCGGCGAAGCGAAGAGAAGCGCGCCTCCAAGAAAAATATTCTTACCGTAGAGTTAAATGGACCCGCTCACACTTAGTTTACTGTAATGAATGTCACAGATACAAGTTGATGGACGGGAATATGGATATCCTCTGCGAAGAATCAAAAATTCAGACGACAAAGAAAATTCACTTAGCGCTGCAGTGCACCAGAAATCCTAGCGCTCTATCAAAATTCAAATGTCCACTCGTATTCGTTGACTGCTATTTTAGTTCGAAATCCAAGGCGAAAATTAGAGCCGTGCGTTGAAACCCAATGCTCGATGATTACTAACTCAGTCCCCAAGTGCCTGTAAAATCGTGGAAATATTTTCCTTGAATAAATTCGTAGAATGAAAGTTGGGAAAACCCGAGCGAAAGGGTAATGTGGGAGCGCACCCCATGCTGTGGAAGAGGAATAGAATGGATTTTTGGCTATTTAAGTGCAGGGCTGCAGGAAAGGATCGCTGGGAGGTGATCTCCAACTGTTCCCAGGGATTTCGGCGACGTGTTTCTGAAAAAGAGAACTATCCCCTCGAATCCAGCGGTATAATTTTCTGAGGAAAGGGGTTTCGAAAATGGAGGGACTCGAGAGGCGGTTCTAAGGTTCTTAACCTTTATCTTGGAGAGACATCAAAACAGAAGACCGGCAGCTTATTCGAGAATTGGTTTTTCGACACAGCGATTGGAATGTAGAAATCAGAGTTTTAAGACATTTGGTATATAAACGCCATACGTACACGGCAGAGTAATATTCTATTGTAACCTTCCCCTATCTGCTTCTTTTGTGCGCACCATTTGGGCTCAAGTTTATTTCTTATATTTATTTCTGTTAAAATATATTATAAATTTTCACCAAAACTATTGCATTTCATTTTAAAATCTCATTGGGGCCGCAGAATATCAGGGATGGGGCCGCATGCGGCCAGCGAGCCGCGTGTTTGACATGCCTGGCCTAAACCATGAAATGTTAGTAAATTAGTTTATAATTTTTAGCGGCCAAAGTAATGCATATTGTTGTAATTTCGCAATTATTCCTCCGATTATTTTTCTTTATTCACCTCGGTATTAAATTTCAGCTCTCCAACTATAGTAGTTTGGGCCAGACATTAGTATCCTCCTATCATTCTATAAGCACTCTTCTTACAGAGGAGGATATAGGAGGATACTAATGTGTGGCCCAAACTATAATAGTTGGAGAGCTGAAATTTAATACCGAGGTGAATAAAGAAAAATAATAGAAGGAATAATTGCGAAATTACAACAATGTGCATTATTTTTGCCGCTAAAAATTATTAACTAATATAGTAACATTTCATGGTTTAGGCATTTCTAAATGAGTTATCAAGCTGAAACGTTTTCTACCTGTAGAATTCGCCAAATCATGAAAACGGGAATATAGAAATTTGTAAATATTTATTCGTTCGGCCGTAATAAATTCTCAAATGTTTAACAAATTGACTAATGTTTATGTACTTTCTGTAGATCCAGGAAGCTAAAATTTTTAACAGGGTTAGGAAATAATGTCCCGGTGGTAAATAACATTGAATATTTTGGAAATATTTGTTGCTGTACCTGTTAATAATTAATAAAATTTAAACAATGAAATTCATATAAATGCACTTCTAGATGTGCAACATTGACGAAATTTCGCATAAATGTGAGGTATTCGTAACAAATGATAAAACCTATAAATGTTTTATAATTATAAATTTTAGGGGTTGTTTTTACCCCAATATTTTCAAAACAGAAAAACACGTAATTCGGAGCCGAGATGCAACTTTAAGCATTGAGAATTATTTTTCGGCTTTTATTTTCACTTTAAGGTGAGAGAAAATGCTTGCAGAATGCAAGCACAAATTCACTAGTCATTCTATATCGACTCTTCTAACAGAGGATATACGATATAGGATATATATGTCTGGCCCAAACTACAATAGCTGGAGAGCTGGAATTTAATACATAGGTGAACCGAGAAAAATAATCGGAGGAATAATTGGAAAATTGCTACAATGTTTATTTTCTTGGCCGGTAAAAATTATAAACAATTTCATGGTTTAGGTATTTCTAAATGCGCTATCAAGCTGAAAAAGTTTCTACCTGTAGAATTCGCCAAATAATGAAAACGGGAATATAGAAATTTGATAATTTTTATTCGTTCGGCCGTAATAAATTCTCAAATGTTTAACAAGTTGACTAATGTTTATGTACTTTCTGTAGATCCAGGAAGCAGAAATTTTTAACAGAGTTAGGAAATAATGTCCCGGTGGTAAATAACATTGAAAACTTTAGAATTTTTTATTGCTGTGGCTGTTAAAAATTAATAAAGTTTAAACGATGAAATTCATATAAATGCACTTCTAGAGGTGCTACATTGATGAAATTTCGCATAAATGTGAGGTATTCGTAACAAATGATAAAAACCTATAAATGTATTATAATTATAAATTTTAGGGGTTGTTTTTACCCCAATATTTTCAAAACAGAAAAACACGTAATTCGGAGTCGAGGTGCGAACTTATGCATTGAAAGTAATTTTTAGGCTTTTATTTTTACTTTAAGGTGAGAGAAAATGCTTGCAGAATGCAAGCACACGTTCACTAGTCATTCTATATCGACTCTTCTAACAGAGGATATACGATATAGGATATATATGTCTGGCCCAAACTACAATAGCTGGAGAGCTGGAATTTAATACATAGGTGAACCGAGAAAAATAATCGGGGGAATAATTGGAAAATTGCGACAATGTTTATTTTCTTGGCCGGTAAAAATTATAAACAATTTTACTAACATTTCATGGTTTAGGTATTTCTGAATGCGCTATCAAGCTGAAATTTTTTCTACCTGTAGAATTCGCCAAATAATGAAAACGGGAATATAGAAATTTGAAAATTTTTATTCGATCGGCCGTAATAATTTCTCAAATGTTTAACAAATTGACTAATGTTTATGTACTTTCTGTAGATCCAGGAAGCTGAAAGTTTTAACAGGGTTAGGAAATAATGTCCCGGTGGTAAATAACATTGAAAATTTTAGAAATATTTATTGCTGTGGCTGTTAAAAATTAAAAAATTTTAAACAATGAAATTCATATAAATGCACTCTTAGAGGTGCTGCATGGATGAAATTTCGCATAAATGTGAGGTATTCTAACAAATGATAAAAACCTATAAATGTATTATAATTATAAATTTTAGGGGTTGTTTTTACCCCAATATTTTCGAAACAGAAAAACACGTAATTCGGAGCCGAGATGCGAACTTATGCATTGAAAGTAATTTTTAGGCTTTTATTATTACTTTCAGGTGAGAGAAAATGCTTGCAGAATGCAAGCACACGTTCACTAGTATCCTATCATTCTATAAGCACTCTTCTTACAGAGGAGGATATACGATATATATAGGATATATATAGGATATAGGAGGATACTAATGTCTGGCCCAAACTACTATAGTTGGAGAGATGAAATTTAATAACGAGGTGAATAAAGAAAAATAATCGGAGGAATAATTGCGAAATTGCTACAATGTGCATTATTTTGGCCGCTAAAAATTATAAACTATTTTACTAACATTTCATGGTTTAGGCATTTCTAAATGAGCTATCAAGCTGAAATTTTTTCTCCCTGTAGAATTCGCCAAATAATGAAAACGGGAATACAGAAATTTGAAAATTTCTATTCGTTCGGACGGAATAAATTCTCAAATATTAAACAAATTCACTAATGTTTATGTACTTTAGTTAGAGCCAGGAAGCTGAAAATTTTAACCAAGTTAGGAAATATTGCTCCGGTGGAAAATAACATTTGAAATTTCAGAAAGGTTTTATAATGTGACTGTTAAAAATTCATAAAGTTTAAACAATGAAATTCTTATAAATGCACTTCTAGCGGTGCTATATTGATGAAATTTTGCATAAATGTGAGATATTCGTAACAAATGATAAAAACCTATAAATGTTTTATGATTATAAATTTTAGGGGTTGTTTATACCCCAATATTTTCAAAACAGAAAATCACGTAATTAGGAGCCAAGATTCAACCTTAGGCGTTGAATATTATTTTTCCGCTTTTATTTTTACTTTAAGGTGAGATAAAATGCTTGCAGAATGCAAGCACACATTCACTAGTATCGTATATCCTCTGTAAGAAGAGTCGATATAGAATGATAGGAGGATACTTATGTCTGGCCCAAACTACTATAGCTGGAGAGCTGAAATATAATACATTGGTGAACCGAAAAAAATAATCGGAGGAATAATTGGAAAATTGCAACAATGTTTATTTTCTTGGCCGGTAAAAATTATAAACAATTTTACTAACATTTCATGGTTTAGGTACTTCTAAATAAGCTATGAAGATGAAATTTTTTCCAAATGTAGAATTTGACAAATAATGAAAACGGGAATATAGAAATTTGAAAATTTTTATTCGTTCGGGCGTAATAAATTCTCAAATGTTTAAAAAATTGACTAATGTTTATGTACTTTCTGTAGATCCAGGAAGCTGAAAATTTTAACAGGGTTAGGAAATAATGTCCCAGTGGTAAATAACATTGAAAATTTTAGAAATATTTATTGCTGTGGCTGTTAAAAATTAATAAATTTTGAACAATGAAATTAATATAAATGGACTTCTAGAGGTGCTACATTGATGAAATTTTGTATAAATGTGAGGTATTCGTAACAAATGATAAAAACCTATAAATGGTTTATAATTATAAATTTTAGGGGTTGTTTTTACGCCAATATTTTCAAAACAGAAAAACACGTAATTCGGAGCCAAGATGCAACCTTAAGCGTTGAAAATTATTTTTCAGCTTTTATTTTTACTTTAAGGTGAGAGAAAATGCTTGCAGAATGCAAGCACACATTTACTTGTATCCTGTATCGTATATCCTCCTCTGTAAGAAGAATGCTTATAGAATGATAGGATATAGGAGGATACTAATGTCTGGCCCAAACTACAATAGTTGCAGTGCTGAAATTTAATACATACGTGAATCGAAAAAAATAATCATACGAAAAATTGCAACAATGTTTATTTTCTTGGCCGTTGAAAATTATAAACTATTTTACAAGCATTTCATGGTTTATGTACTTCTAAATGTGCTATGAAGCTGAAATTTTTTCTAATTGTAGAAACTGCCAAATAATGAAAACGGGATTATGGAAATTTGAAAATTTTTATTCGTTCGGCCGTAATAAATTCCTAAAGTTAAAAAAATTGACTAATGTTTATGTACATTATGAAGATCTAGGAAGCTGAAAATGTTAACAAAGTTAGGAAATAATGTTCCATTGAAAATTACCTAAAAGTTTTGTATTGTGGCTGTTAAAAATTCATAAATTTTAAACATAGAAAGTCATATAAATGCAGTAATAGAGGTGCTATATCGGTGAAATTTTGCATAAATGTGAGGAAACCGTAAGCGTCCAAAATTACCAAATCAGAATGTTTCTCATACAACTGCTAAAGCAAGAGTGACAATATTCTTACCAATAATCTGAAGAAGGGGTGGATGTTAGAGGAACATAGCCCTCTAGTGAAAGGCTATTCCATTCACATACTTCGTATTTGGGAAAAACCCTTTTGGCGGAATCGCAAAAATACTCTTTCCCGAGGTTACACACAATGGCGTGCACTTCGGTTGGTATAGATAGGAAGATGAAACGTCTCCACGACCAGCGGCAACATTTATGAAAGCTTCTTTTGGCCATTTCGCTCAAAAGACAAAGGGTGTAAATGGAAGGCATCCAAGACCAGATGTCCCAGTGAATAGTGGGTCGTAGTGGGGGAGGTAAACCTTTCCTCTTGTACCTGAGTTTTGGGTTTGACGGCGTCACAGCACGACACAAGTGCGAGGGGTACGGAGGAATTTGAAATCTAAGGTCTTTGAATGCTGGGGAAATCCAGATAGCTCCTTTTGCCGTTCCTGCGAGAACGAAAAATTTTTAATTTCGTTCTCGACTCGGCGTTACTCGAACGAATATTTCGAAAGTCAGTACACATACGGAATGTTTCTAACACCTGAAAGGTAATTTTATGAAATATATTAAAATAATCGAGTTACTGTCTGTATATTCAGCGATGCGCGAATTAGTTCAAATATGAAATGAACTAATCCTCACAAGCGTTGAAAAATGTTCTGAGAATATAGATAAAACAAAGATTACCTTAAATGAATCGCAGAGGAAGTTTAAACATTTATTGCCATTTCAGCTCCGAATTCCGTTTCTTCATTCAAAAGTAAATACTACGAAGATATTAACATTAAGAAAAAGTTGTGTATCAAATTTGTAGACTAATTTGAAGATTATTTAAAAACCGACTACAGTGAAAACCGGTTAACACGAATTGCTAGGGACCAACATAATTATTTCGTGTTATCCGAATTTCGAGTTAACCGAAATTCATCTTCACTGATTTAATGGTAACATTTTCATTTTTCAAATATGGAATTAGGCTCGTAGGCAAATCCATAATACATATCAATAATAGGATGTAATACAGAGCAGAAGATATTACCGCAATCATGGGAAACCCATATCTCAAATGCCATTTCGCATAATCCGAAGAATTTTGCATGCATTTATTTTCGTGGGACCGAAGAATATTTCGTATTAAGCAGTATTTCGTGTAAACCGTTTCGCGTTAGTGAATTAATATATACCTACTGAAAGGTATAGGCGCTGGAACGGACCGAGCACGCGTTTCGTGTTAACCGTTTTAAGCGATTTCGTATTAAGTGGTTTCCAAGGTATAAGAAAATGAATTTTCATTCTTTTAGACGCTGTTTGGTACAAAGTCGCGAATTACTACGCGTAATTGTAAATAATTTTAAAAGCAACGAAAAAAGCAAGGCAAAATATGCTATACAAGTTTCTATGTGGGTGGGGGTGCGAGGTACCAAAGTATCACTAATTTTCCTCTGTTCTGACTAAAACTCTCCTGTTATGTTCCCTGATTGTCCTATAGCAGAGGTTTCCTTCAGATTCCTTCCGCACCTCCTTTTCCCTCCCCCTCCTACTACACCCCTCCATTTTCAATTTTTCGCTTCATATTCGTAATTGTTATAAAATTCCTAGTCGATCGATACCAATTCCGGCGGTGTTTCTTTGGATTCCGTCCGCATCTCCTTTTCCCTCCGCCTCCTACTACACCCCCTCCACTTTCAATTTTTCGCTTCATATTCGTAATTGTTATAAAATTCCTACTCGATCGATACCAATGTCTGCCGTGCTTCCCTCGGATTCCTTCCGCCCCCCGTTTTCCTTCCCCCTCGTATTACATTCCGTCCATTTTCAATTTTTCGCTTCATATTCGTCATTCTTATAAAATTCCTAGTCGATCGACACCAATGTCCGGAGTGTGTCCTTCGATTCCTCTCGTACCCCCTTTTCCCTCCCCTTCCTACTACCCCCCCCCCCTCCATTTTCAAATTTTCACTTCATATTCGTAATTGGCATAAAATTCCTAGTCGATCGATACCAATGTCCGCTGTGTTACCTTTGGATTCCTTCCGCACCCCCTTTTCCCTCCCCCTGCTACTACACCCTCTCCATTTTCAATTTTTTGCTTCATATTCGTAATTATTATAAAATTCTTGGCGATCGTTACCAATGTCTGCAGTGTTTCCTTCGGATTCCTTCCGCACCTAATTTTCCCTTCCCCTCCTACTACACCCCCTCCATTTTCAATTTTTCACTTCATATTCGTAATTGGTATGAAATTCGTAGTCGATCGATACCAATGCCCGCAGTGTTTCCTTCGGATTCCTCTCGTACCCCCTTTTCCCTCCCCCTCCTACTACCCCCCTTCCATTTTCAATTTTTCACTTCATATTCGTAATTGGCATAAAATTCCGTCTCTCGATACCAATGTCCGCTGTGTCTCCTTCGGATTCCTTCCGCACCTCCTTTTCCCTCCCCCTCCTACTACACCCCCTCCATTTACAATTTTTCGCTTCATATTCATAATTGTTATAAAATTCCTAGTCGATCGATACCAATGTCGGCAGTGTTTCCTTCGGATTCCTTCCGATCCTACTCTTCCCTCCCCCTCCTACTACACCCCTCCATTTTCAATTTTACGCTTCATATTCGTAATTGTTTTAAAATTCCTAGTCGATCGATACCAATGTCCGCTGTGTTTCCTTCAGATTCCTTCCGCACCTCCTTTTCCCTCCCCCTACTACTACACCCCCTCCATTTTCAATTTTTCGCTTCATATTCGTAATTGTTATAAAATTCCTAGTGGATCGATACCAATGTCGGCAGTGTTTCCTTTGGATTCTTTCCGCACCCCCTTTTCCCTCCCCCTCCTAATACACCCCCTCCATTTTCAAATTTTCGCTTCATATTCGTAATTGTTATAATATTCCTAGTCGATCGATACCAATGTCCACTGTGTTTCCTTCGGATTCCTCCCTCTCCTTCAAACTCTCCTCCATTTTCAGGATTTGCCCTTCATATTTTTCATACTTAGAAATAAAGTCTATGTGGACATATGCAAAAGTGGACAAAGAAAACAGTGGACAAAAAGGCTGTGGACATATACAGAAGTGGACAAAAAAACAGTGGACATAAAGGCTGTGGACATATATAAAAATGGACAAAAAGGCTGTGGACATAAACAAAAGTGGACATTAAGGCAGTGGACGAAAAGACTGTGGACATATAAGAGTGGACATAAAGACTGTGGACATATATGACGGTGGAGGTAAAGACTGTGGACATAGGGGCAGTGGACATAAAGGCAGTGGACCTAAAGACTGTGGACATATCATCTGGGAACCCGCATCAACCGCCAGTCTTCCCTTGTTAGTTGCTGAAGAAAGATCGCTTCGCTTTCGTGCTCCGGACGTATTTCTGCATTTATTGCCGTTTGCTAAGAGGTCAGGACTTTTTCTTGTGCAATATAAATAAGATATATTTATATTGGACGGTTATCGTTTAACTCGATTTTTATTTGCTCCAAAAAATTAAGTCGATCGGTGTGGATATATTTATTACTAGCCTTTAGAGAAGAAAAGTAGACCATTCAGCGTGGTAAAAAGTAAGTTTCACTTTCTACATATAATGAATTTTAACAGGATATTTAGTTTAATGATAGTTACGGACGAAGGGATTTAACGTTTTGGATTTTATGCAGTGACTAGTACAACGAATAATGATGTCATTGACGACACAAAAGTTTCTAAACTAAATCTATTTTAAAATAAGAAAGGACTTTATTTATAACTAGCTGAAGCCCGTTGACATGTCTACGCATGAAAGATATAGATTGTAAATAAGTATCATGTGGTGGAAAGTGAAATGACGTTTAATTTTTGTATTAGACTGTTTTTAAAATCCTATCCCCAAATGTGAAATTGTGTTTGAATAATTTCTTTTAGGTTTATTTACCTGACGAAAAAAGAATGATGTGATGATTAACACCCGTAGAACTCGCTTAAATAACTAAATTATTTGCAGTGAACAAATGAACTGAACGAAGATAATTTATAATTAATGAAAAGGACATATTGCCTGACCATCCTTGTCATAAATCAAAATAAGTTTCAATAAATATTACTGCTTAGTGAATTCACTGTAGCCCCCCACCTTTTTCCCGTACCACTTTCGTATCAGGGGTGTCTTTTTCGCGCTACTGGTTAAGAAATTTCTTTTTTCATCCTGTCAGCAAAGGCAAATGTATGCCTACCAGCGTAAAGTGAGACCTTTAAGCATCCCAAAACCTACAACTCTTTGTTGGAAAGAAGCGAAAACGCATCTGCTTACCGCATGCTTTTCTGTCCCTCGCCTTCCCGCCTTTTCATACAACTTGTTTATTCATTCGTGTCATGAAAGTTATCGCAGTTATTGATACGGGGTCTTTTTCAAGAATATATCTCAACTATTCTGAAACTTTCATTCGCTGCATGTACCCTTATAGGGAAAAATTTCTTGCAGACTAACCTTTTCATATTTGTGATTAAACATTTTAGGCCAATGTTACGTTTGTTATTCAGAATCATTAAAGAAGTCGCACTAAAAAAATTGTCGCTTTTTGATCAATAGAAATCGAGATGTGATGTATGTAAAAAAAAAAGCGATATATGCAGATTACAAATTTTTCAAGTTTTTTAAAGGTATTTGCAGAAAACATATATAATCGGATTCGGCATGAAATTTGTTGAGAAACTGCATAATGTCAATTAAACCTAACTACTGCAAAAATTGGCAACGGCGCTATATAGAAGAACTATATAGCGATAGTTTACCCGGCGTTGCCCGGAATTCAGAACTGTGGAAAAATGACCTAATTAAAAAGAACATGAAAATCTATATTACCGCATATACTCGTGTATATGCCGACTCCATCTATGGTACGATCCCTGATTTTTTGGTTAACAAACCTGATTTTTTCATATATCTCGTGTATAGCACGACCCCAGCTTTCCACCAGGGTCGATATATTTCGTTTCGATAGCTCGATGGTTACGAGCGAGATATATCGAACGACCTTGATTTTCCACACCAACATAGAATAGACCGTAAATAGTATTTCTTGCGAGTACACTAAAATCGGATAAGTTAAGTATCTTACTCCTAAAACATTTAATAGAAAGTGATATGAATCATGATTGTACAAATAAGCTGTGTAGACAGCTTCCTCCAATTCCTAACATTTTTCACCGTGGTACCAAATTGTCTTGCAGCAGCACAATTGTTTGTCTTTTCTGCATACTCAATCACTTTAAGCTTGAACTTAGCAGTATATTTATTCCATTTTGAATCCATTTTTATAGACAATATGGGCTTACAGTTTACAGAAAGAAAATAAAGGCACACGGATGAAAAATATAAAGATTATAAAGAATTCAGACAAAAGCCGTCCGGAAAAAATATATGAACGTCTGGATTACGTTCCGCGTACGTAATGGTTCCACTCGCTCATCTACCTAATAGGTAGGGATAACGGATAAAAAGAAATTATTTTGTAATATTCCACAGTCTTTATTGTTTCTTCAATCACACACTAACCGGTTTCCACTACAAAATCATTCTAATGGTGTTACTAACCGACGTAACACCTTTAGAATGACTTTGTAGTGGAAACCGATCGGTGTGATTGAAGAAACAATAAAGACTGTTGAATATTACAAAGTAATTTCTTTTTTCCAAGATGTCAAAATTCCATAAAGTTACGCCGTCTACGATACTTTTAGTCCAACTCGTTCCATTCCATCCCTTGTAAAAAGACGCAAACAAAGATATACATACATAAAATTCAAGAAAGGAAGTGCCCGTAAATCTTCACTTATATCAAGTATTTGTGAATTTGAAGCTGTATATATGAAAAAGATTCTACTCTTCACATGGGCGTCGGCAGGGGGGGGGGGGCAGTTGCCCCCCCCCCCTGGAAATGTGAAAAAATGTAAATATTATATTAGATATTATTTTAAAATGTAAAAAAACTGGGCATGCGAAAAAACTTAACACGTTGCGTAAGGATGGCGAGAATTCTCGCTCCCAACTTCGGTCTTACAGCAGGAGCGGCCACCCAGCCCATAGAGACATATTTGCGAAAAGTGGAGGGAAGTATAAAGCAAAATAAAGGCAACATGTGCGGGTCGGATCCGCGAGGTAGTTTTTACAAGCTTTCCATCTCCTTTGTCTCCGAGGGTGAAGGAAAAAAGGGATGTTTTCAAGAAAGTGGGGGAGGGGGGGATTTTCCACATTGGTCCCATCGACATATTTGACCTAAAAGGATTCCAGCGATTCTGTTTCCCTCTTATTTATATTATGACCACAGAATTTTCCCCTTTCCACTCTCTGGGAATCCAGGACGTGAGTTGAGAAAATATTTTAAAGCACTCTTTCGGATGTTTCTAATGGAAAAGAATAATTGGAGGACAGGAACCGCTGTACCGTCTTTGACGGCTTATTTCTGTATGGAAATTCCATGACCACCCGCATGCGCCTTTCTTCTGAATGGGAGGACACGTATGCGAAGATCATAAATGCTACTGCTGGCAGTCTTTCTTTCTTTTTGAAGGTTTTCGATTTTATGACCTTACGGGTGGCTAGGAAGAAATCTTACCGACGCGTCGGCAAACGTCGCGACATTCCCAAGAAAACATTCTGACACGTGTTTTACACATTGTCTCTTCACCCTCTCTCCTTTTTCTCTTAAAATTTCTCGAAAAAGAAATTACTTCAAGACCCTCAGATTTTCTTAGTTTGTGGAAGAAGTAACATCGCAGAGAGAGTGAGTCGTGTCGTATTTTTGCAGTAACAGTGTGTGCATTTTGCGTAAAAATTAATAGGACTGGTTAGTATTTTAACTCGTGAAATATTTTAATTATTTGTTTTTAATTTCTTTGGTTTCGCTTTTGGAGTTTTTGTGAGAGAAACTGTTTTAATTTTGGTAGAAGGATATCCTAACGATCCAGTTCTTCTCAGCACTACGTGGGACATATTCACTCACAACATTGTCAGTACATCGTCTTCCATTGGAGAGGTTAGTTTGAATGTAACGAATTGTTACTGTTTATATTAAACTTCTTTTAGTAATCTGATTTATTTCGAGAGATTTACTTCAATTATTTCTCGGTGTATTGTGACATTTCTCGAAATAAGTAGTACTATTAATATTAGCCGATATCGGCATTTTCGCCTTGTCATTATGACCCCTATGTTATGGATGATTCCTATAATAACTTGCAAGTCCAAATCAGTCATTCAAGTAAAAATCTCAAAAGTTGAAAAACTATACCGTAACCCTAATATTTAGGATGATCGTTTTTCGGATAAATTTCCCATCCCGCTATTCGCTAAACCCTTTGTTGTGAGGAAATCCTACCGGTGTCTATAACTGGAAAGACCTTACTGAATATAAATATCGCTTCTCTCAGCTTCAGAGCAACTCCCATGAATTCTCCTCCATACTACCCCTACTAAATTACACCTTTTCGTTGCTTTACTCTTTGGTTTGCCAAAACAGGGGGCAGGTGTGAGTCTAATTTTTATATAATTCTTATATCGAAAGTGAATTCTTATAGTTGCGTAGTTATGTTATAGTCGGAATTAATAATGTTACTATTTCTTGATTCTTCGAATTAAGTACGGTTGATAGTAAATTAAAATTTTAACTTATTATAATTTTCTTGTTGGATTTTATTCGTTTATCTAGCCCATAGATAATAATCATTACTTGTATTTAGTATCTTTCCATTATTGTACTATAAATTCTACGCGAATTCGACCACAATTCGGAGTCTGTCTTCAATAAAAATAAACTTTGTTCGTTCCCGCAAAGAAGTATCCAAGTCAAGTTCGTACCGTGATTTTAAGTAATTTTAAAGTGCAGATTCAAAGTAGTCTACACTCACCCCTGTATTTCAGTTGCAGGACGCGCCAAAATACGTGACATTCAATAATTAAATCGTTCGCCATTTCGAATCAAAGTGACGGACAGAAACAATACCTTGACTAAGTTAGGATGTAAGGAAGAATCGTACCAAATTTGTTTATTCTACCTGTTATCGTTTAGGAGGAGTTCCGTGAACAAATCAACAAACACACCCTTCAAAATATATTATAGGAGATTATAACGTTGATTGGTGATGTGCAAATGCCTAAAATCCGTTCTTACTTTTCGATAAATCCGCTTTTGGAAACAAGTATTTACCCCAAAACAATGTCTAAAGATAGGTTTGAAAGCATCTCAAATTATTTTCATTTTATTGATAATTCAAAAATCAGCAGTTGCTCCGGAAACAAAAAGATGCTAATACGGAACGGTTGGCTACCCTGACCCAGGAGGCATCACGCAGAAATTGAAAAGGGACTTTCCCGATGCAGCACGCCGTTAGCGGCCGTTAGTGTGTCTTGTTTCCTCCTACTCCGCAGCGAGATGGTGGTAACGGACAAGTGTGGGGCGTTACTCGCGACCTTTATCAAACCTTACGATTTTGGTTACAGAGAACATATGCCTTTCTCTTATTAGGTATTTTTGTTTCCGTATGTGAAACGTGTTGTACTGCTCCAGTGTATATAGTAAATATTGTTAGGAATTGTTCTTGGTCGCACAGTATTTTACCTCTTCCAATCCACGAAATTTCACGTCGTGACTCAATTGAACATATGGTCGCGCATACTTGGTCTATCTCTGAAAATTTATAATGTCTCGCATTTCTTAAGCTTCGGCGGTAGTATTGCTATTTAGTTTTTCTGTCGCCGCTGATTAGTATGTTGACACAGTTATTCCAGTCAGAAAATTTTCGTATCGATAATTTATCGTATTTTCGTACAACCTCGATTTGTGCATGATTTGAAGAGAGGCGAACAATACGTTAAGTTTCTGCGAAGCTTACGCCAGAGAGCCAGGGCTATCCTCCAGTGTTGAGAAAAGTTCTGAAGTCTTTCCGGATATCGCTTGTAAGTAGTCGTATTTTTATATTTAATAACTTGAAATTTATTGTATAAGTAAACATGATCCCTTATAAAAATTCAGTTATTTGTAACCGCCTTCGTTCAGGATGACAAGTGTATGTTCAAGAGGTTTTTCCATTTAGCTATTTTTCTTTAATCGATCAAATATCATTGTATCAGTTTGCTATATATTAATTTGGCATGTCATTTTTCTCATTTAGATATTTAACTACTCAATTTACGTTTTTTGCTATCATTTTTTGTGTCGGCTTGAGTCGGCCCACTTAAAGGCTACTTTCGTTAAGACATAAAGCATTATATTCTGTCGGGCAGTTATAATACATTTTCAAGAAATTCTAATAATTTGAGTGCATTTTTCAAGTGCCGTATTTAATGATGCACTCCTTGGTGCCTTGGCATAATTGTTACGCACAATTTTAAATCGAAATCTCGGCGTAAACGACGCATTCCATTATTTTCCCCCTGGGGCAGTCTCATAAAAAATAATGGAAAAAATTAGGAGAAATAAGAAAATATGAAGAGCCACGTAATAGCACGAGTGCTGGTCCGAAATTTACGAGTCTACTATGTGATGGTTTTTGATGTCTTTTCCTCGTTTTTCCAATTGTTGAAAATATGTAATCCACTAATAATTTCTTTAATTAAAAAACTTCGATCTTTTTTTAATTACAACCTTGATCGAAACATTAATCAAATAAAAATTTCTTAATTCGAGTTGAACTTAGAAATTTTCTTGCATGGTTACACTTCTTCATTGTTGCTAACATAAACAATCTCACAAAAATACGTTTTATTTCTATATAATACTAGTGAACGTGTGCTTGCATTCTGCAAGCATTTTCTCTCACCTGAAAGTAAAAATAAAAGCCGAAAAATTACTTTCAATGCATAAGTTCGCATCTCGGTTCCGAATTACGTGTATTTCTGTTTCGAAAATATTGGGGTAAAAACAACCTCTAAAATTTATAATTATAATACATTTATAGGTTTTTATCATTTGTTACGAATACCCCACATTTATGCGAAATTTTATCCATGCAGCACCTCTAAGAGTGCATTTATATGAATTTCATTGTTTAAATTTTTTAATTTTTAACAGCCACAGCAATAAATATTTCTAAAATTTTCAATGTTATTTCCCACCGGGACATTATTTCCTAACCCTGTTAAAATTTTCAGCTTCCTGGATCTACAGAATGTACATAAACATTAGTCAATTTGTTAAACATTTGAGAATTTATTACGGCCGAACGAATAAAAATTTTCAAATTTCTATATTCCCGTTTTCATTATTTGGCGAATTCTACAGGTAGAAAAAATTTCAGCTTGATAGCGCAATTAGAAATACCTAAACCATGAAATGTTAGTAAAATTGTTTATAATTTTTAGCGGCCACAATAATGCACATTGTTACAATTTTGCAATTGCTCCTCCGATTATCTTTCTTTATTCACCTCTGTATTAAATTGCAGCTCTCCAACTATAGTAGTTTGGGCCAGACATTAGTATCCTCCTATATCGTATATCCTCCTCTGTAAGAAGAGTGCTTATAGAATGATACTAGTTAACATGTGCTTGCATTCTGCAAGCATTAGTAGCGGAAAAATAATTTTTAAACGCAAAAGTTTGGACCTCTTCACCGGTTTACGTGATTTTGGGGTAAAAACAACCCCAAAATTTATAATTATAAAATACTTATAGGTTTTTAACATTTTTACGAATACCTGATAATTATGAGAAATTTCATCGATGTAGCATCTCTAGAAGTGCTTCTATATAAATTTCTTTGTCTAAAATTGTTGAATTTTTAACAGCCACAATAATAATCTTTAGGGAAATTTTCAATGTTATTTTTCACCGTAACATTATTCTCTAACTTCTTCAATTTTTCAGCTTCCTGGCTCTTCAGAATGTACATAAACTTTAGTCATTTTATATAACATTTAAGAGATTATTACGATCAAACGAATAAAAATTTACAAATTTCTATAATCCCGTTTTCATTATATGGCAAATTCTACCAATGGAAAAAATTTCAGCTTCATAACTCATTTAGAAGTACCTAAACCATGAAAAGTTAGTAAATAGTTTATAATTTTTAACGGCCAAGAAAATATATATTATTGCAATTTTTCCTCTGATTATTTTTTTCGGTTCACCTATGTATTAAATTTTAGCTCTCAAACTATTGTAGTTTGCACTGGAAATTTGTATGCACTTATATACTGAGTAAGGCCCATCAATATATAATGAAGAAACATTTTTAAATTGTAGGATTTTTACAATTTCGAATTATTCCCTGTCGACTAAAAAAAATCATGAAGGGTGTCATATTTCAAGTTTAGATGTGCCTTATAATTTTATTCCTCGTATGAGGCAATAAAGGGGAAAAACAGTCATAACGTTACGAATTTTTAGAATATCGGATTTCCTCCTTCTGTGGTAAACAAAAACCAATAATTCTGCCAAATTTCCAGTTTGTATCTCACTAAGAAGTGCCTTAGAATGTTCACACTCGTATTGGGTAGAAATGGGGCAAAACCGCACACAAAAATTTGAATTTTTGTGATTTTTTATTTTATCTTCGGTTCCGATGAAATTTCTATAATGGTGTTCTCAAATGGAGCAATACTGGGGCAAAGAGCTCCAAAAATGAGGATTATTACGATATAGGACTTCCTCCATTAGGCATAGTTTAACATTAAAGGCATTAAAATATAAGCCTCTGATTCCCATTAAAAGCTAACCCATATGAAAGCATTAAGACTTGCCTAGGAAGCCTATTGTTAGACCCAGAAAAATTACCACTTTTTTGCGATAAAAACTATAAATTTACGGTAACTCTATTCGGATTTGAATTCTGTCTTCAAAAATAAGAAACTACAATTTATATCCTATCCGATAGTTGAAGTCTCGAGTTCGTATCTTGAGGGTAAGTAATTTTAAAATGCAAATATAAAAACCTCTACACCAGTTTACATGTATTCTTATGGGGCAAAAATGGGCCAAAATAGCCCCTCAAAATAGGAATTTCGCCAGTTTCAGATTTTTTCCTTTGGTTGTGACAAAAAACCTATAATCCTACCAAATTTCAAGTTTCTGGCACATCTGGAAGTGCCTCATAATTTTGTATCCTCCTATATATATGATATATCTATAATATATAGATGCTTCTTACACATGATATCTATAATATATAGATGCTTCTTACACATGATATATATATTATATACTAGTTGTTATGTGCTTGCATTCTGCAAGCATTTTCAAATGTTAGCATTTTTACAAATTCAAATTACTCCCAAGCGATGTTGTACATAATCATATAACCATTTCAAATTTGGAGTTTGTTGCTCATTCAGAAGTGCCTTATAATTTTAATCCTCGTATGGAGCAATAATGGAGCAAAACAGCCACTAACATTAAGAATTATTACACTCTCAGATTTTTTCCATCTGTTGTAACTAAAAACCCATAATTCTGCCAAATTTCAAGTTTGTATCTCATTAAGAAGTGCCTTATAATTATAACATTCGTATGGGGCCGAAAAAGGGCAAAACCACACATTAAAAATAGGAATTTTTGCAATTTTACAATTTTATCTTAGTTTGCCATGAAAATTCTATAATCGTGCCAAATTTCAAGTCTCTAGGTCCTATGCAGCTGCCTCACATTTTTTGTTCTCGCATGGGTCCGAAAAGGGGCAAAACCGCCTTTTGAAAATGAGAATTTTTGTAATTTTACAATATCATCTTAGGTTGCAATGAAATTTCTATAACCGTGCCAAATTTCAAGTCTCTGGGTCCTATGCAGTTGCATCGACTTTTTTGTTCTCGAATGGGGCAATAATGGGGCAAAACAGCCCCAAAAATGAGGATTATATCAATATCGGATTTCCTTCATTAGGTGTAGTTTGACATTAACAGCATTAAAATATAAGCCTCTGATTCCCATTGAAAGCTTACCCATATGAAAGGATTGAGCTTGTTACCAAGGAAACCTATTGTTAGACCCAGAAAAATTAGCAATTTTTTGGGATAAAAACTATAAAATTAAGCTAATTCTACTCGGACTTGCATTCCGTCTTCAAAAAATAGAAACTACAATTTATATCCTATCCGACAGTTTAAGTCTCGAGTTCGTATCTTGACGGGAAGTAATTTTAAAATGTAAATATAAAAACCTCTGCACCAATTTACATGGTTTCTTATGGGCAAAAAATGGGGCAAACAGGGGCCAAAATAGCCCCTCAAAATAGGAATTTTGCCAGTTTCGGATTTTTTCCTTTGGTTGTGACTAAAAACCTATAATCCTACCAAATTTCAAGTTTCTGGCACATCTGGAAGTGCCTCATAATTTTGCATCCTCATATATATATATATATATAATATATATATCATGTGTAAGAAGCATCTATATATTATAGATATATACTAGTTAATATGTGCTTGCATTCTGCAAGAATTTTCAAATTTTAACATTTTTACTAATTCAAATTATTCCCAAGCGATGTTTTACATAATCATATAACCATATCAAATTTGGAGTTTGTTGCTCATTTAGAAGTGCCTTATAATTTTATCCTCGTATGGAGCAATAATGGAGCAAAACAGCCCCTAACATTAAGAATTATTACACTCTCAGATTTTTTCCATCTGTTGTAACTAAAAACCCATAATTCTGCCAAATTTCAAGTTTGTATCTCATTAAGAAGTGGCTTATAATTATCACACTCGTATGGGGCCGAAAAAGGGCAAAACCAAACATTAAAAATAGAAATTTTTGCAATTTTATCTTAGTTTGCCATGAAAATTCTATAATCGTGCCAAGTTTCAAGTCTCTAGGTCCTATGCAGCTGCCTCGCATTTTTTGTTCTCGCATGGGTCCGAAAAGGGGCAAAACCGCCCTTTGAAAAAGGAGAATTTTTGTAATTTTATAATTTCATCTTAGGTTGCAATGAAATTTCTATAACCGTGCCAAATTTCAAGTCTCTGGGTCCTATGCAGTTGCATCGCCTTTTTTGTTCTCGAATTGGGCAATAATGGGGCAAAACAGCCCCAAAAATGAGGATTATATCAATATCGGATTTCCTTCATTAGGTGCAGTTTAACATTAACATCATTAAAATATAAGCCTCTGATTCCCATTAAAACCTTACCCATATGAAAGGAAAGAGCTTGTTACGTTTTGAAGCCTATTCTTAGAGCCTGAAAAATTATCAATTTTTTGCGATAAAAACTATAAAATTACGCTAATTCCACTCGGATTTCAATTCTGTCTTCAAAAATAAGAAACTACAATTTATATCCTATCCGACAGTTTAAGTCTCGTGTTCGTATCATGACGGGAAGTAATTTTAAAATGCAAATATAAAAACCTCTACATCAATTTACATGTTTTCTTATGGGCAAAAAATCGGGCAAAAAGGGGCCAAAATCGGCCTTAAAAATTGGAATTTCGACAGTTTCGGATTTTTTCCTTCGGTTGTGACCAAAAATCTATAGTCCTACCAAATTTCAAGTTTCTGGCACATCTGGAAGTGCCTCATAATTTTGTATCCTCCTATATATATGATATATATATATATATATATATACTAGTTGTTATGTGCTTGCATTCTGCAAGCATTTTCAAATTTTAGCATTTTTACAAATTCAAATTATTCCCAAGCGATGTTGTACATAATGATATAACCATGTCAAATTTGGAGTTTGTTGCTCATTTAGAAGTGCCTTATAATTTTAATCCTCGTATGGGGCAATAATGGAGCAAAACAGTCCCTAACATTATGAATTATTACAGTCTCAGATTTTTTCCATCTGTTGTAACTAAAAACCCATAATTCTGCCAAATTTCAAGTTTGTATCTCATTAAGAAGTGCCTTGTAATTATCACACTTGTATGGGGCCGAAAAAGGGCAAAACCAAACATCAAAACAAGGAATTTTTGCAATTTTACAATTTTATCTTAGTTTGCCATGAAAATTCTATAATCGTGCCAAATTTCAAGTCTCTAGGTCCTATGCAGCTGCCTCGCATTTTTTGTTCTCGCATGGGGCCGAAAAGGGGCAAAACCGCCCTTTAAAAATGAGAATTTTTGTAATTTTATCTTAGGTTGCAATGAAATTTCTATAACCATGCCAAATTTCAAGTCTCTGGGTCCTATGCAGTTGCATCGCTTTTTTTGTTCTCGAATGGGGCAATAATGGGGCAAAACAGCCCCAAAAATGAGAATTATATCAATATCGGATTTCCTTCATTAGGTGTAGTTTAACATTAACAACATTAAAATATAAGCCTCTGATTCCCATTAAAAGCTTACCCATATGAAAGGATAGAGCTTGTTACCAAGGAAACCTATTGTTAGACCCAGAAAAATTAGCAATTTTTTGCGATAAAAACTATAAAATAACGCTAATTCTACTCGGATTTGCATTCCGTCTTCAAAAATTAGAAACTACAATTTTATCCTATCCGACAGTTTAAGTCTCGAGTTTGTATCTTGACGGGAAGTAATTTTAAAATGCAAATATAAAAACCTCTACACCAATTTACATGTTTTCTTATGGGCAAAAAATGGGGCAAAAAGGGGCCAAAATAGCCCTTCAAAATAGTAATTTCGACAGTTTCGGATTTTTTCCTTTGGTTGTGACCAGAAACCTATAATCCTACCAAATTTCAAGTTTCTGGCACATCTGGAAGTGCCTCATAATTTTGTATCCTCCTATATATATGATATATATATCATGTGTAAGAAGCATCTATATATTATAGATATATATATATATCATGTGTAAGAAGCATCTATATATTATAGATATCATGTGTAAGAAGCGTCTATATATTATAGATATCATGTGTAAGAAGTATCTATATATTATAGACGTAAAAATTACGTCCATTTCACCGTCAATGTAAGATAATACCTTTCTTGTTACAAAGTACAGGATTTCTTACAGGTAAATGAAATGTACACCAACTATGTGGAAACGTGAAGTATAAAAATGTATGCATTTTAACGCTTTTGTTTACGAGAAATCTATTATTATTTACGAATAAAACCTCCGTATCGCACTAAGAACCATTTTTAACATCTAAGCAACCGGCTGCTGGTGCTACAATGTTGCCAAGTCTAAAATTGTAAAATAGCTCATCTGGAAGTGACTTATAATTTTCATCTTCATATGGAGGCCAAACAGCCCCTAAAACTTCAGATTTCCACAATGTCAGATTTCTTCCATCTGTTGTGACATAAAACCTGTAATCGTGCCAAATCAGCCCTAAAAAATTGTAATTTTTACAATTTCGTTTTTTCTCCTTTGGTTTGCTGAATGTCAAGTCTCTAGCTCAGTGGTCCTCAACCTTTTGCCTCTTGCGCCCCACCCACCACCTTTTCAAGAAAAGAAGATTCTGAGGCTGCAACCAAAAAAAGACCCGGGTTCGACTCCAGGAGAGCATTTCTGTGTCCCGTAGGAAAACACGTAAAATATGACATTTTGGTGTGCAGGCTTTCTCTCTTTTGCAAATTAAAATTAGAAAAAATTGATGCACAATCACTGTACGTAGACTGCTTTAAAGAAGTATTTACAAATTTTCTTATTCTTATCGTCGATTTACGCCTTCTGTTCGAAATTACTCACATTTAGTGATTGTGTGACAGATTCTGAGCAAATATCGTGCTTTTATCCTTTTCCTGGACAACAAATGTCATTGTTGAGACTCGAGATTCCACTTATTGCCTCAATATTCATACGTCATAGGATGGGAATACGAAGCATTTATCGAGCGAGAGGGATGGGGGAGGGAGGGGGATAACGGCAATATAACTTTCTTTCCCGTCATATTGACTGGCATTTACGCTAAGTACTTAAGTATTGTAGATATGAAATTTAAAAAATATTCAATAAACTTTCAAGCTTCTCTGTGTTTATTATTAAAAATGCTGGCAACATTTCAAATTTGAAATGCAGGCTTCTCTAGTCATAATATAATGACCTTCATATTATGTCATAATTTAATAATATAATAGCCCAGGTCTGTTGGTTGGTCACGCTTTCACGATGGCCGATATAGAGGGTTTTAACAAACTTCCCGAATAGGTAGAAGATTGGCAAGGATGCTTGATTAACATATTTTAAGGTAATGACGAAAATAAATCTCCAAAAAGTCCTGGGTTCGACTCCAAGGAAGACATTTCCATTTTCCGTAAGGTAACATGTAAAAATCAATTTTCTGATGTGCGGGTTTTTATTGTTTTGGAAATTAAAATTAGAAGGAATTAACCTACGATCTTCGGATCTGAACCATTTTGAAGAAAAAATTACAAAGTTTCTTATTCTGTTCATTTTTTTCCGCATACATTTCGAAATCGCTCATGTTATACGTTTAATTCACATATTTTGTGGAAATATTGCCATTTTAACGGAATGTTGCCTTGGCTACCAATTCCATTGTTATACCTCGATATCATATTGTTATTTCAAACCTTATGGATGTAAACGTGCTTTGAATGCTTTTAATACGAGAGAGAGGGGGGAGGATGAGAGAGGTTGTGAGAGGGTTGGAAAGAGAGGCAGCTATTTTAAGTTTAACTAAAGGTAGCCCGTCAACAACAGAATATTCACTAGAAATGTTGTATATAATAATAATATTTATTCCACATAAATAGTATATAACATATAAAAAAGTTAAATTTTATTTAGTGGAATATAGGTACCCCAGAGGAAAACCTGATTTGGGGTTACCATCCAGTAAATTTACACTGAAGGCAGGCAAATGGCCTTTATGTCCACTCTTATATGTCCACAGCCTTTTCGTCCACTGCCTTAATGTCCACTTTTGTTTATGTCCACAGCCTTTTTGTCCACTGCCTTAATGTCCACTATTATATATGTCCACAGTCTTTTCGTCCACTGTTTTTTTTGTCCACTTTTGTATATGTCCACAGCCTTTTCGTCCACTGTTTTCTTTGTCCACTTTTGCATATGTCCACTGAGACTTTATTTCGAAGTATGAAAAATATGAAGGGCAAACCTGAAGATGGAGGAGAGTTTGAAGGAGAGGGAGTAATCCGAAGGAAACACTGCGGACATTGGTGTCTATCGACTAGGAATTTTATAACAATTCCGAATATAAGGGGAAAAAATTAAAAATGGAGGGGGTGCAGAAGGAGTGGGAGGGAAAAGGATGTGCGGAAGCAATCCGAAGGAAATACTGCGGACATTGGTATCGATCGACTAGGAATTTTATAACAATTACGAATATGAAGCTAAAAAATGAAAATGGAGGGGGTGCAGAAGGAGTGGGAGGGAAAAGGAGGTGCGGAAGCAATCCGAAGGAAATACTGCGGAAATTGGTGTCTATCGACTAGGAATTTTATAACAATTACGAATATGAAGCTAAAAAATGAAAATGGAGGGGGTGCAGAAGGAGTGGGAGGGAAAAGGAGGTACGGAAGGAATCCGAAGGAAATACTGCGGAAATTGGTGTCTATCGACTAGGAATTTTATAACAATTACGAATATGAAGCTAAAAAATGATAATGGAGGGGGTGCAGAAGGAGTGGGAGGGAAAAGGAGGTGCGGAAGGAATCCGAAGGTAATACTGCGGACATTGGTATCGATCGACTAGGAATTTTATAACAATTACGAATATGAAGCTAAAAAATGAAAATGGAGGGGGTGCAGAAGGAATGGGAGGGAAAAGGAGGTGCGGAAGCAATCCGAAGGAAATACTGCGGAAATTGGTATCGATCGACTAGGAATTTTATAACAATTACGAATGTGAAGCGAAAAATTGAAAATGGAGGGGGTGCAGTAGGAGGGGGAGGGAAAAGGAGGTGCGGAAGGAATCCGAAGGAAACACTGCGGACATTGGTATCGATCGATTAGGAATTTTATAGCAATTACGAATATGAAGCGAAAAATTGGAAATGGAGTGGTGTAGTATGAGGGGGAGGGAAATGGTGGTACGAGAGGAATCCGAAGGAAACGCGGCGGACATTCGTATCGGTCGACTAGGAATTTTGTAACAATTACGAATAAGTAGCGAGAAGTTGAAAATGGAGGGGGAGGGAAAACGGGGTGCGGAAGGAATCCGAAGGAAACACTGCGGACATTGGTATCGATCGACTAGGAATTTTATAACCTTTACGAATAACAAGCGAAGGATGTAAAATGGAGGGGATGTAGTAGGAGGGGGAGGAAAAACCTGGTACGAGAAGAATCTGAAGGAAACACTGCGGACATTTGTGTCGATCGACTAGGAATTTTATAAGATTTATAAATATGAAGCGAAAAATTAAAAATAGAGGGGGTGGGGGGATACGAGGGGTAGGGAAAAGGTGGTGTGGAAGAAATCCGAATGAAACATTGCGGACATTGGTGTCTATCGACTAGGAATTTTATATTTTATTCATCCAGGATGATCAATTCTGATAATGAATCTGAAAGACAAGGACAAGAGTAAGCTGCAGCTCTATGAAGCATTGAAAGTACGTTCTCATAGCTGGGAAAGCAGAAGTAGCTTCTATATCTTAGGGATCCAATTCTTTCGTTAGTATTTCACTATCTTATTAGGCAAAAAATTTTATTTTTGAATTTTTTAAAAACCTTTTCTCATTATATAAACTTGAGTTGCATGGGGACCCAAGCAGTTGTGCAGGGGCACTCAGATCTATGTGGATGCCACTTTCAAAACAACGCCTAAGCTATTTTTCCATCTATATACAATACATGATGTGGTGCAGGGGCGTGTATTTACATTTGTATATTGCTTAACGAGAAGAACAGACGAAGGTTCTAATGCATCAATATTTTAACAACTCAAACAACACTGTGACTTTTTAACTTATAATTTTAATCCAGAACTGGTCATGCTTGATTTTGAATTAAGTGCTATAAATGCAGTGCGGAAAACATTCCCCAATTCTACCATTAAGGAATGCCTCCTCCATTTTTGTCAATCCATATGGAACATGTAATGGCATCAGGTCTAAAAGCTCAATTTAATAATAACGACGTTATTAGGAATGGTATACGGATGCTGATGGCATTACCGTTTATCCCTGTTGAGGACGTGCTTGATATTTTTGACCACTTGCTTGCAATCCTCGGCCCTACACTAGGGGATCTAGCAACGTATGTGGAAATAACTTATATACGAGGAAGGGAAGGCAGTGGGATGAGAGGAGCCATTCCTCCTAGGTTTGGTCTGGAATTATGGAGTGTATGGAGGTATATGAGCAAACTGTAAACAGACAACAGCGGACCAACAACGCCGTAGAAGGGTGGCACTCACGCTTCCAAAGAATGATTCTTACGCACCATCCACCAGTTGGACATATGTCATAGAGGATGTTATTCCTGCATCTTTCGTTTCGAGTATTTTTCTTTAAACGGATATTGAAGGAGAATCGATTTTTCATTCTACAAAGATATTCTACGACTGGTATTTTTTATGAACAAAGCAATTTGAATTAATGAAAGGAATCCTTTATGCTTCACTAAATATAATTAACCAATTTTTCAGAATTATTCTTTTGTGTGTGGGTATTTGTCGCCGTATGAGAGAGGCAGATTTTTGACCTTCTATATTTAACGTCATTTATCCGAAATCCTCAATCTATATTCATTGATTTGATTGAAGTCGCAAATACTCCCTAGATTTCGTGAAATACCTGCAATGGGATGTCTAAATTTACTTTGGGATATTTTTTCTTTCCAAGCAGTTTATATGAAAATCATTATTATGTTTAATTTTGAATTCCAGCGAGGTAATAAAGCAAGTTATTCCCTTGAAACACCGTTTGAAGTATTTTCCATAGATCGGAATTTTCAGGAGATTCAACTTTTTCGTAATTTTAATTTCTCCATGGGAAGTTATTTAACAAACAAATACACTTGGCATAAATGGAAATAAATGTCTTAACATCCCCATAGGAACTCATTCGTAAATTTACAAGTGGGGGATGCCACATCATTCTATAAGCACTCTTCTTACAGAGGAGGATATAGGATATAGGAGGATACTAATGTCTGGCCCAAACTACAATAGTTGGAGAGCTGAAATTTAATACATAGGTGAATCGAAAAAAATAATCAGGAAAAATTGCAACGTTTATTTTCTTGGCCGTTGAAAATTATAAACAATTTTACAAACATTTCATGGTTTAGGTACTTCTAAATGTGCTATGAAGCAGAAATTTTTTCTAATGTTAGAATTTGCCAAATAATGAATACGGGATTATAGAAATATGAAAATTTTTATTCGTTCGGCCGTAATAAATTCCTAAATGTTAAACAAACTGACTAATGTTTATGTATATTATGAAGATCTAGGAAGCTGAAAATGTTAACAAAGTTAGGAAATAATGTTCCATTAAAAATTACATAAAAGTTTTATATTGTGTCTGTTAAAAATTCATAAATGTTAAACAATGAAATTCATATAAATGCACTACTAGAGGCGCTATATCGATGAAATTTTGCTTAAATGTGAGGTATTCGTAAGCGTCCAAAATTACCAAATCAGAATGTTTCTCATACAACTGTTAAAGCAAGAGTGACAATATTCTTACCAATAATCTGAAGAAGGGGTGGATGTTATAGGAACATAGCCCTCTAGTGAAAGGCTATTCCATTCTATACTTCGTATTTGGGAAAAACCCTTTTGGCAGAATCCCAAAAATACTCTTTCCCGAGGTTACACACAATGGCGTGAACTTCGGTTGGTATAGATAGGAAGATGAAACGACTCCACGACCAGCGGCAACATTTATGAAAGCTTCTTTTGGCCATTTCGCTCAAAAGACAAAGGGTGTAAATGGACGGCATGCAAGACCAGATGTCCCAGTGAATGGTGGGTCGTAGTGGGGGAGGTAAACCTTTCCTCTTGTACCTGAGTTTTGGGTGGGACGGCGTCACAGCACGACACAAGTGCGAGGGGTACGGAGGAATTTGAAATCTAAGGTCTTTGAATGCTGGGGAAATCTAGTTAGCTCCTTTTGCCGTTCCTGCGAGAACGAAAAATTTTTAATTTCGTTCTCAACTCGGCGTTACTCGAACGAATATTTCGAAAGTCAGTACACATACGGAATGTTTCTAACACCGGAAAGGTAATTTTATGAAATATATTAAAATAATCGAGTTACTATCTGTATATTCAGCGATGCGCGAATTAGTTCAAATATGAAATGAACTAATCCTCACAAGCGTTGAAAAATGTTCTGAGAATATAGATAAAACAAAGATTACCTTAAATGAATCGCAGAGGAAGTTTAAACATTTATTGCCATTTCAGCCCCGAATTCCGTTTCTTCATTCATAAGTAAATCCTATGAAGATATTAACATTAAGAAAAAGTTGTGTATCAAATTTGTAGACTAATTTGAAGATTATTTAAAAACCGACTACAGTGAAAACCGGTTAACACGAATTGCTAGGGACCGACATACTTATTTCGTGTTATCCGAATTTCGAGTTAACCGACTTTCATGTTCACTGATTTAATGGTAACATTTTCATTTTTCAAATATGGAATTAGGCTCGTTGGCAAATCCATAATAGATATCTATAATAGGATGTAATACACAGCAGAAGATATTATCGCAAACATGGGAAAACCCTATCTCAAATGCCATTTCGCATAATCCAAAGAATTTTGCATGCATTTATTTTCGTTGGACCGAAACATATTTTCGTATTAAGCAGTATTTCGTGTAAACCGATTCGCGTTAGCGAATGAATATATACCTACTGAAAAGTATAGGCGCTGGAACGGACCGAGCACGCGTTTCATGTTAACCGATATTTCGTTTTAAGCGATTTCATATTAAGTGGTTTCCACTGTATAAAAAAATGAATTTTCATTCTTTTAGACGTTTGGTACAAAGTAGCGAATTACTACGCGTAATTGTAAGTAATTTTAAAAGCAACGAAAAATGCAAGGCAAAATATGCTATACAAGTTTCTTTGTGGGTGGGGGTGCGAGGTACCAAAGTATCAAAAATTTTCCTCTGTTCTGACTGAAACTCTCCTATTATGTTCCCCGACTGTCCTATAGAAGGGGTTTCCTTCAGATTCTTTCCGCACCCCCCTTTCTCTCCTCCTCATACTACACCCCCTCCATTTTCAATATCTGGCTCCATATTCGTAATTTTTATAAAATTCCTAGTCGATTGATACCAATGTCCGCAGTATTTCCTTCGGTTTCCTCTCATACCCCATTTTCCCTCCCCCTCCTATTCCACCCCCTCCATTTTAAACTTTCCGCTTCTTATTCGTAATTGTTATAAAATTCCTAGTCCATCGATACCAATGTCCGCCGTTATTCACTCGGATTCCTTCCGCACCCCGTTTTCCTTCCTCCTCCTATTACACTCCCTCCATTTTTAATTTCTCGCTTCCTATTCGTAACTGTCATAAAATTCCTAGTCGATCGACACCAATGCCCGCAGTATTTCCTCCGGTTTCCTCTCGTACCCCCCTTTCCCTACCCCTCCTACTCCACCCCTCCATTTTTAACTTTCCGCTTCTTATTCGTAATTGTTACAAAATTCCTAGTCGATAGATGCCAATGTCCGCTGTGTTTCCCGCAGTATTTCCTCCGGTTTCCTCTCGTACTACCCCCCTTTCCCTCCCCCTCCTACTACACCCCCTACATTTTCAATTTTCGCTTCATATTCGTAATTGTTATAAAATTCGTAGTCGATCGATACCAATGTCCGCAGTGTTTCATTCGGATGGCTTCCGCACCTCCTTTTCCCTCCCACTCCTTCTGCACCCCCTCCATTTTCATTTTTTAGCTTCATATTCGTAATTGTTATAAAATTCCTAGTCGATAGATACCAATTTCCGCAGTATTTCCTTCGGATTGCTTCCGCACCTCCTTTTCCCTCCCACTCCTTCTGCACCACCTCCAATTTCATTTTTTAGCTTCATATTCGTAATTGTTATAAAATTCCTAGTCGATAGACACCAATTTCCGCAGTATATCCTTCGGATTGCTTCCGCACCTCCTTTTCCCTCCCACTCCTTCTGCACCCCTCCATTTCCATTTTTTAGCTTCATATTCGTAATTGTTATAAAATTCCTAGTCGATAGACACCAACTTCCGCAGTATTTCATTCGGATTGCTTCCGCACCTCCTTTTGCCTCCCACTCCTTCTGCACCCCCTCCATTTTCATTTTTTAGCTTCATATTCGTAATTGTTATAAAATTCCTAGTCGATAGACACCAATTTCCGCAGTATTTCCTTCGGATTCATTCCGTACCTCCTTTTCCCTCCCACTCCTTCTGCACCCCCTCCATTTTCATTTTTTAGCTTCATATTCGTAATTGTTATAAAATTCCTAGTCGATAGACACCAATTTCCGCAGTATTTCCTTCGGATTGCTTCCGCACCTCATTTTCCCTCCCACTCCTTCTGCACCCCCTCCATTTTCATTTTTTAGCTTCATATTCGTAATTGTTATAAAATTCCTAGTCGATAGACACCAATGTCCGCAGTGTTTCCTTCGGATTCCTTCCGCACCTCCTTTTCCCTCCCACTCCTTCTGCACCCCCTTCATTTTCATTTTTTAGCTTCATATTCGTAATTGTTATAAAATTCCTAGTCGATAGACACCAATGTCCGCAGTGTTTCCTTCGGATTCCTTCCGTACCTCCTTTTCCCTCCCACTCCTTCTGCACCCCCTCCATTTTCATTTTTTAGCTTCATATTCGTAATTGTTATAAAATTCCTAGTCGATAGACACCAATTTCCGCAGTATTTCCTTCGGATTGCCTCCGCACCTCCTTTTCCCTCCCACTCCTTCTGCACCCCCTCCATTTTTAATTTTTAGCTTCATATTCGTAATTGTTATAAAATTCCTAATCGATAGACACCAATTTCCGCAGTATTTCCTTCGGATTCCTTCCGCACCTCCTTTTCCCTCCCACTCCTTCTGCACCCCTCCATTTTTAATTTTCAGCTTAATATTCGAAATTGTTATAAAATTCCTAGTGGATAGACACCAATTTCCGCAGTATTTCCTTCGGATTCCTTCCGCACCTCCTTTTCCCTCCCACTCCTTCTGCACCCCCTACATTTTTAATTTTTAGCTTCATATTGTTATAAAATTCCTAGTCGATAGACACCAATTTCCGCAGTATTTCCTTCGGATTGCTTCCGCACCTCCTTTTCCCTCCCACTCCTTCTGCACCCCTCCATTTTCATTTTCTAGCTTCATATTCGTAATTGTTATAAAATTCCTAGTCGATAGACACCAATGTCGGCAGCATTACCTTCGGATTGCTTCCGCACCTCCTTTTCCCTCCCACTCCTTCTGCACCCCCTCCATTTTCATTTTTTAACTTCATATTCGTAATTGTTATAAAATTCCTAGTCGATAGACACCAATTTCCGCAGTATTTCCTTCGGATTGCTTCCGCACCTCCTTTTCCCTCCTACTCCTTCTGCACCCCTCCATTTTCATTTTTTAGCTTCATATTCGTAATTGTTATAAAATTCCTAGTCGATAGACACCAATTTGCACAGTATTTCCTTCGGATTGCTTCCGCACCTCCTTTTCCCTCCCACTCCTTCTGCACCCCCTCCATTTTTAATTTTTAGCTTCATATTCGTAATTGTTATAAAATTCCTAGTCGATAGACACCAATGTCCGCAGTGTTTCCTTCGGATTCCTTCCGCACCTCCTTTTCCCTCCCACTCCTTCTGCACCCCTCCATTTTTAATTTTTAGCTTCATATTCGTAATTGTTATAAAATACCTAGTCGATAGACACCAATTTCCGCAGTATTTCCTTCGGATTGCTTCCGCACCTCCTTTTCCCTCCCACTCCTTCTGCACCCCCTCCATTTTTAATTTTTAGCTTCATATTCGTAATTGTTATAAAATTCCTAGTCGATAGACACCAATTTCCGCAGTATTTCCTTCGGATTGCTTCCGCACCTCCTTTTCCCTCCCACTCCTTCTGCACCCCCTCCATTTTTAATTTTTAGCTTCATATTCGTAATTGTTATAAAATTCCTAGTCGATAGACACCAATTTCCGCAGTATTTCCTTCGGATTGCTTCCGCACCTCCTTTTCCCTCCCACTCCTTCTGCACCCCCTCCATTTTCATTTTTTAGCTTCATATTCGTAATTGTTATAAAATTCCTAGTCGATAGACACCAATTTCCGCAGTATTTCCTTCGGATTGCTTCCGCACCTCCTTTTCCCTCCCACTCCTTCTGCACCCCCTCCTTTTTTAATTTTTTCGCCTTATATTCGTAATTGTTATAAAATTCCTAGTCGATAGACACCAATGTCCGCAGTGTTTATTTCGGATTACTCCCTCTCCTTCAAACTCTCCTCCATCTTCAGGTTTGCCCTTCATATTTTTCATACTTCGAAATAAAGTCTCTGTGGACATATGCAAAAGTGGACAAAGAAAACAGTGGACGAAAAGGCTGTGGACATATACAAAAGTGGACAAAAAAAACAGTGGACGAAAAGACTGTGGACATATATAATAGTGGACATTAAGGCAGTGGACAAAAAGGCTGTGGACATAAACAAAAGTGGACATTAAGGCAGTGGACGAAACTTATTCCATGTTACACAGTTGTGTTTGCTTTCCCGTTTTTTCATACAGTTCATTAAAATATAATGTACGTTATTTATTGAAATGCCCAATCAATAAAGAAAAGCAAATAATATTTTATTTTTGCCTGTCTATTTCATAAGTAACCTTCTTCTGGTTCATCAAATCAACTTCACCCTTGTATTTGTTGTAGAATTTTACAATCTTGTGACATGGAATGTACGATCTCTCTATTGACATACGGCCAGTGGTGAATTGCTAAAAATTTAACAACCGGTTCTCTCACATTATATAGAACTGCCAGAAATTTAACAAACGGGTCTCTTTTTATTCTTTCTTAATGAAAAAACAAAATATTTTTGAAAATGTACACATTTTTAATTGTTTATTACCGATATTTTTGCAATCAAAAGTCTATTTACATATGAAAATACAAATTTCACAATATGTTGTGGGTCCTGTACAATAAATATATAATTTTAATATACATAACATAATTTTAAATTTGGGTTTAAATGTAAAATTTAGTGCACATAAAGGTAAAAATGACTCTATTATAATTTTTTCACATCAAGCACTTAATGTATATATGCACTACATTACTTTTATTTAAAACAAGGATACAAAAAGTATTTGTTAAAAATGTTATGATAAGTATGCTGCCAGAAATTAGCATCTTTCTATATTAACCCGAGATATTTAGGAGAGCTTATCGTTTCAAATAATGTCCTTAGAATGAGTCGGCAATTGTAAATTAACCTTAGTAAACACGAAAAGGAATGAAAAATCACGGAATAGCTATCGCTGTATTACAAGGTTTTATAAATTATATTCAGATAATTGATGAAAACAATAACTTTCTTAAGTATGGTTCAGGATTCCATAAATTTTGTTGTTTATCTAGCAAAGTTATGGATATAAAGTCTGAAATATATTCGACTGATATACTTGCTCTTTTAAAACTGCAAATATTATTCATCAACGAAAATGCCCTTTCAGCTTCTGCGGTACTAATTGCTATCGTTTTCGCAATATTTTTTGCTTTCTTAATTGTTATAGGGTCAGGATGATTATTAAATTTGGTATTATTTTCCACATAATCACGAAAATCGTTTATATTGATCTCAAATTTCAATAATGAGTTTAAACGATGAAGTTTTTCCTCTCCTGACATCCATGAATTAGGATCCACAATGTAGAAAATTAACAAAACACTGGCACTAGACGTAGATATCTCTTCCCGTATTCCAAAATCCTCAATCTTTGCACTGAAAGAACACATCCACTCCATAAATGTTTGCATGCGAACTGTTCCTTAACGATAATAAGCTAGTATACGTCGGGGAATTCTCTCTATTCCTTAACTGAATAATTTGTCAACATTGCCTAATAATTTGGGTTGGATGGAAGCGGATACATTTTACTCAATCTCGCGTTAAGAAAAATGTTAATCGATAAATTAATCAATCAATAATACCAATTAGCTTGTTTTGTGATCATACTCGCTGTTCTTTATTGAATAGAATTTGTACACAGCAAATTAGAAGATTGTATGCAACGAGTTCTAAATAAATCAAATTAAACACATTCCTCCAAAAGCCAAGTGTTAGCCGTAAACATAGTTACAGAAATTATTATTTTAAAACAATGAGTATTATATAACTAGTTCCATGAAATGGACTAAAATGTTTTGTCAATTATTTGGGCGTTCAATTTTCTTTAGAGCCTTTTAAACTTCATAAGCAAAAACTCCACGAAGACAGCGTTTTCTGGCATTATTTTCTCGTAATCTCACAGGAATTTCCTTAAATAATTCATTATGAATGTAGAAAAATATTTTCCAATATAAAATGTCTTTTATACCGCATTAATTAATTTTTGAAAATGTTTCGGAAGCCCTAGTTAACAAACGGTTTGCTAATTTGATATTAAATCTAACAACCGGTGCGAACCCGGTCCCAACTCACCACTGCATACGGCAGCCATAATTGCGATGGTCACATTCGATTCTGATGGAAATTCACCAGTGTCATCATCCACGATCACAGATAAAAGATCATGTAGAGTGAATCCACTGAAACATGCAAGAACGCAGGAAAGTCATTACTGAAATCATCATCTAGTGAAAATGAAATGTAAATATATGTTGTTAGGCCGGGTGTCCTTTTAACCCTGCGGTACTCGCGTGAATTTTTCGAGCATCAGTACTCACGTGTGGTGCTCCTGACACTCCACACGTATTTTTATTAAAACGGAAATTTATCATCAGTATTTGATAAATTTTTATTAGGTATTTTTTTTACTGTTTGTGATTATTTGTAAGTTAACTTTAGTTGATTTAAGATTGTAAATATATTTCGTAAGAAAAAGTCCGAGAATATACTTATGAACCTTTTCAGACATCAAAAGGTGAAGTGACGGTTGACAGATGCTCATAATATATTCATAACAATGTCATTGCTGTAAATAAAACCAGGAATTCCTCAAATGACTTGCACAAATGAGAAATCGCAGTATTCTGCAACACGCTCTGGCATACTTTATTTGAACACTTTAGAACGTCAGCATTTGCGCTAGATGCTTATGGCCCCTCAAAGATGTATTTGATTCTATCTATTTTCATTCAATTTCTTTCTTGTTAGTGAAGAAATGTTTATGTGATATGCTGCTTAACATTTTAATGGTAAAATACATTAATATGCTGATTTTCAGTTATCTTCAACAATATCCATTTTGTAGGACCTTCTAAAATTTTGAAAACACACGATATGTACCAATTTACCATAAAATAAAACCACCGCGTATCTTAACTTTTTGTTTATTACCTTATTATTGTAACTTATGTTTAAATAACATTCTGCGCATTTCATTTAATATTTACTATATTACAATGTGTAATCTCATGAAGAGATGGGCTAGGCTTAACTTGAGGATTAAATGCATCCCGTAGTCTGGCAAATTACCTTATCCGGCTTCGGTCAGGTCCCAAGGTTGCCGGATTAGAGAGGTTCAACTGTATTACCGGTTGTTTTTAACAGTCACCTGTTGTAAACAAATTTAGATTCTAAAACAAAACATTATTTTAACATGAAATTTCCTCCGCATAATACGATCACACCTTCCGTCCATTATGGTAAAAATTTTATCTGATCCTGCGATCAGCCGAAGGCAAGAAATATGTCTCTTTGCACACTATTTTCGACAACATTGTATGATGCACAAAACCTCGCAAGAGCACGCATCCAGATTTCAGTTTTCTTCCAAAAACAGCGAATTTCATCCTGATTGTTCTATTTTAAATAATGAAACGTGCTATTTATACTACGTACCAAACTTAATGATCGCTGGCCAGGCCCCCAAAAATGAGGGCGTTCCCTTCGTCAACAAATCAGAGGCATCCGGCGTTGCCGTCTGTTTGTTTCCTACTCTCTCTCTCTCTCACACAGCAGATGCGTAGCGTCTTTTGTTTGCGGCGGATGAGTATTGTGTGAAAGATGTCTGGGCGAAAATCTGTGAGACGTGTTCTTCAGAGTTCCGCGCGGAATTTAGTTTTAAGTGTACGAAATTACTTCGAGAGGGAGAAAAGTAATGGTGGATCGTTACTTGCTATTTCGAAGGTTGTAAAAAGATCAGCTGTTGCCCTTAACTTGGGAACGGCTACAGTCAGAAGAATAACCAACGAGAAGTATTCTCAGGAAAACCGTAGTAGAACACACAAAGAAAGTTATCGAGGAGGCTTGGATTAAAGAAGGAATATTGGAAGAGGGAATTCAAGAAATTATAATAGCATTGACCTCAAGTTCGGATTCGAATACTAGCAGTGATGTCACTATTAGCGAAGATAACGTTGGACTGGAAGAATTAGGAGTTTCACCTTTGTAGAAGGTAACTATAGAAATTATTTATATTTGTTTCATTCTGTTTAAATACTAAGGAAGGTAGGTATTGAATAATTACTCTTTGTTTAAAAAATTAAGTGTAAAATTAGATAATTACTAATATGCTGTATTGTTTTGCCATTTACTCATACAAATATCTCTCTTTTTTTGAACAGCTTCAATTGAACACTGTCAATCAGTCAACAATTTGTCTCCTGATTTAAATATCTTAATGTTTTACTAGGTAAGAAGGTGAGGTGAATGATGAGGTATAATTTCCTCTTGACTATTTATTAACAAGTTAAATTTTCAGTCTATGCCAAGTTGATCAGTTCCTCCATGGTGCCTTTGCCCAAATTTCCAGCTGCTAATTAATTTCCACAAGATAAGTATATTGGAGTATTACATTACCACACTATTGAATGAGTGTTTTGAAATTCATTATGCTATTCCTCTCTTTTTTGCAGAACCAGTTAATTCCAACCAATGTTCATACTTAAGTTTGATTATAAGTATTAATTCATAAGTTATAAGTTAAGGCAATGCTAATAATAAAAATAATCTGTAATGATATAACTAAAACCTTCATCAATTAATTTTATATGGTGAAAAGCCTTTCATTTTTTAAAAAATTTTCATTCTTTTCTGCAAGAAAAGTATATGATTCTGTTACATTCCTTAGTTATCTCTTAGGTGCAGTTTTAAATTCTTCCATGGCTTGCTGTAATCCCTACACTTCAAATGTGCATCAATCTATTTTCATGTGTCAGTGCTTACTTAAAATCCCTGTAGTGTGTGTTCATCCATCTATCCCACAGTGCTTTTACTCCCATTTTTAGTGATATAGTCTTGCCATTTCACGCTCAAATCGTGTGTGCTTCAGCTTTGGATATTCTTTATAATGGTTAACTTATTCAGTGCCTTTTCTACCAAATGTGGTTCTCCCTATTATCCTAATTAAAGTGTAAATTGTAATTTATTTGTATAGGGTCAGTGTCTACTTGAAATCCCTGAAGTGTGAATGTGTTTCTCCCTCTATCCCACAGTGCTTTTCCCTTTTTAGTGCTATAGTTTTTATATTTCATGCTCAGAGCATGTAAGTGCTTCTTCTTCTTTATGACTTAGCTTATTAAAGTTTAAATTGCAATCTATTTGTATAGTGTCAGTGTCAGCGCCTGTGTGTACATGATAATGACAGATTTAAATAACTTTAAGGCAGGTGAAGATAAGTGATTATTTCAAAAGTATTTTTGTCTTAACTTTTCTCATTATTATACATTTCCACTTCATTACTTACTGTTCATGCTTAGTATATAATTCCATTTCTGTTTATTTTATATCCTAAAATTGATTCTCTTATTTTTACTTCATCTATTTACAAATAACCTAAATTTTATATGTAGCTACTCTATTTTTAATTCACTCTGTCTCTGTACATATCATTATATTTCAATAGTGACATTGATGTGGCTATGATTAATCTAATGTCATATGTTTTCTCAGGATAAATTTAATAATAGAATATTTGAAAAAGAGATAATTTCATAACTTTTGAGAAGCCAATAATTTATTTTGAATGATCTGGGATTTGAAATACTTTTCATCCTAATGTAATGACGACAGTAAATGTTTTAACCCAGTTTGTTCATAATAAAGTTTTGGTTTTCAGGAAGTTATATTACTTACTTCTTTTTATGAAATTCAGTAATAATAATATGCTGACAAAAACGGTTATTTTATTCTAGTGTTGATCTTACTATTTATGTGCACAATTTAATCGTGTTTATTGTTATGTTTTCTAATCATTGCTTCTTTTACAGCTCTCTATATCTTAGTTTACCTCAGTAGGTTTCGCAGTTTTTTCACGTCTCTTCTTGTGGCCGTTTTTCTGCAAATGGGGTTTTTGCCTTACTGGTTTTTCCCTGTAAAAATGTTCAATTTGTGTGCAGTTTTAAATATATTAAGTAATTTTACTACTTTGAATTTCTTTAATATTCCCATATTCATGCAAACGTTTACTCTGAATCACAATGTATATAATATGTAATGGTTTATTGTCTTTGGAATAAGTAAAAGTACCTACTCAATGAGAAGCGTTATTTTTATTCTTTTATCCAATCATGATTTCCTAATAATATGATAATTATTAACTTATGTGTTTGCTTTAATCCGTGTAATGCATTTGTTATATTTAAAATATTAGTAACAATAGAAGTAAGAAAGTACTCGAAATGTAATTCTTCCGTAATCCAACTGCTACCTTTAAGAATATTTTGCTCTTCTTCTTGATGTGATCTATTAACTATTTGCAATTATATAGAGTTGATTGTTAATAATAAAAATAAATAGATGAAATTAAATATTGTGTATTTATTCCTACTCCGCACCCTCTTCCCTTTCATGATGCATATTGTACTACTTGGTTTTTTTAAATTAATAGTTCAATAAGACCTAAACTTTTAGAATGCTGCGTCTTTACAACCTATGGCTAAAATTTCTGTATTTTCGGCAATACGAGATAGGATACGGAAAATATGGCAGTATTTTCATCTGGCTGAAATGTTACGAGATGGTTCTACGCAGTTCTACCGTTATATACTTAACAGCTGCTTGAAACCAGAAGCAAATAACTGTGAGAACGGAACATATGTTGTGGTTATACATGTGGTCCCTTAGAAATCCCACACCATTCTTTTCCCTCGTCCTTCCCTCCTTGTGTTTATTATGCTACCTGCTCCGACATTTGCCATTCGCATACCAAATAGTCTCATCTTCCTGCTAACTTTTTTTCTACGTATTCTCAAAAATGTAAAATATAACATCCTTTTCTCTTATTTGTCATATAAGCAGAGAATATTCTATATTGTTTAAATGACAATCATATAAAATAGGTACCCTATAACGTGGAAAATGTTTTATATCTACTTATGAAAGACAAAGGAGGAAGTAATATATTCGTAGTTACTACGATAATATTACCAAACGTAAATACTCGTAATTTCATTTTATGTAGCTTTAAATATTAAAGTTTTCAACATTTTTATAATTTCGTTTACTGATGTTCGCCTGTCTGACCCCACTCCTACAAACAGTCTTATCCATCCAGCGTCTCTGCCAACTTGCGAAGCACTATAATTGGTCCACGTTTGTGGACTGATTCGGCAACAAGGTTCCCTTTCCACACATTTTAACCCCGCCTCCCAGCGATCATTAAGTTTGGTACAGACCATAGTTTCAAGATAGCAGGTGACAATAAAAATAGTCAACTCTTTGTTGTTAAAGGGTCGCCTTTAAATAAATACGTATTAATTTTCGAGATTCAATACATTCGAGACTGTGGGTTTTAACTACGATTTTAAAGTATAATAATTTAATCTATTTTAAATTACATGTATTTTAAACTAGCAATTTTTGTAATCATTATTATTGATTGGTAATATTATTATTTTCTTATGTTGCTCGTTTTCCTTACGAGATTTTCAACGAAAAATTTTCTTTCGTAATTTCGGGGTTTTGGTTCGTATAACGAAAACTTCGTAAATGTATGATTGGGACCGAGGGTTCCCCCGCCACGCCCAACTTCAATTTCCCGCGCTTTTCCGGTGTTCCTAGTAGTTCACGTGGGTATCGTCAGGTGACCGTGGTCCGGCGGTCCACCGTACCGCTGTGCCTCCGACGTCCCGGGGTCCCACCCACCCAGCGCTCTTGGACCCTCCCCCTCCACATTCCCGCGGCCCCCCTCGCCAGATTCATTGATGCCTCGGGACGATTCTCGAGAGCGAGGCGCCGGCAGCGATCACGGGTCCTCCCTCGCCACGCCCCCGATCGCGGAAACTTTTAGCTCCGCCCATCTTCAGCCTCCTCATTGGTGCGTCGCGACGCCCCCCCACTTATCCCGAATTTGAATTTTTTATCGCTTCTCGGCCTAAGGCTAAGATCAAAGTGTAGTATCTGTTCTTATCAGTTTAATATCTGATACGTCCCGCATTGCGGGACCAGTTTATTAATCTGATTTTTGGACCATGATAGGGTTGAAAGAGTTCACTCTTAACCTATCAAGGGTTGGCCTGACATTGCAGTATCGTCAGGATCGGCCCATAATAAATAAACCCAGTAACGTTAAGTGTTGTAAAGTTTGAAGTGGTGTTTGTACGTACGATGAGCAGCACATCATTTTCGTCAGATCACTTCTGATGTAATAATTAATTGCCGCAATCACTGTTGCAGAATTTTGCATGTAATCCTCAATTTCTCCCACTAGTTCTTGCGCTTTTTTCCCCATTCTGTAATCTCTGAGTGATCCAGTGTCCCTTATCGTCAACCAGGATCAACCGTACCAGATTTCAACTCAATAGCTCATCTGGAAGTTTCACTTCCAGCTCGAGCGCCTACTAGTGTTGGGCTGTCCGTACGTCTGCATGTTCGTTCTCGGCTTCTACCACACGGATTCTCATGGAATTTTATATTAAGGACTTGCAGTCAAAGAAAATAAGAGTCACATAAGCCAATCTGGGGTACCACCTTACTGGTGATAAAAAAATGAACCTTCCGTCATATCTCGTAAAGTATTGCTTATATCAAAATATTTTTGAAATAAAAATTGTAGAACTGGTAGAGTATTTCTTTTCCTATAAATTTTTATCATAGGAGTAGTCATTATCAAGAAAATCAAATAAAAATGTCTTAATTCGAGTTGAACTTAGAAATTTTCTTCCATGGTTACACTTCTTCATTGTTGCTAACATAAACAATCTCACAAAAATACGTTTTATTTCTATATAATATGTAAAAATTACGTCCATTTCACCGTCAATGTAAGATAATACCTTTCTTGTTACAAAGTACAGGATTTCTTACAGGTAAATGAAATGTACACCAACTATGTGGAAACGTGAAGTATAAAAATGTATGCATTTTAACGCTTTTGTTTACGAGAAATCTATTATTATTTACGAATAAAACCTCCGTATCGCACTAAGAACCATTTTTAACATCTAAGCAACCGGCTGCTGGTGCTACAATGTTGCCAAGTCTAAAATTGTAAAATAGCTCATCTGGAAGTGACTTATAATTTTCATCTTCATATGGAGGCCAAACAGCCCCTAAAACTTCAGATTTCCACAATGTCAGATTTCTTCCATCTGTTGTGACATAAAACCTGTAATCGTGCCAAAGCAGCCCTAAAAAATTGTAATTTTTACAATTTCGTTTTTTCTCCTTTGGTTTGCTGAATGTCAAGTCTCTAGCTCAGTGGTCCTCAACCTTTTGCCTCTTGCGCCCCACCCACCACCTTTTCAAGAAAAGAAGATTCTGAGGCTGCAACCAAAAAAAGACCCGGGTTCGACTCCAGGAGAGCATTTCTGTGTCCCGTAGGAAAACACGTAAAATATGACATTTTGGTGTGCAGGCTTTCTCTCTTTTGCAAATTAAAATTAGAAAAAATTGATGCACAATCACTGTACGTAGACTGCTTTAAAGAAGTATTTACAAATTTTCTTATTCTTATCGTCGATTTACGCCTTCTGTTCGAAATTACTCACATTTAGTGATTGTGTGACAGATTCTGAGCAAATATCGTGCTTTTATCCTTTTCCTGGACAACAAATGTCATTGTTGAGACTCGAGATTCCAATTATTGCCTCAATATTCATACGTCATAGGATGGGAATACGAAGCATTTATCGAGCGAGAGGGATGGGGGTGGGAGGGGGATAACGGCAATATAACTTTCTTTCCCGTCATATTGACTGGCATTTACGCTAAGTACTTAAGTATTGTAGATATGAAATTTAAAAAATATTCAATAAACCTTCAAGCTTCTCTGTGTTTATTATTAAAAATGCTGGCAACATTTCAAATTTGAAATGCAGGCTTCTCTAGTCATAATATAATGACCTTCATATTATGTCATAATTGAATAATATAATAGCCCAGGTCTGTTGGTTGGTCACGCTTTCACGATGGCCGATATAGAGGGTTTTAACAAACTTCCCGAATAGGTAGAAGATTGGCAAGGATGCTTGATTAACATATTTTAAGGTAATGACGAAAATAAATCTCCAAAAAGTCCTGGGTTCGACTCCAAGGAAGACATTTCCATTTTCCGTAAGGTAACATGTAAAAATCAATTTTCTGATGTGCGGGTTTTTATTGTTTTGGAAATTAAAATTAGAAGGAATTAACCTACGATCTTCGGATCTGAACCATTTTGAAGAAAAAATTACAAAGTTTCTTATTCTGTTCATTTTTTTCCGCATACATTTCGAAATCGCTCATGTTATACGTTTAATTCACATATTTTGTGGAAATATTGCCATTTTAACGGAATGTTGCCTTGGCTACCAATTCCATTGTTATACCTCGATATCATATTGTTATTTCAAACCTTATGGATGTAAACGTGCTTTGAATGCTTTTAATACGAGAGAGAGGGGGGAGGATGAGAGAGGTTGTGAGAGGGTTGGAAAGAGAGGCAGCTATTTTAAGTTTAACTAAAGGTAGCCCGTCAACAACAGAATATTCACTAGAAATGTTGTATATAATAATAATATTTATTCCACATAAATAGTATATAACATATAAAAAAGTTAAATTTTATTTAGTGGAATATAGGTACCCCAGAGGAAAACCTGATTTGGGGTTACCATCCAGTAAATTTACACTGAAGGCAGGCAAATGGCCTTTATGTCCACTCTTATATGTCCACAGCCTTTTCGTCCACTGCCTTAATGTCCACTTTTGTTTATGTCCACAGCCTTTTTGTCCACTGCCTTAATGTCCACCATTATATATGTCCACAGTCTTTTCGTCCACTGTTTTTTTTGTCCACTTTTGTATATGTCCACAGCCTTTTCGTCCACTGTTTTCTTTGTCCACTTTTGCATATGTCCACTGAGACTTTATTTCGAAGTATGAAAAATATGAAGGGCAAACCTGAAGATGGAGGAGAGTTTGAAGGAGAGGGAGTAATCCGAAGGAAACACTGCGGACATTGGTGTCTATCGACTAGGAATTTTATAACAATTCCGAATATAAGGGGAAAAAATTAAAAATGGAGGGGGTGCAGAAGGAGTGGGAGGGAAAAGGATGTGCGGAAGCAATCCGAAGGAAATACTGCGGACATTGGTATCGATCGACTAGGAATTTTATAACAATTACGAATATGAAGCTAAAAAATGAAAATGGAGGGGGTGCAGAAGGAGTGGGAGGGAAAAGGAGGTGCGGAAGCAATCCGAAGGAAATACTGCGGAAATTGGTGTCTATCGACTAGGAATTTTATAACAATTACGAATATGAAGCTAAAAAATGAAAATGGAGGGGGTGCAGAAGGAGTGGGAGGGAAAAGGAGGTACGGAAGGAATCCGAAGGAAATACTGCGGAAATTGGTGTCTATCGACTAGGAATTTTATAACAATTACGAATATGAAGCTAAAAAATGATAATGGAGGGGGTGCAGAAGGAGTGGGAGGGAAAAGGAGGTGCGGAAGGAATCCGAAGGTAATACTGCGGACATTGGTATCGATCGACTAGGAATTTTATAACAATTACGAATATGAAGCTAAAAAATGAAAATGGAGGGGGTGCAGAAGGAATGGGAGGGAAAAGGAGGTGCGGAAGCAATCCGAAGGAAATACTGCGGAAATTGGTATCGATCGACTAGGAATTTTATAACAATTACGAATGTGAAGCGAAAAATTGAAAATGGAGGGGGTGCAGTAGGAGGGGGAGGGAAAAGGAGGTGCGGAAGGAATCCGAAGGAAACACTGCGGACATTGGTATCGATCGATTAGGAATTTTATAGCAATTACGAATATGAAGCGAAAAATTGGAAATGGAGTGGTGTAGTATGAGGGGGAGGGAAATGGTGGTACGAGAGGAATCCGAAGGAAACGCGGCGGACATTCGTATCGGTCGACTAGGAATTTTGTAACAATTACGAATAAGTAGCGAGAAGTTGAAAATGGAGGGGGAGGGAAAACGGGGTGCGGAAGGAATCCGAAGGAAACACTGCGGACATTGGTATCGATCGACTAGGAATTTTATAACCTTTACGAATAACAAGCGAAGGATGTAAAATGGAGGGGATGTAGTAGGAGGGGGAGGAAAAACCTGGTACGAGAAGAATCTGAAGGAAACACTGCGGACATTTGTGTCGATCGACTAGGAATTTTATAAGATTTATAAATATGAAGCGAAAAATTAAAAATAGAGGGGGTGGGGGGATACGAGGGGTAGGGAAAAGGTGGTGTGGAAGAAATCCGAATGAAACATTGCGGACATTGGTGTCTATCGACTAGGAATTTTATATTTTATTCATCCAGGATGATCAATTCTGATAATGAATCTGAAAGACAAGGACAAGAGTAAGCTGCAGCTCTATGAAGCATTGAAAGTACGTTCTCATAGCTGGGAAAGCAGAAGTAGCTTCTATATCTTAGGGATCCAATTCTTTCGTTAGTATTTCACTATCTTATTAGGCAAAAAATTTTATTTTTGAATTTTTTAAAAACCTTTTCTCATTATATAAACTTGAGTTGCATGGGGACCCAAGCAGTTGTGCAGGGGCACTCAGATCTATGTGGATGCCACTTTCAAAACAACGCCTAAGCTATTTTTCCATCTATATACAATACATGATGTGGTGCAGGGGCGTGTATTTACATTTGTATATTGCTTAACGAGAAGAACAGACGAAGGTTCTAATGCATCAATATTTTAACAACTCAAACAACACTGTGACTTTTTAACTTATAATTTTAATCCAGAACTGGTCATGCTTGATTTTGAATTAAGTGCTATAAATGCAGTGCGGAAAACATTCCCCAATTCTACCATTAAGGAATGCCTCCTCCATTTTTGTCAATCCATATGGAACATGTAATGGCATCAGGTCTAAAAGCTCAATTTAATAATAACGACGTTATTAGGAATGGTATACGGATGCTGATGGCATTACCGTTTATCCCTGTTGAGGACGTGCTTGATATTTTTGACCACTTGCTTGCAATCCTCGGCCCTACACTAGGGGATCTAGCAACGTATGTGGAAATAACTTATATACGAGGAAGGGAAGGCAGTGGGATGAGAGGAGCCATTCCTCCTAGGTTTGGTCTGGAATTATGGAGTGTATGGAGGTATATGAGCAAACTGTAAACAGACAACAGCGGACCAACAACGCCGTAGAAGGGTGGCACTCACGCTTCCAAAGAATGATTCTTACGCACCATCCACCAGTTGGACATATGTCATAGAGGATGTTATTCCTGCATCTTTCGTTTCGAGTATTTTTCTTTAAACGGATATTGAAGGAGAATCGATTTTTCATTCTACAAAGATATTCTACGACTGGTATTTTTTATGAACAAAGCAATTTGAATTAATGAAAGGAATCCTTTATGCTTCACTAAATATAATTAACCAATTTTTCAGAATTATTCTTTTGTGTGTGGGTATTTGTCGCCGTATGAGAGAGGCAGATTTTTGACCTTCTATATTTAACGTCATTTATCCGAAATCCTCAATCTATATTCATTGATTTGATTGAAGTCGCAAATACTCCCTAGATTTCGTGAAATACCTGCAATGGGATGTCTAAATTTACTTTGGGATATTTTTTCTTTCCAAGCAGTTTATATGAAAATCATTATTATGTTTAATTTTGAATTCCAGCGAGGTAATAAAGCAAGTTATTCCCTTGAAACACCGTTTGAAGTATTTTCCATAGATCGGAATTTTCAGGAGATTCAACTTTTTCGTAATTTTAATTTCTCCATGGGAAGTTATTTAACAAACAAATACACTTGGCATAAATGGAAATAAATGTCTTAACATCCCCATAGGAACTCATTCGTAAATTTACAAGTGGGGGATGCCACATCATTCTATAAGCACTCTTCTTACAGAGGAGGATATAGGATATAGGAGGATACTAATGTCTGGCCCAAACTACAATAGTTGGAGAGCTGAAATTTAATACATAGGTGAATCGAAAAAAATAATCAGGAAAAATTGCAACGTTTATTTTCTTGGCCGTTGAAAATTATAAACAATTTTACAAACATTTCATGGTTTAGGTACTTCTAAATGTGCTATGAAGCAGAAATTTTTTCTAATGTTAGAATTTGCCAAATAATGAATACGGGATTATAGAAATATGAAAATTTTTATTCGTTCGGCCGTAATAAATTCCTAAATGTTAAACAAACTGACTAATGTTTATGTATATTATGAAGATCTAGGAAGCTGAAAATGTTAACAAAGTTAGGAAATAATGTTCCATTAAAAATTACATAAAAGTTTTATATTGTGTCTGTTAAAAATTCATAAATGTTAAACAATGAAATTCATATAAATGCACTACTAGAGGCGCTATATCGATGAAATTTTGCTTAAATGTGAGGTATTCGTAAGCGTCCAAAATTACCAAATCAGAATGTTTCTCATACAACTGTTAAAGCAAGAGTGACAATATTCTTACCAATAATCTGAAGAAGGGGTGGATGTTATAGGAACATAGCCCTCTAGTGAAAGGCTATTCCATTCTATACTTCGTATTTGGGAAAAACCCTTTTGGCAGAATCCCAAAAATACTCTTTCCCGAGGTTACACACAATGGCGTGAACTTCGGTTGGTATAGATAGGAAGATGAAACGACTCCACGACCAGCGGCAACATTTATGAAAGCTTCTTTTGGCCATTTCGCTCAAAAGACAAAGGGTGTAAATGGACGGCATGCAAGACCAGATGTCCCAGTGAATGGTGGGTCGTAGTGGGGGAGGTAAACCTTTCCTCTTGTACCTGAGTTTTGGGTGGGACGGCGTCACAGCACGACACAAGTGCGAGGGGTACGGAGGAATTTGAAATCTAAGGTCTTTGAATGCTGGGGAAATCTAGTTAGCTCCTTTTGCCGTTCCTGCGAGAACGAAAAATTTTTAATTTCGTTCTCAACTCGGCGTTACTCGAACGAATATTTCGAAAGTCAGTACACATACGGAATGTTTCTAACACCGGAAAGGTAATTTTATGAAATATATTAAAATAATCGAGTTACTATCTGTATATTCAGCGATGCGCGAATTAGTTCAAATATGAAATGAACTAATCCTCACAAGCGTTGAAAAATGTTCTGAGAATATAGATAAAACAAAGATTACCTTAAATGAATCGCAGAGGAAGTTTAAACATTTATTGCCATTTCAGCCCCGAATTCCGTTTCTTCATTCATAAGTAAATCCTATGAAGATATTAACATTAAGAAAAAGTTGTGTATCAAATTTGTAGACTAATTTGAAGATTATTTAAAAACCGACTACAGTGAAAACCGGTTAACACGAATTGCTAGGGACCGACATACTTATTTCGTGTTATCCGAATTTCGAGTTAACCGACTTTCATGTTCACTGATTTAATGGTAACATTTTCATTTTTCAAATATGGAATTAGGCTCGTTGGCAAATCCATAATAGATATCTATAATAGGATGTAATACACAGCAGAAGATATTATCGCAAACATGGGAAAACCCTATCTCAAATGCCATTTCGCATAATCCAAAGAATTTTGCATGCATTTATTTTCGTTGGACCGAAACATATTTTCGTATTAAGCAGTATTTCGTGTAAACCGATTCGCGTTAGCGAATGAATATATACCTACTGAAAAGTATAGGCGCTGGAACGGACCGAGCACGCGTTTCATGTTAACCGATATTTCGTTTTAAGCGATTTCATATTAAGTGGTTTCCACTGTATAAAAAAATGAATTTTCATTCTTTTAGACGTTTGGTACAAAGTAGCGAATTACTACGCGTAATTGTAAGTAATTTTAAAAGCAACGAAAAATGCAAGGCAAAATATGCTATACAAGTTTCTTTGTGGGTGGGGGTGCGAGGTACCAAAGTATCAAAAATTTTCCTCTGTTCTGACTGAAACTCTCCTATTATGTTCCCCGACTGTCCTATAGAAGGGGTTTCCTTCAGATTCTTTCCGCACCCCCCTTTCTCTCCTCCTCATACTACACCCCCTCCATTTTCAATTTCTGGCTCCATATTCGTAATTTTTATAAAATTCCTAGTCGATTGATACCAATGTCCGCAGTATTTCCTTCGGTTTCCTCTCATACCCCATTTTCCCTCCCCCTCCTATTCCACCCCCTCCATTTTAAACTTTCCGCTTCTTATTCGTAATTGTTATAAAATTCCTAGTCCATCGATACCAATGTCCGCCGTTATTCACTCGGATTCCTTCCGCACCCCGTTTTCCTTCCTCCTCCTATTACACTCCCTCCATTTTTAATTTCTCGCTTCCTATTCGTAACTGTCATAAAATTCCTAGTCGATCGACACCAATGCCCGCAGTATTTCCTCCGGTTTCCTCTCGTACCCCCCTTTCCCTACCCCTCCTACTCCACCCCTCCATTTTTAACTTTCCGCTTCTTATTCGTAATTGTTACAAAATTCCTAGTCGGTAGATGCCAATGTCCGCTGTGTTTCCCGCAGTATTTCCTCCGGTTTCCTCTCGTACTACCCCCCTTTCCCTCCCCCTCCTACTACACCCCCTACATTTTCAATTTTCGCTTCATATTCGTAATTGTTATAAAATTCGTAGTCGATCGATACCAATGTCGGCAGCGTTTCATTCGGATGGCTTCCGCACCTCCTTTTCCCTCCCACTCCTTCTGCACCCCCTCCATTTTCATTTTTTAGCTTCATATTCGTAATTGTTATAAAATTCCTAGTCGATAGATACCAATTTCCGCAGTATTTCCTTCGGATTGCTTCCGCACCTCCTTTTCCCTCCCACTCCTTCTGCACCACCTCCAATTTCATTTTTTAGCTTCATATTCGTAATTGTTATAAAATTCCTAGTCGATAGACACCAATTTCCGCAGTATATCCTTCGGATTGCTTCCGCACCTCCTTTTCCCTCCCACTCCTTCTGCACCCCTCCATTTCCATTTTTTAGCTTCATATTCGTAATTGTTATAAAATTCCTAGTCGATAGACACCAACTTCCGCAGTATTTCATTCGGATTGCTTCCGCACCTCCTTTTGCCTCCCACTCCTTCTGCACCCCCTCCATTTTCATTTTTTAGCTTCATATTCGTAATTGTTATAAAATTCCTAGTCGATAGACACCAATTTCCGCAGTATTTCCTTCGGATTCATTCCGTACCTCCTTTTCCCTCCCACTCCTTCTGCACCCCCTCCATTTTCATTTTTTAGCTTCATATTCGTAATTGTTATAAAATTCCTAGTCGATAGACACCAATTTCCGCAGTATTTCCTTCGGATTGCTTCCGCACCTCATTTTCCCTCCCACTCCTTCTGCACCCCCTCCATTTTCATTTTTTAGCTTCATATTCGTAATTGTTATAAAATTCCTAGTCGATAGACACCAATGTCCGCAGTGTTTCCTTCGGATTCCTTCCGCACCTCCTTTTCCCTCCCACTCCTTCTGCACCCCCTCCATTTTCATTTTTTAGCTTCATATTCGTAATTGTTATAAAATTCCTAGTCGATAGACACCAATGTCCGCAGTGTTTCCTTCGGATTCCTTCCGTACCTCCTTTTCCCTCCCACTCCTTCTGCACCCCCTCCATTTTCATTTTTTAGCTTCATATTCGTAATTGTTATAAAATTCCTAGTCGATAGACACCAATTTCCATAGTATTTCCTTCGGATTGCCTCCGCACCTCCTTTTCCCTCCCACTCCTTCTGCACCCCCTCCATTTTTAATTTTTAGCTTCATATTCGTAATTGTTATAAAATTCCTAAGCGATAGACACCAATTTCCGCAGTATTTCCTTCGGATTCCTTCCGCACCTCCTTTTCCCTCCCACTCCTTCTGCACCCCTCCATTTTTAATTTTCAGCTTAATATTCGAAATTGTTATAAAATTCCTAGTGGATAGACACCAATTTCCGCAGTATTTCCTTCGGATTCCTTCCGCACCTCCTTTTCCCTCCCACTCCTTCTGCACCCCCTCCATTTTTAATTTTTAGCTTCATATTGTTATAAAATTCCTAGTCGATAGACACCAATTTCCGCAGTATTTCCTTCGGATTGCTTCCGCACCTCCTTTTCCCTCCCACTCCATCTGCACCCCTCCATTTTCATTTTCTAGCTTCATATTCGTAATTGTTATAAAATTCCTAGTCGATAGACACCAATGTCGGCAGCATTACCTTCGGATTGCTTCCGCACCTCCTTTTCCCTCCCACTCCTTCTGCACCCCCTCCATTTTCATTTTTTAGCTTCATATTCGTAATTGTTATAAAATTCCTAGTCGATAGACACCAATTTCCGCAGTATTTCCTTCGGATTGCTTCCGCACCTCCTTTTCCCTCCTACTCCTTCTGCACCCCTCCATTTTCATTTTTTAGCTTCATATTCGTAATTGTTATAAAATTCCTAGTCGATAGACACCAATTTGCACAGTATTTCCTTCGGATTGCTTCCGCACCTCCTTTTCCCTCCCACTCCTTCTGCACCCCCTCCATTTTTAATTTTTAGCTTCATATTCGTAATTGTTATAAAATTCCTAGTCGATAGACACCAATGTCCGCAGTGTTTCCTTCGGATTCCTTCCGCACCTCCTTTTCCCTCCCACTCCTTCTGCACCCCTCCATTTTTAATTTTTAGCTTCATATTCGTAATTGTTATAAAATACCTAGTCGATAGACACCAATTTCCGCAGTATTTCCTTCGGATTGCTTCCGCACCTCCTTTTCCCTCCCACTCCTTCTGCACCCCCTCCATTTTTAATTTTTAGCTTCATATTCGTAATTGTTATAAAATTCCTAGTCGATAGACACCAATTTCCGCAGTATTTCCTTCGGATTGCTTCCGCACCTCCTTTTCCCTCCCACTCCTTCTGCACCCCCTCCATTTTTAATTTTTAGCTTCATATTCGTAATTGTTATAAAATTCCTAGTCGATTGACACCAATTTCCGCAGTATTTCCTTCGGATTGCTTCCGCACCTCCTTTTCCCTCCCACTCCTTCTGCACCCCCTCCATTTTCATTTTTTAGCTTCATATTCGTAATTGTTATAAAATTCCTAGTCGATAGACACCAATTTCCGCAGTATTTCCTTCGGATTGCTTCCGCACCTCCTTTTCCCTCCCACTCCTTCTGCACCCCCTCCTTTTTTAATTTTTTCGCCTTATATTCGTAATTGTTATAAAATTCCTAGTCGATAGACACCAATGTCCGCAGTGTTTCCTTCGGATTACTCCCTCTCCTTCAAACTCTCCTCCATCTTCAGGTTTGCCCTTCATATTTTTCATACTTCGAAATAAAGTCTCTGTGGACATATGCAAAAGTGGACAAAGAAAACAGTGGACGAAAAGGCTGTGGACATATACAAAAGTGGACAAAAAAAACAGTGGACGAAAAGACTGTGGACATATATAATAGTGGACATTAAGGCAGTGGACAAAAAGGCTGTGGACATAAACAAAAGTGGACATTAAGGCAGTGGACGAAACTTATTCCATGTTACACAGTTGTGTTTGCTTTCCCGTTTTTTCATACAGTTCATTAAAATATAATGTACGTTATTTATTGAAATGCCCAATCAATAAAGAAAAGCAAATAATATTTTATTTTTGCCTGTCTATTTCATAAGTAACCTTCTTCTGGTTCATCAAATCAACTTCACCCTTGTATTTGTTGTAGAATTTTACAATCTTGTGACATGGAATGTACGATCTCTCTATTGACATACGGCCAGTGGTGAATTGCTAAAAATTTAACAACCGGTTCTCTCACATTATATAGAACTGCCAGAAATTTAACAAACGGGTCTCTTTTTATTCTTTCTTAATGAAAAAACAAAATATTTTTGAAAATGTACACATTTTTAATTGTTTATTACCGATATTTTTGCAATCAAAAGTCTATTTACATATGAAAATACAAATTTCACAATATGTTGTGGGTCCTGTACAATAAATATATAATTTTAATATACATAACATAATTTTAAATTTGGGTTTAATTGCAAAATTTAGTGCACATAAAGGTAAAAATGACTCTATTATAATTTTTTCACATCAAGCACTTAATGTATATATGCACTACATTACTTTTATTTAAAACAAGGATACAAAAAGTATTTGTTAAAAATGTTATGATAAGTATGCTGCCAGAAATTAGCATCTTTCTATATTAACCCGAGATATTTAGGAGAGCTTATCGTTTCAAATAATGTCCTTAGAATGAGTCGGCAATTGTAAATTAACCTTAGTAAACACGAAAAGGAATGAAAAATCACGGAATAGCTATCGCTGTATTACAAGGTTTTATAAATTATATTCAGATAATTGATGAAAACAATAACTTTCTTAAGTATGGTTCAGGATTCCATAAATTTTGTTGTTTATCTAGCAAAGTTATGGATATAAAGTCTGAAATATATTCGACTGATATACTTGCTCTTTTAAAACTGCAAATATTATTCATCAACGAAAATGCCCTTTCAGCTTCTGCGGTACTAATTGCTATCGTTTTCGCAATATTTTTTGCTTTCTTAATTGTTATAGGGTCAGGATGATTATTAAATTTGGTATTATTTTCCACATAATCACGAAAATCGTTTATATTGATCTCAAATTTCAATAATGAGTTTAAACGATGAAGTTTTTCCTCTCCTGACATCCATGAATTAGGATCCACAATGTAGAAAATTAACAAAACACTGGCACTAGACGTAGATATCTCTTCCCGTATTCCAAAATCCTCAATCTTTGCACTGAAAGAACACATCCACTCCATAAATGTTTGCATGCGAACTGTTCCTTAACGATAATAAGCTAGTATACGTCGGGGAATTCTCTCTATTCCTTAACTGAATAATTTGTCAACATTGCCTAATAATTTGGGTTGGATGGAAGCGGATACATTTTACTCAATCTCGCGTTAAGAAAAATGTTAATCGATAAATTAATCAATCAATAATACCAATTAGCTTGTTTTGTGATCATACTCGCTGTTCTTTATTGAATAGAATTTGTACACAGCAAATTAGAAGATTGTATGCAACGAGTTCTAAATAAATCAAATTAAACACATTCCTCCAAAAGCCAAGTGTTAGCCGTAAACATAGTTACAGAAATTATTATTTTAAAACAATGAGTATTATATAACTAGTTCCATGAAATGGACTAAAATGTTTTGTCAATTATTTGGGCGTTCAATTTTCTTTAGAGCCTTTTAAACTTCATAAGCAAAAACTCCACGAAGACAGCGTTTTCTGGCATTATTTTCTCGTAATCTCACAGGAATTTCCTTAAATAATTCATTATGAATGTAGAAAAATATTTTCCAATATAAAATGTCTTTTATACCGCATTAATTAATTTTTGAAAATGTTTCGGAAGCCCTAGTTAACAAACGGTTTGCTAATTTGATATTAAATCTAACAACCGGTGCGAACCCGGTCCCAACTCACCACTGCATACGGCAGCCATAATTGCGATGGTCACATTCGATTCTGATGGAAATTCACCAGTGTCATCATCCACGATCACAGATAAAAGATCATGTAGAGTGAATCCACTGAAACATGCAAGAACGCAGGAAAGTCATTACTGAAATCATCATCTAGTGAAAATGAAATGTAAATATATGTTGTTAGGCCGGGTGTCCTTTTAACCCTGCGGTACTCGCGTGAATTTTTCGAGCATCAGTACTCACGTGTGGTGCTCCTGACACTCCACACGTATTTTTATTAAAACGGAAATTTATCATCAGTATTTGATAAATTTTTATTAGGTATTTTTTTTACTGTTTGTGATTATTTGTAAGTTAACTTTAGTTGATTTAAGATTGTAAATATATTTCGTAAGAAAAAGTCCGAGAATATACTTATGAACCTTTTCAGACATCAAAAGGTGAAGTGACGGTTGACAGATGCTCATAATATATTCATAACAATGTCATTGCTGTAAATAAAACCAGGAATTCCTCAAATGACTTGCACAAATGAGAAATCGCAGTATTCTGCAACACGCTCTGGCATACTTTATTTGAACACTTTAGAACGTCAGCATTTGCGCTAGATGCTTATGGCCCCTCAAAGATGTCTTTGATTCTATCTATTTTCATTCAATTTCTTTCTTGTTAGTGAAGAAATGTTTATGTGATATGCTGCTTAACATTTTAATGGTAAAATACATTAATATGCTGATTTTCAGTTATCTTCAACAATATCCATTTTGTAGGACCTTCTAAAATTTTGAAAACACACGATATGTACCAATTTACCATAAAATAAAACCACCGCGTATCTTAACTTTTTGTTTATTACCTTATTATTGTAACTTATGTTTAAATAACATTCTGCGCATTTCATTTAATATTTACTATATTACAATGTGTAATCTCATGAAGAGATGGGCTAGGCTTAACTTGAGGATTAAATGCATCCCGTAGTCTGGCAAATTACCTTATCCGGCTTCGGTCAGGTCCCAAGGTTGCCGGATTAGAGAGGTTCAACTGTATTACCGGTTGTTTTTAACAGTCACCTGTTGTAAACAAATTTAGATTCTAAAACAAAACATTATTTTAACATGAAATTTCCTCCGCATAATACGATCACACCTTCCGTCCATTATGGTAAAAATTTTATCTGATCCTGCGATCAGCCGAAGGCAAGAAATATGTCTCTTTGCACACTATTTTCGACAACATTGTATGATGCACAAAACCTCGCAAGAGCACGCATCCAGATTTCAGTTTTCTTCCAAAAACAGCGAATTTCATCCTGATTGTTCTATTTTAAATAATGAAACGTGCTATTTAGTTTCAAGATAGCAGGTGACAATAAAAATAGTCAACTCTTTGTTGTTAAAGGGTCGCCTTTAAATAAATACGTATTAATTTTCGAGATTCAATACATTCGAGACTGTGGGTTTTAACTACGATTTTAAAGTATAATAATTTAATCTATTTTAAATTACATGTATTTTAAACTAGCAATTTTTGTAATCATTATTATTGATTGGTAATATTATTATTTTCTTATGTTGCTCGTTTTCCTTACGAGATTTTCAACGAAAAATTTTCTTTCGTAATTTCGGGGTTTTGGTTCGTATAACGAAAACTTCGTAAATGTATGATTGGGACCGAGGGTTCCCCCGCCACGCCCAACTTCAATTTCCCGCGCTTTTCCGGTGTTCCTAGTAGTTCACGTGGGTATCGTCAGGTGACCGTGGTCCGGCGGTCCACCGTACCGCTGTGCCTCCGACGTCCCGGGGTCCCACCCACCCAGCGCTCTTGGACCCTCCCCCTCCACATTCCCGCGGCCCCCCTCGCCAGATTCATTGATGCCTCGGGACGATTCTCGAGAGCGAGGCGCCGGCAGCGATCACGGGTCCTCCCTCGCCACGCCCCCGATCGCGGAAACTTTTAGCTCCGCCCATCTTCAGCCTCCTCATTGGTGCGTCGCGACGCCCCCCCACTTATCCCGAATTTGAATTTTTTATCGCTTCTCGGCCTAAGGCTAAGATCAAAGTGTAGTATCTGTTCTTATCAGTTTAATATCTGATACGTCCCGCATTGCGGGACCAGTTTATTAATCTGATTTTTGGACCATGATAGGGTTGAAAGAGTTCACTCTTAACCTATCAAGGGTTGGCCTGACATTGCAGTATCGTCAGGATCGGCCCATAATAAATAAACCCAGTAACGTTAAGTGTTGTAAAGTTTGAAGTGGTGTTTGTACGTACGATGAGCAGCACATCATTTTCGTCAGATCACTTCTGATGTAATAATTAATTGCCGCAATCACTGTTGCAGAATTTTGCATGTAATCCTCAATTTCTCCCACTCGTTCTTGCGCTTTTTTCCCCATTCTGTAATCTCTGAGTGATCCAGTGTCCCTTATCGTCAACCAGGATCAACCGTACCAGATTTCAACTCAATAGCTCATCTGGAAGTTTCACTTCCAGCTCGAGCGCCTACTAGTGTTGGGCTGTCCGTACGTCTGCATGTTCGTTCTCGGCTTCTACCACACGGATTCTCATGGAATTTTATATTAAGGACTTGCAGTCAAAGAAAATAAGAGTCACATAAGCCAATCTGGGGTACCACCTTACTGGTGATAAAAAAATGAACCTTCCGTCATATCTCGTAAAGTATTGCTTATATCAAAATATTTTTGAAATAAAAATTGTAGAACTGGTAGAGTATTTCTTTTCCTATAAATTTTTATCATAGGAGTAGTCATTATCAAGAAAATCAAATAAAAATGTCTTAATTCGAGTTGAACTTAGAAATTTTCTTCCATGGTTACACTTCTTCATTGTTGCTAACATAAACAATCTCACAAAAATACGTTTTATTTCTATATAATATGTAAAAATTACGTCCATTTCACCGTCAATGTAAGATAATACCTTTCTTGTTACAAAGTACAGGATTTCTTACAGGTAAATGAAATGTACACCAACTATGTGGAAACGTGAAGTATAAAAATGTATGCATTTTAACGCTTTTGTTTACGAGAAATCTATTATTATTTACGAATAAAACCTCCGTATCGCACTAAGAACCATTTTTAACATCTAAGCAACCGGCTGCTGGTGCTACAATGTTGCCAAGTCTAAAATTGTAAAATAGCTCATCTGGAAGTGACTTATAATTTTCATCTTCATATGGAGGCCAAACAGCCCCTAAAACTTCAGATTTCCACAATGTCAGATTTCTTCCATCTGTTGTGACATAAAACCTGTAATCGTGCCAAAGCAGCCCTAAAAAATTGTAATTTTTACAATTTCGTTTTTTCTCCTTTGGTTTGCTGAATGTCAAGTCTCTAGCTCAGTGGTCCTCAACCTTTTGCCTCTTGCGCCCCACCCACCACCTTTTCAAGAAAAGAAGATTCTGAGGCTGCAACCAAAAAAAGACCCGGGTTCGACTCCAGGAGAGCATTTCTGTGTCCCGTAGGAAAACACGTAAAATATGACATTTTGGTGTGCAGGCTTTCTCTCTTTTGCAAATTAAAATTAGAAAAAATTGATGCACAATCACTGTACGTAGACTGCTTTAAAGAAGTATTTACAAATTTTCTTATTCTTATCGTCGATTTACGCCTTCTGTTCGAAATTACTCACATTTAGTGATTGTGTGACAGATTCTGAGCAAATATCGTGCTTTTATCCTTTTCCTGGACAACAAATGTCATTGTTGAGACTCGAGATTCCAATTATTGCCTCAATATTCATACGTCATAGGATGGGAATACGAAGCATTTATCGAGCGAGAGGGATGGGGGTGGGAGGGGGATAACGGCAATATAACTTTCTTTCCCGTCATATTGACTGGCATTTACGCTAAGTACTTAAGTATTGTAGATATGAAATTTAAAAAATATTCAATAAACCTTCAAGCTTCTCTGTGTTTATTATTAAAAATGCTGGCAACATTTCAAATTTGAAATGCAGGCTTCTCTAGTCATAATATAATGACCTTCATATTATGTCATAATTGAATAATATAATAGCCCAGGTCTGTTGGTTGGTCACGCTTTCACGATGGCCGATATAGAGGGTTTTAACAAACTTCCCGAATAGGTAGAAGATTGGCAAGGATGCTTGATTAACATATTTTAAGGTAATGACGAAAATAAATCTCCAAAAAGTCCTGGGTTCGACTCCAAGGAAGACATTTCCATTTTCCGTAAGGTAACATGTAAAAATCAATTTTCTGATGTGCGGGTTTTTATTGTTTTGGAAATTAAAATTAGAAGGAATTAACCTACGATCTTCGGATCTGAACCATTTTGAAGAAAAAATTACAAAGTTTCTTATTCTGTTCATTTTTTTCCGCATACATTTCGAAATCGCTCATGTTATACGTTTAATTCACATATTTTGTGGAAATATTGCCATTTTAACGGAATGTTGCCTTGGCTACCAATTCCATTGTTATACCTCGATATCATATTGTTATTTCAAACCTTATGGATGTAAACGTGCTTTGAATGCTTTTAATACGAGAGAGAGGGGGGAGGATGAGAGAGGTTGTGAGAGGGTTGGAAAGAGAGGCAGCTATTTTAAGTTTAACTAAAGGTAGCCCGTCAACAACAGAATATTCACTAGAAATGTTGTATATAATAATAATATTTATTCCACATAAATAGTATATAACATATAAAAAAGTTAAATTTTATTTAGTGGAATATAGGTACCCCAGAGGAAAACCTGATTTGGGGTTACCATCCAGTAAATTTACACTGAAGGCAGGCAAATGGCCTTTATGTCCACTCTTATATGTCCACAGCCTTTTCGTCCACTGCCTTAATGTCCACTTTTGTTTATGTCCACAGCCTTTTTGTCCACTGCCTTAATGTCCACCATTATATATGTCCACAGTCTTTTCGTCCACTGTTTTTTTTGTCCACTTTTGTATATGTCCACAGCCTTTTCGTCCACTGTTTTCTTTGTCCACTTTTGCATATGTCCACTGAGACTTTATTTCGAAGTATGAAAAATATGAAGGGCAAACCTGAAGATGGAGGAGAGTTTGAAGGAGAGGGAGTAATCCGAAGGAAACACTGCGGACATTGGTGTCTATCGACTAGGAATTTTATAACAATTCCGAATATAAGGGGAAAAAATTAAAAATGGAGGGGGTGCAGAAGGAGTGGGAGGGAAAAGGATGTGCGGAAGCAATCCGAAGGAAATACTGCGGACATTGGTATCGATCGACTAGGAATTTTATAACAATTACGAATATGAAGCTAAAAAATGAAAATGGAGGGGGTGCAGAAGGAGTGGGAGGGAAAAGGAGGTGCGGAAGCAATCCGAAGGAAATACTGCGGAAATTGGTGTCTATCGACTAGGAATTTTATAACAATTACGAATATGAAGCTAAAAAATGAAAATGGAGGGGGTGCAGAAGGAGTGGGAGGGAAAAGGAGGTACGGAAGGAATCCGAAGGAAATACTGCGGAAATTGGTGTCTATCGACTAGGAATTTTATAACAATTACGAATATGAAGCTAAAAAATGATAATGGAGGGGGTGCAGAAGGAGTGGGAGGGAAAAGGAGGTGCGGAAGGAATCCGAAGGTAATACTGCGGACATTGGTATCGATCGACTAGGAATTTTATAACAATTACGAATATGAAGCTAAAAAATGAAAATGGAGGGGGTGCAGAAGGAATGGGAGGGAAAAGGAGGTGCGGAAGCAATCCGAAGGAAATACTGCGGAAATTGGTATCGATCGACTAGGAATTTTATAACAATTACGAATGTGAAGCGAAAAATTGAAAATGGAGGGGGTGCAGTAGGAGGGGGAGGGAAAAGGAGGTGCGGAAGGAATCCGAAGGAAACACTGCGGACATTGGTATCGATCGATTAGGAATTTTATAGCAATTACGAATATGAAGCGAAAAATTGGAAATGGAGTGGTGTAGTATGAGGGGGAGGGAAATGGTGGTACGAGAGGAATCCGAAGGAAACGCGGCGGACATTCGTATCGGTCGACTAGGAATTTTGTAACAATTACGAATAAGTAGCGAGAAGTTGAAAATGGAGGGGGAGGGAAAACGGGGTGCGGAAGGAATCCGAAGGAAACACTGCGGACATTGGTATCGATCGACTAGGAATTTTATAACCTTTACGAATAACAAGCGAAGGATGTAAAATGGAGGGGATGTAGTAGGAGGGGGAGGAAAAACCTGGTACGAGAAGAATCTGAAGGAAACACTGCGGACATTTGTGTCGATCGACTAGGAATTTTATAAGATTTATAAATATGAAGCGAAAAATTAAAAATAGAGGGGGTGGGGGGATACGAGGGGTAGGGAAAAGGTGGTGTGGAAGAAATCCGAATGAAACATTGCGGACATTGGTGTCTATCGACTAGGAATTTTATATTTTATTCATCCAGGATGATCAATTCTGATAATGAATCTGAAAGACAAGGACAAGAGTAAGCTGCAGCTCTATGAAGCATTGAAAGTACGTTCTCATAGCTGGGAAAGCAGAAGTAGCTTCTATATCTTAGGGATCCAATTCTTTCGTTAGTATTTCACTATCTTATTAGGCAAAAAATTTTATTTTTGAATTTTTTAAAAACCTTTTCTCATTATATAAACTTGAGTTGCATGGGGACCCAAGCAGTTGTGCAGGGGCACTCAGATCTATGTGGATGCCACTTTCAAAACAACGCCTAAGCTATTTTTCCATCTATATACAATACATGATGTGGTGCAGGGGCGTGTATTTACATTTGTATATTGCTTAACGAGAAGAACAGACGAAGGTTCTAATGCATCAATATTTTAACAACTCAAACAACACTGTGACTTTTTAACTTATAATTTTAATCCAGAACTGGTCATGCTTGATTTTGAATTAAGTGCTATAAATGCAGTGCGGAAAACATTCCCCAATTCTACCATTAAGGAATGCCTCCTCCATTTTTGTCAATCCATATGGAACATGTAATGGCATCAGGTCTAAAAGCTCAATTTAATAATAACGACGTTATTAGGAATGGTATACGGATGCTGATGGCATTACCGTTTATCCCTGTTGAGGACGTGCTTGATATTTTTGACCACTTGCTTGCAATCCTCGGCCCTACACTAGGGGATCTAGCAACGTATGTGGAAATAACTTATATACGAGGAAGGGAAGGCAGTGGGATGAGAGGAGCCATTCCTCCTAGGTTTGGTCTGGAATTATGGAGTGTATGGAGGTATATGAGCAAACTGTAAACAGACAACAGCGGACCAACAACGCCGTAGAAGGGTGGCACTCACGCTTCCAAAGAATGATTCTTACGCACCATCCACCAGTTGGACATATGTCATAGAGGATGTTATTCCTGCATCTTTCGTTTCGAGTATTTTTCTTTAAACGGATATTGAAGGAGAATCGATTTTTCATTCTACAAAGATATTCTACGACTGGTATTTTTTATGAACAAAGCAATTTGAATTAATGAAAGGAATCCTTTATGCTTCACTAAATATAATTAACCAATTTTTCAGAATTATTCTTTTGTGTGTGGGTATTTGTCGCCGTATGAGAGAGGCAGATTTTTGACCTTCTATATTTAACGTCATTTATCCGAAATCCTCAATCTATATTCATTGATTTGATTGAAGTCGCAAATACTCCCTAGATTTCGTGAAATACCTGCAATGGGATGTCTAAATTTACTTTGGGATATTTTTTCTTTCCAAGCAGTTTATATGAAAATCATTATTATGTTTAATTTTGAATTCCAGCGAGGTAATAAAGCAAGTTATTCCCTTGAAACACCGTTTGAAGTATTTTCCATAGATCGGAATTTTCAGGAGATTCAACTTTTTCGTAATTTTAATTTCTCCATGGGAAGTTATTTAACAAACAAATACACTTGGCATAAATGGAAATAAATGTCTTAACATCCCCATAGGAACTCATTCGTAAATTTACAAGTGGGGGATGCCACATCATTCTATAAGCACTCTTCTTACAGAGGAGGATATAGGATATAGGAGGATACTAATGTCTGGCCCAAACTACAATAGTTGGAGAGCTGAAATTTAATACATAGGTGAATCGAAAAAAATAATCAGGAAAAATTGCAACGTTTATTTTCTTGGCCGTTGAAAATTATAAACAATTTTACAAACATTTCATGGTTTAGGTACTTCTAAATGTGCTATGAAGCAGAAATTTTTTCTAATGTTAGAATTTGCCAAATAATGAATACGGGATTATAGAAATATGAAAATTTTTATTCGTTCGGCCGTAATAAATTCCTAAATGTTAAACAAACTGACTAATGTTTATGTATATTATGAAGATCTAGGAAGCTGAAAATGTTAACAAAGTTAGGAAATAATGTTCCATTAAAAATTACATAAAAGTTTTATATTGTGTCTGTTAAAAATTCATAAATGTTAAACAATGAAATTCATATAAATGCACTACTAGAGGCGCTATATCGATGAAATTTTGCTTAAATGTGAGGTATTCGTAAGCGTCCAAAATTACCAAATCAGAATGTTTCTCATACAACTGTTAAAGCAAGAGTGACAATATTCTTACCAATAATCTGAAGAAGGGGTGGATGTTATAGGAACATAGCCCTCTAGTGAAAGGCTATTCCATTCTATACTTCGTATTTGGGAAAAACCCTTTTGGCAGAATCCCAAAAATACTCTTTCCCGAGGTTACACACAATGGCGTGAACTTCGGTTGGTATAGATAGGAAGATGAAACGACTCCACGACCAGCGGCAACATTTATGAAAGCTTCTTTTGGCCATTTCGCTCAAAAGACAAAGGGTGTAAATGGACGGCATGCAAGACCAGATGTCCCAGTGAATGGTGGGTCGTAGTGGGGGAGGTAAACCTTTCCTCTTGTACCTGAGTTTTGGGTGGGACGGCGTCACAGCACGACACAAGTGCGAGGGGTACGGAGGAATTTGAAATCTAAGGTCTTTGAATGCTGGGGAAATCTAGTTAGCTCCTTTTGCCGTTCCTGCGAGAACGAAAAATTTTTAATTTCGTTCTCAACTCGGCGTTACTCGAACGAATATTTCGAAAGTCAGTACACATACGGAATGTTTCTAACACCGGAAAGGTAATTTTATGAAATATATTAAAATAATCGAGTTACTATCTGTATATTCAGCGATGCGCGAATTAGTTCAAATATGAAATGAACTAATCCTCACAAGCGTTGAAAAATGTTCTGAGAATATAGATAAAACAAAGATTACCTTAAATGAATCGCAGAGGAAGTTTAAACATTTATTGCCATTTCAGCCCCGAATTCCGTTTCTTCATTCATAAGTAAATCCTATGAAGATATTAACATTAAGAAAAAGTTGTGTATCAAATTTGTAGACTAATTTGAAGATTATTTAAAAACCGACTACAGTGAAAACCGGTTAACACGAATTGCTAGGGACCGACATACTTATTTCGTGTTATCCGAATTTCGAGTTAACCGACTTTCATGTTCACTGATTTAATGGTAACATTTTCATTTTTCAAATATGGAATTAGGCTCGTTGGCAAATCCATAATAGATATCTATAATAGGATGTAATACACAGCAGAAGATATTATCGCAAACATGGGAAAACCCTATCTCAAATGCCATTTCGCATAATCCAAAGAATTTTGCATGCATTTATTTTCGTTGGACCGAAACATATTTTCGTATTAAGCAGTATTTCGTGTAAACCGATTCGCGTTAGCGAATGAATATATACCTACTGAAAAGTATAGGCGCTGGAACGGACCGAGCACGCGTTTCATGTTAACCGATATTTCGTTTTAAGCGATTTCATATTAAGTGGTTTCCACTGTATAAAAAAATGAATTTTCATTCTTTTAGACGTTTGGTACAAAGTAGCGAATTACTACGCGTAATTGTAAGTAATTTTAAAAGCAACGAAAAATGCAAGGCAAAATATGCTATACAAGTTTCTTTGTGGGTGGGGGTGCGAGGTACCAAAGTATCAAAAATTTTCCTCTGTTCTGACTGAAACTCTCCTATTATGTTCCCCGACTGTCCTATAGAAGGGGTTTCCTTCAGATTCTTTCCGCACCCCCCTTTCTCTCCTCCTCATACTACACCCCCTCCATTTTCAATTTCTGGCTCCATATTCGTAATTTTTATAAAATTCCTAGTCGATTGATACCAATGTCCGCAGTATTTCCTTCGGTTTCCTCTCATACCCCATTTTCCCTCCCCCTCCTATTCCACCCCCTCCATTTTAAACTTTCCGCTTCTTATTCGTAATTGTTATAAAATTCCTAGTCCATCGATACCAATGTCCGCCGTTATTCACTCGGATTCCTTCCGCACCCCGTTTTCCTTCCTCCTCCTATTACACTCCCTCCATTTTTAATTTCTCGCTTCCTATTCGTAACTGTCATAAAATTCCTAGTCGATCGACACCAATGCCCGCAGTATTTCCTCCGGTTTCCTCTCGTACCCCCCTTTCCCTACCCCTCCTACTCCACCCCTCCATTTTTAACTTTCCGCTTCTTATTCGTAATTGTTACAAAATTCCTAGTCGGTAGTTGCCAATGTCCGCTGTGTTTCCCGCAGTATTTCCTCCGGTTTCCTCTCGTACTACCCCCCTTTCCCTCCCCCTCCTACTACACCCCCTACATTTTCAATTTTCGCTTCATATTCGTAATTGTTATAAAATTCGTAGTCGATCGATACCAATGTCGGCAGCGTTTCATTCGGATGGCTTCCGCACCTCCTTTTCCCTCCCACTCCTTCTGCACCCCCTCCATTTTCATTTTTTAGCTTCATATTCGTAATTGTTATAAAATTCCTAGTCGATAGATACCAATTTCCGCAGTATTTCCTTCGGATTGCTTCCGCACCTCCTTTTCCCTCCCACTCCTTCTGCACCACCTCCAATTTCATTTTTTAGCTTCATATTCGTAATTGTTATAAAATTCCTAGTCGATAGACACAAATTTCCGCAGTATATCCTTCGGATTGCTTCCGCACCTCCTTTTCCCTCCCACTCCTTCTGCACCCCTCCATTTCCATTTTTTAGCTTCATATTCGTAATTGTTATAAAATTCCTAGTCGATAGACACCAACTTCCGCAGTATTTCATTCGGATTGCTTCCGCACCTCCTTTTCCCTCCCACTCCTTCTGCACCCCCTCCATTTTCATTTTTTAGCTTCATATTCGTAATTGTTATAAAATTCCTAGTCGATAGACACCAATTTCCGCAGTATTTCCTTCGGATTCATTCCGTACCTCCTTTTCCCTCCCACTCCTTCTGCACCCCCTCCATTTTCATTTTTTAGCTTCATATTCGTAATTGTTATAAAATTCCTAGTCGATAGACACCAATTTCCGCAGTATTTCCTTCGGATTGCTTCCGCACCTCATTTTCCCTCCCACTCCTTCTGCACCCCCTCCATTTTCATTTTTTAGCTTCATATTCGTAATTGTTATAAAATTTCCTAGTTGATAGACACCAATGTCCGCAGTGTTTCCTTCGGATTCCTTCCGCACCTCCTTTTCCCTCCCACTCCTTCTGCACCCCCTCCATTTTCATTTTTTAGCTTCATATTCGTAATTGTTATAAAATTCCTAGTCGATAGACACCAATGTCCGCAGTGTTTCCTTCGGATTCCTTCCGTACCTCCTTTTCCCTCCCACTCCTTCTGCACCCCCTCCATTTTCATTTTTTAGCTTCATATTCGTAATTGTTATAAAATTCCTAGTCGATAGACACCAATTTCCACAGTATTTCCTTCGGATTGCCTCCGCACCTCCTTTTCCCTCCCACTCCTTCTGCACCCCCTCCATTTTTAATTTTTAGCTTCATATTCGTAATTGTTATAAAATTCCTAATCGATAGACACCAATTTCCGCAGTATTTCCTTCGGATTCCTTCCGCACCTCCTTTTCCCTCCCACTCCTTCTGCACCCCTCCATTTTTAATTTTCAGCTTAATATTCGAAATTGTTATAAAATTCCTAGTGGATAGACACCAATTTCCGCAGTATTTCCTTCGGATTCCTTCCGCACCTCCTTTTCCCTCCCACTCCTTCTGCACCCCCTCCATTTTTAATTTTTAGCTTCATATTGTTATAAAATTCCTAGTCGATAGACACCAATGTCGGCAGCATTACCTTCGGATTGCTTCCGCACCTCCTTTTCCCTCCCACTCCTTCTGCACCCCCTCCATTTTCATTTTTTAGCTTCATATTCGTAATTGTTATAAAATTCCTAGTCGATAGACACCAATTTCCGCAGTATTTCCTTCGGATTGCTTCCGCACCTCCTTTTCCCTCCTACTCCTTCTGCACCCCTCCATTTTCATTTTTTAGCTTCATATTCGTAATTGTTATAAAATTCCTAGTCGATAGACACCAATTTCCACAGTATTTCCTTCGGATTGCTTCCGCACCTCATTTTCCCTCCCACTCCTTCTGCACCCCCTCCATTTTCATTTTTTAGCTTCATATTCGTAATTGTTATAAAATTCCTAGTCGATAGACACCAATGTCCGCAGTGTTTCCTTCGGATTCCTTCCGCACCTCCTTTTCCCTCCCACTCCTTCTGCACCCCCTCCATTTTCATTTGTTAGCTTCATATTCGTAATTGTTATAAAATTCCTAGTCGATAGACACCAATGTCCGCAGTGTTTCCTTCGGATTCCTTCCGTACCTCCTTTTCCCTCCCACTCCTTCTGCACCCCCTCCATTTTCATTTTTTAGCTTCATATTCGTAATTGTTATAAAATTCCTAGTCGATAGACACCAATGTCCGCAGTGTTTCCTTCGGATTCCTTTTGCACCTCCTTTTCCCTCCCACTCCTTCTGCACCCCCTCCATTTTTAATTTTTAGCTTCATATTCGTAATTGTTATAAAATTCCTAGTCGATAGACACCAATTTCCGCAGTATTTCCTTCGGATTGCTTCCGCACCTCCTTTTCCCTCCCACTCCTTCTGCACCCCCTCCATTTTCATTTTTTAGCTTCATATTCGTAATTGTTATAAAATTCCTAGTCGATAGACACCAATTTCCGCAGTATTTCCTTCGGATTGCTTCCGCACCTCCTTTTCCCTCCCACTCCTTCTGCACCCCCTCCTTTTTTAATTTTTTCGCCTTATATTCGTAATTGTTATAAAATTCCTAGTCGATAGACACCAATGTCCGCAGTGTTTCCTTCGGATTACTCCCTCTCCTTCAAACTCTCCTCCATCTTCAGGTTTGCCCTTCATATTTTTCATACTTCGAAATAAAGTCTCTGTGGACATATGCAAAAGTGGACAAAGAAAACAGTGGACGAAAAGGCTGTGGACATATACAAAAGTGGACAAAAAAAACAGTGGACGAAAAGACTGTGGACATATATAATAGTGGACATTAAGGCAGTGGACAAAAAGGCTGTGGACATAAACAAAAGTGGACATTAAGGCAGTGGACGAAACTTATTCCATGTTACACAGTTGTGTTTGCTTTCCCGTTTTTTCATACAGTTCATTAAAATATAATGTACGTTATTTATTGAAATGCCCAATCAATAAAGAAAAGCAAATAATATTTTATTTTTGCCTGTCTATTTCATAAGTAACCTTCTTCTGGTTCATCAAATCAACTTCACCCTTGTATTTGTTGTAGAATTTTACAATCTTGTGACATGGAATGTACGATCTCTCTATTGACATACGGCCAGTGGTGAATTGCTAAAAATTTAACAACCGGTTCTCTCACATTATATAGAACTGCCAGAAATTTAACAAACGGGTCTCTTTTTATTCTTTCTTAATGAAAAAACAAAATATTTTTGAAAATGTACACATTTTTAATTGTTTATTACCGATATTTTTGCAATCAAAAGTCTATTTACATATGAAAATACAAATTTCACAATATGTTGTGGGTCCTGTACAATAAATATATAATTTTAATATACATAACATAATTTTAAATTTGGGTTTAATTGCAAAATTTAGTGCACATAAAGGTAAAAATGACTCTATTATAATTTTTTCACATCAAGCACTTAATGTATATATGCACTACATTACTTTTATTTAAAACAAGGATACAAAAAGTATTTGTTAAAAATGTTATGATAAGTATGCTGCCAGAAATTAGCATCTTTCTATATTAACCCGAGATATTTAGGAGAGCTTATCGTTTCAAATAATGTCCTTAGAATGAGTCGGCAATTGTAAATTAACCTTAGTAAACACGAAAAGGAATGAAAAATCACGGAATAGCTATCGCTGTATTACAAGGTTTTATAAATTATATTCAGATAATTGATGAAAACAATAACTTTCTTAAGTATGGTTCAGGATTCCATAAATTTTGTTGTTTATCTAGCAAAGTTATGGATATAAAGTCTGAAATATATTCGACTGATATACTTGCTCTTTTAAAACTGCAAATATTATTCATCAACGAAAATGCCCTTTCAGCTTCTGCGGTACTAATTGCTATCGTTTTCGCAATATTTTTTGCTTTCTTAATTGTTATAGGGTCAGGATGATTATTAAATTTGGTATTATTTTCCACATAATCACGAAAATCGTTTATATTGATCTCAAATTTCAATAATGAGTTTAAACGATGAAGTTTTTCCTCTCCTGACATCCATGAATTAGGATCCACAATGTAGAAAATTAACAAAACACTGGCACTAGACGTAGATATCTCTTCCCGTATTCCAAAATCCTCAATCTTTGCACTGAAAGAACACATCCACTCCATAAATGTTTGCATGCGAACTGTTCCTTAACGATAATAAGCTAGTATACGTCGGGGAATTCTCTCTATTCCTTAACTGAATAATTTGTCAACATTGCCTAATAATTTGGGTTGGATGGAAGCGGATACATTTTACTCAATCTCGCGTTAAGAAAAATGTTAATCGATAAATTAATCAATTAATAATACCAATTAGCTTGTTTTGTGATCATACTCGCTGTTCTTTATTGAATAGAATTTGTACACAGCAAATTAGAAGATTGTATGCAACGAGTTCTAAATAAATCAAATTAAACACATTCCTCCAAAAGCCAAGTGTTAGCCGTAAACATAGTTACAGAAATTATTATTTTAAAACAATGAGTATTATATAACTAGTTCCATGAAATGGACTAAAATGTTTTGTCAATTATTTGGGCGTTCAATTTTCTTTAGAGCCTTTTAAACTTCATAAGCAAAAACTCCACGAAGACAGCGTTTTCTGGCATTATTTTCTCGTAATCTCACAGGAATTTCCTTAAATAATTCATTATGAATGTAGAAAAATATTTTCCAATATAAAATGTCTTTTATACCGCATTAATTAATTTTTGAAAATGTTTCGGAAGCCCTAGTTAACAAACGGTTTGCTAATTTGATATTAAATCTAACAACCGGTGCGAACCCGGTCCCAACTCACCACTGCATACGGCAGCCATAATTGCGATGGTCACATTCGATTCTGATGGAAATTCACCAGTGTCATCATCCACGATCACAGATAAAAGATCATGTAGAGTGAATCCACTGAAACATGCAAGAACGCAGGAAAGTCATTACTGAAATCATCATCTAGTGAAAATGAAATGTAAATATATGTTGTTAGGCCGGGTGTCCTTTTAACCCTGCGGTACTCGCGTGAATTTTTCGAGCATCAGTACTCACGTGTGGTGCTCCTGACACTCCACACGTATTTTTATTAAAACGGAAATTTATCATCAGTATTTGATAAATTTTTATTAGGTATTTTTTTTACTGTTTGTGATTATTTGTAAGTTAACTTTAGTTGATTTAAGATTGTAAATATATTTCGTAAGAAAAAGTCCGAGAATATACTTATGAACCTTTTCAGACATCAAAAGGTGAAGTGACGGTTGACAGATGCTCATAATATATTCATAACAATGTCATTGCTGTAAATAAAACCAGGAATTCCTCAAATGACTTGCACAAATGAGAAATCGCAGTATTCTGCAACACGCTCTGGCATACTTTATTTGAACACTTTAGAACGTCAGCATTTGCGCTAGATGCTTATGGCCCCTCAAAGATGTCTTTGATTCTATCTATTTTCATTCAATTTCTTTCTTGTTAGTGAAGAAATGTTTATGTGATATGCTGCTTAACATTTTAATGGTAAAATACATTAATATGCTGATTTTCAGTTATCTTCAACAATATCCATTTTGTAGGACCTTCTAAAATTTTGAAAACACACGATATGTACCAATTTACCATAAAATAAAACCACCGCGTATCTTAACTTTTTGTTTATTACCTTATTATTGTAACTTATGTTTAAATAACATTCTGCGCATTTCATTTAATATTTACTATATTACAATGTGTAATCTCATGAAGAGATGGGCTAGGCTTAACTTGAGGATTAAATGCATCCCGTAGTCTGGCAAATTACCTTATCCGGCTTCGGTCAGGTCCCAAGGTTGCCGGATTAGAGAGGTTCAACTGTATTACCGGTTGTTTTTAACAGTCACCTGTTGTAAACAAATTTAGATTCTAAAACAAAACATTATTTTAACATGAAATTTCCTCCGCATAATACGATCACACCTTCCGTCCATTATGGTAAAAATTTTATCTGATCCTGCGATCAGCCGAAGGCAAGAAATATGTCTCTTTGCACACTATTTTCGACAACATTGTATGATGCACAAAACCTCGCAAGAGCACGCATCCAGATTTCAGTTTTCTTCCAAAAACAGCGAATTTCATCCTGATTGTTCTATTTTAAATAATGAAACGTGCTATTTAGTTTCAAGATAGCAGGTGACAATAAAAATAGTCAACTCTTTGTTGTTAAAGGGTCGCCTTTAAATAAATACGTATTAATTTTCGAGATTCAATACATTCGAGACTGTGGGTTTTAACTACGATTTTAAAGTATAATAATTTAATCTATTTTAAATTACATGTATTTTAAACTAGCAATTTTTGTAATCATTATTATTGATTGGTAATATTATTATTTTCTTATGTTGCTCGTTTTCCTTACGAGATTTTCAACGAAAAATTTTCTTTCGTAATTTCGGGGTTTTGGTTCGTATAACGAAAACTTCGTAAATGTATGATTGGGACCGAGGGTTCCCCCGCCACGCCCAACTTCAATTTCCCGCGCTTTTCCGGTGTTCCTAGTAGTTCACGTGGGTATCGTCAGGTGACCGTGGTCCGGCGGTCCACCGTACCGCTGTGCCTCCGACGTCCCGGGGTCCCACCCACCCAGCGCTCTTGGACCCTCCCCCTCCACATTCCCGCGGCCCCCCTCGCCAGATTCATTGATGCCTCGGGACGATTCTCGAGAGCGAGGCGCCGGCAGCGATCACGGGTCCTCCCTCGCCACGCCCCCGATCGCGGAAACTTTTAGCTCCGCCCATCTTCAGCCTCCTCATTGGTGCGTCGCGACGCCCCCCCACTTATCCCGAATTTGAATTTTTTATCGCTTCTCGGCCTAAGGCTAAGATCAAAGTGTAGTATCTGTTCTTATCAGTTTAATATCTGATACGTCCCGCATTGCGGGACCAGTTTATTAATCTGATTTTTGGGCCATGATAGGGTTGAAAGAGTTCACTCTTAACCTATCAAGGGTTGGTCTGACATTGCAGTATCGTCAGGATCGGCCCATAATAAATAAACCCAGTAACGTTAAGTGTTGTAAAGTTTGAAGTGGTGTTTGTACGTACGATGAGCAGCACATTATTTTCGTCAGATCACTTCTGATGTAATAATTAATTGCCGCAATCACTGTTGCAGAATTTTGCATGTAATCCTCAATTTCTCCCACTAGTTCTTGCGCTTTTTTCCCCATTCTGTAATCTCTGAGTGATCCAGTGTCCCTTATCGTCAACCAGGATCAACCGTACCAGATTTCAACTCAATAGCTCATCTGGAAGTTTCACTTCCAGCTCGAGCGCCTACTAGTGTTGGGCTGTCCGTACGTCTGCATGTTCGTTCTCGGCTTCTACCACACGGATTCTCATGGAATTTTATATTAAGGACTTGCAGTCAAAGAAAATAAGAGTCACATAAGCCAATCTGGGGTACCACCTTACTGGTGATAAAAAAATGAACCTTCCGTCATATCTCGTAAAGTATTGCTTATATCAAAATATTTTTGAAATAAAAATTGTAGAACTGGTAGAGTATTTCTTTTCCTATAAATTTTTATCATAGGAGTAGTCATTATCAAGAAAATCAAATAAAAATGTCTTAATTCGAGTTGAACTTAGAAATTTTCTTCCATGGTTACACTTCTTCATTGTTGCTAACATAAACAATCTCACAAAAATACGTTTTATTTCTATATAATATGTAAAAATTACGTCCATTTCACCGTCAATGTAAGATAATACCTTTCTTGTTACAAAGTACAGGATTTCTTACAGGTAAATGAAATGTACACCAACTATGTGGAAACGTGAAGTATAAAAATGTATGCATTTTAACGCTTTTGTTTACGAGAAATCTATTATTATTTACGAATAAAACCTCCGTATCGCACTAAGAACCATTTTTAACATCTAAGCAACCGGCTGCTGGTGCTACAATGTTGCCAAGTCTAAAATTGTAAAATAGCTCATCTGGAAGTGACTTATAATTTTCATCTTCATATGGAGGCCAAACAGCCCCTAAAACTTCAGATTTCCACAATGTCAGATTTCTTCCATCTGTTGTGACATAAAACCTGTAATCGTGCCAAAGCAGCCCTAAAATATTGTAATTTTTACAATTTCGTTTTTTCTCCTTTGGTTTGCTGAATGTCAAGTCTCTAGCTCAGTGGTCCTCAACCTTTTGCCTCTTGCGCCCCACCCACCACCTTTTCAAGAAAAGAAGATTCTGAGGCTGCAACCAAAAAAAGACCCGGGTTCGACTCCAGGAGAGCATTTCTGTGTCCCGTAGGAAAACACGTAAAATATGACATTTTGGTGTGCAGGCTTTCTCTCTTTTGCAAATTAAAATTAGAAAAAATTGATGCACAATCACTGTACGTAGACTGCTTTAAAGAAGTATTTACAAATTTTCTTATTCTTATCGTCGATTTACGCCTTCTGTTCGAAATTACTCACATTTAGTGATTGTGTGACAGATTCTGAGCAAATATCGTGCTTTTATCCTTTTCCTGGACAACAAATGTCATTGTTGAGACTCGAGATTCCAATTATTGCCTCAATATTCATACGTCATAGGATGGGAATACGAAGCATTTATCGAGCGAGAGGGATGGGGGTGGGAGGGGGATAACGGCAATATAACTTTCTTTCCCGTCATATTGACTGGCATTTACGCTAAGTACTTAAGTATTGTAGATATGAAATTTAAAAAATATTCAATAAACCTTCAAGCTTCTCTGTGTTTATTATTAAAAATGCTGGCAACATTTCAAATTTGAAATGCAGGCTTCTCTAGTCATAATATAATGACCTTCATATTATGTCATAATTGAATAATATAATAGCCCAGGTCTGTTGGTTGGTCACGCTTTCACGATGGCCGATATAGAGGGTTTTAACAAACTTCCCGAATAGGTAGAAGATTGGCAAGGATGCTTGATTAACATATTTTAAGGTAATGACGAAAATAAATCTCCAAAAAGTCCTGGGTTCGACTCCAAGGAAGACATTTCCATTTTCCGTAAGGTAACATGTAAAAATCAATTTTCTGATGTGCGGGTTTTTATTGTTTTGGAAATTAAAATTAGAAGGAATTAACCTACGATCTTCGGATCTGAACCATTTTGAAGAAAAAATTACAAAGTTTCTTATTCTGTTCATTTTTTTCCGCATACATTTCGAAATCGCTCATGTTATACGTTTAATTCACATATTTTGTGGAAATATTGCCATTTTAACGGAATGTTGCCTTGGCTACCAATTCCATTGTTATACCTCGATATCATATTGTTATTTCAAACCTTATGGATGTAAACGTGCTTTGAATGCTTTTAATACGAGAGAGAGGGGGGAGGATGAGAGAGGTTGTGAGAGGGTTGGAAAGAGAGGCAGCTATTTTAAGTTTAACTAAAGGTAGCCCGTCAACAACAGAATATTCACTAGAAATGTTGTATATAATAATAATATTTATTCCACATAAATAGTATATAACATATAAAAAAGTTAAATTTTATTTAGTGGAATATAGGTACCCCAGAGGAAAACCTGATTTGGGGTTACCATCCAGTAAATTTACACTGAAGGCAGGCAAATGGCCTTTATGTCCACTCTTATATGTCCACAGCCTTTTCGTCCACTGCCTTAATGTCCACTTTTGTTTATGTCCACAGCCTTTTTGTCCACTGCCTTAATGTCCACCATTATATATGTCCACAGTCTTTTCGTCCACTGTTTTTTTTGTCCACTTTTGTATATGTCCACAGCCTTTTCGTCCACTGTTTTCTTTGTCCACTTTTGCATATGTCCACTGAGACTTTATTTCGAAGTATGAAAAATATGAAGGGCAAACCTGAAGATGGAGGAGAGTTTGAAGGAGAGGGAGTAATCCGAAGGAAACACTGCGGACATTGGTGTCTATCGACTAGGAATTTTATAACAATTCCGAATATAAGGGGAAAAAATTAAAAATGGAGGGGGTGCAGAAGGAGTGGGAGGGAAAAGGATGTGCGGAAGCAATCCGAAGGAAATACTGCGGACATTGGTATCGATCGACTAGGAATTTTATAACAATTACGAATATGAAGCTAAAAAATGAAAATGGAGGGGGTGCAGAAGGAGTGGGAGGGAAAAGGAGGTGCGGAAGCAATCCGAAGGAAATACTGCGGAAATTGGTGTCTATCGACTAGGAATTTTATAACAATTACGAATATGAAGCTAAAAAATGAAAATGGAGGGGGTGCAGAAGGAGTGGGAGGGAAAAGGAGGTACGGAAGGAATCCGAAGGAAATACTGCGGAAATTGGTGTCTATCGACTAGGAATTTTATAACAATTACGAATATGAAGCTAAAAAATGATAATGGAGGGGGTGCAGAAGGAGTGGGAGGGAAAAGGAGGTGCGGAAGGAATCCGAAGGTAATACTGCGGACATTGGTATCGATCGACTAGGAATTTTATAACAATTACGAATATGAAGCTAAAAAATGAAAATGGAGGGGGTGCAGAAGGAATGGGAGGGAAAAGGAGGTGCGGAAGCAATCCGAAGGAAATACTGCGGAAATTGGTATCGATCGACTAGGAATTTTATAACAATTACGAATGTGAAGCGAAAAATTGAAAATGGAGGGGGTGCAGTAGGAGGGGGAGGGAAAAGGAGGTGCGGAAGGAATCCGAAGGAAACACTGCGGACATTGGTATCGATCGATTAGGAATTTTATAGCAATTACGAATATGAAGCGAAAAATTGGAAATGGAGTGGTGTAGTATGAGGGGGAGGGAAATGGTGGTACGAGAGGAATCCGAAGGAAACGCGGCGGACATTCGTATCGGTCGACTAGGAATTTTGTAACAATTACGAATAAGTAGCGAGAAGTTGAAAATGGAGGGGGAGGGAAAACGGGGTGCGGAAGGAATCCGAAGGAAACACTGCGGACATTGGTATCGATCGACTAGGAATTTTATAACCTTTACGAATAACAAGCGAAGGATGTAAAATGGAGGGGATGTAGTAGGAGGGGGAGGAAAAACCTGGTACGAGAAGAATCTGAAGGAAACACTGCGGACATTTGTGTCGATCGACTAGGAATTTTATAAGATTTATAAATATGAAGCGAAAAATTAAAAATAGAGGGGGTGGGGGGATACGAGGGGTAGGGAAAAGGTGGTGTGGAAGAAATCCGAATGAAACATTGCGGACATTGGTGTCTATCGACTAGGAATTTTATATTTTATTCATCCAGGATGATCAATTCTGATAATGAATCTGAAAGACAAGGACAAGAGTAAGCTGCAGCTCTATGAAGCATTGAAAGTACGTTCTCATAGCTGGGAAAGCAGAAGTAGCTTCTATATCTTAGGGATCCAATTCTTTCGTTAGTATTTCACTATCTTATTAGGCAAAAAATTTTATTTTTGAATTTTTTAAAAACCTTTTCTCATTATATAAACTTGAGTTGCATGGGGACCCAAGCAGTTGTGCAGGGGCACTCAGATCTATGTGGATGCCACTTTCAAAACAACGCCTAAGCTATTTTTCCATCTATATACAATACATGATGTGGTGCAGGGGCGTGTATTTACATTTGTATATTGCTTAACGAGAAGAACAGACGAAGGTTCTAATGCATCAATATTTTAACAACTCAAACAACACTGTGACTTTTTAACTTATAATTTTAATCCAGAACTGGTCATGCTTGATTTTGAATTAAGTGCTATAAATGCAGTGCGGAAAACATTCCCCAATTCTACCATTAAGGAATGCCTCCTCCATTTTTGTCAATCCATATGGAACATGTAATGGCATCAGGTCTAAAAGCTCAATTTAATAATAACGACGTTATTAGGAATGGTATACGGATGCTGATGGCATTACCGTTTATCCCTGTTGAGGACGTGCTTGATATTTTTGACCACTTGCTTGCAATCCTCGGCCCTACACTAGGGGATCTAGCAACGTATGTGGAAATAACTTATATACGAGGAAGGGAAGGCAGTGGGATGAGAGGAGCCATTCCTCCTAGGTTTGGTCTGGAATTATGGAGTGTATGGAGGTATATGAGCAAACTGTAAACAGACAACAGCGGACCAACAACGCCGTAGAAGGGTGGCACTCACGCTTCCAAAGAATGATTCTTACGCACCATCCACCAGTTGGACATATGTCATAGAGGATGTTATTCCTGCATCTTTCGTTTCGAGTATTTTTCTTTAAACGGATATTGAAGGAGAATCGATTTTTCATTCTACAAAGATATTCTACGACTGGTATTTTTTATGAACAAAGCAATTTGAATTAATGAAAGGAATCCTTTATGCTTCACTAAATATAATTAACCAATTTTTCAGAATTATTCTTTTGTGTGTGGGTATTTGTCGCCGTATGAGAGAGGCAGATTTTTGACCTTCTATATTTAACGTCATTTATCCGAAATCCTCAATCTATATTCATTGATTTGATTGAAGTCGCAAATACTCCCTAGATTTCGTGAAATACCTGCAATGGGATGTCTAAATTTACTTTGGGATATTTTTTCTTTCCAAGCAGTTTATATGAAAATCATTATTATGTTTAATTTTGAATTCCAGCGAGGTAATAAAGCAAGTTATTCCCTTGAAACACCGTTTGAAGTATTTTCCATAGATCGGAATTTTCAGGAGATTCAACTTTTTCGTAATTTTAATTTCTCCATGGGAAGTTATTTAACAAACAAATACACTTGGCATAAATGGAAATAAATGTCTTAACATCCCCATAGGAACTCATTCGTAAATTTACAAGTGGGGGATGCCACATCATTCTATAAGCACTCTTCTTACAGAGGAGGATATAGGATATAGGAGGATACTAATGTCTGGCCCAAACTACAATAGTTGGAGAGCTGAAATTTAATACATAGGTGAATCGAAAAAAATAATCAGGAAAAATTGCAACGTTTATTTTCTTGGCCGTTGAAAATTATAAACAATTTTACAAACATTTCATGGTTTAGGTACTTCTAAATGTGCTATGAAGCAGAAATTTTTTCTAATGTTAGAATTTGCCAAATAATGAATACGGGATTATAGAAATATGAAAATTTTTATTCGTTCGGCCGTAATAAATTCCTAAATGTTAAACAAACTGACTAATGTTTATGTATATTATGAAGATCTAGGAAGCTGAAAATGTTAACAAAGTTAGGAAATAATGTTCCATTGAAAATTACATAAAAGTTTTATATTGTGTCTGTTAAAAATTCATAAATGTTAAACAATGAAATTCATATAAATGCACTACTAGAGGCGCTATATCGATGAAATTTTGCTTAAATGTGAGGTATTCGTAAGCGTCCAAAATTACCAAATCAGAATGTTTCTCATACAACTGTTAAAGCAAGAGTGACAATATTCTTACCAATAATCTGAAGAAGGGGTGGATGTTATAGGAACATAGCCCTCTAGTGAAAGGCTATTCCATTCTATACTTCGTATTTGGGAAAAACCCTTTTGGCAGAATCCCAAAAATACTCTTTCCCGAGGTTACACACAATGGCGTGAACTTCGGTTGGTATAGATAGGAAGATGAAACGACTCCACGACCAGCGGCAACATTTATGAAAGCTTCTTTTGGCCATTTCGCTCAAAAGACAAAGGGTGTAAATGGACGGCATGCAAGACCAGATGTCCCAGTGAATGGTGGGTCGTAGTGGGGGAGGTAAACCTTTCCTCTTGTACCTGAGTTTTGGGTGGGACGGCGTCACAGCACGACACAAGTGCGAGGGGTACGGAGGAATTTGAAATCTAAGGTCTTTGAATGCTGGGGAAATCTAGTTAGCTCCTTTTGCCGTTCCTGCGAGAACGAAAAATTTTTAATTTCGTTCTCAACTCGGCGTTACTCGAACGAATATTTCGAAAGTCAGTACACATACGGAATGTTTCTAACACCGGAAAGGTAATTTTATGAAATATATTAAAATAATCGAGTTACTATCTGTATATTCAGCGATGCGCGAATTAGTTCAAATATGAAATGAACTAATCCTCACAAGCGTTGAAAAATGTTCTGAGAATATAGATAAAACAAAGATTACCTTAAATGAATCGCAGAGGAAGTTTAAACATTTATTGCCATTTCAGCCCCGAATTCCGTTTCTTCATTCATAAGTAAATCCTATGAAGATATTAACATTAAGAAAAAGTTGTGTATCAAATTTGTAGACTAATTTGAAGATTATTTAAAAACCGACTACAGTGAAAACCGGTTAACACGAATTGCTAGGGACCGACATACTTATTTCGTGTTATCCGAATTTCGAGTTAACCGACTTTCATGTTCACTGATTTAATGGTAACATTTTCATTTTTCAAATATGGAATTAGGCTCGTTGGCAAATCCATAATAGATATCTATAATAGGATGTAATACACAGCAGAAGATATTATCGCAAACATGGGAAAACCCTATCTCAAATGCCATTTCGCATAATCCAAAGAATTTTGCATGCATTTATTTTCGTTGGACCGAAACATATTTTCGTATTAAGCAGTATTTCGTGTAAACCGATTCGCGTTAGCGAATGAATATATACCTACTGAAAAGTATAGGCGCTGGAACGGACCGAGCACGCGTTTCATGTTAACCGATATTTCGTTTTAAGCGATTTCATATTAAGTGGTTTCCACTGTATAAAAAAATGAATTTTCATTCTTTTAGACGTTTGGTACAAAGTAGCGAATTACTACGCGTAATTGTAAGTAATTTTAAAAGCAACGAAAAATGCAAGGCAAAATATGCTATACAAGTTTCTTTGTGGGTGGGGGTGCGAGGTACCAAAGTATCAAAAATTTTCCTCTGTTCTGACTGAAACTCTCCTATTATGTTCCCCGACTGTCCTATAGAAGGGGTTTCCTTCAGATTCTTTCCGCACCCCCCTTTCTCTCCTCCTCATACTACACCCCCTCCATTTTCAATTTCTGGCTCCATATTCGTAATTTTTATAAAATTCCTAGTCGATTGATACCAATGTCCGCAGTATTTCCTTCGGTTTCCTCTCATACCCCATTTTCCCTCCCCCTCCTATTCCACCCCCTCCATTTTAAACTTTCCGCTTCTTATTCGTAATTGTTATAAAATTCCTAGTCCATCGATACCAATGTCCGCCGTTATTCACTCGGATTCCTTCCGCACCCCGTTTTCCTTCCTCCTCCTATTACACTCCCTCCATTTTTAATTTCTCGCTTCCTATTCGTAACTGTCATAAAATTCCTAGTCGATCGACACCAATGCCCGCAGTATTTCCTCCGGTTTCCTCTCGTACCCCCCTTTCCCTACCCCTCCTACTCCACCCCTCCATTTTTAACTTTCCGCTTCTTATTCGTAATTGTTACAAAATTCCTAGTCGATAGATGCCAATGTCCGCTGTGTTTCCCGCAGTATTTCCTCCGGTTTCCTCTCGTACTATCCCCCTTTCCCTCCCCCTCCTACTACACCCCCTACATTTTCAATTTTCGCTTCATATTCGTAATTGTTATAAAATTCGTAGTCGATCGATACCAATGTCGGCAGCGTTTCATTCGGATTGCTTCCGCACCTCCTTTTCCCTCCCACTCCTTCTGCACCCCCTCCATTTTCATTTTTTAGCTTCATATTCCTAATTGTTATAAAATTCCTAGTCGATAGATACCAATTTCCGCAGTATTTCCTTCGGATTGCTTCCGCACCTCCTTTTCCCTCCCACTCCTTCTGCACCACCTCCAATTTCATTTTTTAGCTTCATATTCGTAATTGTTATAAAATTCCTAGTCGATAGACACCAATTTCCGCAGTATATCCTTCGGATTGCTTCCGCACCTCCTTTTCCCTCCCACTCCTTCTGCACCCCTCCATTTCCATTTTTTAGCTTCATATTCGTAATTGTTATAAAATTCCTAGTCGATAGACACCAACTTCCGCAGTATTTCATTCGGATTGCTTCCGCACCTCCTTTTCCCTCCCACTCCTTCTGCACCCCCTCCATTTTCATTTTTTAGCTTCATATTCGTAATTGTTATAAAATTCCTAGTCGATAGACACCAATTTCCGCAGTATTTCCTTCGGATTCATTCCGTACCTCCTTTTCCCTCCCACTCCTTCTGCACCCCCTCCATTTTCATTTTTTAGCTTCATATTCGTAATTGTTATAAAATTCCTAGTCGATAGACACCAATTTCCGCAGTATTTCCTTCGGATTGCTTCCGCACCTCATTTTCCCTCCCACTCCTTCTGCACCCCCTCCATTTTCATTTTTTAGCTTCATATTCGTAATTGTTATAAAATTTCCTAGTTGATAGACACCAATGTCCGCAGTGTTTCCTTCGGATTCCTTCCGCACCTCCTTTTCCCTCCCACTCCTTCTGCACCCCCTCCATTTTCATTTTTTAGCTTCATATTCGTAATTGTTATAAAATTCCTAGTCGATAGACACCAATGTCCGCAGTGTTTCCTTCGGATTCCTTCCGTACCTCCTTTTCCCTCCCAATCCTTCTGCACCCCCTCCATTTTCATTTTTTAGCTTCATATTCGTAATTGTTATAAAATTCCTAGTCGATAGACACCAATTTCCACAGTATTTCCTTCGGATTGCCTCCGCACCTCCTTTTCCCTCCCACTCCTTCTGCACCCCCTCCATTTTTAATTTTTAGCTTCATATTCGTAATTGTTATAAAATTCCTAATCGATAGACACCAATTTCCGCAGTATTTCCTTCGGATTCCTTCCGCACCTCCTTTTCCCTCCCACTCCTTCTGCACCCCTCCATTTTTAATTTTCAGCTTAATATTCGAAATTGTTATAAAATTCCTAGTGGATAGACACCAATTTCCGCAGTATTTCCTTCGGATTGCTTCCGCACCTCCTTTTCCCTCCCACTCCTTCTGCACCCCCTCCATTTTTAATTTTTAGCTTCATATTGTTATAAAATTCCTAGTCGATAGACACCAATTTCCGCAGTATTTCCTTCGGATTGCTTCCGCACCTCCTTTTCCCTCCTACTCCTTCTGCACCCCTCCATTTTCATTTTTTAGCTTCATATTCGTAATTGTTATAAAATTCCTAGTCGATAGACACCAATTTGCACAGTATTTCCTTCGGATTGCTTCCGCACCTCCTTTTCCCTCCCACTCCTTCTGCACCCCCTCCATTTTTAATTTTTAGCTTCATATTCGTAATTGTTATAAAATTCCTAGTCGATAGACACCAATGTCCGCAGTGTTTCCTTCGGATTCCTTCCGCACCTCCTTTTCCCTCCCACTCCTTCTGCGCCCCTCCATTTTTAATTTTTAGCTTCATATTCGTAATTGTTATAAAATACCTAGTCGATAGACACCAATTTCCGCAGTATTTCCTTCGGATTGCTTCCGCACCTCCTTTTCCCTCCCACTCCTTCTGCACCCCCTCCATTTTTAATTTTTAGCTTCATATTCGTAATTGTTATAAAATTCCTAGTCGATAGACACCAATTTCCGCAGTATTTCCTTCGGATTGCTTCCGCACCTCCTTTTCCCTCCCACTCCTTCTGCACCCCCTCCATTTTCATTTTTTAGCTTCATATTCGTAATTGTTATAAAATTCCTAGTCGATAGACACCAATTTCCGCAGTATTTCCTTCGGATTGCTTCCGCACCTCCTTTTCCCTCCCACTCCTTCTGCACCCCCTCCTTTTTTAATTTTTTCGCCTTATATTCGTAATTGTTATAAAATTCCTAGTCGATAGACACCAATGTCCGCAGTGTTTCCTTCGGATTACTCCCTCTCCTTCAAACTCTCCTCCATCTTCAGGTTTGCCCTTCATATTTTTCATACTTCGAAATAAAGTCTCTGTGGACATATGCAAAAGTGGACAAAGAAAACAGTGGACGAAAAGGCTGTGGACATATACAAAAGTGGACAAAAAAAACAGTGGACGAAAAGACTGTGGACATATATAATAGTGGACATTAAGGCAGTGGACAAAAAGGCTGTGGACATAAACAAAAGTGGACATTAAGGCAGTGGACGAAACTTATTCCATGTTACACAGTTGTGTTTGCTTTCCCGTTTTTTCATACAGTTCATTAAAATATAATGTACGTTATTTATTGAAATGCCCAATCAATAAAGAAAAGCAAATAATATTTTATTTTTGCCTGTCTATTTCATAAGTAACCTTCTTCTGGTTCATCAAATCAACTTCACCCTTGTATTTGTTGTAGAATTTTACAATCTTGTGACATGGAATGTACGATCTCTCTATTGACATACGGCCAGTGGTGAATTGCTAAAAATTTAACAACCGGTTCTCTCACATTATATAGAACTGCCAGAAATTTAACAAACGGGTCTCTTTTTATTCTTTCTTAATGAAAAAACAAAATATTTTTGAAAATGTACACATTTTTAATTGTTTATTACCGATATTTTTGCAATCAAAAGTCTATTTACATATGAAAATACAAATTTCACAATATGTTGTGGGTCCTGTACAATAAATATATAATTTTAATATACATAACATAATTTTAAATTTGGGTTTAATTGCAAAATTTAGTGCACATAAAGGTAAAAATGACTCTATTATAATTTTTTCACATCAAGCACTTAATGTATATATGCACTACATTACTTTTATTTAAAACAAGGATACAAAAAGTATTTGTTAAAAATGTTATGATAAGTATGCTGCCAGAAATTAGCATCTTTCTATATTAACCCGAGATATTTAGGAGAGCTTATCGTTTCAAATAATGTCCTTAGAATGAGTCGGCAATTGTAAATTAACCTTAGTAAACACGAAAAGGAATGAAAAATCACGGAATAGCTATCGCTGTATTACAAGGTTTTATAAATTATATTCAGATAATTGATGAAAACAATAACTTTCTTAAGTATGGTTCAGGATTCCATAAATTTTGTTGTTTATCTAGCAAAGTTATGGATATAAAGTCTGAAATATATTCGACTGATATACTTGCTCTTTTAAAACTGCAAATATTATTCATCAACGAAAATGCCCTTTCAGCTTCTGCGGTACTAATTGCTATCGTTTTCGCAATATTTTTTGCTTTCTTAATTGTTATAGGGTCAGGATGATTATTAAATTTGGTATTATTTTCCACATAATCACGAAAATCGTTTATATTGATCTCAAATTTCAATAATGAGTTTAAACGATGAAGTTTTTCCTCTCCTGACATCCATGAATTAGGATCCACAATGTAGAAAATTAACAAAACACTGGCACTAGACGTAGATATCTCTTCCCGTATTCCAAAATCCTCAATCTTTGCACTGAAAGAACACATCCACTCCATAAATGTTTGCATGCGAACTGTTCCTTAACGATAATAAGCTAGTATACGTCGGGGAATTCTCTCTATTCCTTAACTGAATAATTTGTCAACATTGCCTAATAATTTGGGTTGGATGGAAGCGGATACATTTTACTCAATCTCGCGTTAAGAAAAATGTTAATCGATAAATTAATCAATCAATAATACCAATTAGCTTGTTTTGTGATCATACTCGCTGTTCTTTATTGAATAGAATTTGTACACAGCAAATTAGAAGATTGTATGCAACGAGTTCTAAATAAATCAAATTAAACACATTCCTCCAAAAGCCAAGTGTTAGCCGTAAACATAGTTACAGAAATTATTATTTTAAAACAATGAGTATTATATAACTAGTTCCATGAAATGGACTAAAATGTTTTGTCAATTATTTGGGCGTTCAATTTTCTTTAGAGCCTTTTAAACTTCATAAGCAAAAACTCCACGAAGACAGCGTTTTCTGGCATTATTTTCTCGTAATCTCACAGGAATTTCCTTAAATAATTCATTATGAATGTAGAAAAATATTTTCCAATATAAAATGTCTTTTATACCGCATTAATTAATTTTTGAAAATGTTTCGGAAGCCCTAGTTAACAAACGGTTTGCTAATTTGATATTAAATCTAACAACCGGTGCGAACCCGGTCCCAACTCACCACTGCATACGGCAGCCATAATTGCGATGGTCACATTCGATTCTGATGGAAATTCACCAGTGTCATCATCCACGATCACAGATAAAAGATCATGTAGAGTGAATCCACTGAAACATGCAAGAACGCAGGAAAGTCATTACTGAAATCATCATCTAGTGAAAATGAAATGTAAATATATGTTGTTAGGCCGGGTGTCCTTTTAACCCTGCGGTACTCGCGTGAATTTTTCGAGCATCAGTACTCACGTGTGGTGCTCCTGACACTCCACACGTATTTTTATTAAAACGGAAATTTATCATCAGTATTTGATAAATTTTTATTAGGTATTTTTTTTACTGTTTGTGATTATTTGTAAGTTAACTTTAGTTGATTTAAGATTGTAAATATATTTCGTAAGAAAAAGTCCGAGAATATACTTATGAACCTTTTCAGACATCAAAAGGTGAAGTGACGGTTGACAGATGCTCATAATATATTCATAACAATGTCATTGCTGTAAATAAAACCAGGAATTCCTCAAATGACTTGCACAAATGAGAAATCGCAGTATTCTGCAACACGCTCTGGCATACTTTATTTGAACACTTTAGAACGTCAGCATTTGCGCTAGATGCTTATGGCCCCTCAAAGATGTCTTTGATTCTATCTATTTTCATTCAATTTCTTTCTTGTTAGTGAAGAAATGTTTATGTGATATGCTGCTTAACATTTTAATGGTAAAATACATTAATATGCTGATTTTCAGTTATCTTCAACAATATCCATTTTGTAGGACCTTCTAAAATTTTGAAAACACACGATATGTACCAATTTACCATAAAATAAAACCACCGCGTATCTTAACTTTTTGTTTATTACCTTATTATTGTAACTTATGTTTAAATAACATTCTGCGCATTTCATTTAATATTTACTATATTACAATGTGTAATCTCATGAAGAGATGGGCTAGGCTTAACTTGAGGATTAAATGCATCCCGTAGTCTGGCAAATTACCTTATCCGGCTTCGGTCAGGTCCCAAGGTTGCCGGATTAGAGAGGTTCAACTGTATTACCGGTTGTTTTTAACAGTCACCTGTTGTAAACAAATTTAGATTCTAAAACAAAACATTATTTTAACATGAAATTTCCTCCGCATAATACGATCACACCTTCCGTCCATTATGGTAAAAATTTTATCTGATCCTGCGATCAGCCGAAGGCAAGAAATATGTCTCTTTGCACACTATTTTCGACAACATTGTATGATGCACAAAACCTCGCAAGAGCACGCATCCAGATTTCAGTTTTCTTCCAAAAACAGCGAATTTCATCCTGATTGTTCTATTTTAAATAATGAAACGTGCTATTTAGTTTCAAGATAGCAGGTGACAATAAAAATAGTCAACTCTTTGTTGTTAAAGGGTCGCCTTTAAATAAATACGTATTAATTTTCGAGATTCAATACATTCGAGACTGTGGGTTTTAACTACGATTTTAAAGTATAATAATTTAATCTATTTTAAATTACATGTATTTTAAACTAGCAATTTTTGTAATCATTATTATTGATTGGTAATATTATTATTTTCTTATGTTGCTCGTTTTCCTTACGAGATTTTCAACGAAAAATTTTCTTTCGTAATTTCGGGGTTTTGGTTCGTATAACGAAAACTTCGTAAATGTATGATTGGGACCGAGGGTTCCCCCGCCACGCCCAACTTCAATTTCCCGCGCTTTTCCGGTGTTCCTAGTAGTTCACGTGGGTATCGTCAGGTGACCGTGGTCCGGCGGTCCACCGTACCGCTGTGCCTCCGACGTCCCGGGGTCCCACCCACCCAGCGCTCTTGGACCCTCCCCCTCCACATTCCCGCGGCCCCCCTCGCCAGATTCATTGATGCCTCGGGACGATTCTCGAGAGCGAGGCGCCGGCAGCGATCACGGGTCCTCCCTCGCCACGCCCCCGATCGCGGAAACTTTTAGCTCCGCCCATCTTCAGCCTCCTCATTGGTGCGTCGCGACGCCCCCCCACTTATCCCGAATTTGAATTTTTTATCGCTTCTCGGCCTAAGGCTAAGATCAAAGTGTAGTATCTGTTCTTATCAGTTTAATATCTGATACGTCCCGCATTGCGGGACCAGTTTATTAATCTGATTTTTGGACCATGATAGGGTTGAAAGAGTTCACTCTTAACCTATCAAGGGTTGGCCTGACATTGCAGTATCGTCAGGATCGGCCCATAATAAATAAACCCAGTAACGTTAAGTGTTGTAAAGTTTGAAGTGGTGTTTGTACGTACGATGAGCAGCACATCATTTTCGTCAGATCACTTCTGATGTAATAATTAATTGCCGCAATCACTGTTGCAGAATTTTGCATGTAATCCTCAATTTCTCCCACTAGTTCTTGCGCTTTTTTCCCCATTCTGTAATCTCTGAGTGATCCAGTGTCCCTTATCGTCAACCAGGATCAACCGTACCAGATTTCAACTCAATAGCTCATCTGGAAGTTTCACTTCCAGCTCGAGCGCCTACTAGTGTTGGGCTGTCCGTACGTCTGCATGTTCGTTCTCGGCTTCTACCACACGGATTCTCATGGAATTTTATATTAAGGACTTGCAGTCAAAGAAAATAAGAGTCACATAAGCCAATCTGGGGTACCACCTTACTGGTGATAAAAAAATGAACCTTCCGTCATATCTCGTAAAGTATTGCTTATATCAAAATATTTTTGAAATAAAAATTGTAGAACTGGTAGAGTATTTCTTTTCCTATAAATTTTTATCATAGGAGTAGTCATTATCAAGAAAATCAAATAAAAATGTCTTAATTCGAGTTGAACTTAGAAATTTTCTTCCATGGTTACACTTCTTCATTGTTGCTAACATAAACAATCTCACAAAAATACGTTTTATTTCTATATAATATGTAAAAATTACGTCCATTTCACCGTCAATGTAAGATAATACCTTTCTTGTTACAAAGTACAGGATTTCTTACAGGTAAATGAAATGTACACCAACTATGTGGAAACGTGAAGTATAAAAATGTATGCATTTTAACGCTTTTGTTTACGAGAAATCTATTATTATTTACGAATAAAACCTCCGTATCGCACTAAGAACCATTTTTAACATCTAAGCAACCGGCTGCTGGTGCTACAATGTTGCCAAGTCTAAAATTGTAAAATAGCTCATCTGGAAGTGACTTATAATTTTCATCTTCATATGGAGGCCAAACAGCCCCTAAAACTTCAGATTTCCACAATGTCAGATTTCTTCCATCTGTTGTGACATAAAACCTGTAATCGTGCCAAAGCAGCCCTAAAATATTGTAATTTTTACAATTTCGTTTTTTCTCCTTTGGTTTGCTGAATGTCAAGTCTCTAGCTCAGTGGTCCTCAACCTTTTGCCTCTTGCGCCCCACCCACCACCTTTTCAAGAAAAGAAGATTCTGAGGCTGCAACCAAAAAAAGACCCGGGTTCGACTCCAGGAGAGCATTTCTGTGTCCCGTAGGAAAACACGTAAAATATGACATTTTGGTGTGCAGGCTTTCTCTCTTTTGCAAATTAAAATTAGAAAAAATTGATGCACAATCACTGTACGTAGACTGCTTTAAAGAAGTATTTACAAATTTTCTTATTCTTATCGTCGATTTACGCCTTCTGTTCGAAATTACTCACATTTAGTGATTGTGTGACAGATTCTGAGCAAATATCGTGCTTTTATCCTTTTCCTGGACAACAAATGTCATTGTTGAGACTCGAGATTCCAATTATTGCCTCAATATTCATACGTCATAGGATGGGAATACGAAGCATTTATCGAGCGAGAGGGATGGGGGTGGGAGGGGGATAACGGCAATATAACTTTCTTTCCCGTCATATTGACTGGCATTTACGCTAAGTACTTAAGTATTGTAGATATGAAATTTAAAAAATATTCAATAAACCTTCAAGCTTCTCTGTGTTTATTATTAAAAATGCTGGCAACATTTCAAATTTGAAATGCAGGCTTCTCTAGTCATAATATAATGACCTTCATATTATGTCATAATTGAATAATATAATAGCCCAGGTCTGTTGGTTGGTCACGCTTTCACGATGGCCGATATAGAGGGTTTTAACAAACTTCCCGAATAGGTAGAAGATTGGCAAGGATGCTTGATTAACATATTTTAAGGTAATGACGAAAATAAATCTCCAAAAAGTCCTGGGTTCGACTCCAAGGAAGACATTTCCATTTTCCGTAAGGTAACATGTAAAAATCAATTTTCTGATGTGCGGGTTTTTATTGTTTTGGAAATTAAAATTAGAAGGAATTAACCTACGATCTTCGGATCTGAACCATTTTGAAGAAAAAATTACAAAGTTTCTTATTCTGTTCATTTTTTTCCGCATACATTTCGAAATCGCTCATGTTATACGTTTAATTCACATATTTTGTGGAAATATTGCCATTTTAACGGAATGTTGCCTTGGCTACCAATTCCATTGTTATACCTCGATATCATATTGTTATTTCAAACCTTATGGATGTAAACGTGCTTTGAATGCTTTTAATACGAGAGAGAGGGGGGAGGATGAGAGAGGTTGTGAGAGGGTTGGAAAGAGAGGCAGCTATTTTAAGTTTAACTAAAGGTAGCCCGTCAACAACAGAATATTCACTAGAAATGTTGTATATAATAATAATATTTATTCCACATAAATAGTATATAACATATAAAAAAGTTAAATTTTATTTAGTGGAATATAGGTACCCCAGAGGAAAACCTGATTTGGGGTTACCATCCAGTAAATTTACACTGAAGGCAGGCAAATGGCCTTTATGTCCACTCTTATATGTCCACAGCCTTTTCGTCCACTGCCTTAATGTCCACTTTTGTTTATGTCCACAGCCTTTTTGTCCACTGCCTTAATGTCCACCATTATATATGTCCACAGTCTTTTCGTCCACTGTTTTTTTTGTCCACTTTTGTATATGTCCACAGCCTTTTCGTCCACTGTTTTCTTTGTCCACTTTTGCATATGTCCACTGAGACTTTATTTCGAAGTATGAAAAATATGAAGGGCAAACCTGAAGATGGAGGAGAGTTTGAAGGAGAGGGAGTAATCCGAAGGAAACACTGCGGACATTGGTGTCTATCGACTAGGAATTTTATAACAATTCCGAATATAAGGGGAAAAAATTAAAAATGGAGGGGGTGCAGAAGGAGTGGGAGGGAAAAGGATGTGCGGAAGCAATCCGAAGGAAATACTGCGGACATTGGTATCGATCGACTAGGAATTTTATAACAATTACGAATATGAAGCTAAAAAATGAAAATGGAGGGGGTGCAGAAGGAGTGGGAGGGAAAAGGAGGTGCGGAAGCAATCCGAAGGAAATACTGCGGAAATTGGTGTCTATCGACTAGGAATTTTATAACAATTACGAATATGAAGCTAAAAAATGAAAATGGAGGGGGTGCAGAAGGAGTGGGAGGGAAAAGGAGGTACGGAAGGAATCCGAAGGAAATACTGCGGAAATTGGTGTCTATCGACTAGGAATTTTATAACAATTACGAATATGAAGCTAAAAAATGATAATGGAGGGGGTGCAGAAGGAGTGGGAGGGAAAAGGAGGTGCGGAAGGAATCCGAAGGTAATACTGCGGACATTGGTATCGATCGACTAGGAATTTTATAACAATTACGAATATGAAGCTAAAAAATGAAAATGGAGGGGGTGCAGAAGGAATGGGAGGGAAAAGGAGGTGCGGAAGCAATCCGAAGGAAATACTGCGGAAATTGGTATCGATCGACTAGGAATTTTATAACAATTACGAATGTGAAGCGAAAAATTGAAAATGGAGGGGGTGCAGTAGGAGGGGGAGGGAAAAGGAGGTGCGGAAGGAATCCGAAGGAAACACTGCGGACATTGGTATCGATCGATTAGGAATTTTATAGCAATTACGAATATGAAGCGAAAAATTGGAAATGGAGTGGTGTAGTATGAGGGGGAGGGAAATGGTGGTACGAGAGGAATCCGAAGGAAACGCGGCGGACATTCGTATCGGTCGACTAGGAATTTTGTAACAATTACGAATAAGTAGCGAGAAGTTGAAAATGGAGGGGGAGGGAAAACGGGGTGCGGAAGGAATCCGAAGGAAACACTGCGGACATTGGTATCGATCGACTAGGAATTTTATAACCTTTACGAATAACAAGCGAAGGATGTAAAATGGAGGGGATGTAGTAGGAGGGGGAGGAAAAACCTGGTACGAGAAGAATCTGAAGGAAACACTGCGGACATTTGTGTCGATCGACTAGGAATTTTATAAGATTTATAAATATGAAGCGAAAAATTAAAAATAGAGGGGGTGGGGGGATACGAGGGGTAGGGAAAAGGTGGTGTGGAAGAAATCCGAATGAAACATTGCGGACATTGGTGTCTATCGACTAGGAATTTTATATTTTATTCATCCAGGATGATCAATTCTGATAATGAATCTGAAAGACAAGGACAAGAGTAAGCTGCAGCTCTATGAAGCATTGAAAGTACGTTCTCATAGCTGGGAAAGCAGAAGTAGCTTCTATATCTTAGGGATCCAATTCTTTCGTTAGTATTTCACTATCTTATTAGGCAAAAAATTTTATTTTTGAATTTTTTAAAAACCTTTTCTCATTATATAAACTTGAGTTGCATGGGGACCCAAGCAGTTGTGCAGGGGCACTCAGATCTATGTGGATGCCACTTTCAAAACAACGCCTAAGCTATTTTTCCATCTATATACAATACATGATGTGGTGCAGGGGCGTGTATTTACATTTGTATATTGCTTAACGAGAAGAACAGACGAAGGTTCTAATGCATCAATATTTTAACAACTCAAACAACACTGTGACTTTTTAACTTATAATTTTAATCCAGAACTGGTCATGCTTGATTTTGAATTAAGTGCTATAAATGCAGTGCGGAAAACATTCCCCAATTCTACCATTAAGGAATGCCTCCTCCATTTTTGTCAATCCATATGGAACATGTAATGGCATCAGGTCTAAAAGCTCAATTTAATAATAACGACGTTATTAGGAATGGTATACGGATGCTGATGGCATTACCGTTTATCCCTGTTGAGGACGTGCTTGATATTTTTGACCACTTGCTTGCAATCCTCGGCCCTACACTAGGGGATCTAGCAACGTATGTGGAAATAACTTATATACGAGGAAGGGAAGGCAGTGGGATGAGAGGAGCCATTCCTCCTAGGTTTGGTCTGGAATTATGGAGTGTATGGAGGTATATGAGCAAACTGTAAACAGACAACAGCGGACCAACAACGCCGTAGAAGGGTGGCACTCACGCTTCCAAAGAATGATTCTTACGCACCATCCACCAGTTGGACATATGTCATAGAGGATGTTATTCCTGCATCTTTCGTTTCGAGTATTTTTCTTTAAACGGATATTGAAGGAGAATCGATTTTTCATTCTACAAAGATATTCTACGACTGGTATTTTTTATGAACAAAGCAATTTGAATTAATGAAAGGAATCCTTTATGCTTCACTAAATATAATTAACCAATTTTTCAGAATTATTCTTTTGTGTGTGGGTATTTGTCGCCGTATGAGAGAGGCAGATTTTTGACCTTCTATATTTAACGTCATTTATCCGAAATCCTCAATCTATATTCATTGATTTGATTGAAGTCGCAAATACTCCCTAGATTTCGTGAAATACCTGCAATGGGATGTCTAAATTTACTTTGGGATATTTTTTCTTTCCAAGCAGTTTATATGAAAATCATTATTATGTTTAATTTTGAATTCCAGCGAGGTAATAAAGCAAGTTATTCCCTTGAAACACCGTTTGAAGTATTTTCCATAGATCGGAATTTTCAGGAGATTCAACTTTTTCGTAATTTTAATTTCTCCATGGGAAGTTATTTAACAAACAAATACACTTGGCATAAATGGAAATAAATGTCTTAACATCCCCATAGGAACTCATTCGTAAATTTACAAGTGGGGGATGCCACATCATTCTATAAGCACTCTTCTTACAGAGGAGGATATAGGATATAGGAGGATACTAATGTCTGGCCCAAACTACAATAGTTGGAGAGCTGAAATTTAATACATAGGTGAATCGAAAAAAATAATCAGGAAAAATTGCAACGTTTATTTTCTTGGCCGTTGAAAATTATAAACAATTTTACAAACATTTCATGGTTTAGGTACTTCTAAATGTGCTATGAAGCAGAAATTTTTTCTAATGTTAGAATTTGCCAAATAATGAATACGGGATTATAGAAATATGAAAATTTTTATTCGTTCGGCCGTAATAAATTCCTAAATGTTAAACAAACTGACTAATGTTTATGTATATTATGAAGATCTAGGAAGCTGAAAATGTTAACAAAGTTAGGAAATAATGTTCCATTAAAAATTACATAAAAGTTTTATATTGTGTCTGTTAAAAATTCATAAATGTTAAACAATGAAATTCATATAAATGCACTACTAGAGGCGCTATATCGATGAAATTTTGCTTAAATGTGAGGTATTCGTAAGCGTCCAAAATTACCAAATCAGAATGTTTCTCATACAACTGTTAAAGCAAGAGTGACAATATTCTTACCAATAATCTGAAGAAGGGGTGGATGTTATAGGAACATAGCCCTCTAGTGAAAGGCTATTCCATTCTATACTTCGTATTTGGGAAAAACCCTTTTGGCAGAATCCCAAAAATACTCTTTCCCGAGGTTACACACAATGGCGTGAACTTCGGTTGGTATAGATAGGAAGATGAAACGACTCCACGACCAGCGGCAACATTTATGAAAGCTTCTTTTGGCCATTTCGCTCAAAAGACAAAGGGTGTAAATGGACGGCATGCAAGACCAGATGTCCCAGTGAATGGTGGGTCGTAGTGGGGGAGGTAAACCTTTCCTCTTGTACCTGAGTTTTGGGTGGGACGGCGTCACAGCACGACACAAGTGCGAGGGGTACGGAGGAATTTGAAATCTAAGGTCTTTGAATGCTGGGGAAATCTAGTTAGCTCCTTTTGCCGTTCCTGCGAGAACGAAAAATTTTTAATTTCGTTCTCAACTCGGCGTTACTCGAACGAATATTTCGAAAGTCAGTACACATACGGAATGTTTCTAACACCGGAAAGGTAATTTTATGAAATATATTAAAATAATCGAGTTACTATCTGTATATTCAGCGATGCGCGAATTAGTTCAAATATGAAATGAACTAATCCTCACAAGCGTTGAAAAATGTTCTGAGAATATAGATAAAACAAAGATTACCTTAAATGAATCGCAGAGGAAGTTTAAACATTTATTGCCATTTCAGCCCCGAATTCCGTTTCTTCATTCATAAGTAAATCCTATGAAGATATTAACATTAAGAAAAAGTTGTGTATCAAATTTGTAGACTAATTTGAAGATTATTTAAAAACCGACTACAGTGAAAACCGGTTAACACGAATTGCTAGGGACCGACATACTTATTTCGTGTTATCCGAATTTCGAGTTAACCGACTTTCATGTTCACTGATTTAATGGTAACATTTTCATTTTTCAAATATGGAATTAGGCTCGTTGGCAAATCCATAATAGATATCTATAATAGGATGTAATACACAGCAGAAGATATTATCGCAAACATGGGAAAACCCTATCTCAAATGCCATTTCGCATAATCCAAAGAATTTTGCATGCATTTATTTTCGTTGGACCGAAACATATTTTCGTATTAAGCAGTATTTCGTGTAAACCGATTCGCGTTAGCGAATGAATATATACCTACTGAAAAGTATAGGCGCTGGAACGGACCGAGCACGCGTTTCATGTTAACCGATATTTCGTTTTAAGCGATTTCATATTAAGTGGTTTCCACTGTATAAAAAAATGAATTTTCATTCTTTTAGACGTTTGGTACAAAGTAGCGAATTACTACGCGTAATTGTAAGTAATTTTAAAAGCAACGAAAAATGCAAGGCAAAATATGCTATACAAGTTTCTTTGTGGGTGGGGGTGCGAGGTACCAAAGTATCAAAAATTTTCCTCTGTTCTGACTGAAACTCTCCTATTATGTTCCCCGACTGTCCTATAGAAGGGGTTTCCTTCAGATTCTTTCCGCACCCCCCTTTCTCTCCTCCTCATACTACACCCCCTCCATTTTCAATTTCTGGCTCCATATTCGTAATTTTTATAAAATTCCTAGTCGATTGATACCAATGTCCGCAGTATTTCCTTCGGTTTCCTCTCATACCCCATTTTCCCTCCCCCTCCTATTCCACCCCCTCCATTTTAAACTTTCCGCTTCTTATTCGTAATTGTTATAAAATTCCTAGTCCATCGATACCAATGTCCGCCGTTATTCACTCGGATTCCTTCCGCACCCCGTTTTCCTTCCTCCTCCTATTACACTCCCTCCATTTTTAATTTCTCGCTTCCTATTCGTAACTGTCATAAAATTCCTAGTCGATCGACACCAATGCCCGCAGTATTTCCTCCGGTTTCCTCTCGTACCCCCCTTTCCCTACCCCTCCTACTCCACCCCTCCATTTTTAACTTTCCGCTTCTTATTCGTAATTGTTACAAAATTCCTAGTCGATAGATGCCAATGTCCGCTGTGTTTCCCGCAGTATTTCCTCCGGTTTCCTCTCGTACTATCCCCCTTTCCCTCCCCCTCCTACTACACCCCCTACATTTTCAATTTTCGCTTCATATTCGTAATTGTTATAAAATTCGTAGTCGATCGATACCAATGTCGGCAGCGTTTCATTCGGATTGCTTCCGCACCTCCTTTTCCCTCCCACTCCTTCTGCACCCCCTCCATTTTCATTTTTTAGCTTCATATTCCTAATTGTTATAAAATTCCTAGTCGATAGATACCAATTTCCGCAGTATTTCCTTCGGATTGCTTCCGCACCTCCTTTTCCCTCCCACTCCTTCTGCACCACCTCCAATTTCATTTTTTAGCTTCATATTCGTAATTGTTATAAAATTCCTAGTCGATAGACACCAATTTCCGCAGTATATCCTTCGGATTGCTTCCGCACCTCCTTTTCCCTCCCACTCCTTCTGCACCCCTCCATTTCCATTTTTTAGCTTCATATTCGTAATTGTTATAAAATTCCTAGTCGATAGACACCAACTTCCGCAGTATTTCATTCGGATTGCTTCCGCACCTCCTTTTCCCTCCCACTCCTTCTGCACCCCCTCCATTTTCATTTTTTAGCTTCATATTCGTAATTGTTATAAAATTCCTAGTCGATAGACACCAATTTCCGCAGTATTTCCTTCGGATTCATTCCGTACCTCCTTTTCCCTCCCACTCCTTCTGCACCCCCTCCATTTTCATTTTTTAGCTTCATATTCGTAATTGTTATAAAATTCCTAGTCGATAGACACCAATTTCCGCAGTATTTCCTTCGGATTGCTTCCGCACCTCATTTTCCCTCCCACTCCTTCTGCACCCCCTCCATTTTCATTTTTTAGCTTCATATTCGTAATTGTTATAAAATTTCCTAGTTGATAGACACCAATGTCCGCAGTGTTTCCTTCGGATTCCTTCCGCACCTCCTTTTCCCTCCCACTCCTTCTGCACCCCCTCCATTTTCATTTTTTAGCTTCATATTCGTAATTGTTATAAAATTCCTAGTCGATAGACACCAATGTCCGCAGTGTTTCCTTCGGATTCCTTCCGTACCTCCTTTTCCCTCCCAATCCTTCTGCACCCCCTCCATTTTCATTTTTTAGCTTCATATTCGTAATTGTTATAAAATTCCTAGTCGATAGACACCAATTTCCACAGTATTTCCTTCGGATTGCCTCCGCACCTCCTTTTCCCTCCCACTCCTTCTGCACCCCCTCCATTTTTAATTTTTAGCTTCATATTCGTAATTGTTATAAAATTCCTAATCGATAGACACCAATTTCCGCAGTATTTCCTTCGGATTCCTTCCGCACCTCCTTTTCCCTCCCACTCCTTCTGCACCCCTCCATTTTTAATTTTCAGCTTAATATTCGAAATTGTTATAAAATTCCTAGTGGATAGACACCAATTTCCGCAGTATTTCCTTCGGATTGCTTCCGCACCTCCTTTTCCCTCCCACTCCTTCTGCACCCCCTCCATTTTTAATTTTTAGCTTCATATTGTTATAAAATTCCTAGTCGATAGACACCAATTTCCGCAGTATTTCCTTCGGATTGCTTCCGCACCTCCTTTTCCCTCCTACTCCTTCTGCACCCCTCCATTTTCATTTTTTAGCTTCATATTCGTAATTGTTATAAAATTCCTAGTCGATAGACACCAATTTGCACAGTATTTCCTTCGGATTGCTTCCGCACCTCCTTTTCCCTCCCACTCCTTCTGCACCCCCTCCATTTTTAATTTTTAGCTTCATATTCGTAATTGTTATAAAATTCCTAGTCGATAGACACCAATGTCCGCAGTGTTTCCTTCGGATTCCTTCCGCACCTCCTTTTCCCTCCCACTCCTTCTGCGCCCCTCCATTTTTAATTTTTAGCTTCATATTCGTAATTGTTATAAAATACCTAGTCGATAGACACCAATTTCCGCAGTATTTCCTTCGGATTGCTTCCGCACCTCCTTTTCCCTCCCACTCCTTCTGCACCCCCTCCATTTTTAATTTTTAGCTTCATATTCGTAATTGTTATAAAATTCCTAGTCGATAGACACCAATTTCCGCAGTATTTCCTTCGGATTGCTTCCGCACCTCCTTTTCCCTCCCACTCCTTCTGCACCCCCTCCATTTTCATTTTTTAGCTTCATATTCGTAATTGTTATAAAATTCCTAGTCGATAGACACCAATTTCCGCAGTATTTCCTTCGGATTGCTTCCGCACCTCCTTTTCCCTCCCACTCCTTCTGCACCCCCTCCTTTTTTAATTTTTTCGCCTTATATTCGTAATTGTTATAAAATTCCTAGTCGATAGACACCAATGTCCGCAGTGTTTCCTTCGGATTACTCCCTCTCCTTCAAACTCTCCTCCATCTTCAGGTTTGCCCTTCATATTTTTCATACTTCGAAATAAAGTCTCTGTGGACATATGCAAAAGTGGACAAAGAAAACAGTGGACGAAAAGGCTGTGGACATATACAAAAGTGGACAAAAAAAACAGTGGACGAAAAGACTGTGGACATATATAATAGTGGACATTAAGGCAGTGGACAAAAAGGCTGTGGACATAAACAAAAGTGGACATTAAGGCAGTGGACGAAACTTATTCCATGTTACACAGTTGTGTTTGCTTTCCCGTTTTTTCATACAGTTCATTAAAATATAATGTACGTTATTTATTGAAATGCCCAATCAATAAAGAAAAGCAAATAATATTTTATTTTTGCCTGTCTATTTCATAAGTAACCTTCTTCTGGTTCATCAAATCAACTTCACCCTTGTATTTGTTGTAGAATTTTACAATCTTGTGACATGGAATGTACGATCTCTCTATTGACATACGGCCAGTGGTGAATTGCTAAAAATTTAACAACCGGTTCTCTCACATTATATAGAACTGCCAGAAATTTAACAAACGGGTCTCTTTTTATTCTTTCTTAATGAAAAAACAAAATATTTTTGAAAATGTACACATTTTTAATTGTTTATTACCGATATTTTTGCAATCAAAAGTCTATTTACATATGAAAATACAAATTTCACAATATGTTGTGGGTCCTGTACAATAAATATATAATTTTAATATACATAACATAATTTTAAATTTGGGTTTAATTGCAAAATTTAGTGCACATAAAGGTAAAAATGACTCTATTATAATTTTTTCACATCAAGCACTTAATGTATATATGCACTACATTACTTTTATTTAAAACAAGGATACAAAAAGTATTTGTTAAAAATGTTATGATAAGTATGCTGCCAGAAATTAGCATCTTTCTATATTAACCCGAGATATTTAGGAGAGCTTATCGTTTCAAATAATGTCCTTAGAATGAGTCGGCAATTGTAAATTAACCTTAGTAAACACGAAAAGGAATGAAAAATCACGGAATAGCTATCGCTGTATTACAAGGTTTTATAAATTATATTCAGATAATTGATGAAAACAATAACTTTCTTAAGTATGGTTCAGGATTCCATAAATTTTGTTGTTTATCTAGCAAAGTTATGGATATAAAGTCTGAAATATATTCGACTGATATACTTGCTCTTTTAAAACTGCAAATATTATTCATCAACGAAAATGCCCTTTCAGCTTCTGCGGTACTAATTGCTATCGTTTTCGCAATATTTTTTGCTTTCTTAATTGTTATAGGGTCAGGATGATTATTAAATTTGGTATTATTTTCCACATAATCACGAAAATCGTTTATATTGATCTCAAATTTCAATAATGAGTTTAAACGATGAAGTTTTTCCTCTCCTGACATCCATGAATTAGGATCCACAATGTAGAAAATTAACAAAACACTGGCACTAGACGTAGATATCTCTTCCCGTATTCCAAAATCCTCAATCTTTGCACTGAAAGAACACATCCACTCCATAAATGTTTGCATGCGAACTGTTCCTTAACGATAATAAGCTAGTATACGTCGGGGAATTCTCTCTATTCCTTAACTGAATAATTTGTCAACATTGCCTAATAATTTGGGTTGGATGGAAGCGGATACATTTTACTCAATCTCGCGTTAAGAAAAATGTTAATCGATAAATTAATCAATCAATAATACCAATTAGCTTGTTTTGTGATCATACTCGCTGTTCTTTATTGAATAGAATTTGTACACAGCAAATTAGAAGATTGTATGCAACGAGTTCTAAATAAATCAAATTAAACACATTCCTCCAAAAGCCAAGTGTTAGCCGTAAACATAGTTACAGAAATTATTATTTTAAAACAATGAGTATTATATAACTAGTTCCATGAAATGGACTAAAATGTTTTGTCAATTATTTGGGCGTTCAATTTTCTTTAGAGCCTTTTAAACTTCATAAGCAAAAACTCCACGAAGACAGCGTTTTCTGGCATTATTTTCTCGTAATCTCACAGGAATTTCCTTAAATAATTCATTATGAATGTAGAAAAATATTTTCCAATATAAAATGTCTTTTATACCGCATTAATTAATTTTTGAAAATGTTTCGGAAGCCCTAGTTAACAAACGGTTTGCTAATTTGATATTAAATCTAACAACCGGTGCGAACCCGGTCCCAACTCACCACTGCATACGGCAGCCATAATTGCGATGGTCACATTCGATTCTGATGGAAATTCACCAGTGTCATCATCCACGATCACAGATAAAAGATCATGTAGAGTGAATCCACTGAAACATGCAAGAACGCAGGAAAGTCATTACTGAAATCATCATCTAGTGAAAATGAAATGTAAATATATGTTGTTAGGCCGGGTGTCCTTTTAACCCTGCGGTACTCGCGTGAATTTTTCGAGCATCAGTACTCACGTGTGGTGCTCCTGACACTCCACACGTATTTTTATTAAAACGGAAATTTATCATCAGTATTTGATAAATTTTTATTAGGTATTTTTTTTACTGTTTGTGATTATTTGTAAGTTAACTTTAGTTGATTTAAGATTGTAAATATATTTCGTAAGAAAAAGTCCGAGAATATACTTATGAACCTTTTCAGACATCAAAAGGTGAAGTGACGGTTGACAGATGCTCATAATATATTCATAACAATGTCATTGCTGTAAATAAAACCAGGAATTCCTCAAATGACTTGCACAAATGAGAAATCGCAGTATTCTGCAACACGCTCTGGCATACTTTATTTGAACACTTTAGAACGTCAGCATTTGCGCTAGATGCTTATGGCCCCTCAAAGATGTCTTTGATTCTATCTATTTTCATTCAATTTCTTTCTTGTTAGTGAAGAAATGTTTATGTGATATGCTGCTTAACATTTTAATGGTAAAATACATTAATATGCTGATTTTCAGTTATCTTCAACAATATCCATTTTGTAGGACCTTCTAAAATTTTGAAAACACACGATATGTACCAATTTACCATAAAATAAAACCACCGCGTATCTTAACTTTTTGTTTATTACCTTATTATTGTAACTTATGTTTAAATAACATTCTGCGCATTTCATTTAATATTTACTATATTACAATGTGTAATCTCATGAAGAGATGGGCTAGGCTTAACTTGAGGATTAAATGCATCCCGTAGTCTGGCAAATTACCTTATCCGGCTTCGGTCAGGTCCCAAGGTTGCCGGATTAGAGAGGTTCAACTGTATTACCGGTTGTTTTTAACAGTCACCTGTTGTAAACAAATTTAGATTCTAAAACAAAACATTATTTTAACATGAAATTTCCTCCGCATAATACGATCACACCTTCCGTCCATTATGGTAAAAATTTTATCTGATCCTGCGATCAGCCGAAGGCAAGAAATATGTCTCTTTGCACACTATTTTCGACAACATTGTATGATGCACAAAACCTCGCAAGAGCACGCATCCAGATTTCAGTTTTCTTCCAAAAACAGCGAATTTCATCCTGATTGTTCTATTTTAAATAATGAAACGTGCTATTTAGTTTCAAGATAGCAGGTGACAATAAAAATAGTCAACTCTTTGTTGTTAAAGGGTCGCCTTTAAATAAATACGTATTAATTTTCGAGATTCAATACATTCGAGACTGTGGGTTTTAACTACGATTTTAAAGTATAATAATTTAATCTATTTTAAATTACATGTATTTTAAACTAGCAATTTTTGTAATCATTATTATTGATTGGTAATATTATTATTTTCTTATGTTGCTCGTTTTCCTTACGAGATTTTCAACGAAAAATTTTCTTTCGTAATTTCGGGGTTTTGGTTCGTATAACGAAAACTTCGTAAATGTATGATTGGGACCGAGGGTTCCCCCGCCACGCCCAACTTCAATTTCCCGCGCTTTTCCGGTGTTCCTAGTAGTTCACGTGGGTATCGTCAGGTGACCGTGGTCCGGCGGTCCACCGTACCGCTGTGCCTCCGACGTCCCGGGGTCCCACCCACCCAGCGCTCTTGGACCCTCCCCCTCCACATTCCCGCGGCCCCCCTCGCCAGATTCATTGATGCCTCGGGACGATTCTCGAGAGCGAGGCGCCGGCAGCGATCACGGGTCCTCCCTCGCCACGCCCCCGATCGCGGAAACTTTTAGCTCCGCCCATCTTCAGCCTCCTCATTGGTGCGTCGCGACGCCCCCCCACTTATCCCGAATTTGAATTTTTTATCGCTTCTCGGCCTAAGGCTAAGATCAAAGTGTAGTATCTGTTCTTATCAGTTTAATATCTGATACGTCCCGCATTGCGGGACCAGTTTATTAATCTGATTTTTGGACCATGATAGGGTTGAAAGAGTTCACTCTTAACCTATCAAGGGTTGGCCTGACATTGCAGTATCGTCAGGATCGGCCCATAATAAATAAACCCAGTAACGTTAAGTGTTGTAAAGTTTGAAGTGGTGTTTGTACGTACGATGAGCAGCACATCATTTTCGTCAGATCACTTCTGATGTAATAATTAATTGCCGCAATCACTGTTGCAGAATTTTGCATGTAATCCTCAATTTCTCCCACTAGTTCTTGCGCTTTTTTCCCCATTCTGTAATCTCTGAGTGATCCAGTGTCCCTTATCGTCAACCAGGATCAACCGTACCAGATTTCAACTCAATAGCTCATCTGGAAGTTTCACTTCCAGCTCGAGCGCCTACTAGTGTTGGGCTGTCCGTACGTCTGCATGTTCGTTCTCGGCTTCTACCACACGGATTCTCATGGAATTTTATATTAAGGACTTGCAGTCAAAGAAAATAAGAGTCACATAAGCCAATCTGGGGTACCACCTTACTGGTGATAAAAAAATGAACCTTCCGTCATATCTCGTAAAGTATTGCTTATATCAAAATATTTTTGAAATAAAAATTGTAGAACTGGTAGAGTATTTCTTTTCCTATAAATTTTTATCATAGGAGTAGTCATTATCAAGAAAATCAAATAAAAATGTCTTAATTCGAGTTGAACTTAGAAATTTTCTTCCATGGTTACACTTCTTCATTGTTGCTAACATAAACAATCTCACAAAAATACGTTTTATTTCTATATAATATGTAAAAATTACGTCCATTTCACCGTCAATGTAAGATAATACCTTTCTTGTTACAAAGTACAGGATTTCTTACAGGTAAATGAAATGTACACCAACTATGTGGAAACGTGAAGTATAAAAATGTATGCATTTTAACGCTTTTGTTTACGAGAAATCTATTATTATTTACGAATAAAACCTCCGTATCGCACTAAGAACCATTTTTAACATCTAAGCAACCGGCTGCTGGTGCTACAATGTTGCCAAGTCTAAAATTGTAAAATAGCTCATCTGGAAGTGACTTATAATTTTCATCTTCATATGGAGGCCAAACAGCCCCTAAAACTTCAGATTTCCACAATGTCAGATTTCTTCCATCTGTTGTGACATAAAACCTGTAATCGTGCCAAAGCAGCCCTAAAATATTGTAATTTTTACAATTTCGTTTTTTCTCCTTTGGTTTGCTGAATGTCAAGTCTCTAGCTCAGTGGTCCTCAACCTTTTGCCTCTTGCGCCCCACCCACCACCTTTTCAAGAAAAGAAGATTCTGAGGCTGCAACCAAAAAAAGACCCGGGTTCGACTCCAGGAGAGCATTTCTGTGTCCCGTAGGAAAACACGTAAAATATGACATTTTGGTGTGCAGGCTTTCTCTCTTTTGCAAATTAAAATTAGAAAAAATTGATGCACAATCACTGTACGTAGACTGCTTTAAAGAAGTATTTACAAATTTTCTTATTCTTATCGTCGATTTACGCCTTCTGTTCGAAATTACTCACATTTAGTGATTGTGTGACAGATTCTGAGCAAATATCGTGCTTTTATCCTTTTCCTGGACAACAAATGTCATTGTTGAGACTCGAGATTCCAATTATTGCCTCAATATTCATACGTCATAGGATGGGAATACGAAGCATTTATCGAGCGAGAGGGATGGGGGTGGGAGGGGGATAACGGCAATATAACTTTCTTTCCCGTCATATTGACTGGCATTTACGCTAAGTACTTAAGTATTGTAGATATGAAATTTAAAAAATATTCAATAAACCTTCAAGCTTCTCTGTGTTTATTATTAAAAATGCTGGCAACATTTCAAATTTGAAATGCAGGCTTCTCTAGTCATAATATAATGACCTTCATATTATGTCATAATTGAATAATATAATAGCCCAGGTCTGTTGGTTGGTCACGCTTTCACGATGGCCGATATAGAGGGTTTTAACAAACTTCCCGAATAGGTAGAAGATTGGCAAGGATGCTTGATTAACATATTTTAAGGTAATGACGAAAATAAATCTCCAAAAAGTCCTGGGTTCGACTCCAAGGAAGACATTTCCATTTTCCGTAAGGTAACATGTAAAAATCAATTTTCTGATGTGCGGGTTTTTATTGTTTTGGAAATTAAAATTAGAAGGAATTAACCTACGATCTTCGGATCTGAACCATTTTGAAGAAAAAATTACAAAGTTTCTTATTCTGTTCATTTTTTTCCGCATACATTTCGAAATCGCTCATGTTATACGTTTAATTCACATATTTTGTGGAAATATTGCCATTTTAACGGAATGTTGCCTTGGCTACCAATTCCATTGTTATACCTCGATATCATATTGTTATTTCAAACCTTATGGATGTAAACGTGCTTTGAATGCTTTTAATACGAGAGAGAGGGGGGAGGATGAGAGAGGTTGTGAGAGGGTTGGAAAGAGAGGCAGCTATTTTAAGTTTAACTAAAGGTAGCCCGTCAACAACAGAATATTCACTAGAAATGTTGTATATAATAATAATATTTATTCCACATAAATAGTATATAACATATAAAAAAGTTAAATTTTATTTAGTGGAATATAGGTACCCCAGAGGAAAACCTGATTTGGGGTTACCATCCAGTAAATTTACACTGAAGGCAGGCAAATGGCCTTTATGTCCACTCTTATATGTCCACAGCCTTTTCGTCCACTGCCTTAATGTCCACTTTTGTTTATGTCCACAGCCTTTTTGTCCACTGCCTTAATGTCCACCATTATATATGTCCACAGTCTTTTCGTCCACTGTTTTTTTTGTCCACTTTTGTATATGTCCACAGCCTTTTCGTCCACTGTTTTCTTTGTCCACTTTTGCATATGTCCACTGAGACTTTATTTCGAAGTATGAAAAATATGAAGGGCAAACCTGAAGATGGAGGAGAGTTTGAAGGAGAGGGAGTAATCCGAAGGAAACACTGCGGACATTGGTGTCTATCGACTAGGAATTTTATAACAATTCCGAATATAAGGGGAAAAAATTAAAAATGGAGGGGGTGCAGAAGGAGTGGGAGGGAAAAGGATGTGCGGAAGCAATCCGAAGGAAATACTGCGGACATTGGTATCGATCGACTAGGAATTTTATAACAATTACGAATATGAAGCTAAAAAATGAAAATGGAGGGGGTGCAGAAGGAGTGGGAGGGAAAAGGAGGTGCGGAAGCAATCCGAAGGAAATACTGCGGAAATTGGTGTCTATCGACTAGGAATTTTATAACAATTACGAATATGAAGCTAAAAAATGAAAATGGAGGGGGTGCAGAAGGAGTGGGAGGGAAAAGGAGGTACGGAAGGAATCCGAAGGAAATACTGCGGAAATTGGTGTCTATCGACTAGGAATTTTATAACAATTACGAATATGAAGCTAAAAAATGATAATGGAGGGGGTGCAGAAGGAGTGGGAGGGAAAAGGAGGTGCGGAAGGAATCCGAAGGTAATACTGCGGACATTGGTATCGATCGACTAGGAATTTTATAACAATTACGAATATGAAGCTAAAAAATGAAAATGGAGGGGGTGCAGAAGGAATGGGAGGGAAAAGGAGGTGCGGAAGCAATCCGAAGGAAATACTGCGGAAATTGGTATCGATCGACTAGGAATTTTATAACAATTACGAATGTGAAGCGAAAAATTGAAAATGGAGGGGGTGCAGTAGGAGGGGGAGGGAAAAGGAGGTGCGGAAGGAATCCGAAGGAAACACTGCGGACATTGGTATCGATCGATTAGGAATTTTATAGCAATTACGAATATGAAGCGAAAAATTGGAAATGGAGTGGTGTAGTATGAGGGGGAGGGAAATGGTGGTACGAGAGGAATCCGAAGGAAACGCGGCGGACATTCGTATCGGTCGACTAGGAATTTTGTAACAATTACGAATAAGTAGCGAGAAGTTGAAAATGGAGGGGGAGGGAAAACGGGGTGCGGAAGGAATCCGAAGGAAACACTGCGGACATTGGTATCGATCGACTAGGAATTTTATAACCTTTACGAATAACAAGCGAAGGATGTAAAATGGAGGGGATGTAGTAGGAGGGGGAGGAAAAACCTGGTACGAGAAGAATCTGAAGGAAACACTGCGGACATTTGTGTCGATCGACTAGGAATTTTATAAGATTTATAAATATGAAGCGAAAAATTAAAAATAGAGGGGGTGGGGGGATACGAGGGGTAGGGAAAAGGTGGTGTGGAAGAAATCCGAATGAAACATTGCGGACATTGGTGTCTATCGACTAGGAATTTTATATTTTATTCATCCAGGATGATCAATTCTGATAATGAATCTGAAAGACAAGGACAAGAGTAAGCTGCAGCTCTATGAAGCATTGAAAGTACGTTCTCATAGCTGGGAAAGCAGAAGTAGCTTCTATATCTTAGGGATCCAATTCTTTCGTTAGTATTTCACTATCTTATTAGGCAAAAAATTTTATTTTTGAATTTTTTAAAAACCTTTTCTCATTATATAAACTTGAGTTGCATGGGGACCCAAGCAGTTGTGCAGGGGCACTCAGATCTATGTGGATGCCACTTTCAAAACAACGCCTAAGCTATTTTTCCATCTATATACAATACATGATGTGGTGCAGGGGCGTGTATTTACATTTGTATATTGCTTAACGAGAAGAACAGACGAAGGTTCTAATGCATCAATATTTTAACAACTCAAACAACACTGTGACTTTTTAACTTATAATTTTAATCCAGAACTGGTCATGCTTGATTTTGAATTAAGTGCTATAAATGCAGTGCGGAAAACATTCCCCAATTCTACCATTAAGGAATGCCTCCTCCATTTTTGTCAATCCATATGGAACATGTAATGGCATCAGGTCTAAAAGCTCAATTTAATAATAACGACGTTATTAGGAATGGTATACGGATGCTGATGGCATTACCGTTTATCCCTGTTGAGGACGTGCTTGATATTTTTGACCACTTGCTTGCAATCCTCGGCCCTACACTAGGGGATCTAGCAACGTATGTGGAAATAACTTATATACGAGGAAGGGAAGGCAGTGGGATGAGAGGAGCCATTCCTCCTAGGTTTGGTCTGGAATTATGGAGTGTATGGAGGTATATGAGCAAACTGTAAACAGACAACAGCGGACCAACAACGCCGTAGAAGGGTGGCACTCACGCTTCCAAAGAATGATTCTTACGCACCATCCACCAGTTGGACATATGTCATAGAGGATGTTATTCCTGCATCTTTCGTTTCGAGTATTTTTCTTTAAACGGATATTGAAGGAGAATCGATTTTTCATTCTACAAAGATATTCTACGACTGGTATTTTTTATGAACAAAGCAATTTGAATTAATGAAAGGAATCCTTTATGCTTCACTAAATATAATTAACCAATTTTTCAGAATTATTCTTTTGTGTGTGGGTATTTGTCGCCGTATGAGAGAGGCAGATTTTTGACCTTCTATATTTAACGTCATTTATCCGAAATCCTCAATCTATATTCATTGATTTGATTGAAGTCGCAAATACTCCCTAGATTTCGTGAAATACCTGCAATGGGATGTCTAAATTTACTTTGGGATATTTTTTCTTTCCAAGCAGTTTATATGAAAATCATTATTATGTTTAATTTTGAATTCCAGCGAGGTAATAAAGCAAGTTATTCCCTTGAAACACCGTTTGAAGTATTTTCCATAGATCGGAATTTTCAGGAGATTCAACTTTTTCGTAATTTTAATTTCTCCATGGGAAGTTATTTAACAAACAAATACACTTGGCATAAATGGAAATAAATGTCTTAACATCCCCATAGGAACTCATTCGTAAATTTACAAGTGGGGGATGCCACATCATTCTATAAGCACTCTTCTTACAGAGGAGGATATAGGATATAGGAGGATACTAATGTCTGGCCCAAACTACAATAGTTGGAGAGCTGAAATTTAATACATAGGTGAATCGAAAAAAATAATCAGGAAAAATTGCAACGTTTATTTTCTTGGCCGTTGAAAATTATAAACAATTTTACAAACATTTCATGGTTTAGGTACTTCTAAATGTGCTATGAAGCAGAAATTTTTTCTAATGTTAGAATTTGCCAAATAATGAATACGGGATTATAGAAATATGAAAATTTTTATTCGTTCGGCCGTAATAAATTCCTAAATGTTAAACAAACTGACTAATGTTTATGTATATTATGAAGATCTAGGAAGCTGAAAATGTTAACAAAGTTAGGAAATAATGTTCCATTAAAAATTACATAAAAGTTTTATATTGTGTCTGTTAAAAATTCATAAATGTTAAACAATGAAATTCATATAAATGCACTACTAGAGGCGCTATATCGATGAAATTTTGCTTAAATGTGAGGTATTCGTAAGCGTCCAAAATTACCAAATCAGAATGTTTCTCATACAACTGTTAAAGCAAGAGTGACAATATTCTTACCAATAATCTGAAGAAGGGGTGGATGTTATAGGAACATAGCCCTCTAGTGAAAGGCTATTCCATTCTATACTTCGTATTTGGGAAAAACCCTTTTGGCAGAATCCCAAAAATACTCTTTCCCGAGGTTACACACAATGGCGTGAACTTCGGTTGGTATAGATAGGAAGATGAAACGACTCCACGACCAGCGGCAACATTTATGAAAGCTTCTTTTGGCCATTTCGCTCAAAAGACAAAGGGTGTAAATGGACGGCATGCAAGACCAGATGTCCCAGTGAATGGTGGGTCGTAGTGGGGGAGGTAAACCTTTCCTCTTGTACCTGAGTTTTGGGTGGGACGGCGTCACAGCACGACACAAGTGCGAGGGGTACGGAGGAATTTGAAATCTAAGGTCTTTGAATGCTGGGGAAATCTAGTTAGCTCCTTTTGCCGTTCCTGCGAGAACGAAAAATTTTTAATTTCGTTCTCAACTCGGCGTTACTCGAACGAATATTTCGAAAGTCAGTACACATACGGAATGTTTCTAACACCGGAAAGGTAATTTTATGAAATATATTAAAATAATCGAGTTACTATCTGTATATTCAGCGATGCGCGAATTAGTTCAAATATGAAATGAACTAATCCTCACAAGCGTTGAAAAATGTTCTGAGAATATAGATAAAACAAAGATTACCTTAAATGAATCGCAGAGGAAGTTTAAACATTTATTGCCATTTCAGCCCCGAATTCCGTTTCTTCATTCATAAGTAAATCCTATGAAGATATTAACATTAAGAAAAAGTTGTGTATCAAATTTGTAGACTAATTTGAAGATTATTTAAAAACCGACTACAGTGAAAACCGGTTAACACGAATTGCTAGGGACCGACATACTTATTTCGTGTTATCCGAATTTCGAGTTAACCGACTTTCATGTTCACTGATTTAATGGTAACATTTTCATTTTTCAAATATGGAATTAGGCTCGTTGGCAAATCCATAATAGATATCTATAATAGGATGTAATACACAGCAGAAGATATTATCGCAAACATGGGAAAACCCTATCTCAAATGCCATTTCGCATAATCCAAAGAATTTTGCATGCATTTATTTTCGTTGGACCGAAACATATTTTCGTATTAAGCAGTATTTCGTGTAAACCGATTCGCGTTAGCGAATGAATATATACCTACTGAAAAGTATAGGCGCTGGAACGGACCGAGCACGCGTTTCATGTTAACCGATATTTCGTTTTAAGCGATTTCATATTAAGTGGTTTCCACTGTATAAAAAAATGAATTTTCATTCTTTTAGACGTTTGGTACAAAGTAGCGAATTACTACGCGTAATTGTAAGTAATTTTAAAAGCAACGAAAAATGCAAGGCAAAATATGCTATACAAGTTTCTTTGTGGGTGGGGGTGCGAGGTACCAAAGTATCAAAAATTTTCCTCTGTTCTGACTGAAACTCTCCTATTATGTTCCCCGACTGTCCTATAGAAGGGGTTTCCTTCAGATTCTTTCCGCACCCCCCTTTCTCTCCTCCTCATACTACACCCCCTCCATTTTCAATTTCTGGCTCCATATTCGTAATTTTTATAAAATTCCTAGTCGATTGATACCAATGTCCGCAGTATTTCCTTCGGTTTCCTCTCATACCCCATTTTCCCTCCCCCTCCTATTCCACCCCCTCCATTTTAAACTTTCCGCTTCTTATTCGTAATTGTTATAAAATTCCTAGTCCATCGATACCAATGTCCGCCGTTATTCACTCGGATTCCTTCCGCACCCCGTTTTCCTTCCTCCTCCTATTACACTCCCTCCATTTTTAATTTCTCGCTTCCTATTCGTAACTGTCATAAAATTCCTAGTCGATCGACACCAATGCCCGCAGTATTTCCTCCGGTTTCCTCTCGTACCCCCCTTTCCCTACCCCTCCTACTCCACCCCTCCATTTTTAACTTTCCGCTTCTTATTCGTAATTGTTACAAAATTCCTAGTCGATAGATGCCAATGTCCGCTGTGTTTCCCGCAGTATTTCCTCCGGTTTCCTCTCGTACTATCCCCCTTTCCCTCCCCCTCCTACTACACCCCCTACATTTTCAATTTTCGCTTCATATTCGTAATTGTTATAAAATTCGTAGTCGATCGATACCAATGTCGGCAGCGTTTCATTCGGATTGCTTCCGCACCTCCTTTTCCCTCCCACTCCTTCTGCACCCCCTCCATTTTCATTTTTTAGCTTCATATTCCTAATTGTTATAAAATTCCTAGTCGATAGATACCAATTTCCGCAGTATTTCCTTCGGATTGCTTCCGCACCTCCTTTTCCCTCCCACTCCTTCTGCACCACCTCCAATTTCATTTTTTAGCTTCATATTCGTAATTGTTATAAAATTCCTAGTCGATAGACACCAATTTCCGCAGTATATCCTTCGGATTGCTTCCGCACCTCCTTTTCCCTCCCACTCCTTCTGCACCCCTCCATTTCCATTTTTTAGCTTCATATTCGTAATTGTTATAAAATTCCTAGTCGATAGACACCAACTTCCGCAGTATTTCATTCGGATTGCTTCCGCACCTCCTTTTCCCTCCCACTCCTTCTGCACCCCCTCCATTTTCATTTTTTAGCTTCATATTCGTAATTGTTATAAAATTCCTAGTCGATAGACACCAATTTCCGCAGTATTTCCTTCGGATTCATTCCGTACCTCCTTTTCCCTCCCACTCCTTCTGCACCCCCTCCATTTTCATTTTTTAGCTTCATATTCGTAATTGTTATAAAATTCCTAGTCGATAGACACCAATTTCCGCAGTATTTCCTTCGGATTGCTTCCGCACCTCATTTTCCCTCCCACTCCTTCTGCACCCCCTCCATTTTCATTTTTTAGCTTCATATTCGTAATTGTTATAAAATTTCCTAGTTGATAGACACCAATGTCCGCAGTGTTTCCTTCGGATTCCTTCCGCACCTCCTTTTCCCTCCCACTCCTTCTGCACCCCCTCCATTTTCATTTTTTAGCTTCATATTCGTAATTGTTATAAAATTCCTAGTCGATAGACACCAATGTCCGCAGTGTTTCCTTCGGATTCCTTCCGTACCTCCTTTTCCCTCCCAATCCTTCTGCACCCCCTCCATTTTCATTTTTTAGCTTCATATTCGTAATTGTTATAAAATTCCTAGTCGATAGACACCAATTTCCACAGTATTTCCTTCGGATTGCCTCCGCACCTCCTTTTCCCTCCCACTCCTTCTGCACCCCCTCCATTTTTAATTTTTAGCTTCATATTCGTAATTGTTATAAAATTCCTAATCGATAGACACCAATTTCCGCAGTATTTCCTTCGGATTCCTTCCGCACCTCCTTTTCCCTCCCACTCCTTCTGCACCCCTCCATTTTTAATTTTCAGCTTAATATTCGAAATTGTTATAAAATTCCTAGTGGATAGACACCAATTTCCGCAGTATTTCCTTCGGATTGCTTCCGCACCTCCTTTTCCCTCCCACTCCTTCTGCACCCCCTCCATTTTTAATTTTTAGCTTCATATTGTTATAAAATTCCTAGTCGATAGACACCAATTTCCGCAGTATTTCCTTCGGATTGCTTCCGCACCTCCTTTTCCCTCCTACTCCTTCTGCACCCCTCCATTTTCATTTTTTAGCTTCATATTCGTAATTGTTATAAAATTCCTAGTCGATAGACACCAATTTGCACAGTATTTCCTTCGGATTGCTTCCGCACCTCCTTTTCCCTCCCACTCCTTCTGCACCCCCTCCATTTTTAATTTTTAGCTTCATATTCGTAATTGTTATAAAATTCCTAGTCGATAGACACCAATGTCCGCAGTGTTTCCTTCGGATTCCTTCCGCACCTCCTTTTCCCTCCCACTCCTTCTGCGCCCCTCCATTTTTAATTTTTAGCTTCATATTCGTAATTGTTATAAAATACCTAGTCGATAGACACCAATTTCCGCAGTATTTCCTTCGGATTGCTTCCGCACCTCCTTTTCCCTCCCACTCCTTCTGCACCCCCTCCTTTTTTAATTTTTAGCTTCATATTCGTAATTGTTATAAAATTCCTAGTCGATAGACACCAATTTCCGCAGTATTTCCTTCGGATTGCTTCCGCACCTCCTTTTCCCTCCCACTCCTTCTGCACCCCCTCCATTTTCATTTTTTAGCTTCATATTCGTAATTGTTATAAAATTCCTAGTCGATAGACACCAATTTCCGCAGTATTTCCTTCGGATTGCTTCCGCACCTCCTTTTCCCTCCCACTCCTTCTGCACCCCCTCCTTTTTTAATTTTTTCGCCTTATATTCGTAATTGTTATAAAATTCCTAGTCGATAGACACCAATGTCCGCAGTGTTTCCTTCGGATTACTCCCTCTCCTTCAAACTCTCCTCCATCTTCAGGTTTGCCCTTCATATTTTTCATACTTCGAAATAAAGTCTCTGTGGACATATGCAAAAGTGGACAAAGAAAACAGTGGACGAAAAGGCTGTGGACATATACAAAAGTGGACAAAAAAAACAGTGGACGAAAAGACTGTGGACATATATAATAGTGGACATTAAGGCAGTGGACAAAAAGGCTGTGGACATAAACAAAAGTGGACATTAAGGCAGTGGACGAAACTTATTCCATGTTACACAGTTGTGTTTGCTTTCCCGTTTTTTCATACAGTTCATTAAAATATAATGTACGTTATTTATTGAAATGCCCAATCAATAAAGAAAAGCAAATAATATTTTATTTTTGCCTGTCTATTTCATAAGTAACCTTCTTCTGGTTCATCAAATCAACTTCACCCTTGTATTTGTTGTAGAATTTTACAATCTTGTGACATGGAATGTACGATCTCTCTATTGACATACGGCCAGTGGTGAATTGCTAAAAATTTAACAACCGGTTCTCTCACATTATATAGAACTGCCAGAAATTTAACAAACGGGTCTCTTTTTATTCTTTCTTAATGAAAAAACAAAATATTTTTGAAAATGTACACATTTTTAATTGTTTATTACCGATATTTTTGCAATCAAAAGTCTATTTACATATGAAAATACAAATTTCACAATATGTTGTGGGTCCTGTACAATAAATATATAATTTTAATATACATAACATAATTTTAAATTTGGGTTTAATTGCAAAATTTAGTGCACATAAAGGTAAAAATGACTCTATTATAATTTTTTCACATCAAGCACTTAATGTATATATGCACTACATTACTTTTATTTAAAACAAGGATACAAAAAGTATTTGTTAAAAATGTTATGATAAGTATGCTGCCAGAAATTAGCATCTTTCTATATTAACCCGAGATATTTAGGAGAGCTTATCGTTTCAAATAATGTCCTTAGAATGAGTCGGCAATTGTAAATTAACCTTAGTAAACACGAAAAGGAATGAAAAATCACGGAATAGCTATCGCTGTATTACAAGGTTTTATAAATTATATTCAGATAATTGATGAAAACAATAACTTTCTTAAGTATGGTTCAGGATTCCATAAATTTTGTTGTTTATCTAGCAAAGTTATGGATATAAAGTCTGAAATATATTCGACTGATATACTTGCTCTTTTAAAACTGCAAATATTATTCATCAACGAAAATGCCCTTTCAGCTTCTGCGGTACTAATTGCTATCGTTTTCGCAATATTTTTTGCTTTCTTAATTGTTATAGGGTCAGGATGATTATTAAATTTGGTATTATTTTCCACATAATCACGAAAATCGTTTATATTGATCTCAAATTTCAATAATGAGTTTAAACGATGAAGTTTTTCCTCTCCTGACATCCATGAATTAGGATCCACAATGTAGAAAATTAACAAAACACTGGCACTAGACGTAGATATCTCTTCCCGTATTCCAAAATCCTCAATCTTTGCACTGAAAGAACACATCCACTCCATAAATGTTTGCATGCGAACTGTTCCTTAACGATAATAAGCTAGTATACGTCGGGGAATTCTCTCTATTCCTTAACTGAATAATTTGTCAACATTGCCTAATAATTTGGGTTGGATGGAAGCGGATACATTTTACTCAATCTCGCGTTAAGAAAAATGTTAATCGATAAATTAATCAATCAATAATACCAATTAGCTTGTTTTGTGATCATACTCGCTGTTCTTTATTGAATAGAATTTGTACACAGCAAATTAGAAGATTGTATGCAACGAGTTCTAAATAAATCAAATTAAACACATTCCTCCAAAAGCCAAGTGTTAGCCGTAAACATAGTTACAGAAATTATTATTTTAAAACAATGAGTATTATATAACTAGTTCCATGAAATGGACTAAAATGTTTTGTCAATTATTTGGGCGTTCAATTTTCTTTAGAGCCTTTTAAACTTCATAAGCAAAAACTCCACGAAGACAGCGTTTTCTGGCATTATTTTCTCGTAATCTCACAGGAATTTCCTTAAATAATTCATTATGAATGTAGAAAAATATTTTCCAATATAAAATGTCTTTTATACCGCATTAATTAATTTTTGAAAATGTTTCGGAAGCCCTAGTTAACAAACGGTTTGCTAATTTGATATTAAATCTAACAACCGGTGCGAACCCGGTCCCAACTCACCACTGCATACGGCAGCCATAATTGCGATGGTCACATTCGATTCTGATGGAAATTCACCAGTGTCATCATCCACGATCACAGATAAAAGATCATGTAGAGTGAATCCACTGAAACATGCAAGAACGCAGGAAAGTCATTACTGAAATCATCATCTAGTGAAAATGAAATGTAAATATATGTTGTTAGGCCGGGTGTCCTTTTAACCCTGCGGTACTCGCGTGAATTTTTCGAGCATCAGTACTCACGTGTGGTGCTCCTGACACTCCACACGTATTTTTATTAAAACGGAAATTTATCATCAGTATTTGATAAATTTTTATTAGGTATTTTTTTTACTGTTTGTGATTATTTGTAAGTTAACTTTAGTTGATTTAAGATTGTAAATATATTTCGTAAGAAAAAGTCCGAGAATATACTTATGAACCTTTTCAGACATCAAAAGGTGAAGTGACGGTTGACAGATGCTCATAATATATTCATAACAATGTCATTGCTGTAAATAAAACCAGGAATTCCTCAAATGACTTGCACAAATGAGAAATCGCAGTATTCTGCAACACGCTCTGGCATACTTTATTTGAACACTTTAGAACGTCAGCATTTGCGCTAGATGCTTATGGCCCCTCAAAGATGTCTTTGATTCTATCTATTTTCATTCAATTTCTTTCTTGTTAGTGAAGAAATGTTTATGTGATATGCTGCTTAACATTTTAATGGTAAAATACATTAATATGCTGATTTTCAGTTATCTTCAACAATATCCATTTTGTAGGACCTTCTAAAATTTTGAAAACACACGATATGTACCAATTTACCATAAAATAAAACCACCGCGTATCTTAACTTTTTGTTTATTACCTTATTATTGTAACTTATGTTTAAATAACATTCTGCGCATTTCATTTAATATTTACTATATTACAATGTGTAATCTCATGAAGAGATGGGCTAGGCTTAACTTGAGGATTAAATGCATCCCGTAGTCTGGCAAATTACCTTATCCGGCTTCGGTCAGGTCCCAAGGTTGCCGGATTAGAGAGGTTCAACTGTATTACCGGTTGTTTTTAACAGTCACCTGTTGTAAACAAATTTAGATTCTAAAACAAAACATTATTTTAACATGAAATTTCCTCCGCATAATACGATCACACCTTCCGTCCATTATGGTAAAAATTTTATCTGATCCTGCGATCAGCCGAAGGCAAGAAATATGTCTCTTTGCACACTATTTTCGACAACATTGTATGATGCACAAAACCTCGCAAGAGCACGCATCCAGATTTCAGTTTTCTTCCAAAAACAGCGAATTTCATCCTGATTGTTCTATTTTAAATAATGAAACGTGCTATTTAGTTTCAAGATAGCAGGTGACAATAAAAAGTCAACTCTTTGTTGTTAAAGGGTCGCCTTTAAATAAATACGTATTAATTTTCGAGATTCAATACATTCGAGACTGTGGGTTTTAACTACGATTTTAAAGTATAATAATTTAATCTATTTTAAATTACATGTATTTTAAACTAGCAATTTTTGTAATCATTATTATTGATTGGTAATATTATTATTTTCTTATGTTGCTCGTTTTCCTTACGAGATTTTCAACGAAAAATTTTCTTTCGTAATTTCGGGGTTTTGGTTCGTATAACGAAAACTTCGTAAATGTATGATTGGGACCGAGGGTTCCCCCGCCACGCCCAACTTCAATTTCCCGCGCTTTTCCGGTGTTCCTAGTAGTTCACGTGGGTATCGTCAGGTGACCGTGGTCCGGCGGTCCACCGTACCGCTGTGCCTCCGACGTCCCGGGGTCCCACCCACCCAGCGCTCTTGGACCCTCCCCCTCCACATTCCCGCGGCCCCCCTCGCCAGATTCATTGATGCCTCGGGACGATTCTCGAGAGCGAGGCGCCGGCAGCGATCACGGGTCCTCCCTCGCCACGCCCCCGATCGCGGAAACTTTTAGCTCCGCCCATCTTCAGCCTCCTCATTGGTGCGTCGCGACGCCCCCCCACTTATCCCGAATTTGAATTTTTTATCGCTTCTCGGCCTAAGGCTAAGATCAAAGTGTAGTATCTGTTCTTATCAGTTTAATATCTGATACGTCCCGCATTGCGGGACCAGTTTATTAATCTGATTTTTGGACCATGATAGGGTTGAAAGAGTTCACTCTTAACCTATCAAGGGTTGGCCTGACATTGCAGTATCGTCAGGATCGGCCCATAATAAATAAACCCAGTAACGTTAAGTGTTGTAAAGTTTGAAGTGGTGTTTGTACGTACGATGAGCAGCACATCATTTTCGTCAGATCACTTCTGATGTAATAATTAATTGCCGCAATCACTGTTGCAGAATTTTGCATGTAATCCTCAATTTCTCCCACTAGTTCTTGCGCTTTTTTCCCCATTCTGTAATCTCTGAGTGATCCAGTGTCCCTTATCGTCAACCAGGATCAACCGTACCAGATTTCAACTCAATAGCTCATCTGGAAGTTTCACTTCCAGCTCGAGCGCCTACTAGTGTTGGGCTGTCCGTACGTCTGCATGTTCGTTCTCGGCTTCTACCACACGGATTCTCATGGAATTTTATATTAAGGACTTGCAGTCAAAGAAAATAAGAGTCACATAAGCCAATCTGGGGTACCACCTTACTGGTGATAAAAAAATGAACCTTCCGTCATATCTCGTAAAGTATTGCTTATATCAAAATATTTTTGAAATAAAAATTGTAGAACTGGTAGAGTATTTCTTTTCCTATAAATTTTTATCATAGGAGTAGTCATTATCAAGAAAATCAAATAAAAATGTCTTAATTCGAGTTGAACTTAGAAATTTTCTTCCATGGTTACACTTCTTCATTGTTGCTAACATAAACAATCTCACAAAAATACGTTTTATTTCTATATAATATGTAAAAATTACGTCCATTTCACCGTCAATGTAAGATAATACCTTTCTTGTTACAAAGTACAGGATTTCTTACAGGTAAATGAAATGTACACCAACTATGTGGAAACGTGAAGTATAAAAATGTATGCATTTTAACGCTTTTGTTTACGAGAAATCTATTATTATTTACGAATAAAACCTCCGTATCGCACTAAGAACCATTTTTAACATCTAAGCAACCGGCTGCTGGTGCTACAATGTTGCCAAGTCTAAAATTGTAAAATAGCTCATCTGGAAGTGACTTATAATTTTCATCTTCATATGGAGGCCAAACAGCCCCTAAAACTTCAGATTTCCACAATGTCAGATTTCTTCCATCTGTTGTGACATAAAACCTGTAATCGTGCCAAAGCAGCCCTAAAATATTGTAATTTTTACAATTTCGTTTTTTCTCCTTTGGTTTGCTGAATGTCAAGTCTCTAGCTCAGTGGTCCTCAACCTTTTGCCTCTTGCGCCCCACCCACCACCTTTTCAAGAAAAGAAGATTCTGAGGCTGCAACCAAAAAAAGACCCGGGTTCGACTCCAGGAGAGCATTTCTGTGTCCCGTAGGAAAACACGTAAAATATGACATTTTGGTGTGCAGGCTTTCTCTCTTTTGCAAATTAAAATTAGAAAAAATTGATGCACAATCACTGTACGTAGACTGCTTTAAAGAAGTATTTACAAATTTTCTTATTCTTATCGTCGATTTACGCCTTCTGTTCGAAATTACTCACATTTAGTGATTGTGTGACAGATTCTGAGCAAATATCGTGCTTTTATCCTTTTCCTGGACAACAAATGTCATTGTTGAGACTCGAGATTCCAATTATTGCCTCAATATTCATACGTCATAGGATGGGAATACGAAGCATTTATCGAGCGAGAGGGATGGGGGAGGGAGGGGGATAACGGCAATATAACTTTCTTTCCCGTCATATTGACTGGCATTTACGCTAAGTACTTAAGTATTGTAGATATGAAATTTAAAAAATATTCAATAAACTTTCAAGCTTCTCTGTGTTTATTATTAAAAATGCTGGCAACATTTCAAATTTGAAATGCAGGCTTCTCTAGTCATAATATAATGACCTTCATATTATGTCATAATTGAATAATATAATAGCCCAGGTCTGTTGGTTGGTCACGCTTTCACGATGGCCGATATAGAGGGTTTTAACAAACTTCCCGAATAGGTAGAAGATTGGCAAGGATGCTTGATTAACATATTTTAAGGTAATGACGAAAATAAATCTCCAAAAAGTCCTGGGTTCGACTCCAAGGAAGACATTTCCATTTTCCGTAAGGTAACATGTAAAAATCAATTTTCTGATGTGCGGGTTTTTATTGTTTTGGAAATTAAAATTAGAAGGAATTAACCTACGATCTTCGGATCTGAACCATTTTGAAGAAAAAATTACAAAGTTTCTTATTCTGTTCATTTTTTTCCGCATACATTTCGAAATCGCTCATGTTATACGTTTAATTCACATATTTTGTGGAAATATTGCCATTTTAACGGAATGTTGCCTTGGCTACCAATTCCATTGTTATACCTCGATATCATATTGTTATTTCAAACCTTATGGATGTAAACGTGCTTTGAATGCTTTTAATACGAGAGAGAGGGGGGAGGATGAGAGAGGTTGTGAGAGGGTTGGAAAGAGAGGCAGCTATTTTAAGTTTAACTAAAGGTAGCCCGTCAACAACAGAATATTCACTAGAAATGTTGTATATAATAATAATATTTATTCCACATAAATAGTATATAACATATAAAAAAGTTAAATTTTATTTAGTGGAATATAGGTACCCCAGAGGAAAACCTGATTTGGGGTTACCATCCAGTAAATTTACACTGAAGGCAGGCAAATGGCTGGTGTAGTGAATACATTATTTTACATACAAAATAGTCGTGAAGGTTTAGATACAAATATAGTTGACAATTTTAGTGTGTACATTTAGTAACAGAAACAAAGGAGAAAACATTATAAAGTCCAAAAATTAAATACTTTCAGATTATAGTATTGTTTATGAGATCTTCTACAGTAGGTTTTTCAAAAAGCCATATTTTTATATTTCGTAAAAATGTACCAGATTGTGAAGTTATCAATTCAATTGGTATGGAATTAAATAACTTGGGAGCCAGATATAAATAAAAACATTTGAAGGCATTATTATTAGGCTTGGGTATTTCCACTCCAAGCCTAGATCTTAGTTTAGTAATGTATTCCCGTGGCTGAAGTCTATTACCACTACGATTATAAAATATTTTTAATACCTTATAGATAAATAAATGTCTTATTGGAAGAATGTTTACAATACAATTAGCTTGCTCTATTTTAATACAATTTATGCAGACACTATCATTATTACACACATTACATTTGTGGTGTATGTTCTACTGTTCATTAGGTACATTTTTAAAGTTAAGTATAATATATTTAGTTTTTGTGCTTAAAACCATGTTATTTCTGCATATGGCAAAATATTTCGTATGTAAAAGTGTGATATTAATTATTTAAAATGAAAATATTAATAATCTATCTATCTAGCTATAATTCTTCCGTTGATATTTCAACGGGCATTACACTAGTATAATATAATGTTTTAAGGTACTATTAGATCATAATATAAAATTTAGAATTTGGAAACTAAGTCTATGTTCCCATGCACCTCGGTTATAACGACAACAAATTTCCAGTCTCTTGAATGCTGTTATAACCGAGTTCTACTATAATACGTATAAGAAAAATTAGTACCTAAGTGGCCTTAATACAGTAATGCCTCCCAATTTCTGTGCTGTTTATTGTATGATAGCTTTTTTGTATGGAAATTGTGTAAAAATTCACATTTAAAAAGCACAGACTTCATATATTCTTAGATTACTATGCTTGACCGTTATTATTATTATTTATATTGGTAAATTATGTTTTAGGCAAGGCGATATTCACATGGATTTTGGAGTGAGAGATTTTAGTGTTTGAGGGTGGCTTCCATGGCTGTTGTGGTGATCACAGGGACCTCAAAGAATGTATGCATTCCCTTAATTACTCTTAATTACCCATTCATTTTATAGATATTAATATGAAAGCAATTTTAAAGTAAAAAAATTGTATAGGATGAGAAGAATATATGCAAATTAATATCCGAGTGCTCATTTAGTCTTACTTCTATCGCTTTGTGTAAATGACTTCTGATTAAGTGAACATGGTTTGAGACCGTCCTCAAGCAAATCATTACATTCTTCAATTGCTAATTCTGTGTTCCACTCATCTGTAAGCTACAGGTATATTCCGATGTACGATGAGGATGGGTTCCTGAAAAGTGCAATGTAAATGGAAGTCGTTTTTAGGCACGTCGTCATATTCTGCGGACTTTAAGAGAAAAGTGTTAGCATATGCAGAAGAAACATCAAATCTTGCTTCTCAATGGCGCTATGGGATTGATGAGTGGAGAAACCGGGATATTTTTGTGCGAGATTAAAAATCTGGGACATAACCGGGACAAATTACATTTTAGTAAAAATTGTATTGAATGCTTGAATATAACGTAATTTGTGTTGTCGTAATTTTAGTTGCTCCCTTTTTTACTTAATTACGAATTGAAAAAATCGGTATTTTTGTGGGCTCGGAGTTTCATATATTTTCAGCTCTCTTCTTAGTCCCTTATTAGCCTTGGACTTGTTTTCATTCATTTTGTTTGCGCATCTACTATCCTTCATAAAAATTGCAATCATTTGAATTTATAATGCCATCGAATTAAAAAAATTATACCAATGGAAATTGTGAAGAAGGGAATTTTTAGAAGTGAGAAGAAACAGAAAACTGAGTTTAACTAAGAAAATTGAGATACTGGGCAAGCTAGGAAGTTGACCACCAGACAAACTTATTGGTTTGATAAGTGTGGATGAATATACGAAACGATCCCATAAACTGAAAACTTGTGCACTATACAATTTTTCCCGTCTTATGGTGCATGACCTTGAGTGCACTGGTGAAAGTGCTACTGTTGCAGCCAATCAGACACCAGTGACAAGCAATGCAGGGGGAGGGGGGAAGCCAGGGTCTCTTCGACTGCCGTGGTGTTCACCTCACTCTCCGCTCGACCGTGTTGCCAGATAGCTATTTTACCTCACTGAAAAGGCTAAATAGCGACCACAATTTCTCGCTGTCCAAAAACTACCCCGCATGCATTTGTAGCAACGCTGTTCGGTAGCTAGGGTCATTCCGAGAGCTGCAAGCTGTGGTGGAAGGGGAAAACCCTCTCATTGGCCATTCACTCTTCCAAGGTCATGCGCCTTAAGATGGGAAAAATAGTGTAGTTGGTGGAGTTGCTTTGTGGATGTTTTCAAAGTTGGACGTAACAATACCACTGTTGTTTACCTGTTTTAGTTCTAATATCTTTGCTTGCGCAACTGCTTCACTCTATCATCTGTGAAAAATTTGTCCTTAACCCTTGAAGGAAACTTAGTGTAAATAATTATAATTCAAAATTTATTAAAATACAGAATTATATGGGACATGAATGTCCTGCCCCCTTAGTGTGAGTTGGAGGGAGGACGAGGATGTCCGGGAGGTGGCGGACTCGTGGCGCCTCGAGGGACCCTCGTCCCGGTGCTCCACCTATTTTTCCCGCAACGATGCGGGGAGTCCTGGTGCTGCGGCTGCCTCGGCGGCCGTCTCGACGCCAGTTGCAGCGGCAGCTCGGCGGCTGGGAGCGGCGCCTGATGCAGCGGCAGCTCAGCGGCTGGAAACCGCGGCTGTTGCGGCGGGGCCCGGTGCGGCGGCGGTGACTGCGGGTGGTACGGCGCCCGATGAAGCGACGGCGGTGGCGGTTGCAGTGGCAGCGGCGGTTGCAGCGTCAGGTGCTCTGACCCTGCAGGCATTGCAGCGGCTGCTGGAAGTGAATAACGCGTTGTGGGAGGGCCGCCTGGCAGAGCTTGTGCGGTCCATCCGCGAGTCACGACCCGAGGGTGTCCTGTCAGTGCCTGTGTCGGAGGCGACGCAGTCGGCTGCACCCCGGGGAGACGACTTGGCGGAGGCTAGGCGGAGGGAGAAGCGCAGGGCGGCGCTTAGACGTCGCTTCTCCTTCCGCCGGGTGGAGCGGATCCCCAAGAGGGGTGAACGCTCCCTTAGTCTCCCGCCCCCTGGGACGCACCACATCGTCTCCGACCGGTTCGTACAGGTGGGCCATTCCGCCCTAGCCTCGGGGGCCGACCCGGAGCCACCGAGGAGACGAAGAAGGAGAGGCAAAGCCGGGGCAGACGCATCGCCTGGCGCGGGCGGGGGGCTACAGGCCGCCGCCCCTGCTGAGAGAACTCTACCCAACAGCCCCGAGACGACAGGTGTCTCGGAAGGTGAGTGGCGTGTCGTGCGCCGGAGGAGGGAGAGACGCGATGTGCCGCATCGGGAGGAGGGCCGGACTGTGCCTTCACAGCGCCTCCCCCGACAATCTCCCAGGACTGCACCTGTGCAGCGAAGGGAGTTGTCTTTGCCCCGAATTGTACCTTGTAGGCGGGGTGAGAGGACTGTCATGGTGCAGCCTCCCCCGTCCTACATTGAAGTTCGTCGGAGGTGGGGGGGAGAGACTGCCAGAGCGCAGCCCCCCGCCCCGTCCCAGTGTATGCGAGCGAGAGAGGGGAGAGACTGTCGTTGCGCAGCCCCCTCTTCCGCGTCGTCCGGTGCCCCTTCCGCGAATGCGGAGGGCCGATGCGTCGAACGTTAGGGGCGTGGCGCAGCCCCCCGGCCTCCCCTGCCCAGTAACGGCCTGCCGGGATGGGGTGATCCCAGTGCAGGGCCCGAGTCACCGGGGCGGGAGGCCGGTAGCGAGGAGGCAGCGGTAGTGCCTCGGAACCTAGACAGGAGTGTGACGAGCGTGGAAGGGCTGAGGCTGCAACCAAAATCAGTCTTCAGATAGCCGTAGGAATTGCAAAAAAAGGAAAACCGTTTTCCGATGGAGAATTTGTAAAAGAGTGCCTAGATATATTTACTTCAGTTGCGTGTCCAGAAAAAAAAACATTGGTGAAAAATACGAGTTTGTCACACCAAAAAGTTGCTAGGAGAGTTGATGAAATGACAAATAACATTGAAATTACGCTTACGGGTAAATTGAACGAGTGTAAATTTTACAGTTAGGACTAGATGAGAGTACCGTTATATCTGACACTGCTCAACTAGCAATATTTGAGAAAGGAGTAACGAACATATTTGATATTGTTGAAGAACTATTAGACTTGTGTCCAAGAATGGTACAACAATGGGATATTTTGGAGGAAGTCAGTAAAACTTAAAAAAAATTAAACTTAAAGATGAAAATCTCTATGGTTCACAACCCCAGCGATGACAGGAAAGCGAAAGGGTTTTGTGAGCTTAATGAACAATGAAATTTAACACAAAATCATTAAACATCATTGTATAATTCACCAGGGGCAACTGTGTTAAAAAATATTAGGAATGAAACATATAATGGAAAAAGTTGTTAAAATCGTAAATTTCATACGATGAAAAGGCCTCAACCAGAGACAATTCAAAAACTTTCTTTCTGAGGTTGGATCAGAACGCGATGATGTAATTTATTATAGTCACGTTCGTTGGCTCAGCAGAGCGGCGACATTGGAACAATTCTGGTCACTTGTAGGAGAAATAAAAACATTCATGAAAAGCAAGGGAAAGGATGTTAGTTATTTAGAAGAATCCGAGGGGATAAATGATTTGGCATTTTTTGTAGACATGACTGTTGTGGCGGCGGTGACTGCGACGGGTGCGGCGCCCGATGCAGCGGCGGCAGTGGCAGCGGCTGTTAATGCGGCGGTTGCAGCGTCAGGTGCTCTGACCCTGCAGGCGTTGCAGCGGCTGCTGGAGGATAACAATGCGTTGTGGGAGGGCCGCTTGGCAGAGCTCCGGGTAGAGGACTTGGCGGAGACTAGGCGGAGGGAGAAGAGCAGGGCGGCGCTTAGACGTCGCTTCTCCTTCCGCCGGGTGGAGCGGATCCCCAAGAGGGGTGAACGCTCCCTTAGTCTCCCGCCCCCTGGGACGCACCACATCGTCTCCGACTGGTTTGTTCAGGTGGGCCGTTCCACCCAGGCCTCGGGGGGAGACCCGGCGCCATCGAGGAGACGGAAGAGGAGAGGCAAAGCCGGGCAGACGCATTGCCTGGCGCGGGCGGGGGGCAACAGGCCGCCACCCCTGCTGAGAGAACTGTGCCCACCAGCCCCGAGACGACAGGTGTCCCGGAAGGTGAGTGGTGTGTCGTGCGCCGGAGGAGGGAGAGACGCGATGTGCCGCGTGGGGAGGAGGAACGGAGTGTGCTTTCACAACGCCTCCCCCGACAATCTCCCAGGACTGCACCTGTGCAGCGAAGGGGGATGTCTGTGCCCCAAGCTGTGCCTCGAAACGTGCCTCATAGGCGGGGTGAGAGGACTGTCATGGTGCAGCCTCCCCCGTCCTACATTGAAGTTCGTCGGAGGTGGGGGGGAGAGACTGCCAGAGCGCAGCCCCCCGCCCAGTCCCAGTGTATGCGAGCGAGAGAGGGGAGAGACTGTCGTTGTGCAGCCCCCTCTTCCGCGTCGTCCGGTGCCCCCTCCGCAAATGTGGAGGGCCGGTGCGTCGAACGCTAGGGGCGTGGCGCAGCCCCCCGGCCTCCCCAACCCAGTAACGGCCCGCCGGGATGGGGTGATCCCAGCGCAGGGCCCAAGTCACCGGGGCAGGAGGCCGGTAACGAGGAGGCAGCGGTAGCGGCTCTGAACCAAGACAGGAGTGCGACGAGCGTGGAAGGGGGAGGCGACGTAAACAATGAAGGTGTTTATACAGTCGAGCCCCCCCCCCCCAGTGAAGACCCTCAAACGCTACAGATCATCGGCGGGAAGCCGTCCGCGCACCCCGCCTCAAGGAGAACGTGAGGAAGGAAGAGGCGGTTGCAGTCTACAGATTTAAGTGTGGGGCATGCGACTTTTCGTGCCCCACGAAGAGAGGCCTCGCGAACCACGAAGCGACTCACCGCCCCCAACCCCCTCCCGATCCCGTCCCTCCAGGCATGGAGGTGCCGGGTCGTACTGACGATGCACTGACTGTCGTGGGGCGACCCGCCCTCCCCGAAGAAGAGGTTCCCGCGCCGCCACCGAAGTTCCGGATTTCGCCGCTCCATCCACCGAGGCCGAGAAGCGTCTGTTGCTCCGTCCCGTTACGCCTGCTGAAGTGGCCGGCAGGCCTTCGAGGACGAATGCGACGGCCCCCGGACCGAATGGAGTGACCTATGGGACCTGGAGGAAGATTGACCCCGGCTGCCTAGCAAACGCCAAGGTGTTCGATCGCTGCCTCCGCACGAGTAGGGTCCCCCCCCCCCGTGGAAGATATCGAGCACTGTGTTTGTCCACAAGGGAGGGGATCCCGAGGTGCTGGGGGAACTTTTTCATCCATTTAAGTAATCTCTGAATGAAAAAAAATTAAGCTGTGCATTTACAGTGTTTACTATAATACGAGCAGTGGACGTGATCTACAAATTGTTAATGAAAATAACGTAATATCTTACTCAACTTACTGGCGCTATTGAGATAACGCGATCTCTTATTTTACCGCACGATTTGTAAATGAAAATATTAATAATTCATTATTAGGCATTCCAGCTTTAGCCCATATTAGCTTCGGTCTGTCCGTTCTTCTATCAGGATGCAATTTTTTTCCGTAGCTATTCAGCAGATTTTGATAAAATTTGGTACTAAGCACAGTAAATTAGAAAATGAGATGAATGCTTTGCATAACATAATAAGTTTAGATTACTCTTTCGCAGAAAACGTGCTCATTTATAATTTACTTTATACTTTCCTAATATGTTGCGGCACATGTATGATCTGTAAATATTCAATTCAAAATATAATCTTAAATAAATAAGATATACTAAATATTCACATTTAAATAATTTATTTTCGTGTTTTATGTTTTATAAATATCACTATTTTTATAGTGAATATGTATTTGATTTAATAAGAAAATTACTTAATTAATAAATCAATTCTTGAAAGTTTCCTAAAAGTATTTTAGAGTCGGAGCGAAAAAAACCGGTTCACTGACGCTTGCTGGAGCGAAACCGGAACCGAACCGAAATTTTGTTTCGAGTGAACCGGAGCGAAGAAAATTACGGTTCGATGCCCTGTATTGAACTTATTCGTAATTTCCAGTAAACAGTGCCACCACCATGTAGCAGTGAATTCTATAAACATATTCAAAATATAATTTATGGCAATAAGGACAACTGTATTCTTTTACAATACTAAATAATAATTTTTCCTGATAATGCTATTCATAATAGTTTAAATATCTATATCCCAAATATGGAGGAAGTCGTGTTGGCCACATCAGATTTTTTCTACAAGCGACCACATCACAACTGTTTGTGAAAACAGAAAAGCAGTTAAGGCCGATTGGTACAGCAGTCTGTCTGCCTCCCAGAAATCTTTGGAAAGTTGAGGAAAAGCATACAAAGTCCAGTTTGTGAGGCATCCTGCTGCACCATGACAATGATCCAGCACACAAGGCTGCATGAACTGCCGCATTTTTGAGAATGTCACATGTCCAGTTGCTGGAACATCCACCCTATAGTCCAGACCTGCCGCCATGTGACTTCTTTCTTTTCCCAAAAGTCAAAGAAATCATCCGTGGGCAATATTTCAAAATGCCAGACGATGGTATAAATGGGTACTTGTCAGTGTTAAATGACATCCCTCGAGAAGATCGGCTGTTAGCATTTAAATTACGATTTAAAAAATGCAGCACTGTATACATTGTGGTGAGGAGTATTTTGAGAAACATTAATAAAAATTTTATTCTTAATTGCTTTAGTTGTTTCGTGTCTCAAAACTCAGTGACCCACATATATTCAATATTTCAGGGATTTTCAAACTTTATAAAGCTAAAGAACCATCATTTCAAATACTTTTTTCCTAGAATACAGAATTCGAGGATCCTGGAGAACATTTTTTTAACACTAGGGGTACCGGGGTCGGCCGCCTGCCTGCAAGTACTGGGTACCGTCAATTGACGGGTGAAGGAATTTCTCGCTTTTGATGCCTATTTTTAAAATAAATGTGTTGGTTTTCAATAAATAAGATGTATTTTTATGAGTTTCATCCATTTGAGTCGTTTTACCGCATTAGAGCCTATTTTTTGGGCAGAGAAGGTACAATGCAAGAAAAACGGAGAGTTTACAGTAAAAGAAACAAATTTATTTTTCTCATGGCAAAGAACACATGAAACCCATTCAGAATGATAAAATTACAATGTTCTTGCTTTTATCATATGTTCTGAGATATTATTTGCTTAGATAACATCCAAATAGGCAAATAAAACGCTCTCACCCTGCCGCCCAGAAGAATTCCCCTCGATACTGCCTTGCTCTAGCTTTGCATAAAAAAGCCGAATTAGGCATTACCCGTTCACATGAACACTATTCCAACTGAGGTTTCGTATCGCATATCTACAATAATATATATTGAAGCGTGTGTTTGTTGGTTTGTGAGTTTGTTCATGGAACTCCTCCTAAACGATGAAAGCTAGAATAACCAAATTTGGTACAATTCTTCCTTACATCCTAACTTAGTGAAATGTCAAGGTTTGGTCAACCGGGATTAATCAGTGCTGCCAATATAGGGAATTCAAATTTTTCCATAAGATAACACATATGAATCCATTTCTTAACTTGTAAGGTATTTTTCCTTCAGGCATAAAAATATGTAAATATGGTCCAATTTTGCTCGTCTTTGCTTTATTCGATGAATAAAACTCTATACTATCTTATTCCTGCGAATTTTACATGTTACACCGTCGAAGTTTTCAGAAATACGCTATTTGATTCGAAATTTTGTGGATTTTTTGTACTCTTCCCGGGCGTTGTCAAGGCGGCCGTCATTGTTACCTCCGATTCAGTTAGCTTCAATGAAGGTTACAAATAGACGAAAGTTTAGCGTTATCTGCTTCGCACTTTTGTTTAAGCAACAAAACGATCGATGTTTATGGATAGCAACGTAAATACATACTGATTATTATTCAGGAAGCGTTTATTGATAAAAGTAATTGAACCTTCTTTCGTCTATTAAATACTGGAATTTTACATTTTTTGTAAGTAAAATAATTATATTCTACATTATAATGTTTATTAACGTAAATAGGCTCACGTATCTGATGTACATTTACCTGTCAGTGTTCAGTCATGGACAACTGTACGTTGCTTTTTCACGGGTTTCTTGCTTACAAGACATAAAAGTAAATATTTCAGCGAGGCATAATTACACAAGAAATGAAGCTGGATTTGGTGAAAGTAATAATATAGGAAATAAAATTATCGTTATATTTGAATTCAGTACGTTTGGAAATGGATTGTTACAAGCAAATATGATTAATTGTTAAGAAAAGCTACTTGTAATTGAAAAAGTATCTACTATATAGGTATTTTAAAGAGTTTGTATGTTGTGCTGTAGTAGCTTCACTAAATCCGTTGAAATTCAACGGGAAATTCTGATAGTATGAAATAAAACCATTTGAAAAGACACCTTTATTACTCATAATAACGCGAGATACATCATTTTTAGTCAAATACGATTTTTTTGCATACCAAAATACGTTATGGAACATTGTCAAATGGTGAACAATGTTCAAGCGTCCAAATTCCTCCATAAAAAGGGTAGAAAAATAGCCTACCCATCAATTGACGGGTCATGGTACTAGTAGGTAAAAGATCCTATAATGAAGAATCTAAAGCGGAGAAAAAATTACAATACAGCGCAAAAAGAACATTAGCCTAAAATATTACAAGTCAGAAAATTTAAGAAACCTACGATCAGTCGTACAAGAGTTGCAGCGCTGCAAAAACCGAAAACCATCAATTGATGGCGTCCGGTACTCCTAGTGTTAAAATAAGAAATGTGGAAGCAGGTGAAAAAATCTGATATGACCAGGACTCAAAGCCAGGTCTTCCACTTGACAGATCGATATTCTACCACTGAACTACCGTAGCAGACTAATTCTCCTGTTTCAGAACCGGAATATTTTCTTAGGTTGGGACTAGGCTAGCTATGCTATGCTGAAACAGGAGAATTAGTCTGCTATGATAGTTCAGTGGTAGAATACCCACCTGGCAAATGGAAGACCTGAGTTTGATTCCCAGTCATAGCAGATATTTTCTCCTGTTTTCTCATTTCCTATCGTTACAGCTTATACCTGTTGCATAAGGATCCTCGGATCATACATTTCAACAATTTATAAAGTTTCAAAACTCCTGCAATATTTTAATCTTTCAGATCTATTGTCTAACATTTGGGACATTTTCTGTGGAAACCAGACAAAGAGCCAACAACCAAAGGGCCATGATATCAGTTTACAATAATTATTTAAATTAAAAATAATATACAGTTGATCCTTATATAAGGTGATCAGATGTTCTGCTTTTTTAATCCAATCCAGCTTTTTTTCCTTGTCTTGTTTTGTCCTACTACATCATTTTTCTTAAATATTATCATATAGGTTCACATATGTTTATGAGTTATGGAAACAGAATGTCAAAATATGAATATAGCACAAAAATCTTTTTGTTGAAAATAAAATCGGACATTTTTATTGTTGGAGGCATCAGAAAAATTGTTATGAAGTTAGCATTATTCATATCATGCCTTATTGCCTCTAATTTTCTTTAAACATTTTTCTTTCATTTTCTCTTCAATCCTCCAAAATTCTTGTTTGCGTTATCTGCACTTAATGCAATCATTTTTTTCAGTAAGGGATTCATTATTCAAAATTTCCATTACATGATTTGATATTATTTCACTTGTTTCTCTAGAGAGAGAAGCTAATTCTATTATTTTAATTTGAATTCCTGCCCTTACACTGAAATATCGTGCCAAAGCTTTATTTTAAAATAAAGCAGGACAACTGTTTGGTTGAAAGAAAATTTAGTCACCTTATTAATTACACTTCCATGTTTTTATTTATCTACAGAACTGTACTCAAATTATGCCTTTTTGAAGTCTGAAAATGTTCATCATAAAAAATTAATTTGGATAAAAGATGTCCTGCTTTGCCCTGTTTTATCTAATAAACTCTGTTTTTGTGTTAATATGATATAATGCACTTTTGACATAATGTGGTTTTCATTTAATGACCCAAAATTTAAATTGTACATGCTATTATTATATAGAATGCTCTCATGTCCACTCAAACCTTGCTCATCCTCAGTCAGTTGTACCATGTCGTTATGGGCTGTTTTTCCTCATTTAGTTTTTGAGCAATATATCAAGACTATCCACCTCATTTTATTCATCATGTCACCTAAGAGGAGAAACAGTCCTAAAGAAAACAAGTTAGGAAAGCGTACAACATATCACAAATGGGGCGCGTTTCGTGCAATGGAGTATTAGAAAGCAATTATATACCTGTACGTAAGGGAAATAGCGTTTTAAAGTCCTTTTCTTCATCATAAATAATCCATTTTCTTCCTATGTAATAGTATTACATGCACACGTAAGGAAATTAAACGTTTGTTTGGGAGATTGTTTATGTTAGCAACAATGAAGTAACCATGCAAGAAAGTTCAACTCGATTTAAGACTTTCTTGTTTGATTTTCTCGATAACGGCTACTCCTACGATGAAAATATATAGAAAAGGAAATACTCTACTTTATCAGTTCTACAACTTTTATTTGAAAAATATTTTGATATGAACAATAGTTTACGAGATATGACGAAAATTTAATTTTTTGTCTCTAGTAAAATGGTACCCCTGATTGGCGTACGTGATTCATTTTTGCGATTTTCTTATTATATTTGATTGAAAGTCCTTAATATCAAATTTCATAAACATCCGTTCGGTAGAAGCCGAGAACGAACATGCGGACGGACGGACCGACCGACCGACGATAATAGGCGCTCACGCTGTAAGCAAAACGCGCCTAACAAGATGAAGAAAATGAGAAGTAGGATGCCATGGATTCAGCTAAGAAAATAGAGATACTCGTCACTGGCACCAGAGTTAATGTACTTCGTAGTGAGTATGACATGAATGAATGTACGATTTGCACCATAGGAAAGGCAAGGCTAGTATTAGAGTACATGTTATAGCCACTGTAATACAAGTATAATCAAAAAGAGGATGACCAGGCGAGATGACCAACTCAATAATAATAATTATTTATTTAACACAAACAGGTTTCTCCAATTGTGTGTTGTAATGGATTTATGACAAGAACAAACGACCATGCCCTCAGCAGGACTCCAACCAGCGACCCTTGCATTGGGAGAAATGAGAAATGCTGATGTAAATTGTCACCTTCAGACACCAATTTTTAAGATAATAAATAGCATTTTCTCCAAATATTGTATAATTTTGCTTTAATTAATAAAATCAGGTGACTCTGTGGAATTGGGCAATATTATTCATATTAAATAACTAGCTGGGGTACCTGGCAATGCCCTAGAATACAAATAGTGACCGCTAAAAGTACTTTTTGGTAATTTAAATGCTGAAAATGAAATATTAATATTTTTATGCAAGTAATCAATTACAGTACAGTAAATAATAATAATAAAACAGCAATAATAAAATAAAACCACTGTCTGGCCCCTATGTTGATGTTCTTCGACAGCGACGTTCTGGGGCGGCATTAATGAGACGGGCCTGGCAAAGGCTTATCTGGGTTAATAGCTTCTCTGAGTTCAGGTTCCTTCTTTTTGAAAAACTGCAGCAATGATGTCTGGGATTAGGAGAGACACGTAATCTTGCATTTTTCAGAACATTTTCACCGTAAATTTCTGAATACTATAAACGTCTAATGTTGCGAAACTAAAAGAAAATTTTATCGTTTAGCTTCCGTCATTCTCATTAATAGGATATTTGACAACAGCACGGGGATGAGGATTTCATTCACTTTTGCTGTGTAACCAATAAAATTCGGTAATTCTGTATTTTAGCACGCTAAATTATTCTACCAATGTTCATGGTGCTAAATTAGGCAGGCAGTCTCAAATATACAGAAGAACTCATAATTTAATAACTATAAATTGATCGCAAAAGAATGGAAATTACAAAATAACTACAAATTTATTAAATGTATTGCAAAATAAAGGAAAATATGTAAATTACACGCTTAACATGGGAGATTTCGAAACGTGGGCGAAAAAAGATGAACGGAATAAGAAACTTCTAATTTTAACTTCCAAAATGATAACGATCGTGTTTTACATGTTAACTGATGTAAAATGGAAATGCCTTCCTTAGAGTCGAACACAGGAATTTTTTCGAGATTTAAATTCGTCATCACCTGAAAATGTTTTAATCAAGCAGAAGATTTCAACCCGTGCAGACCTCTAATGTACATTGTAGCAATCCATCTCCTCTCCACTCAAGTGATCAAATTACTGCACTCTGCATTCCAATTGAATGCAAAAATGTCCGAAACTGCTTCATGCTGCAAGATAACTTTAATACATAGTTTTTTCCGATTTTTCTACATTTTTTTCAAAATTAAAAATTTTTGGGGGGTTGATTTTGCAACCGGCGTAAAAGTGAATCTGCGTAAATAGAAGTGTCTTAAATCGAGATATTACTGTATTCCGGATGGTTTGGATCTAAACTCACAAACATGCAAACAAACACACAGACTTTGAGCTTTATTTAGTAAAGATACACATCATAGTTTTCCACAGATTTTTATTTGTTCAAAAAAAAAAGCAGAGGGTATACGGCATATGCCACCATATACCCTCCACTACAGCACTACCCCCAATCACATTAGGTTCTTCAGTATTTATTTTGGGTCCTCCCAGTCCTTTGAGTGTCAGCCCTTTCACCCAGACCCATTTTCTGCCTTTGTAAATCAAAGTCATATCACTCAACATCCTTTCATACCAGTTTCAAAAAAATTTTGACTTTTCTTAATAAGCATAAACTGATGTTTAATGCAATATATTTACCACAAACTATACCTCAAATATACATGATGGCAGCAACTGTCGCAGAAAGCCTGGTAATTGCATTTCTGTAATGGATGTACAATATTTCATTAATCAATATAGATCAGAAAAAATACTATTCAGAACTTTAGACACAAATCTCAAAGTGTTACTAAAATAAAACATTTTAAAATTTTACTGCTTATGTCCATGATAAAAACCTTTCTAGGAAAAAGAAAATGGCGAGATTATCTACCTACATTATTATTCACAAATCGAGACATTTATGAGAGAATTATTGAGCTAGCCTTATGGCTAAAATAAAATTAACAAATTTCATCTCCACAGTTGCCATAAATAGGTTAGAAAAGCCTTCAACTTATTTTAGTTACAAAGCAGTCACCAGGAGTAATTCTCTTTTTAGCATGTTTTCTGAAAAGAAAGAAAATACCAATTGATCACGTTCTCTGTCTGCGGACTATAAACTTTTTTGCTTTAAGAAATATTTAGATAATTCTTTTTGAATTATTTCTTACCAATTTAAGCATTTTCCAATTATTGGAGTTTCTATTGATTGGATTTTCCAAGTAATTCACAGATTTTCTGCTAGGTGAATTCAAATTAGGAAAACTGAAAACTTTGAAACTGTATTGTAGCCAAACTACTGATGCTATAGTAACGAAGTTTTCACAGATGCATCCTTTTTATGATTACTGAAGAGACCTATTTTGTCAATTCTAAACATTCCCAAACAACTAATTTATGTAAAAAGTATAATTTTTTGGAATCCTAGAACAGAACAGATTTCAGTGGACTCAAGTTATAAAATTTATGGTCAGGCAAGGTAGCTTTCATTGTGGCTAAAAATTTTCTGTTCCACCAATGAGGTATGCCTGGATAAACACTTGATGAGAAATTTTGTTGAATAATTTTGTAGACTCCATAAAGTGCTTTACTAGCTGAATACAGTGTCAAACAAAAATATTATAGATTGATACTAAGACAAATTGCCAAATGAAATGGGTGTGTTATTTGCAACTTTTGGATAAGTTTAGTTTATGAATTTGTTGAAATAAAAGACACGTGGTAATTCCACATAAACTTTATTTTTATACGACCTAGGTTTCTTTGCTGTGCAACTTCATCAGGTGAAGTAAACACATAGTCAGTAGCAATTTATAGTTATGGGCACCCCATGGGTGGGTGATTTGGGAGAGAGTAGTTAAAGGGATGGTGGAGCGAGCGATCATTGGAGGAAACATGTTCATGGGAAGGGGAGTTCTAAAATTTATTGAATTTCTTCAATAAAGCATTAAAATTTATTACATGTGAAACAGAAATCAATGGGTCCCTAAACTTTCTAGACATCACCATTTCAAAAGTTAATCAAAATTTTGAATTCTCCATTTTCAGGAAAGAACATATACTGACCAAATCATTCATTCCAACTCAAGACACCATTTTTCACACAAAATTGCTGCATTTCTTTCCATGCTTCACAGGCTGTTACACATTCCTTTGTCCAATTCCAATATCAAGAAAGAATGTCAGATAATTAAACAGATGGTAGTTAACAACAGTTACCTAGGCAGATTAATTGACAAATTATATGAGAGAAAACGATCCCAACTAGCCATAAAACAGATATACAGCACACCCCCTGTTGATGATTTGAAACTACAATGGTGAAGACTGTTATTTTTTGGAAATGTATCTATCAAAATTAATAGTTTGATTCCAAAAAATAAATTTAGTCACTTTTTACTATAGATCAAATTAAAATAATATTCTATACCATACTAAAAACAGGATTTAGAAAAAAGGGGAATTTATAAATTACATTATGGACATTGTACAGCAGTTTATTTAGGTCAGACAGGAGGGAAATTCATAGAAAGAATCAAAGAACACCATTCTTGTTTCATAAATAATAGCATGACCTCTCTTTTCGCCAAACATCTACTTGAACATGGACACAACAGCAACTTTATTCCTAAAATCCTACGCTATGAAAGACAGGGACCCAGGCTTGATATTCTGGAACAATTAGTAATTATACAGAGTGTAGCATCAAAAAACTGAAGTGGTAAATGATATTTTGTATCCTTTTCATTCTCCACTTTTAGACCTACCATTATTCTAATTATTCTGCTCATTTACACTCATTGTTTTTCCATACCTCCTTACCCACTTCACTTAGCTCAACGGTTTTCTTTCTCTCCCCCCCCCCCCAATGTCAAAAAACAAATTAATCCACCAAAAATGTTAAGTAAAAGAGGATTATTTTCTCTCCCAGAAATGAGTGATTTTGTTTAGCTTTTATTTCCATTTTGTATATTCGATTTTAGGATTCAACATGCCTTACATTTTCTAGTTTTAATTGTTATTATCATATTTTTCTTATGTGATTAAAAAATTCACATGAAGTTGCATTAAAAACAATTTTTTGCTTATTTTTCTCAATAAAAAGGTAAAAAACATGAATTTCTTCTATATTTTACAGTGCCGTATACATAACAAAACACTCATTTGAGGTTAACATTACCCAATAATGATTTCAGGCAATGATTTCAAAGGGAATTTATAGGTGGACCAAAGTAACCCCTTTTAAAGGTAACTTTGTCCCAAAACTTTAAACGTTTAAAAATCATATTTAAAGTACAGTAACGTGTGGTATGGCTCACGGGGCTTAAATTGTTCCTTAAAAATAATACAACACAATCATTACTACTAATATAACAAAACTACAACAATTTCTTCCAATTACAGAGCAAAATTTGGGCCAAAGTAACTCCAGTTGACGGTATGTATTTCATTTTTCTCAATGAATGAGTATAAGGCTAGTTTATTCTTAGGCAACTTGAACAAAAATTGGATTTTCTAAAAACAGGCTGATAAGATTTTCATTTTCTAAAGATAACTAAACGACACATTATTATACGAGAAAGTTTGTACAATGTATGTTGTACCGAATTTTTATTCATATATTTGTATGGCTTTCGGAGTGAGGTGGGGCCCCACATTTGTGACTGGCCCGGGTCCCATCTCACCTCTCTCAGGCCCTGCCTATAACTATAAATTGCTACCAGCTATATGATTACTTCACCTGATGATGTTGCACAGCAACAAAACCTAGGTCATATAAAAATAAATGTATATGTAGAATTACCAATTACATATTTTTATTTCAACAATATGAAGAAATTCCATCAGGTTACACCTGAAACAGTTAATTATAGTTTAGGCATTTTTGGAAACTACTTTTCTATTGTTTATACTCCCTTGACCCTTCATCAACATGGTCAATCAGTAGTGCTGTATTTGCTGGCCTATAAGAAGTATAACATTTTACAACAAAATATTATAAAAAATATAACTTAAATCATTTACAGGTGAAAATTAGTAATCCAGTAGACCAAAATGGCTAACAATAAGTAAAATTAAGTTTATTCTTAGTAGAGTTCTGTATAGTTACAGAAGACATAAAACAACTTATGTTACTGATTATAAAAAATTCAGCAACAAAGCTTACACCAATTTGATATTGTACCTCCAAGGATTACTAAAGCTAAATGTGAATATTTTATATTAGAAGTAGAACATCTGAGCCAATGCCCAAATAATTTAAAGAAACTGTGAGCTAATATCTCAGTTACGAACAATCATACTCCTTTAATATGTTCCTTCCTACTTTATGACTTTGCTCTATGAAATTCAGGCCATTTTTAAAAAGATTTGTTCACAGGTACTTCTTATAGGCAGTGAAATACAGTAATACCAATTTTATTTTTAAAATATTTATAATCAACCCATAAATAGCAACCTCTTAAAATTAACATTTCAAAAAGGCAAATGCATATGCCTATGGAAGGATTCAAACGCACAAATCTAGTATTGGAAGGAAAGCATACTACCAACATCTCTACCAAGGCCAAGAAGAAAGGTTTTTGTTTCTACATCAAAAATTAATTTCAAATATTAAAATATTTAATTATCACAGAAAATTCTAGTTATTTCTATTTACATCTCTAAAAAAACTTAACAAAGAAACTTCTTCAGACTTTTTTGCTTGATTCATACAACTTTGTAAGGTCATCCAACCACCCTATGCCATCTGCTAGATTCTTGATATTCTCTATAATATCACCTACAAGCATTTCATCAGCTTCTCTATAACCAAATGATCCTACTAATTCTCTATTAATTAAAAGCCTTGGAGTTTTATCAGGAACTGAATCACATATTGAAGCAAATGGCTGCACCTAGAAGAGAGGGAATTCAATTTATGCAATTAAACTAAAAAGTAACAATCAACTTACACAAATAAAAAATACATACAAATTACTTGTTATATACTTAAATAAAATTTTATAACAATTGTCTTAATATAATTTGTAATTCAAAAAGAATATACCGTATCTGCCCGAATAGAAGCCGACCCCAGATTTAAGCCGACCCCTCAAAAATTTCCACAATGTTTTGGCAAAATCGTAAATTTCGTAGATTTTATGCTGAAGTGTGCTGGGCATTCATGCACATCTTATAATACATTATTCGAGATAAAAGAAATGTGTGGGAAATGGTTTAGTTGTTGACATTTTGAAATATTACTCCAATTAATAATTTTGCGTTGTTGAGTAATGTTCCACATTCAGTGAAAATAATTTCATTCATCTTCATTTTCACAAAAGGTCAAATATAGTAACAGCGATCTCGCCAAGCTATTTTTTCATCCAAGTCTATTTCCAATGTAATTAGTATTTACATTGCCTTTAGGAACTGCATTTTTATAATTATACACGTTCCATGTAAAGTTTTACCAAAATTCAAACAGTTGAGCATTCAAAGCCGTCAACGCATTTTGCGTAATCGTCAATTTACGCAAGCGATCTTGCCAAGATATTTTTTCATCCAAGCTTATTTCCAATGAAATTAGCATATACATTGCCTTAAGGAATTGCATTTTTATAATTATGCATGTTCCATGTAAAGTTTTACCGAAATTCAAACAGTTGAGCATTCAAAGCCGTCAATGCATTTTGCATAATCGTCAATTTACGCAAGCAATCTCGCCAAGATATTTTTATATATATTCATCGTAGGTCAAATATTTACTTGACAAAAAAATAGTACTGTCATTTGAACACGAAGGCAATGAGAGACTTCAAGATTTAACCATAACCCAAATTTTCCTCGGACTCGCATTTAAGCCGAGGGGTGATTTTTTCATGATAGATTTTGACAAAAAAAATGGACTTGTATTCGGGCAGATACGGTATACAGAAAAATTCCTTATCCAATTCTCACCTCTAAAGATGTACCCAGAACTATAAGAAGATCTGCGCTAATGGTATCTATGTTATGGAGCCAAAATTTAGCAGGAAGTTGTTCTCCAAAAAAAACTATGTCTGGCTTCACAAAACCCTAAAAATAAAATAATCTTTCTTAATATAGTCACTAGTTTATACTTATGTCTGATAAATTAAAAGTTAAGTTAGATAGAACCAATTTTGTAATTATACAACATACAGTTAAAATCTTCTGATCAAAACCATATTAGGTAACGATTTTCAGCTGAAAAGGCTAATGGAAAAGATAAATAGCTCACTTAACTTTGCTGTGTAGATACTGTGAAGATCTGAATTTAATCAGAATGAAATTTCTTTGAACACACTGTCGAATTTATGTACTATTTTTTCATTATTTTAAACTTATTTTATAAAAAAAAATCACATCGTAATTTAACTATTAATTACTCATTTGGGGTCAACATGACCCCAAGCAATATTTTTTCAGTTGATAGCAAAATAATTAGATTACTGGCCTTAACCATCAATTGACCTCCATTATCAACCCTGCTAATGATTTCACCAATGAAATCACAATTTATTTTATATTAATCAAAGAAAAAAATATATCATGCTCTAACTTCCATATAATTGTCTAAGTCACAGAGAAAAACATGTTTTTCCATGATTAATCTTACTGATGATCTTTCAATGTTATTTTGTTGTCAGTTTGAAGAATATGAGAGGTTCTAATAGCAGGGTGGGAAGGAAGAAAGAGAGTGAAGGGTAGAGCACACGACTGATAATGAGATAATTGTAGCCAATTAACAGAAAATGCAATAGTTGCATGGAAGTTACAAAGCAGTACAAGTATGAAGGCATCAATTCAATATGGATTCTTTCCACGAAGTAGAGAATTCCCAAATGAATAATAAGTTTGATAACTAAAAAGAGACAAGCACAGCGAAAACTAGAAGTATCAAAGAAACCCATCTCCAAACTATTTGTGATGCTTGCGAGCATTCTCGTTACATTCGCTCTGGAGGTGAACACTTGAAACAGGCATTCAGTCTGTTCGTTTTTGCTCGTGGCCCTGTCCATACTGCTCAGGAAGCTCGTTGTTTGCTAGTGCCCATCATAGTCCGTACATGGCTTTAAAAAACTGAGAAGAAGCCCAGGTAAGTTTATAATTTAAAAATAGTCTTATTGTATTACAGTGAAATCTTGTTACAACATACTTCATTATTACGTACGTTTCAAATTAGCATACAGTAAACCCCCCAAATTCGCAGCTTTCAAATTTGCATGCTTCGCAGTTTCGTGGTTTTGTACTGCTGCTGTCATCCTTGAAGTGAAGATAAAAAGCACCAAACAAATGAATTTCCCCATCTGCGAGGTTTTATTTATCACGCTGTGACCCCATTTTCCGAAAATGTCAACCAAGAGGAAAGCAAGTGATAATACAGAAAGCAGAAGCAAAAAGAAGACGTTTACTTTAACCAGTTCAGTGGGTATGCCTTATATATCCGTCATGCCGTTTTTCAGGCCATCCGCTATGGGTATGCCGAAATAGTCCGTCATGAAGCATCTTCGGTATCTAGCTGTGTCCTTCTAGTACAGGTTAGAGCCCACAGATGGTGTTTTCTTCCTTTTGCCGAGAAAAAATACGCTTCGTACGAAAACGCTGCACGTGTAATGCAGGGATGCCTATACCTGCCCCTGCTGTAATGAAAGCAGAGGTGTGACCTCTAATGCCTTTTTCACATCCCCTTGTGAATTTTAACCAGTAGGACCACTTTCCTCTAACTGTATAGGATATTGAGTTCCAGAGTGCAGCATCAGTGGGCAGGCAATGTGCGATAAACTGTATGGCTATGGGAGATTTAAATGGTTCAAAACCACTTTTAGCCTACCTTTTCATCATTTATTGTTCTCAAAATAATGGAGAGCCGTGAACCTAACACCCATTTTAAGGCCTTTGCTTCTATTTTTGCGGATTCCAAATTCGCGGTGTTTTCGGGAACCATAACCCCACAAATTTGGGGGTTCTACTGTACTTTTTTTAATCCCAGTCAATTTTTCTGTATAAATACTGTATAAATATTTCAAAATAACGTACTTCGACCTAACATACTTTTCAATACTACGTATGAAAAACAGAGGATCCGAAAAAAGATTTTTGTGGTTTTAATTTATGCTTTCATGCATAAATGACCAATAACCAGTGCTGTAGTGAAGGGTATACAGTGGTATACGCTGTATACTCTGCATTTTTCGAACAAATAGTGTATACCCATGCCTTATGAAAAATTATACAGGTCGATTGAAAAAAACAGCTTATATGTTTTCTCCTGGCACCGTAACATCACAGTTGTGTAATTTGCTCTTAAAAAACTGGGTAAGAACCCTCCCTCAAACTTTTACTTTAGTATACAGTATACCTTCTGCTTTTTTTTTACGATTACAACACTGACTATAACCAATTCTTGCTCATTCAAGTCGTTTACACCAATTTTGAAGGTAACTGTTGTCTTTAGCACGGAAAGATCTGCGGAACTGCCAAAATCCTAAAAGAAGGGATTTTCGGAACTGAAAAATTTAGAACCGATGATCAGTTATCCCTCTTGTATTTTCATAATAGCATTGAAGTAAAATCTTACGTTCTAAGAATTATCTCTCCTGTTAGACTCTCATTCTCTCCGGTTTCAGTTTGTGCCGGACCTGTGAGAATACCGATCCCCCACTGAGATGCTTCCAGAGAAAATGCTGTATTTCAGTGTACTGTACTTTCAGTATAAAGTACACAAATTTATACTCCGTAGAGATACACTGTATCGAGTTAAAAGCAAATTGGAGTAAAGTTTATTCTCTATTGCAGTTTTGCTGAGAATATAAAATAGCCATTTTCCTGTGATTTATTCAATCCCTAACCAGTTGACTTGCTTTTGATTTATCAGATTTCACTCCACCAACTGTATACAGTGCAATCACAACATTTTGGAATACACAAAGTTTCAAAATCTCTAAGTTTCAAACTGCCAAATAGAAACCAGGTTAATTTAATTTGCATATTTATTTCATCACAACAGCTTTTTCTATCAGAAAAAACATGGTTCACTGTTAACAGAATTCCGTAAGTGCATCGGTATTCAAACATGCAGTTTGGTCGATTTCTGTACACAGTACATCTTATGTTTCCTACAATTGCAAAGGTTATTTATGTCAAATGATAATTGAGCTCATATGGATTATCTGAGATAATTTATACAAGCTTCGAATAATTTATCCCGCAATGAAATAGTGCAGTGTTCGTTGGCAGATGTGACAGTGCATGTAAATGGCTGAGCAGCACACAAAATGACAATGCTAGCAGATGTTGGAGTTTCCCACGTCCTTATAGTTATTAGATTTTAATCATATTGGTTACATTTCAGCACTTTATGCGAAATACACAAATATGATTGCATGTCTTGTGCGAGGTAGGGAAATGCTCCAGCGACGGATGGATAGGTAATCTGAAGTTTGAATAACATTACCTCAATGTTATAAAAGCAATGTTCTGATTAAACCTTCTCTTTTTTGGAGTACTGTCTTCCTTTTGGGTTAAGAGAGTAAATATGGCCGTAGTCCACACGAGTGGCACAACTATCTAACATGTCATGTTAGCAAGCGAGAGCCTAGGAACTGAAGCATAACAAAATCCATGTTCACATAATGACGTCACCACAACTTTCATAACTTAGATAAGAGATGACTTAAGTATCAAAGGTGGATTGACAAAATATTAATTATTTGAGTTTATTTAACGTAACAATACCGGTATGTGTTGCATCATCGATGAATAGTGTGAATAATAATAATATATTGTTGTGCCGCATTGTGTAAACGCTCTTTAAATCAAGGTGATGTCCGTCTAGGGACCAGAATTTTGTCCCTTAAATGAGGGCAATTCACAAAATTGAGAAACACTAAATCGGGTAATATTATTTACATGGGCTTTGGTCGGGGCCACAAAAAAACATTCTTAAATGCTGGAAAATGTTAAATCGGGATTCCACTGCATATAAATAAATACACAGTAGAACCTCATAAACCTGGCATACAAAAACCCGGCATTCTCAAAAACTCGGCACTTTTTGAAAGTTATATGTAAAAAAATCCTAATACTCTAGAAATTACTTTAAATGATTTATGCTTATTTGTTTTCATTGTTTCATTTACTTCATTAGAACCACATGTTTAGATTCGTGGAGATAGCAATTGTTTTTTATTAATGCAATTAGTACTTTTGTTAATTTTATTTTGACATGACTTCAAAAAAAGAAGATAACCCATAAGTGGTGTTACAAAATGTAAATAGAAAAATCTCATGAATGAAAATAAGTGGAATTACTAATAAAACTTAAAAAAGGTACTTCAGTGAAGAGACTTTGTGAAGAATATGGCATTGGTAGTTCCACTGTGTATGACTTAAAGAAGAAATAAACAGAAATACTGAAAATTTATGCAGAGAGCGATACACTTAAAGCTATGTGTAGCCGTAAAACACTACATGTCCCGGGTAAATATTGTTGATAAGGTATTGTTTGAGTGGTTTCGTCAGCGAAGAAGTGAAGGTGTACCTACTTCAGGCCTAATTCTGATACAGCAAGCAAAAATTTTTCACAATTGCAAAAAGAGTGGTAGAAGATGACATTGAAAATTGGGTTGATATCGACAACGATGCACCTGTCATACTTCAGCTAACTGATGTGAAATAGTGGACATGATTTTGAAACCTGAGCATTAAAAAGATGAAGAAAATGAAAGTGATGATGATCAAGGGATAGTTAAGGACAAACCTTCAATAGATCGCTGTATACAGTTGGTCACAGATATAATATCTGTTTTAGAACAACGCTCTTGCATTGATCTTCAAGAGATTATGTGTTTGTATCGAATACAAGATAAATTTATGAAGGAAACATCAAAATGCATGAAGCAAATTAGTTTCCCTGATCTGTTTAAAAAAAATTCTCAGAATAATGTTGTAAATGCGTATTAGATACAAGCTATTTCATGTCTGTTATTTACTTCTTAATGGTTCTTTTATAATCCCTTGTTTTAGTGCATGTATAAGCAATAATCTTTATCAATCATGGGTTCTCTTTTAATTGTTATTCATCATCTGACTTATATAATCAGTTACCAAAAATGTACATTACTTAACCATATTTTACAAATTTTCAAAAACCCGGTAAATGCTAGGTCCCGAGGTTACCAGGTTTATGGGGTTCTACTGTACTACTTTTTAAGTTAATATACAAGTTGGTAAAAAATTGGTGGCAGCTCTGATATAGCTTAAAATAATTGTGTATTATGCCGAATTAGTTATTTAGGGGTTATTTTAGTCTTTAAAATGTGTTTTATGAAATTGTTTATGACCATCTGTACATATTACAGTGACCAGATATGAAAGTCACAAGTTATAATGGCCCAACTGCCCTATTAGTTCGATCAATCGTGACTGCACTGTAATTACATTCTTTGGATAATGTACTAATCCTTGCAACTTAAACAGTGAAATTCTATTTCACAACAGAATTTAAAAAAGAAGAAAAAAATTAAATCACACATACCCACAAAATAACTTCCAAGTTCAGCATCTTTTACCTATCCAGGCACACAAGCCTGGCAATGCCCTATTAACTGTTAGTTGCAGCTGTGCAATTTTCTGATAGAAAATGGATCACAGCATCAACATGAGATGTGCTGTTGATGTTTGTAGCAGGTCACTGCTGAACATAGGGAATTTAGAAGTTATACTGTTGCAATATTTATTTACATATTCATATAGGCCAATAGTACATATTTTGCAGTGAAAACTAAGTAGCATTCAATATTTCACTTTCTCTTAAGGGCATTTGTCAAGGGTATATCTAAATCCATTGCATAGCAAAGCATACTATGATGGTTTTCTATACTAGAATACATCTTATACTAGAACGAAGCAACACATTTTTTAAAACCGGGATGTCACTGATGAAAACACTAAATTCTGGATGTGAAATTATTAAAGCTATTCATTATTATCTAATAAACAACACCTCACACTTTTCTATGTTTGCTAAAATTAATTTTGATAAAGACACGATTAATAAAATTACAACATTTTCAACTGAAAGATTCACATGAACTTGGCATTATAATTATGAAATTTCAGAAAATAAATGGACACGCTAGACAGACCTTACAATGACACTTGTGTACTTCTCCTGAAAGTATGGTCTGCTTCACAGCTTCAGGATCATGTTTATCACCACAGATAATACATGAGGCAGTACTAAATGTTCCATGTGCCTCAATAAGTTTCTCTCCAGGAATCCCACATACTGAAGAGACAAAATTTTAATATTGAAGAATATGTATATAAATGGTTTCAACACAATTAAATTTCTTATACCTAAGTGATTGGAACTACAATACTACAAATAAAATTCAGAAAAATCAAACATTTCTCAATTGAATTCCCTCGTCGTTATATAAACAGTGGTAATTTATGTATTTGAGCTGACATTCCCATAAGCCACATATTCAGCTATCACAGTTAACAGAAACATCTCTATATTAAATACTAAAACTGTTTCACATTGGTTTGTACAAAAAATACTGTCAGATCATGTGACTCATGGTCACAAACCTGCTAAAAATCAATTATATCCACTGAGATAAATTTATCCAAAAATTATTATAAGATCTACATTTTTAAGATATCTGGAGTACTTGCAGTTACCTAAATTAATGACATATCAGGTAACAAGGGTGTCTCTCGTGAATTTATTTCCCAAATTTATTGTAAATTGGGATATCTGACTGGTAAGAATATTAATAGTAAGACTATATGTATATTGCAGCATATAAGTCTACCTCAATTTTTTTTGTATGTAATAGATATTCAGGTAAACTCTTTGTATAAGTCAACCCACCTATACAGATAACATCTTGAAAAAATACAAAAGTGAAATTTTCATAATAATAATGTTTCATCATATTTTTCCATTTTGTTTCCACCAAAAAACAGAAGCAAGCAATTCTTAATTATTTTTACCATAACATTTTATCACAAACAGTTCATGATATTTGCAATTTTCTAGAAATAGAACAAAAGTCCTTAAATACGTTAAAATTCATCTGGCATTTAACCCTTAGAGTGCCAGACAACCAGTGCCGGATTACCCAATAGGCACAGTAGGTACGTGCCTAAGGGCCCCAAGCTTGGGAGGGGGGGGCACCCCATAGATTGACTGCTATATAGGCAGTATTATTGAAAACAAAATGAAAATAGAAAAATTGAAGAAGAGAGATCCTTTTCAAAACTTTCCTATATCAAAAATGACAAAAAACAAATGCACTGAGTCTAATATGCATAGAACATGATTTTTTTAAAAAAAATAATTTTCTTTATTGATTCAGACATTTGCTGCGTCAAAAGTTCAGAAGATGAATTTGTGAGGCTTCGTGTTTCTTTTTTTGAAAAAGAAAAAATTAAGATAACATTATTTTGTTAATAAAACGTTTTTCAGTATACCAAAGTTTTCTTTATACCATCACAAACTACGAGGAGGGCCCCCAAAGGGCCTGTGCCTAGGGGCCCCAGAGGATCTTAATCTGCCACTGCAGACAACTATTTGTAGTCGTTTCATGCTCATGCCAAAAGTGCCAGCGACTATAAAAAGTCATCCGTGCTGTCCAGTTTTTTCTTCAAAAGGTTCATCTCATATTTGTCAGATGGCAGCACCTTTTTTCGTATTTGATACTTGCAAAATGGCCTCGAGCTCAAAGGAAGTTTTTGTACCAGGCGATGATGACGAGCTTTTAGCTCAGTACATTAATACTCTCAGAGATGATGATGATTCACTTTATTTGAGTATGAGGAATCTACTACAGGTAAGCCATGCCTTACAAATTCATCTTCTGAGTCAGAGGGCAGCGTTCTTTTTCAGCCACATTCTGTTAGACGGAATGTTATTGAAAGTGAAGGTACGAGTGCTGAGAACATGGGAATGAATGAAGATGATAGCAATGAATGGTCAATTAATCATCCTCCTCAATATGTAGAAGTAAAATCTGGTTGCGACCGTCTGCCTTCTCATTCATTTTCCTTTATGGAATATACTGGACTCAGGCATGCTCCTCCACCTGAAGCACTACCAATTGCCTATTTTGGTTTGTTTTTCACCATTTCTCTCTTGAATCTGTTGGTACAAGAGACAAAAAGATATGTGAAACAATTTTTGGAAGCATATCAGCAGCAGTCTTCACATAGCAAGACCAGAATGTGCTAGAGAGTAACAGTAACTGAGATAAAGGCATTTGTTGCTGTATTGCTTGAAATGAGTATAACCAGGAGGTCTACAATATTTTCATACTGGATGACAAACACACTGTATTCCCTGGTTTGGTAAGATGTTCTCCCGAAACAGGTATCAGTTAATTCTAAAGTTTCTCCATCTAGTAGATAATACCAAAATTTCTCCACCTACCCATGAGAATTTTGATCCATGTTGTCGTTTTCAACCTCTAGTAGAGCATGAAAATTGTGTCTTCCATTTGCACTATTCCCCTCAACAACATTTACTCTTGTAAGTACAAAAATCCACACTCAACTGTTGCAGTATCTACCGAAAAACAGCATCATAAGTGGGGAATAAAATTTTGAATGCTGTGTGATTCCGAAGTAAATTATTGCCTGGCATTTTATTGCTACTGTGGGGCTAGGAGCAAGGAAGACAAGGAGGAGATAAAGAAGAATGGACTCAGTTATGTTGTAGTCAATAAGATTTTGAATATTGGAAACTACCTAATGAAAGGTTTCCATGTTGTTATGGACAATTTTTTCACAGGTATACAGCTTGCTTCTGATCTTTATAAAAAATTAACCTTCATCACAGGAACATTGAGAAGGAAGAAAAATGGTATTTCAGAGGGTCTGAAGAAGAAATTTGGTATTGGAGAAATAAAATATTTCAGAAGCAATATGATACTCCTGGCTGGATTCAGAGAGAAGAAGTCACAAAAAAAATCCTGTACTCCTCCTTTTAACAAATGCTGAGGCAGACGAGGAAACAGTAAAAAGGAAACAGCATGGGCGTGTATGGGAAACAGTTAAACCAAAGGTTGTACAAATGTATAATAATTTCGTGGGAGGTATAGATACATCAGACATAATGGTCTATACCTATTTGGATGAGAGGAAGACATTGAAATTTTGGAAAAAGTTATTTTTAGTATTTTTGCTAGAATAGTTTCTAATGCTTATATTATACACAAGGAAAATTCATCTGGGAGGAAAATGACTCGACTATAGTTCATTTCAAGTATAATAGAGTCCACAGAAAAGGAGGGGCTGGCAGTGAAAGACGACGGTATTCCAGTTTCTGCAAGGAGTAGTAATGATGTACCAAGAGGAGCAATAGGTATCCGTAAACTGCCAGTACACCTGCAAAAGGTATGCATTGTTTGCAGTCCTAAGGATGGGAGACCTGTGCGCAGAGCCCGAACGATTTGTATTTGTGTGAAAAGGGCCTTCATGGAGAATGCATAGTACACCACCACTGCTGAATATGGAAAGTATAATTATAAATTGCATTTTTCTTGTTTTTCCATTTAATTTTTTTATTACCTAATTATCAAAATCAATATCCTTAAGATGAATTTATTTGATAATTTCTAAAATAATGCTTCATTGTATACACTAGGAACATTGTGGACTGCTATGCTTGCCAGTGTGGAGATCAAAACAGCAAAAGCTGAAAGTTTAATATCATTCAAAAAACCAAGATTTCATATAAAATCTTTGAAACTTTTTTATATATGTTGGAATTATTGTTCTAGGATTAAAATTGTGTTATAAACATAATTATTTTTTACTGTAAATATTTTTTTCAAATATAAATTATTTTCTTAAATGTGCCCCTGTAATTTTGCTAGTGTAAACTTTTACTAAAAAAATTAAATCCAATCTTCTGTAAAACTTGCTGTTGTGAATTTTTTTTAGTGTATTCATAATAAACCTGTCATTAACCCTTTTAATGCCAGCCAGCTGATTTATCGGCCCTCGCTGCATGTGCGAAAAATATCACCGGCCGATCTGTCGGCTGCGCTTGTTTATGCTGACATTGTAGTCTCTATGTGGTCGAGATAACTCAGGGAACTGCTGCCTTGTTATCTGAGATGCTTTCCCTGCTGAATTGTATCAAACCTCTTACAGAAAGCTTGTCTTGAGATTTTATTTTGACTGGAAGGTCATCTGCTGTTTTTTCAGCAGTAGCTTGCTTGATGTCTCGTTTGCTCTTTACAATAAGTATTGTTGAGGATCTTGGGGAAGAGTGGCTCCAAGAGAAAAATAACAGCTGGAAAATCAGAGGAATCAGGGACGGAAGACAAGAAGTCATTGAAAAAATTACCAGTAAAAAAAGAAAAGGACTTGTGTGTGCAGCAAAAGAGGTAAAAATAAGAAAGGGAAGCGAAAAAGGGCTCTTACTGTGTGTACAAAATGTGAGAAGGATCTTCACAGTGAGTACTTCCCAGAACACAAGTGTACAGACTGACATGGGAGTGCGTGTGGTGGGCGCTACAGCTCAATTCTTGAGAAAAGAAGTTGGAACATAGGAATGATGTTACAAGTTGCAAAGGAATAGTGCAATAAGATAAAAATTTAGTTTCTGGCTTATAACAAATAGGTGTAACTAGTGTTAACAAAATAATCAATGAAAAAATAATTCTACCTCCGGTTTATGTAATCCAAATGTAAAAATTTATAATTTTATATAACAAAAACTTAGAATAAAATTTTTCCTGTTTTTACACATTGTGAAAACAACATACTTTACATGTTTTGTATATCCTACATATTAGCAAAGGGTCAATAAAAAAACTAGCTTCAAAACATCAATATTAACGATGGTATATATTTTTTCCCAAAAGTGTGAATTCTTAACAAAAATGGCTTGGAATTTTTTGGGCATACTAGGTAATTTGGGGTGGCACTAAAAGGGTTAAGGAAATAACTAAAATTGATTGTCATTAAGTTAAAAAATAAGTTTCAGTGCTAGAAAATCAATTTTTTTTTTTCAAAATAAAAGTTTATATTTGTTTTTGCAAAATTATTTTTAAATTGACTATATTTCTTTAATTCCTGCAAACAATACACCATATTCAACATTTGTGGAAAAAATCACAGTTAATTACTGAAAACTGGGTGAGATATGGATTTATTTCTATAGCCTTGCAAAACAAGTGAAAAACCCTTGCCACTTTTAGCAAGACCTACATCAGGAGGCCTGGCACTAAAAGGGTTAAAGGTTAAGTGAATTTTTTTATCATTTACATTAATCAAGAAATGCATAATATATTATATGAACTTAACACAAAGACCTACACACTGAGTGTAAAATGTGAAACTTAAATTAAATAAATGTGAATGACATTGAAACTGACCGAGAAAACTGATCTTCAAGATTCAGTGATCACCATTTCGAATAAGTACCAGTATAAATAAGAAATATAGGTAAGCTACACAGCAAATATCAACAGATCCAACAAATGATAAAAATGTGACATCACACGTCGTAAGAAAGGTATGAATTTTCCACAGGTTTCCCGATCATGACATCCGCTACACATTGTTGAGGTATTTATGTAGTGATATTTTTGTTTTATATAGCAAAATTATTTTACTGTACATTTTTCCAATTGTGGAAATTAATTCTATTCTTCTCACAGGTTCAATAATACCTTAATGTAGATTCTCATAACACAGTGTCCTTCTAGAACATTACTCTCCTATTGAGAGTACCATATATCACGGTGTACAAATCAACCTCTACTCTTCAGCTTGAAAACACATGATTAGGCATATATTCACTGTATAAGTCGACCACCATTGTTTCACTTAAAAATACTTCTCATGAAATTATTTTCAGGCAAAATCAAGGTCCTGTGCAAGCCAAGTTTCAACAAAACAGGGAAATAAGCAATAATAAAAATATGTAAATATTGTTTAGAGTCTGTGCTGTTCTTCTTGGGTCTTTCATGTGACTGGTTTTTTAATTTCAACCTATAAGAAACTGTCATTCTCAGAGAGTTTGACCCACTAAATAAAGCTTCCTTCAATTCAATTGATGTCAGCTGTTAATGATACTATCGAAACTTACTATGCTTTGTGATCGTGATCGATCTCTAAGATGGTGAAATTCAATAAAATATCGTGAATTTTGGCAGCCATAAGGATGGTTTTGATAATTGCATTTTTCCTCTTTTCAAAAAAAAGTTTTTTAATGAAATCAAAATTTTTCGGGTTATTACGAATTTCTCCACTGTGGGTGGGGTGAGAACGGAAAACCATCATCAAGTCCTTCAAAAAGTGCAGTATATCAAATTCCATGGATGGGAAGAAGATAATTTCTTGTGGGAAGATGATCATGAACTCGAATCTTTAAAATCTGATCCAGAGTGGAATCCTTATGAAGTAATAAAAACAATAACCGTGATTTGAATCTTTTATTAACTACCATAATTTTCTGTATATAATACGCATTTTTTTCACGAAATTTAGGGTGCGTATTATACATGTTAACAAATGAATACAACTTTTTCCAGTCTGTAAATAATTGATATTCGATAGCATTGCTTTAAAATAATAATAATCATTTAATTACTTCTAGACATAGTCATCATTAATCCCTCTGAATTCTTTATCACTGTCCTCAAATAGTTCGTCGGCAATCTTGTGTTCTCTCTCATCGTCTACGTAAATGGCGCCCTGATCCTCGCTATTTACCTCGGTGAAATTGCCATTCTATATAATGTCGTCTTCAGAATCGTCCATGAAGTTTGAGGGGCAATACTTTTAAAAGCCACGTTTATATTGTAAACTCTCTTGCACATTTCTCGCATGTCAGTAAGTCGAGAATTGCTAATAACCAAGTGAAAAATTACAGTGATCCTTTTACAAAAAATCGGTACAACATACACTGTACAAACTTTCTCATATATGGGTACTAATGCATCGTTTAGTTATCTTTAGAAAATGAAAATCGTATGAACCTGTTTTTAGGAAATCCAATTTTTGTTAAAGTTGCCCAAGAATAAACTAGCCTTATATTCATTCATTGAGAAAAATGAAATATGTAGTATTAATGTAGATGTATACTCAAGTAACTGTATAAAATTTGATCAAAATCGTTTGAGCCGTTTTTGAGAAAATCGAATTATTGTTAAAACTGCCTAGAATAAACTAGCCTTATACTCATTTTTTGAGAAATATGAACTAAACAGTATTATTGAAGATGTAAACTCAAGTAACTGTACAAAATTTGATAAAAATCGTTTTAGAGCCATTTTTGAGAAAATCTGATTGTTGTTAAAAATGCGTAGAATAAACTACGCTTAATGTCAACCATTTCTATGTATATACTGCTCAGTATGATAAAATGCCTAAGCACGAGATTTCATTAATTTTCGTTCTACCGTCTAGGCTCTAGAGCCAGTAACAGACAGACGGCATTGCGAAAACCACTTTTTCGGATTCAGCGACACCTAAAACATGTATTTCCGTAAAAATCTCGAGGTCGAATTTTTTCGCGAAAACTATACTTTCTCGATACTTCTTATGAGAAAGTAAAAATGAGGTGCGTATTATAATCAGAAAATTACAGTATTAAAATTAATTATATTAAATCTAAGATAATTGTCATAAAATGTGAACACTGGAGTAGCTGATTCAAAATGGCGATCACCTACAACAAAAGATCAATTGTCTTTGTAAATATCTATGTTATTAATCTGTAATTTAAAGTTCACATATTTATATTCGGTGTATAAGTAGACTTTGAGTTTTAGAAATAAATTTTTAAGCTTCAAAGATCGACTTATATGCCACGATATACGGTAGTTTTACTTTATATCTCAGCTTCAAAGTGGCATTTAGTCATTCATTGATCTCTAATTCTATAAAAAATTTAGGTTTCAAGCCATTGGTTTAGAATAGAAACTTATAACAATACCTACTAACTAACCAACAGCATGTAGGCTTACCCTTAAAAAAATTGTGACAAAATGCAACTGACCATACATGATTTTTATCGATTTAATGAAAATTCTCACATCGTTCAAGGCCATCAATATTTTGAGTATACATCCTTAGAAGTTTTCCTTTTTCATGTAGCAATCTCACAAAATAGTGACCCAAATTAGGCCGGTACTTCTGCCCTGGATACAACTCTTGAGCCAGAGTAATGAATGGCATTGGATTGTTAAGGAAGTATTGTACATCAAATATTGCTTCTGGATAAGGAAGGTTAAATTTCTGGAGATTGTGGTACAACCCAGTTCCTGGAGATCTGCAAAACATATCATTATCAGAAATTACATGATTCAAATACAGGTAATGGTCAAAATAGTTTTTCACTAATGTTGTAGTAACAACCCACTAACTGACTTCTTAATTGAAAAAATTGTGGGTTCTATGATAAAACCATTATTACCTTTGCATGAAATATAACAATTCTACATACATTAAGAAACCGGAAAGTATCTTATTTCTGTTTAAAAACACATAAACGATAGATAAAAGGAACCAAGCTTTTATTAAGCAAGACTAAAATAACAATAATTTATTCATCCAGAGATCAATAACACTAATATAGGACAAGTCGAAAAGTTAAATGCTATTTAATGTAATAGACAGTGAAAATGTGCACAAAATTAATGACCAGGAGAGCAAATTTTGATAAAACAATAATAGTTTCATCATTAAATAAGTCAATAATGATGACAAGTAATAATAAAAACAATTTTAAATATATAGATAAAAATTCTAATTTCACTTAAATAAAAAGACAAGTAAGGATAACAAAATGGCAATATTTCATAAATCCAGTGTAAATAAAAAGACACCAGTGAAAAAGAAACCTTGATTTCACAGTCAAATATTGTTTAAATAGTCATTGATAAAGTACTATGATTTTAAAAGTAAAATTGCTTTTAATTTCAATCAGGCCAAGAGGTACAACCATATGGTTTGCGGGACATACATAGGGGATACAGGTTGTCACCACTTGTACTATAGCGGTAGAAGTGTGAGATTTTCATAATATTCTTGTAGTTTTCTTTGTTTACCAACGTTATAAGAATGTAGATGCATGTTGCAGGCAGAATTTTCGCTTTTTAAATAAATAAATCACCAATGATTTGTAATAGTACAGCTTGGTTCATTACTACTGTACCTGCTTTCTCAGTGTTAAGCCTTTGTGGATTTTCTGACAAACTGTCTGATGAAGACGAAAGAAACTTGTTTAAGCTTCATTAATTAATGGAAAAAATTCAATCACATGCAAGCTAACAAATGTCATGACTTATGAAGAAGAGAAATATTAGGGAAGAAAATTATATGCTAATTAATATTAAAACTATATCAATATTTACACAGAAAAGACATTTGTAACCTGCAAGGCATGCTTTGTTTGTAAATCTACTAAACTGTCCTGCATACATTTCAAATTATACTTGGTCATATCTTTGGTAAATGTTATGAAACCTAAAAATTACACAAAGTAAATACTAACCAAACACTAATACTAACATTGGCATTTAGCATCCAAAACAAACTCCTTTGAGCATCTAAAAAGTAGCACATAGCTTTCAATGTGAACAATTTTCTTTGCCCAATTTTTAAGCCCTGAAATTTGTTATTGCTGAATATTTCCAGGTTTCCCAATTTCAAAGATATCCTATACACTGTTTAAAAATATAGTAGAATGAAAATAATCCCAGTTTACTTAGGCCTTTATACACTATTAAAAACCTCCAAGAGCGATGTTGAACAAATCCGATAATACTTATCATTGATGTAGCACAGAGGCAAAACTAAAGAGATGCGATGGCTATGGTAAAATTTTAGGGAAATACCTTGTATATGTAGAATATTAGTTACATCATCGATGTAGCTAGTCAGCCTATCATTCAATGACAATGTACAATTACACATTTGCTGGACTTACAACTTTTCTATACTTTACCATATAAATATATATATATATATTTTTTTAAATAACTAATTTAAATATGAAAACTGTTTTATAGCAAATACAATCATTTCTACAGAAGAAATATCTGTAAAAAAAGGTTTACGCATTTTAAAATTCCAAGTTCTCTATGATCACACAATGCACCAGATTAACCGCTGTAATGCTACCCCAAACTTTACATTTTTTCTATTAAAAATACTCAAACTTTTCAATTATTTTTCAAACATCATTATAACAATAATAATAATTTAATCCAAAGACGTGGTTAATACATGTATTGGACAAGTCAATTAGCAGATAAGACAATGAAAAGTAATTCTATAAGCATACAATACATAAAATTTGCACAAGTGAGGCATACCTAAGTTACATAAAACAAATGGTAATAATGAAAAAAGTAAAGGATACGATTTCAAAATTGAGTCTAAAGCATCTATACATAAACTACACATTGATTATGCAGATGTCATTAAGACAGTCCTGTATTGAATAATATTGCTTAGTTAGCAACAGATCCTTGACCTTCTTAAAACACAGTATTGGATATAGATTTCAGAGCTTATTGAAGCTTCTGCCCACTGCTTTTGGTCCCTGAGCTGCTAAATTGAGTTTTATTTGTTATAAGTGTAGAATGAATTTAAGACTTTTCGGGAAGGAATTGACATTTTTAGTATAAACTAATAGGTATACGATATAAATGCATGAAAGAGGGAGGATATTTAGTTCCTTAAAAATGGGACGGCATGGACTATTGTGAGGTTTCCATGCGATGATTCCGGCAGCTCGTTTCTGGAGTTTAAATATTTTTGGATAACGTGACGTGCACCCCCAAAAGATAATGCTGTAAGTGATAAGGTAGTAAAATTCCCCATAATAGTGTGTGAGTAGAACATCAGTGCTGGTAGTATGTTACTACCACGTATCCCATGACGTTAAAGACATTTTTCTTCTTCAAAATATAACATCCTTTGTGGGAAATACAATACTTTTTACTTTACTATGGCGGATATCTGTCGTATCGTTCAGCTAAAAAGGAACATGGACAATGAAACGCCGAGTGCCGTCTACCTTCCAGTATTTTAAGTAACCATGCATCAAGAAAGATAGTTCTGGATAGTTTAATTATTTCTCCCCTCGAGCCTGTCACCGCATGGATAGGTTCTAAGTCGCCAATGACTCGATGCAAATTGTAAAAGTTTTTAAGCGTGCTTTAAAATCCTAAACTGCTACTCAACCATAAACTTTTGACTAACCTGAAATCTGGTATGCCACTAGGGGTGCTCAATCCAGCTCCGGCCATGACAACTATACTGTCACATTTGTCCCGAATATAAGTAGAAAGGCTGTCAATCGATTTTGAGGTCGAGACGTTGCAAAAACCATAGATCTGACTGTTAAAAACCCTACATCTTCCATAGAATAATGTGATAAAACGCAATTTCCTTAGCAGCATATTATTGCTTAAACTTATTGGCCACAGTAAAGTCTAAAATGATAAGATTTTAAATCAAATTGGCATAAAATCATGTGGGAAACATTTTAAAGTTATAAAATACGACCTACTATACCATGGAAGAACATTCTTCCATGCTATAACTCTAATGATCGGAAGCAATGTCGACAGTCGATGTTGCACCTGCGATATGTCGAAAATCTAAGTTGTGAATTTCAACCATTTCAACTGATAAGACTTGCATGGCTTGCATCACCCCTCTGAAACTTCGGCCAAAAATTGTGACGGAAAAGTTCGGAAGGGTAATCCTAAGCCTACTGGCGCTAGTGTCGAATAAAAAGGTGAAAGGAACGGAACTCTGTATATTCCGTGTCATCTTTTTCACCTTTTAAAGCGGACATCTTGTGAGAATTTGTGGACTGGTTCTGTTTTAGCTGTGGTTGAAATTTTTACGGAAAAATGCAGGGGAAAGTCCTGGCATCAAGTTTTTTACTTTCCCGATTGACAGGAAGTTGTAAGTAATTTCTATTTTTCGATTTCGACGATTACGTTAAATCTCGTAGTCAAACTCCCTTCTTTGGTATCTAAAATATTTCAATTTGCTATTTTTATGAAGATAGGTAGTAATTACACGTTATGTATGTGATTTAGAGGCCATCGTCATAGAAACTTCTAACAAATTTGGCTCATCTACGAAAAAATTGTTGCATTAAAATTTTTCAAGGGGTCAGAAAATGGTCTGAAATGCTTTAACCAGCCTAGACATACTCCAATGCATAGATGTCTTACCTGCAATTATCATTTCCTTTGTTGGTAACTTGGTGCGCAGAATTATTTCTGTAGGGCAGCGTTTCCCAATTTAATTTCGCTACGGAACCCTTGCAACTCGAAAGAGAAGTTGCGGAACCCCAAACAGTTATGTTGTTTATAAGGTGAAAATCGAAGCACAAGTAAGTACAGATAATAATAAAGATAGGTCATGTGATCAACATTTCGTCTATTTTCATATATTTAAAGATAAAAATCGTTTATATGAACGGCATCTAGTCGATTTCTGTATTTTGTTTTTGTTGTGTATTTCGAGAACCCAGTTTCGCATAAGTACGTGCTCGCGAATGGTAATAACTCTATAATTGCCCGTCTTGATAAGTCTGAATATTCATGATATAAGCTGCCCCAAAATGTAATCGGAGAAACTTCTTTAAATGTTTGTATTAAATGGACATCTGAAGTGATTTCGATTAAATTTTCATAATCTAGTGCAGATAATCCTTCTGGTTTCTCGGTTATACTGAATGGATTCCGAATCCAGTTATTGTTCTCATTGATGTTTGGAAAATACTTCCTGATGTTGGTGTATAAATTGCGAAGATGATCTACAATGTTGCTCTGAATTTCTTCTTCAAGTTTGCATTTGTTTTCTTCAAGGAAATCATTGAATGTTGGAAACCAATCCAAATTATTTTGTTATACAGACGAAATCCAAAACTAGCTTCCTGGAGAATGACAAAATTTTATCTTTCGCATTGAAAATAGTTACATTCTTTGTGTGGATGTATTTAAATCTGACCGTTCCAAATACTAATTCCAGTACTTACTACCTAAAACAAGATCCCATCGAGCATAAATGCTTTGACAACGCCAATGTACCAAGTCACAAATGAAGCAATCAATTTCTTTGGCACAATTCAAGATGTGTATAACTTTTTCTTTTCTGGCAGGTTGTGAAAAATCATGTAGACTTGACATTAAAACCTGTCTGACACTAGATGAGAAAGCAAGATTGAAGCAATTAAAACATCAAGATTTACCTTGCCAGAAAGTTAGATGCTTTATTTGATGAGTAAGGTAAGCAAAATTTATATTTTTCTTGTGTAACTTTACATTTCTAATGTGTTATGATCGGAATACAGTGAAGTAGTTGTCAAGCATCTTCCTATCAAGGTGGCAGTTGGAGAAGATGTCGCCTATGCTGCTCCAGGAAAGCAGAAAAAAGAACAAAATATACTTGTTCTTTAAGTGTATTACCACTTTGTCCCCAACCATGATTTCTTAAATTTCATGGAAAGTAAACTGCATTTTGTAAATGTAAAATTTTGTATGTTTTGTATTGTGCACTGCAAGCACAAAATGTTCTGCTGTATCTTCGTGCATAAATTAAGGGGACTCTTCCTGGTACCATGTTTGTTAAAATATTTTGCTATGTAAATGTGTAATTTAGATGTGTGTTCCAAGTTTAGGTAAAATAATTACTTTTTCAATTTCGTTACTTTTGTAAAATATGTGCGGGATAGAGTTTTAGTATCATTGTGTGAAAAAATAAGAGGAACTCTTCCTGGTACCATGTTTGTACCCATATTTAGCTATGTAAATAAGGTGTGTTTCCAAGTTTAGGGAAACTTTAGATGAAATAAGTTGTTTCAATTATATTACTTTTGTAAAAAGGCGTGTGTGTGTTTATTGGGATATATAGTTCCTGCATATTTTTCTTTTAAGTTAGGCAAATAAAAAATATTTTTGATGTAAATATCCCTTCCTTCGTCAGTGTTACAGACAAAAATCACCACTTTATTAAAAAAATTCTAAGTTTCTATAATTTAAACTGGAAAGTGTTCAAGCTCGCAAAGTAAATTTTTATTAAAGTTTCTGAAAACTAATGAATGTAATCTAATAATGTGTTGTATATTAAAAGTTATAAAATTTTTGTTTGGTATTAATAAAAATTCTAGATTATGTAAATGTTATGAGTTTTACCTTCTGTGAACCTAAAAGCGTGTGCAAGATATTTGTATATGTGATTTGATCGAACGTTTAAATAAATATATTCATATTTCCATTGAATGCATTGTATATTAAAAGATAAAATTTTTGCTTGGTATTGATAAAATTTCTACATTATGTGAATGTTATGATTTTTACCTCCTGTGAACCTAAAAGCGTGTGCAAGATATTTGTATATGTGATTTCACCAAAATTTTAAATAAATAAATTTATTCATATTTCCATTGTATTATATTCATTGTTTATAATGAATTCCCTCGGATTTATTTTTGTGTATATTTCATTGACTCTAATGATCGTCTCTGGAGAATTATTACAAAACTAAAAAATAAAATTTCCCATTATAAATTTCAAAACTTCTCGTTCTTATGCAGTTAAAATATTTAAGCAAATTCAGCATAAATTCGTATTGTTTTATAAAATTATTTTCACTCATTTTTCCGTTTAATACTTCAAGTTCGGACTTCGTATAATAATTTTAAAAAGAAATTAAAAATACCTTGCACCGATTCCAATGCTTATGGGGTAATAAATGGTTACTTGGTAACGGTAATCAACAAAGCATACAAACCTAAGCGTTATATATATATATAGATTCTGTTTCAATGATTCACCCCATATATCGTATAAGTTTAAATTCATGAAATTCCTGTAATAGTGATTTTGATACAAAATGAACCTTCGATGTTCAAATCTGATGCTTAAACAGATTTGAGAAAGCCGCTGTATGACGTCACGCTAAGAGCGACGCTATTGCCATCTGGTTATCCCCTTCCGCTAAACTTCGGAACAGCCGTTTCTAAGGGAGTTTCAGAGGCCTGGCTCCAACGCATGGCTGGCTTCCTCGAGAGCCAATAGAATAGCAGTGGGGCAAGCGCGCCATATGCCGCTCTCAGCCACCCATTGTCCCTACTCCGGCGACATATGCCGCTCGGCGCACGGAACGTGTTCAAATGTTGGGTACACATAGTTGATTTTCCGTATCCTAGGAAAAAACTCCAATGTGATTTGATATAGATTATAAGAAGTGGTAAACATAGGATATTTGAGCAGTTTTTAATCACAAGCGGAGGTATAGGACTAGGACTTTTATTAATATCAACTGTATTAAGTTTAGTTATAATATCACTAGCTGATAATTTAAATTGAGAAATATATATTGTGTGGTCATAATTAGGATTAATATCAGTATCGGAATATTTACTATAAACACTAGAGAAGAAATTTGAAAAAAGGTTTGCTATTTCCTGACCATCATCACCTGATTGGGTATCTAAAAACGTGTTTTGGTAAACCAGCATCTCTCCGGGTCGAGTTCACAAATTTCTAAAAGGGCTTTATGTCAAAAGTTATAGATTCTTCTAAGTCATTGATGTAATTTGAAAAGCAAATTTTATTTAAACTTTTGCATTTGGTTCGTAAATTTGAAAATATATTGTAATCAATGGATAAATTGGAGATTTAATAAGTCATGAGCTTTGTTTCTACTATTAAGTTCTTTAGTTCAGGTGTAAACCAGATGGGGAATTGTTTCTTTTTTGGCTTAACTTTGGGGACGTCTATTTATAATATCTTGCAATACATCGTAAAAGAAGTTTAATGAAGAATCAATATCAAGATTTTGTAATGAACACCAGTTTATATTAGATAGATCATTAAATATGGCATCATATCACTTCATGGCTGCTAAAAGGTTAAAGAGGAAGTTTAAATTTACTTAACCGTTATTAATCCTGAGAAATGAATTGCTTTAATTTTTATATATCGTATAAACGATTCACCTAACCCTATCATGGATGACAAATTAATAGATATAAAATATTAGGTATTTATATAGAAAAAGTCTTCGAATAAAATCTGTAGTGTTTTTAAAATAGAACATTTCATTTCCTATACATATTTATTGTAGGATTAGTATTTTTGAGAAAATCCAACTAGAGACACATATGTTAGTTCAGTTTGAAATAGCAAATATTCATGTATGGATACGCAACTGTTGCCACCCTTAATATTCTTAGCAGTAATCGAAGTAAATAAGATCTTACATATATTAAATTATATACATGTATTTGTTGTAAAATAGATTTAAAAAAGGTTTTTCCGGACTTTTCTATTGTAAAATTTCAAATCAGATAACAAACAATGATATTTTTTGTTATAAGCGAAAGGATGGAAACTTTTATACAGGTAATGTGTGTTACATATTCCAGTGTTTATTTAATTTATAACATATTATTAATAAAAGGGCCGATTAAATATTAATTAAAACATTTCAATATTACTTATTAAAGATACCATGTTTATTTCGCAGTATTTAATAAAAAATGTAAAGAGAACGGAACAGCCATGAACAAAAGAAGTCCGAACATGCGCATCTCTTAACTCTCTGACGGGCGTGTAGAAGTTGGGATTGGTCACTTTAAATTTACGTTGAGGAAGATCACATCGTCGACGAGTGAGGAACTTTCTCTTCATACTTGCCAAGAGATTTACATCGACCTCGTGTTACTGTGATCCATTGTCGGGTTTGAATTCTTTAGTTAGAAATAAGCGAAAATTTAATTTCCGCCGGCGGCATGCTTCAGCGGGTTAGCATTACCGCATTAATATTGTGTCAAGGTAATTATTTCTTCCGATCCGTAGTTCACAGATTTTTTGAAATTATTTCTTAATTAAACGAAGTGGTTGATCTCTTCACTTTAAGTTAATGGCGGCATAATCTTTGCATTAATTAGGGGAAAGCTTTATATAGGATCAATGCAATTATTTTTCCTTGTTGAAAGTTTTAACCACGTGTATTTTGGGTGGACTGAGTCAAGTTTAGACATGAATATGGTTTTTAACTTGTCGAGTGGTTGTGTAAGCGTCAAGTTACAAGGTAAAGGTTGGTTTTTTATCACATAGGACAGGTAGTGAAATTTCTATCGTTGTTTCGGAAATTTTTCTCATACCATTTTATAAATGATTTTATATACGGTGGTAGCCGATGATGAGGGTTGCCAACAGTGCCAATTTGACGAGAGTCCGGGGCAGGGCATATAAGTTTTCGTATATTTTAACCTCGATAAAGCGTACGCTTAGCTGAATAAATAATATTTTAATGAATAACTGAAAAAATATTAAGGTTCTTTCCCAAATAGTCAGTTTTCTGACAAAATTCTCCGTGTCCTGCGATGTTTAATGTTGGCAACCCTATCGTAAAATTCATTCTTTGATATATTTCGTTTATTGAGTTGATATTAATGTACGTAATCAGTACATACTAGTCTTATGGTTTTGAAATGAGTATTTAGCCTAACTTAGCAACTAAAGGGATACAAATTTTATATTTTACAAATCTTGGAATTTGAGTTAAATATAATATAATATTATCTGAGTGATTTAGCACGAGAGACATTACATGATGTTAACAGAAATAATATTCAGCATGAAATTACAGTACAAACTTTAAGGTTTCATTCTCTTGTTTCAGAAGAATGTTTCCAGAAGACGTGAGAAGACTTCACAGAACAGCTGTGGTGTTCCCTTTTGAGATATCAAGAAATATTAACGGTGAGTACAATCTCAACTTCTTTAAGTAATTTGCCTATTGCATTTAACGTATTGGCTGTTACCTCAGGAAGTTTCCAGTGAGAATTATGCTGGTTTTTCCATCTATTAATGGTGAAAGTGTAACTTGAGTTTAAATTGGAAAGTGATAAATCTCAACTTCTTTTGTTAACATAAGTGTTATCAATGCTTCAATTTTTGGCATATTTTATGAAATACTTTGTACCTGGGAAATTTTATTTTTCAGTCTACTGACTTTCAATTCAGCATAAATCAATTAAATATGCTGTATAAATAGGAGATAATTTCATAGAAACAAAAATATTAGTTTTGCAGTGACAGTGTAACATGAAATGTTCATTGAATTTACTCTTTGGTGACGTGTAAAGTATTTAATGTTGAAATTATGGAGACAATTTGAGTCAATGCAAAATTATTAAAATACTTTGCTTGGAAAATGCTTTCTATATGGAAATGGCTGAAGCAGTCGAGGAAATATTTTTGGGAAAAAGATTTATTAGTCAAAAGTCAGTCGAATTATTGGAATACATGCAAACTTTTGGAAAGTTGCTATTCTAATAAAAGTTTGCTGTGACAATTGGTGTTTATTGTTTTTTTTCACTAAAGAATTGTACATGACTTATTCAAATATCATTTTAGAGCATTTTATTTTATAAATGTTCAGTGAATCAAATCAAAATAGCAATTAAACTGTAACAGATAGAAGGCTGAAATTTGTGGGTTGTATGTGATGTATTATGCCATTTATTACTATGATAAACGATTTTATTTTAATGAATAAATAAAAATATATGGATAAGGTTTCCTCCCAAGTATGTATGTATTCATTTATCAGACAAACTTCACGTATTAAATGTTGGCAACCCTTTATCACAAAATTCATTCAAAGCTATGATTTATTTAGTTGATATTAATTTCCATAATCAATATATACTAGTCCAATGGTTTGGAAATAAGCTTAACTAAGTAACTTAAGGGATAAAAGTTTTAGATTTCTTTACAAATCTTTGAGGTTGTGTTACAATAGAATAAATTCCAATATTATCGGAGTGATTTAGCACGAGAGACATTGCATAATGTAACCGGGAATATTATTCAGCATGAATTTACAGTACAGATTTCATTCTTTTGTTTCAGAGGAATGTTTGCAGAAGATGTCACAGGACTCAGCTGTCATGTTCTCATATATGTGATAACAAGAAATAATAACAGTGAGTATAATCAGTGTGTTTCTTTTAAGTAGTTTGCCTATTGCATTTAACATATTGGCTGTTTTGTGATACTTTTGTTGGCTGTTACCTGAAGAAGTTTCCAGTGAGAATTATCGACGTATTTAAATGAATAGCTAGGAGGAATTTAGTCGTGTAACCATGCATTTGTTTTTTACTATATGTTCAATACTTACTGTGCTAGTTATTCATCTATTAACGGTGAAAATGTAGTAACTTCAGCGTATATCGGAAAGTGATAAATCTCAACATCTTTTAAGTGGATATTTCGTTGATAGAATAAAATTGATTTTATAATTTAGACCTTCAAAGATTTGCCAATTATCGTTAACATAAGTGTTATCAACGCTTCAATTTTTGGCATAATTTATGAAATACTTTGAGCCGGAGAACTTTTACTTTTCAGTCTACTGACTTTCAATTCAGCATAAATCAATTAAATATGCTGTATAAATAGGAGACAATTTCATAGAAACAAAAATATTAGTTTTGCAGTGACAGTGTAACGTGAAATGTTCATTGAATTTACTCTTTGGTGATGTGTAAAGGATTGAATGTTGAAATTATGGAGACATTTTGAGGAAAGTGATTAAAATATTTTGTTTGGAAAAGGCTATCTATATGAGAATTACTGAAGCAATCGCAGAAATATTTTGAGGAAAGCGATTTCTGAGATTCTTAATAGTGAAAGTTAGTCGAATTATTGGATTACATGCAAATTTTTTTAAAGTTGCTATGCTAATGAAAGTTTGTTGTGACAATTCGTTTTTATTGTTTAATTTCGCTGGTGGTTATTTTTGGTGAAATTGGTGTGTCAGCAGGTCCAATGCTTTTTAAAATGTGAAACATATTTCATGGCATTATTATGATGATTTTTATCTTATTAGCCTGTTATTTATGAAGTATTAAAGACAGTGAATAAAGAAGTGACATGAAATCAGAAGCGATAACGTCAGTTTTTACCTTGTTAAATGCAGCATATTGGTCTTGTTACGATGAAAGCTTTCGGAAGATTAAAAATATTTCCTTACTATTATTTGGCTTAAAGTTCTAATCAGAATTCATATTCTTTGACCGTTTTTCAATGTAAAAACAAACCATAGTCTTATTCAATGTGAAATTGGTTTTAGATTATATATTATAGATATAGACATTATAACCAATGCCGTGATACGTCGATAATTTCCAATTAAGAATACAGGGAATAATTTTTATAAAGTTAATTCATTAATTTAGTTGATTTGATAGCATAAATTGAAATGAATATTGCTGTTACACTTGAAATTATTAACAGATAATATTTAATACTTATCTGTAGTTAACGATGTTTATTTGTCACAGGAAGACTATAATCTATTAAAATGCCATCTCATCTAAAAATATAAAAAAAATTTTAACTTGGTGGTCAGCAGGAGGTGCCTTCTAAAATATCAACTTAAGATTGAGTTAACAAATAGAACGTTGATATCCCTTCATTGACTATTGAGTATATTTACTTTGCCATGCAATCTATTGTTAAACCTTAAAAGAGTTTAAGGTTCGAATTATAAATAAAATATTTTTATTGCACCGGCAAATGACGGTACAATTTTTAATTTCAATTCTTATCTAATGCGATTGCTTTATTTCCTCTGATAATTTACGCTTTATTTTTTATAAAACAATTCTTTATTTGGTTGATTAGTCAACAATCATCATCATCATAGGTAGTCTGTCCATAGACAGGTCCGTGATTATTTATGGTTAAACTTGGTTCTCCATATACTCTTATTTTCTGCAGTTTTCTTCATGACTTGATAGGTCTCTTTCTCTTTCAAGTCGTCTACTAGCTGAAACCTTTTCTTACCTCTTTCTCTTTTTCCATCCAGTTTTCCTTCTAGCACTTCTTTAATCATGCACTCTTTCCTCAGATAATGCCCAATCCTTTTTTGATATTCTGTATAATCGTTCGCTTCTCTCATATTCTTCGTAGTACTTCCTCATTTTCTACCCTATCTGTCCATTTTTATCGTCAGCATTCTTCTCCATGTTCACATTTCGAAGCTTTCCAAGTATTTAATATCATTTTTCCTTAGTGTCCATGTTTCTGCAGCATACGCTTCATTTTCTATAAAAAATCGTTTACTTGGTTTATTAGTTGAGGCAATATGGAAGGTTAAAATTTAAAAACTAATTGTCAAATAAATCTTCGCATAATAATATGAATAAACTCTTAAAGAATTTAAAATTTTACAATTCTAAAATAGGGCTCTATCAATAAGATGTTCTCTTTCATATTGTTTAAGCAAATTAATCTTTTATATTTATAATTTTAGATTATATTTCTTTATTGAGTTCACCACAACCATTTTTTCATCTTCATTGTAGGTAGTAGCAGTTGATGCTGAGCTGTAGAGGAACCATGAATCGAAGAGTACTGCTTTGCTGAAACGAGAATTGATTCATCTGGGTGCAAGAGTAAAGAGGAATCTGAGCTGGAGGCTATGCATACGGTATGAGAGTTTTTATACCTATATGTTGTTATATTCTTGTTTGTTCAGTATATCAGGCGATAAATATCTTGTATAATATATAGCTGCATCTTACGGAGGATTTAGGAGGAGAGATTAAATTATAAGGCACTTTTTGATGAGCTAGAGACTTCAAATTTGGCATTATTATAGATTTCTGCTCACAACCAATTGAAATGAATACAATACAATAAGAATTCCAATTTTTAGGAGCTGTTTTTCTCCTATCATTCAGAATAAGCCGAAATTTATGGTCGGATTAAACTACACACAAACAATTTGATTTCTTTTAAAAATATTTATTAATCAATTTACACGTAAAGTAAATAAATTAAAAATATATCGCCACCCCTGAAAAAGAATGTTTTGTCTGGTATTGTCCGTAAGAATATTTTATTTCTGAGAATATAAGGCATCAATTTTCTGTTTGAACTTGAAAACTTATTAAATGTCAAGTTTTTGTGTTGACTTCTGAAACAGCACTGTATTAGCTCATGTTTGCAGACATCATACGTTTCTATGGTGAATATCGTTCAGCAAATTGGATATTGGAAAGTAATTAATTAAATTTAATCTTAAAATAGGAGCAGTCCTTTAAAAAGATTATTTGGATCAGGATGTTTTGTGTTCTACATATAAAATTTTACCAAGAGGTTTTGTCGTGGTTAAATAATTCCAGATTTAATTTAATAATTTAAAGAAATTTGGAGATAAATGTACGATATGCTTGAATTAATTCAGAAAATATTCTTTGGGTTTTTTTGTGGTTTATTCGAGGCAGAAAAATTTCTGAGGCAATACAAATTCTATTCATTATTCAAGTTATCAAAATCAGATAAAGAGTTTAAAATGCAAATGAAATTTCGGTTAGTTTGTAGAGCTTTGATTGAAAATCCGAACTGAATGCCTATATGTAAAGGAAAATATTTTTGTTGTGAAAAATAGAGGAGTGGTTAGTGTGTCTAGCTCCCAATGCCGAGGGCATGGTCGTTTGTGCTTGTTAAAAATATATTACAACACATGTAATTGGAGGAAACTGTTTGTGTTAAATAAATTATTATTATTATTAACATTGATATCTCGTAATTGGCTATTGAGTATATTTACTTTGCCATGCAATTTATTATTAAACTTATAAAGAGTTTGTTTGAATTATAAATATTTGATTCGGTTCATTTTAACTTTCAATTGTTATATAACGCGATTGCTTTATTTCCCCTGATAATTTACGCTTTATTTTCTATTAAAAAAATCAATTCTTTATTTGGTTTATCAGTTGAGGCCATCATCATCATAGGTAGTCTGTCCGTAGACAGGTTCGTGATTATTCATGGTTAAACTTGGTTCTCCATATACTCCTATTTTCTGCAGTTTTCTTTACAACTTGATTCACATATAGATTCCTGATCAGTCTCCTGTCTTTCCAGTGTACACCTATATCCTTTAATATCCTCATCAGCAGTACCCAGTTTACTCTATCGAAGGCCTTCTGCCAGTCGACGAAACATAGGAGCAATCTTGGCTGTACTCTGTTGCCCTTTCTGATATGATTCTCACTACACCGATAGCATCTCTGGTTCCTCGTCCTATTCTGAAGCGGAATTGATCTTCCCCTAGCATTTCTTCGGCCTTTTTCTCTAGTCTTTTATTAAGAATACTCGTGGTGATCTTCAAAGTGTGTGACAGTAGGGATATCGTTCTGTAGTCCTTAGACTGCATTGCCGTTGGCTTCTTCTTTAGAGGGATCATTGTTACATCTAGGAAATCCTGAGGCCTCTCTCCCGAGTTGTAAATCTTGTTAATTAGTTTCGTAATCACTTTGTCCTTCTAATCCCATGACTTTTAAGTACCTCTGCCGGTATTCCATCGCTGCCTGTAGCTTTTCCTTTCTTTAATTCCAGTATTGCCTTTTACGCTTCGCTTTTCATAATACTTAGTTCCAATCTTCTTCAATGCAATTCTCTTCTTCCAGTTCCATTTGTGCCGATCCTGCCTGCTTGTTGTATAGTTCCCTAATGTATTCTTCCGAGTCGAACTGTCCTTCTCCTTCCCATCTAGCTTCGCTCAGCCCTATGATGTCAATCCTATTTCTTTTCATTTCTTCTTTCAGGTTCTTTATCTTTTCTGCCATCCTCATGGTTTTTACATTCCAAGTACCTATGCATAAGTTATCTTCGACACATGCTTTCCTCAAGGCAGTCCCTGCCCGGAGATCCTATTGGGGGATTATTTTACCTCGAAAGAACTCGTTTTGTCCAACCATATAATCGTTACTAAGGAATTGTAATGTGGCAGTTTCCCTGTTGCTTTCCACATCGCAGATCGTAGTACTGTAGCCATTCAAATCGTCCCGATCACTCCTACAGCTCTATTGGATATAAACCCAGCTAACATAATTTGTTTTTAGCTCGATACCAAACTGACAGTACTGCTGCCTACTGCCAGGCACCGATGATAGTTTTTGTTATTAATTAATTAATTTTTTGTGAAAAACCTCCATTCGTGGATATCGAACCCAGGAACTTTGTAACGGGAAGTCGACACGCTAAGCGACACCATATGGAAGGTTAAAATTTTAAAACTAATTGCCAAATAAATCTTTCACATAATAATTTGAATAAGCTCGTCAGGAATTTAAAATTTTAAGATTCTAAATAGACCTTGGTAAATGAGATGCGCTCTTTCGTGTTGTTTGGGAAAATTAATCTTTAATATTTAGATTTTTTAGTTTATATTTCTAAATTGAATTCACCACAGCCATTTTTCTTCTTTATTTTAGGCATTCACAGTTGATGCTGAGTGAAAATGCGATGGTGTGAGGCATCAAGGAACCATGAATCGAAGAGTATTACTTTGCTGAAACAAGAACTGATGCATCTGGGTGCGAGAGTAAAGCGGATTATGTGCTGGAGGCTACACACATGGGATGAGAGAAGGTTTTTATACCTATATGTTGCTATATTCTGGTTTGTTCAATATATCAGGCGATAAATATCTTGTATAATAATATGGCTGCATATTACAGAAGATTTAGGAGAAGAGATTGTAAATTATAAGGCACTTTTAGATGGGCTAAATGCTTCAAATTTGGCATTATTATAGATTTCTGCTCAGCCAATTGAAATAAATACGATACAATAAGAATTCCAATTTTTAGGAGCTGTTTTTTTCCCGTAATTCAGAATAAGCCAAAATTTACGATCAGATTATACGATACCCCAAGAATTCAATTTCTCTTTAAAATATTTTTAAATCAATTTACACTTAAAGTAAATAAATGAAAAATATAGCGCTACCTCTGAAAAAAAAGTTTTAACTGGTACCTTCTGTAAGAATATTTTATTTCTGAGAATATAAGGCATTAATTTTCTCTTTGAACTTGAAAAGCTTTGTGATAACTCAACTTTTATAAAATGCATTTAATATTGATTATAAATTTATGAGAATATAAGGTGTTGGTTTTCAGTTTCAACTCTAAAAACTTTCTCTAATTTGATTTTATAAGGCATATTCCATTTTGTTTGTAAAGTTTATTAGCGTACTTCTATAAATTTTAACTTTTCATCAAATTCCACTTCTGTTAATAAGAATCTAATATTGTAAATATTTATTTATGAATTACAGAAGATATTTAAAAACCTTAGAAAACTTATTAAATGCGAAGGTTTCATATTGACTTCTGAGGCAGCACTGTATTAGCTCATGTTTGCAGACTTGTCATGCATTTCTATGGTGAATATCGTTCAGCAAATTGGATGTTGGAAAGTAATTAATTAAATTTAATCTTAAAATAGGAGCAGCCCTTAAAAAAGATTATTTGGATCAGGATGTTTTGTGTTCTACATATAAAATTTTACCAAGAGTGTTTGGCGTGGTTAAATAATTCCAGATTTAATTTAATAATTTTAAGAAATTTGGAGATAAATGTACAATATGCTTCAATTAATTCAGAAAATATTCTTTGGGTTTTTTGTGGTTTATTCGAGGCAGAAAAATTTCTGAGGCAATACAAATTCTATTCATTATTCAAGTTATCAAAATCAGATAAAGAGTTTAAAATGTAAATGAAATTTCGGTTAGTTTTGAGAGTTTTGATTGAAAATCCGACTGAATGCCTTTGTAAGGGAAAATATTTTCATTGTGAAAAGTTTATAATCTCCAATTATTAAGCCATTCATTGGAAATGGTAATTTGTTCTTAATTCTAGGCAATATTTAGAAAAAGATTTAACTTTGTGGAGAGTTACATTTCTTAATTAAGAAAAATTGTGAAGGTTTTTTTATTCTTAATTAAAGTCAATATCCAGAAAAAAGAATTCCAAGTCTGTATACTAAAGTTCTTTTAATAATTCCATCAATATCCAATTTGCTAGACATTATTTACTTGTAAATAGGTTTCCAAAGTGTTGTGTTATTTATATTATTCAGAAAAATCGTAAATTCTTTTAAGTCTAAATGTATATAAGCTCTTGCTTTTTCATTCTGTATAATTACTGCCATTTTTTTAAATCTGAACAAACCAGAATTAGCATTTTTGGGTATATATATATATATATATATATATATATATATATATTTTGTCTCATATTTTTTTCTAAGCTGCTGTGCTATTTTTCCTCTTTGTCACCAATAGAAATTGTTAAAATGATATTATCCTTGCCAAAGTGCTTTGTAAAAATGTCCAACTTTTATTGTAGTGTTTGCTAAATTGTAAATTTTTTTCTGCACTTCATGAAAATTTTTAAATGGCAATTTTGATTTGTGCTAATATTCAGAGCATTTTAAGTCCAGAAATTTTTTAAAGCTCAGAAATTTTTTAAAGTCAGAGTCAGAAATTATTCTGTCCAAAATGTAAACAAATTAATTTTTTTGTCCTAATTTCAGAAAGCTTTTAAGTCGAAGAGTTAAAAATTATTCTAAGTCCAAATTGTAAACAAGTTAAAAAAATTAATGTGTTTACAATTTGGACATTTCTTTTGTCTAGAGTCAGTTTTCTTTTCAGTCCAGGTTTTCATTTTGAAGTGCATGATAAAATAAGTAGAGAAAATGTATTATTTCAGATTGTAAAATTTTTATTGAACTTGTATGTATACATTGTACATTATTTTCATTGCAATAAAGACATTTTATTATGATCAAAACCTGTTGACTCCTTTTAGATAGAAATAATTTCTTTTTCTCGGAGCCTCTTTTAGGTATCGTTGGACTTAAGGGGTTTTTTTTAGGTACATTTTTGCTAGAATTAGCACACTTTTAGCCTAAAAATGACATTTTTGACCACAAATTCAGCCAAATTTTGCTAATTATTGAACAAATTATTCAACATTATGACAATTTATCTACATTTCAACTATTGAACAACTGACAACTTACATATAACACAATATTTTCAACTGTTATTCAACAGTTGACATAACTACATATATCACATGAAAAAATAAACCATCGAACACATTTTACAGCTGAATTAAATTATTGAACAAGCACTTGAAGAAATTACTTGCCTCAGATAAAAATAACTGCGACTGAGCTGTGGAAAAATTAATACAAGCATTTAGACTACAGAACAGCCATCATCAGTGGCGAAATGCCACTGACAACAACTGCTCTGAAGTCGAAATGCATGTATTAATTTTCTCACAGCCCAGTCGCAGCTATTTTTATCAGAGGCAAGCGATTTTTCCAAGTGCTTGTTCTGGAAACACTTAAACATATCACATTATCAATGACCTTAATTACAATTAACAATGTCTCTTATTGGTCAAAATTGAATACACGCAACTGATTCCAAATGGGAGCAATGTTTGCATAAATGACGAAAAAATAATGAATCTCGCAAAGCAATGCTTAATTGGAATTACCTAAATGTCAGAATAACATTTTTATAAACCATTCCAAGTCGGAAATAAACTCCAAAAAATGCAGTTAAAATTTTATGGCATACCTATTTCAAATGTTTATAAAATTAAACCTCTTTATATTTGCCAAATTAATTTGCTTAAAATGCATTGAAATTACACCATGTACCTCAATTAGACGCTTGACTGTTTTTTAAAAACGTTAATTGCATAATAGAAACTCAAAGACTAAACATTTACTTCTGATAATTTAATTTTTATAGCAACAAAGATTGAACTAAATACATTTTGTCTTTAAGAATTATCTTGCTTGGATTTAAAAATATAACATTAATGGAGGTAAGTTTATATTTACAACATCAAAAACATATTTGCTCATTTAAAGTTCAGATTCAAAGCTATTATGCAAAATATAATATTTAATCAGAGCAAACACTCTATTTATGAATAAATATAGCATATTCTCAAAGTTTGTCTTATATTTCCAGGTAATGTACAGTAAATGCATAAAATTAAATGATCCGAGGTTAATTTACATAAAATTTAAGTAGTAATTGCATTGCGTGACTCAACTCACTATCGTTAACAAATCACATTGCTCCTTATCAATAGCTTAACACTTTCATGGCCAATTTGTCAAATTTAAAAGAAAAATCAGCAAATCAAATCATTAAAAATTTATCAATAATTATATTTTTTAACATTATAAATGTGCAAAATGTAAGTAGCAATACATTATCGTTACAAAATATTTATTTAAAGACTTATATTTGAAGAATTTTCAATTGTAATTTATGAAAGTATTGAGTGCACGAAAAACTAAAGTATTTCATTAAATATTTGTATACAATTGAGTTATTTATGTTAATAAATTTAAAGAATTCCTTTTCAGTAACGCTTGTGTTAGAATAAGTCAAAATCTCATATGGAGTTTACCAAAATTATCGTTACGATAATTTCATGAAGATATTTTAAACAGCCATGAAATTGTTAAGTAATCTAAAATATAACTCATCCAACAAGAGACAACGTTAATATTTACATAGAGACAAACCTGAGAATCAAAACAATAACTACAAAATTGAGAAACAAAATAAATACCTATAATTATTATACCAAATAGAATTGAATGAGCTTCCCACAATCTATATATATTTGCAAAAGTTTGTTTGCATGTCTCATTATGCATGCCATAAACTATAAGACATGAATAACTAAAATTTGGTACGATTATTATTAACATCTTAACTTGATGAATGTATAAAAGGTTTGGTCAATTGGTTAATTATAGTCAGTGCTATAATAACAATAATATAGGAGAATATAACATTTTATAATTCCACTAGAGATGCCTGCATTTTAAATTTGAAATGTCGGAATTTTTTATAAAAAACAAAGAAGCTTCAAAGTTTATTGTATATAAGGATTAGCTATGATGCTGGTCAACGCAGACATCCATGACATTTGACGGTGCAATGAGACACTATTACGTATGTTAACCTTCATAACGGCCTACTTAGACAACAAACCCATTCAGCGGCCGGGTTATGCAATCTTACTTTCGATACTACACAATTTATACAAGTGAAAACATTTACCACTTACTTTATTTGCTCACATTACACTGTGTTGGATGTGGTTTGGTTAATACAAAACGACAAACAACAGATGAACAAACAAAAAGAATTAATGCAACGAAAAACAAAAACAGTAGAAAAGAGAATTAAAATCACACAGAAATTCAATGCTCCGACTCTTAGAATGATTCTCTAAGCAAAGAGTTTTGTTAAAATAAATTTATGTCAAGTGAATAATACTTTGTTACAATAAGTGGACAATACTTTTGTTAAAACGTTACAAATTGCACTTGACAATGCCTTATCCCCCTCCCTCCCTCTGCTGTTCCCCCCCTTATCTCTCGCGAGGCAATAATATGAATCTCGAGCCTCAAAAATGACATTCGTTGTCCAGGAAACTTATCGATAAAAGTCAAAATCTGTCACATATTCGTTAAATATGCGTAATTTCAAAACATGTGGTGCATTACTTTCTGGGAAACCCTCGTACAATGTTGTGTGAGACAGACGCTCCTTTCTAGGAACCTGGTATTATCTGAATTTTTAAAGAATGTTTATTTTGAACTCTTGAACATCCCGCATATAACTGTCCATGCATAAAGCAAAGCTACCGTATGGTAACTGACTTAAGAAGTCACCTCTCTACTCTGCGTGCACGGGGATTTCCCTTGTAGGAAGCGCGCTCACCTTCAATGCCCCTCTATTCTAATGGAATACGTTCCCCTCCACTCTACATATTACCTCCGATCACTGAGGCGTAAGGTAACTTCTAGTAATTTTCAATTGCTACATTGGGCGGAACTACCTGTACTCTACATGCACGTTCTCTACCGGAAGCTTAGAGAACGAACTCCACCTGGCAAAAAGCGTCACCTCACAAAATGAATCGACTGCATTGATTGCCAATTTTAATTACGAATACTCGAAATATTTTCCAACACTTTCATTTATATCAATTAAAATATGAAAAAATTTCCCAAATAAAACTTAATTCAAGCATAGATATAATTTTTTGTTCATAATTATTGCCATAATTTGAAGTCACGATGATTTAAAACATAACCTGAGCAACGCTGGGTAAATTTGCTAGTTATTTATAAGCAAAGAACTTTGCAATACCATTTTAATTTAATTTATTCACCAGAGAACTATATAAAGACGTCTGTGTTGCATTGTAAAATAAATTCCACTAATTACTCCAAGATTTGATGCACAAAAACGATTACAGTGTAATTTTCCTAATAAACGTTTAATGTGACTAAATCTTAAAAGGATATTTTGTAGTTTAATTTACATTCTTCGTTAGAAATAATTTTATGAACCCTGTATTTATCTCAGATTCACTACAAATATGTTGTCAACAATTTGTTGCTAACATACATTAAAGTTATGGTAATTTAATGTTGTGCTTATGCAAACTGTATAATTATAAAATATCAGTTGATTACTTCGTTTAAAAATTAGTACAAGAGTTTAAAATAACACTAATATTTATAATGAGATTTTAAGATATAAACAAGTTAGGAAAGTGTACATCGTAACACAAATGGGTGCATTTTGTGCACTGGAGTATTTGAAAGAAATTATTTACGTGTTTGGAAGGGAAATAGCATTATAAATTCTTTTCTTCGTCATAAATAATCCATTTTCTTCCCATTTAAAAATATTAAATGCATATGTAAGGAAATTAAACATATTTCCGTGAGATTGTTTACGTTAGCAACAATGAAGAAGTAACCATGCTAGAAAATTTCAAAGTTCAACTCAAATTAAGACTCTTGTTCGATTTTCTCGGAAACGGCGACTCCTACGATGAAAATGTAAAGGAAAAGAAATACCCTACTTTACTAGTTCTACAAGTTTTACTTGATAAATATTTTGATATGACCGATACTTTACGAGATATGAGGGAAAGTTCATATTTTATCACCAGTAAAGTGGTACCCCTGATTGGCTTACGTGACTCATTTATGTGATTTTCTTATTATCTTTGACTGTAAGTCCTTAATATCAAATTTCATGAAAATCTGCTTGGTAGAAGCAGATAACGAACATGCAGACAGACCAGATGGAGACTAATACTAATAGGCGCTTATGCTGGAAGCGAAACACACCTGACAAATAACCTTGCTTGTAATTACATTTACAGATACACATACATTATTAAAAATTTTCTTTAATGACATGAATGATATGTTACTTATTTGTTCGATATACAAATAGAAGGTGCTTGCATTCTGTAAGCCTTTCAAGTCATTATTTATGGCTTTTGCAAAGTAAAAATTCAAAACTAGTTAAATAAATAAAACAACTTCAAGTACACATTAGAATAAACTTCATTAGCCCACTGATTCCCAATGAAAAGACAAAACTGATAACGTTTTGATTCCGATGCAAATGAATTGGAATATTTCGAGGCGGTGCTTATTGTAAAAGAGAGACTGACTGATATTATTCACTTCTTTCGGTAAATTGTGATGAGATTAGCCATGAGGAAGTGTACCATCTGAAACAAAAGTACCACGAAGCCAATGAAAAGGAAGAAATCCACAGTACATTGAAACCTCTGCATACTGGACCTTGATGGAACGTACTTAGGATGTAACGGACAGAATGTCCGGCGATGCAAAACAGTTAAATGACGCCACTAATACATTGTGTCTCATGCGGACCTATCACATGTGCGTTATTTGGAAGGCCTAATGAATACATCGCAACATTATAACTAACGTATATCACGGCGTATAAGTCGACCTTTGAAGCTTAAAAAATTTTCCTAAAACTTAAAGTCGACTTATACGACGAATACAAAATTGTAAACTTTAAATTACAGATAAATAACATCGATATTTACTAACAAGGGGAGGCCATAACATTAATATTGAAATTCGTAAAACCCTTTTAGGAGGTGAAACTAGAACTAAAACATCACCTATATCTCTCTGCGTTTTTGCCAATGGGCCCTTGTTTAAAAGATATTAACAATTTAAATTCAGGTGTAAGCATGGATGCAACATATATCATTAACCTTACGGTTACAAAACAGAAGCAGCAATAGCTTAATTGGTAGAATGAATGTCTAGTAGTCGGATGGGCTGGGGTTCGATCCCAGCAGCCAGCATTTTTTTTCAGAAATGGTCTGTATATATATTTTAACTAGTAAAATTGTATTATTATTATGTCTTCATTACATTTTTGTTTTTTTTTTCGCAATTTTTTGATCATTTTTAGGCGCGTTTCGCTTACAGCGTGAGCGCCTATTATCGTCGGTCGGTCCGTCCGTCCGTCCGTCTGCTGTCCGTCCGCATGTTCGTTCTCGGCTTCTACCGAACGGATTTTTATGAAATTTGATATTAAGGACTTTCAATCAAATATAATAAGAAAATCGCAAAAATGAATCACGTACGCCAATCAGGGGTACCACTTTACTAGAGACAAAAAATTAAATTTTCGTCATATCTCGTAAACTATTGTTCATATCAAAATATTTTTCAAATAAAAGTTGTAGAACTGGTAAAGTAGAGTATTTCCTTTTCTATATATTTTCATCGTAGGAGTAGCCGTTATCGAGAAAATCAAACAAGAAAGTCTTATATGGAGTTGAACTTAGAAAATTTCTTGCATGGTTACTTCATTGTTGCTAACATAAACAATCTCCCAAACAAACGTTTAATTTCCTTACGTGTGCATGTAATACTATTAAATAGGAAGAAAATGGATTATTTATGATGAAGAAAAGAACTTTAAAACGCTATTTCCCTTACGTACAGGTATATAATTGCTTTCTAATACTCCATTGCATGAAACGCGCCCCATTTGTGATACGTTGTACGCTTTCCTAACTTGTTTGTCTTTTTCACATATGTACTTGATTTATTTGCACTTTCCACATGTAATTATAACATTATAATTATAAATAAATATTACAACTTAGAATGTTATAATCATTACTTGATTGTTTATTAAAATATCAATTCCTTAATATGACATTTATGAAATGTTTATTATGGACAATTACCTTGTTTTTTTAAATGTATCATCCAAAGTATTGTAATGCTGTAGAAGTAAGTGAGATAGAAGAGGTACACTTCGATCGGAATTAACCATACTAATTGCAAGTTATGATTATATGTGGAATATGCAAATAAATCAAGTACAAAAAAGTACGTGAAAAAAGACAAAAAAATAATCAAAAAATATGCGAAAAAAACATTTCCTTTTTTGAAAAGGGGAATAATGTAATCATCAAAACCATCCTTATGCCTGCCAACGTGATATTATATTGAATTCCACCACCGTAGATATTGATTGCGATAACTAGGTGCAGTTAAATTTGATAGCATCATTAACAGCCGACATCAATCAAATCACAGGAACCATTATTTAGTTGGTCAAGCTCTCTGAGAATATCAGTTTCTTATTGGTTGAAATGAAAACACCTGTCAAATGGAAGGCTCAAGAAGAATAGCACGGACTCAAAACTATATTCATATATTTTTTTATTACTATGTTTATTTCTGTATCTTGTTAAAACTTGGATCGTACAGGACCTTGATTTTGCCTGGCGATGATTTCATGAGAAGTATTTTTAAGTGAAACAAAGGGGGTCGACTTATACTGCGAACATATACTTAATCTAGTATTTTCAAGTTTAAAATTCAAGGTCGACTTATACGTCGCAATATATGGATATATATACATATTATAATGTATATAATTACTGTATATACTCGTGTATGATGCGTCCCAGTGTATAACTGCCGTGTATAATGCGCACTCGTACTTTATTCCAAAAAATCCCGACTTTTTCTTATACCACGTGTATGACACACATCCTTCATTTTTGGGAGGTATGTAAATATTAAAACGTTTGGACTTGTCCATAAGTGTATTACGTTCAATAAGCTCCATATTATGTCTAAGAGAGACATCGTCAATAATTAAAGCGACTGAGTTGAGATGGGAGCAACTTCATACAGTAAGTTGGGCAAAGTGATGCCGTGTAGAAAACCGCAGCGCCACTGTTGCCAATGCTTTTACATCAGACAAAAAGGGATCTATAAAATAGTTTTGATTTAAAGTGGATGTTGGTTCTCTCTTTCCTATCTCATTCTAAAACTGTTTAAGAGAAGGAACAACATAAAAATTTAACAAACAAATCTGGAAACAGGAAATGCGACAGGTAGGATTAAGTTCACACACGAGATTCTATGGGTTTTAAATTACTTACATTGTCAATCGTACATACTAGAATCATTAACTAAATAAAATTATTTCAATTTGCTTATTCTATGTTTTTTTTGTTTTTGATATGTGTTTTGCAGGAAGACTTATCTTGTGATTTTGCAAAAATTACAGCAATCAGCTGATGAGCTAGTGAAAAGCGGAATAATTGGAGAGGATGGGATTATAAATGTATAGAAGTAATTAGGTGTTCTATACATATAATTATGTATGTATAACCTGAGTATCAATAATTATTGTGCTTTTCTCATTAATTAACCCAAAAAGCGTGAATCTGGTGCGAGGTAGGTTCCTATTTTAAGTGCAGAGAAGTGTTACCTGCGTATAACGTGCACCCCTACATTATGACCTGAAAATGTGGTCTTCAAACAGCACGTTATACACGAGTATATATGGTAGATACAATGTATAATTTATTGGTGCAGCAAATCCGCAAAAATTAATTGTTCCTGCGTTTGATCATTGTGACTGGTTGAAATTGACTGACTTGCGTTACTCATGGGGTTTGTTTGTCTTAAAACATTCTTTGTATTCATTGTTACTTTCTGCCCCATTTCCACCAGGGTCCGGAAAAATCTAAAATCTCGAAAAAGTATCCCAAGTTCCATTCCTAAGAATAATTCCTTTCAAATAAGAACGCAAGGGAAAATCAATTTTTCTTACGGTCGCTATAATTTATTTCATTCTTAATTATGTTCTTATAACAATATGCTCCTGCTAGCACACTGCAAGCACCTTTTACTAGTAAAATATAAAAATTAATACGATTCCTATTTTCCTAAATTAATTAGAAAACTCTGTGCTATTACTTCATGCGCTCTAACAATTTGTATGAATATATAGCGGAGTAAAACACTGTCCTTCATAACATGTGCACTTTAACAATTTAAGGCAACACATACGTTTCCTTCGGATGTTTCGGATATAACAGACAGGCCTTCCCCTCCTTTTAGTCCAATATATCGAGGCTTCACTGTATGTATGTAAAGAATGCGATGTCGGACTGTGTACAATACCACGTTTTGCAATATACCATACACGAAAACGTATCAAGTATATAATCGCAAGCTCTGGAATAATATAAATTAAAATAGTTATAACAAATCCAACGTATATTTTCAATCCTTTCAAACTTTTACAAACCTATGGCAACAGGTGCTTCTGATGGAATCTTAACTTAGTACTTAAAAAGAGTTAAAAATGAAACAATCTTTTGTTATTCTAAAAGCTCCCAATTGCAAGCGCGATCTGAGTTTATATAAACATTTGAAATACAGTTGGACCTCTATAACCGTCACCATTGATAATCGTTGTTTCGATCAACCCTCATTTGTCGCCAAATGGTACAAAAAAATTAAAAAGTTCCGATGCCAGATTGCACTGTGACAGAGAGTATTGAGAGCATTGCCTCCGATTCAATTAGTGCCAATTAAACCTTCAAATAAGTGAAAGAATAGCATTATTCGCTTCACGCTTTAATTTAAGCATCGAAATTAATGCTGTAGCAATGTCAAACTTTATAGATAGCAACAAAAATATTTACGGATAATTATCCAGTTAATAACAATTTAATCAAAGCAATTGATCTTATTTTAAATCATTCGAATGCTGGAATCTTACTTTTTCAGTAAGTAAAACTATTAAACATCTATAATGCTTATTAAGGCAAATTGTCTCATGCATAAATTTAAAATTAGATGAGAATAAGGACGTACATTATTTTTTAACAAATTATAAGTTATATGGTTATGTCACCTTCGTAGATAATCTAAATGACAAAGAATGTTAGGCGACGGGCTACGTTTATTCAGGAGCAGCATGAAAACATTTCTTTTAGATTGATAACCTAGAACTCGCCGAAACTTATCTTCTCTTCTTTGTTAATCTAAATAAACGGTTGCGTTGATTGATATATGAATAAAAGGACATATACTTCAATTAAAAGAAACAAAGAAAATTAAAAACATAAAAGTTTGCAATCAATTACCGTGTAGCATTAATTTCCTCTCTAATTTGACTTTTAAAATACAGATTTCTTACTGACTTTGCACAATTAATTGTCAATATGCACACACAGCCTCGCCCTCAGCGAGATTTGTACCCGCTAACCTTACCTATACTGGGGAAATGCATTATCAGAGTTAAATACGAATTATTGAGTTATATGTGAAATATTGAGACCAACTTATTCTACACAATTCTTAATTTTTTATAAATTAATTGAAAAAACAGTGAAAACACTGTGCGGGTACAGCTAGTACTCCGTTAATTCATCAAATAGAACTTATAATTTTGTTTGTTTAGTTTACATAACAACGCTTTTACTCATTATTACCTCTGACGGTAAAGCACTATCAATTGCAATTTCCCAGGTTGTTGTTACTATCAGCATTTTAATTACTACAAATATAACTTTTAATTAAAGTTTAAGGCAATAATAGCCCATTAATTCATCAAATGGAAGAAAGAAGAATATAACGAGGTCTTTGAAACTGTGTAATTTTTACTTATGTACCAATGACGTGAATCTAAATTGATTCTTTTGAAAATTTTAATGTCAATCTGATTCAAACGTACTTCATTGCGTCATTTTATGTTACTTGTCGCCACCTGGCAGATCCAGCCACCTTGTGACTAAATGAATAAATAAATAAATATTATAGAGACAGAAGAAGATAAAGAAGAACGACATAGAAGAGAAAGAGTGAGAAGATCAATATGGACAGATGAGCAAAGACAAACAGCGAGAGAGACCATAAACGAAATCAGGTAACAAAGAAGAAATGAACAAACTGAAGAAGGGAGTAATATAAGAAGAAGCCAAAACAGAATCGATGCAGCCAACGGCGGAAGGCGAAGAAACGACACAAATTTAAACTCAGCAATAGGAAACGGATTAGCTACTCGACGAGATGATTCACATTTAGGAAAAATGGATAAAGAATGTCAAAATCGTAGAGCTTTGTTTTTTAATAACCGAGAAAAGCATAACAGATGCTGGTACGAGAAGAGCACTTCCGCAGCTTCCAGATATATTAAAACTGCCGTAGAGAGAAAATACCCCTATGTGTAAAAATACGTAAGACTAATGTAGTTTCTGCACATGCCAGGACATGAAATATATATATTTAAAGCGGGAAGCTCATTAGTTCTAATTTGAAATGCAAAATCAATCACACTCACCCATCTTCTTTCTTGATATCGCAAAGCAGAGGTGGCCTGAGGAAGACGTACGATGCTGGCTGCGTTTTCAGACTTCATTCTTCGGAGGCACGCATCTGAAACAACGACAGAAGCAACTCAGAAATCTCGCACCCAAAGGATAAAAATTCTACAAAACCTTCACAATAACTTTTGATTTGAAGTTTATAAAGTAATGGAAACTGGCTAAAAATGTATTATTCATACGTTTTTAAAAACACAGATTCTCATTTTATGAGGTAAACTATAATTTTTACGTTAAAAACACAATATATATTGATAACAAACCCTTAATTAATCCTACGTTAAGAATGTAACGCCATATCTTGGCTATATTTGCCCATAAACAAATCCGTCCTTGCAAAAAACTTTACCAACTCTTCACAGAAAATGATACTTTACAACGATAAAATCACTCATTAAACATGTTATGCGGTAACAAAATGTTATACATAAGGACTAATTTATAAGAATAATTACTCCATTATACATAAATATGATAAATATAACATTTACTATATACATATATATACGGTAAAGATATTTCAACTATAAATCAAAGATGAATAGAGAAGTTATTTAAGATTTCCTTACCTTTGAAGATATAAATCCTCGAGGAGATTGACCAGGACAGCTGGATCACACAATAATAACAGTACATTTATTTTCCAGAAGATCATAGTTACATGGCAAATCAATAAGACAAACTCAATCACAAAAGAAAATACAAAGTAAAACAATATAACAGCACGAGTGGACTAAAGAAAAACAATAATACATCAAAACATCACCATAAATTACAATTAAGTGGCAAAACAGGGCATACTGAATAATTACATATACAAATTCACATATCATTGATTTACAAAATAAGAAATAGTACTATTAAGAGACGTTAACTAATGTCCAGTAAGCAATGTGAAGATTACACACATTGAAACTATAAAAAACTTTAGATAAAACTTCACTTCACTTAAAGTGTCTTAAAACGTACACAAATCAAACTAAAAGTACATATTTAAAAACTGCTGTCAAAATGCGTCACATGGACCACTGTTTTCGAAGAATAAACGGCCAAACTTTTGTCAAGATCAAAACTATCAACATTAAATTTCGAATACAATAAAAAGGTCTAGTTTTTTCCTTCTAAAATAAATAAAATAAAATAACCAAAAGTATTAAAACACTGCTGTGAAAATGATTATCACGTGGACCAGTTTTCGAAGAACACAAGGCCAAACTTATATCACGATCATAACTATCAACATTAAATTTCGAATACAATAAAAAGGTCTAGTTTTTTCCTTCTAAAAAGGTCTGATGGAAACAAAATAAATTTCGAACGGTATTACGCACATAACAGATAATCTCGTCAGCCATTTTAAGATTTCTATGAAACAACAAGAAGTAACGCGCAGGCGCGCAGGCTAACCAACATTTCGTCTTATAAAGCAGGATATTTACAATTTCGACAAAAAAACCACAAAAAATAAGCAATTCCTTTTTATATCTTGATTTCACATTTTAGTAGGAACACAATTATAACTTATTATAGGATCGATAAAATTTGCTTAAATGTTATAAATTACTTGCAGTAAATCAAATTTATTGGCATTAAACTTTTGCTTTGCAAACCTAAATTTGGATTCGTCATGGAGAGGGGTAAAAATAAGGCATTAAAATATATTTTCACATTGCTTAAAAACCGACAATGTAATTAATTAAGTAATAACGAATTTTTGGTCCAAATACGATTGCGTTTTTTGGTAACATTTATTTTTCTGTAGGACATGTCTTCATAAACAATTACATGGGTAGTTTCTGCGACATTTACAAATTATGCGGAAACAATTATTAGTTATTAAAAACTATTCACGAGTGTAATTATAAGAATAGCAATTATACTCCGGAAAATACTTTCAGGTTTTTATCTTATCCATGTACTTTGGAAACCTGTGGTATATTCAATTGATACCGATAAAATATTCGTATAAATTTGAAATGTAGGTACCTACCGTAGGAACCTACTGATTTACAAACACAGATGTCCGGAACAGGTAGAAAAATACACTTGTAATTGTCCTAACTAAGATACTCTATTTAGTAAGTGAATTAGCCTTCATAATGCACTTAAGAACCATAAAAAACTAGGGTGAGTCCTTCTTCACGGTAACCTTCCACCTCATTTCCTATTTGAAATCCAAAAACTCACGTAATATATTTTCAAAAAAAGCATTCGTGCGTCAATTTCCAACAAATCCTTTATCTAATTTTACAATTGTCCGTCCGTCTTTCTCCATTTGTATCTCCCATTATTACAGCTAATGCCTGTCGCATAAGTATATACGGATCATCCTTTGCATCAATTTATAGAAATTTATAAAATTTTATTATTGTAATATTATCGTATATTTCATAAAGGTAAGCTCCTCTCCATTATGAATTTTACACTAATAATAATAATACTTTATTTACGGGACAAGCCCTTTTCCTAAAAATACAATCAGAAATGTATTAAAAATAAGCTAAAATATTTAAACGTGCGCTGAAATACAATATAAACCATTAAAGCACAATAATAAGAAAAACTATCTCACATAAAAATCACATCCTATAAAAATTATACTCAAAATCCATCTGACAATATAACAGTATCGTACAATTTAAGTTAAATATGCAGGTAGAAACTTTTGTATGAACTCAACATTAACGAGGATATGTGCTAGTTATAATAAGTACTTCTCTAATCTAGACATTTTTATCAGAAAGTCTGAGTATATAACATAATTATCGACTTTATTGGGGTAGTCAATAAAAGATATGTATGAATTTATAATTTCACTATTGTTTGAAATTATGTACATATCTTGAAAATGAAGGAATATATGATTGTTATCTGCCTCTCTTCTTTTATAAATATATTTCATTCGTTGTTATTGGTAATACATAACTACAATTGTATAACTACCATTGTTACTTGCCTTATTTATAAATAGTTCATAGGTTGTGTTTGATAATATATATATATATATATATATATATATATATATACACACACACATGTATATATATACCATTTTCAATCCAATAACAACACTTTTCAAGTCAATAACAACACTTTTCAAATCAATAGCAACACTTTTCAAATCAATAACAACACTTTTCAAATCAATAACAACACTAATTAAAATAACCTTCAAGGCTCTTCAAACCATAACGGCATTTCTTACTTGCAATTGCGATTCTTATTTATATTATAAAATTAAAGTTGAAGGTAATAATGCTTTAATTAAAGTCATTGTATTGTTTTAAAGGTTCTAACTTTAAATTATGGTTACAATTAAGATAAATGTCATCTCATGACTTTTTAAGACCTAATCTGCATTTATTGTTATTTTATATAATATAATATATTTATCTTTAGCGTTTTCAACATGTATGTTTTTCTATTTTTATTTTAGAAGTGCAATACCGGCTCACAATGAAAACACTTTTAGTCTAATGTTTAGTGGACAGATGGCAAATCGTTTGGCAGTTCAATCTATTAAAGGACTCCTAATCACAAAATATAATTTTAAAATTTTGTCATGTATGCAGTTTTAGGACCATATACTAATTAATGATGTAGAATTTAAAAATGTGGGCAACTTAGAAAAAATATTAGATAATTTTATAAAACTTTTCATTTACTTTTAATGTTGCATTATTTGTGTATTACTGAGCCATTGTTAATTTATATAAAAACGCCTTGTACATTTAAAGTAAATTCCTATTAATACTTTTTTCTATTGTCCTGTTTTTCGCTGTATTTCTTTTAGCAATTTGTCCTCTTTTCATGAAGTCAAAATCTGGTCACTCGATCAGATGAAATCAATTCATTTCTCAGAAATAGTAACTGTTAAACAGTTAATTAAATTTCAACTTCCTCCTTAACCTTTTAGCAGCCATAGGGTGATATATACAGTTATTAACGTAATTTTTGAGAATTGCCAAAATATAAAAGTTCGGATTGAGACACATTTATAATTTTTTTTCTATTTTCCTACACGTAGTAAGCTCTTGGCAACAGTCCATTGTGTTATTAGTTTTTATAAACTTATAAAGAAGAATTTGTCATTCCTAACCAAATATACAAGTCACACACCCAAAAACAGTAAACATCACACCCAAGGTCCAAAATGGTCCATAAGACCTGGATCCGATGGTTTAAATCGCTTGTACCAGCTTGCATGTCTTGCTCTTCTTTATGGTTTCGTCTTACCCAGGTTTTTCCAAAATCACGCTGTTTGTACTAGAAATTCTTCTCAACGTTATCAGTAATTAATCACGTTATAATAGCTCCCACAATTAAGTTTTAGATAAAAATGTTTTATTAAGCGACAGAGCCAAGATATTTTTGCGCCCTAGGAAAAGTTGGAAAATTACGTCTCTCTTCTATGAAGGTATACAGTAAACAATTTTACCTCTCAAATCAGTAGTTTATTAACAACGTTGAAGCAAAATAAAATATATATTTTAGTATAAGATGATACAATTAAAAAGCCAATTTGTCAATCGTTAATGTCTCTGTAAAATAGTTGGTAAACTTCAGCCGTAATCCAGTGGCCCAGGTTTTTTCATCCATACACCCAAAGGTGCAGCTAGGGATGCCATTTAGTGGGACAGTCCCGACTTTGAACAATTTTTGTCTCATGTCCCGCTTCATTCCCAAATTGTCCCGACTTTAAGCTGGAGTAAATTTAATGTTTATTCTTAAATATATATCAAAGGAATGGGAATAGTGAATGGAATGGATTTAATAGAGGGAAGTAAGGAGAGCTTCATCTTAAACACTAATAGTTGAAGAGTAGTAATTAATATCAAATATAATTTCTCATCTACATCCAGAAACTGAATGGCCATTCTTAACGACAAAAAGCGATACAATGTTTAAATTAACATTTTTTCAGGAATTTCATATAATATTTTATTAATTTATTAAAAAAATAACTAAACATTAGTCAACTTGAAAAACAATGGATACATGGTCTTATAATTAAATGACATTATCTATGTAAAAATACTACTAACTGATGCAATTATGGCAAACAAAACTGTTCTTCATTTGGCTTTGAATATTATACAATGATGCTTTGCTTTCCGGCTAAGTAATCTTGAATAAATATCACAATACAGCTTTTTATTAATGGATTATGACAATATTTGTAAAGCTTGTTTTAACATAAATATCTTTTTATGTTATATACTTGGCTCATAAACATTTCACAATCGCCTTGTCATTTATACATTTAGGGAGATGAACACAAGCATTCCTTCAAAATGTTTATGTCAAATGAGTCAAGTAGTTTTACTTAAAAACCTAATTAAATAGTCTGATAAATGATTGATTGGAAGTCTTTCAAGATTCACTTATCTCAAAAACACAAAATACAGTCCAGTAAACACATGCACACACACTTGTTGAGCCAGATTACTAGATGTTTTCTTTGATCTTGATTTAGTATATCATTTGCTTCCCAGGATTATTTTGAGAAACTGCATCTATAATTTGTGAAAATTTCTCTTCAATTATTGCAACTTCTGTTATTTTCTGTTTCTTTTTTGGTTCACTTTCTTGAAGATCTCTGATATATATATAGCGTGCTAACACACTTAATGCAGCCATTTCAGCTATTATCAAGGTATTGTAAATCACTGTAAATGACAGAGGAAAATTATTCAGCTTTCATTCATATATTAATAAACAGTAGAACATGTTGATTATACTGTAAAAAGATAAATAGAATAGCATATGACCATTACTCAACTATGCAACATTAAACTTTCAGTATGTAGATCATACAAGTATTATGTTTCTCAAATATTATGCTTTACAATTAAAACTGGATGTTGTGTAATTGCAAAATTTCTCTAGCTTTAAGTAAGGCATAAAAAGTTTATATATATATATATATCACATTTCTTATGACATGCAATGGACCTCAATGGAGCAAGTGTTGTTTAGGAAATAAATAAAAAATAAAAGCAATGAATCAAAATTTAAGCATACCATTTCCATAAACAGCAGGACTAATTGGCGGTTTGCAAGGAAATAGACCTGACCAAAGGACAATTCTGGTGATCAATCCTTGCAATTTTGAGAGGAGAAGAACCATTTGCAAAACCAAGAATTTAGATTGTAATTTATGGGTGATCAGATATACTGAAAGCATCCTTATAGTCATACTTATTCCCCATACACCGCACAGGATTGACATCACAATAAGTGGTTGGAAGTACATGTAATTAACAGTGTACAAACTCTGAAACATAGAAACAAATATTAATTATTATTCTGTTGAATATATAGATGAAATATTTTTCTATTTGTATAAAATAAACATTTAACAAAAAGATAACTGAACAAGTTTTATAAATTTTTGAGTAAACTAATTTAGCAAAACTCTTAACAATGAAAATTTACTTTATTGCATTTATCAATCCCAGAACAAAATAAGCTCATAAGAAATCATCAAATATTAAAACAAAGCAAGCAATATTAGTCACTTCTCTACCGGGTTAAATCATAAGGTATGAGTATTGTTTTCTATGTTAAATTTCTTCATTAAAATTACCTCTTCTTCAGCCCACATTACAAGTAAGATCATTAGCACTAAAGCTTGAACCACAGGAAGTTGTAAAACCAGTAATCTAAGCATTCGTATGTGTCCCCTAAAAAGATAAGAATAGCATAATTAATAAGTATTTTAATCTTACCAAAGAGTCAGTATGTTGAAACAAGATAAATAATCTATTCTGACCAATTAAATCTTATTAGTTTTATTATTTTAATTGCATACATCACGGAAATACTTTTACAATTAAATAATTATTTGTATTCTCAGACAAGAACAGTTAAATATCAATAATTTTTCTTATCTTACTAACAATTAGTTAAATATATATTTTATGATAGTACAGTGATTTTTATGAACAACAAATTTTTGAAACTGACTGTATGTAATGAAGAACATTTTCTTTTTTGTATATACTTACCATATATACTCGTGTATAACAGTTTGAAGACCAAATTTTCAGGTCATAAAGTAGGGGTGGGTAACACTTTTGGGCACTTAAAATTGGAAATTAAAGTGAACCTACCTCTCGCTTTTGAGGTGAATTAAAGGGAAAACCACAATAATTATCGATAATCCACGTTATACATATATTAATTACACATATAGAATGCCTAATTACTTCTATACAGTTATAATTCCATCCTCTCCAAATATTGTGCATTTCACCAGCTCATCAGCTGACCGCTGTAGTCTTTGCAAAATCGCCAGGTAGACTTCCTGCAAAACACGCATCAAAAACAAAAAACAGAATAAGCAAATTGAAATAATTTTATTTAGTTAATGATTCTAGTATGTACAGGCATCCCTCGATATTCATCCTTAATTGGTTCCACGAAACTGGACGATAAGCGAAAAGACTAATATCGAGTGCTATTTTCCCTTAGACGCAATGCTATAAATGTATAATTCTTTCCTGAAAACCCAAAAAGCAGACCAAAATATTGATATTACCTTATTTTACGGAGTTATTGGTACTGTAAACCCAATCTATAGGAACCTATGTCCCACGGGCCACATCTGGCCCATGGGAGCATTTTATGCGGCCCGTGGAGGTGCAATGGAAACACAGCTTCAAATGCGGCCGCCACGTAATGAACTGATTTAATCACAAACACAGAGCTCAAATTTGCACTAAACAATATAAAATTGGGCCAAAACGCAAACTAAGGAAGAATGAACAACAACACAGAGCGAGGCCGAGTAGCTGAGACCGGTGGAGTAAGTGGTTGAATGAATACTAAAACAGATCACCCAAAACTCCTCCTAAACTCAATGTGATGACGAAATCATCTCAGTGGTGTGCTTTAATTTGCTGTTAGCTGCAGTCACAAGGGGAAAACAGATGTTTTCATTTCTCATTCATAAGATTATACGTTTATATTGCTGAGAACGATAAATCCTTAGCATCTCATCGTCTGATGAGTAATTGTCTGAGTCCCTCCTCATAGGTCCCAGCTATTTTGATGGACGAATAAGCAAGGGAATGGATGAATGAATGGAGGTTTGGTTATGGACGAATAAGCGAAAAGACGAAAATCGGGGGGACGAATAGAATGACATGTATGACCTTAATCTTAACTGTCATGTTTCCTGTTTCCAGATTTGTTTGTTAAATTTTCGCATTATTCCTTCTATTAAACAGTTTTAGAATGATATACGAAAGAAAGAACCAAAATCCACTACAAATCAAAACTCGAACTATTTTATAAATCCCTTTCTGTCTGATTTAAATGGATTGGCAGTAGTGGCACTGGTTTTCTATGTAGCATCAGTTTGGCCAAATTACTGTATGAAGTTGCTACCATCTCAACTGAACTTCATTATTGATGATGTCTCTCTAACATAAGACGTAATGTGGAGCTTATTGAATGTAATACTTATGGGCAAGTCCAAGTGTTTTACGATTGTTAACTGGCGATAATTTAACTCTTTAATGTATTTATTTATGGTACTTTAGTTAATACTTAACATGACGATATAATTCTAAAATTTTGTTCTTATACCCCACAAAAATCAAGGATCGCATTATACACGGGGTATAATAAAAAGTTGGGATTTTTTGGCAAAAAGTATGGGTGCACATTATACACAGGGGTGCGTTATACACGAGTATATACGGTAATTCAATTTTATTTCAAATTTGTTTTGTTTTCCATTTATGGCTTTCTTGGTTTGCCACAATTCTGTAGCTATTCTTATGAAAAATAAATAAAGATTTGGTTTACAAACAAAATATTTCAATTATTATTTCATATTTAGCATAAAATATTTTATATTTAGTCATTGATTTTTTCCATTTTCATTACTTATTTTTAAGTTATTCACATAAACACTTTGCTATGGTCATCAGCATAATTACTTTATATCTATCATAATCAGAAGTTGAAGAATCTTATATATACAAAGGAGAACAAATGTATGATAGAAACTCTCAAAAAGAAAAATATACCTATTTTCCTTACTTATCAATTTTTAAATTTGGTAGACAGCAGCATGGCCAGCAGCAGCAGGGACCAACACGTGGTGTCAATGCATCAGGAGCAACTGAGCGAATCAACTCAGCTTCTCCCCCACAATATGATATACAAAGGCAGAAAAGTTGGTACATAGCTGCTGTAAATATTCCTTGGGTTACTGCTTCTGCCAAAAGCTGTGCTCTAGGAACCACCATTGCACAGTATGTTGCCAGACAAACTACCTGCAACAGTAAATCATACTTAGTTGAAGTTTATGTTCACTAACAAAGAGGACATTAGCTGCTCACTAAAAATTCCTTTAACTATAAAATGAGGTATGGTTTTCTCATCTTTTACTCTGATTAATTTCCTGCCATTTTATCTATAGCATGTATGAGCATAAATTGTTCACCAACTCCCTTTCAATCTACCCAAATGCATTTCCCATTGAGATTTTATTGGATTGCAAAGGAGTTTCTTACCTATGTACTTAGGACTATAAGAGGGAGAAAGCCAGCTTTGGGTTTTAATGGCTAGAAAAGCTTTTAATGCTTTGAGTGCTAAAGATTTTTGTGTGTCTTTGGTGACAGACATGGCCGTCTTATACAAGGGGCAATAGCCCAGGGCCCATGGATGATATGGCGCCCATAGCACTGTGAACGATCTTTTTCAAAAATGTGACTGATTAAAAATTTGCTAAGGACAAGTATGACTCAGATTCATCTAAATAATCTTACTATAATGAGTGCTGAAGCTGACATACTTCGACAACTTGACTTTACAGACATCTGAAGTATTTGCTTAAAAAAAGGCACAAAAAGCAATTATTTCATTTTAATAAAATGAAATAAATAAATATAAGAAAATTGTAGTCTTCTATTTTTTTACACAAACATAGGTAATTAGGTATTGGTAAGGAAAGTGTATCTAAGTTTCACCGAATACAAAATTTTCCTTTTTCTTGCTCTTGTATGAACTGTAATGTATGGATTAATAGGATTATTTGGATGGGGAAGGCATTTCCAGAAGAGTTTACGGAAGTATTTAGTTACAAGTTATATATGTCCGTAAATACATGTAAAAATAATAGTAGAGCATCCAGGGGGAATGGTCAATATGGAAATGTACATAGGGACCCATCCAATGAAGTTTGCCCTGGGCCCCACAAGTGCTAAAGACAGCCCTGGTAACAGGTGCCTTATGTGTGGGAGACATGCATGAACATCTTGCACATTTCCATGTATTGCTACAGTGGAAACCTCTGAGGACTGGGCTGGATTTAGACATGATGAGGCCCTAAGCCAAAGCATGTGAAGAGGCTCCCAAATATATAATCACACATTTTTATCCTCACAAAAGGAAACAGAAAATGTTATAATTGAAGCTGATTTATTATTGGTTATAAGCACAATAATCATTTTGGAAAGAAAATAATTTCCAATTATATAACGAACCCACAATGTGGATAGTGAGGCCCCAAGCCATGGCTTATTTGGATTATGCCTAAATCTGGCACTGTCTGTGGAACATCATCCATAACATATTACCAGTCTGATATGACTATTTAATTTACAAAACACCACTAGATGGTAGATAATGGCATATTCATGGATACAGGGACATTTCTTTCTGTACTAGTCCATGAGCTAATTTTACTTTGCCAAACTGCCTTATTGTTGTTATTCTTGAGAGGTTTCATTGTGTGATTTTTTTACTTATAATAATGGATAGAAAAGTATATTCAGATGCAGAATTACAACAAGATATATCCAAATATCCAAAAAAAAATTTGTTAATAATGTTACCGAAATATTTTTATGAAAAAAGTGTTTTAATAAAATTATTATTATTTATTTTATAAAAATACATAAATTGATTTATGAACTAAATTCATTTAAGAAGGTTAGTAATAAGAAAGAAATAAGTTGTATTGTTTTTTATGTAATGGAAATATGTGACCACACTATCCCTGACGTTCTACTCATTTTTCTTAATGTGCTGAACTGTTGACTCGTTTATCGCATATTGCCTGCCCACTGATGCCGCACTCTGGCCACTAGCAAGTTTATTTAGCAACTCAATTTTCTCACTTAAAGTCAACGTCTTCTTTTTGCATCTGCTTTAGGTATTATCACTTGCTTTCCCCTTGGTAGACATTTTCGTAAAACGGTGCCACAGTGTAATAAAAAAACCTTGGGGATGGAGAAATTCATTTGTTTAGTGTTTTTTCTCTTCACTTCAAAGATGACAGCAGTAGTCAAAAACCCACGAAACTGCGAAGCACGCGAATTTGAAAGCAGCGAATTTGGGGGTTCTACTGTATTTTCTATTTTCAATCAACTTAATGGACCTCATTTCATCACATAAGGTTAACAAGTTTTAATATCTTTAACATGCTCCTTACTAAATAATCATAAAGACAGTATCTAGTTTTGGCTTTTGAGATCATATCTAATTGTAAGATAAAAAATATATTTTTATAAAAGGAAGAAGCAAATTCCTTTTTAAATTGAGATGGTTATTGAGAAATGCCAGAATGAAAGTTAACACGTACGAATGAGAAAACTGGCAGAGGTTGAAAATGCCTTGAATATTCATTCCAAGGTCCTTTTCACACACAAATGTTTGCCAAAGTCAATTCAGAAAGATTGACAAGCAAATAAATTTTGAAAGATCACACAGATAATCTTTTCACTATACTATTGCCTTTTGATATATAAGTGAACGTGAAGTTAACACACATTTTTGCTATTAATATATAAAGCAAAAATAATATGAAATATTAGAAAACAATACTTGAATTAAATTATAATTAAAAGTAATAACTATTACATTCCAAAATAATAATTATATTTTTTTAATTTCAACAATTAATGAGATAGTATATGAGAAATTCTGGTTGTTAATAATAGTAGAGCATTTACTGGTAAATTTTTACACCTTAAATAATTAAAGTAATTATTTTATCTAACATGAAATAATTATCCACATAATTGAACAACAATTACTATCATATTGAAAAATGAATTAAGCATACTTACTGGGTATACACTCAGGACAAAAGCTGAGTTTGTTTTGACTAGAGGTGAAGCTTTCCTCATTATATGTTTAAGAGTATCAACATATACTAATAACACACTTAGAACGACTATCCCACTGACTGTAAAGAGTGTCACTCCAGCAACACTGATGGCTGAAAAAATTAAACTTTATTTAAATTGCTGAATTTTACAAATAAATATTATTTAGTAACATCTAATTAGGAAGCATAGAATATACTATAACTCAATTATATGGGTCTGATTTCCTGTTTTCAAGAAGAGCTTGCAGTTTGAAAATGTCTTGATTTAAATATGTACCACCAAATTTTTTATGAACAAAATTTTTCTATTTTTGGATACTACAATATATAGATTTATCACAATGAATCTCATAAAATGTCAATATCATAATTAACCAAGATTCTCTTACTTGCAAGTTTTCTTAATACCCGAGAATATGGCTTGGTGGAACCAAATAGAAATGAAGCATACAATTATGTTTATTTAATATAAAAATTGGTATTTCTTATACAAAAATGAATGTGAGTGTGCACATGAGTCCATTCCTAAATCTCAAAATTTAAATTTTCAAGGTGTTCATCAGTTTAAGGAATGTGTGTAATTTATATGTACGAAGTAGTTTTCTAGGTAATGTATACCAAGAGTGATTTTGGGGATGAACTTATTTAAATATAGCAAACCTCTACAAACTGACAGCTTTTATTACTTTATAGCAGTGTTTCCCAAATTTAATGCATCGACGACCACCTCCTTAAGGCAGCTGACCTTATTGCGACCTCCATAACCCCAACAATCAAACAATACATATAAACTGTACTATCATTTTCAAAATATTATAAATTTATATTTCTATTCTGAATATATCCATATATAAAATGAAACAATACAATAATGAGACTCTTTGAAAACCTTTTGAGACGCCCACTTTGGCACACTTCTTTATGGCAAAACACCTGCCCAATATGAAAGTTCTGTGAAGGATTTAATTTGTTTCTAAAATATTTTATTTGTTTATTTTTGGTCTTGTGGTAAATGTGCTAATTCAACACGTGATGGTATGTTGCGTTACTTATGTGGTCAAAAAAATGGAACTTCATTGTAAAAAAATATACAAATCGCGCAACCTCTGACCCTGACAATTGTGTATCAATGGGGTTGGATTTTTTCATTGTGAAATGAGTAGAGATTTATCGCCAGCTAGAATACATTGCCTGTTTTACGTACACTTCAAAAGTCGGATAAAATAAATAAAGGTAAGTTGACAAACTTTTCTAAAAATTTCACGTAATTGCAGTGTTCAAAAAGTATCGGTGCACTTTTCATCTGAAATGAACATTTAATAATAATACACAATTTAATGATATTGTGCAAAGCGAATTTTTGAACTACCTGTACAATTCGTTTCAATGTTCGAAAAAATCAACTTGCATTATTGCAGTATGTACTTTTGAAAAATGTAAAATAAATAGCCCGAGAGAAGATTTAAATTGAAGCCTGTAGACATGCTCCGTGAAAAAAATTCAGAAATGCCATTTCGTTCATAATTAATACTATTTCCGGAACATGGTCCGTGCGGCGGCATGGAGCGCCGGAGCGACCACACCAGGTGCCATATTAATAGGGAACCTTTGGGCTCTGATATATTTCAAGCCATCGGTTCGCAGTTCGGTAGCTCCAGTGAAAGGCGGGACTTCCTTCGCATTTATCATTCATTTTTACTTTCTCCATACGTAGTAATGGGAAAGTATTGTGTTCATGAAAAGCATCGACTTCGAGACTGCAACGGAAATACACGTTTTGAGGTCCCTAGAACACGTTTAAACTATTTTCAGAATGATGTCTGTGTGGATGTATGTGATTATGGGCGCTCTAACTCAAAAAGTACTTGCCATATCGATACCAAATATCATATATAACACTTTAGTGTGAGCAAAAAGACCTGATTAGTTTTTGGACAATACCGGTTAACCGGAAGTCGAGGTTTATTCGAAACCCGATTCGGTTTTTGCGATATTTCTCCGATAATACGTCATTATTGTATAAATTGACCATTACAAAAAATGTAGAAAATATAATTTCCTACATTTTTTATTTCAAACAATTTTCCATAGCAGTTATTGTATAGGAATTATTTATAAATAATCGGTTTTTTGGTTTCCGTCAAATATCTCCTTAAAAACATCGTTATTGGTAATCTTCGTGAGGACCAAAGTTGTAGAGAATAATATTTCTTCCAAGTTTTGTTTGAAACAAAATTTCGTAGAACCATCCAATTCGGAAAAATTTCCTTTTTACTTTCTCCATACGTAGTAATGGGAAAGTATTGTGTTCACTAAAAAAATCGACTTCGAGATTTCAACGGAAATACACGTTTTGAGGTCCCTAGAACACGTTTTGACTATTTTCGGAATGATGTATGTGTGTGTGTGAGATTGTGGGCGCCCTAACTCGAAAAGTACTTGCTATATCATTACCGAATTTCATATAGACACTTTGGTATGAGCACGAAGAGCTGATTAGTTTTTGTAAATAACGGTTAACCGGAAGTCGAAGTTTATTCGAAACCCGATTCAGTTTTTGCGATATTTCTCCGATAATACGTCATTATGGTAGACATTGACCATCACAAAAAATGTAGAAAATATAATTTCCTACATTTTTTATTTCAAACAATTTTTCATAGCAGTTATTGTTTAGGAATTATTTATAAATAATCGGTTTTTCGGTTCCGTCAAATATCTCCTTAAAAGCGTCGTTATTGGTAATCTTCGCGAGTAACACAGTTTTAGAGAATAATATTTCTTCCAAGTTTTGTTTGAAACAAATTTTCGTAGAACCATCCATTTGAGAGATATTCAACTTTTTCGTATTTTCAGTAAACAGCGCCGCCACCATGTAGCGGTGAATTCTGTAAACATATTCAAAATATAATTTACGGCAATAAGGATGACTGAATTCTTTTTCGATACGAAATAATAATTTTGCCTTGTAATGCTCTTCATAATAATTAAAATATCTATACCCCAAACATGGAGAAAGTCGTGTTGGCCACATCAGATTTTTACTTTCTCCATACGTAGTAAAATACACGTTCTGAGGTCCCTAAAACACGTTTAGACTATTTTCGGCATGATGTCTGTGGATGTATGTGATTGTGGGCACTCTAACTCAAAAAGTGCTTGTCATATTAACACCAAATTTCATATATAACACTTTAGCATGAGTACAAAGAACTGATTAGTTTTTGGACAATAACGGTTAAACGGAAGTCGAGGTTTATTCGGAACCCGATTCGGTTTTTGCGATATTTCTCCGTTAAAACATCATTATTGTATATACAATTCTATACAAAGGTTATAGAGAATGTAATTTCCTAGAACTTTCATTTGAAACAATTTTCCACAGCAGTTATTGTTTAGGAATTATTTATAAATAAACGGTGTTTTCGGTTTCCGTCAAATATCTCCTTTAAAACGTCGTTATTGGTAATCCTCCTAAGGACCAAAGTTGTAGAGAATAATATTTCTTCCAAGTTTTGTTTGAAACAAATTTTCCATTTCGGAGATATTTTGCTTTTTCTTAATTACCAGTATACAGCGCCAGCACCATGTAGCGGTGAATTTTGTAAACATATTCAAAATATACCTTATTTACGGAAATAAGGACGACTGTATTCTTTTACTATACGAAATGATAATTTTGCCTCATAATGCTATTCATAATAATTTAAATACCTATACCATGTGTGGCCACATCAGATGTTGGCCACATCAGATTTTTTAATGTGTAGACATTTCCTACTTTCCAATAGTGCACACTATAGAAGCGGAAAGTGGTTTCAAATCAAGAAAAATGGTAAATTACGAAGATTCTTTGTACTCTTTGGCTTTACGTAGCGTACCTTTGTTCGCATACATAGCAGAAACCGAAAACATTTTTCTCTTTGAAAATTGGAATAACTAGTCTTATTGATTATGCATGTATTAAAGCTGCAAACGGTCCGCATTTATATAAAAATAAAAAATTTGATTTTTTCGAAATAAAGATGTCACTTGATCTTTAGCGTACTTCTGCCGCAGCGATGTATGCATACCATCGGATAAAAAATGATTATTTTTGTCTGTTAGCACATCGTTTGCATGTGACATTTCACATTTGAGTGCACACCTAAAGCATTAGCATCAAGGTCGTAAATGTCTTAATTATACAAATCGGAAAACGGCTTTCCCTTTTGAAAAAACATTTTTACATTAACTGGATATTTAAAACTTTCTCTCTGGTCTAACCGAGAGGAGCATTTATTATTCCTAAATCGGTCATTTAATTCCATAACCCTCTGGGTGTGACGGATTCCACCGCATTAAGCTGGCGACGGTTCTCATTGAAACGAAAACTCTTCTTAGAGTAGATCTAATTGTAAGTTAAATGACCGAAATGGTCTTACCCCGCCAGATCACTTTCTATAATCGTGAGGGCACCGTGTTGCGATAAAAAGAAAGTAGGGAGAAAGTTTCGGGAGGCGTCGCACGTTATCGTGACGCAACGGACTATGCGGAAGCAGATCCGCCACACAAAGCTCGCCGAAGAGAGTGGAAAAGGAGACCAAGTTACGGGGGAGTTATTTAATCGAGGTTCAAAATCAGTTTCTTCCACTTGTAAACAATTCGTCGGGATGAAATCGTGCTTCCAGTTGGCAAGACGTTCTTAATCGCAGCGAAAATACAGCGTGATGAGTCGACAGTAATAGGCGATAAAAATCAATTTAAATTAATAAGAGTTTCGAGGTAGGATAATGTAATGATTAACATCGCAACTATGAATTTTGATCTAAAGCATTAAAGGGAAGTATCGATAAGAAGTGACTATAAAGATCCTAGATATTATCTCACGAGTTTATAGTTTTAGTTGTTAAAAATATTAAAATTTATAGCAAATGAAATTTGAAATTACTTTCAAAGGTTAAAGTTTTTGTGATATGGAAATCACGTGACTTTTAAATGAGCCTGATAAAATTTATTTCCCGTCACATCGTACAAATTACTTCTTTTAAGATAAATCTTGTGTGTGAAGAATATGGCTTTCGTATTCAAGTGCTGTGTCCGAGTATTATTGCTTATCTACGTAACGCATAACCGCATCTGTGTCACGGATTTGATATAGGGTTAGTCATATCTGGTCGTTCACATTCACAACCGGCTCGCAAGCAAAATAAATCACACCAAGACAATGTATTCAAATTTTTTATTACGACCAATTCAGGGAACGCTTTCAGTTCTCATAATTTAACACAATAATGAGCAAAAACTATGCACGGTGTAAAAATATAATGTTCGCCATTACCTAATTGTATTGCATAAACAAAGTCATAAAATGAAACCATATTCCCTTTTTAGATATAAATTAAACTAGTAACAAGGAAATAGAAATACTTCGTTAATTTAAATTCGATATTTTCTCTCTGCTTTGTAAATTTCAGTGCTAGTAGCGCGCAATTCATAGTCACGTGCTGATATTACGTCTCATAGGTAGATGTTTTGTTTCAATGAGAAATATAATTGCAATGACGTGGTCTGCAGATATGAAATTTTCACTATGCGCTTTAAAATGTATTGATAAAATTACGTAATGTATTTTTAAATGAAGCACAATGAATTTTATATCACTCGTAACTTCGCAAAAAATATTAATCCTCAGGAGCTGACCAATTCTTTCAAGCTGCGGTTTATCCTATTCTCAAATCATACTTATATATTAAAGATCTTTCTTTCAACATAAAGCGTGTATGGAAAAATTGCACACGACTTCCTACCAAGAATCATATTCCGGTTAATTCGAAAGTTCCGGAAACAAATAACGCATAGCTGTACACGGACACAATAAGCGAAAAAACAAACTGATTTATACATCCAATACACACAGTCCTCACCTGCCAGATACTCTTGGAGGGAGGGTAAGACGTCCACTTGACATAGCGCCGTGGCGTTCGCCAGTTCGGAAGGCGAAGGCGAAGGCGAGGAACCGTTGAGGCCACCGGAGGATGCTATCGAGGCCCTCCAAACGGCTCGGGACAACCCAACCACTGAATGTCTTGCGACGGACGCAAGTCCGGAATCCGTTGCATTGTGAGATGCGACCTCCGAGATCGGAATACGCGCGGCCATCCTAAAGTCCATGTTTAACACCCTAAGCGCAGCGAAACAACAACACCGCCTCCTTCGAGATTTGAATTTCCCTCGCGGAAAGCAAGGAACACCTTTAGTTTCCCCACACAACCACAAGTAAGCGTGTCCTAATATCCTTAACGAGCACTGGAAAAATAAACCACGCGGTCCGAATTCAAACGCCGACGCACACGCCCACAGGACCACCGCTCGTTGGAATCTCTATCGTTTCGGCGGCAGCTGAGGACATCCCAAACACAGGATGCGGTGAGCTGTCGGCGGCTCTTTGGCTTCTGCGATCAGCACGCGATCGTTTCTACTTTTCCTATTTCCCTCTCCTCCGCTACACACCCTTCCCTTCCCTCCCCCGCCATCCTTGCCCACCCCCTCAGCGCTCCACGCCCTCTCGTTAGAGACCCTTTCTCTCTGCCGACTACCCCCCTCATTCTCTCCGGCGGTACATCTATCCTGCCTCTCTCCGCTCCGACTCCCCTCTCCCAGAGAGGCGGGAGGGGAGCCAGCCTCACTGATAGCCTTCCCCTCCCTCCTAAGATCTCGGAATTTCTCTTTTCCTTCTCCGTCGTTTTTTCCCTCTCAGTCACCAAAGGATATGGAAAAGATACTCATGTGACGAGATACAAACTTTAGGAAATGGATTCGGACAACAAACTCGCATCAGACGGTGTGAAGGTGTTTGTTACGTCCTTAACTCTTTTTTTTTAGACGCTTGATTGCCGCAGGAAAAACCCGCTATTATGGAACGCAAATATTGATGAAAATCAGAAGCGCCTCTCTTTTCCGGCAACCTTAAATAAAAGTACCTTCATTGCCTTATTACGTGAAATGATATATGTTATTTTTACTTGGTTTGTTTTTGTCGGTTTTTGAGAAATTGAATATAATCGGAGGAGATGTAAAGTTCCATATATGAAATTATCATATTAATTTAACGGTTATTTAGAGTATGACCAAACATGCGTCATTGAAACCCGGTGTTCAAAATTTCGGAAAATTAGAGCAGGGCCGGGAAGAGGGTGGGGCGAGCGGGGCCCTTGCCTCGTGTGCATCATTCTAGAGGGCGCCAAAATTGTGATTATATGTATTTTATATAAACATTTTATATTTTACAAGCATCAGATGTATTGAAATGACGTGATAAAGTGAGATTGGCGGAGACGGGCAGACAGTAATTATAATTATTATTTTTTACATGTAATACATGTACATGTACATGTGTTTAGGCTAGGGACGCGATTCATGTTAATTGCCCCGGGCGCCAAAATACCTAATCCCGACTCTGAATTAGAGCAAAAGTAATAAATATCAAATAATAAGAGATGATGATGGAGATTTTGAAGCATGATAACTATTTCATAGTCATGTTTGTGTTATTTGATTCAATGGCCGTCGCATGAGATGAGTTGAAGAGGCGACAATTTAGCCTTATAGCAGTATCGTGAACTAGGATGACATTTTGCCATATTGACTCAAACGGCCGATTTCCACACGACTGCTTGATTCACATAAACTTATTTATGCAACAGTCGACTTAAAATTTCACAGAAAATTAGATTTCACCAAATGACTAATGGCTATATTTTTCAAGTTTTAAAAATTTGCTTATTGAACTTGTGAATTTTCATATTACCTTCGCAGTATTTAAGCCACAACTATTTCTATGGACAACAAAGCGACAAACTTAAAATTAGTTAAGATCGAAGCTGGTTTTAACTAGCAAATGAGTACAATTCGCTGAAAATTACATGTATTTCTTTGTTTTTGCATGAGTCTCGTCAGCGGCGGAATCTTCAAATATTTGCCCTCTTTTAGATTATTCCATGTAATTAAGTTTAAAGTAATATAAAAATTGAAACCGCTGCATTTATTAATTTCACTTAAAGAATATGCATTTACATATATTTTATATTTACTATAGTTAACTTGTCACTTTTAATTAAGTAGTTAATAGTATTTGATTACTATTGACTATGTTACCTAACTATTATATATAATATATCTAATCATATACGTAGCTTTAGTCCAGGGGTTCCCAAACCCTTATATTGAAATATTTTTTCTCGCGGAACCCTGAGAGATCGCAATAAAATTAACTTTAAAATCATTATGTTTATTTACGTATATATAGTTTATGTATCTTACAGTAAAAATTTTATAAGCGAGGCTCATGTTTCCTGATAAGAGAAAGAAGAACGTATCGGATCTATATAACGGAATCCCATTTAGCTTCCGCGGAACCCAAGGGTTCCGCGGAACACAGTTTGGGAAACCCTGCTCTAGTCAAATAAACAGAGAGAGTGACGGTGGAAGGGGATGCAGACACGCCCCTAGCATGGTTTGTGGTTTGACTGCCCACAGTAAAACTCGGTCTGGATTAGAAAGCGGGGCTTGTGTCGACTAACTGGGACCACATTTAAAACTGACCGCGACGCTGACCCCTCGACCGTCATTAACTCGGGTTAGAGGCCCATAACTCGAGGCCCATCCTCAAATCCGAGCTCAGGTGTCTTTACTCTCTCAGCAGGGGGGCACTAGCCGACCACGTCTTTTGCAATAAAATTTAAACTATTTTATGTTGTTAACTTAGTGCGATTGTGACTCAAGCAACATATTCGGGTGAATGCACTGATCAAGAGCGTCTTTTTAACGGAATTCTACGATAAATAATAACATATTTACGCTCACATCTAATGTTGACGCCAGGGAATACCAACCTCTTAAGAGTTTTCGGACGGGATTGTAATGAAAGCAGACATTCGCGAGACGGTGCGGAGGGTGTAACGCTTGGTTGCTATATGGTGTTAGATGGGAGAAAAGGAAAACCGCTCATAACTAAAAATCTTTATAACCTTTTTCGATCAAACTTTCAGGAATCGCTTGACTATTCAACTTTTAAATTTCAAATTGCTCGCCGTATCATAGTAATCCTGGGTTTGACTTCAGGAGCGTATCTTTTCTCCATTTGAATAATATGGGCAGAGCTGAAACGAAGCGAGTCCTTTTTTCTTTAGTATTTTCAAATATCTTAAAAATGAGATATCGACGCGGTATTTTCACAGTTATGCCGAAAAAAGTATGGAAATGAATTTCCATATCGTAGAAATTCAAATCACATTCTTTAAGGTGATGGCAAAAGGAATCTCGAAAGAAGTCGTGGTTCGACTCCAAGGAAAGCATTTTCATTTCCCATAAGGTAACACGTAAAACCCGGATTTACGACGTGCAGACGTTCATTCTTTTTGGAATTATAATTAGAAAGAATTGCTATAAAATCTTTAGATATAAACCATACAGCAACCAAGCGTTACACCCTCCGCACCGTCTCGCGAATGTCTGCTTTCATTACAATCCCGTCCGAAAACTCTTAAGAGGTTGGTATTCCCTGGCGTCAACATTAGATGTGAGCGTAAATATGTTATTATTTATCGTAGAATTCCGTTAAAAAGACGCTCTTGATCAGTGCATTCACCCGAATATGTTGATTGAGTCACAATCGCACTAAGTTAACAACATAAAATAGTTTAAATTTTATTGCAAAAGACGTGGTCGGCTAGTGACCCCCTGCTGGGAGGGTAAAGACACCTGAGCTCGGATTTGAGGATGGGCCTCGAGGTATGGGCCTCTAACCCGAGTTAATGACGGTCGAGAGGTCAGCGTCGCGGTCAGTATTAAATGTGGTCCCAGTTAGTCGACACAAGCCGAAAGCGGAGGAAAGGCCATTTAAACATTAAGTGAGAGAATTGAGGAAGTGTAAGAAGAGTGGATTGTCGACATTCCATTGACTTCCTTTGACACCAACTCTTGAGGCGGTCATGTGCTTCAGGTGTCGACTCTTTGTCGGGAACGAGTTTTGGTCCAAGTGTAAAACCTGTTCACACGCTAGCCTCGAAAGTGGGACCTATCAGAATGATGCTCATACGGTTGAATATTTCAACCTTGTTCCATTATGATGAGAAGCATGTGGCATTTTTTATATGATAAAAATATGAACATATAAGCACGTTGAAAAAATATATTGACAGAAATAGACATGTAGATATTTATATTATGTGATATGACATTCCGATTCAGATTAGTCATCAAAAGGAAAATATAATAAATATTAAGAAATGATTATCAAAACAGCATCCATAATTCTGATATAATCTGAAATTATTCTGAATATGAGGTTTTTTTCTATGCAGGACAAAGACAAAAATCGTTAAACATCAGGGTAAGCGCGATTTGTTTTCCAATGTAAACTAATGATTATATCAAAAATTGTCAATTAAAAGATTTACATGTTAATAATTTTCAGAGATTACATTAGCACGAAACAGATGTTGAACTGAAAGATATTTATGGTCGGATATGTCCTAACTCCATTCTACTCTATAGACGTTACATTTCTTAGAACGAAGACGTCGAATTCACGCTGGAGTAATTTATTTGAAGAGATAATACGTCTTCTCCCGAAACTTGAAAAGTTATGCGTTGATTGACAAAAAGGGGGTTTTCTGAGATAACGAGCAACCAGTAATCCCGTGACTCGAATGCGTGGAAACCAGATTAAAACACAATAGCCGATCGTAAGATTTGCTTCCCGTCTTAACGTCATCACGATTTATCGGAGATAATTCCAAGGAAAAAATCTCCCAGGAAGTCCAATTAAAAAAAATACAGATTTCGTTGGCGCTTTACCAAATAAACGGCATACTCACAACATTTTGTCCCGAAGGACTGGAATTCGAAGAAGAGTAGATTGAAAAAATTGTCGATTTTACGTCACCGGCAATTTTTTTTAAATCTCTCGTAAAAGGAACGACGCAGGCAAAGGAACTAATTAGAATCAGACGGAGTTCTCAACATTTGAGGGAAACCGTGACCACTCCGCACTTCCGCGCCCTCCCTCTTTAAAGGTGCAACGCGGAAGAAGGAAAGAGCGGATTCCTAGACAGAAACGGTCAATGCAAATGCCTCTCACGTAAGTCACACACACGTTACGCTGAAGATGATCTGTTTGAGGGCAAAAAGAGGAGGAGGAGGAGGAGGGGGCGAGGAGAAAGGGAGGGGGAGACAGAAAGTGAAAGTCGTCTGTCCGGTCTCCCAGATTTCTAACTCTTTAAAACCACAAGCCAATGCACTGAGCGGTAAATCTCTCTTTCCCTCTTAACCTCCCTCCCTCCTATCTCTATTCCTCCACTATTCGAATGCACCGCCTACCTACTCCCCTCCCCCTCTCTCCAATTTCTCCATAATCCTATCTCAACTTTTTCCGCCTCCATCCCCATTCCTACCCCCACCCCAATACATAGTTCATTTCCACGTAGTCGTAACAAGCGCCGTCTCAAAGGCTGTTGACAAATATAGACGAGAAAGCTCTCATAGGGTTAATGCCATTGGTTTTACGGACATCCTCTTTGTGTAACGAACGGAACATATGGATCTAATTCTCTCTATTACCGTTATTAGATTTCTCACTTCTCTGACGCGCGACGGTGCGAAAAAGTCCGTTTTAAATTTGTTCTGTATACTTAGCAAATAAAACGGTATAATGAGTGTGCGCTGGGCAACCGAAGCTTCGCTTTTATACGCCACCCGTAATGACTTCGCATCCAATTCTTTTGTCAAATCTGAGTTTTCGAAATTGATAAATGCAGTTTCTACTATCGTTACCTGAAACCGCGCTCAGTAATTATTATCTATAATAATGACTGAGCGCGGTTTCATTTAGGGTTTTAAGTTTAGAGAAACGAGGAAAAGCGGTAATTCCGACGGCGCGCTCCCATGTTACCTTACTTAGAAGCGGGACACGTTATAGTGAATGCATGAATTACAGATCGACTGACCAGTTTGATTTATTCCTAGAAATGCATCGAGGAAGAGGAAACTGAGGAGAAAAGGAGTTCCCATGACGACACCTCTTATGTAGGAAGATTGAACATTTCAGAGAATCTCATCCAATTAAACTCTATTTTTTTTTGAAAGATTACTTAAGCGCTGGCATATGAATAAAGAGAGAGCTTTCTACTCTCTCAAAACTGTTCAGATATTTATTTAGAATGACTCAATGAACATATAAACAAACTCGTTAAACTGATGTTTTTGTGAAAGCTAAAATCATCTCGCGTATGTCTTATTAATAGCCTGAATTTTGAATTGTGACAATTTGTACTCGTCTATCAAAAGTAGTGCTAGTTACTGAATTATGCGGTATGATTTTTAAATAATAACATTAAAAATATTTTCGGCGTGAATTTATTTCGCATTTTGCCTGCTGCGCTGACAGTAAAAATAAGTAAATAGAAATATAAATGAATCGAAGGAACCGAGTAGAAATCTACAAAACTATGCATGGTATGGCTTCAATTCTGATGTGAGCAATGGTAAAAAATAGGAAGAACTAATCGCCATTTCGTGCTGCTAACCCTACAATAATATGGATGTCATTCACGTTTTTCATTCATTGCGTCAAGTAAAACTTTGAGATCGAATTCTTACAAAGAATGAACGTACATTTCTAAAAATGGACGAATCCAATAATTCTACGCTGATTCATTTCCGAGCTGTTAAATGAAATCGTAAGTAACCTCAATCCACAGATTTTTCCCCTATTTATTCGCAACTTTAGCGCAATTAGCCCAGCGATGAATAACCCGCGGTCAGCCGGCCGCTTGCAAATACCGGGCACACGATTTGCTGCCTGAGGGGTTTTCCCATTGAGAATTTTCATAGAAATCTGTCGTCTAAGACCAGAGCTCAATGACTCAAATTCCCGCTATGGGAAAATCCCAAGCAATAAATAAATAGACGTTTATGTATTACTAATTCTTTTTCAGTGTATACTTTATACCAGTGGTGACCAAACTGCGGCCCGCAGGACACACGTGGCCCGCCGAGTGTCTCCGTTTTGCCCGCCCTAAGTTTAGCAATTAAAGGACACAATGTAACATAAAAAGAAAATAGAAAATTAAAAAAAACAATTTGTTTTTACCTCTCTAACTCCGTAATGGATTAATGCGTTTAAAACAAATTACGTAATTTCTACTCACAACTAAATCTTTAATTTCCTTAAGTCGTTCTTAACCTCTATTTTCGACTGGGTGTGGCCCGCGAAGAGGGCGGAATTGAGCTATGTGGCCCGCGATGTTTGCAGAAATGGGTCATGTGGCCCTCGGGCCGAAAAGTTTGAGCACCACTGCTTTACACTATAATACTATACACTATACTATTTTTACTATTTAAGATACCTCGAGTCGTTCGAACACTGATTTATTAATTTCCTACCAGCAGACGATAAGATTACCTTAACGGTGAATTGAGTTGTTTCGAAAGGCTTTACACTAGGTTTGGTAAAATGCTGAACTGTACAATATGGATCTAATACTCCTCGATGTAGTGCCATAGTGAAGCAATGGAGAATGATTGCTATATCTTCCGGTACGCTATCGCAATGTAAATAAATTCAAGCCAAGGACAATAACGAAGGGAATTGGATATCGTTTCCAACTTTAAAACGATGAGATAACTGATAGAGCTTGCGAGGAAGCTCCATTCAAAGTTAAACGGCCATAAACGGGAAGTTGGGAAGGAAAAAGCGACTGGAGAGAGCGGAGAACGTTCTTGAAGCAACCCATGCGCATCGCTTCCTCTTTAACACGGAAATGCAACTGGATCAGAACGACATGGAAAGGTAGTTTTCAGCGCTTGATAAAGATGGCTATCAAAATGGGCGAAAGAAACGGGTATTCCCCCCGACCTCTCCTTCTTTCTCTCCGTATTTTGTTTGACAGATAAACAGATAACGCCTCAAAGTCTTCGAATATACTAAAAAAAATAATTTACGCAACGCTTCACATCTACCGTTATTTTTTGAAGTTGTTTCTTATTTCGTTTTAGGCAGAAATTTTGTGAAATTGAATTCCTCGTGTGAGAGTGATTTCAAAATCCGCTTATTTCGAAGTCGATGCGAAAAAGAAGACGAAGTCCGATCGTTTCTCCACCCGTCGACGAAATTGGAAATTTGTTTCCTCATGAATGTGCGAAATTCCGCGTGGAGTTCTTTAACCGTATTTCGAAAGTATTAAATACAAATGTTCGAAATATATACGAGAATTTAGTTCTTTTTAGGCGCGTTTCGCTTCCACCGTGAGCGCCTATTATCGTCGGTCTGTCCGTCCGTCCGCATGTTCGTTCTCGGCTTCTACCGAACGGATTTTCATGAAATTTGATATTAAGTACTTACTATCAAAGATAATAAGAAAATCGCAAAAATGAATCACGTAAGCCAATCAGGGGTACCACTTTACTGGTGATAAAAAACAATTTTCGTCATATCTCGTAAAGTATTGCTCATATCAAAATATTTTTCATATAAAACTTGTATAACTGGTAAAGAAGAGTATTTACTTTCCTATACATTTTTATCGTAGGAGTATCCGTTATTAAGAAAATCAAACAAGAATGTCTTAATTCGAGTTGAACTTAGAAATTTTCTTGCATGGTTACTTCTTCATTGTTTATAACATAAACAATCTCACAAACAAACGTTTAATTTTCTTACGTGTGCACGCAATATTTTTAAATAGGAAGAAAATGGATTATTTATGACGAAGAAAGAACTTTAAAACGCTATTTCCCTTAAGTACAGGTATATCATTTCTTTCTAATACTTCATTGCACGAAACGCGCCCATTTGTGATAAAAGCATTTGATTTTTCGCAATAAGTTACAGCTGTAAAATTACCGAATTAGCCATTCAAACAGAACGAAACTTTATTTTTTTTGTCAAGTTTGGCGCATCAGTTTTACATATCAAAGTGAATCATTATCATACCACCTTAAAACAACGATTTTTATTATTCAAATAACGATAAAGTTCTTTTTATTTTTCCGTTTTAGCGGAATTTCTTGTAGCAGACAATTATTCATATGCACACAGAGTACATTAAAATTCTGATTACGCAAATGAAAATGTTTGGAGCTAGGATTTCAAATTTGGTTCCAATTAATGGGGCGTTCATGAATGAGTTATCTATTCTATGTCCTCTTCTATGTTCTATTCTAAATTCGGTTATAAATAAAACGGTGAAAATTGTGTTGTTACTTATTTTACCTTTCCAAAATATTACATTGTCCCACTAAAATTACGTGCATTATCCAAAATTTCGATTTGAATGAAAATAAAGAATTTTTTCGGAAAAACGCGACAAAAAGAGAGAGCTGAAAGCACATCCGCCCTGTGAGTATAAAACAAACGACACCGACTCTAATTAAAAATCGGACCTCAGTACTTCATATCGATTCTCGCAGTTTGATTTCCAGATTGCAGTGAAAGGAAGAAAGACACGGAGCACATCAACCGATGGAGATGGTACTTCTCGGAAGGATGGCGGAAAGAGCGAGTTTACCGCGCGGGTTCAACCAAGAAATTGTCCGGAAGTAAGGGATAGGCCTAAAACTTGAAAGGAATGAGGATAATGGGCCATTCCGTATGATTCGGTGGCGTGTAAAACCCATCCGAAAAAAATCTCGGGCAGTAAACTAAACGGAAATTCACCTGAAGAAGGGAATCGGGAGGAGAGTGGATTTTCCTGGAAGGCTAATCAGGAAAATAGAGAGGCTTTTGACCTCGAGTAAAAGGAGTACCTCTAACAGCATACGTTGGATGAAAGGAGTCATGCAATTTTCTCGCGAGTGTTTAAGGTCTTTTTCATTTCCTTGCACGTGTTTTGTCGTCTTCTTCGTTCCATTTCTCAATCTCTGTTCTTTGTTCCACTTGATTCCTGCGATGTGCTTTCATGCACGATAAATGTTCTATAACTTCGGCAGAGAATTATCGAGCTCGTCTTATGGCTGAAGACATTCAAGAAATTCAATTCAAAAGTGTTCATCTCAGGTATTGCCAGTAGACACAAAACGTTTATGAAAAACCAGATGCGCTTTTCGGCTACAAAGCAGCCGTCTTCGTTTAGAACCTACTTTCGGTGAACTACCACTGAAGACGACTGCTTGAACGTTTTTAAATGTAGTTTTACACTCATTCCAAACCTCTTAGACTATCTCATCGAAGTAAAATATCTACAGTGTCAACCAATAAAATATAATATATGCTATAAAATGTATGGTTGTTGAACGTTTCTAATTTAACTTAAACACATTAAAATGTAAAACTCAAACTACACCTTTAAGAATACCAGGAAAATAAAAACATGCAGCGCCGTATTTATTAGCGCCATTGCGTAATTGCTCCACTCGAACTATAAGGAAGAAATAAACGGTTATTTTTTTGCAACGCGTGGTTTCCTCACTTTCACCAGATGTTTCTTCTGGCTGCAAATGTCGAGTTTGTATTTAATTTTAAACAAATATAAAAACGATAACCTCGCTCTCGCCACCCACAAAGAGCATTTAACTCACTCTTTAAAGTTTTACCCTACTTAACTTTTATGCGATGGTTATCATAGTCTATGCTGGCATAGTCAAGGTTACGTAAATAGAATAAATAGTATTTTTACAAATCAGTCTGTTAGGAGACAAAATACAAGAAAACGTTTTCAAATTCATTATCGTTATACTTAATTCTGAAAGGATCTTTCCTTATTCCAAGAGGAAAACCGCGCATTTGCTCCCCCCTTGCTTCGGTGTAAAACAAAATAGTTTGGAAAAATGGGGAAATTGCGCGAGTAAATACAGTAAATTGTGTGTTAACCTTAATCAGCGCTTATTTTAAAATAATTATAAAGCACTAGAGCAGGGGTGCACAACATACGGCCCGCGGGCCAAATGTGGCTCGCCGACACCTTTTGTTTGGCCCGATCGAAGCAGGGAGTAACTCAATTGGTTAATTCCTTTTATATCAAAAATACAATTAAAATTTTTAAGTAAATTATAGTTGTTTGCCACTTCATTTTTTGCCACATAAAAATCGCATGTAAAATTTGTTATGGTAATTAAAAAATCCACAATAGTGTACTTAAGTTTTTATTGTTCACAAAATTTTCAGTGTGGCCCGCTTAGGTCCAATCAAGGTCGATTTCGGCCCATGTCGACTTTTGAGTTGTCCACCTCTGCACTAGCGACTTGAAAATGGAGATAAAAGAATGAAATTATGACCAGAACTTCTAGGTGAAGTATAGACGGAGAATTGGACTCCGAAAAATTGATATACTAGCGGAGTAGAAAGAACACAAACACAAAAAATGCAAGAACAGAAGAGGACATTCAAGGGCACACGCGAGGCTCCTGTGAAGACAGAAATATCAAAATTTAGTGTAAGAAGCACAATCAAAAAGTGTCTTCGACTACTGTCATTTCAACGAGCCCATGGACGAAGGCCCACAGTCATTGATGAAGAAAAACAAACAACTTGGGCGAACAAACTACTGAGGCGTGTGACAGTTGCAAATATCAGGAAGACATTCTCCATCATTGAAGAAATTTTCACTGTAGAACCAGAAACTCTCAAATCAGCAGTGTATTCACGTGTCGTATTCAAGAAACAAATTACCGATGAAAGACACCATCAGCAAGAAACCAGTTTACAAAAAAACATAACGGTATCTGTCGGTCTTTCAACATAGGGAAAAACCGTCAATTCACTTCGTAAAAATCAGGTGTTAAATTAAATGGAGACTACAAAGAAATACTCTTTTAAAGAATATGATTACTGAAATGAAAACATACTTGCCCATGGAGTTCATTTTTTTTCTTCCAACAATAAGGTGGTGACTCAAACTCCCCAATAAAAAAAACTTGCTTATATATCCGCGCACGTTCCAGAATTTCTGGAAACGTATTTTTCGCCTCCCTACAGCCCCTGCCTTGATTCAAAGAATTACGGCACCTGGAAGAACCTTTCAGTTAGAGTATAAAGTAATCAGGGATTTCAACTAACTCAGAAATGTGCTAATAAAAAATAGGATGAACAAGGTTCAACTATTTCTACCAAGGCTAAGGAAAGTAATATAGATTAGAGCAGCAGCTCTCGTTTCCTTTTTCCGTCGCGACACACCTGAAGGTCGATGTGCGACACACTGCACACTACAATCCGCCGAACTAAAAATAGCAGGAGTCGTGTGTAATGAGGAATAGTTTAGCCTAGCCTTGTTATATTGTTGTCAAAAATGACGCAATAGAAAGACAAATACTCAACTTAACAAAATTTAACTTTATTTTTTACCAGTAATTATTAAAATTTTCGGCGACACACCTCTCGGCTCTTCTCGACACCCCATTATGTCGCGACACGTCGTTTGAGAATTGCTGGATTACAGGAAAACATAGTGAACATCTTTTTTAGTTGACTCTGGTGATATTCGTGTCAATTTGCGACTAAAATAAAAACTTCATATTAACACACAATTTATTGTTTTTTATATTCGTAGTATTCTTAAATGAATGCAGTTATGGGTTTAACAGTTTCGTCCAAGAATGTTAATAAAACGTATTTTAACGTGTTGAAATTTAATAAGTATCGTTTTACAAATAATGATTTTAAAGCATATAGTATAGGGCAGCGTTTCCCAACCTATGGTCTGCGGACCATTTGTAGTCCGCGAAGGTTTTGTTGGTGGTACGCGGAGGTTTCCAAGATGTAGTTTTTTAGGCCGCATCTCATATTTAACTGGAATTTTTTTGGGAAAAGTTAAGCAAGTTTTACTCTATCACAGGTATTGAATGTTGTTATTAACGACGTTTGTAAAACTATTCCAAAATTTCTCCTGATCAAATGTTGAAAATAATTCTTGGAATAAAACAAAAAATAATCAGGTGATCCTCAAACAGAAAAATGTGTAATAGATTTGAAAATGGTCACATAAACTAAACAAGAAACCCCTTCTTCTACAATAAGTAGGCTAGTGTAAGAAATGAGGTCCGCAGGGCCTGCAAGGGTTGCTTAAGTGGTCCGCGGAGTTCAAAAGGTTGGGAAACGCTGGTATAGGACATCCTTCTTTATTAGCAGGCCCTATATATGAAAATAAAATTTTCTTTTGTATATGAGTAACGTTCGCGTGATTTTTTTATTTTTGGATATTTTTAATCAGACCGTCGAATTGTTAGCTTTTGGGATTTATCTACGACTAATATTTCATTACATAAACACGAGCTAGAAGGTAATGTTGATGATAATTCTTCCTTTAATTTTTTATGAACTAAAATGCTAATTTTAATAAAATATAAATGCGAGTTCTTATTCATGATTAATCTTTCTATCTTGTTGATTTCGCATCTTCAAGAACAAACACTCAAAAAATACTTGTCTTAGGCATCTACAATCGCCACAAGAAGGTTATAAAGAACCAGATGCGTATATGTATCAGCTACAGATCAGCAGGAAAAGAAATACTCTAATTTACTAGTTCTACAAGTTTTATTTGAAAAATATTTTGATATGACTAATACTTTACGAGATATGACGGAAAGTTCATTTTTTGTCACCAGTAAAGTGGTACCCCTGATTGGCGTACGTGATTCATTTTTGCGATTTTCTTATTATATTCGATAGTAAGTTCTTAATATAAAATTTCATGAAAATCCGTTAGGTAGAAGCCGAGAACGAACATGCGGACGGACGGACAGACCGATGATAATAGGCGCTCACGGTGGAAGCGAAACGCGCCTAAAAAACAGATGCGCATTTCGGCTACAAAGCAGTAGTAATATGGCTCTTGGACATACACGAGACAAGTATTTGAATTTGTTTTTTAGCCATAAGACGAGATCGATAATTCTTATTTAAATATCGAATCTTAAAGATAAAATTGAAAGCTCATTAATATTTTTCGCCTCTTTTAAGATGTTTCAATTTTTTACGTAAATCTTCAAATAAGGAACAAAATCGATGGATATATTCCGTAATCATTTCTAGTTTTTCTCCGATTGTTGATGTAAATTTAAAGTTTTAACAGAATTATTTCGGTTACGATTCCAACGGTACTTTGACAGCTAAAAAATATGATCTACCTTCAACCTTAAATTCATGGACGGATATTTTAACTCTTTTACAACATAATCTTCTTTTTCTTCTCCTTGTCTGTTTTCATGGCTTGTCTATCGACCTATTTCAACCCAAAAACATCCCCTCTCTGTCTTAACAACGTGGGTTTCTTCAAAATTTTCTAGGCTACTGTGTTGATAGGTACATACATTATAGAAGGAAACCCGGTTAGCTGTAGTCTATTTATTTTGAAGAAAAAAACACTCCTTTCCTCCTGGTAACAAGCAAGTAGGAGACAGATTGAAGTAAGTATTCGGATATATTTCTTCACCGGGCTTAAAATTTAATAAATTAATTTTAATTAACCGATGACTTTCTTTTTCTCGATGTGTTAATGCGATGGCCCCCATGTTCACATTCTTTAGAGACGGGAAAGCAACCGAAAGGCGGGTTTTAATATTGCTAAATAGAAAACGATGGGCAAGCTGTGAGGTAACATTTCCTGTGAGCCGTTATAAGTGGTAATTATTTACTTGGTTGCCAGAGCCTTGTCCATATGATGGGAGTTCCTCGGGGATGAATTATGATAGGAATACACAGAGCAAGATATTTCACGTTAGGTAGCCATGTCACAAACATCGATATTTTTTTCCGTTTCTTTGCCAACGTGGCTAAGATGAGAAGTTGGGTCAACGCCATTAAGGAACCAACCATACTATACAGTCGGAACCCGACTTATACAAGGGATACGTTCCTGAAAAAACACTGTAAACGGAAGCTGCATAACTCGCGGCATTAATAGAGGGATAGAGGCATGGGACAAGATTCGATAACCTTATTTCATAATAAAAGGGCAATCAAACACAAAATTATATAACTAATGGTATTTATTTACAAATTATTCCTATCAAACCAAAGAAAATACCCGTCCGGCAACTGGAAAATCCAAGTTCGATTCCCGTTCATAGCAGCATTTTTCTCCCAGTTTCACATTATTCCCGTTCTCTTAACTTATCTAATACTAGCTGAAACGCCCGACTTCGCTCGGGAAAGTTTTCTTTTAAGTAGCAAACGATTTCTATTGCTCGGGGCAAACGTTCCCCATTCATTAATTACGCAAGCGATGCTTGCATCAACATTTACTATTTTATGTATTGTATTGTAAAGTTTTTACCATTAATATAATTACGCATTAACGTCTTACTTTATATTCACATGGATAGATGCACCGAAGCCTTTAAAGCAGCAATCAAATTATGTGGATTATGTCAATACTATTAGCCAAAACGTAAGCAATAAACAACATATTGGTTACCGAACAAATGTAAGTAGACGTATCGATTTATGTTGCGATAAGTCTTTCAATGTTAATGGTAAAAGATAACAACGTTCTAATATTTCTTTAAAATAATTTCACTCATTTTAAAAGTATTCATAGAATATATTTAGGCATGAATCCATTTGTACCCTTTATCTTGGAGTTAGCTATTCTTCCTCTACGGCTTGCCACGGCGTGGATATCTTTAACTTTGAAGAGGACAACAATTAAGAAATTTAGCTTTGTTGCCGCCTGGAAAATGGTCATCTAAACCGATAAATTTTGCGCTTAAAGGAAAATTTCGAGCAATTTAGAACGTAATATGGCAAAACACGAACAGAATTAAAATATTCAGTCTTTCATGCGTAAAATAAGTCATTTCTCGTGATCGTAAGTTAATATTTAGGTATATTTATATCCACATCAGTGAAGGGCTGCATGGCATTTTGGGGTTTCTCCACACCATTTCCCATGCATTCTTATGGAAATAGTATTTTGTTGACCCCATGGGGTATAAGAGACTCTACGGTCTGAAAACCTAGACCAAGTTCTTCCTTTGGTCCATTGGATGACCCATGAAACTTTTGAATTCGATAGCTTCAACGGTGTAAAAACGTATAAAGAACATACACACACACACATACACACTAAAATATTTATAAGATTCCTATTTTATCGTTCCGTGTAATTGACTTGCTCACTCTCTTCGGCAAAATATCACAAGTTTTCTTCGATGCTTTGATTATAGTTTTTGAAGGGTCAAATTAAACAACAAAAATGCTGGAAAATCAATAAGGAGACGATATTGACAAGGATTATTGGCTGTATTCACGGCAAATGAAAGCAACGTTCCGAGTAAATTGAAGCATAAGTCACAATATATGAAAAGCGTATACGTGAATCAACGTAAATCGAAGCCGCGTAACTTTGAGTCCGACTGTATATGGATTGAAATGAGTCCACCTGTTACCCAGCGACGGATTCATTTAATAAGCCCCAATTACTATGACGACGCTCACGAATTACGAGCGAAAAATATTCCGCACTTTTCCTGCGACCATCGTTTTAACTCTTCTTTTGAACAATCGTTTTCTCTTGTAAGAAACCCATGATACGTATGCATGTCTCTTGTATGGAACCAAATGTCCGTAATCCACTTGAAGAATTTGACCTCTCAAATAGCCGTAGAATTGCTGAGGAAATCATACGAAAAGTTTGACCACAAAAACCAGGCGTCATTGGTGGTGACTCACCAAGAGTAGACTTTCCCAAAGGTTATCTGAGCTACCTTGAGCTTTATTGATCGTTTCCTCGTTTACTCAGTCAATGTATATTAAAACCTTTTATCTGCTTCAAAAATGTGATAAAATAAAAACTATGAAGTTGAAGTTATATATTTAAAAGGTGGGTGAGGAACTTTTTGGCCGCTTTCTAAATTTTTCAATACTCTGAGGGAGATTCAGTTTCAATTAAATACAAAACCCAAAAGTAGCCTCTTGACCGCCCATAGAACCGCCATGGGCGATCGCCCAAGTAGCATACCTCTAAAACCGGCCCCGCGTGAATGTATTACGGAGATGCACAGCAATAATGACAATATAATTTTTATAAAAATGCTATATGTTTTATTGTTATTGCCGATTTAAAAAAATCGTGCTTCTAAAGATAAATAAATAAGACACCGTTTATTAAGCTGCAAATCACATTTTGACGACTTAATAGTATAGTACGATGTCATCATATTCACAAGGAATTCAAACGAAAATTTCGCTTCGTAAAATTAATTCCAAGAAGAAAATAGGGACACAAATAGGTCCGATGCTTACAGCCTTGCGGCACCAGATAGTGTTTTATGTCCCCAAAGCAATGAAACAGTGATTCGTAAAATTTAACACGTACAAATTTATACCCCTTAATGAAATTTATGATCGTAAAACCTTGAACGTTGAAATGTTAACGCCAAAAATTTGTAGACCTTCACTTTTATGATATTAGGAGTCTATAGGTCAGTGGTGGGAAAACTTTTGACGATAAGGGTCGCATTAACAATTGAAATTGCTTGCTTGCTTGCTTTGAAAGAATGCTAAGGAATCACTGAAAATCGATAATCAATGATATTCTAGAGTCAAGACTCCACAAGAAAAGGTTTTCCGGTACCAATTTTAACCAATAAATACGAAATGATCCGTATTACATTTCACAGATCGCTTTCATAATGGAATCGCGGGCTGCAAAAATAGCTCTCGCGGACCTGATGTGGCCCGGGGGCCGTAGTTCTTCAACCCCTGCTCTACGTAATGTATGATCATATCCTGTCCGCCATGTAGAAAAGATGACGAGTCCTTGTTTAAAACAAGAGAGTAGCTTTAAGTAGATTACAGAAAGGGCTTTAGGTAAGTTAAAACTGAGTACTGAGAATTAAAAATCTGACGTGGCCAACACATGACTTTCTCCATAATTGGGGTCACTTACGCTGTTACATATGAGTGAAACAACAAATAGAAAAAATCTGATGTGGCCAACACATGACTTTCTCCATATTTGGGGTGTAGATATTTAAATTATTATGAATAGCATTATGAGGCAAAATTATTATTTCGTATCGTAAAAGAATACAGTCGCCCTTATTGCAGTAAATTATGTATATTTTGAATATGTTTACAGAATTCACCGCTACATGGTGGTGGCGCTGTATACTGAAAATTACGAAAAAAGTTTAATATTTTCGAAATCGATGGTTCTACGAAAATTTGTTTCAAACAACACCTTGAAGAAATATTATTCTCTACAACTTTGGTCCTCACGAAGATTACCAATTACGACGTTCTTAAGGAGATACTTGACGGAAACCGAATAAACCGATTATTTATAAATAATTCCTAAGTAATAACTGCTATGGAAAATTGTTTCAAATGAAAGTTGTAGGAAATTACATTCTCTATAACTTTTGTATCGGACTGTATATACAATATTGATGTTTTAACAGAGATATTTCGCCAGAACCGAATCGGGTTTCAAATAAACCTCGAGTTTCGGTTAACCGTTATTGTCCAAAAACTAATCAGTTCTTTATGCTCACCCTAAAGTGTTATATATGAAGTTTGGTAACGATATGGCAGGTACTTTTTGAGTTAGAGTGCCCACAATCACATACATCCACACACAGCATCATTCCGAAAATAGTCTAAACGTGTTCTAGGGACCTCAAAACGTGTATTTCCGTTGAAATCTCGAAGTCGATATTACTACGTATGGAGAAAGTAAAAAGGAGCCTTCATCTGCTTTTTAGGATTACGACTTCATATTTTCTAATTCGATTCCATTTTCGCTTTTCTGTCATCTTAGTACATACATTTTCGTTAAAAATAACAAACATTCTCACTCATATATTTTCATTAATTATTCATTTTCAATTTTTAAGTCCCTAATCCATTGGTTCTCAACCGGGGTGACATGGCACCCCAGGATGACGTGACGGGTAACGCGAATATTTGATAAATTCACAATGTATCATGTTCTGACAAAATATAAACATAAATAAAACCAGTAGAATAAACACTAGTGCTTATTTAAATTTCAAAATTTTATCTTTATGTGGTAGAGAAAGCCCAATTTATCTTTAAATGTGACTTGAAGAACTGTAAACGGGATGACCAGGGCCGTCTTAAGACATTTGGGCACCCTGGGCTAGCAACATGACGTGCCCTCTTATAGTGGGTTCGGGGTTACTAATTTTTAATTTAAAAGTAAATACATAAATACACATCGATTCTATTAATCATAAATGAAAATAATACACATTTTATTAAAACAAAAAAAATGGAAAATATAAAAAACAAAATAGAAACTCAAATAATAACGCAGTTTATAAATAAATAACATATCTTAAAGTACTTCTTTCTACATTTACTTTTGGAAAATTGGTTGATAATTTCTGCACAATCAATATTTTCAAAATATTCTGATTCAATTGATAATATTGATATTAAATTATGAAGTTTCCTTTCTCCTAAATATGAACGCAGAGAGTTTTTTATTCTTCTTAGTGTCGAAAAAGATCTTTCACCACTACAATTTGTAGCGGCAATACTTTAATAAATGCGCAAAGCAGTAGTAACATTAGGAAATGTAGATTCAATAACTGAATCAATTGTTGTCCTAAAACTAAACTCTGCTTTAGATGTAATTTCATCGTTTATGCAAAGGTTCACATGCAAGGCTTTGGAGCCGGAGCTGGAGCTGCCCAGAGCTGCTTTTTTTTGCTGGAGCTGGAGCCGGAGTCGGAGCTCTAAATTGTTGCATAATTTTCCCCACTCCGACTCCGACCACCATTTTTTTTAAATCTTCTCAGATTGAGACATTTTTCTCCCGCTACTTTCATCATCCCAATGAAATAATTACAAAATAAAAAATTAATTCAAGCATTCTTGTCAAACTGGCCTTTCTGGAGTGGTTGTTCTTTTTAGATTTATAAATATATGTCATCTTTATTTATTGGGGCCCCCAACGTATGAAACTATGGTAAGATACAAAAAAAATTGAGTTACAGTATGGATTTACGATATGATAATTTTCCAACTTCGAATTACGAAAAAGATTTCGGACCGTGCCGAACTTCCAGCCTTGCTAGTAGCCACTCAGAAGAGTCGCGATCATGTAAAGGTCTCACATGCTTTTGAAGTTGCTTCAAGACTTGCTAAGGCACGAATGAAATTTCTTCTTTTGAGGTAAAAATACAATCCACAATTTCAGTAAGTATGTTAAACACAGAAAATCTGTGGGTATCACAAGCTTGGTGTATTGTGGTGTGAATACTGAAGTCATAACAAGGACTATCAGCATGTATACTTACTTGAGAAGAAAAAAATATTCATCTCCTCCCAGACCGTATTTCGTCACACCAACAGTATATCACTCAAGAAAGTGTGCCTTGATGAGGGAAGGCTATATGAAAAAATCAATGCAGAAAAGGGAAGTAAAATTGCTTGAAAATTATATTTTCCTAGCTGCAATTTATGCTGATGTCCGGTACTGTATTTTGTTAACTTCTAGGCTACTTGTACTTGCAAAAGAGGGTTTAGAGGCTGTTGCAAAACTAATTTTGAAACAGGAGACAGAAAATAACCTAGAAATGGCTGAAATGCCAAAAGAGCATACAGAAGTGGAACAACCTCTAGTCAAAAGTCCAAGCAACAGTAGTGAGGAGGATGTTTTTGAAAGAGAGCTTGATCAGAAGACAAGAAGACATCATATAAATTTAGTGTTGAAGTCAGAAAGACGAAATTTTGAACAACAGTTTGAAGATGATTGCAAGGTCATTGAAGAATTGGGGCAGTTAAAAGTAAAATCTGTTTTTGAGGTAATTGAAATGTACCCTAATCGGATTCAGGAGGTACGCAGTGTTATATCTAGTTTGCCTTTTTCACAAGCTGGTGTTGAGCGATTATTTTCATCCCTGAAGTTCATTTGTAGTGACCTCAGATCATCAATGAAACATGATATATTGGAAGCTATTCTCTTCCTACGTATGAATCAAGAGTTTTAAAATTTTAAAAAATGATTTTTGCTAATTGTAAGGGACATCAAAATAAAATAAACTTATCCAAAGTATTTGTATTTTAACTTACCACTGAGAGAATTTTAGTAATTTTATATTTGCATGTAACACTTGATCCGATTCATATTTGTTATTTGTTTTATTGTAAATGAAGAAAATTAAGTTAGTTAAGAAATAAAACTGAGCTTTGATTTAAAAATCTGGACACCATTTAATATTTTATCATGAATAAACCTGAAAACTGTTAAAAAATATAGTAATATTAAAATGAAAAATTATTAATTGAAATTTAAAAGTTTGGCCAGAGCCAGAGCGGAACCGGAGCTGGAGCCAGAGCCAAGCTCCAAGACCTCGCCTCCAAAACCCTGTTCACATGTTTAAAATGCAGACATTCTTCAATAAAATTTTCTTCTAGATCATCTGCATATATAATGTACAACTCTACAGCCTGTTTTCTAATTGTAGGTTCATCTAGATTTTTCAAATTAATTAAAATACCAAATTTTAAGTGTATATCATCGTAAGCACATTTCCTTTTGTTTATTTCTGCCAGAAGCTTATCAATTATAACATAGTATGTTTTTATACAGAATTCAGTATTTGTATCAAATTCGATGTCTGATGATGTAGTTTCATCAAATTGTCTTTTTCTTTTACTTAGTCTTTTAGTTTTATACTCATCACAGCCAGATAATTTGGTCCCTTTTAATTTATAATAAGTAAAAGATTCTATATTGCATTTAGATTGCAAATATTTTTCCAACGAACTGTATAATTTAACGACAGTTTCAGTCAATAGGTATCAACTTTTTGAGGTGTCTTATTAGTTTTGTTTATTGTTTTCAAAATGTCATTCCAAAACGCCATCATTAGAGCAGTTTCTAGTAAATTTAGTTGATTTACTAATCCATGTGCTTCAACTTTAGCAGCAGGCTTTTGTGCAGGATCATCAGAGATATTTTAAAATGCATTTTTAAAATATTCGTAAGCTAAAATTACTGCGTTTACTGCATCAGTTCTTGCCACTTAATTTTTTTGGTACCTTACATTTCGGTGATAAATAATTTTTCACCTAAACGTTGAAGCCACAAAGTAATTGTACAAATTTTGTATGAATAGAAATAATCTGGTGGCTTCTAGATAACATTCCGCAGCAGATTCTCCAATTAAATTCAACAAAATGGCAAGATTATTTTTTGATTTTATACGAGCTTGAAGACTGTTATACACACCTGACATATTAGAAGCATTGTCATAAGACTGTCCTCTACAATCTTGCAAATTACTGTCCAAATCGGTCTTTACTTTCAAAACACAATCCTCCATTTCTTCGCTCTTATGACCTACATTTTCAATAAATGTCAAAAATCTTTCTACTGTGGTTCCATTGGTATTTACATATCTAACTATATACAGTGGTTAACTGGTCTGAGTGCAAAATATCAGGCGTTGAATCTATTATTAATGAATAATATTTGGCTTCTTTCAATTCGGAGATAATAGAACTTCTGACATTATTTCCTAAAATTTGAATAAATTCATCACAAATTCCTACTGACAAATACGAAACATTTCCAATACCTTTATTTCCAAAATCTAATAGATGCAGTTGTAATATGGGATCGAATTTCGCTAAAAGTTCTATGCAACCTAAATAATTTCCATTATTTTTATTCCCAATAATTTGATTGTTCTCCCTTAATTTCAGTATGAAAAAATGCCATCTATACTCTTACTTAATCTATGTTAATAGGGATTTTTTGGTCTCGACTTTGGGGGAGTGGGATGAGGATTTCTCAGCACCGGATTGGCTCCCGAGACAAGCTCCCCCCACTAATTTCGATACAACCACGTCTCGTTAGGCGGCGCTGCAATTGCGCCATCACCGAATTACATGAATATTTATGTCTGTACTATTGTTCATACGAATATCTAATCTAACAGAGTCAATGAAAAAATGTGACGAAGCAGAAGATATATGTAAGGAAGTTAGTGTCTCATATCATATTGTTACAAATGAATTATGTAAATAATAATGAAAAAATATATTTATGAGTGGCGCCCCTGGGCTATAGCCCATATAGCCCAATGGTTAAGGCAGTGCTGGGGATGATGCATAGCTAAATGAACTGAACATAGGGTGACGCAGACAGAAAAAGGTTGAGAACCACTGCCCTAATCAGTTATTACAAGTTTTTTATTTTAACTTCATGCATGTAGCTACAAGCAGTTAACGTATGATTATGAACAATTAATGCTGAAATGAGCTATAAATTAGTTCTTCAATGCCTAGAGCAAAGTGATAACAAGAGCTGTGCAAAAAATACATAAATCAAATTAGAATAACAGACCTGGGTAGAGAAGGAACACAAAAATGATGTTAGTTGAATGCAAAATATTATGACGATAAAATCTGCTAATATTGACAAATCATCTCATTCAGACGAAGGACTTTACAGAATATTAGAAAAAAGTGATATTAACACAGGAGATATCCAGATAGAAAATTTCAACCTATATACTTCAATTATTCAAAAAGGCTTTTTACGTAAATTTCATATGACATATTGTTTCTAAAAAATATTCATGCAAGAAATTTATTTTCTTAAGGACCTTAAACGTAATATTAATATTTTTGTTTACAAAATTATAATAACTTGTCTCGGACATGTTAAAGGAGTGTATTTTTAAATTCTCCAGCATAGATGTCAGTGCAGGAAATTATAAACAGGCATTTGAAAAATAGACAAACATACGACATACAAACTCGATAATTGAAGAGCTGAAAGAACGATGTTTAATTAGTTCACCACATACATAGCTGGAAATAGATTTTGCATACGAGAAAACACTACTCTAAAAGAGCTCTTATATGGCATTTGTTTGCGGTGTATTAATTAATTAATGGTAAACATTCAAGTGTTTTGATGGTCAATATAAATGTAATCAGAACTATGCAGTCGTAAGTGCGATTTTAATAAAAAATATCTTTCGATTGCGATATAAATTTCTGCTGTAAAAAGCAATTAGAAGTATTTAATTGAATATATAAATTAGTGTAAAACGAGATTTGGCACATCGAGAACTTTAGAAAATCATTGAACCGTAATAATTTTTTAAAACATTTATAAAACGTAAAAATGACCTATACTAAGCCATTTAATTTAATTTAATATAAGGCTATTCGTCTTATATATGATTTTATGGATTATTATAGAACCATTTAGTATTTGCATTTCCCTGTACAATAAAAGTTAGAAAAATATTTTATTTAAAGTATTGAAAGTGAATTTTCTTTCCTAATTTCGCTAATGAAAGTTGAAAAAATCACTTATAGGATTTAAACAACTTTTGCGTTATTGTATTTAGGGCTAATCCTAGGTGTGTGCGAAGCGTGCCAGGATTCTGAGGGGGGTGGCCTTCGGGCCGCTACTAGGTGTATTCCACTCATAAACGTCTGAAAATTTGTGTTTTAAAGCTAAATAATATTAAATTAGCACAGGAAATAATTAATCATGACAGTAAATTTCCAAATACATATAGTCAAAGTAGCCGACTCGCATGATGAATCGCGTTAATGCGAACATGCGACACATACACCGAAAAATGGTTCTAAGAATAAAAACCGCGTACATGGGATAACGCATAAACAGAACGCGCGTAAGTCGAGGCATATCTGAATGCGGTCATGCTATAAACCATGACCGCATTACGTGTTGGCAGTGACAAAATCGGCGAAATATGAGATGTCGATAAGTTCTATAACGCGATGCCAATTATAATTACCTCATTAAGTGAACCAGATCAGCGTGCTCTTTCGCTTGCTAACCTGTTATTTAATTCGAGTACTGTACAATCTTCGTTCTCGAAAGACGTAAGCAATCTCATTGAGGTTAACCTAATCGCACACAAGTGTCAAATACACAAAGCATTCTTATCTTTATGGTCCATCGCAACAGTCCTGTGACAAAATTAATTTTCTTTTTTTTTGTTTAATTAATTGCTATTTATCCCTGTATGCTGAAAGTTAGCTCAAAGAATACAATCTTTCTGCAAATGATTTAAATTTAATCGAAAATCATTACACTCACACGAGTTTCATGACATTTTTGGCGTAGTGATGTAAGTCATCAATCACAAAATGAGTAAATAACGTGCGTTACGAAAGCCCAGATAAAATGAGGAATTTGCACCACAATTTCCAGAATATTTTCACCGTTTTATCGCAATTGAGGCTGACGGCGTAACTTCTTCTTTTCTGCCAGTAACGCCATTAAGTTTTATTTTATCGAGCCTTCAGCACGAAATTCTCTAACTTATCGCTACATATCATATCGAAACATTAATTCTCCGTATTTCGAAAAACGTCGTTTCGTTATCAAGTGCAGTTACGAAAGAAAACGGCAGAATCCAATTATTATGGGATTTTTTGTTGTTGTGTAGATGTTGATTAGATTCTACGAAAGAAAACCCGAGACAATATACTAAAAAAAATTTTAAAGTAAGGATTAAATGGATTTAAACACGCAGTAAGTTGTAACTAGGAAACATTTACATAGAACATTTTCGTGTTTTGTTTAATCTAAAATACGATTATATCAAAAAATTTTAAATGCGGTGAACTATTTTAGTTTAAGCTTGTTGATATATGATACTATCTGTTCATGTAAAGCAAGGGTGTACAACATACGGCCTGCGGGCAGAATGCGGCCCGCCGACTCATGTTGTGCGGCCAGATAGAAGCAGGGAGTAACTCAGCTAATTCATTCCTTTTATATCAAAAACACAATTATAATTTGTTAGTAAATTATATTTGTTTGCCACTTCACTTTGTCACATACAAATTTCAAGTAAATTTTATGTTAATTAGTAAATCCACAATAGTGTACTTAAAATTTTACCATAGACAAAATTTTTATAGTCTGGTCCGCTTAGGTCCAATCAAGGTCGATTTTGGTCAACATTTGAGTTGTGCACCCCTGATATAAAGTGTATGTTCCATACATAAAACATCACTTTTGTAATATGCTTTCGAAATGATGGCGTCAACTGCACGGAAAATTACTAAACCTCAAAATTATGCGAAAAAATGGCAATGCATATTCGGAATTTCTGCCATTCTCTTATGGCTCCTAAAGCTAAGGTCGCGAGTATGAATTCTGCCGAGTGCATGGCTGTATGTGATTCTCTTCGCTAACATTATTGTGCCCATTGTAAAATATCAGTAACGGGTGTTTATGGGCTAATTTAAGTGAATAAATGATAATTTCTGAAATTTATGGTAGAAATACGTTTAGCTTCATTAAAATTTTTGCTTAATTGGTGTTATATTTTACGATTTATTCTGGTTTCACTTTTTTATTAAGTATGTCTTCAATTAAGAAAAATAACCATCGGTAAATTGATAGATGTCTTGGAAGAATATGGATTTCCTTGCCAATAACCGGCAAAAATAAATTTCTTTGAAGATTTCACCATGGAAGAATAATCCTTCTTCCATGGTTTCACCCTCTTTTGGTGTCATTGAAAATGCTGTCATACATTTAAAAGTCAAAGAACATTCGATGTCTTAAAAGATTTTAACTTAGAAATTTGAAGGATTTAACTTAATTTGATTAATCATAACACATTAATTGAATCAGGTTGTTATCTGTTGTTAACTAAATTTCATTATGCGACCCGAAAAATACTTTTTTGACGTCCAGAGAAGTGCACGCGCTTTACTTTTAATTTGCTTCTGCTAATTTTATTTTCAAGGAGTCAAAAATTAATTTGGCGTAGAATGTGAAATAAAGGGTACACAAGCTGGGTCGCGGCTCTCAAGATAAAGCTTGAGAAAATGCCTCCAGAAGCTAACCACACCTCAGAGCTGGTATGCCCTAGATCAGGGATGGCAAACCTATGGAATGCGTGCCACTTTTGGCACGCGAGACGATTTTGGTTGGCACGCAACAGAAACAATCGTTCATTGACTTTCTCCTTAACCTTTTTTACTTTCTCCATATACTACTACTCGTACGTAGTATACAAAGTAGTTTTCATGAAAAAAATCGACTTCGAGATTTCAACAGAAATACATGTTTTGAGGTCCCTAGAACACGTTTAGATTATTACTTTCTCCATACGAAGTAATGGGAAAGTATTGTAATCACGAAAAAAATCGACTTCGAGATTTCAACGGATATATACGTTTTGAGGTCCCTAGAACACGTTTAGATTATTTTCGGAATGATGTCTGTGTGTGTGTGCGCGTGTGTATGTGATTGTGGGCGCTCTAACTCAAAAAGTACTTACCATATCGTTACCAAATTTCATATATAACACTTTCGGGTGAGCATAAAGAACTGATTAGTTTTTGGACAATACAGGTTAACCGGAAGTCGAGGTTTATTAGAAACCCGATTCGGTTTTTGCGATATTTCTCCGTTAAAACATCATTATTGTATATACAATTTTATACTAATGTTATAGACAATGCAATTTGTTACAACTTTCATTCGAGACAATTTTCCATAGCAGTTATTGTTTAGGAATTATTTATAAAAAATAATCGGTTTTTTCGGTTTCCGTCAAATATCGCCTTAAAAACGTCGTTATTCGTAATCTTCGTAAGGACCAAAGTTGTAGAGAATAATATTTCTCCTAAGTTTCGTTTGAAACAAATTTTCGTAGAACCATCCATTTCGGAGATATTTAACTTATTCGTAATTTCCTGTATACAGCGCCACCACCATGTAGCGGTGAATTCTGTAAACATTTTCAAAATATACGAAATAATAATTTTGCCTTATAATGCTATTCATAATAATTTAAATATCTATACCCCAAATATGGAGAAAGTCATGTGTTGGCCACATCAGATTCTTTTAAATTGGCAAGTTAGAAAAGGAAAACCAATTTTTGTAATTTTGGCATGAGAGTTATGAAAAGCCTTGCCGTCCCCGTCCTAGGTACATAATATTAACGAGACTCTGGCTATTGTGCCTATAACTAACCTGACCAATGCTGGTGCAGCAGCACCTCTGGATTACCCAGTGCTGGAAATGCTACAACAAGCCAACGACGCGATGAAACTGTCGGCAGGCCGAAGAATGTATTTGATCGACTGGTGACAGTCCCGCTGCGCTCTTGGAGAGGTCGACGGGACAACATTCTCCTAAGTAAAATTTTGGTAGCAAACTTAACATTTTCTGCTAGAAGAAGGATGTCTTTGGGCAGTATACTCTGAAGAAGATATAAAATAAAAATACAACATTTAGTATTTTCACACTTATTATGTAGGCCAAAGCTAAAAAAACGACTTATGGTTATTTTTACATACAATCGACAATTCCTTATTACCTTATTGTATTGTTCTGCGATCCAGTGGAAGGAAATTAAGACCGCTCCTAAAAAAGGAAACCATTTAATAGAATTGCTGTAAACTCGCTATAATATATAAAATATGAAGAATAAAAGTTTTCATAATATAAACGCTACGTCTGTTCTGATATTTATTATATGTTTAAGCAAGCAATTATCACACTGTTGCTATCGACCTTGTGACTTTGCTTGCAATGCTCCGCAGCTTATTACTAGACCGTGATTCATTCTTTTAAAAACAGCTGTAAAGAGGAGCGCCGCGGAACAACAGAAGAGGATTTGAGTGTCACACACAACAAAGATACATACGTGTGTGTCAAAAGAAGAGAGATTTATTCAATTGTAATTTTCTCGAGTTTTTCGACTAGGGTTATTTTATAAATGTTCGGTGTTTACGCATTAAAATTCTCATGCGTGGACACAAAGGATTTATGGAAAAAGGAACAAGCAGTGATAGTTTGGCAAAAAATGGACAAATAATTGGTCGTAATAAGTGTATCTTAGAAGTCTAGAAAATTGTGCGGGCAACTGTCGGTGAGCATAAGATGCATAAAACGAGAGTGAAGCTAGGGATGAAATGATTAGAGGAAGCATAGAAATCGAGAAAAGAAAGAGTGAACATTAAGCAGAGACAGGAGGAAGGGCTTGATAAATCGTGTAGGATATAGCAAGCCAGGTGCCATGCAAAAATAGCTGCGAATATCAAACTGCAATGCCATCTAGGTAGGAAATAATGAATGGACGGGAAGATTGTGGCAGAGAGAGTGGAAGGTAGGTGGGATGATGCAAACGCAATGGCGTGAATGAATTAATTTCGGTGTCACTCAGTGTTTAGAAAGATTATGAGAATATGCGGAAACTGGCGTTAATAGGAAATGGTGAGGAGCTTATAGCAAAGGAAAGAGTTAAGGAAGGCAATTACTGCTGACCAGGAAATCATACGAGGGGTTGAGGTTGATTATGAGGGGGAATTATCAAAAATAAAAATACGTGAATTCGTGGAAGCACACACAGGATTTATTACTGAACATTGTAGCCAGATGAAGATGCACTTGAACGCATAAATTATTCACAATAGTTTATCACGAATTTCACTTATCCAGTCTAACACCTAAACAGAGCCGGCTTAAGATTGTAATGGTCCTAAGGCTAATAGCAGAGAAGGGCCGAAAATATTATGTTAACACATTAAATGTACGTATTTAAAAAAATTTCTGAGCCTAAGGCTATAGCATGGAAGAATAATTATTCTTCCATGGCTATAGCCTTTTTAGCCCACAGGTAGAGCCTGGCCTGCACCTAAACGAATAAATTATAAATCGATTGCACAAAAAAATACAATACATGAATACATTATAAGATATGAAGTTAATTCAGACCATACCTAAATACATACTTATCGTTCTTTTACTAAGTATATTATAAAAAAATACGGCGCTAAGCTTTGACTTCAAAAAGTGAATAACAGAAATGTGTAGGACGGTCAATCGAAAAATATTTCAGCATATAAAACCGAAGATCCCGCTAATCTGATGATTTAATTACGTTCAGAGAGGGAAACATTAACCGAGATGTTATTTTCCTTGATAACAAAAACCCTCTCAAACTTGATCTGGGGTTTAATAAAAATTGCGAATAGAGCGGAAACCGGCAAAATTATGAGGCCTCGCAATCCTTGTTCCTCAACATTAAATATATAAGCATTAAAATAAAAAATATTGTGAACTCAAGGACTCGTAAATTAAAACATTTAAAGCAATAAAATGTCATAACTTTATTGGTGATAAAAGTAACCAAAATGTAATTCTTTACAACTTCTATTACAATTGCCAAAGTTCGAGCATAAAAACACCTTTACTGAAGGATTTGATATTTACCAAAATTTTTCTATGATATAAATGATAATTATCTTGATTCTCGGCCGGTACTTTCAAGGGTCTTACAAAGCGAGTCACGCATAAGCCATAATTTTGTAGCTAAGTGTAGTTATTCCACCGCGCGGTCAGATTGTAGCAAATTGGTCGAAAATGAACGAATATTTTCTTGTGGATATGGTCACACAAGACTAATTTTTTAAAATTCAACTAATATTTCTTCCCACTTCGTCTTTAAGAATTTAATTTTGTTCGTATACTGCGTGGGAACACGTTAGATTTTAATTTGCGAATTTTACCACAAATTTTAGACCGAATAATCGGGTCCTCTAAATCAGTTTCTCTCAAACTGTGGGCCGCGTCCCCCCAGGGGGCGGAAAAATTATTTTAGATGTTAGGTGAAATGCCAAAATATAAAATATTCACGAATAACAAATTATCATAACAAAATTTTAGGAAATACGATGCGGTAAATATTATTAACAGTTATATAAAATAAAGGAATTTGTATTAAAGGTTACTATTTTTATTATTTTCAATTCAAAGGGACCCGCATAACGTTAAAGGGGGCCGCGACAGTTGAAAGTTTGAGAACCACTTCTCTAAATCAAAAGAAAATCCTATGGATTTTTCCTTCGAAATGTTTTTTTAAATGTTTCAATGGCGAAAAGAAATTTTGTGTAACCAACGCCGAAGTAGTTTGGTGTCCGGAGTAAGACCGAAAAACTCTCTGCTTTTCTAATTATACAGATAATTTGTGCCAAATTAGGAAAACATCGCAATTGCTACCATATGTGCAAAATTTGAATCCAAGAACAATATTTTTGGAAATTTTTATTGCAAAGTATAGACTCGTGGCTTGCCTGTTGCCCCCATTTACTCCGGCGCCCGGGGCAGACACCCTTCTTCCCCCTGCTTTGTTATGGTACTGTAACCAAACTGGTTCAGCAAAATTACTCATTCGAAAGAACATTCTAGACTAAATTTTACGAAGAAACCGCTGGTTCAACACCGCGTTCATAGCAAAATATACGTGTGACCAAAAGCCGAACTGAATTTTTTGCGGACTTTGTCGTAACAGTACGCAGCCGGTAGCACTGGAAAACTTGTCTATAATTCTTTGTTTTCGATATCGTATGAGATCACAAGCGTATCTGATTTGTGATGTGCCAGTTTTTCCCAATACTTTTTTTGCCGTTGTGGTAAAAATAACTCCAAAAGTGTTGACCGACGATCTTAAATTGGCAGGCAAGGTGACTGTTTTGACAGAGACATGTTGACATCTTTATCATTCCTGTGATTATATATGTCATCAGTTCAGATCACACCTCATCATTTGGATGTATAGTTAATAACTCATTATCAACCACTGTTACAACTTTCAAAGAAAAAATTGACTATTAAAAGATAAATCTCCGAATCATAAAAAACTTATGCCAAAGAAATTAATTTTGACAGCTCAATATATATATATAAAAAGATAATTATTAGGCTAAGCTTTTCTATCATTCACGGCCTTCAATTTTTAACCAATCATGTGGAACAGGTGTAGGAAACCTTTTCTGCATGGTGATGAGAAGATGTTGTCGAGTCATCACATTCACGATTGAGAGTTAACAGAAAACGCTCGTGAAGCAATAGATGCCGTCTGAAAAATTGTTAAATTATTCTAATATTCACCAGTGAGAAATTCCATTCGTCAAAAAGAAGTTGTTGCACTTGAATAAAAGAATTGAAGCTAATTCAGGATTGCAAGGCTCGATGGAATAGTTTAGGAAATATGATTGAACAATTAGTGGAGCTTAAAACCAATCACTAACCCTTTAAACAAAATAAACCTATCATATTTGTGGAAAAATGAAAATTTAGTGGTTTGTAAAAAGATATTAAATGCGTTGAAACCTGATAAGCTTGCTGTAGATGAGCTCAGCAAACATGACACAAATCTATTAACAAGCGAAGGAATTCTTCATTTTTTGTTTAATAATTTAATAAATCAAAATACTTGCATGAGTAATGAGTTGCTAGATACCATTTAAGCACACATATCGAAACATACCATTAGTTTCACTAATAAAATTTTTAGGCAATCCAAAATTTATTCGAGAAAATGATACATTTTCAAATTGTGAAATAAAGCAGAAATTATTAAGTTATTGAAGTCACTTATGACAAGACTTTTTAGTAAAAACAACGATTACGAAGACGAACATAAGGATGAAGTGAAAATTGATAACTTTACTGAAAAAACTCGATAAACAGTTGAGAAATTCCATATCCATATACCGTATCTGCCCGAATAGAAGCCGACTCCGGATTTAAGCTGACCCCCCCAAAAATTTCCACAATTTTTTGGCAAAAACGTAAATTTCGTAGATTTTATGCTGAAGTGTGCCAGACATTCATGCACATCTTAGAATACATTATTCGAGATAAAGAAATGTGTGGGAAATGGTTTAGTTGTTGAGATTTTGAAATATTACTCCAACTAATAATTTTGCATCGTTGAATAATGTTCCACATTCAGTGACAATAATTTCATTCATCTTCATTTTCACAAAAGGTCAAATATAGTAAAAGTGATCTCGCCAAGAAATTTTTCATCCAAGTCTATTTTCAATGAAATTAGCATTTACATTGCCTTAAGGAATTGCATTTTTATAATTATACACATTCCATGTCAAGTTTTACCGAAATTCAAACAGTTGAGCATTCAAAGCCATCAACGCATTTTGCATAATCGTCAATTTACACAAGCGATCTTGTCAAGATATTTTTATATATGTATATTCATCGTAGGTCAAATATTTACTTTACAAAAAATATAGTACTGTCATTTGAACGTGAAGGCAATGAGAGACTTCGAGATTTAACCATAACCCAAGTTTTCCTCGGTCTCGAGTTTAAGCCGAGGGGTGATTTTTTCATGATAGATTTTGACAAAAAACATCGGCTTGTATTCGGGCAGATACGGTATATGGCCATGCCCCAGCATAATAATGAAAATTTTCTTCATTGACAAAAGAATTTAACATCTACGAATCCACCGGAAACATTATGCAAAATTTGAAACAATTATTGGATGTGCTGCTAATAATAAAACCAATCTGGACACAAAATGAACGAATTTTTTTTTACTTCTGGCACTTTTATTACAAGATTGTGAATCAGATTATTGGATAAATTGGCCTATACTTTGTTTATTGAAATATTTTTAAAACAATAGCGGCAATCAATAAAATGTAAGCTAAATAATGTAAAGTTAAATGTATTAAAACAAAAAACATGAATAATTTCATTTTTATTATTTATGTTTTTCTTGAAATTCTTCAGAAATTCAAGAAATATTTCCCGATTCTCAAGAAATATAAAACCTTGAGAAATGAGAAACCCTAGGGACAGTGAACCATTGGGTGCACCCTATTGGAAATTTCCAATGCTTTGGTGGGCTGGATCAAAGTTAAATTGGAAGTTATCTAGAGATTTTTAGGCACAATATGAGTGAATACTAAGTTAAAATTAAGTTTTTTTTGGGTTAACATTTAAATATTAAAAATCGTGATGGAATTCAATCTAGAAATTCCTTTGAGAAACAATCAAAAACAACATTAAAAAGAACTTGTGAATTGAAAAATATTAACTAACAAAAGGGTCCCAATTTAATGTGATATTTTAAGTGTTTGCTAGATAAAATAATCTGATGTGACCATATTTGGGGTATAGATATTTAAATTATTATGAATAGCATTATAAGGCAAAATTATTATTTCCTATTGTAAAAGAATACAGTCGTCCTTATTGCCGTAAAATATATTTTGAATATGTTTACAGAATTCACCGCTACATGGTGGTGGCGCTGTATACTGAAAATTACGAAAAAAGTTGAGTATCTTCGAAATGGATGGTTCTACGAAAATTTATTTCAAAGAAAACTTGGAAGAAATATTATTCTCTACAACTTTGGTCCTCACGAAGATTACCAATAACGACGTTTTTAAGGAGATATTTGACGGAAACCGAAAAAACCAATTATTTATAAATAATTCCTAAATAATAACTGCTATGGAAAATTGTTTCAAATGAAAGTTGTAGGAAATTACATTCTCTATAACTTTTGTATCGAACTGTATATACAATATTGATGTTTTAACGGAGATATTTCGCCAGAACCGAATCGGGTTTCAAATAAACCTCGAGTTTCAGTTAACCGGTATTGTCCAAACACTAATCTGCTCTTTGTGCTCATACCAAAGTGTTATATATGAAATTTGGTAATGATATGGCAAGTACTTTTTGAGTAAGAGCGCCCACAATCACTTACACACACACACATCATTCCGAAAAAATCTAAACGTGTTCTAGGGACCTCAAAACATCTATTTCTGTTGAAATCTCAGTCGATTTTTTCATGAAAACAATACTTCCTCTATACTACGTATGTGGAGAAAGTAATAATATATGGTAGAAAAAGAACTTACAAAGATTCTCAGGTCTCATAAAATGCTCTCTCGGGATGGATGTGGCCTGCGGGCCGTAAGTTGCACGCCCCTGATTTTAGACATTCCTGAATTTAATTTTCACCTTTTATGCTAATTGAAATGTGATTACTACTGGTTGCAATTAATAATTTTAAAAAATTAGTTCATATATTTTCTAAACAATTTTTAAGTTGACATTGCTTCATTAACACAATGTATGTTAATTTTCAAATTTTTAAAGCTATACATAGAACCATGGGCACCAGCAAGGGGGAGCAAGCCAGGCATCTGCCTCTCCTCCTCTTTTTGAAAAAAAAATCAAAATTGAAAAAAGAAGGAATTATACCAAATATTAATATCAAAAATTAAAATTATTATTATTCTTCTATCCTGAATACAAAAGCCCTTAACAACTTCTCGACAAAATCAGCCAAGTCGTGAAGATTAAGGCCAAAAAAATCCTGGTGGCACCCATGCATAAAACTGAAAGTTAATACAGTAAAGAACCCTTTATCCGGAATCCAAAAATCCAGAAGGACCCGAAAACCGGAAGATTTCAGTCGCAGAAGCAAAAGTTTCATTCTACTACCAAAGGATGGTGCTAATGGCAGCCTGTTCCCAAGGTCCTAGATATTTCTGGGGCTTTGGCTGTTCCAGGTGGCGATCGCCGCCTGGATCAATTATTAACTAGTCATCCCCCAAAAAGCGGTATGTTTTTATGTTGATTCATTTATAATATAAATATATACAATTATGCACAAATATAATGATTTATAATATACATAAATTTTTGTAAGTAAGATACTTGACTTATTAGGATGAGTAGCACACAAAAAGTAGAGTTATTGATGCAATTAGTTAAGGGAACTACAGTGAAGAAGTTGAGTGAAAAGTATGGTTTTGGAATTTCGACAATCTACTATCTGAAGAAACAAAAACAGCAGTTACTGAAAACTTATCCTGACAGTGATTTGCCGAAATTAATGCACAATAGGAAAACTTTGCATCAGTCAAAACCAGTTGAATTAGATAAAGTGTTGTTACAGTGGATCAGTCAGCGTCGAAGTGAAAAGTTTTCTCTAGATCGCACAGTTATCATTGCTCAAGCGAAGTCACTTCATAAGGAATTAGGGTTAACGACTGCCTGTGAACATTCGACTGTATGGTACAACAAACAACGTTTTCGCAATTTATTTGCCACCAAATTGTACTTCCCTTATACAACCCATGGACCAGGGTATTTTGCGCTCCTTCAAGTGTAGATACAAGGACGAATTCTTGCGTAAAATGCTTAATGCATGCAGTAGTGGCTTAGAGATTAAGGCAGTGGTCTTCAAGGTGGGCGTTAAAGAACTCACCAAATGCTATTCTAATTTTTACACTGAAAAATAAAATACTATAAAAAGCACACATTCTGTACAACTATTTTATGTACAACTATTACAATTCGTTTGTCGTTAACTATACTATCATATCATACTATACTAGCGACAATGTATCCATGCTGCGGTAAAATCGAAAGGCCCAGTATCTCGCAGAAGCAGCGAAGCGTTTAAGTTTAATTTTATCAAATATATAAAATCATAAATTTTTAAACACTGTTATTACCACTGGGACCGTAATCTCATCTAACGACAATCCCACTAGTATTAGGGTTACCTTACCTCCATAAATCGCTTTGCTACTGGGGGCGCAAAATTATTCTTTGCCCCGGGCGCCAGAACCCCTCACTACGCCACTGGGTGGGCGGTGAACTTATTTCAAAGGACAACATATGGTAAAAGTGGGCGGTGACTCAAAAAAGGTTGAAGACCACTGGATTAAGGCATTTCAAAAAGAATTTAATGTTAAGGATACAATATGGAGTGCTAAGAAAGCATGGGATAGTGTACCAAAGGAAATTTTGCAACATGGACGGCGGAGGCTGTGGCCTGCTATGTTATTTTTTGATGATGAAGATGACGTTCCCCAGGATTTTCCTGTTTCTTGTGAAAAGATAATAATAAATGAGTTGTTACACTATGCTAAAGGACTTACATGTGAAGAAGCTAAATTGATCAATGAGGAAGCAATTGAGGAATGTTACAATGTAGATAACGATTTACCAGTTGTCCTCCAACTCACTGACAATGAAATAGTTGACGCGGTAATGCATCCAGATAAATGCCATGACACTGACATTCAGGAAGATGAAAATAAAATGGAACAGGAAAAGGTTTCAATCGATAAACGCATCGATATAACTGAAGAATTAATTTGTGGGTTGGAACAACAAAGTTTCATTACTGAACAACACATCATGTGGTTGTATCAAATACAAGAAGTCTTGGTAAAAGAAAAGCCAAAATATATGAAGCAGTTGAAACTGCTAGATATATGTTAAACAAATTTCCGATCGATGTGCTTCAAAATCTATTGAATGTCCTAATGACCCATAGCCAACAAGTTCAAGTTTTCGTATTATACATAGTAGCGACACAAGTGATGAGAGTTGGTAGTAATTGTGTTAGGATTAAGGGACTGAAAAGACTTCTCAGATATAAAGACTAATTTTTAATAACTTTTATATTAACCTCACTCGATATATATATATATGTATATATAGCGGTTTGTAACCACTTTGGCAAGATACAAAATTGAGGCACTTCCAGATGTGCTAGAAACTTAAAATTTGGTAGGATTATAGGTTTTTGGTCACAGCCGAAGGAAAAAATTCGACACTTTCAAAATTACAACTTTGAGGGGCTATTTTGGCCCCCTTTTTGGCCCATAAGAAAACATGTAAATTGGTGTAGAGGTTTTTATATTTGCACTTTAAAATTATTTCCCGTCAAGATATGAATTCGAGACTTAAACTATCGGATAGGATACATATTGTAGTTTCTTATTTTTGAAGACACAATTTTAATCCAAGTGGAATTAGCGTAAATTTACAGTTTTTATCGGAAAAAAGTGGTAATTTTTCTGGGTCCAACAATCAGCTACCTAGGCAACAGGCTTAATGCTTTCATATGGGTAAGCTTTTAATGGGAATTAGAGTCTTATATTTCTCCTTTAAAACCTTACTAGTGTAGTGCCCATTGAAATATCAATGGGAGTAAAGATTCGATCGTTCAAGCTATTTATGGAGATCAAATTGGCATCAGAAACATTAATTGTATTAAAAGTCATTTCCCTCTCTCTCCCTCCCTCCCTCTGTCTCTCTCGTATTAAAAGCAATCAAAGCACGTTTACACCCATAATGATTGTGTAATAGTACCGATTACTTACCTTGATATTACTCGTGTTGCGCTTCGTTCATTTGTATACAAGAAATGTCTTCAGCCTTGATATCCAGATTAATTGAATATAACACTGCCTCCACCAGTAAAAGGTAACTTATGTAGGTAATTTCACCAAATTTGAAGTAACGAGTATAATAAATGTTAAAATATAAAAGTTATTTATAAAAATTTATTTTTATACCCATTACTTGTTATTGTATTTACTTGAATAAACCTAATACAGGCGACTCCTGAGTTTCAACGGGGATGCGTTCCTGAAAACGTGGTCGAATGTCGAATGCCATTTTTCCATATACTTGCATGTTATAATCGGGGAATACATTCCCGCATCTCGGGAAAAAGTCTCCCCTCACGTTCTATAAAGATAAATTACATTACTAATATGTTAATACAACAATATTAAATTATGAATAAATTATATAATAAATATTTTAAATGTATAACTTATTTTTTGCACTAAAAAGGAAAAAATAAGTTTTTGTTTCAAACTTCAAAGATAGATGTATGCAATATGTCCTACAGACGGCCCGGTCCAGATCGCGCGAACTGGGTAACAAACCTGCACATACATCTATCTATACATACAACTATTTATCAGAGCGAAATTAATATAAAAGTTATTAAAAAAGCACAAAATAACCTAAGAATAAAGAAACAATAAAATTAAAAATATTTTCATACCTAAATCTTTTCCAACCACGCTTACTGGGCTTGGTGTATTAATTGAGAAGTTGGAAGATTTTAGTTAGAAGAAGAGGAGCTATTGGGTCTTAAGAGTTTTTCCATTTTAGGAATCACAACACCGCGCCTAGGACTGTTTATTGTTGTTATAAAATTTCATGAATTTATCACGTTCTAGAATTTTCTCCTGTTTCACATAAGTGCTAACGATGCATTCCCAATGATCGTGCGATTTCAGTATGGCTTTCACCTTTCTCAACACGGTTTAAAATTTCTAATTTCAATTCATAATTATGAGTCTTACGCACTCTTTTATTTGATTCACTTACATTATCACTATTACATTTCCTTTTAGATGCCATGTCAAGTGATAAATTTATAAATAAATCAATAAAATAAATAAATTTAAATAAAAGATTAACATAAAAAAGTGAAGTCAGCACAAATTCAAACAATTAGAGCAGAAATAACTATGTCTACACTAAAACTAAACCTCGCGTGGTTGTTCGGAACCAATTACTCCGCGTAAAGTAGTTCCCAATTCGATCGGCTGTGTCGAAATCTCGAATTTGTCGAATCTTGAACGGTCGAAACTCGGGAGTCGCCTGTATTAACTAACTGAAATAAAAGGAAGTGCTCATTATGCTATGCTGACAGCCGCATCTCTTGACATGAATTATGGTTTAACATAAAAGACACGAGAACGATAAGTCAATTTCGACAACTTTTGTTTGTTTATATTTTGCTAGCACAACGTTACTCTTGCGGAAATTAAAAATTTATTGCTGCAAAAATTATATTAATGAAAGGCAGTTTCATTGTCATGCATCTTATTGTTAGTGAAACGTGAATAACTTGAGAATAAAAAGACTTCAATGACCTTTATGTCCTTCTTTCTTTTGTCTATACTGCAACCCATAAACGTGACGTGTTATTTACTGTAAATAGCATGTGTAGGGGCATGTTGTGATTGAAAAACGTGAGCTATTCAAATAATGTATTCACAGGAGTGTTAAATATAAATATTAGCATAATCTTATGGTCTAGAAATTTTGTTGATGAGGTGACTCATCATATTTGACGGACAAATACCTAGCACAATAATAAATCATCCTTGATGACATCGCTATACATCTGGTAATGTTTTGTTTGCTACTTAAGATAATATGTAATTATAACCCATTAGCATCAATAATTGCGATAAACTACACCAGTTGATCAGAATACGCCATTGTATTGGTACACATGTACATATAATGGAATATATTTCATACAGGGACCCGAAATTCAGAAAATTCCAAAAACTGGTAAAATGAACATCCCAAGCTTGCCGGATCAAGGGTCCCTTAGTGTACTGTGCAGCAGGGAAGTTTGCCAATGAAGCAATAAGTACTTGTTCATTGTCATAGAAATATGATTAGTTCATGAATAATAAAATTGAAATTAGTATTATATCAAGATATAATGCCAAGTTTTCTCCTCAAACGTGAAAATTACGACATCAAAGCTATAACCAATATAGCTTTTTTCTTAAAAATAAATCATATGGATGTTATACTAGCCAATGGCACCTATACACTTACCTAACCTTTGCACACATTTGAAAAGAAACTCATACATCACAACTCAGCTGCTGACCCATGAAAACCATATGAGCACTCAGGGTATGCTGAAACATGAGGTATACATTGCCTCTACTGGGTAAAATGGACCTATATTGCTCAGTTTCCATTTTATTTCCATTTACATTATAATGCAGTTGAAAAACTTCATTAGTTTTCATAATGTCAAGCCATTTCTCCAAAAATAGCACCTTAAAATTCAGTTAAAAATACATTCAAATAGTATTTAGTGGACAATAAAAGTGATTTTTTCATTATATACATTCAAAATTCAATAAAATATTTAATAGTATGATTACTTTTCACTTTGTCCTTTGTTCACAAAGAAACACAACCAAATGGTAACACTTGCCTTACATTCATATTTATTCTTGAGGTAGAAATATAATTCTCAAATGGCTTCCATGATTCATCACAAAAACACTCCTTAAATACTGAGCTTATAAGTTTACATGGTCCATAATTTAGTGAATCTGATGAAATGTCAAATTTCTTTACAACTTCTAATTCATAACTCTCCACATCATTGATATCCCAAGGACGAGATTTTGCAGGTATAATTGAAGGAACTCCATGATAACATAGACGACTCTCTCCGGACATAATGACAATATCTCCACTTTGTATCATTATGGCAATAGGCTTCTCTTCCTTTGTTTTCCCACCCAGCAGGAAAATAGCACTCTGTCCAAAACTGAAAAATAAACAATGACTACGATGTCAATCCAAAATACATTTAAGGTTTAAAGTTATTAATGAAACATTAAATACATTAAAGGTAACAGTACAAAAAGGAATTATTATTCATCTGGATAATCTAGAATGGAACAATTCCTAAGTTGCATCATACAAAAAGATTAAATTTCATGCAATAAAGAAATCAATATTTTATGTAACATATCTGCAAACTAAAAATAATATTTTATTTGGTTTACTGTGCATAAATTTTGCATAATTAGTCATGTTTACACATACTTTTTTAAATGTCTATTTAAGTGACTAATTGGGCATGCAACAAGCTACAGACTGAATTCTTAGCACTCTCATTTCAATCAGTTTTAGATGTGTTTCACTTCCAGCACTAGTAGGATGTCCCAGTTTCCAGTATTTGACCTGGTTTTCTGTGCAGTGTCTCAAAAAATGTTTTCAGGACGCACAGTTGTCCTGGTTTTTTGGGTTCTGGCATTATGTAAAGTAGTTGGTTCCAAAACTTGAATTATCGAAAGGAAAATTTAGCGCAGATGGGGAGATTATTTAGTGGCATCTTACCATTAGTATGATTTTTCTTCGTTAAATATCTTCAGTGAGGCAGTTTAGAACATAGAATAAGTAATAAGTGTTAGAATCTCAAAATTAGTACCAAAATTCCCTGCTAAATAACTCTAGCCCCTCCCTTGGATGGCCCAATTGCCCAAATTCTTCTAACTTTCATTTACTAATGATTTATATTTTTCATGTGATAAAAATTTATAATTTACAAGTTGTAATGAGTTTAAACTTTTGTTTGGAAATAAAGTTTGCAAAAAAACTGGTAAACGAAGAAATACAGTGGAACCTCGATCTATCGTTTTTGAAGGGACCGAGAAAAAAAAAGCGATGAATGCGGGAAAACAATGAAAGCGGGAAATAAGAAGTCGATTTAGAAATATGTACAAGTATGAAAACCTTACTTAGATCTACTAAAAGCATTACCTAAAAATAAGCATTAAAACAAATAAAGAGAAGAATAATAATAACAGTAAAATAAAAAGAAGCATTAAAATCATGTTTACCGTAAAAATGCTTTATTTATTCATAAAGTAATCAGTGATGGTTAACCGTTTTCTTGAAGCTTTGCGTTTTAAATTAAATAAGGATTCTTCTACACTTAATAGTTTGTACTTTTCACTATCTTCAACAGTATGTGCGTAGAAAAAGTTTTTAGTTTTTCTAATGCATCTTGCACTTCGGAAAATGTCGGAATAGGATCAGACTCGGGCTCTTCGTCGATTCCATCATCCTCTTCACCACTCCTCCCCTCGTTGTCATCACAAAAATCTTCTATACTCTCGATACCACAGGTAGCCAGCTTACTTTAACAAAGTGCATAGCTGTCAAAATCGACTTCGTTCCCTGCGGTAACTCGTCTCAAATCACTTTGGATTAATCCCTTCCTCTGAGTCCATAAGGCACACAGCTCTTTGCACAAGCTGCTTTCGATAGAATTGCATGAAATACTTAATGACACCCATATCAAGAGGTAGCAGAACGCTAGTGCAATTCAGAGGATAAAATATAACCTTAATGTTCTTGAGGAATGATGTGTCTTTCGGATGAGTGGCGAAATTATCCACAAACAAAATTATTTTTCGACGCTGAGCACCCATCACAGTGTCTAGAGACCTTAAGAATTTTATAAAAATTTCTGCAGTCATCCAAGCATTTTTATTGGCATAATATTTAACCGGCAAGGTTTGTGCATTTTTAAAGCATAGCGGCTTTACTGATTATCCAATCACAATCGGCTCTAATTTATCGCTGCATTCACTATTGGAACACACCAACACTGTTATCCTCTCTTTTGCTCTTTTGCCACCATGACAGGATTGACCCTTTAAATTGAAGGTTCTCTCCGGTAAACAATTGAGGAAAAGTCCTGTCTCGTCGGCATTATAGATATCACTCGGCACGTAACCCTTCAGTAACATCGAAAATCCATTTCGTCTCGTTAAAAAAGAAAAGTTAGTCATCGATCAATTGAGGTAAAGCTTGGGTAGGGATTGAGAAATATTAACGATAGATGCGGGAAAACGATAATTCGAGGAACAATGAATGCGGTATTATTTAACATTGTTCACTATGAGCATTTGCCAGGACTTCGGGAAATGAACAATACATCCGGGAAAACGATGCATACGTGAACGATAGATAGAGGTTCCACCGTAGTTCTATTATTATAATAGTATTACATGCAAGAAGCATTTACATAGCATTTAAGTCCACATAACTACTGCAAAAAAATATGTCCTGCTTGTCCCAGTTTTTTCTTCCTCTACAACTAAAATGTCCCAGTTTTCTTCCTCGGCATCTGGACAACCTAAGCGTGAGCCCCAATTAGTTTTGGTCTGTCAATTCATCCATATGCATGTAAATGTACATATGTACCTTACAAACACAAAAAATATTTTTTTACAGAGTTCAGGACCCAGTGTAGTCACATCATAGGAACGCCCATCAAGCTGGCCATGGTTGAGCCCAATGACGTAGCCAGGATTTGACCAAGGGCGGGGTTCAGGGGTTCAGGTTCAGAGCTATGTACTGGACGGGGGGTTACCCTGCCATGGCATGCCGGAGGCAAAACATTTTTACTTTATTTAATGATTTACACACGTGTTCTGTAAATCCCTATATAGATTTTTTTGTTAAAAATAAATAAATTGTGCTGCCTCACCGAAATTAAAAATTTTCTTAGAATATAACGAAATTCGTGGGATTTATAATTAATAAACGGGATATCGCCAACGTCATCGAAGCGTGTGTAGATTGGTTCCTTGCTCTTTATAAAATGTGGCGTTTATTCAGAACGCCATAGTATGTATTGTATTACAGTAAAACTCATTTATTACGTATTTGAGGGGACCGAGTCATTGCTTCGATATAAGCATGACTTCATTCTATACAAGAAACAAGATTTTGGGCGTATACATCCCATATAACACGTAGACGGGTCTAGGAAAATTCACCGAATTGTGAATCGGTGAATTGTGTTTCAGTGTATTGTGGTCGATGAATTTTCCGTAAGCACACGTGGGTCTAGGAAAATTCATCGGTGAATTGTGGTCGGTGAATTGTTTCAGTGAATTGTGGTAGTGAATTTTCCATAAGCCCACGTAGACACAGTAAAAGCTGTGCTATCCAGCTATTTAGAACCAGCCACCCTTAGATACTGGCAATTATGCAAATAAAATTCATTTCTTTTTTTTATTAGGCGCGTTTTGCTTCCAGCATGAGCGCCTATTATCGTCGGTCTGTCTGTCCATCCGCATGTTCCTTCTCGGCTTCTACCCAACGGATTTTAATGAAATTTGAAAGTAAGGACTTATTATCAAATATAATAAGAAAATCGCAAAAATGAATCATGTACATCAATCAGGGGTACCACTTTACTGGTGACAAAAAATTAAATTTTCCTCATATCTCATAAAGTATTGCCCATATCAAAATATTTTTCAAATAAAAGTTGTAGAACTGGTATACTCGTACATTTCCTATACATTTTTATCGTAGGAGTAGCCGTTATCAAGAAAATCAAACAAAAATGTCTTAATTCGAGTTGAACTTACAAATTTTCTTGCATGGTTACTTCTTCATTGTTGCTAACATAAACAATCTCACAAACAAACGTTTAATTTCCTTATGTGTGCATGTAATATTATTAAATAGGAAGAAAATGGATTATTTATGATGAAGAAAAGAATTTGAAAATGCAATTTCCCTTACATACAGCTATATAATTTCTTTCTAATACTCCATTGCACAAAACGTGATACGTTGTACACTTTCCTAACTTGTTATGAATTTTTGTGTGAATTGTATTTGTGTATTAATACCACAACTTCCACTTTATAAAATATAAGATGTATATATTACGTATTTACTTCGTGTACTTCTGGGACCCCCAGTAAGCATGGTGTTTTTGTTAATGTAAGCCATTTGCATTGTCTAGATGTTTTGGTGTACTTCTACAATTTCCAGTTTTATTGCTTTTTATTATTAAAAAAATGACCCATCCATTGAATATGGAATCAAAATAAATACCTAAAAGCAAGGGAAAGAAGAGAAAAAGTTGTTTTAACGTTAACACAAAAGCTGGAGCTGATCAAACAAATGGAAGAAGGAGAAAGTAGAGCAACCATAGCAAAAGAATTCAATATCGGATCTTCCACGCTCTACGATATCAAGGCTCATAAGGCTACATTAATGAAATCTGTGTAATCTTCTGAGACAAGTAAACCAATTAATAAACATCATACGCTTCATAAGCCAAAAATGGAGGAACTCGATAAAATATTATATGACTGGTTTTCACAGAAATGTTCGGAAGAATTAAATAATTTCATCCTTTTCTAATAGAGTAAATAAATATAAATAAGAAAGATATAATCCAATCAATTCAATTTATGTTCGGGGAGTACAATGGTGAACCTATGCCCAATTTTGTTTGGTTATCGGTAAATTTGCGATGTCAAAAACGAAAAACGCTCCCCTAACCGGCTATTTCTCCTAATCGGCTATCCACAATCCCCAAGATAGCTGGATAACACAGATTCTACTGTATTCGCAGTGAGTAGACTTCAATGCCGTACTTACATATACAAAGAGATGCTTATCAACTCGCAGCATGTAAAATGTTCGATTGCTGTTACATATGATTTTTTAAATGGCCAATTAATATTATTATTATGGTCATTAATTTACATAAATATTTCACATTTTTAATATCAATTTCAAAGTAAAGGGAGCGTGGAAATTCGTATGGAAGGGGTGGAGAGAGGAAGGGGATCTCTACCAACAAGTGCGCACTAAACAGGCGGAAACTATTCATTACTTATCGCTCCGCTCTCCAAAATTCGTTATATATGAGGTATTTTTTGCCACGGGACCAAACATTTCTTCGTTACAACGGAGAATTCGAAAAATGTGTGTTCGTTACATCCAATAAATTTAACCAATGCCCTTATGGAGAAGTCCAAGGGACCGAGACATTTCTTCGTTATAGCCGAGATTTCGTTTTAGGCATGATCGTTATAAATGAGTTTTACTGTATTATATTTTGAAGGGCAAGTTACATGCTGGAATAGGGACTCTAAGAACCAAACCCTATTTTTTCCATATACCCAATTACTTGCCATTCGCGAATTTGCCATTCACGAGAGTTTCCAGGAACCTAACCCTCGCGAATGGCAAGGGACTACTGTACATTCATTTCCTATCATAAATGCATTTTATACAACATTAGTAACAAAGACATAGCTAGAAATATTGGTGCCTATGGCCAAGTTATCAAAATTTGCCTTTTTATTACACAAGTATTTCTATAGTAGCATTTATGTATTATTTCTAAAAACGGTCAAGCGAACTAACTTTGAATGTATAATGTATATATGTATTAAAATATAAAATATCTTGTATGCTTGGTTGATGTAATGTCAGTAATAAATATAAACTTTAGCTATAAAAATTAATTTATGTAAATTTTCATCTTAAGGATTCTGGAAAATACTAACAATAAGTCACATTGTCATTTATCCGAGACATTTATATTTTTAGTTTAAAAACTCATCGCTACAAATACTGTTATTAAAGTATGAAATTCTATATAATGTTACTAGATGCATTAAATTTTATAACTCCCATTCAGGGCCGTCGCATCAAAAATTGCCGTCTGAGGCAAGTGTACTTTATACCACCCTTATGCACAGTAACAGCATTTATATTTTTTAGACCCAATGAATTTTCTTAATTCCGAAAAATCTTGACATATTTCAAAAGAGGAACCTTTGGCCTTTACTTTTTCAGCTCCATTCTACAATTTAGTGCATATAATGTACATTAATTTTTGTGTTTTTATTTTCATGCAAGTAGCGAAATGTGGAACTCGTCTGCGTAAAAACCCCATATAATTCTGAGATGAATCTTATCTCAGCACAAACGGAAGGAGCCATCGTCCACACGTATCTTATGTCAGTTACAATGAAACCTCTCAAAGAAATTTATGGTGTTTTTCTCTTGACCGAGAGTGAGTCCGAGATGTGAGGGAAAGATTCTCGCGCTCAAGTTGCATAGAAAACCCTCTCCCGTCGCCATGTCTCCAGTTCTAATTAACAAAATGCAACAATTTTTTGTGTATGACTTCTGTAATGTTTATGAATAATGATTTTGTAACTATAACTTTTATATTATTAATGAGCTGTCTTTAAAAAAATCAGTAACGCAACATTTTCTTGAAAATTTCCAGTCGAAACGTCAAAATATTGACCTGTGGTAAACTTTTCCCCTATTTGTTTTAGAGAGGCACATCCAGCAGATGAAATGTTTAGAAATGTTCACGTTTCTTTGAATAAGATTGCATATCAATAGATTCAATAGTGTTCACGATACTGTATGCTTGGCCAATGGTGGACCTTAGGTAGTTTTTTCGATCTGAAAATTAATTACTATTATTTAATTTATATTATGATTAAAATTCCGCATTTCTATGATGAATATTAGTATTTTAGAATTTCTCTGTTTCCTACAAAGATGATCCAGGAAGTAGATGTCAGTGTTACTGGCTGAAACAGTGGTAAGGATGCACTTAGGACCCCTCTGCAGAAATTGAGTGCAACCGTAAAACTACACTCGGACAGGCAGCTCTACATTAGACGATACCTGCAGACTTGTACTTTTTGGAGAGTTATCTTCTAACACGACCGAGTCTGGTGATCCCGTAATTCTGACTGGGAATTAAGATGCAGCAAGTGAAGAAAGGCATGCTAAGAATATAATTAAGCGGAACATGAAACAGATGCCAACAAAAGATACAGAGAAGGGAAAGGAAACTAACCTAAACATCCCGAGTCCAAGGGCTAGCTCTGAACGTCACAGAGAGATATTTTAAAAATTCAAATTATTATTTTTAATGCTCTGAGTGCAAAATCATGTACGCTTACTTGATGTTGAAGTGGTGAACAACAATGTATGGGCACCCTTTTCTTTTACGCGAATCCGCAATGGCAGTTGATTTTTGTCTCAATATGCATCTGAAAATGCCGCCCTAAGCTAAACACTGCCTGAGGTGGTCGCCTCACCCCTGGAGTCAGCCCTGCTCCCATTTTTACCTTTAAAAATGTGTACAGTAGACAAAAATAATCCATAAAGCAAGAATCAGCAGTCCATAATAATCACACCTAAGGCTGTACGTGCTTCAAGTGCGGCACTTGTTTCACTTTGAAGTATAGATAATCAGCTCCCTGTTTTTGTCTCATATTTACACAGCATTCTTTGTTACTATTTTGTTAATTATTTTTACTAATAAGTTCAGTTTTTTCACTGGATGTCATAGTTGTAATAAAAACAGGCAAAAAATAATAATAACAAATAATTTTTCGATTTTCTCATGGGAGGCTTTGAACCCCCCCTTGGCTATGCCTCTGATGGAGCCCACCATTCTATTTTTTCCATGAGTATCCATCACCATGAAATATATGTTCAGATTGATGACATTTTGAAAAATATACATTTCAATGTCCAATATGTTAATGAGTTCCCTCTAATAACATTTAAATTCTCTTTAGATTTGGCTTATTTTGTGAATCGTTTAATCCATAATGAGTTCATCAGAATTGATGACACTTTAAACTAAAAATCCAAATTACACAAGAAGTGTTCTAGAGTTCTATATAAAATCAGAAGCTATGACAAATATATGACTCACTTAGAAATTTACAGAATAAAAGAACCAAAATATATTTATGATGATATGATTAAAAGCCATATTTAGATTAAATATAAATTACAGTTATATACTCATTTATGTGCCATTTATCTGAAGGATTTCTATCCAGTTAGAAAAAAGAATATCTTCACCAAAAACAAGTTTAGAAACTCAATAAACATAATACAAATAATGGAGTAGCACACAAAGAATCATCTTCTTTAATGCTTCTTCATCTTTCATCAGAGGATGTGGAAAATTGATCACAAAGAATTATGTACAACTAAAGTGCAAGACCACTTTTTTTTATCAGCTAGTTCAATAAAAAAAATTATTAGGTAACTCTTTATAGTATATTATTAATTTATGATATTCTCCTTTCAACACTGCAAACACTGTCATTAGTATTACTCACCTAAAAGATAGAAGAGGTGCTTCTAAATTTAATTCCGAGTGATCTGTATGACATGAGAGTGTAGATTCCATGTGATAATAATTTACTATAGCTGCTTCAGGAGAAAATTTCGCAAAGCCAACTGTACCAGCAACATGATGGGATAGTAAGCCTAGATCCTCTGGAAAATTATCACGTGCACATTCACTGTATATCTGAAAAGTGAGTAATGATGAAAATGAAATTGCATGATGATATAACTTCAGAGTAATAAATTATTTAAAATGAAAGCCAACAAATTGAGCTTTTTTTTCTGAATAGAGACTTTCCAATAAATGAAATATTAAAGGCTCTTTGTCTTCTGCATTAAAAATTCTGATTCCAATATTTGGATGAATTTCATGCAATTGAGGTTCTTATTTTTCATCAGAATATAATTTTTTTCCTTTTGCAAATAGTAGTAAAACAATGATTAAATATAGTCAGCTAAAATTCTAAATAAAAATAATCTAAGTATCTATTTTTACTCTCCCACAATAGTTTTAAAACATGCCAAAGCTTAATTTTGTACAGCAACAAAATTTGATAAGACAATTAGATTAGAATATTATTCATGTCAAAATAACACATTACAAACTACAGTCATTGCAGCAACAAAAAGAAACTGAAACCCATTACATAAACAAAAACAGGAAGTAATGTAAATAGCTTCTTGGATCTGGAAATTATAAGAATTTGGACAATGGTCTACATTTATAGTCATCTACCTTTGTATCCCAATTATGGTGATATCCTAAAGTTGTCCAACGTAGCTTTTTCAATAAAAATGATCCTATTTCATGATTCCTGAAAAGCAGTTAATTTAAATTAGCAAAAACTACTTCAAAATTTAATACAACACTTAGATATTATAAGGCGATAAAAATTTATTGACAGTTATATTTATCATCCTCTAACTTCATCTAGTAATATTATATAAAGTGTAAAATTTAATGGGCGGCAACCATAATTTATAACGTTTTAAATTTAATCTTTTATATTTCGATTTTTCTTGAATTATTAAGACATCTCCTTCGGCTAAAGAATTTGTGGTATAAAGGTGGATATCATAGCCCATAACAATAAATATTTATGTGTCATGAAACCCAATATGTTTAGAAAAACATCTTTCTAAGAATAGGTTTACAATGAAATTAATATGGAGGCCGATATTTCGCGGATTCCATGATTTTCGGGTTAAAATAATACTTAGGCTTTTAAGTATTATTAAAGCCGTGTTGCATCAATTCTGTTTAATTTTAACAACACATTTTCCCGAAAATTGGTTTATAATTATTTTCTATAATATTGTTGTATCCACCCTGTACTGTTTGTAACATAAAACTATCTGTTAGAGAAATTTTAAATACAAATATTTTAACATCAAATGAAACTTACGTTTGACATTTTCCCCACCAGTCTTCATGATCTTTAACATCTCCGTGGGCGTCAAGATTGAGGCGATTTGGTTTTCGGGTGTAATTTTTTAAACACCGGTATATCCAATAGCGCTGTCCAATAGGTGTGAATGGGTTTGATATGAATATGAAACCTGCGTAACATGCGATAATTTAAAACAAATTTTATGATAAATCAATTTTTCATAGGCAAGTTTACCTGGTTTCTCTTTCAAATGGAAAATTTCCCATTCTCTGGTCGGCTTCAACCCAATGTTGTCCCAACTCGCAATATTAGAGGGATTTACGCCAATTATCTACAGAGATGATAACAGCAAAATAATTTTTGAAATAGTTGTCTCAAATTAACTACGAAACTAAAGAAATCAAATTATTAATAACAAGACAACATATCGCTCATACTCGACTATCAGCTACATCTCTCTTCGAAAAATCTATAACCTCTTTTAAACACGGCGGTGGACATTTCCGTTTATAATATTTAAACGACTCTTTTAGCATTTATAATTCCCTATACACACTTCACATGGTATCAGATACGCTCGTACACTTTCGATGCTCAATTTTATTTATGCGCTTGCTTCATCTTGTCAGCTGACTTTTCTTGTCGTGCGTCTGAAAATTTAACAAAATGTCTGGAAAAGATAAAATTCCCATATTTCCTTCCAGAGGGTGAGTTTATATGTCAATTATGAAGGATTAATAATGTTTACTTTCCACTAATGACATAATATTTTCTCTTTAATAGCGCACAAACCCTTATGAAGGGTAGGCTGAAAGGAGCTCAAAAGGGTCACAGTCTGTTGAAAAAGAAAGCAGATGCTTTGCAGATGAGATTTCGATTGATATTGAACAAGATTATTGAGGTATGAAAATAAATTATTATTATTATGAAGTGTTTTGGATGAGCCTCCGCCAACCAAGCATTTCAATTCTCACTTGTAGACAAAAACGTTGATGGGGGAAGTCATGAAGGAAGCCGCATTCTCACTAGCAGAAGCCAAATTTGCAACTGGAGAGTTCAATCAAATTGTCCTTCAAAATGTTACCAAGGCTCAGATTAAAATTAGAACAAAGAAGGATAACGTCGCTGGCAAGTTATCTTTTTAAGTATTTTCTTTACTTCTTAAGACATATTTCGCGTAACTGCTATGCTTATTCTAAATACAGGTGTAACCCTTCCTGTTTTTGAAAGCTACGAAGACGGTGGTGATCCGTACGTGTTAGCTGGTCTTGCACGAGGTGGCCAGCAACTAGCCAAGTTGAAGAAAAATTACTATAAAGCAGTAGTACTTTTGGTGGAGCTAGCCTCTCTTCAGACGTCGTTTGTAACTCTCGATGAAGTGATTAAAATAACCAATCGGAGAGTAAATGCTATCGAACATGGTAGGTCAATTAATATTTTTCCTGCATTTATCTAACAGATTGGTAGTTTATATCCTTGATTTCATTTAGTTGTCCACATTTTTAAAAATTTTGAAAATGTAAAGCAGCATATTTTTCATATATGCCTGAACGGTCATTTTCTTTTATTTTTCATAGTGATCATTCCAAGAATTGAACGTACATTGGCATACATCATTTCAGAGTTAGATGAATTAGAAAGAGAAGAGTTTTACAGGTATGTTATTTTTTCATTACTTGCATAAAAATGCAATTAAGGTTTATAATATAATATTATTAAAGCACAAATTTATGAGAAATTGTTAGTGCTTAGTGATTGTTTTAGGCTAAAACAAAAACAGCCATTCATTTTTGTTTGGCATACCTAAATCTATTTAACTGTGGCATGTAGAAAGTACCAACATCTCATGTAGTTGGTCATTCCATAAATTATGTTAAAATGTAAAAATATCGAAATTTCAGGCTGAAAAAGATACAAGATAAGAAACGCATTGCCAGAGGAAAGAAAGAGAAGGCAGAAGCTGCAATGGTTGCTGAAGGGAAAGCAGCTCTAAGAGAATATGCAGTCAATAATATGCTGGATGAGGGTGATGAAGACTTACTGTTTTAAATTCCATTAGAACGTCAGAAGTTTGGGTGCTGAATAGGTATATAATAGTTGGCATACTAATAAATGTAAGATAACTATAATTGTAAAGGGATTTAGTTTTCATTTCTTTTCAGAAAAGCATCGCATTGAGGAATTTTAAATTGTACATATTGTGCTGTAGATATATCAAATTTGTGTTCATTTTTTAAATTATAACTTGAGTTGAAAATACATGTTATAAATTTGTTATTTCTGTAGTTTCTGTTGCATGATTATAAGTTGCATTTATTCATGAACATGTAAATAATCATGTATCATACTTTTGTTAATTTTTAATGCGTCTTACTTCACTTGCTATATTAGCTCCTGAACTCTTGTTTTGGAGAAATTATAAAAAATAGGTTGTGTAAATTGTTGTTGCCCAAAAATATAACATTACATTCCTATTTGAATGTGTTCAAGAGGATGAATGGTTTTTTTCTTATTAATTGTTCGCAGAGCTACAAACAATATATTGAAAAACAAATTAAATACTCTCAAAAGTGTGCATCTATCAAATGTGTCATTTTATGATATTCTATACATTTAAAAGTTTACTAATGTTCACTGAAATTTTTATAGCTTTTTAGTAATTTGGTTCTCACAATCACAATTTTACTCCACCTAAATGAAAAGATTTTACTCAGCAAAATGTTTTGGCAGATTTATTACATTTAAAGACACTTTGTACAGAATTATTTTTAGTCAAATAAATTTGAATGAAATAGATTTCCCCCTCATCTTTAAAATCTCTTGCAAATTACATACCAGTTTTAGGAGTGGGCTATGTGTGTGATTGCTCAGGGCAGCCCAGCTCTAGAGATGGCCAAGAAACCGAATCTTAGTTTTTAACACAGCCTAATCATTCCTCACTCACATAATAATTGCCACATCAGTCATGTCTATTACATTTGTGTCAGTGAGATAAATATTTTAATATTCAATATTTCATTTAAAATTTAATTTATCTCAGTCAAATTTCATTGATATTGCTAGTGATTGTCTTGTTAAAATTCAATGCTGAAACTAATTTACAGCCACATTTATTTATTTTAACCATTCAATATTCATGATAATAGTTGTCATTGCAAAATTTCTGGATTTTTGAAATGCCTTAATAGGAAATTTTAGTTCAATGTTTGTTGTCATATATGATACAATTTTTTCTGAAAAAAGTCACATAAAATAGACCTAGCCAGAGGTAACCTGGTACCCAGGAGCGGCCCGAGGTATTTTTGCACCTTGGGCAAGAAACGGCTCCAGTTCTCCCATAAGTTTTTGTTAAGATATTTTTTAAAAGAACTTGTTAATTTATTCCTTGCTCCATACAATAACATATTTTCATTGTGCAAATTATGGCACCTCCACAGAAATATTGCTGGACTCGACAAATTATGAAATAAGATGAGTTTTTGATGGAAAAGGTTCTCTACATCAGCACTTCTCAACTGGGGATCTGCGCCTTATTTCTCGGAGATCTACTAGTTGAGAAGTAGATGATGTTTATATTTATCTATAACTTGTTTGATCCTGTACACAGCTCTGATTAATATTTCAAAGTGAAAAAACAAGACGAATGAAGAATGCCAGCTTTTCATAGGAAGGAGGTCAGCAGAAATTGTGATTTTGTAGCAGGTCCGCAGCTCCAAAAAGGTTGAGAACCACTGCCCTACACTATTTTAGGAAGGTAATCAGAAGGGCAGGAGGGAGAAACCATTATAAAAGCAAAAGTTACAAAAAAATTCAGGCTGGGATATAAAATTACCCCACATGAGCGCAGCCAGGTTAAATGTAGGTAAAAATGTCCACAGCTCAAGAATTTGTATGGTTTCCAACAGCTACAAAAGAGCTGGAGTTTGGCAGCTCTTTAGGCATAAAGACAGCTTATCAACTGGTGCACTTTCATTTTTCATTATTTCAGTTACTTTTTGCATGGTATGTTGTCCATGGAGTCAGAATACATTTATTCTTACTTTGAAGCATTATTTATCAACATCCCCAAGTTTTTAATCATCCACTTAAATATTTGCATTTATTTGTATTGTTATCCCAATTACATTTCCACATTTATGTGCCTGCATATTTTTTTCACACAAATATCATTTAAAAGTAATGTTTTAGGTTAAACCATAACATGAGTTCCATAGTTCTCAAGAATCCGGAGTTTTCAGAAATCCATGTAATTTCTTTTAGTTTTGACTCAAATTAATCATTAAACTTTCTTTGGATGTGCGCTTTGCTTTTCCTACCTGGTGATTCTCCATACTGAGGGTGCAATTTCACATTACATGTTCCATTAACGTGTTTCATAGTTGATTCAAAAGTTTGTTCTTTGATATACATTTTGGAAGTGTCCTAGGTCCTAAAATGAAAAAACTTTAATTTGCCTACTGTACTGCATAGCTGTTTTTGTTCCTGTAAGTAATGATATCACAAATATTAATTTTGGTGTGCCTTATAGGCTGGCAAGTTAAGTACGTATTTGTATGTTGGTGTTGCTGTAATTTCCTTACCATTTAGGATTAGCCAAGCAAAAGTAATTGACCAACATTTTCTGAACTTGCTTCTCTTTTATATATTTTCTTCTATATATTCTTTTGTCTAGGTATTAAAAAATGAGCTATTATTTTTCGATTATATTGTACTAGGAGACCAGTTCCTTTGAACTTCATATTCCAAATTCATGCTGGAGCCAGCACAATTAAGTTGTCAACACTGAAAAGCCATTGGCAGATCCAGCATAGCAATGAGACAGTGGACCATCTTCAAGTCTATGGAATCCAACTCAATATGTATGGGGGTGAAATTTTCATTTGAGAAGCCCTCTTGTGAAAAATGGAAATATGATACATATAAACTGCAGATTTAAATTTTATTTTCTCACAAACTTCTACAGCATATCCTAGAAAATTAAGCATCTGCAATGTTAATAAGAACACTCCTTTGTTTCTATTTATGGTGAGAGCAGTTCTTTCCTTTAAGTATGTTTCACAAAATCATTATATTTTCGTAGCAGGGCATGTTTTAATGCTGTAACCTGTGAAACTGCCCTGATAAAAAGGGGTGTCTAAATGTACACAGGGCCATGGCATTGAAATCTACTGCCTGAGGTGAAAAGACAAAATGCTGCCCTTAAAAAGTGCAGCCTTGGGTGAACTCACCTAAGATGAAAACAAGTTAGGAAAGTGTACAATGTATCACAAATGGGGCGCGTTTCATGCAATGGAGTATTAGAAAGCAATTATATACCTGTACGTAAGGGAAATAGCGTTTTAAAGTCCTTTTCTTCATCATAAATAATCCATTTTCTTCCTATTTAATAGTATTACATGCACACGTAAGGAAATTAAACGTTTGTTTGGGAGATTGTTTATGTTAGCAACAATGAAGTAACCATGCAAGAAATTTTCTAAGTTCAACTCCATATAAGACTTTCTTGTTTGATTTTATCGATAACGGCTGCTCCTACGATGAAAATATATAGAAAAGGAAATACTCTACTTTACCAGTTCTACAACTTTTATTTGAAAAATATTTTGATATGAACAATAGTTTACGAGATATGACGAAAATTTAATTTTTTGTCTCTAGTAAAGTGGTACCCCTGATTGGCGTACGTGATTCATTTTTGCGATTTTCTTATTATATTTGATTGAAAGTCCTTAATATCAAATTTCATAAAAATCCGTTCGGTAGAAGCCGAGAATGAACATACGGACGGACCGACCGACGATAATAGGCGCTCACGCTGTAAGCGAAACGCGCCTAAAAAGAGGACAATTAAAATTTTCCGTGAAAAAGTTTTGTTAGGAATTTACAGGCATTGCTGATTAGGGTTGCCAACCTCCGACTTTGGGGCCGGAGATCTCTGGGTCATAGCCATAAGCTCCGGTCTTCGGGTGGGTAGCACAAATCTCCGGTTCAGTTTCGATTGCAGCGGAAAGCCCTTTTATGACTTTTTTGCATTTTTTATGAATGATTCGAATTAAGATAGTTTGCACTTTAATTTCCATTGTATTTTGTTTTATACAAAAAACTAAATTGATGATGCTCTTACAATTTCGTTTATTAGCGATATTTAAAAAATAAACGATTTTTAATCATATGTCCTAAAATCAGGAGTGCCTTTCAGAATATTTAATATATTTATCATTACATTTAACTCCTCTTGGGTTTCTTCTAAAGTATCCAGGTTTCAAGCAAAAACTGGTTCATGAAAATCTTACAGTAGGCAATCCATAACAACATCTCCGGTTCATGAAGATCTAAAAGTTGGCAACCCTATTGCTGATGCATAAAAAAGGTAATCAGATTTTCAAAAGAGGGCATATTTTTTAATAAAGAGAAAAAATATATCGCAAGTAGCACCAAACATATCAGAACAACAAAAGTCTAAGCTGTCTCAGCATCGTCCATTATATGAGGCTGTCGAAAGAGAGAAAAAATGATATATTAGCATTGTAGCCACAATAACTGTTGAGAGACTGTTGTTATAGGAACAAAGTGCAGTATTTTCCAGCACTAGTGGAACACTGGTTACATTGTTGCTGGCGCAACAGTGTTTAAAACCTGATACATATGTACTTTCGAATGAATTTATTTTATTACAATGGTAATATGTGGGGTTATTCACAGATCAATGCGTGAGGACAAGAACAGGCAAAGTTTGCAAAGGCAGAGCCAATTCAACATTCTATGCTATGTTTTGTGTAAAATTCTTGACAGAAATAACAAAAATGCATGAAAAGAGGACAGAAAGTTGACATCATTTTCAAAGAGAGCAGAATCTTCAGAATCTGGTCACCTTAACCATGACACAAATTTTTTTTTGAGCTGCATGCTGTAAAAATTTTCTGGATCCCCTTGGACTTTAATCTCTCTCTCCATATATAACCAATGTATCAACCTTTTTTCATTATCTCTTCTTTCCAAAAATGTATTTATTTTCAAATTACTTGACACATTATGTATGAGACTTGCTCTAATTTTACAATGTACACTATTATTCAAGCAACAATTGAAGAGTATTCTACCAAAATCATGCACCTTACTCTTGCTTGAGTGCATTGAAATATGTAATTTACTTTCTTTACTTGCTAAAAACTAAAATATATTTGATACTGAAATGGTAAAAGCAGTTTTCTATAATTCAACAACACAATTATGAGAAAATCTATTCTTTATTTTGTAAATTGGATCTTTGTATTTTGAGCAAAAATTAAGTACCTGTGAGTGAAGATATGGTTTCTATTTTTCAAAGACAAATTACTTGCATTAAAAACTAACATTTTGGTTGCATTGGAATGTTTTCAAATTCTCTTGTCAGTAAACATTGAAATACAAATTATTTCTTAATTACAAGTTTCTACATTATTTGGATCTCAAAATAAGGAGATTCAGCTGAACTTTACAGATGATATTATGAAAATAAAAGAAAAATTGTAAAATTATTATCTAGAGGAATTTTAAAAAAGTTTTTGTTATTTTACTTGCCAGTCATGAAGAAGCTTCAAGCTTTTTCACTCAGTTTTTTTCTAGATCCATGCAAAGTACCAAAATTTTTAAATATTTTCTAAAATGTTTGGCTTACGGCATCAAAAATATTTTAATTCTATGAAAGGTGGGTGAAAAGTTCTCGGCATAAGTAGGAAGGGAATAGGTCAGTTAAGTGTCACTTACATGCATTGCAGGTAACAGATACATCAAATTACTCAGCTTTTTAGGATTTTTCCTCATAGTCTCCCTTGTTGCAGATATGCTTTAAAGTTTCTCTCTCTTGTGGCTTAGGCAGGATGTAATTGCAGGGTTCCTACTCCAAGTTCTCTCTTCCCCTATTGAAATTTCTTACCCAATTTTTCGCAGCTGAATAACTGAATATCATTTCCCAATGTCTGCTACACATCCGCATGGATGTCTTTATCAACAAAACTTTTCAGTAAAAGGTAATAAATCACAGCTTGGTGCTCAAATTTCTCCATGTCAGTTTAAGATTTGCACAGCTACACTAAATGGTTTGCTGAGAGTGAATCACAGAGAGTATTATCATTGAACTGTTTATACATTGTCACAATATGTCAAACTTCAACATATATAATGGCACATCCCTCCTTCCCACTTAGGCAAAGAACTTTTAGCCATCCCTCATATTATCTTTTTTTCTAGTCACAACCCTTTAAGCATGGTTGTAAAAAAATTTTCATGACAAGAAGTGTCTATTTGAGAGTGTAGCATTGAGGTGTTTTGTAGTTTCAACTTCGTTGCAATATTATGACACAAAAATGGTGTTGCATCCATCATACCTAAAATATCATTCAATACTCAATAATATTCAATTTTATAAAGCGAGCCGTTAAAGATAGAAGGCTACAGTAAGCAAGGCATTCAGAATTTTATCCTCTAACGAACTGAAAAAACCACAAAACATTACATCAAACCATTTTCGATTAATAAGGAAAAAAGTTTTTTTTTGAGAATTCCAATTTTTTTAAATATCTTAAACTCAAAAATTTTGTGTTATCGGAATTTTAACCCAATGAGAGGCTTCATACACAATTTCAGGATCCTAGGTCCAGCGGTTCGAGCTGCTCTCAAGGGGGGGGGGGTCTGAAATATTTGACAAACACAAAAATTGTATGCAAGTTATATCAATGTCGCGTATTGCATTATTCATTATATTTAAGTTAAAAACAAAGGGGTCAAACCGTGTCTCCTATTCCTCTCTGACGGCGCCCATGAACCCAGATTTAAAATAACGATGTGTCTCCACAGTTTAGAAAAATCACAATTTTCCAGGGGGGTCCGTACCCCCCCCCCCCCCAGTGTGTGCGCTACCGTACACGTCATGGTCGTTGACAGAATAGCTGTGATTTAGACCAGTGCTCCGCAACCGGTGTGCCGCGCCGCCGACAAAGAACTTGGTGTGCCGCAGTACAATGGGGGAAATTATAAGATGTGGAAAAATGGTTTTATTTTTCTTCAGTCGATACCACAGAAACGAATTTCTCGTAAAGAACGATACTTTATGTTAGAATTTATTACGCCGTTTCAGTGCCTTGAAACCGTAACCAAGTTGCATCGTAGGTGGAGAATTGACAATATTTCGTAATTCGGAATAAAATATTTTTTAAATGTATAACATACATTTTATCAATTATTTAATTCGTCTGCGTAAGATAAACGATTCTTTTCTTTCATTTTTGTTTGCTGCAGTGTGATAAAAATGTTCTACACAGTCACGCATTTTGTTTGGTGTGCCGCGAAGTTCGACTGTGCTCGAAAGTGTGCCCAGTGGCGCAGCGAGGGGAGGGGGAGCAGAGGGGGGCAGTTGCCCCCGGGCGCATGGCTTAAGGGGTGATAACTCACGAACCTATTTTTATCGGTGAAAGCAGATCTGCTAGGACAGTGATGGCGAACCTTTTATTGCCCGCGGCCAATATTACTGAAGTTGTCAGATCTTAAGGACATTGAGGAAAAAAGCCGATAAAAAGAAGAGCTTTGGAAGTTAAAGAAAATAACTTAATACAAAATGCTAACGATTTATTATTCAATAGATCCCTTCTATGACAAAGAGATAATATACCTATACTGTTTTCATTATCCAGTTCATCCCGCTTTACTAGCAAATTAACAAGACTCTTAACAAAGGTATTTGTATATAGAACTTCAAAGGAAATAGTTTTCTATCAAGCTATTTTTATATCATTAGGCTGCTTTTAAATGAGTTTTCTTAAGAAAAAAACTTGCTTATGCTTATCATGTCGAATATACGTTTGTACCTCGGTTTTCATGGCGCTTGGAAAATCATTAATTTTCACTCCGATTCTCCGAGTAGCATTTTTTTCGATTAGTGTATGCATTTCAGGAAATCCAAAAACTTGAACTAATGTATCGACGAAATCTCCAATGTTATATGACGCGTGTTTTCGAAAATTTTAAGACGTAATAGCCTTTTAACGTTTCCTGGAGTTAGACTTTTTACCTTTTCCAAATAGAACAGAGGAAAATAACTTGATTGCTTGAAGACATTTCTCGAAAGTACTTTTCTATTCTTAAGTCTTGGGAAATTTTAAATTTTCTCCTTAGAAGTTTTTGGATAGTTCCTAGAAAATTGTCCTCCTCGCTTCAGCATATGTCCTTCTGTTTGTTTCTTTCCGCACAAAACATTTCGAATTGTGTCCTAATGTTACTCACTCTATTCCCAAGAAACCTGAATTTTCCTGAACCTTTTATGGTCACCTTAGTTCTCTCTTTTGCTATTTCGTAATTCCTCATCGCACCTCCGGAGTAAACTTTCCTTAGTCACTTCTAGGTTTTCCTTATGGCTTCCCTACTTCTCTTAAGTGTATCTGTTTTTGTCATTGCCAAACGATTTCACGCAATTTTCTTTACCTCCGTATATGGCTCGTTCATTAGCATTTTGTATTACGTTATTTTCTTTAACTTTAACACTAATCGAAAAAAATGCTACTCAAAGAAGGGATCTATTGAATAATAAATCGTTAGCATTTTGTATTACGTTATTTTCTTTAACTTCCAAAGCTCTTCTTTTTATCGGCTTGATAATGGGTCATTTCCTGAATGTCCTTCCTACCAGCAAATTTCGCCACAAGTGGTATATAGGACACCTTATCATCCGGATATTCGTTAACCACAGCAGAATTTTACAACTTTCTAGTAATAGTAATATGTCATGATACTACTATGCCTAATAAGTTTTCTCGCCGGACTTGAATAATATTGGATATTTCCTATTTTAGTAATCTTAATGAACTTGCACTTTCAGTTTTTTCCCTCAATACTCTGCCATATCATTTATGTCGGAAATGACCCCAGAAGAATTGTTATGATTGTATTGCAATAGAAAGTTTTAAAGTACATTCCAATTACTACACGAATGGAAATAACTTGTAGCTTTGAAAAGTTTATTGAAATGTAACGACGTCAGGAGGAGATTAAGGAAGTGTGAGGCCCAAAGCAATAGTGGTTAGCGAGGCTCACAACTCGCGATTTCTGAATTGGTTAAGTTTTATGGAGAAAAATAGGCTATCAAATCCTTAATAATTTATTTTCATATTCATTACAATATGGTGGGTTGACTTCTGAGATCGATATCAACCGCAACTTAAAGTTTTCCGATGAGAAATAATTATTTTTTTCAATGATACCTTTCAGTAGAGAAGAATGGTTTTTCGCCCATTAACGTTTACGTCGATCCTCGTCATCATTTAGTAGGTATACGTGACCGCTTCTTTGTGTTAAAACTTTTCACGCTCGATGTACTCTCTCGCACTAAGTTCCTTACTTTGTTAACACTAATTTTCTAGCGCATTGGTTCCCAAACTTTTTTTTTTTTGCTACGACCCTAAACTGACCACCAATATGAACTCCCGACCCGTACTTCTAATTGAGCGAGGCTACAATATAGATAGGAGAGAAATCAGTAAATGCATCCCATCCCAGCGGGAACTGCTATTGTTTCGCTTTCGCACATTTGGTCGGTCTTTGTCACGACCGCCTTTGAGAAACGGGTATAATTATAGCGTGAAACTCGTGTTAGTGGGCGTGGGGAAGGAAATTGCTCGGTTGCCTCGACATTTCCGCTTTTCCCATCCATTTTCGCACATAGGTGCTTAAAGCTAAGAAAGGCGAGGGTGGCTTGCATCGGCTGTTAAGAATGTTCCAATGACTGATAAGAGTTACGCAATTTTCCAATAATATATTGATACGAACTGACCGTCTGAAACGTTTTATTCTGATGACCCTTTGCGATCCTACTAAAGAACACCCGTGACCCTGATTTGGCTCGCTACTAAAGGTCAGGAACCACTGCTCTAGCGGCTATAGGCGTTCGCCCGGATCTATATCCAGAACTGAACGATGTCGTCGATGTTTTATTATAGTTATTTAAGCGTAATCTATGTATTTAGATATTTTTATTTTGTTCTAATTATCAAAAATATATTATTTTACTATAGGTACAATAAAGGGTAGCATAAAAATACCCTTTTTAAAAAGCAAAAAACATTCATTTCGACTCGGAGGTTATAAGAAAGGTCAAAGGAAGCAGTTCTGAATATAGTGCGACTTAAATAGTCATCGCATCTTGAGCTGACGGCGCTTAAATATCACCTCACGTATTCCTATGGGAAAATCAATTGGCACGATTTCACCTAACACAGCCTTTTCGACGAACGTATGTAAAGTTCAAAGCGAAGTATGGGTTTATGGATTTTTTTATTTTTTTTAGTTATGCTCGGACACAGAAGCGCACACAGGATTCTCCGAAGGGAGGGGTCCGAAATATTTGACAAGCACAAAAGTTGTATGCAAGTTATATCAATGTCACGTATTGCATTATTAATTATATTTAAGTTATATAAAAACAAAGGGGGCAAACCGTGTCTCCTATTCCTCTCTGACGGCGCCCATGAACCCAGATTTAAAATATCGATGTATGCCTCCACAGTTTAGAAAAATCACATTTTTCCAAGGGAGGTGAAGAGAGGTCTGGACCCAGTGGACCCCTCCGGGTGTGCGCCACTGCTCGGACACCTTTTCAAAGCCGTGCTAAACCGAAAACACGTAAAGCGAAACCGTGCAACTCGAAGGATGAGCGTATCGTTGTTCAGTTGAAATAGACAAATTATAGTTTCCAATGACGTTTCCTGAGTAGTTTCTTGTAATCTATTGCAGAAAAATTCGGAAATAAATTTATATTATTTGTAATAAAAAATTTTTTAGAGTTAATTTTCCCCTAAAAGTCAATTAATTCTATATTTCTCAAATAGGTCATAAATTTCTAATGCAATGCTTCCCAACGCTTTTAGGCGCGTCTTAAGTTCAAAGATAAATAGAATTTCGTGGAAAAACGAGACAATATCGCGTATTTATAGATATGGGCATCACAACGTGACGTGTGTAGTTTAGCACTACATCATCATCAATTTATTAGAGGAAAGATTATCGCCCTAACGACCTATATAGTTGATTTATTCATTTAACAACTTTTTTGCTGCACCCCTAACGATAAGCTTCGTTTGGGAAAAACTGCTATTGTGCGACGAAATTGCTCATAGCGGTCATAATTATATGATGTTGCGAAATAATTGCGGTTACCGAATTCCAACGCGAAAAAGTCGAACACTCCAGGAATCTCTTAATTGACCAAAATGGTGAAACTAAATGACCTATGAAAATTTCTATCGTGCTTTCGTTGAAAATAGATTTCCTCGTCTGGAAAAATCAGCATACTATCAGAATGCTTAATTTCATTAACATTAATAAACAGATTCAACTTTTGGAAAGTCACCAACATCGGAGTAAAATATTTGCGCCCGGTGTTTCTCCTTCAGTTAATTTAAGATTTATCCTAATTTGAATACGTTATCCACGTTTTCTTGTTTCATAATATTTTCCAGAAACTTCTTTAAAATTGAAGCTTTTCGTTTGAGTAGCTAATTAGAAGCTTTAACATTCAAATATGTAATTTTCTCGTTACACGCTATAGAAGAAAACAACTAAATCCAAAGTTATTTAGCGTTCAAAATTTGTATAAACTGGCCTAAAATATTGATGAAGCGGGAAAGTATTTGAATATACATATATCCGAATCCACTTTACTATTATAGGTTTAAAGAATTCTGCCTTTTATTGAAAATATAGTTCAACTCAATTCTCATGGCAATAAAAGCATGCTTAAATGTATATCGTAAAAAAGATAGTTTTCTATTGTGCATTCAGTATTCATCCCAAATCTCGTTCAAGCTCCTATTATCCCTCTGGATATATTTGTTTGTTGATTGTTAAAGTAACAACATGAAATTTGACAAAATAACGACTGTAATGTCACTTTATATATTCCTCTATGAGCATAAAACATACATTAACTTTTGAAGATAAAGAACGCTGAAATAGATAAATCAGCAACAATTTAATGTCATATTTCTAATAGTAAATAGGACGCTTAACCGCCAAGGAATAAGAATGGTTTGATAGAAGGACGATAGATTCATTTTCTATTGCAAAAAGCAAAACTTTTTAGAGGAGGAAAGAAAAATATTTCTATCAAAATAAATTAGTTTAACTCCGGAACATTTTTTAAACCAATTTATTCTGTTGGGGATATTATTTCTGCTAACAATAGAATTCCTCAGAGGAAAGGGTGGCTGGTCTTGTGAGTCATATTAAAACTTTAATAATGAAAGGAACTAGTATTTTGATCGATATGAGTTTCTCGAGACCTTTCGAGACTTCGCACATCGTTTTTTGCACTTCCATTCCCGAAAGCGTTTCCGCCTTCTATCTGAATTCCTCACAGAACATCAAATCTTAAAGGGTTGATTTTTTATACAGCCGTTTGAAAGAGTTGAGCTCTTTAAGTTTTAGCGACTGATTCTGTCGTGTGTTGGAGGCGGCTAGGTCCAGGTCTCGTGAACCGGTTGCTACATTTTTTCCTGTTCAGCGAGCTCGTAATTTTGAGAGTCATTATTGAACGGTGTTATGCCTAGTAATTTAATTCGCTATGGACACGCAAGCCAAAAAGTTTGAGGGATTTCTTTGAATACGCCATTAATAATGACTATGGTATCATGCTGGTGTTCAGACTTCCGCTAAGCTTTCTGGAATGACAGCCGTTCATCCAATTTACTCCCATTAATAATAGCAGGTTTTCACTAAAACGGCCAGTATCAAAATTATGTTACCGTTATTAAATAATTATTCCTGTGCCTCAAGCGGTTGAAAAGATATTTCCGAAAGAATTGGTTGCTAATCGATTGAAAACTCAGCCTGTCTATGCATCCCCCTATAGGGTAATGGATTGATTTTTCGATAATGTTGAAAGATTTTTTAAAACTTAAATCCATTAATTATGGATTTTAAATTTAAGGCGTTTAAAGGAAGATTCGTTGAATGAAGCGTTTTCGAAAAGCTGGCGATATATGAAAGAAACTTAAAGCTATGCATTATTTTTCAAAGACTTATGGAACAGCGTTTACAAAATTGAAAACAATAAAACGTGATTTAGACGTTTATTCTCGAGAAATTTCACGCAGTAAAACATCTCGAGCGAGTGAATGGCGGTCCAAATGCAAGTAAAAATCGCCTCCGAGCTCCTGCCGCAATTTCGAAGGATTACTGACTGCTCCATCGCTGGAAATACACTCTCTCCCTTCGTCTCTCCCTTTCTCGCTCGCCCGTTGAGTCGCCGAATCCATTCAACCCGTCTCTCAAATGGGGTAGAAAATCCCACGAGAACAAAGGTGCGTAAGCGATGAGAATTGGCTTCGAAATGGCCATTGTGCGACCTCGCCCATTGGCATCTCCATCCATTGTAATGACTTTTGCGTCCACCTCTTCCCAGCGGCTTGGTAGCGAGATCTATTGATTTTCAGAAAGTAACCTCCGCCAAGTATGGAGGAAGAGGGAGGAGGGATTGGAGAGGCCTGGGCATGCGGAGAAAGGCTCACGATCCAACGGCTGACAATTTCAGCCATAAGACGGGGATCCCTCTTTTCGAGACGACGGGTATCGAAGGGACATTTTTTAGTACCGCCCAATAGAATCCCTTAAGACAAGACATCCGCACGAAGCAATCAAAGGAATACGACGCGGGTTGTTGAGGGCGTTTTTGTTTTCGTCGCATTTGTATGTTCCGTCTAGAAAAAAAAAAGAAAAAGAAACGTCCAGTTCCTTCACGATGGCACGAAATTCAGCCTCTAAGGATTTATTTTTAAATAAATACACTCAGATGAGGTTCCATTTAAGGCGATTTATTGCAAGGAATATAGATTTCGATAGTGACATCAGCACAAATTACATCCTTCCTAGGCTCCTATATTTTTTGCGAGTGGCTTTTCCTTAAGCCCCTCTTTTCTGATAATAACATGAAAACAAATAGGTGTTCTTCCGTTTGGGAGGCTCGGGTGAACATTTTTCAAGGGAAAAGGCATTTACTCCTTCCTCGCGAATATCCCCTTCCATATAACCTTTTTACGTTGCCATGGAGACCGTCCGATCTCCTCGGCATGCGACACGTACGCATAATGGGACGGTGGAATTTAGGTCAGATCAGGATCCCTTTGGAAAATGAGGGGCGACAAGGGATTTAATGAAAAAGAAATTCCTCCGTCCCTCGAGTGAATTCTAAAAGGAAGAGACGGAGAAATAAAGCGGTCCAATTAAAAAAAGCATTAAAGGGTGCGCTCCTTAAGCTCGAAAAGAAAAATCATACTTGAGACATCAAATGTCAACATCAACTATAACAAAGATTGTTTTATTAGTCTTATCATTCAACAAACCAGTTTAACATCCATCTCAAAATAAAATCGCGCATGCCATAATTGTTAACAAGAAGTTATCCAAATTATTACACAGCGATAACGGTAAAATTCTTCCACTTTCACTGGAAACTGTTCAGAACTCCGTTGTGCTAATCGACTTTTCTCCTACGAGATTTATGATTTCTATTTTCTTAAAACTCTGATCCCAATAATTTAACAGATATTGTCATAATACTCGAGTTAGTATGAAAAGATTACATGGGGAAAAGGTATACATTCCATATTTTCTTAGTGTATTAGTTTTTATAGACACATTTATGATTCACATATAAAAAGCTACGGAGAGTAAAAAAATGGAATAGAATTCAATAATTAATACTAATAGCAACAATTTTTGTCATCATAGATAAGAAACAACTGAATAAATATCACAGATCGGGTTTGCATCACTAGAATCAATTTACTATGAAGATTATTATAGAAAACGATTTTTTTTAACCTCAAGTTTACAAAAATACACTGCAGACTAAAACATCTCGACTTCCAAATTCAAAACTACTCAAGAATAAGATTACGTTCCGAGTTAGACATGTAGAAGGTTAGTAAAGGTCGCTAAAATGGCTCTCCAAGTCTGTAGAATTTTTTTGACGTTCCATAGGGTATAAATTACTCGAGATTATTATTTTTTAGTATACGGTGTTCTTGTCTCTCTGAAAAAATTACATTTGTAAAATCCTACGTGTTACAGGACCTAAATACAAGTTTCTACAGTTTTATTGCGTATTCTGTATAAATATGTCTAAGTTATAAATTTCAATATGTCTACTTTTACTCAGAATGATTAAAAATGCTTGTACATGCCACACAGCACAAATATTTTGGTCCACCTATTGAAGCAACTTTCTTAGTTCTCTCTTGAAGGCATGGAGGAAAACGAGCGAAATTCGGTAATACTGCAAACGCGTAGCAACTTCAAAATATATTTCCTGTCGTCATAAAAAAGATTTCATACTTTTAACGGTTGGAACACGGCATTAACACCTTGAAATTTAATAACACAGTGCGCGCGAGAACTTCTATAGCGGACTGGAATCTGAAGTGAGTTAACTCTATTACTTTTTATTTCCTGGTTTATCTCCGTGTAGGACGTTTCGTAAAAGAAATGCCAGGCATAAAACCAATGGTCGAGTCAGTTCGTTTTCCACGGTTTCACAATGAAAGCTTTATGACGAAGACGTAAACATGACAACATCTCGTACTTTTCTTACACTACAGCCCTATTTATTTTAGGGAACCGCCCGAAAAAGTAAATTCTATTTTTTCATGCAAGACTTTTCGACCGAAAACAAAGATGTACATATCGTCGCGGCATTTATATATATATATAGTATAATACTGGTAATGCCCCTCACGAAAAATTTCTGGGTGATTTAGGATTGAATAATTAGCACCAAAAGGAACTCATTTATCTCGTCTGCCTTTTCCAAATCCGATAACACAATCGCGAGCCCGCTAATTAGAGTTGCTTGACCATAATTTTCAGACTGTCGTGTGGTGGGTTGGTCTGGAAGATCACTTTTCCATCGCTATCCTTGTACGAATCGTACATGATCGTGAGCACGGTCTCGAGCCCTCCCTGGGCCCCCATCCTCTGCGAATACCTTCCGGTCGTGTCCGCTTTCATGAGACGGAAACCATTGTTGCGAGCGACCTCTTCGCTCTTTCGCAGCAACTCCATAGCCAGTCCCCTTCCTCTGACAGATGCGTCCACCTGCGCAGACAAAAACGACACGAAAGGTAGCAATTAGCGTTGATTCCCTTCTGGTTAACAAGTTTAGGTTGTTTGGGAAACCTCCCGTAAAAAAAACAGAATTGATCGTTTACACCATTGCCATTGCTAAAAAAAATGCAAACCGCGGTTCATTCTTCGGACGGTAGGAAGGAAGTTATTCTTTCGAAAATATGCAAGAAATAAAAAATTAGAGGACGGCCTAATGCAACGTTGTATCGAGTGCAATGTTTTATTTCTCACAACGGTCTCCTTGAAAAGATTTTAACTATAAAAAACGAATGCCGTAATTTTCTCGGTGTTTATTTGAGTAGTTATATCACCAGACATAAAAGTATTTATGTACTTTTGAAATAAAACACGCTAATGACACAACGCCTTGAAGGTAACAAGCTCTAGGACGCAAGCAGCTCGCATCCCTATCTAGCGATGAAATCACGTCGCAACAAACTTCAGCCGCTCAGCGAAATGGAGTTAATGCGAATTTCAGATTGACTGAAAGTCTTTTAGATTCATACGACGGATCGCATGTGAAAGATAATTGAGGCCTTCGCGTCTGACGAACAATGATTTTTTTGGAGAAAATAATCCTCCCAAAAGGCACAATTTGTTGCGGCGATTATTTCGAACTGGAAAGATGATTGCATGACGGGTATACAAGGAAAGCTGGACGAAAGAATGAGCCGAGAGAAAGGCGAAGGGAAGCATTTTTTGATTGCGAGCGAAGAAGAAAGCGGACGAACAGAGGGAAGGAGGAATAACACGAAATATGAGGCGGAGAGAAGGAGAGGAGAGGAAAAAGTAAGAAGGGGTGGAAGGAGAAAGTCTGGAAGAGGTGGGATTTAGAAGAGGAAGCTTAATTGAAGTCAAAACAACGGATATCTACAACTCCGTACGTACTAAACAAAGATGGGAATGGAATGATTGACGGTAGCGAACTTAAGCACGGTAAACTTCTACGGAAACCAAGAAAAGTTTCCGTCGACGATAGACTCCAGCTGCGGCGAGACACAACTTTGGCGGTTTTAGAGTAAAAACATGCATATCGCGCAAAGTAGGTCCCCCCTCCCTTCCTTTCCTCCTTTGTATTTACATAATCTGGGCGGTGTTAATGGTGTTGACCGGAGCACTTCCTCTAAAATTCTTTCTTTTTTCCTTCCGCATATGCTAACAATCCAAAAGGTCAGCTGGGTAGGGCGTCTGGTCGCGAATAACGCGCTGCGGTGATTTTGCTTTCTTTGCATTAGGCGTCGGAAAATTTCTATTCCTACAAAACAGAATGACGTGACTAAGAAATAGAACACCTGAGGGGAAACCCCGAAACTTTTCCTCGTCTACTAGAAGAGAAAGAGATTGCATTTTTTCGATTCCGAATAAAAGGCGATTACCTTTTCGTGGGACCAAGATGAAAAATTCCCGACGAGAAAAAGCTATACTGACCAAACCAGTTGGTATTTTTTGTCCGATTTTTCCGAAAACGGATAGCGTTACTTTATAGTCATCGCCGTGGGGGACAGCCGCGGAAACCACGTAAAAATGAGCCCTTTCATCAAGAAACTGGTTTTATGGCTCTTGACGGGCATGACGAAGCAAACGGCTCAAATGCTTTCTTTGTTTCCTCCCTAATCTTGGAATTACGAGCTAAATAATTAATATTATGGAAAAACTTGATCTCTTAAAATGAACGTATTTGGTCGAACAAGGTATCAAATAGTAAATGCGAGAAAAATCGTAAGACGTGATTATTCCTTCCAATTCTTTGACGACGAACTCAATGAACACGATCATATTTACTTCGAAAGTGATAACACGAGATGTTACACACCTTGAAAGTATTGAAGATTAAATTATCTCGTCGCGTAGCCACGGACCGAAACGCCGCGCGAAATCAGACCTTTTTAAAGATAACATAAACGCGCGCGATAAAAGCGATTTTTCAATCAATCAAGAAGCCCCAAGGACTTTTGGCGTCAAAAATCGATTTGGAAACATTTATGGCTCGCGCCGACGGCCTCCCATGCACCAAAAGATACCATATATACGCTGCAAAAAACCATGGGGCGTACCTAAAAATAATCAGGCATAAAAGAAAGACGTCGGAATGGGGTTCGTACCGAAACGATTCTCAACTCGAAGATTTTATCCACGTTGTATCGTTCGTAGAGTGACAGCTTCCGGTTCGCGTCGTTCAGGAGGCCGAAGATGCTGCGAAACTTGGGGTCCGGAGAGAGCGCCAATTGACGCTCCGCCGCGTCCAAATCTCCCGGTCGAGTGACTCCATTCAGAGCGACGCCGACCACGCGACCCTCTCCCTCGCCGGCCATGGCCATCACCGACAGACCCTGCCTCATAGTCGCCCAGCTCATCTTCTCGAGCTCGGCGTGAGGCGCCCCCGGGACCGGGCAGAGGCCGACGGCGCGGTTAAGAGGCTCGTCGCAGAAGAAGTTGTTCCTGAGATGTTCGATCACTTCGGAGAAGCGCGCCTCCGGGATGATGTCGAATGAGATGGCCTCTTTAGGGCTCCCCATGGCTCTCTTGATGATGGCCCCCGTCTGCCACGAAAGACGGTTCATTATTGGAGCGCGAGATATGAAATTCATGTGTTATGTTAAATTAAAACCGTCGGACGAGAATGAAATAAGATTTTGGTCAATATGAAACCGAGCGCAATGAAGATATAAGCGGCTGGATGATAGGTTAGCCTTGAATTGATTTTGGAAAGATGCCAAAAATTAAGTCTTTTTTCCCCTCCGGGGAAAAGACCGAAAATACGCTAATTCACGTAACAGGTGGCGATATAAACTTCCACCGTGACGGCAGATAACCGGAGCCGCTTCACTTGTAGCGCAGAGTGAATTGTGGAGCAAATTGACAAGGATATAAGATGAGCGAGGGAGGGAGAAAGAGATAGGGAGAGGGAGAAGAGTGGAAGTGACTCGTATGAGGAAGTGGTGGTAGCTATCTTACCTCTTCTTTCCGGTGGTAATTCCCTCGGCGTGCCCACGGCTCTTAACCCAGCACCTAATGGTGGTAGAAGCCCTTCTGCTGAGGTTGAAGAAAAATTCGAGGGAGGTTCCCGTGGAGGAGTTTGGAATGAGAAAAATCTACGGCCTTGTCCACACGTGAAGGGTTGCCATGGTGATGTACGCCAGCTCGAAACGATCGAGGATGGGCGGGAGTATGCGCAGTTTGACGCGGGCTAGGCCCAGTTGTGGTTATTTGGGTGGTTTGGAAAATTTTTCTTGGGAGCACCTCCCATACCCGATACGGTATATGGAGGACCGTTTATCTTTTTCGATACTTTTATACTCGGAAGGGCTACTTGCCTTAAAGAGTATTTTAGAATAAGAATTTCAGCCGGGTAAGTAAACGACGTACGAATATAATTGCGTGTATCTTTCCGCCCATAATTTAAGAACGTTTTCTCCGATCTCGAACAATCTTAGCATTTACATGGTGAGGAACTAGATCTCGCGAAGGGTAGTTATAGGATAGGATTTTGCAATAATAATATTGTTTACCGTGCGTTAAATAAGGACAACGTCACCAAAATAAGATTGGTGAAAGAGATTAGTTTAATTTTTTTGTTTCTTATCTGTAACGCTTTTCAGTTATTACTTATCACCTTATGGTAAGAGACAGATTCATATGATTCCAAATAAAATTAAACAAAAATTATTCTATCTCAGAATATTATATCATAATATTATCCCATCTACTAAAATTTGCTAATGGAATCAAGAGAATGATGTGAACAATTGATTTCCTTCGTTTTTAATTAAATTTCGTTAATAAAATATCACTGAAAAATTAAAAATACAGTTTTACAAAATACTAAATGACTATATAAACTTCTCAAGGGCATAAGGTCAGGATAGGTATATTGTCAAATATAGCTGTATTGTGTACTGACATTTGAATATTCACAATTTGATGATATCGTCTCAAAGCAAAAAATGAGCAAAGATAATCACGTAAATGGTCAATATAATTTCATAATTATTGATTTTGGATTCCTTAATTAAAATCCATATAATTATGTGAATCTTTACACTACATGATTCTATATATAAAAATATAATTGATCCTACTACTTCAAAAATGTATAATATTCAATATAAAGGAGGAATCAATAACACACAAAAAATTTCAACTTCTTGTGTATAATGGAAAGGGCTGAGATGAAATGAAAAGCATGTCTTGGACAAAATACGATACAGGGCAGAACTGGTACAAAGGGTGTGTAAGCAGTGTTCCAGCACAGGGTAATTTCATTGAGGATGTCAGATTTTTAAGGGATTTTGAAAAGATGGTCATTTGGTGAAAGTGACTTTTATTTTTGTTAGAGAAAGAAGTGTAAGATTATTTTTCAAAAACCTTCTCCTTATTTTTCTATTGGCAAACGTTTGGATTGCTTCTAGCATAATTAGATCATTTTACAGCATCATACTTGAATGAAATTAGTGCTAAAGAATTTAAACATGTTTGAAGCATTGGAATTTGATTTGTTTACTTTTCAGGTACTCTTTTACTAGTATAATTAATCAACCTAAAACAGAAAATCATCATTATGTTTCTATTTCCTTCATTGCAGACAATAACATGCTCCATTCATGACAAAGCGGGCAAGGCAGAGGGCCACTAGATTCTTAAAACATGTAAATAACTTTATATTATTAAATATTTAAGAACTGTTAACAACATTTCTTAATCATAAAATCAACCATATACATGCTCTTTCTTCTATTTTTAAATTAAGATTTAATAGGTGAGCAAGGTAGCTTGTATCCATAAAAAAGGTTAAGTAAATCTAGAATCAAAGGTCAGTGAATTAATTGAGTGCATTTTCTACTTGAAACTGTTAGTTTACTCAGCCATTCCATGGTCACATGAGTTACCTCAGTAACTCCTGTAACCATGTAATGGCTGATTTTATATTTGATTCAAGCCAAATGGAGAACACAATAATCATTTTTAAATAAATCAAAAATAGTTTTCATTAAAAATCTCTAAAATGTCAATAATAACAAGATATATCACTTCAATATGTCTAAGTAACATTAATACGATTAATACTATTAGGTCCAAAATTAGCATAAATTAAAAAAATAAATTAAACAATGCTAGGATCCAGTGGCATACCAGAAGCACCTTTGGCTCCCCATAATGGAAAGAGATGCCATCACCAACAAACAAACTTTATTATACCTCCCACACTGGTCCCGGTACATCCCCTGGCAGTACCCTTCTTTAAAAGATAGTAAAAAGAATCCTTACCTTAGTTAGAGTGCCTAATCCTCGATCTTGGGCCCTATGTGGTCCTTGGATGGCCTCCAACATCTGGGAGTATCCCATACACTACTAGTAAGATCCAATATTTTCACGAGGAATAGATTTTATCTTTATAATGCAACTCAGATTTGCTAAGTACAAAGCATTAACAAACTTTCATGAAAAAAATAAAATGTTAGGTGAAAGTTCCACTTGAACTGGTCAAACAGCTAATCATCGGCAATAATTACTTACTTTTGCTGGTGAAATATTGTAGCTCCATAATTTTGTATTCTAAATAATATCACAGCCTGATATACAAACTTTTCATTACCTATTAATATAAATAATTAAAATCCAGCAGTTAAAAATAGCAAATATATTAACAGATTAAAGACAAATTATACGCAATTTATAACAGATGATGGACATCAATTTTTAAATACTCATTGAATAAAAACTGCATTGCGTAAATGCAGCCTGTCATTTTTGCCAAAATTATAGAATACTTAAAATAACCAAATTGTAATTCAAATATTTTAATATTCTATGAAACACAACAACAAATTGCTTAACAGGTGCATTCTTTGATGCTCTGCACATAATTTTATAATGAAGTATTTCATTTAAGATAGAGTTAATAAAATAGTTCAGCAGTAAAAATCCCATAAAAGAATGCAATTAATCAAGCTATGGCATAAAACTACACTTATCAGGTACATATATCCCAAAAGAATGTTTATTTCATGGAGAAGTGTCATACCCAGTCCTTTTTAGGCTTGTTTTGCTTCCAGCATAAACACCTATTAGTGTTGTTTGTCCACGTTTGTCCTTGGCTTCTACTGAATGGATTTTCATGAAATTTTATATTAAGGACTTTCAGTCAAAGATAATAAGAAAATCACATAAAAGAATCGCCTAAGTAAATCGGGGGTACTAATTTACTGGTGACAAAAAATGAACTTTCCGTCATATCTCATAAAGTATTAGTCATATCAAAATAGTTTTTTAAATAAAAGTTGTAGAACTAGTAGAGTATTTCTTTCCCTATACTTTTTTATCGTAGGAGTCGCCATTATCAAGAAAATCAAACAAGAAAGTCTTAATTCGAGCTGAACTTAGAAAATTTCTTGCATGGTTACTTCTTCATTGTTGATAACATAAACAATCTCACAAAGATGTTTAATTTCCTTACACGTACATGCAATATTTTTAAATAGCAAGAAAATGGATTATTTATGACAAAGAAAAGAAATTTAAATGCTATTTCCCTTACGTACATCATTTCTTTGAAATACTCAACTGCACGAAATGCACCCATTTGTGATATGCTGTACACTTTCCTAGTTTGTTTTCTGGTGGTGCACGGTTGCAAGCATTAATGTCACCTTTTTCTTAACAAGTCCATCATCAAAAAATAAAACAACCCATTTCAGCATTCTTGGAAAATGATCACATATTAGTTGAAAAAGTGAAAAAGTCAGGTGCTATTGTTTTTTCATTTTTGTACTCTGAACTTAATATATCATGTTATTTTTATCAACAACTATTTTTTATTTGCCCCACCTCTTGACAATAAGTCTCCTCATCAAGATATTTTATGAAAAAAAATTTTCTTTTCGATATATTAAAAAGAACTAAAAATTAGAACCCCCAGCCCCCTAGGAGTCCATCAGATTTGAGCAAAAGAAAAATGGACTGGTCATACTTATATGATTTTTATCAATCCCATGGTCAGAATTTCTCATTAGGTCAACAAGATCATTTATACACCTACATTAATATTTAGGACAGTAGAAACATATGTACGGGCCTTCAAGTGGCCAAATACCAAAACTGGGCCCTGTGCAAGTAGTCTTATATGAAGCTTCATATGATTTGGCTATGTAAACAATTTATTCTTAGCACAAAGCATACATACAATAGTAAAATAATCCTAAACAAAGCTTTCATTTTCATTACAAAGGTTGTAAGATGGCTTGAGACGGAATGATGTCTAAGGTTAGATTCACTAATACTATCCAAAATATTTATTTTTAGCTAAATTTTCATTCAAAATTATGAGTCAACAGTCACAACTTTTAATGCCTATTCTAAAGCAATCAATCGCGAAAAATTGACATTCAACAATATTATATTATAAGGAAAAAAGTTGGAAGCGTATTTTGAAGGCCAATGCATTAATATCACCAAAAGGTTCCGTTTTGAGTCACTGCACAGTGTACATGCTTTATTTTCGCTAAATGTTCAGAATCACGATGGATATGCTACCATAACTGAAAAGAGCTCATCTCTCATAAAAGGAAACAAAAATTATGTGCACAAACTAAATCCCAACATCCAATTGAATAATTTTTAATTCTTTCTTAACATAATTATAAATCGATTTAGGTCTTAAGGCTCCATGCTGTCTCATTAACTTTCGATTATTAAATTGTATGTAAATACCCATAAAAATTACAATGAAAACAAGAAATATAGTAAAGTCCCAAATTTTTAAACAAAGAATTTATGTATTCAACTCGCATTTCAAGGGCTTCTTTGGAAATTCTGCGTTCGTTTTTTTTCTAATACCTAATCACTGATCTGGTCTTCATCTGCAACATAATCACCTCATAAGTAATGGTCCTCAGTTACATCCATTGAATTCGAAATCCCATCGTCACACCTCAGAGAGCGGAGCGCATTTCAGCCTGCCCGTTGCTGTTGTGTTCTTCAAATTTAAGCATGAATTACGTGAAATTAAAGACAAAATCTGCAGCATACGGCACCTTCCAGGAAACACATTGGATTCATTCTTTGCCACGAAACATGGCAGGCATCTCGTGGGTGGCCTATCATCGAAAGGTAAAGGGGCATATCTCATGTAATGTCTGCACCCCCTTTGTCTGGGTTCAGTTTTAGGTGAAAAAGTGTGGGTATTACACGAGTAAATAGCCTAAGTGGATAGTGAGGATGAAGATGACATTCTCGGCGACGCCATTTACGTAGACGATGAGAGAGAACACAAAATCTCCGACGTACTATTTGAGGACAGCAATAATGAAATCAGAGGGTAAGATTCGAACAGCTAAAAGTAAATAAGTAATTATTCTTATTTTTGTTTTGAAAAACAATATTTACAAGAATGTTATCGAAATGCATTGAAATGTACGATTTACTGGTAAAAATATGTCCGAAAATATAAATTATTTCCTTACTAAAAAAAAGTCGTATGCACTTGTTACCATATAAATATAATACGCATCCTAACTTTTTGTCAATTTTTCATGAAAAAAATGCGTATTATAATCAGAAAATTACGGTAATTAAAGTAACAGAAAAGATTGTTTATAGGTGCTCCCTTTAAATTATGAGAGTAATTAAAAATAATGTCAATGAAATATTATTTATTTGGCTCAAAAAGAATAACCAAATAGTAAATACATTAAAAATCATTTAAAATACACGCCAACTTGAAACAACAATAAAAATTAGTACGATTAAGTAATCTATAGCAAAGTAATGACATTTTAAGTTTATATTTTAAAAATATTCCTATTTTTTCAGATTATGTCATTTTGGAAGCTCCTTTTTAATGGCTTATTCAAGATATATCCAACAATTTAAAATATAATTTTTACAATTACTGTAAAATTTGGTACACATGGTAAAATTTTAATTGTCTCACAAAAAAGTTTTGCAGAATATTTTTTTTCCTATCTAAATATAGAGTAATTTCATTCTAACTTCAATATATCCACATTGGAACACCAACTAAGTATTTAATTATGCAAAAAAATTCAGAATCTTCTTTGGGATGTTTTTCATGAGGTGTCTATGGCAAATGCCACATTCACCATACACTATTTATGGATCTAAATGCTTTTTTTATTGACAATATAGTTTTTACAGCATTATTTGCACACAATATAAAGTTATTTTTAACTTTCTAATAAAAACACCCACTTTCATCAACACCTTATAATATCTCAACATTTTGCATTCTTATTGTTGTTGGGTTAGGTTGAGTTATGCTAATATGGTTGTGAATTATTGCTTCTAGTTACAGTGAAATACTTGTGTCAAAACTAAGAAAGAAAAAACAAAAGATGAATTTATACTAACAACATTTTTCCCTTAATCTAACAGTATCTTACAATATGAAACCTGAATGCAGACAATCATTTTAATCTGAATATTTAAGTAAACCTAAGCAATGGAAAAATAGTAGCGACCATGAACAACTACAAGTTGTTACAAAGTTAGAGAAATTTGTCTTCTAATAGAAAAAGTCCAATGTTTAGAAATATTACAAGAATATACAGGTATGAAATATGATTTGATGAAATCAGGATGTTCAAGCGAAAAAGTTGATTTCCATGCAACATCTAAGCAAAGCATTTTTAAATTTGTTCTAGGACATTGATGAAAAATACTTCCACAAAAAATAAAATTAATACAAGACTTGAATATTTTTAGGTAAATATCATATGTGATAACGAGTAAGATACTCTTGCTAAAGCAGGAGGTAAAAGCACATTTTCAAATAATGTTTTTTGAGTTCTAGTTTGCCTCCTCTTTTGGGGAGAGGGGAGCCCACACCATTGGAATGTAGATCCTCACTAGACCTTCACATCCCTGAAAAATTCACTACTCTAGCTTCAGTAGTTTAGTTACAATGCCATGTCAAAGTATTGAATTTCATAACTTTGATGCCACCTACTGGAGAATCTATGAACTACCTGGGAAATTCAAATGGTGGAAATCCATAGATTGATAAAAGCTATCCAATTTTAAAATGTTTTTCCAAATATCTCCTAAAATGAAAAAAAAAATGCTCACAGACATATTGACAGACAGACTGATCACATTTAACATGTTTTTTTCTTATAAGAAAACATGCTAAAAAGAGACAATATTTGAGATCAGCATATATACAAAATGCTATGATTAATAAGTAGAGCTGTAACACTGATATATAACTTTTAAAAAGATGCTATATACAGAATTCAAACTAACAGGTAAATTTTTATGACACCATTATCAAGAATCTAAATTTGCTGACATCTCAAAAAATTCCTTAATACACACCAAGTGAGTTCCCATAATTCTAACTGGAATTACTGAACATAAATAAAAAAAGGTTATACTAGTTTTAAAAATGTGATTACGCCTTTGCTCATACAATACCCACATTTTTTCTTTAAAAAATTTCCTCAAAATGTAGGGTCCAGACATGACACAGATTTTGCAATTCCTGTTTTATAAAATCAATATTTGCTGCCTATTTTGTATACAATAAACCAAAACATAAAATAGGATATTATATGTATATTCAGAAACTTCTTTGTCCGTTTTGCCAACTATGAAAAGTGAAATTTTAGGAAATCTTTTGAGGATCAACAAGATGATAGCCTCCAGAAAATAAAAAATCCGCTTACCTGAATCGTATCTCCCAACAATAAGGTGAAATAAAATAATCTTTAATATTTAGCCTCTTTGAAAATTGTAAAAAATTGATGATTATTGTTAGCATAAATGTTATTAAGAATTCAATGCCTGTTCATTTATATGTGGTATAGATGGTACCAAGGAACATCTCCTTTTCTGCCTGCCAACATTCAAGGCAACCTAAATCAACAAAATTTTCTCTGTAAATAGAAGATAATTTTTATAAACAAAGATCATGATGTTGTAATGACAATTTAACACAAAATAGTTATCAAAGTTGTTCAATAGCACTGCTGACAGTCTTCAATAATGTTATGTAGAGCAATTTCAGAAACGTTTTGAGACAGCTACTGACATTGCTGGGTAAGCACGTAATACTTCTAAGTTTTAAGTTCATTTTCTCAGTATTGTATGATTTTTGATTTTCTGTCATATGCTTTATCCTCTGACTTTCAATTTTTACAGTTTTGGCATTATCTCATTTAAGATTTGGAATTGTACAGGTGTTATTAGGCATGTTTTGCCTCCAGCGTGAGTGCCTATTGTCGTCAGTCTGTCCATCTATCCACATGTTCATTCTCGGCTTCTACTGAACGGTTTTTCACGAAATTTGATATTAAGGACTTATGATCAAAGACAATACGAAAATCACAAAAATGAATCACGTAAGTTGATCAGGGGTACCACTTTACTGGTGACAAAAATGAACTTTCTGTCATATCTCGTAAAGTATTGCTCATATCAAAATATTTTTCAAATAAAACTTGTAGAACTAGAAAAGAAGAGTATTTCTTTTCATATACTTTTTTATCATAGGAGTAGCTGTTATTGAGAAAATCAAACCGGAATGTCTTAACTCGAGTTGAATTTTTTTGCATGGGTACTTCTACATTGTTGCTAACATAAACAATCTCACAAACAAACGTTTAATTACGTGCATGCAATATTATTAAATAGGAAGAAAATGGATTATTTATGATGAAGAAAACAACTTTAAAACGTTATTTCCCTTACATAAAGGTATATCATTTCTTTCTAATACTCCATTGCACAAAATGTGCTCATTTGTGATACACTGTATACTTTTCTAACTTGTTTCTACTTTACCCTTGCCTAAAAATTACAAGTGTGGGCAGGTACAAAAGTTACACAGCAGCTTTTAAGTTAATTACTGTGAAATATGCACTGGGACATGGAAAAGGGGCTATGGGAAGAAAGTGATTAAGAAAAACAGACCTGGAACATGTGCATTCCGAAGAAAAAACACAGAAAATAAACTATGAGAGACATCCTGAATTTGCTGTTATGATGGATATGAGGTAAATACAGTCCATTAAAATTGCTCATCACAAAAATGTGCTCCACATGGCTAGATTCATCATCCTGGGAAATTCTACGTAAAGTGAAACAAAGTATAACAAAACCTGATTTTCGGCGAAACAATATTCTTAATGAGGTAAATTTGATAAATATTTACATAAAATTGTCATTTAAAACAACACAAAATGATCTTAAATCAAAATAACAGAAAGTAAGAGAGAAATGGTGATAGAAATAAAGTAACGACCTTCATGTTAAATGAGCCGATATTGTGAGGACAAGAGAGGCTAATTTGGCAAACACGACGTAGCCACCAACTCTCTTTTGTCCAATAAGTCACAAAAGCACTCTAAAACAAATTTCAACAAAAAAATACACCAGTAAAATAGGATAATTTATTTTTAATAATTCCGTTGTGATGTTTTTCATGTAATTTTTTATTATAGAGAATCCATTTAGTAACGTTTGAGGACAGATTTAGCTACATTAAGGAAATCGCATAGATACTCATAACTAGTTACCACAGTGGCAAAGCAGCACAACATAGTGCCGTGATGATGGTGGGAATTGTCGGCAACGTTATATCTAAATGACATAATCAAGGACTTACTGTACTTACTATTTCAAAGAGGTAATGCAGATCAAACTCCTACATTGTTTGTTAGGCCAGAAAGCAAAACTTTGAATCCAATCGGACAGAGAATAGTGGGAGTCCGTACAATTGGTTCTTATAGGCAGAGGTGTACAGTTATGTTGACCAATGCAGCCAATGGCCATGAACAACCTCCATATATAATTTTCAAGCAGAGGACACTGCCATAGAAGAAATTTCCAGCTGAGATCATTGTTCATGACCAAGGAAATGTTTGACCGATGAACGTGTGATTGACTGGATTAAATGTGACTGGGAGTGATGGCCAGGTGTATCAATCTAACAGTGATATATGCTCATCCAGGATAGCTGTCATTGGTATATGACAGAACAAGTTAAGATCAGAATTCAGATGAACATGGTGATCAGGAAATTGAAAACCATGATGATGATGACAATGACCAACATAAAGAGGCTGGAAAAATATATGAAAGTTGCTACATAGTTTACTTCAAATTTTAAGTTGAGCACTAAAAATCATTGAGAATTTATGCATTGAGACAGGAATCACTCATTCTTATTTTCTATTTACATTTAATTACTTCAGTTAGTGTACTCTTGCAAAAGAGTAAATATGTTCTTTAATTCCAGAATAAATATTTGTCTTAGCTATCTCCAATAACAGTTAGGCAATGAATTTTCCAAATTTTAAAACTCAAATGATTATTCTGCAATTTAATATTATCCATAAATTGAGCTAAATAATTCTCTGGATATGTTCTTTCATGTAATAATCAATGGTTGTTATAAATCATTTTTACCATTGTGTTATCAAACTCTGCCCCTGGTAGATTACTATGCAGTTTTGGCATTTTTAATATCAAAGTTCAAAAACTGCAGAGCACGTATTACATGGATTTTAATTTCTTCCAGATATTTAGTTTAAAATAGGAAATGCAGAGAGTAAACTATGCAGGTACTACATGAGAAAAGATCACATTCAATTATAAGCAGAGATCTCAAGATATTGCAAAACTATTCTACAGCTAGAAAGATTAGTAATAAAAAAATAAAAAGCAATGATTTCATGAGCTGGAGAAGCATTCAAATATACCGACCTGTTTTTATTGAACCATCCAATACTACACATTAACAAAATACACACCATTAATATTTTGATCAATTTATGCACTGATATTTCCCATTTGCCATGAATAAATCATGGTTCAAGTTTACAATGACGATGATTTAATATTAACATCAACAAAATACATACCTCAGATAAAAATCTGAAAAATACAAGTATATACAAAAAATGAAATTTCTGGGTAGATTTTCAGAAATAATTGGTAAACCTTTAAAAATTAACTTGAGGTCTGAAATATTTCTGAAATTTGTTAGCTTTCATGGACAACTTGACGAAATTTTTGGCCTGAACCCTTTTCATAAACTGCACATCTCTAGCTTTCCTGTAACGATCAAAAAATTTTTTCATTAACGATTCCATTTTCTAGACAAAAATACTTATTTCAGAAAGGTGTTTCAGATAGATAAATTTTCTTGACCCTTACAATTTTTGCAAACATCACAAGGGAAGAAATAAAACTTTTGATAAGTACACCAACCTTTGAAGAGCCTCTGGTGTAGTGCTAGCACAACCCAAAGCCTTGTAGTGAGCAAGGACACGGTTGATGCTCTTTTGGGGCACAACACTTCTTGTGGGATTCAAACTTTGTCTGGAAGGTAAATATATTAAAATAAGAAAAATTCTGATAATAATAATGCACATTTTTTATTAGATTAACTATTGGGTGAAATGATTTTCCCTTGGATGAACTTCATAAATACTTTTAAAAACATAACTCTCATGATATGAACTAGGACAAAAGAACCTTTTTTATCACTCCATTTGTGTAATTGCACATCTCATGAAGTGGCCATTTTCTCTGAATTGGGCAATGTCTATAGTAATGACAATGACACATTGGAAATTAAGTCATTACATTAAAACAATAACATGAAACCAAGCAGATCCGGCCCAAAAGTCCTCCATTGTTACCACTGATAAAAATGAGCAGCTCTTGAAAAAGGCAAAATGACCTCTTTAATTCACATGCTGAATTATGAAACATTTTCAAAACACATTGTATATATAAGCTAAATTATCAGGCTCACTTTAAAGCTTTATACAATGTTATGACTAACTATAATTGCAATAATTCGGCTGGATAAACATTTCAGTGTTATTTCAGTAATTGTCATTTTTAATAAACGCTGAAAGAATCAATTATAGATAAATCACCACTGAGGATGGTTGATTTGTAGCAAAATTGTGCATCTTGTTCTTCAAATCATATTGAGGCTAATGATGTGATCAATCAGATAAAACAATAATATGCAATTTTAAAATTCACAGAGAACTTGGAATAGCCATTAAATTGATGTCATTTTTATTTTACAATATGACAAGATATCTATTGAAATAAATATATAATACAGGCTTTTCTTATAATCATTCCAATTATTTATTATCTATATAAAATGTTATATAGATGGGATCCCAAATTCAAACTGCATTTATGACAAATACGTCTCATCCAATGGCAGAACTTAAAATTGGGGGTCCCTAGGCATAACAATTTTTGGGACCCCCCTCAGTTTATCTAAAAAAAAAAGTCATTAACACTTGGGTGCCATGAGGACCACTGGTGGACTCATACATGGAGAGCCATGAGAAGCACATGTACTGCTAACTTATAGTTGGTTGTAGTATATTTCAATACTTTCAATTGTTATTTTTTTAAAGTTGTTTTAAAATCAATTGTTTTTTACTACCTGTCCCCTGAATTTCGTTTGATTAATTATAATTTTTATTGAAATAAGTGAAAAAGAATATTTTTTGTGAACTATTTGTGGGCCCCTGAGCATAATTTGCCTGCTTATATTAAGTTTTGCAGCTGGTTTCATCTCATTTTAAGCAATAATGAGCATACATATTACACTGAAACTTAAGACATTATCAGCCAGTAATGGAACATATTTTTATGACCAAAATAGACAACCATACAAATTTTAGTATTAAACATTTATGCATTATTTTATACCTAATTGTTACAACATAATTCTCTCATTCACTCTCTCTCTACAACCTAGTTATAGTGAAATTAGTGTATAGCCTGTCAAAAATGACGTAAGTAAAGATTCAATGGTTCAAGCTATTTATGGAGATCAAATTGATATCAGAAACATCAACTGTCTTGAAAATCATTTCCCTCTCCTTCTCTCTCTCATATTAAAAGCATTCAAAGCACACTTACAACAATAGGATATCGAGGTATAACAATGTAATTTGTAGGCAAGGCAACATATCGTTAAAATGGCAAGATTTCCCAAAATATGTGAATTAAACGTTTAACATGAGCGATTTCGAACTGTAAGTGGAAAAAGATGAGCATAATAAGAAACTTTATAATTTTTTCTTCAAACTGGTTTAAATCCAAAGTTCATAGGTTAATTCTTTCTAATTTTAATCTCAAAATGAATGAAAACCTGCACGTCAAAAAGTCAATTTTTACGTGTTACCTTATGGGAAATGGAAAGGTCTTCCTCGGAGTCAAACCCGGGACTTTTTTCGAGATTTTTTTCACCATCACCTTAAAATGTGTGAATCAAGCATTCCTGCCAAATTTAGAGTTTCTACATCTTTTCTTTATCAAGATATTCGCATTTTTATATGATCACCAACCAACCAATGAACCAACACTTGTCTATTATTATAACAAATGACAGCCTTGCGAGGGTTTAAATGAATGAATTGGTGGGCTGCACTTGTAAGGCCAATGCTCTAAGTCAGTGTTTCTCAACCAGTAGGACTTGAAAGCCTCCTAGGTGGGATCAGAGCCAGCTGAAGACATTTTGGCATCCCAAACTGGCACCTTCTTCATTGGATTCATGAACTCCACAGAACTTTTATTTATTTTTTATATTTATTGAGAAGGGATGAATACCTGTTTTTAATTCTCAGTCTACGAGCGAGTGTAAGATGATGTCCCTCTCAGTGATAGTGTGTTACACTTGTTCAACAAAGTCCCACAAAGAGGATATTGGATTGATAAACCCAACAAATGGAAGATCATAACCCTGAAAAGGATCCTTCGATCCCAGATGCTATTGTCTTTTTATTTTGTCTTTATCAGAAACCGACCTACCAGAGAAACATTGCAGCACTCCCCCGTAGAAGGGCGCAACAAAGTGCCATGTTTATTGCTTCTTATTCGACCTACCACTCTAAAGATTTTTTCACTCTCTCCTAATTAAGAATTCATAATTACACCGGCCGTAGTACCTCAGCACCTCTTCCTTCACTCTAGACGTCCCACAGCTAGAATACTGCAGTGATAAATTGACTATACCTAATATATTATCAAGACAATTCGTGCATGAGAAAGTTTGTGGAATGTCTTGCACCATTTGTTTTCGACATATTTTTGTTTTCCCTCGAATGACCAGGTGATTACAACTGAGCGAATATGTGGAAATGTGGCCGCAAAAGAATGGTCTGAGGGTAATAACTACCCGGAATGATAACTAGTATTTCCGAATGCACCTTCTAAGAGTAATAGCGAATAAAAATGGCTGGCTATGGGTTTCACAGCAGTTTATTGCTATCTGGGATTCCATATCATCATTGGGAAAGGAGCAAAGTAAAGCTTGCTGAGAAGCTCTTTGCAAACCCATGGCAGAGACCGAAGAAGAGATGGTAAATCCGATCATAAAAACAGATCCAAAGACTTCATTTTTGGCCCTCCTGCAAATGTCTCCCACAGTCTCACATAACTCCTCAGACCCCAGAAGGCTAGTATGCCAGGGGTGCAAGAAAAAGACCATTTACAGAAAGTGCAACGAAAGCTACATTCAGTATGGATTTTCGAAGAGTGGAAATGACAATGCACATATTCCATTATGTGTCGTATGGAGAAAAATTAATCAATAAAGGAATGAAACCTCAAAATTTGAAGAGGCATTTGGAGAGAAGACATCCTTACCTCAAAGATAAGCCTATTGAGAACTTCCATTGACTTAATTCAGCAATGAAAACTCACCAAAAAGATATGCTCTTCAACCCTACAATCCCAAGGATGTACTGTCTCCCAAAAACACATAAAAAAGACATCCCACTAAGACCCATCGTTTCTGCTATAAACTATCCAACATACAAAATATCACAGTGGTTAAATAAGCAATACAAACAATGGCCCCTTACGCAGACCTCAAACATTAAGAACAACATCCACTTCATCAACCAAATTAAAGACACAAACCTCAATGACCACGAGATTTTAGTCTCCCTTGATGTGGTTTCCCTTTTCCCCAACGTCCCAATTGACAAAACCATGAAATTTCTAGAAACTTGGCTCAGAGAGCAAAACCTAACCCAAGAAACAGTCAAAGATTACATACACCTGACATGCCTGTGTATGAAACAAAACTTCTTCAAAGTAAACAACAATATTTACCAACAAACCCATGGCACAACCATGGGAAACCCCCTTTCCCCATTTCTAGCTAACTTGTTTATGACTAATTTTGAACAAAAATGCAAAGACACCTTTAACTACTTCCCAAAAACATGGTTCAGATACGTTGATGACATCTTTACCATCTTCGACACATCAAAAAATAACATCACTGATTTCTTAGAAAAACTAAACAAACAATACGAAACCATAAAATTCACACATGAGGAAGAAAAAGACAACAGGCTCCCCTTCCTTGATATACTAGTAGAAAGACAGGACAACAAACTTAAGTTTAACATATACAGAAAACCCACACATACAAACAAATACCTAATCATTCTCACCACCACATTTCACACAAGTTAGCAGCTTTCCATTCCATGATACACATACTCCTACATATACCACTATCCAAAACAGATTTTCAAAAAGAACTCACTCTCATCAAAAACGTCGCAACACAGAATGGTTACGACACAAACATAATTCAAAACACTAGGAAAACATAAAAATAAACTGTTCCTCAAAACACACACAACCCTCACAAACACTATTTCCAATAAATCAAAATACATTAAAATTCCGTTAGCCCCAGGAACCACAAACAAACTTCGCAACATATTCTCCAAACACGATTTCAAAACTGTACAAGTCAACCACAATAAACTCACCAACCTTCTCCTCAATCCAAAGGACACCATACCATCCTTACAGAAATCAGGCATATATAAAATTTGCTGCAGTAAATGTGACAAAGTATACATAGGACAGACAAAATGTAAATTAGAAACACGATTCAAGGAACACATTGCACATTTTAAACACAATAGGTTTAATAATTCAAGTGCAGCGACACACATACAAGAATACAACCATCCTATCACCATTGAAAACTTAACACTTTTAAAATCGGTCCATCATGAAAACAAACTGGACGCCTACGAAAGCATGCTTATTGAAAAACATAAACAAACCGTTATGAATAACGACCGCGGTCCTCTCCCCCACTCCTCTCTCTACAGTTTAACCGTCCACCCGCCACCTCCTTTCACTTTCACTTCTACACAAACAAGCCACCGTATAAATACCCCTAACCACGTACCACACCATCATTCTACATCAGCTACTGATGAAGAGAGCCTTGCTTTCGAATTATGTATCTAGTGTTTTACTGGCTATCAAGAGAGTTGTGATTGTTTTCTTGTATGCATGTGAGAGTGTTTTGTCTGACAGGTCCCTGTAGTTGTCGGAAGACATATAAACCTGCAGACATCGTGTGCGATACCGGATCACTGGCGAGGAGTAACTTCCCGTAAATCCGGTATTATTTCTTGAGCGAGTGATAGAGTGAATGAGCGAGTGACATTGGGTCCCTGGCGAGGATTAAAAACCCGCAAACCTGTAAGTAGTTTTATATATATATATTTAAAATTATTTTGGTTGCTTGTGGCTCTAGATATTTACCTTGTTACGGTTAAGGAGTTTCTTGTTTTTTGAAATACGTAGTTAAAGATTATGCAATAAATTAGCAAATTTATATAACGAAGGTGCGGGGAAGGGGAGCAAGAAGGCAGGGTGGGGGAATATACTTATGAAACACAAGCAATATAGGTATCTACTGACTGGAAATAATGTGTAGGTCAAGATTATTTAATGAATTAGCAAATTTAGATAATGAAGTTGGAGGGAGAAGAGCAAGGGGGAAGGGTGGGAGAAATACTTATTAAACACAAGCAATATAGGTATACTAGTGAAGGTGTGCTTGCATTCTGCAAGCATTTTCTCTCACCCTAAAGTAAAGAGTATGAGCCGACAAATAATTTTAAAATGATATAGTTTGCATCTTCTTGCCGGTTTACGTGTTTTTCCTTATTGTCAATATTGGGTATAAACAACCCCAAAAATTTATAATTATAAAACTTTTATAGGTTTTCAGCATTTGTTAGGAATACCTTACATTTATGCAAACTTTCATCAATGTAGCACCTCTAGAAGTGCATTTATATGAATTTCATTGTTTAAATTTCATTAATTTTTAACAGCCACAACAATACATATTTCTAAAATTTTCAATGTTATTTACCACCAGAACATTATTTCCTAACTCTGTTAAAATTTTCAGCTTCCTGGATCTTACGAAAGTACATAAACATTAGTCAATTTGTTAAACATTTGAGAATTTATTATGGCCGAACGAATAAAAATTTTCATATTTCTATATTCCCGTTTTCATTATTTGGCATATTCTACCTCTTGAAAAAATTTCAGCTTCATAGCGCATTTAGAAGTACCTAAACCATGAAATGTTAGTAAAATAGTTTATAATTTTTTACGGCCAAGAAAATAAACATTGTTGCAATTTTACATTTATTCCTCCGATAATTTTTTTGATTCACCTGTGTATTAAATTTCAGCTCTCCAACTATAGTAGTTTGGGCCAGACATTAGTATCCTCCAATATCCTCCTCTGTAAGAAGAGTGCTTATAGAATGATATCAACTGGAAATAACATGTAGTTCAAGATTAAGCAATAAATTAGCAAATTTAGAAAATGATGGTGGGGGAAGGGGAAAGAGGGGGGTGGGTTGTCTAAATTCTCAATCCTGCATTTAGTATGGCATAGAAGGTTATTTAAATTTCATTTATTGTAAAAAACAGCTCTAAATTTATTTCTAGTAATTAAACTATTAATTTTGATAGATATATTTCCAATAAATACCAGTCTTCGCCATTGTGTAATCTGTCAATTAATCTGCTTGGGTAATCATCACTGACTGCCATCTATTTAATTATCTGAATTCTTTCTTGATGTTGGAATTGGACAAAGGAATGTTTAACAGCCTGTGGAATGAAATGCAGCAATTTTTTGTGAAAAATGGTGTCTTGAGTTGGAATGGATGATTTGGTTGGTGTACATTAAACATTCCTTTGAGATTGATGAGTGAGAATTTATAAAAAAGTGGAATTTATAAATTATATTGTGGAGATTGCACAGCGGTTTATTTACGTCAGACAGGATGAAAATTCAAAGAAAGAATAAAAGAACATCATTCTTGCTTCATAAATAATAACAAAATCTCCTTTGCCAAACATCTAATTGAACATGGACACAACAGCGACTTTATTCCTAAAATCCTACACAATGAAAGAAAGGGAACCAGGCTTGATAGTCTGGAATAATTAGAAATTATACAGAATGTAACAACAAATAACTGGGAAGCAGTAAATGATATTTTGTATCCTTTTCATTCCCCACTTATCAACCTTCCATTTATCTAATTATTCTGCCAAATTATCTCCCTAGTTTTTCCACACCTCCATAACCACCTTACTGGACTTCGCTAAGCTCAACGGTTTTCTTTCTCCCCGCAACCCTTCCTATGAACATATGTTTCCTCCAATGATTGTTCGCTCTACCATCCCTTTAACTACCCTCCCCCAAAACACCCACCCCCACCTGCCCATGGTACCTATAACTATAAATTGCTACCGGCTGCGTTTACTTCACCTGATGATGTTGCACAGCAATGAAACCTAGGTCGTATAAAAATAAATGTTTATGTGGAATTTCCAACCAAGTCCTTTTTATTTCATCAATATGAAGAAATTCCATCAAGTTATGCCTAAAACAGTTAACCATAAAATAGACTCCTATATTTCCGGCGTTTTTCAAGGATAACTCCCACCCTCCCCCCCCCCTAACTTCGTTATCTAAATTTGCTAATTTATTACATAATCTTGAACTAAATGTTATTTCCAGCTGATAGATATTTATATTGCCTATGTTTCATAAGTATATTCTCCCGCCCTGCCTTCCTGCTCCCCCTCCCCTAACTTCGTTATCTAAATTTGCTAATTTATTACATAATCTTGAACTAAATGTTATTTCCAGTTGATAGATACTTATATTGT